>CM044313.1:51152500-52532500 GCA_024291935.2 Okapia johnstoni
GTCTAAACTGTAAGGTGAATATAAAGCTGAATAAATGGTGCTTTTTTTTCTTTCTATATGTATGTAAAATAAACCTTTCTTTTTTACTGCACGATTATAAATACAAATTATAATAAAGGAAAATTTTCACTGCCTATGAAAATTTTCCTGCCTTTTTTGGCCAAACTATTTTTTATTCCATTCCTAGATTTTGATGAAAATAATTTTGTTGAAAAGAGGAGGGAATATTAAACATGATGTGCTCTTGCTATCAGATACACGAGATGGCTGTGGACTGTGGTCTCCTTTTCCTGAGCGCCCCGTGCCTACTGTGGCAGGTGGGGGCCAGAGCACAGGGCTTCCCAGTTGTTTGAAGAGAAAACTGTCAGTTTCAGGCACTGGCTTTTCACAGTCCTGTGGGCTCTAACCTTGAGGAAAATAGCAGCAGCAGTAGTCAAAACAAATAGCTTCTCCAGGCATCAGGCAGATATTTCCATCAACTTCTCTCCCAGATGGCCCAGACTCAGACTTCCTTCAGTCTGGGTCAGACGATCTCACAGTCACCCCCTTAAAATCCACCCACTCGGCCAAGTGCGCAGGAAGGATCATCCACACTGTGACCCTTTCTCTGTGAAGTTCATTGATTTCTCCCTCTTAGGCTGTGCAGGCTTTTTTTTTTTTTTTTAATGCCCTTTTGACACTGAATTAAACTTAATTCTAGCCAGGGAAGCAGCTCTGGGTTGGGGTGGACAGCCCTGCAGTACCATCCATGAGACCATCTAGGAGTTAATTATGCTGTAACCCTTTTGCTGCTTGGAGCTCCTTAATTTCCCCTGCTCCTCTACCCCTTTTCGTGGAAAGCTGTTTGGTTATTTCCAGCTGAAGCTGCTCATTACTTGCAAGAGTCCACTAGGACTCAGCTGGTCACCAAACAATAACCAGAGCTCTTTCTGCTCCTGCTGGAAATGCTGTCCTTTGCTGGAGACATTTCTACGGATGATCAGAGCCTGGATTTGCATGCGGGCAGAGCAGTGCCCTCTGTCCAGCTGTGCTGGGCCAGGCCAAGTCAGTGCAGTGAGTCACTGTCAGACAACAACTACTCTATCACGCTGCGTGTCATTAACATAGGTGAGCACAAATCCACATCAAACCTGGTTCCTTTCTGAAAGGCCATATTTAGAGCACATTAGTTAGGGCAAGTGAGGACAAGGCTATTTGTGGCAAGTATGCAATCCATCACAGTAATTAAATGGGTTTAAGGGCAGCACTAATCTGGAGAGGTGCAAAGAGTTCTGACATCCTAACAAAAAAAGTGAACCCAGCCAAGGAAAGTTCCCATTCACTGTCTCTGTCGCTCTTTTCATCTGTCTTTGCTTCCAACTTCTCTCTCCATCTCTGTTTTTCTCTGCATTCTGTGTCTCTTTTTCCAGCTGCTGCTGCTGCTGCTAAGTCGCTTCAGTTGTGTCCGACTCTGTGCGACCCTATAGATGGCAGTCCACCAGGCTCCACCGTCCCTAGGATTCTCCAGGCAAGAATACTGAAGTGGGTTGCCATTTCCTTCCCCAGTGCATGAAAGGGAAAAGTTAAAGTGAAGTCATTCAGTCGTGTCTGACTCTTAGTGATCCCATGGGCTATAGCCTACCAGGCTCCTCCGTCCACGGGACTCTCCAGGCAAGAGCACTGGAGTGGGGTGCCATTGCCTTCTCCGGACTTTTTCCAGCAGATGCCTCTTTTTATAAAATCCTAAAATCCTTCTTCAATGTAGCACTACAAAGTCTAACAACTTAAGTAAATTCTTCCAGAAATTAAAACAAAACAACAGCCGATACCTCCATTACCCTTACATTTAGCATCCCACCCTTTATTTTTGGCCCCCTGCCAGCTGCAGCCGGAGTGATGGCTTAGGTGGTTAGATTTTTCATCGCGATTTCAGCGTAGTCTGAGTACCACCTGTCTCTGCTGCTGCCTGCCATGGTTCAGTTTCTGTGGTTCACGGGCAAAATGTCAAGACTGAGACTCAGCCTCCCACCCACTTCTGAACACCTCAGCTTCACCATAAAAATGCTGATCTCTTGTACTTTAAAAAAAAGCTGCTAGAAAAGAATCTTATGTCCTGAGCATGTAATTTCTACCTGCACACTGGAGCGTATCGTGGACCTGAGAGCCAAGAGGTCCAAGGGCTGAGGTACCAGGCTCATTACACACAGCCTTGATAAGCAGCTGCCTGCAGAAGGCCCGGCAGCTGTTTAATACCCAGAGCGACCATGCACACCAGTTCAGGACCAGGAATGAAGAAGGGGACCGTAGCCAATTGCAGCCACAGGGGGCATTGGAAGAGGCAGGATATGATAACCTCTGATGCACCTCTCTGCCTCCCAGCTTCAAGGGAGTTTGTGATTCTTCCTTATTATTATTATTTTTTTAAATTACAAAATTGTGTATGTCATAATGTCAGCCAAGGCTGGCTTCCAGAAACAGCTTTAAAATTTGCCTCCATGGAAGAGATGACCCCAGGAGAGAGAATACCAACGCAGTGAGTCACATTTCTGAAGGCCCTGCTCTAGACAGACAAGACGAAGCAAGAATTTAGCATATTCAAAAAATACTGGATTGATTTATTTTCTATAAACATATATTCCATGCTACAGTGGTCATGGTATACCAGAGGAAGGGTATGTATTTCTTTCGCCCTTTTACTGAAGCAGTATGTTTGACATTGGTGCAGGAAGCTCCCTTATCAACAAAGGACCACAGAGGGGTTCTGTCCATTCACAGGGGCTCTAATCAAGAAGATGATGTCTGCATTTTTTATGACATTTCTTAACCAAGAATTGCCAGTTGGACAATTTCATTTTTACCCCTTTGTGTGCTAAGTCGATTCAGTCACGTCTATCTGACTCTTAGCGGCCCCGTGGACTGTAGCCCTCCAGGCTCCTCTGTCCATGGGGATTCTCCAGGCAAGAATACTGCAGTGGGTTGTCACACCCTCCTCCAGGGGATCTTCCCGATCCAGGGATCAAACCCATGTCTTTTATATCTCCTGCATTGGCAGGTGGGTTCTGGACCATTAGTGCCACCTGGGAAGCCCCAAAGTACTAACCAGGCCTGACCCTGCTTAGCTTCTGAGATTAGACGAGATGGACACATTCAGGGTGGTATGACCATAGGCTTTTTTTTCTTTACCGTTTTGAAAATCATTAACTGTAGCATACACACAGAAAAGTGCACAAAATACAAATGTGCAGTGTAACAAAGAATAAACACCAAGTCACCAGGATCGATTTCAAGGAACGGAGCATCGTGTGTACCCTAGGAGCCCTCACATGCTTCCCCCAACCCTGACAACCTCTCCTCTTCTTTGACTTTGATGGTGATCACAGCTGTCATTTTTCTTTATAGTTTGACCACCTATATATCCCTAGACATTATGGTTTAGTTTGGCCAGCTTTGGAAATTTAAAGGAAGAAAATCACAGAATAGATATAATTTTTCTTCTTGGCTTCTTTCATGCCGCTTTGTTTACAAGCGTCATTAATGTTCAGTACATCACTACTTTGTGGCAGTATCCTGTTGGATGAACACGCCACAATTTACCTATAACTCCTGGTCATTTACCCAGTGCTGTAAATGTTTGGGTTTGTTTGTTTCCTGGTGTATAAGTTTCTCTAGGGTTTTTATCTAGAAGTGAGTTATGGCTTGATGATAATATAATATTTAATCTTGAAGGATCAGGAGGAGTTTATAAGTCACCTGCAAGACAAAGGACATTCCAGGCAGAGGGAACCGGGTGCATATAAACGAGCTTTGTGAGCTATCATTAGACCAACCACATTTCCTATAGATGAAATGGAACAATTTTTACTTTGAGTCTCTCTTTTAAACCAAAGTGATTTCAAGATTTTGTCCCACAAGCTGAAATGGCACAGTGTGTCTACTGCAAGCTGGTATGAGTCACTATTCTGGAAGTATCAATTTCCCTGGTATTAAAAAAAAAAAAAAAGCCCTTGCTTTAATACAAGCAAGGCTTTGCCTCAGGTAGCCTAGGTTATGGGACACATATATATCAAATCATGTCACCAGGAAGAAACAGATCTATGTATTAATATTATCAATGGATTATTTGTGTACCTGTGGAAGAACAAAGGTGAATTACCTTCTTAAACGGCCATCCTTTGCGTATTACCGAGCAGAGGCAGCCAGACCATGTGGACAGACTATAGTCACGTGCAACGTACACAGTAAACCTCAAGGACCTTTGACTTCATAGAGACAAGAAACTAGACATTTCTAATGCCATATGAGTACATGCAAGATTAGAGCCTGTTTGTGGTAGAAAAAAGACCACAAAGCACTTTAACACTGATATGGAGGCCTTAAATCCCTATAGACATCATTTTTTTTTTTATTGTGTGAACTTGGATGGATTCTTCACTGTCCTTAAGTCTCAGTTTTCTTACCTGTAAAATGAGAAAAGAACCTCACAGCATTGTTTAATGGGATCTCATCAAGGGAGATTACGTATGTGAAAGTGGTCTTTAAATTGCGTAGCACTCTACAAAGATTAGGTGTTTTTATTATTATTCCCTCATAAGGCTAATGCAAGGTTCAAAAGAGATCATGTGTGTGAAATCACTTGGAAAAGTACTTGGAAAAATCGGTCTGGAAAAGTACATATATAAGGTGGCAATTGAAGTAATAGTGCCAGAGGTTTGGGTGGCCAGAGAGAGTATAAGAAGTATATGAAAGAGGGTATAAGAGCATTTATGGAAAAGCAAGGTTTAGAGCATTTTAAAAACAGGCAGGTGGTCAATTCAATAAAAGTGGAAGATGAACCCTGGAATTTTCTGGAACAGAAGCATCAATGTCAGTGGAGCTATGAACAGGAAATTATTGTTCAGATGAGTCCACGTGGCCTTTTACATTTAATAGGCATTTTTGATGATAAGAAAGAGAGACTGACCCATGTTACAATGAAGAAATGGAGATTCATTGATGGGTAGATGTAGGCAGAAATCTGTACCATCCCTTATGGGAAATTACAAAGACCTAAGTCTTATGAAGAACGGAAGAACCAGCAGAAACTGGAAGGTTATACAAAATCAAAAGCAACTTTAGGAGCTCGATTATCCTGTTGCCCTAGAGCAACAAGGGTGTCTAATTTCCTACTGTTCAAGCCGTTCCACAACTGATTAGCTCAGCCTCTCTCCTGCGCATCATTCGGTCTCTAGCATCCCAGGCTTATCTCCTGGGACCCATGCTCCTGTTACCCATGCTCCTGGGACCCATGCTTCCCCCTGCTCTCAGCTCCTGCCCCTCTAGGTTTCCAATCTCTCTTTCTCTTTCTCTCCAATTTCCCACTCAGACTTTTCAGGAGAGAGGATCAAAGTGGTTCCATTTATCCTCGTTGTCTTTGCCAGATGTGACGTTTGTGTCAGGCCAACTCAGAGACTGGCTGCTCATAGGTCAGGCTTCTATACCCAGACCAGATACCTGGGAGGTAGGGTCACATGATGTGGACCCAGCAGTTTATGTATTAAGACCCCTTAGTTGGGGCTGCGGGAGGGACCCTCTTGGAGTGGCATAGGGAGGGCCAGGGTCTGTTGGTGGGTGTTCTTCAGCTTTGGCACTGTGTGAGGGCTGGGAGCTTTGTGGCTTAGTTTCTGTTCCTCAGTGAGGAGGAGCAGTGGCTTGAGTAAGGCTCCCTGTGCAGAGGATGACCGTAAAGGAGAAGAAGAAGGAAGAGGAGGAGAAGGAGAGAAAGAACAATGTAGGGATTTTGAAATACCTTCTCAAGCCACCATGAAAAGAGACATAAAATGCAAGCTTTAAAGGGTCAGAAACAGGGACTTCCCTGGTAGTCCAGTGGTTAAGATTCTGTACTTTCAATTCCAGGGGGTGGGTTTGATCCCCGGTTGGTAAACTAAGATCCCACATGCCACATGGCCAAAAATTGAAAAATTAATAAAAAAATTAGACAGTAAAAATGGTCAGGAATGTAATGCTTGGCCCAAAATGAGCATTGTTTTGGGTTCTGGTTATTAAAGTAAGTTGGAGAAGGGAATGGCAGCCTACTCCAGTATTTTTGCCTGAAGAATCCCATGGACAGAGGAGCCTGGTGAGCTACAGTCTCGTGAGCTACAGTCCAGGGTGTCACAAAGAGTTGGACACAACTGAGCAACTAACACTACTACTAAGTTCAACTGCAGCCATGAAATTAAAAGACAATTGCTTCTTGGAAGAAAAGCTATGACAAACCTTGACAGCATCTTAAAAAGCAGAGACATCACTTTTCTGACAAAGGTCTGTCTAGTCAAAGCTATGGTTTTTCCAGTGGTCATGTAAGAATGTGAGAGTTGGACCATAAAAAAGGCTGAGTGCCAAAGAATTCATGCTTTTAAACTGTTGTTGGAGAAGACTCTTGAGAGTCTTCTCTTGAGAAATTTTCCCTTGGACTGCAAGGAGATCAAGCCAGTCAATCCTAAAAGAAATCAGCCCTGAATATTCATTGAAAAGACCGATGCTGAAGCTGAAGCTACAATATTTTGACCACCTGATGTGAAAAACTGACTCATCGGAAAAGGCCCTGATGCTGGGAAAGATTGAGGGCAGGGGGAGAAGGGGGTGACAGAGGATGAGATGGTTAGATAGCATCACTGACTCAATGGACATGAATTTGAGCAGTCCATGGGGTTGCAAAGAGTCAGACCCAATGGAGCGACTAAACAATGATAAAAGTTCAATGTACCTTCTTCCAGACAGTTAAGAATCTCTGGATTTTGGCATAGAGGTCACCCCCTCTTCACTTTGCATGGTCCAGCCCCTTCTTCTCAGAGAGGTGGGAACAGGGCTCTCACAGCAGGGAGTCCTCTGCCCTGTGATATGGGAACAGGAGTGATCGTGACAGAGGAGAACCTGCCATGGAGCTGCTGGCCTGGTCAGCTGGCATCGCTTGGGCACGTGTGCATATGGAAACATGATTGGCTTGAAGAGCTGGCCTTTCCATTAGGGGCAGCTGGAATTCTTGTCAATCTTACATTTATATGCCTTTTCTGTAGGGAGTGGTGTATTTTCTAAGATCTGTCTTCAGCCCTCTAAGTTTTTACACTTTCTCTCTCTGTGTCCCATTCACACCTCCGCTTGGCTCAGCCACGGGCTTGTGGCCCAAGGGCCACAAACAGCAAAAACCAAACAACAACATCCACAGGCCCCATGCATCAGGGTCGATTCAGTCGTGTCCTACACTTTGCGACCCCATGGACTATAGCCCACCAGGCTCCTCTGTCCATGGGATTCTCCAGGCAAGAATGCTAGAGTGGGTTTCCATTCCCTCCTCCAGGGGACTTTCCTGACTCAGGGATCACACCCACATCTCTTAATTCTCCTGCACTGGGAGGCAGGTTCTTTACCAAGGCTTCCCATCAGCTTAATCAACCTCCTAACCTGATCACATAACAGTGGCTGTCCTGGATAAACCCTTGTACAAGTTTTGTATTCTGCCAACAAACAACGAAAAATACAGCCACTGAAGTTTAAAAAAAAAAAATTCCATATATTGTGGAGGCACCTGAGATTCTCCTGGTTCTAAATTGACAAATAACATAGCCAAATATGAGTTGGAGATCTGCTGTGTGATCTGGAGCAAATTACTCTGTCTCTGGGCTTCACTTTGTCTCTTCTCTGCTATTTATTTTTCTTAGCCCTGTGCCTGGCTTTCAGGAAGTGTTTTAGTAAACATTACTATTATTATATTATTACACACCATTTTGTTTTGTCATCACAAGAACTTTATGAAGCTCAGAGAAATCAAGTAATTTGCTCAAGTTCCAGGAGGCAGTAAGTGATGGAGTTTGAATAGGGAACCAATCTTCTGACTTGAGTGAGGTGGTCTTTGTGCTCCAACAGACCTACTCACGGCAGCTCTTGTAGTCGGGAGGATGTTTTAGAGAAGGTCTCAGTGATAGAAACTCTCTTCCTGATTCTCTTTCCTTCCCAAAAGGGGCTGGGAAGAGGGAACCCCAGTGTATATTCTGAATCTGAGTCGCCTCACCCCAGATTCAGGAGTTCCCTGAAGCCCATGCCTCCAGGGCCCTTTCCTTCTGGGGGGGCGGTCTTGTGGGCCTCATTGTGAGGGTCAACAGGATCCTAAACTCTGGAGGTGCTTGAGGAACATGTCCGTCCTCCACCCCTGCCCGGGTTTTGGACCATTTGCCAATCCCTACGGGGCCTCAAGCACAGACTCTAGGCTCCTTACCTTGGCAGGCAACCTCACGCTCACCGAGTCTCCCTTTCTTCATGCTAGGGTGGCTAATGTGCACACAATTACTCAGCAAGATTTATGTAAGGCCCTGGGTGAAACCTGACAGGTTTTATTTCATAGGTGATGAGAAAGGTGGCCCTTCCCAGTGAAAGGCCACCATTCCTGAACCAGTCTCACTGACCTGAGTTCTGGAGGGCGCGGGCAGGATTTTATTGTCCTAGAAATTGGCAGCTTGGCGGCTCCTCATTTTCTCCTTCACTCACAGATGTGACGGTGGAGGCTGTGCTCAGATGCCTGCCAGAGACCCATCTGACCACAGTGGGTACCCCAGGAGAGAGACGTCAAAACTTGGGTGAAAGAAATAGAATTCACGGGAACTAGGAAGAGCTGTGGAAAAAAGGACATTGGCGTAGGTTCATCCGGAACGTGTGTCGCCTTAGGAGGTGTGCAGAGCAATGGCCTCAAGAAGAGAGTGAAGTGCGGTGGGGCAGGGAAGGGTCTGTGAGCCTGGAAATCCACCCCAATGTGTACATGGTCAGATGCAAACACCTACTACAAATGTCTCCTTAGAGGCCCCCATGAGTTTATTATTCAATCACTCAATTTGTTGGCTTGCTGGTCTTACTCAAGAAAAGATTTAGACGGTTTCTACCATCCTTCCATAGACCACAGCTAAATGACCAAGTGGGAAACAGTCTACTGCCTGACCTAACTGCCAAGCAGCCCATGAACCTTCCAGACAGAGTGGGATTTGTAGCAAAGGAGTTAGCATCATTCTCCCCACAACCGCGCTCCCCCCCGCTCCCCGCCCCCAACAGAGAAGCAAAGACCTTCACCCTTGACCTCAGCGTTCCCTTGTTGCTTGCTTCTTTTCTGCCACACCTAGGCTTGATATTACTTATCTTGGGTCTTCTAGTGAATATTGGCTGGATTTTAATTTGTATGAAGTACAATTCAGGAGACCCAGGTTTTGCAAGTTTCCGACCTCCTGAGGTGTGGGTGTGTGTTAAAGTAAAGCTCTCGGCTTGTCTCATGGCTGAAAGTTCTCTAGAAACCTCTGAGCTTAATCTGAGGAATCGAATAGGTTGGTTAGCCCCTATCTGATGGGTTTTTATCAAAACGTGATAAAAGAGGGTCATGAAAAATGGTAGAATGAGTTTGTTATGGTTCTCTGCTGGGGTCTGTACAGGTAAACCAGGCCATAACTCACTGCCTTGTGACAGTTTTTATTAGTCTGTTTTAGTGCTCTTCTGAGGAGTGAGGGGAATTGTCCCAGACAACAGATGTGAGAGATGTTTTTTCTTCCTCCCTGTCCTGTGGACAGGCCTAAGGCTCCAGGCCGGTGACTCATTGTTGTGGTATTATATGCCTCAAGATTAAGTGTGTGCTGTGGGAAGTGTGGGGCAGGATTTATCAGGGAGAGTTCTTCCTTTGAAGTATCAGGGCAGGCTACTTTGCTGATGGTTTCTGGAACTCAGCCAAACCCCAATACGCTGTGAAAATCGCCGTCTTAGGTTTTCTTGGCACATGAGCACATTTGCACTTGATTCTCAGACCTCCACTGCTTTCTGATGTTTCTGAGGTGAGCGTTCTTGGGAACCAGGGCCCGGGGCCAGATTGTAACCCTGCCTGTGAGTGCCCCTTCACACGCCCCATCCAAACACGGTTTTGATGACTCCAGATACGGCTGGTGACACCAACTTGAGTAAGCATATCCTGGAGTTCCAGCATACAGGCTGCCTTTGAGTGGCTTTTAAGCGTTTATGTATGGATTTCTCTAACCTGCATTTCCTGCTGCCCTGTCTCCACTCACATGAAAAGCTCAAGGCTTTCCATGGCAGCAGTGCCTCCCACAACAATGCATCTTTCCTTTCCAGCTTGAAACTACCAATACGTGTGTGGAGAAAAACCTCAGTGATGCCGTTATAACTCTACCAATAAACAAATTAAAAAAAAAAAAATCTCTCTCTAGTGAAAAATCCATCATCAATTTGCCTGCATCTCCCTCCTCTCATGTCATAACAGTTATTAATTTTGAGAACAAAGGACATAAAAAGCTAATTATGTTAGGTTCCCAGACACCCTTCCAGAGGTTAGTCTATCAGCCACACATCTCATCACCCAACTATGTGTCAGAAAGAGCTCCCTCGTAAATGCAGATTTCCCAATCCACTCCCCATTTCAGGTTTCCCTCCAGCCTGGGAACCAGACTCTGCCCTTCCTGATTTAAATCTTGCCAACCTGTGTTGGAGAATCGGGATGTAACCTGGCCGAACATCTCTCTTTCTTTCAGCTTTCTGAGTGGGCAGACCCTTTAAAAAAAAGGCAACTTGATATGACTGGACTTGAATCTTCGAGAGGGCTGAGGAAGCTGTCAGGTCCATGTTCATTGACCTCTTGGTTGAAAACATAACTGAATGCGGTTGCAGGTTGGGTGCTGTCAGGTATTGAATTGTGTCTCCTCTTCCATTTATATGTTCAAGTCTTAACCCTCAGGCCCCTAGAATGTGACCTTATCTGCAGATGAGGTCTTTGCAGAAGTTATCAAGAGAAAATGGGGCCGTCAGGGTGGGCCCTAAACCAAGACGACTGTGCTTGTGAAAACGGGCAATTTGGAGACAGACCCACACACAGGGAGAATGTCATGTGAACATGAAATGGCCATCTGCAAGTCAGAGAAGCATGAAATAGATCCTTCCCTCACAACCCTCAGAAGGAACCAACCTTGCCACCACCTCGATTCTGGATGTCTAGCCTCTAGAACTGAGGAAATAAATTTCTGTTTTTTAAGGTACTCGGGTATTACAGTGGCTCTAGCAAACTAATACAGGGACCTTGGGCAGAGATGAACATGAAGGAAGTTTGTAAGGGAGCACTCTTGGGGTAGGCTCCTGTGGAGGAGAAGAGAAAGAAGCAGCCCAGGGAAGAGGGGGCTGTGGAGAGTTGATGGCGTCCCAGCGAAGGTCTCCGCTAACTCACTCCATGGGATGCACTGGATCTGGGATGGCCCTTCATGGCTGGGACATGGGTCTAACCCTCTGTAGGCCCCTGTCAGTCCGTCACTAGGTGAAGTGGTGTGACCTCGGGTGAGGCAGCTTTCTTCAGCCAAGGCAATTCCTGAAGAGGGCCAACAGTTAGAGATGATTTTACATCATTTACCTCCTTCTTGTGGCAGCCCTGTGACACATTCTCAGCTGGCCTTCTTCATCTATTTGCTTTTTTCAGGAAATACTTATTGGACCCCAACCACGGACGAAGGTTCCCTGGTGAAAGAGTCCTTCTGCAATGCAGGAGACCCAGGTTCTATCCCTGGGTCTGGAAGATCCCCCAGAGAAGGAAATGGCAACCCATTTCAGTGTTCTTGCTTGGAGAATCTCATGGACAAGGAGGAGCCTCATGGGCTACAGCCCATGGGGTCGCAAGAGTCAGACACGACTGAGCGACTAACACTTCACTTCAACGATGGACAAATGTTTGTAAAACATATTGTGGAGGGAATGTGCATGCATGCTCAGTCACTTCAGTCATGTCTGATTCTGCGACCCCATGGACTGTAGCCCACCAAGCTCCTCTATCCATGGGATTCTCCAGGCAAGACTACTTGAATGGGTTGTTATGCCCTTCTCCAGGGAATCTTGCTGACCCAGGGAATGAACACACATCTCTTATATCTCTTGCATTGGCAGGCATATTCTTTACCACTAGTGCCACCTAGAAAACCCAAGGGAGGGAATACTGTGAAGCAAAAGAAACATCGCTGCTGAGAAAAAGCTTACCTCTACTAAGGAGTCCACTTTTACAAATAGAAGTGAAGTGAAAGTCACTCAGTCTTGCCCGATTCTTTGCAACCCCATGGACTATACAGTCCATGGAATCCTCCAGGCCAGAATACTGGAGTGGGTAGCTGTTCCCTTCTCCAGGGGATCTTCCCAACCCAGGGATCGAACCCAATTCTCCTGCATTGCAGGTGGATTCTTTCCAGCTGACCTACCAGGGAAGCCCACTTTTACAAATAAAGTAACTACATTGCAGAAAAAAAAAAATCTATCAAGACTTCAGATTGGCAAACCTAAGCCATTTCAATAAACAGTCCCCTTCTTCTTGAATCCTGAGGTGACACACTTGGTAGCATTCAACTCTAAGATTCAAGTCAGTGTCTTATTATTTGGAACGCCATCTGACTCTAGATTGAGAAGCGATTGGTGTAAGGTCGCTTGGAAGCTGCTCCATGTGTCCTTATGGGAGGTGACTGAGCAGGCTTGGTGTCTTCCACATCACTTGGCTTTTCAAATACAAAACAAGCAGTATGTTGTAGTCCTTCTGCTGAACCATGTGGCTGGTATAATTTCTCCACAGACGGATGAAGTCAACGGCCCATGCGTGGTGGTTCAGGATAGGCGAGGACAAAGCGGTAAGCGATAAAAGTTGTCACGAAAGACATCTGGGACTTCTCTCAGCTCAGCTCCTGGAGCCAGATCCTCAGATTACATGGCAAACTCCAAGGTCTGGCCAAGTCTAACAGACCAAATTCTTCTCACCTGGAAACTTTACCCACTGACCAGACCCTGTCAACTTAAGAAAACTTGTGAGAATTTTATCAAACCAACACTGCAGTTAAGTGACTGGTAACAACCATCTTGCATATTATACTAGCCATGGGCTCTTTAGGAATATTTCCCCAGATCATACTTCTGATTTCAAACTGTAAGCTGAACCCATTCCTTTTTCTTTTGTGCCATCACTCAGCTCCACAGAAGCATGAATGCTACCATGTTTTCCTTAGTGATGCATCTATTACAAAGGGGAGAGGGTGGTTGGAACAGGCAAAGAAGAAGGGGCCTGGGTCCTCCCCATCCCTAGGCGGCCAGCTAGATTCTACTGCTTTGCATCTGGGCTATCTTCCACCTGTGAGAGGGTGCCCTGGGGCCATAACAGCTTCCTTTGGCTCACTTCGAAGTCTTGAAGGGTGTTCTGTGCATTGAGCCTGTTCCTTTTTTAACTCTTAGAAAAGACAGCTAATTTTTTTTCCCCCAATACATCTGGAAAGTTTCCCTGAGAGAGAAAAACAGGGAAGGCAGTTATGTGGTGCTGCAGTCATATATGGGCTTAATTTGAAACTATTAGTTTCATTAGCCTTGATATTCTAATTATATCTCTGCATTTCACCCCACTGCACTATTGCTCAAACAAGTTGGCTCAGAAAATAATTGCCATGTTCTTGCATAAAGAATATGCAAAACAAAGGGTTATTGTGCCAGAGCTGGAAGGAGTGTTTTTGATTGTTTCTCATTCCCCTCTGTGTTTTCAATAGAAGCCAACCCCGACTGTTCTGAAAGGCCTCCAAGGAATTGGGAGCCATCGAGGGTAGCCCTGCCAGGGTGTGGGCTTATCTGACAGGTTTCTGACTAGTCATGGCTCTGTCAGGACTTTAGGACAACATGATTCTCTTAGGCTGCTGGACAACCTGTTGTCTATTTCTCAGAGGCCCTTTCCTGGGCAGAGGTACCTCAATGTCGCCAAAAACTCCATGGAGTGTGAGAGCCACCAGGGGATTTGACTTTCACTTTATATGTCAGAATGATGGGGCAACGATGCAACACTTTATATTTGTAAGTTGATGGGATTTTACAGGGTAGTTAATCCCTGGGCTGCCAGAGAACCTCCATCAATTCCACTTTGAAATAAGGAAAATAGGATATGAAAAAGGAAAGTAAATTTCTTAGAATTTTCCCATCCAAGATTCCATGTTGACATAGAATTCCAGAATGATGGATTATTCCAGTGCATGTCAAGAATGTCTCAACACTGAGAAGAAAAATCCTAGAGTGGTACATGCCAGTAAAGAGGGGCTTCCCTTGTAGCTCAGTTGGTAAAGAATCTGCCTGCAGTGCAGGAGAACCGGATTCAATCCTTGGGTTGGGAAGATCCCCTGGGGAAGGAAATGGCAACTCACTCCAGTACCCTTGCCTGGAAATCTCGTGGACAGAGGAGCTGGTGGGCTGCAGTCCATGGGGTCGCAAAGTGTCAGGCATGACTGAGAGACTAACACTTACTTACTTACTCTGCCTCATGGGAGACCCCTGTGCTCTAGGAGGGCCAGCCTGGGGCATCTTTTTCCGTGGTCATCAGATACACTTTTTAGATATATTAGAGTTCTGTAATCTCTCCAGCTTTGGACTTAGTGATGTTATGAAATCAAGAGACAAAGAAGTCTTGGTATCTAACCTTTCCATCCAACTTGTTGGACGAGTAAGGATCATACAGATGGGTAAATTAAGGAACAATATCAGATAGTATATAAACCTGTGCCAAGTGTCTAGGGATCAGAATTTCTTCTCTTGTCACCAGAACAGAGAAAGGGCAGAGAACCCCAAGCTCCAGAGTAACCAGGGGAGGCTTCTTAAAGGAGGAAAGAATGAACCTGTGGAGAAGAGAAGGAAGGTCTAAGAGATCCTTGATTTTTGTGAGGTCCCAGTTTCACCAGTTCCATGATCATATTTCATTTCTTTCATAAGCTACAGCCAAACACAAGGATTTTTTGCCTCTGCAGTGACAAGCAGAGAACCATGGGGCTGTGCTGAGATGCATATGAAAGCAGGCTCCCTTCTAACTGAGTGGCTCACATGTCTTCTCCTGGATGCAGGGCTCAGATAGATGACAGAAAAGCACAGGCCATGGACCTTCCAGGCTGCTCTCAGATTGAATCAGGGTTCTACTGTATTTAAAGATGGGGAGATTTAGTGAGAGGCACAGAGGGGTGATTGATGGAGAGTTTGGGTGGACTAAAGGTGAAAGCTTGTGTAAGAAAGCTACAGAGAACCAGGTTTGCCAGAAGGGTGGTAGTTTAGTGCTAAAGAGCATTGAGATCAGGTACAATGCAATAATTCAGGGGTAATTAGTAGGGCTTCCCAGGTGGCTCAGCGATAAAGAGTCTGACCTCAATGCAGGAGATGCAGGTTCAATCCCCGGGTAAGGAAGATCCCCTGGAGAAAGAAACGGCAGCCCACTCCAGTATTCTTGCCGGGGAAATTCCATGCACAGAGATGCCTGGAGGGCTACAATCCATGGAGCTGCAAAAGAGTCAGTTATAACCAAGCAACTCAACAACAACAAAATTATTTTTATTGGGCAGGCTAGTGACATGCACAAAGAGATCTTGTAGAAATACTTGAATGGAAGCGGCACACTGAAAGAATTGGAGGGAAGAGAAAACTAGAGTCAGGCAGGTGAGTTAGGATGCGGATTGTATGAGAGGACAGAGACAACCGAGACAGAAAAGAACGGGCAAATCAGCAAGATTTTGCAGCTAATAGGCTTGGTGGCAAATGTACCAAGACTGAAGATGATGAGGAGGAGGAGAGAGGGTGATGGTTTGAGCAAGACCCTTCAGCTTCCCATTACTGAAAAATGGTCTTCCACCTTCACATGTGCTGGGTGATGTTTCATGGGCAACATACTCCATGATCTCATAAAAATTTTTTAATTTAAAAAATTGTGGTTAGATGCTCATAACATACAACTTACCATTTAAGCTATCTCTTGAGTGTACAGTTCAGTAGTGTTGAGCACATTCACACTGTTGTGTAAGTAATCTCCAGAATTCATCTTGCCAATCTGAAACCCATTACACAACTCCCCGTCTCTCTCTCACCTGCTCCCGTCAACCACTCTTCTACTCTCCATCTCTCTGAGTTTAACTATTCTCATACAGTATTTGTTTTTGTGATTGGCTTATTTCACTTAGCGTAATGTCCCCAAGGTTCATTCATGTTGTAGTAGGTGTCAGAATTCCCTTCCTTTTTAAGGCTGAATATATAACATTCTATTGTATGTATATACCACATTTTCTTTATCCATTCATCTGTCTATCAGTGGACAGTAGGGGTAACCTTCTACCCTTTGACTATGGTAAATAATGCTGCTACTAACATAGTGTGCAAAATATCTCTTTAAGACCCTGCTTTCTATTCTTTTGAATATACCAAGGAGTGGAATTATTGCATCATATGGTAATGTTATATTCAACTTTTGAGGAATTTCCATACTATTTTCCACAGCAATTGAAGCATTTACATTTCCTCCAACAGTGCAAAGGATTCCAATTTCTCCATATCCTTGCCAACATTTATTTTTTAATTCTTTGTTTTTATTTATTTTTAATAGTAGCCATCTTAATTGGCAGGACTTGGCCCTTCGTTGGATATTAAGGATGTGTTATTTCTTTCACTAGCTATAATTCTCTCTGCCATTTAAGAAAGCATTTTGGACTACATGGGCTTACGAGTGATTCTGAAAGGGTGAGAGTGTTGGAAAAAGAAAGGGAAAATGTTAGTCACTCAGTCACGACTGACTCATTGTGACCCCATGGAGAGTGTTGAGTAGGCTCTAATTTTTAAAGGAATTCATTCCCACACTTTGGTATCCACTTACAAGCATCAACTTATTTGTGACACTCGTAAGTTATTGCAACATAGCAGTCAGTTTGAATTGAGCTTTCAATTCATAATGGATTCGTCTTACACACCCAATGCAAACAACACACTCTGCCCTGAATTGGCATTGCAAAAAGGAAAGAAAAAAGCAAAAAGACAGCAGAAAGCCCATCCCGGAACAAGATTTTATATTGTTCCAAGTGGTTCAATCAGTGACACTTATTAGAAACAATGTAGCTCTTCACCTACAGAGACTCTGCAGCCCAAGGTTTGGAAAACAGGCCGGATCATTCCTCTCTTATGTTAAGTATTTAATGATTATATCTTGAGAGTGATTCCTACTTGTCCAAGTTGGTCACACAGTAGCATCCAGAGAAGAAAAGTTATAGCATGAAAAATTTTAATTTTTTCTGAGGTTTTATTTACATAAATAGGGTTGCTTATTTTAAAGAAAATGTGTGTGTGTTTTCCAGCAAGGAACTGATGTCTGAAGAACTGCTATAGACCACTTAAATAGTATTCCAAGTACTCAATGGATCTTCAGGCCCCCCAAGGGCCACGGAAAGCTGAGGATGCCAAATGCTGGACTCCTTGACTATGGCGGAGTAGCAGAAAGACAGGTCTTTGGCCAGGGCATCTGGGAACAACTTTCTCCCAGCAATTTCTCTTCAAGACCAAGGGGAAGAAGAAAAGATTTGCAGATAAGATGATGTCAAAAAGGCCAAGAATACTCCAGCACAGTGGTCCCCAATTTTTTTTGAACCAGGGAGTGGTTTCTTGAAAGACAATTTCTCCATGGACTCAGGGGAGAGCGATGGTTTCAGAATGATTCAAGAATGTTACATTTATTGTGCACTTTATTTCTATTATTATTACATCGGATCCACCTCAGATCATCAGACATTAGATCCTGGAGGCTGGGGACTCCTGCTCTAGTGGATTCTCTGTCTGAAGGATTCTCAATATTGCTCTACCTGAGTACTTTATTATCTATAGTCAACAATGCATTAGACGTTGGAACACGTACATCACCATATGTAAAATTGATGACCCAGGCAAGTTCGATGCATGAAGCCAGGCACTCAAAGCCGGTGCTTTGGGAAATCTCAGAGGGATACAGTGTAAGGGAAGTAGGAGGTGGTTTCAGAATTGGGGGGACACATGTATACCAGTGGCCGATTCATGTTGATGTATAGCAAAACCATCACAATACTGTAAAGTAATTATCCTCCAATTAAAATAGATTAATTAATCGAAACCTCCCCACACACAAAAACAATGCATTAGATAATTACAATTAGCAGTTTTTTTGTTTGCTTTTGTCTTCAACTCCAGTTTGAGTTTTTAAAAAAGACCTGAAAATACCCAGAAACTCAAGGCTGAGCATTTTACAGCAAGATTTTGGGCTGTAAGATGATGACAGTCCTGAGAAACCCTCCCGTTACTTACTAGTGCTCAGAACCAGCTGATCACCAAACAGAAGGGAGAGTTTCTGTGCTTCCTGGGCTCCTTCTCCCTTGCGGGGAGCATCGCCAGCCGCCCAGCCCCACAGATGGCCTTCCTTCTTGCAGAGCTTGCCTCCCCAGCCCTCCTACACGCGGCTCTCCATCGGATTGCATTTCAAAAATTGCTTGAAAATTTTCTCTACCCAGTTTTTCCTTTTCAAACTTATAATTTCCTTTGGGAAACCATTCCTGAAAGGAGTGGTGAACACACACTCAAGAACCACTGCCCTAGAGAAGCAGTACCGGGCAGTGGCTAAGAGAGAGGAGTGTTTGGGTCAGACCACCTGTGTTCAAATCCTGAGTGCCCCACTTACTTGCTGTGTGAACTTAGGCAAGCCACGTGACCCCTCTGGGCCACAGGTTCCACATCTATGAAATAGGAGGAGTCATACTGCCCACCCCCAGGGTGGTGTGAGCACTAAAATGTGGGGAGCTCCTGGAAGAGGGTCGGCACACAGGATGTGCCCTGAAAGTTATCACTGCCCTCCGGGGCCCTGAGCTCCACTTCCTCTGTCCAGCTCACATGGGGGCAAGTCCAAAACCCAGCGCTGTGACTTCCGCTTAACTCACACTTTTAATCTCTTGGGGTTCTGTTGGGGTAAAGTCTTAAGGTTTATTTGCTCTTAAAGTCCTTAACATATCGACTGCCTAACTATGAAATGGCCTCTTCAACGTCCTCTCGAGTTATCCTCCTGTTTTTCACTTTCTCTCTTTTTTCCTTTTCTGTTTCTTTTTAAAAAAAATTTCTTCTCATTATTCTTTAAACAATTTAAATTTATTTTGGCTTCATCATGTGACATGCGGGATCTTTGTTCCCTGACCCGGGATTGACCCTGCCTTACCTGCATTGGAAGCACAGAATCTTAACCACTGGACCCACAGAGAAGTCTCTCTTTTTTCCTTTTCTTTTCCTCTCCCTTCCTCTTTGTTTTCACTCTCACACCAGAAGGTATTGCAACCTCTCCTGCTCCTTTATGCCCCAGTGTTCCTGAGGAAACAGAAGTTTAGCTCCCATTATACTTTCTTTACTTGAACAAAGCTAGTGGAGGTGATGGAATTCCAGTTGAGCTATTTCAAATCCTGAAAGATGATGCTGTGAAAGTTCTGCACTCAATATGCCAGCAAATTTGGAAAACTCAGCAGTGGCCACAGGACTAGAAAAGGTCAGTTTTCGTTTCAATCCCAAAGAAAGGCAATGCCAAAGAATGCTCAAACTACCTCACAATTGCACTCATCTCACATGCTAGTAAAGTAATGCTCAAAATTCTCCAAGCCAGGCTTCAGCAATACGTGAACCGTGAACTTCCAGATGTTCAAGCTGGTTTTAGAAAAGGCAGAGGAACCAGAGATCAAACTGCCAATATCCGCTGGATCATCGAAAAAGCAAGAGAGTTCCAGAAAAACATCTATTTCTGCTTTATTGACTATGCCAAAGCCTTTGACTGTGTGGATCACAAGAAACTGTGGAAAATTTTGAAAGAGATGGGAATACCAGATCATCTGACCCGTCTCTTGAGAAACCTGTATGCAGGTCAGGAAAAAACAGTTAGAACTCCACATGGAACAACAGACTGGTTCCAGATAGGAAAAGGAGTATGTCAAGGCTGTATATTGTCACCCTGCTTATTTAACTTATATGCAGAGTACATCATGAGAAATGCTGGGCTGGAAGAAACACAAGCTGGAATCAAGATTGCCGGGAGAAATATCAATAACCTCAGATATGCAGATGACATCACCCTTATGGCAGAAAGTGAAGAAGAACTAAAGAGCTTCTTGATGAAGGTGAAAGAGGAGAGTGAAAAAGTTGGCTTAAAGCTCAACGTTCAGAAAACGAAGATCATGGCATCTGGTCCCATCACTTCATGGCAAATAGATGGGGAAACAGTGGAAACAGTGTCAGACTTTATTTTGGGGGGCTCCAAAATCACTGCAGATGGTGATTGCAGCCATGAAATTAAAAGATGCTTACTCCTTGGAAGGAAGGTTATGGCCAACCTAGATAGCATATTAAAAAGCAGAGACATTACTTTGCCAACAAAGGTCTGTCTAGTCAAGGCTATGGTTTTTCCAGTGGTCATGTATGGATGTGAGAGTTGGACGGTGAAGAAAGCTGAGCGCCAAAGAATTGATGCTTTTGAACTGTGGTTTTGGAGAAGACTCTTGAGAGTCCCTTGGACTGCAAGGAGATCCAATCAATCCATCCTAAAGAAGATCAATCCTGGATGTTCATTGGAAGGACTGATGTTGAAGCTGAAACTCCAATACTTTGGCCACCTCATTCGAGCAGTTGACTCATTGGAAAAGACCTTAATGCTGGGTAGGATTGGGGGCAGGAGGAGAAGTGGACGACAGAGGATGAGATGGTTGGATGGCATCACTGACTCTATGGACATGGGTTTGGGTAGACTCCGGGAGTTGGTGATGGACAGAGAGGCCTGGCGTGCTGCAATTCTTGGGGTCGCAAAGAGTGGGACATGACTGAGCGACTGAACTGAACTGAACTTGAAAACTGTAGAAATTATTTTAGCTTTATTTTTTTTCAAATATGCTGGGTTTTTTTCCTCTCTAAGAAAAGAAATATTGCTGCACACAATAATGTATATTTAATAATGTGCATATTTAATAACATATAACACTGTATATTTATATGTTCAGTTCAGTTCAGTCTCTCAGTCGTGTCTGACTCTTTGCGACCCCATGGACTGCAGCACGCCAGGCCTCCATGTCCATCACCAACTCCTGGAGCTTGCTCAAATTCATGTCCATCGAGTCGGTGATACCATCCAACCATCTCATCCTCTGTCGTCCCCTTCTCCTCTCACATCTTCCCCAGCAACATGGTCTTTTCCAATGAGTTGGTTCTTCACATTAGGTGGCCAAAGAATTGGAGTTTCAGCTTCAGCATCAGTCCTTCCAGTGAATATTCAGGACTGATTTCCTTTAGGATGGACCGATTGGATCAACTTTCAGTCCAAGGGACTCTCAAGAGTCTTCTCCAACACCACAGTTCAAAAGCATATACGTAGATCTACTTTATCTTTGTTTAGAACTGCCCTAACTGAGAGCCAAAGGCAGCCATGGTGGCCCTGGAAGTTCTGGCAAGAGAAGGAGTCTGATGTCTCTTTATGGAGTCTCTGACAGAATCTCTTAGAGTCGAGACTCTTGCCTGCCCCTTCCTGTACTGCCTACCCCCACCTCTGTAGGGTCAGTCAGGCCCTGCTCCAGGATTCTTGGAGGTCCTACCACTCCACATGCCCTTGGGCCTGTGAGGAGCCCTGCTGGGGCAGCACCACCTCACTCAACGTGCACAGTCTGTGGGCTGGGTGCCATGGCAACTGTCCTCGCAAGCATACACAGGTGGCCAGGTAAGGTGGTGACAACAGCCCTCTGTGTCAGGCCACACACAGCTAGGCTTGCATACCCTGGTGCCCACTCCATCTGGGGGCCTCTCGTCAGGGGAAGACCTGGGCTATTGAGCTGGGTCAGCTGAGACGCAGCCCCAAGGAACCATAGTGCTGGGAAGGAGAGGAGGACAGCAAAGCTCTCTGGGGGTTTCCAGGCTGGGTCAGTGCAGAAGCATGTCAATGACTCAGACTTCTTGTTGCAAACCAGGAGCCCTGAAGGGGAAATCAGCCCTTGAGCAACCCTACGACAATCGCGCCTTTCTGCAAGGTGGTGGCTGTGTTGCCAGCACAACTGGGGCACAAAGCTGAGGCTCACTTGCACAGTCTTGTTTGAAGTAGGGCTGGCTGGGTTCTCCTTCTTGGTTTCTAATAAATTTAACTCTGCCCTTCATTTTTCCATTACTCCTCGCTCTTCCCTTTTGCCCTGCTTTCAAGAATCAAGGACATTGAATTCCTTGTTTGTACCCTGAGAATGCAAGGTGGCACCTGAAATGCTGGACAGATATGATACATCTTCCTGAAGCTTCAGTTCAAGTTGTTGTTGTGGTTGTTGTGTCCGACTCTTTGCGAGCCCATGGACTGCAGCACGCTAGGCTTCCCTGTCCTTCACCATCTCCCAGAGTTTGCTCAGACTCATACCCACTGAGTCAACGATGCTATCAGCTCTAAGTACATAAGTGATAAAATAGTATTTCTATGTTAAAATATCTGGACTTATTACAGCAAAGTGGGAGAGTTCCACAGGCTTTCAGGTGAAACTTTAGACTGAGGACGCTATTCTCTTGCTGAAGGCCTTTGGGCTGACCCTCTGGGTGATGTGTGCCTCAACCTGTCCTTGGGAGATTTTGGTGAGAAAGTCTGAGAGGTGCTCCTTGTGACTTGGTGATCCCTGATCTTGGCTGTCTCTACACCTATTCTTCAAAGAGCAGGGATTTCTTGTGGACCACATGCCCCCAAAAATTGAGAGATGAGGATTTGGAGAAAAGCTAAACAGATCCCAACCTGATACAACTTTGGATGCATAATTATGTCATCATATTACTCTCACCACTGTGGTCAGTGTTGATTTGATGTAATGAAAGAAATACAGATGGCGCGGAGACAGTGGTGACATCAGCTTGTCTTTACTTTGAGAACCAGTAATCTTCAGTATGGTTCTATTGAATCACGTAATTTTAATCTTCTGCATTTCCAGAGCATATAAACTCACAAGTGTGTGGATTTATATTCCAAAAATGTGTGTTCATTTATGATTATATTCTGTCTGAATGTAGCTATACTGTACCAAGAACCTTCTAACGTATGGGAAAATTGCCAAGAAGGCAATTAGGAGGGTCGGCACAGGGTACCAGGGAGCCGGTAACTCTGGGTGGTTCATGTACCACTTGAATGTTTTTTATTTTAGGAAGCTCTAGATACTTCTTTTGGCCATGCCTACTAGCCAGTTATGGGTTTCCCTGGTGGCTCAGTGGTAAAGAACATGTCTGCCAATGCAGGAAACACTGTTTTGATCCCTGTGTCAGGAAGATCATCTAGAGAAGGAAACGGCAACCTGCTCCAGTATTCTTGCTGGGAAATCCCATGGATAGAGGAGCCTGGCGGACTACAGTCCATGGGATCTCAAAGAGTTGGACACGACTTCATGACGAAACAACAGCAATAACAACTAGCCAATTATGCCTTGAGGTTCGGTTATAGATTTTCATTGAAGAGGAAGAGTACCCCTGCTGTCCCTCAGTTCTCAGTGACGGGGAGGATTGGCAGGCACTCCATCGATGAGCTGGGCAAATGCTGGCACCTTTGCCTTCTGTAGACGTGGGGATTCTGCAGACAGGCTGGTGCTGCTATGGACCCTGTGCACAGAGGTATCTCATTCCTGGTTCTTGCCCCCCCCCCCCGGCAAAGCTCTAGTCTTCTGGACATGGCTCTTAGAGAGTGAAAGGATACATACTGAGCTTCCAACTTTTCAGTCATTTACTATTTAACCTGATCTTGGGAATAAACTTAATTTTTTGGAGTATTATTTTGTTTACTAGGGGGGGTATATCTACCTTAAGAGACAATGATTTTCTTTTAGTTTTCTTTTTTATTGGGGTATAGTTGCTTTACAGTGTTGTGTTAGTTTCTGCTGTGCAGTGAAGTGAATTGGCTCTGAGTACACATAAACCCCCTCCCTCTTGAGCCTCTGCCCCACCACCTGTGATTGTCTTTAAATGAGATAATGCATAGGTATCGCCTGAGCACAGAGCCTCATGCATGTGTGGCTCAGCTGGTAAAGAATCCGCCTGCAATTCGGGAGACCTGGGTTTGATCCCTGGGTTGGGAAGATCCCCTGGAGAAGGGAAAGGCTACCTACTCCAGTATTCTGGCCTGGAGAATTCCATAGACTGTATAGTTCATGCGGCGGCAAAGAGTCGGACACGACCGAGTGGCTTTCACTTCATTTCACTTCACTTCCAACAATAGGTGAGCCAAAATCCTCTACCTAAAACTCCAGTCAAGTAGCAGACTGAATTCCTGCATATTCTGAAGGCAGGAGAGAGCATGTCATCTACAGACACCCCGGGCCTGGTCACCGCTCTTGTGCTTTACCAGTGAGACCCAGGGATGAGGCATTAGAGTAATCTCATTCTAAAAGTTCTGCTCAGCAAAAGTACAGCCATCTTTAAGTTGGTAAATAGGCTCAAAGGAATTTAATTTACCCTGTGAAGTGTGGATTGCACCAGTTTATCTTTTAGAGAAGGCATGCTGCCACCTCCCCAGCATCAGTAATGAGGCCATTACCGTCCGAGAGTGGCTCCCTCCTGATCACAGGTGTGATTCATCTTCCATTTAGTTATTTAGTGGCTCCCTTGGTTGATCATTGCTATCTCAGAGAAGGCAGTGGCAGAGAAGAAGGGGTCGGTTGGGGGGGGGGAGGTGCGGGTAATAAGACGCCGGGCTCACTGCTGTGTTTTGTAAAACCATTACTCTCTATGATTTCTGCACGATATTTTCTACTCAATTAACTCCTGGAGACATCATCAGAAATTGATGTGTGCACACTGAATAAGCTTGGGATTTTTTTTTACGTTGTTATTTGTCTAGACAGTATGTTTGCAGACAGCAGTAATATGCTAATTGTTCATTTGGGACTTAGAATAGCTGTCCTGAAACTATCCTTTTTTGATTTGCTTCATCTGTTCTTATCACAAATGCCATTGGCAATGAGGATCAAGAGCTGAAGATCCCACTCCAACATATTTTTCTGCATTGAGTATGGAGAGGTTTACTCATCTTCTGGTTTCCAGTACTTTATATAAAACATAGAGATGAGAAGTGATCACTGGGGAAGACAAATTTGTTGAGACCCCCAACGTGGTGTCACTATGGCAGATAAAACACGGTGGTGGGCACGCAAGACCTCGGGCACCGGGGCATTGATGTCCTTCCTTGGTTTCACTGACCAGTAATGTAGGATTCTGTATGTTTGATAAAGTCTTACCAAACCTAAGCTGATTGATTGCTAAGATGAAATCCATTCTGCAGGTGCCCAACGAGCAGACCAGGCACAGCTGGGCATTCCCATTCTCTCCAGAAAGTCAGAGGTACTGAGTGTGCGGATGGGTCATTCATTCAGCCCCAGCCCCTGGGCACAGTCCTTGGCAGTCTTCCTGATAGACCTCTGCAACAGCTATTTGGAGGATCGAGCCCACAGACATCAAAGTTGTCACAAAGACCACCAACTTCATCGCCAGTCATCCCTCAGTGATAGATTTTTGCTGTTTTGTCTCTTGTTCAGTTGCTTAAGTCAAGTCTCTTCCAGTTCTTGAAGGACTCATCAGAGCCTGAGAAGTCCAGGGCAGCGTATTCGCCCATGTCACCCTCTCCTTACTGGGCAGACCTCTCCTTTGAGGAGAAGTCAAAGCAGGAAAGCAAGCAGGTTTTCTCTCAGAGATCCTCTCAGTGTCCTTCTGGGCTCTGTCTTAGATTTCAGAAGAATTGTTTCATCCTCTGAGCAATTAGTACCTTTTTAAAATTCAGACATCTTTCAGACCCTGGCCCGCATAGCCCTCTGAAGTGCTTTTGTCAGGATGGTTTATCAGCCTTAGATCATGTTTTGCCAGCTGCTCAGGCCAGCAGCACAGAGAAAACACGGAGGCATCTGGTTTAGAGGCTCGCATTTTTATCTGAGCAAAATCTCTCTGAAAAGACCTCAGAATATAAAAAGCCAATCAGTTCGTATGATGTCAGAATGTTTACTGTTTCTCTCTCCTGGAGACATTTTCTTGGCATCTTGGTCTGATCTTCTAGGTGTGTCTAATTGTTCTAAAGGCACAGCTGTGTGAATTTGACTTGCCTGCAGAAAAAAACAAAAAGCCATATCTTCCAATGCCAGGGAACAATCTTAAACTTCCCTCTTAGTTTTCACCGTTGAATTTCTGCAAGGCCTCTGACTTTATAGCCTTTTGGCAACTAATAGAAAGCCCCATTTTCTCGTTAGCCTTAAAGGCTGGCTTTTGATATCTTTGAACTTGTTCTGAAGAACAAGGACCAAGCAGAACAGGCCTCATCACTTAAACTTTTAAGCACGTTCCATTCATATCTCAGAGCTAAAAGGGAGGGAAAAAAGAGAAGAAAAGAAATCTTTTCTGACTCTTCACTTTGTGGACGTCCATGTGACCCATTCCTGCAGGCTTTCATGGGAGCGTTGTAGCCAAAGATAGTTTCACCTCAGACAGCAATTTTGTTGAGACACAACAGACTCATTTTCCTGGAGCTGAAATAATTATTTCAGCATTGATGTTCAAGACGCCCTCTGAGACCTATCTCAGGGAAGGAGGAAGCTACTATTTTTAGTTATGAAAAATATCGACATAAGATGAAGAGACTCAGATTGTGGCTAAGACTCTACTGTTCCAAATATTCAAGATTGGTAATGTCAAAGATACTCACTAAGCACTAGCAACAGCTCTCTGGGCAATGTTCTGACCCCATCCAGTACTCAAGTGATGCAAGGATGCTGCCAAAGCCCATCCAGGGTAGCCAGGAAGGATGAAGACCCTCCCTCCTGAGAACTACCTTCTTGAGTCAGTAGACTACAGTCCCTCCGCCTACCTCCTCATCCCTCGTGGAAAGCATTCAAGGTGTGTGAGGCTGGGGAACTTTGCTCCAAGCCTTGGGACTGCCTCCAGCTGGCAACTTTCCCCATCGCTGCCTGCCCCTTTCCTATTGCTTCCAGAGATGGCCTCTCTTCTGGCTTTGGAGATCAGCTCCAACACTGCTCGGACAGTGATTCAGACAACAATCTTCCTTTACTGACCTGATGAAACTGCTGGTAAAGCACTTACAAAGTATTGACTTGGCCAAACAGTTTGTTCAGGTTTTTCCATTACCCAAACAAACTGTTTGGCCAACTCAAAAATAGCCCATTCTCAATCATCAGCACTCATACAAGGAAGCAAGGGCATGGAATAAAACTAGCAGTCAACCAACTAGCAGTCAATCCCCAAAACTGTTGCTTTTGAATGGCTGTTTTTTATTGGCAGAGTAAGATCCTTTCTAACATCAGCGTGCATACAATCCAAACTGTCTTTTCTCAGACTTTCCACTGGATATCATTTTCATGTTTACAGTTGTCAAGAGTCAAAGAAGGCCCTTGGAAACATTTATCTCAGGAGTGCTGTGTCAGTTACAAGTAACATAAAACTCAAAAAGGCTTAAGAAGGAGAGGGAATCTATCAATGAGAAGTAGTCAGGCCTTCAGGAATGATGGACTTTGAGGCTCTGATGATGTAATCATGACTATTACTGTCGTCATCACATTTCGACTTCACCTTTCTGTTAATTTAAAACACTCAATTTGTGTAATTGCTTGGAGTTAGCTTCAAATCTGACAAGCAAGAAGAGTGACTATCCCCAAGAAAGACATCGCAGAAAAAATCTCAAAGTATCTCATTGGCCCTGATAGGGTCACATGCTCATCCTAAGCCAGTTAGTGAGGAATGCAGTGATTTCTTTGGGTGGCCTGGGTCACATGTCACAACGAGCTTGGGGGTAGAATCATCTCTCCTGAAACCACATGGACTGAAAATAGGAGGTGAATGAATTTCCAAATGAAGACGGGGACTGTTTCCATGGAAGGGAAAGTGGAAACTGCATGTGACAAAGGGCATGCGCATCCGTTGGAGGCACAGATACCTCTAAGCAATCACTCCTTCTCAAATGGTGCTGACTTCGTGGCAGACACTGGACTGAGTCTGGGTATCGGGAGAGGAGAGGAAGGGAGGCACGGAGGTGCCTGCAGCAGAGTCTTTGCCACTGAGGAACTCCGTGTCTGACGTTTTGCTTAGGCCAACACGTCTGTGCCCATGGCAAATGTCAAGATGTTATTAATGGATCCTTCTTGTTGAGCCTGGAGATAGTGTCAGA
Source organism: Okapia johnstoni (assembly GCA_024291935.2). Classification (NCBI taxonomy): domain Eukaryota; kingdom Metazoa; phylum Chordata; class Mammalia; order Artiodactyla; family Giraffidae; genus Okapia; species Okapia johnstoni. The sequence goes on from CM044313.1 coordinate 51,180,492, forward strand.
ATTCTTCCCATTACTGTACTCTGGGCAGCTGCTACAAACGAACCGTGACCATTACATGAGATTGATCGGTATTTGGTGAATTGGACCAAATAAACAATCTCTTTCAAGTGGGTTTGGATGAATGGGCTGGATGTAAGTTGGAGGCTGAGATAACTGATCAGCAGTTGACCACCAGTCATTAGTCTGGAAACCCTTGAAGCTGTGAGAAGACAGTAACTAGTTGGCTGTACTTCACAGCTTACAGACATCTAGCTTCTACCAAGTAGGTCAATGAGCACTTGACAATAATTTCTTTTCAAAGGATCTAAAATAATACTAGAGGAGAATAACAGTGGGTAACTAGGTTTACTTCTGTATTTTTGCAGTTTTGTTGGGTAATCTCTTTGTGCATATGTATGCCAAGTCATTTCAATCGTGCCCAACTCTTTGTGACCCCGTGGACTGTAGCCAGCCAGGCTCCTTTGTCCATGGATATCTATGTGGGATGGGTCAAAGAAAATTCTTATTTTTACACAACTGAAGCAGAAGTCATCTAGCTCTCTACTCTCAGTGTTTAGAAATCACACTCAGTTCATTACTGGTAGAGTAAAATGCCAAATCTGCCATATAGAGTGGTACATGAGGCCAGGAAGAAGGTTACAGTGTACAAAATCATGACAAGATGCACAAATATTTTGGAGACTAGTGCTTTCTCAAAACTCTAAGGCCAATTGTGAAGACATGTTAACTGAAAGAATATGATGTGATGAATTAAAATGGTCTTAAATGTTAGAAGTAACCACTTCTTAACTCATCTAGTTAACAAATTCAATCAACAAACATTTAGTGAGCTTCTATCATGTGCAAAATATTCTTAAATGTTTTGTGAGATACAAAGAGGATAAACTTGCCCCCTTTCAAAGAAGAGGTGAACAACCAGATTGAAGATACAAGATTTACACAAATGAAAACTTAAATAACAATAAAGCACTTAACAATAGAAAAGCAATAATTATTGAGAGATGAGTAGTCAGTAAGTGGTTAATTGCCAATTGGAGTATATGAAGAATAATATGGGAGATTTTTTAGGAAGGGTGATCAATTCAGACTGGAGGATGAAGAACCTCATTACTAAGGGGGAACTGACCTTCATCTTGGAGTTGGGATTGGTTTTGGAAGCCAGTTTTGGTGGGGAAAGCAGCCTACAAAAAAGAAGCAAGATGAGTGGAAGGAGCAAACTATATTTGAACCAGAATGAGTAAAAAGTTTGTCTAGAGTTGGCATTTTTTGTAGAGAAGTGGAGAGGGCAGAGGAGGTTTTAAAAATATTGAGTTGGTGTAAGACATTATAGAAAAACCTGAATGAACATTTTACCCAACCTAATATACTGAGGTCAGTGGTGGCTGCCAGGCTGAAGGATTTAGATGTAATCCAGTAAGCAATGGGGAATTATGGAAGGTTTCTGAGTGGCCGAGTGGCATGAGTGAACTGTCTTGGGGACAACTAATTTGACATAGGGCTGAGGATACAATGGAAGCAACAGATATCAGAGCTAAGGAAACCATTAAGGGGCCTTTTCCAATAATACTATGAAAGGTTAAAGGGTTCAATTTAGCTTTTTGGCAGTAGAACTATAATCTTTACAGTGAAATAGAAACAAGAGGTGGTCACTAATGAGATATTTTTCAGAGAAGAGAAAGGAGACCTCAATTTGAGACGTTAGTTCCAGGAGATTAGAATATTGGAGGAAACTGGAGAGGAGACAGTCATGGGCTCAGATGAGAAATTTAGGCCTAGATGTTGAGGTTCAGGTGAAGGCCCAGTGACCAAGTACATCATCCAGTTCCTCCCTGTGTTGATGGCCGGAGGAGTTTCAGCTCAAAGTTCAGGCATCCTCTATGTGGAAGAGATGTCTGAATTAATACTTACCACCCAGCTTCAATAGTGACCAACACCTGACCAAACTCACTTCATTTGCCGCATCACTTCTGTCCTCTCCAGCACACATTTTCTTGGATGGGGAAGTGTGCAGGCTGACTTTTCCCGTGTCTCACTGAGAGTCAGCACTTGTCTACCTAGCAAAGAGCATCTTATTTGTGATAAAATTGATGGAGTGAGGTTTGAGGAAATAAGAAGCAATGTTTCTCTTTGGAATTTTCAGACCGCTTGTTTATGACTACAACAAAATTAATTGGCCAATAGATTCTATTATTGGACCTTAAGGCAGTATATGCATCTGTTATAAGTGCTTCTTGAGAATCCCTCTGCTGAGTTCAGAGAGTCATCCAGCTTTCTCCATTAGCCCAGGCACAAAGCTATGACGGGTGTCTTTGAGCCCACAGTCACTCAGATCAGAACCCACTGTGGAAAATGAGCAGAAACACACAGCTTCGGTCTCACGAGAGGTAGGAGGCAGAGTTAATTGACCTCTGCTCTTCCTTCTTTCCCCTTTCTTAATCTGAGGTATCCAGAATCATAAAGAGAGAGATCTATTCACAGGAAGTCACCAACTACCCTCATCCCTTCCAGTGATTATTGTCCAACTTTCTATCTCTATACTTCTACCTTTTCTAGAATTCCACATGAATGACATCATCTGACACATAGACTTTATGTCTGACTTTTTTTCTTTTAGCATAATTCTTTTGAGTTTCAGCCATGTTGTTGCAAGGATCAGTAGTTCATTCTTGAGTGGTGTTCCATCATACCCCAATTTGTTTATCCATTCCCCAGTTGAATGGTTTCCACTTTTTGGCTATTGTGAATAATGCTGCTAAGAACATTCATGTAAAAGGTTTTGCATAGATCTGTATATTCCTTTCATGAGAATAAATACCTAGGCATGAGAATGTCATCTGTGTAGTAAGTGTATGTTTAACTGTTGATGAAACTGTCCATCTGTTTTCCAAAGTGGCTGAATCATTTTACACTCCCAACAGCAAAGGACGAGGTTCCAGCTCCCCATCTCACCAATACTTTATGTGGTTACTCTTCCTTATTTCAGCCATCCTAGTGGGTATGAGTAGTCTATTGTTGTGTTATTTTCATTTCCTGAATGAGTATGATGTTGAGCATCATTTCAGGTGCTCTTAGGCCATTTGCACATCTTCTCTTGGTGAAGTGTTTCTTAAATTTTTTGCCTGTTTATTTTTATCAGTGTTTGTCTTATTATATAGTAGGAGTTCTTTTCATGTTATTGATGTCCTTTAGCAGACATATGTTCTGCAGTTATTTTTTCCAGTCTGTGACTCATCTTTTCCTTTTTTTAACAGTCTTTTAAAGAGCAGAAATTTAAAATTTTGATGAAGTTCAATTTATCAGTTTTTTTTAATGGTTTGAAGTTTTTGTGTTCTAAGAATTTGCTTATGCCAAAGTCATATTTTCTATCATGTTTTCTTGAAGAATTTTATGTTGCTTTAGCTCTTACATCTAGGATTTCTTTTGAGATAATGATTTTATAGTATAAGGTCAAGATTGAGGTTCATTTATTTGCACATGGATAGCCAGTTTTTTCCAGTACCATGGCTGAAGACTCTCCTTGAATTACCTTGACATACTTGATACTTTTAAGAGCTGAAAGTTTTCTTTTTTTTTTCAGTTATGCCAAAATGTCTCTTTCAAAAAGATGTGACAAAGTTCTGTGTACCATTTTTTAAAATTAGAAAATTATTGAAAATGTACCCAAAGATACAAGGAAGATTGTACAAAATTATTTACAATAATGGGAAACAATCTAAATATATAGCAATAGAAAGCAAGTGAAATAAATTATGGCACATTCATGTAGTGTAATATTGCAGACCCTAAGAGTCTTAATGTTTATCTACATATATGAACAGGGAAACATATTCGTTGCAAGCATTAAGGGAACACACAAAGGTCACAAATAGAATGTCTGATGATATATTTTTGCAGAAACAAAAACAACAATAAAAATTATAATCACTTACTTATATTGAGATGGACTTCCCTGGTGGCTCAGACAGTAAAGAATCTGCTGGCAATGCAGGAGACATGGGTTTGATTCTTGTATCAGGAAGATCCCCTGGAGAAGGGAATGGCAACCCACTCCAGTATTCTTGCCTGGAGAATTCCATGGATAGAGGAGCCTGGTGGGCTACAGTCGTGGGGTCACAAAGAGTTGGACACAACTGAGCGATGAACACCCATGCATACAGAGAAAAGAAGGATATAAAATCGTACAGTGTTTATTTTTGGATGTCGAGATTCCAGACAATTAATTTTTGTATTTCTCTTTCAAAGAATGTGGATTACCTTTAACACCAAGGAAAAACATTTCTTTACTAAAAAGAGACAGGTACTCAGCACCAGTGTTTAAGGATTCCATATATATATATATGTGTGTGTGTGTGTGTGTGTGTGTGGCTTAACATAACACTATGTAATATTCTCACCTTAAATGCTCTTAGTGGTGTGAACTTTCTGAAGAATCAGATTCCAGCAGAAAGTTGGTATGCTCAAGCTAGAGAGACCCACAAAAGGCTTACTGAAGAGAATGAGGCATTTGAATCTTCATTTCCATTAAAATGCAAATTAGAATTAAAGTTTTCCATATGGTGATGCATCTAATTTTCTACCATGCTCCTTCTAACCCAAATAAGAGATAATTTCTGTTTCTAAATTCTTTAATGATGTAATTCCTCTCAATTATAAGTCTATGTAATCCGCTCTATTTTTCCATCAATAGTGCAGATAGATGCCTGTGATCTCTCATGCAGCCATATGGTGTGATGAGACACGAATCTACTTTTAAAAGTTTTATTTTCCCAGAATATATTCTGCCTCCAGCTACATTACATGCACATTATTGCTCTGCTTTTTAGAGGTGGCTCTCGGAACTGTTACTAAATCCAGGACAGAGTTAGACTGGAATGTTCCAGGAAGGCAAGGATATGTAGCCCCCAGCCCAGTGACTGGGTGCCAGCAGACCCTCAGAAAATGCCCGTGGAGAAAATGGATTGAGAAGAACGTGGCTGCTCATTTACAGGGTCCTTTCATGACCTTTGGATGATCAAAGAAAATGTTAGTTGCTCAGTCGTGTCCGACTCTTTCCGACCCCTGAACTGTATGTTAGCCTGCCAGGCACCTCTGACCATTCTCCAGGCAAGAATACTGGAGTGGGTTGCCAGAAGATTCCCTTCTCCAGGGAATCTTCCTGACTCAGGAATCAAACCTGCGTCTCCTGTATTGCAGGCAGATTCTTTACCATCTGAGCCACCAGGGAAACACGATCAAAGAAAAGATGTTTCTAACTTCAGGGGTCCTGGCTTACATCTTTTATAATGTGGAAATATTAGAATCCTTAGCATTGTCTTGTTTACCACATAACAAACTTTACTACTCTTTTTTTTTTTTATGTGAGGAAATTGATACCCGGGTAGAATGTATCAGAGTCTGGATTCATCCCAGGTCTTCTATTTGAAGATTTGTGCACACACTTAACTTCTCCTCCTCTTCCTTTCTGATAGTCCCCAGCCCCAGGTATTCCTCACCTCCTACGGCAGCCTCACTCCAAAAAAACAGCCAAGAAGACTCTTAAGGAATAGAGGAGAAACTGTATGTGGACCAGCACAATGTAGCTAAAACATTTCGATCCATTGTGGTTTGTCCGTTTTTCTTTATGAAAGGTGTAGAAAGACCACTGAACTAAGGGAAATGAATCTGGCCACCGTGTATCTAAAGGCACGCTAGACAAAATTGAAAGTACTAATCAATTAACTAATTTAATGAGTATTTATCGCACACATCTATGTAGCAGGCACATGGTAAATTACATGACATCATCATTCACACTAATACAACACAGAAATTTGGTTGTGGGAAACTATTTGGCATAAACACATATTGAGTTATTTGATGACAAGAAACTTTCATATGTAGATGAGAAAGCTTAAAGTTATTCATATAAAAATACATGTAAAATAAGTGATATATTCATGTGATGCTTTATAATTTTCAAATAATGTATTTGTCTGATTGGATCTCCAAAATACCTAGGATGAGAGAAACAGGTGTTACCCCATTTTCCAGAGAAGGAAACTGAGGCTCAGAGGCCCAAAGACCATCTCTGACTAGTAAGTATATGATTTACATTTTCTGTAAGTCTTAAGTGTTCCTGAAATTTATTTTAATGCTTTGTTGGGACAAGTTCATTTTCTTAATTTAAGAGAGGTGGGACTATATCTGTTTGCCAAAATACACAGCCAAATTAATAATTAGCTTGGCAGGATCTCCCCTGCCAGACTACATGTAGCAAGTCGTAACATACGGTAGTAGAGGGGCCACAGAAAGACAGCTATCTTGTGATTACCCAGGTCAGCACTGCTGGGGGAGAGTCATACACTGGCCCAGCACATGGAATGCATTCTTTCTTCATTTAAAAGCCGCATAAAACAACCTAAGGAACTGTGTCCAATCTGATCCGTGCAAATGCATGCTCTGCTCCTGAGTAGAAAGAGAACTCAGATGCATCCACCCCTTCTGAGAACGCCTTTGGGAAAGTATCAGGGTGCCATCATACTTCAAGCCCGAGCAGCGGCTGCCAGAAGTGACCTGTCAGGACAGGTTCCATGTCATTGACCTAACTCCACGGTACTTGTGTCTGTACTGGATGTCACAGTGAAGGGGGAAAAGCCAAGTGAGGACATCATTTGGAGGCTAGAAAGCTCAGATCTGATGGCACCAGGTGGAGTGCTTCTTGGACTTTGAGCAGTCTGGGTGAATATGAGAATAGCTCGCTGGGAGTTGTTAATGAAGATGGATATTGTTCCCAGAAGGTCAAGATATGATGGCTGGGTGTTAATGGCATCACAACTGAAACTTCTGCCTCCTGCTACTATTTAAAAAAAAAAAACAAACACTTTTTATTTTATACTGGGGTACAGCCAGTTAACAATGATGTGATAGTTTCAGGTGGACATCAAAGGGACTCAGCCATACATTATGTATATCCATTCTCCCCCAGACTCCCCTCCCATCCAGGCTGCCACATAACATTGAGCAGAGTTCCCTGTGCTGCACAGCAGGTCCTCATAGGTTATAATTTTAAATATAGCAGAGTGTACATGTCGATCCCAAACTCCCTATCTCTTCCCTGCATTCTCCCCCGCTCTGCTGCTATTTTCTTAAATTTCTTTATTTTTTTAATTTTTTTTTGCTATTTTCCTCCTCTCTAGAGCTTAAATATATTCTAGACTAGTGATTGACTTTGGCCAGTTGAAAGAACAACCCAGATTTTCTAGAGTGAAATCAGGAGAAGCAGCTCTTTTGTGAGAATGGTTAATTTGGGGTATCAAGGCCTGCTTGTCTTCAGACTTCACGTCCAGTGTTCTTCATTTGCTCATCGATCAACACTGCGGGAGAGGTGCGTGCCAGGTGCTGTGCTGGGTACCAGGTGGATAAAAGGAGAGTGAGAGCCAGTCGTGCAGCCCTCACTGTGTTCAGTGTTGAGCAGGAGAGACGAGAGAACGCACAGGTGACATAGACCATAATGATGGGTCGGGGCTGAGCCCAGAGCCAAGACTCCTCCTACAGTGAAGGAGGCAAGAAAGGCTTGGCGCTGTGGCCTGTGAACTGAAATTTAGAGACTGGAAAATACAGAACGGTCTGAGGAATGGGGAGGCATTTTATTTCAGGGAGTGGTCAGAGGGGTGGGGCCCTTTTCCAGGAGCAGCAAGTTTTCCTGTTTGAATGGAGCAAAGGTCTAAGGAAGGAAAAATCAGGACACAAGAGAGATTGCTAAGCTGGAGCCAAATTATTGATGGTTTTAGGTGTCAGGCTGAGGAACTTTCACCAGACAGTGGGGAGTTGCTGAAGGACTTGTTGCTGAAGACAGAGGCAAACAAGCCTGCATGTTAGAGTGATTCATCTAACTGGTGTACTTGATGGATGAAAATAGAGAAATGCTATGATGAGAGAGATCAATTGAGTGGGAGGCTATTGCTTTAGACCAGATGAAAGATCATGTGGGCCTGAACTAAGCAAGGTGATGCATAGGTTGTGAGCTATTCAGAAATTAGAATCAGCAGCCTTGGAGACGGACTGGGTGGGTGATGAGGCAGAGGGAAGAGGATATTATTGGTCAGTGGGAAGGGGATAAAACGGGAGGAGGTATATGTTTCAGGAAAGATACAGTGATTAGAGCCTGGGACCTGTATTAGTTTGCTAGGCTAAAAAATAGCACAGACTGGGTGGCTTAAACAACAGAGATGTATTTGCTAATAGTTCTGGAGGCTAGAAGTCCAAGATCAGGGTGTTGGGCAGGTTGGGTTTCTCCTGAGACTTTTCCTCACGGGCTGCCTGCCTGCTCCCTGGCTCCTCACATGGTCTTGGCCCTGTGCAAGCATTCCTGGTATTTCTCTGTGAGTCCCAATTTCCTCACCTTATAAGGACACTGGTCAGGTTGGATGGGGGCTCACCCTAACTGCCTCATTTAACTTAATCACCTCTAAAATGCCTCTCTCCAAATACAGTCACGTTCTGAGGTAAGGCTTCAACCTATGAATGTGGGGGGGCAGGGGTGGGACAGAAATAGCTTTTAACAGGACATAGAATTTGAGATGCCTGTGAACATCCCAGAGAAGGTCTAGTAGGTGGTTTGCAGTATAAGTTGGAGCTCAGGCAAGAGGTCAGGGCTGGGCATGGGGAAGTGAGTGGCTGGAATCAAGTGCATGAGCTGAAGTCAGGAGAACAGATAAAAAGATGAGCTCTCCCTAGAGGTTGTGAGGATAAAGATAAACATAAAATCATAAGAGCTTCCATGTATTGAGAAGGTTTCTATGGTATCTGCACTGGTATGCTTGAAACAACTTGGAAAGAATGATTATTATTTTTATTATGGTTGTTATCATTTGCTTTTGTTTTATAGAAGAGAAAGCTGAAGTCTGGAAAGGTTAAGCAGTTTTCTAAGGTCTGAGTCTAAGGTCTGATAGCTCCCAAGTACCAGAATCAGAATGTAAAACTTAAGTCTGTCTGGATTGAAAGATTTGTGCCTCTGCCCAGCAGTGCACCAGCCCACTCCAGGATCCTTGCCTGGAGAATTCCATCGACAGAGGAGCCTGGAGGGCTACAGTCCATCAGGTTGCAAAGAGCCGGACACGACTGAAGTGACTTGGCACACACTGCTCTGCGCTGTCTCCAGGAACAGCACGTAGAAGAAAAAAAGAGAAGAGGGGCAGGGGCAGAATCAAAAGAGGTGGGGGGAGAGGAGGAGGAAGAGCAGGGCAGAGGGACCATGAAAAGATGGTCAGAAGACAGAAGAACCAAGCAGAAATGGTGAGCTGGGAGCCAACGGCATTGCCAGGGCATAGCTGAGAAGGTCAACCACGGCAGCAAGATGAGAAATAAAAATACATCGGTTGGCTGGGGGAAAGGGAGGCTGCTGGCTCCTTTTGGGAGAGCTGGTTTTCTGGAGGGTAGGAGGCAGATGACAGATGGTGCATGTTGGGCAGAGGATGGGAAGTGGGAAGAGGAGGTGGCGAGCCTCGTCATCACCGGAAGAAGCAGGAGGGAGAGAGCTCTGGTGGAAGGGGAAGCAGAATCCAGGGAAACTTATTTTTAGAATGAGCCAGAAAGATTGAAAACTGTTGATAGGCAGATAGGGGAGACGCAACTTCCGAAGACAGGAAAGGGGAAGTCATCTAAAGAGAAGTGAGGGCGGCAGGATGGGTCTTCAGCTGGAAGGTGGCTTTAGAAAGGAGCAGGAGCTCTCCTTCTGACACAGGAGGGAGCAATTAAGGATGGGTGATGTCATGGACGAGCCAGGAGGTTGGCTGTCTTGGAACAGTGGAGAGTCAGCTTCCAACAAGAATAGAAGTGTCTGAAGAAAAGTTTCCAGCCAGAATGTTGAGTTCCTGGTCCACAAGCTATGTCAATTCAGAGACGATCCATTTTTCTTGGGCTAAAGCTTGGGCTCGTCCTGACATGAGAAGGCAAAGCAGAATCTGAGAATGAACCCAGACGGGTTCAACTGAAGAAATTATTGGCTGTCCAGGGTCAATAAATATTTCTACACAATGAGAAACATTCCCAATCAACTAATACTCATGGAAGGATCTCAAGGTGAAAAGCATGGTAAATTCTCGGGAGACAGGTTTAACAAAGGTTTCCCAACTCGTCTTCACAGGTAAATGAATTCCATCTTTAGCCCCTGACATGAGGAGGAACCAATGTGGAAACTGGTTGGGGAGTGGCTCTATGCTGGTCCCTGGCCTTCTCAACATTGTCTATAGCTGTTTAGGATTTGTTCAACTTGGCCTGAGTAATAAGCAAATCATCCAATAAAGAGACTCAGATTCTAGCAATCTGACTTGGCAACAGGAGAGCCAATTAATAAGAAGGTAATTTAATAACACTGCTTTTAAGTTGTCCACATGCTGTAGCAGAGGATTCAGGGCTTTTTGAAGTGATGGGTATTGTCTGCGAAAATGCAGATATGAGTATATTTCACAGTGTGGGTGTGAGAAGGATGCAGAACTCAGCTGTCCTGTAAACCTCCCCCAGGCTCTCATGAGAGCGGGCACTGCTGGTTAGTCATTTGGGGATGCTTGCTCTGTGGGCAGTGGAATGGCTGGTTTATCCTAGGGAGTGTCCTGTTGGTGGACAAGGAATCCAGCTTACATTCTCAGACCCAGCATGAACTGGCAATTGAGGTGGTGGAAACAGAAGGAGGTTTCCGCAGATGTTGCAAAGCCACATGGACCACATCAAAACCCAAAGAGAGCATGGCCAAGCTTGGCACCATCTTCCCCATGGGCTGACAGTAGTTCATACTGATGTGTGCCTCATTGAGGACATCTGAGACTTGGCTTCTTGGGTATCCACATGCAAATTAGTGCTGTAGAACTTGGCTACAGATTGCTGGGGCTGGGGTTCTAGCCTGGACCATGAGTTACATAGGGAAGCCTTCACAGCCAAAACCCAAGCTTCGGAGGCAGCAGATACCCTCCCCTCACCTTCAGTTCCACACATCTTGGGCATTTTAAAGTAGGAATTTCCTTAAAGATGGCAAATGACACAGCAGGAATTTCAACAAAATTCAGCGTGGATCCTCTGGGAGGCAGGGTGGGGAGTGCAGGTGTCTGGATAAACAGGCTCCAAAATCAGACCCTGCAATGCTGGTTACGGAATAAAGCCTCCATAGTTTAAAAGTAAAGTTCCGTTGTTTTTTTTTTAAGGGAAAATCCATATAAACAGAGGAGCTATTTTGAGACCATTTAGTCTCTCCCCAGTGAAAAAGAAGAAGAAATCCATTGCACACTTCTGTTACCCTTCATTCCAGCCCAGCCCAGTGCTGGGCTCTGTCTGGGTTTGCTGAATGAATGAATGAAAAAAATCTCTCATGGAGTTGCTTGTTTTGACTCCTTGGCAAATATCCTTGAAATGGCTTACCTTAAGAAACACAGGTTCGATATACTCTAAAGACATTTAAATGAAAAATAAAACCCTGAAGTTGATCAGTATAGTGTGGAATGGGGTGGTGTTATCAGAGGAATACTTAGACTACCGGAAACTTAGACTAAAGGTTTCCTGGTGGCTCAGATGGTAAAGAATCGCCTGCAATGCAGGAGACCTGAGTTCAATCCCTGGTTTGGGAAGATCCCCTGGAGGAAGGCATGGCAACCCACTCTAGTATTCTTGCCTGGACAATCACCATAGACAGAAACCAGTGGGCTACAGTCCGTGGGGTCGCAAAGAGTCAGACACAACTGAATGACTAAGCACAGTACAGCACTAATAGCTGAACACCAAACACATCTCTGAGTTTCCTATCCGTCAGAGCAAAAAAAGAAAGAAGACAGATTCATGAGCTCTTATTTTTAAAAACCATGCAAAATAACAAAGAGAAATTTCTCGAGTGCAGAGAGGAATTTGTTGTATGGGTTATTATATAACCACCAGCTATAAATATTGCTGTTTCTTACATTGATTCTTTCTTTTCCTAAAGTTTTTAATTTCCAAAAATAAGGAAACCCCAGTCAATCTGAGAGCTCCAAGATGGTGAGTGGTCAGTTTTTTCCATGTTGATTCTTAATAAAAATGCTGAACCTGATCTGAAGTCACAATGATGTGAAGGAATTCTACAGGGAACTTGGTGGGATGGTCTGGCCCTAGAAATCTTTGGTGGACTGACTTGAAGGGATGTCTGGCATTTCTTCCTTCCTTCCTGGGATGCAGGGTGAACCCAAAGCCCTGTGATAAACAGAGCACAATCAAGGGTGTTCATTTCATTTCATGTGGGGGCAGGATGGGGCAGATTGTTGAGTAGTTCAACTGGTATCTTAAAATCCTCCATATTAAAACAAACATGGACATGTTATGGTATATAACCGAAAAGTCATAGCAAGGTTTTTATGATGAAATCTCTTTGAAGAAGTTTCTTTTCCTAGCAGGTCACTTCAGTCTGTATCCCCAGACCCTGAGATAAATACATCCTTTCTCAGTGCTGACACAGGGAATGATTTGATGGATAAATCTGAAAACCTCTCGAATATGTTATTTCATCTGAGCTTTTAATAGGAGCTGTAGGGTTGCTAATTCAAAATTGGGGTCCACAATAAGTATTTGAGGACAGATATTGTGGGTTGAGACAGAATGTCTATGCCCTTGTCCCAAGCAGACAGGCAGGGAGAATGAGATCTCATTGTTAAGTAGATGCGCCGTCACTGCTTCTGAGCAAAGGAGCTTTTTCCAGCCAACACGCCAATGCTGGCATACCTAGACATGCCTTGATTGAGAAATACTTAAGCTGTGAGTTAGAGATATTATTCTAGTTAGAGTTTAAAATTGAAGAAATTTGGTGAAGAGTTCTTCCTTTGCCTACAAAACTCTGCTGTCAACTTAATCTTCACATTAAAACTGAGTCTTTACAAATATCATATGATATCATTTATATGTGGAATCTAAAATATGGTACAAATGAACTTATTTACAAAATAGAAATAGACTCACAAAGAAAATAAAGGGGAAAAGAGGGGAGGGATAAAGTGGGAATTCAGGATTACCAGATACATACTACTATATACAAAATAGATGAACAATGGGATCTTACTGTATAGCACAGGGAACCATATTCAATATCTTGTAATAACCTATAATGGAAAAGAATTTGAAAAGGAATGTATATAATATAATATATATAGAATGTAATATATCGGGAATGTAATGTATACATAGCATAATATATATATGTATAACTGAATCATTTTGCTGTACACCTGAAACATTGTAAATCAACTATACTCAAAAAAAAAAAATAAAGTTAACCAACAAGGCCCTACTGATAGTACAGGGAACTATATTTTATAATAATCTATAATGGAAGAGAACCTGAAGAATATGTGTCTAACTGAATCACTGTGCTGTACACTTGAAATTGACATGGTATTATAAATCAACTGTACTTCAATCAGCATATTAAAAAACAAAGACATCACTTTGCTGACAAAGGTCTGTATCATCAAAAATATGGCTTTTCCAGTACTCATGTACAGGTGTGAGTGTTGGACCATAAAGAAGACTGAGCGCCAAAGAATTGATGCCTTTGAATTGCAGAGCTGGAGAAGACTTCAGATTTCCTTGGACAGAAAGGAGATCAAACCAGTCAATCCTAAAAGAAATCAACCCTGAATATTCATTGGAGGGACTGATGCTAAAGCTGAGGCTCCAATATTTTTGGGGTATCTGATGTGAAGAGTCGATTTATTGGAAAAGACCCTGATGCTGGGAAAGACTAAAGGCAAAAGGAGAAAAGGGTGGCAGAAGATGAGATGGTTAGAGAGCATCACCAACTCAATGGACATGAACTTGAACAAATTTCAGGAGATAGTGGAGGACATGGAAACCTGGTGTGTTGCAGTCCATGAGGTTGCATAATTGGACATGGCTTAGCGACTAAATAGCAACAAACTTCAATCAAAAATATGTATACACACACACACACACACACACATATATAAATATATAAATATAAATATAAATACATATATATATATATATATATATATATATATATATATATGTATTGCTCAGTCACTCAGTCATGTCTGACTCTTTGCAGCCCCATGGACTGTAGCCCACCAGGCTACTCTGTTCGTGGAATTTTCCAGGCAAGAATACTGGAGTGGGTTGCCACTTCCTATTTCAGGAGATCTTCCTGACCCAGGGATTGAACCTGCATCTCTTGTGTCTCCCACATTGGCAGGCAGATTCTTTACCACTAGCACCACCTAGGAAGCCATATATATATGTAAGAACTTAAGGATAACTAAAAAAAAAAAAAACGAGTCTTTGCATTTAATTCCTTGGAGTTATTGCCGGGGTGAAGAGTAGCACGTGGGTTTCACGCAGGGCAGAGACTCCCTCTGTTAAGTTGGGGGAAACCTTCGTTCACATCCAGGGAAGTGAGGACAGCAGACTCTGCTGCTTTTACGACTGTGGCCATCCCCCAGGAGTATGTGGTCCAGGATCTTACTAGCGTGCCTGCCTGAGGCTTGCTGTTGGAGAGATGACATTTGGAAAATGTCCCTTCCGTACTCACAGCTCTCCAGTGGTTTCCCCTCACACATTTGGACTAAAATCCAGTCTTGATCACCGTTCACAGGGCACCACAGTGTTTGGCTGGCAGCCACCTCCCTGCTCCCTCTGCCACCCACGTCTAGATGGCTCCCCTCCAGGCACGGTGGCCAGCGGTCCCTCTGAGTGCCAAGTACACTGCCCCTCTGGCTCTCCTCTCCTCTGGGGCGCTCCTCCCCATCCATCAACTTGTCTCGGCTCCTCGCCCTCTAGTATCTACTCAATTTTTCCTCTTCACTGCGCCTTGGCCTCCCTGCCTTATCTCACCAAGCCTTTGTTTCTTCTTCAAGGCACTTACCACTAACATTATATTATCTGTTGGATGACTTGGTTTGTTGTCTCTTTCCCCACTTGAGTGTAAACTCTGTAAGGGCAGGGGATTTTTTTGTTGTTGTTATGTTCATTGTTACGTTCTCACCATTAAGAACAATATGTGCCCAATAATTGTTTTGGAAACAGTTAAGTCAATTCTTCATATCTTTGTTCATCTGTGGATGATGAAAGGACCCAAAGAGGTCATTATGTAAAGACAGGTTGTCGGTGGCTTACGTTATGTGACTAGAGACACTTGTGTGGTGAGGAGAGGCAAAGGAAAACGAATTGAAGTACTTTTTAACTCTCCTCCTATGGGAGAAAATTCTGGAGAATCAGGAAGGAGAACAATAGAAATGTAAGATGGTAGCATTAAAATTTCCTTAGGAAAAGCTTTCTGGACTTTTCATTAACAAAGATCTCTTTTTAAATTTATTTCAGGACTTCCCCGGCATGGCAGTCCAGTGGTTAGACTCTGTGCTTCTAAGGCAGGGGATATGAGTTGAATTCCTGGTGGGGGAACTAAGATCCCACTGGCTATGCAGTGAGGCAAAAATAAATGAATAGACAAATAAATCAAAATTTTTTCATGTATTTTGTTGGACGTTCCCACCAAAACCTTCTATGTTTTCAGTAACGATCCATTGATTTTCTCAGTTATACTAACTAAAGAGATATGTAATATCCATTAGAGCATCAGATTAAAATGAAAGTAACCAAGGGTCATCGTGTGACTTTGAGATAATTCCTTCTAGAAGCAAAGGTAGCACTTGTGCATCCTCAGCTCCAACAATTAGATGATCTCCACTGGACGCTGAATTTTTGAAAATAGCTCAAGGGCCCCCGTTAGCATCTAAAATACTGTGACTCACCCAAGAGCATAGCAAGTTGTTGGCAATATTATTGGTGTCATGACTCCTGTACACTGTAGGTGCTCTGTTTATCTCCAAGCCATGTATGAACAATTTCCCATGGAGTCGAATCACGTGTTAGCCCTGCTCCAATTATTTACTCAGAGGCCAAGAGTAACAATAGCTACTATTCATTAAACATAAACTATGTCTATTTGGTTTATGGTTTTCCCAAATTTTTGGAAAAATTTAGAGTGGTTTTCCTAAATTTTCTATGACTCCAAATAGCCTTTATACCAAGTACCATTACTCTCAAGTAAAGAAAAAGTTTAGGCAGAGGTTAGTAACTTACTCAAGAGCTCAGCTAGGTGGGGCAGAGTCAGGGTTTGAACCAGGTTTCCTGGTTTAAAGCCCAGGTTCTTTATTATACCTTGCTGCCACTACACCCAGTGCTGGGTTCTTACACATGACTCATCCTTTGTGAGATTGTGCCCTGGAGAGGCAATCCTATAAAATTATTTCAATGATGGAACACTTCCCCCCAAGTAGATTGGTCACAAAAAGCATTGACTTTTTAATTCACTGGGTGCTGAACCCTAGAGAGGACAAGAGACAATTGTAGGAAAACTGTCTGGGAAAGTGGGTGGAGGTCCCCTAGAGCCGGATGACCTCTTCAACTCAAGTTGTTTCTATAATCACCCAAGTCCCTTAATTTTCCACAGTTTCTCTACCTACTTCCTTAGTTCTTCCTTATCTTATACACACATACAGAATAAATTATTTGTGTCTTCATGACCTGGGAGTCTTTCTAACTGAGAATCCCATTTCCTGGCTATTTTTGAGGACTGACTGTATAATCCTCCATACAAGATCGCCTCTCTGAGCATTGGCAGATGGAGAGCTTCTCAAGCAGTGGTCACAAATGTTTAGAAGCTCTAAAGGTCATGTCTCTTGCCTAATGGATATTTGATTTCTGATAATGGACTTGTGACAAACACCTATCATTTAAATACTAATTACTATGATTTATTCTGAATTCTCACTGGCTGCCTTAGAAGTTGATATTCCAGAAAGTCCCTGCTGGGTGAAAGACATGGAATCATGTCTGGCATTGAGACACTAAAAGGAAAACAGTACACTTTGTTCTTTTGGCAAGCTCCCATTTAGCTGACAAATCTGTTGAGCTGGAGAAGCTTTGTTTAAGTAAGGAATAAGGAATGATTTAATTCATGTGACAGTCTAAATATGATATTTCCAAGATGGGCTAGGAGAGAGATGTCTGACCTTTTTTTCTCTAAAGAAAGGAAAATTGTAGCTTGGTGGGAAAACCATGAACTTTATAAGTAGAAAGACCTGGATTTTTAATTCTACTGTCTCTGTTTGTTATTATTATTGCTGTTGTAAGTAATAATAACAAAAAGAGTCTACTTGACTTTGCACGTATAGGCAATATCTTAGTTGCTTGCCTGGATTATCTTATTTAATCACTACAAAAATCCTCTGAAGTTTTATCATGAGGTTTTACTAGTCATCTTTATTTTATAAGTGAGAAGGTTGAGGCTTAGGGAATGAATCAGTTAGGGTCCTGGCAACAAACAGAATTGAATGCAGATGGTTCCAATGTGCAGCCTTTCCTAACAGAGGTGGGGCAGGGATAAGGGACCCAACAAAGGATGCTGAGGCACTGAAGACTGCAGTCTTAAAGATTTGCTACCAGCCTTAGTGCTGAAGGAACAAGAGAAAGAAGCAGATGTTAGCCTGTGGAGGACTGCTTACCTGGTGGGAACCAATGTCATGGAGTGATGTGGGGTCAGGGTAGGGGGATGCTACAACAGCCAGAAATGTGTCATCAGATCAGGGAGGAAGTGGGAAGATCACCTCAATCTCTTTCTCTTCTCCTCTTGGATCTCCTGTTTATGCCTCTTGCTAAAGGGTTGAACACTCTGAAGAAACACCTTGGATTCCACCCAGAATTTGATTTGGGTGTTGAGGCTGGCGATGCCCTACATATACCAAAAGTGTCTGAAGAGGCTGAGCTCACATGATGAAGATTTCAGCGAGAGCATGGTGGCCCCCAAGCAGGTCCAAAAGCAGCTTGAGAGAGCAGAACAAAGAGACTGGCTTGGTATTTTTATGGAGGTTAGGGGCTGGGATCAGAGGGAGGGTTTAAACTTCTGGCCAGCACCAGAGAGAGTGCCTTGGCTTTCTAATCAGCTTGTCTAGTTGAGGGGCAGAAAGAGAAGAGGGAGGGGCAAGTCTTAAAAGTTCAGATCCTTTATAATAAGATGTCAACTAGAGATGCTCCAGGAGAAAGAGTTCAGTGTTTTGCTCTAAATCACTTAACTATTAGGTGATGGACTGGGTTTTCAACCCAAGTCAGTCTCTTAACCCAAGCTCATGCTTTTTAAAAAAGCATTTTAATTGCAATACAGTTAGTTGATTTATAATGTTGCATTAATTTCCTCTGTACAGCAAAGTGACTTAGTTTTATACATACATACGTGTGTGTGTGTGTGTGTGTGTGTGTGTATAGATAGATAGATATAGATATAGATATAGATATATATTCTTTACCATTATGGTTGGTTGTGCATGCATGCATGTATTTGCTCAGTTGTGTTCAACTCTTTGTGACCCTTTGGACTGTAGCCTGCCAGGCTCTTCTGTCCATGGGCTTTTTCCAGGCAAGAATACTGGAGTAGGTTGCCATTTCTACCTCCCGGAGATCTTCCTGATCCAGGGATTGAATCTGCACTTCCTGCAATGGCAGGCAAGTTCTTTATCACTGAGTCACCTGGGAAGCCCTATGGTTGGTCACAGAAAACTGAATATTAGTTCCCAGTGCTATACAGTATGACCTTGTTGTTTCTCCATCCTATATATAATAGTTTGCTTCTGCTAATCCCAAACTTCCACTCAAACTCCTGCTTTTAATTACCACATTAACTAGTTTTGTGACCTTAATGAATTACTCATCCTTTTTAAGTTAAAACCTCAGTCTTCTCATCCATAACAAGGAAATCACATCTCCCTGCCTGGCACATAGCAGGTATTGTTTAATGGCGTTTATAATCATTGCCTTTTTGTTCCTGTTGGGGCTGTTACTGTTGGCATTAATTTCCTTCCCCATCTTGCCTGACTCCATCAGGGCTTCTGGATACCATAGGGTTGTTCTAGTGTGTCTTAAAAAAGTCTTAAAAAATGGCATAGACTGTATTCCCATTTTCCCAAGGGACATATCCTTGAATACCATACTATTACCACTTTCTTGAGATAAGGTTGAGAAGACTCATCCTGCCAACTGAATTAACAGACAGTCTTACCATGTGTCTCCTTGGAGTGCTTCAGAAAGGAAGCCGCAAGGCCTTCCATCAAGCAGACACCAGAGCCATGTGACCCAGGAGGTCAGAAGTGAAAGGGTGTTTCCCACTCTCCTTTGTTACCAGCTTTGGAATAGCTATCATCTTTTTAAGGTGCTAGGTTAGAAGAGGGGCGAGATGGGTATTTTTACCCCCAGTGATTCTTGAAGGTCATGTGGTTCCAGAATCTTCTATTTCTCCAATACTACTCCGTCTCACCCACTCTACAGGCTAAGAGGTGTTTTGTACACAGTCTCTCCTTAACTCATCTTTGTTGAGTTCAAGCTATCCCATTAAAGACTGATTTTTGAACCAGTGGGACACCAACTAAGTTACCAATACTTTATGAGTTTTTCTTTAAAAAAATGAGGCCCAAAAGATTAAGTATAAAAATAAGTACTGTTTCAGAACAAATTTTGCTAGTAGTCATCTTTGCACATGTGGGAACTGAAATCACTCCTGAAAAATTCTAGGGCCCCAGACAGCATGCATGTGAACTATTGATCCAGCAGCTGATGACGCTGACTCGCAGCCTGGAACTGGGTGGGTCCTGAGCCTGCAAATGCCAGTCCTTTCAGCCAAGAAGCTGAGGATATAAAGGAAAGATATGGCTCAAACAGGAACTTTCCTGGGAATTTCCAGAATCATTATTGGAAAAAGAATCCTGGTGTCTGTCCTTCAGCTGGCTGTCCTGTTGGGGATGGGAACAGATGCTACCCTGGCCACAGAAAAAGCATAATGTGAGTCTTTTTCTTTCTGCTTTTTAAACCAGAGAATATCATCTACCACAGCCCATGACAGAACAGGTGGCATTCATCTGAATTGGAAATGAGGTCCCCAGATGATAGACAGTGGGATCCTCCGCGGCCGGCCCTGAGGGGCAGTCTCCCGGTCAGAGGGCTCATTGTTTCTCTCTTTTAATGAGCAGACGTCCAGCGCCCCATGCCACTTTGATTCCCTTAAGTTTATTAATTATCCTTTTGTGTGCTCCCCTTTGCACAATTTGCTTTTGATGAACCCCAAGGGTTCCTCGTGACCAAACAGGGTTGTCTCTTGAGGAGACGTGGGCTTTGTGTGCAGCTGAATGGGAAGACATGGTTTGGGGTGGGATGTTTCCACAGAGCCTGTGTCACCTCCTGGGCCCAGCCCCTCACGTGTAGGCATCTTTTTTTTTTTAATTTATTTATTTTAATTGGAGTCTAATTACTATACAATATTGTAGTGGTTTTTGCCATACATTGACATGAATCAGCCATGGGTGTACATGTGTTCCCCATCCTTAACACCCCTCCCACCTCCCTCCCTCAGGGTCATCCCAGTGCACCAGCCCTGAGCACCCTGTCTCATGCATCGAACCTGGACTGGTGACCTGTTTCACATATGATAATAAACATGTTTCAGTGCTATTCTCTCAGATCGTCCCACCCTCACCTTCTCCCACAGAGTCTAAAAGAATGTTCTATACATCTGTGTCTCTTTTGCTGTCTCGCATATAGGGTTATCCTTACCATCTTTCTAAATTCCATATATATGCGTTAGTATACTGTATTGCTGTTTTTCTTTCTGGCTTACTTCACTCTGTATAATAGGCTCCAGTTTCATCCACCTCATTAGAACTGATTCAAATGCATTCTTTTTAATGGCCGAGTAATATTCTATTGTGTATATGTACCGCAGCTTTCTTATCCATCTGTCTGCTGATGGACATCTAGGTTGCTTCCATGTCCTGGCTATTGTAAACAGTGCTGCGATGAACGCTGGGGTACACGTGTCTCTTTCAATTCTGGTTTCCTCAGTGTGTATGCCCAGCAGTGGGATTGCTGGGTAATATGGCAGTTCTATTCCCAGTTTTTTAAGGAATCACCACACTGTTCTCCATAGTGGCTGTACTAGTTTGTATTCCCACCAACAGTGTAAGAGGGTTCCCTTTTCTCCACACCCTCTCCAGCATTTATTGTTTGTAGATTTTTGGATACAGAAATCCCTTGCATTCCTATACACTAACAATGAGAAAACAGAAAGAGAAATTAAGGAAACAATTCCATTCACCACTGCAACAAAAAGAATAAAATACTTAGGAATACATCTACCTAAAGAAACAAAAGACCTATATATAGAAAACTATAAAACACTGATGAAAGAAATCAAAGAGGACACAAATAGATGGAGAAATATACTGTGTTTATAGATCAGAAGAATCAATATAGGGAAAATGAGTATACCACCCAAAGCAATCTATAGATTCAGTGTAATCCCTATCAAGCTACCAACAGTATTTTTCACAGAACTAGAAAAATTAATTTCACAATTTGTATGGAAATACAAAAAACCTCAAATAGCCAGAGCAATTTTAAGAAAGAAGAATGGAACTGGAGGAATCAACCTGCCTGACTTCAGGCTATACTACAAAGCTACAGTCATCAAGAGAGTATGGTACTGGCACAAAGACAGGAATATAGATCAATGGAACAAAATAGAAAACCCAGAGATAAATCCACACACCTATGGACACCTTATCTTCGACAAAGGAGGCAAGAGTATACAATGGAGAAAAGACAATCTTTTAACAAGTGGTGCTGGGAAAACTGGTCGACCACTTGTAAAAGAATAAAACTAGAATACTTTCTAACACCATACACAAAAATAAACTCAAAATGGATTAAAGATCTAAACATAAGACCAGAAACTATAAATCTCCTAGAGGAAAACATTGGCAAAACACTCTCCGACACAAATCACAGCAGGATCCTCTATGACCCACCTCCCAGAATATTGGAAATAAAAGCAAAAATAAACAAATGGGACCTAATTAAACTTAAAAGCTTTTGCACAACGAAGGAAACTATAAGCAAAGTGAAAAGACAGCCTTCAGAATGGGAGAAAATAATAGCAAATGAAGCAACTGACAAAGAATTAATCTCAAAAATATACAAGCAGCTCCTGCAGCTCAATTCCAGAAAAATAAAATGTGCCAATCAAAAAATGGGCCAAAGAACTAAACAGACATTTCTCCAAAGAAGACATACATATGGCTAACAAACACATGGAAAGATGCTCAATATCACTCATTATCAGAGAAATGTAGGAATCTTTAGAACTGGGGTGAGGTGGGATGGGGTGGAGAGTGGGTAGCAGAGTTAGAGCTCATAGATAAAGACAGCAGGAGAATCTCCCACTGTCTCCTGACTGGAAAAGGCAGGATTGGGTGGGTAGATAAGAGGGCCAAGGGGCAGTGGCTTTCTGACCCCTCCATCAGTGTCCAATCTCCCCTTCCCTCTCCCATCACGGCATAACACCTGCAGCAGCCACTTGCTTCATGCAAGGTAGGGTGGGGAGAACTGGAGGCTAGGGAACAAGATACAGGTTTCAGATGTCCCACCTTTCACACCATTTCTCATCTTTTCTCAAGGCTCAGATGCTAAAGAACCTGCCTGAAATGCATGAGACCTGGGTTTGATCCCTGGGTAGGGAATTTCCCCTAGAGAAGGGCACGGCAACCCACTCTAGTATGCTTGCCTGGAGAATTCCATGGACAGAGGAGCCTGGCGAGCTACAGTCCATGGGGTCACAAAGAGTCAGACACGACTGAATGACTAACACTTGCACTTTTTCATCTTTATAAACACACTCCTCAACAACAATAAAACCCAAACTTAAGGGCACTCTGGGCTCAGAGAAGCCTCCCTCTGTTGGAAGGAAGCTCTGAGTCAAAGCATTCATGCCTCCCAACGTTGTGGTCCATTTTCTTGCTAAATAAATAATATATTTGCTAGTTCCCCAAATCTGTGTGCATGTGCTCAGTCACTTCAGTCATGTCTGACTCCATGGATAATAGCCCACCAAGCTCCTTGGTCCATGGGATTTCTCAGGCAATAATACTGGAGTGGGTTGCCATGCCCTCCTCCAGGGGATCTTCCCAACCCAGGGATCAAACTCACATCTCCTGCATTGCAGATGGATTCTTTACTACTGAGCCACTAGTTTCCCCAAATCTTCTGTGCACATAAGCAAAGCAGGGTGCAATGGATTTCAGTTATCGTGAAAGAGCTTGTTTTGGAACTACCTGGGAGCAGGGAGTGTCTTTCTATTTTTCAGAGCCTCTCAAATGAAGCCACAAGGATCTCATGATAGGCAGTGAGGCCTGGGGAAGAAGAAGGGGAGCTGATACGTACTGAAAGTCCCAAAGTTTTCATGCCTTTAGATGTAGTAGTTGCAACCCTGGACAGCTATCCTAGTGAGGAAATACTCAGAAATGCAGAAAAAGCTTTATGTGCAAAAATACTGATTGTAATAGTGTTTCTCTAGCTGAGAGAATAATCCAAGAACTGGCAAATAATTCGTTTAAGAGAGAAAGCTATCTTGGGTTAGAGTCACGATTTATGGAGGTAGTTAAGGTCAAGAAGATGAACAAGGCTCTCTAGTGAGGAATGGGAGCTGGATAAGGAGATAAGTAAACTGCTCTGCCTGTGATGTTTCTGGGAATGTGAGGGTTAGGAAGATCTGACGACAGACTAGTGGGAGAATGAACAGAGCATGTGGAAGGGGGAGCAGAGGAGTTGTATAGAAATATCTGGGCTTATAGGTGAGTTGAAGGAGTGGGTAGTCTGCAGGGATCTATCTGTTTCAGCTTATTTGAATGGGGGAAAGAGAAAAGGAAAGGAGGCAAGCTGGGTAAGGGAGACAGGGTGGTACCCCCTGGTCCATGGGCAGAGTTCTGATGCCTAAGAAGAGATATTATTTTCACAGAGGAACTCAGTTGTTGTTCAGTCACTAAGTTGTGTCCGACTCTTCACGACCCCATGGACTGCAGCATGCCAGGCTTCCCTCTTGTTCACCATCTCCTGGAATTTGCTCTCATTCATGTCCATTGAGTTTGATGCTATCTAATCATCTCATCCTCTGCCACCCTCTTCTCCTCCTGCCCTCAATCTTTCCCAGTATCAGGGTCTTTTCCAATGTGTCAGCTTTTCACATCAATACTAAAAGCTGGGTGCTAGGACCAGTACCAAGGGAATATTTCATGCAAAGATGGGCTCAATAAAGGACAGAGATGGTATGGACCTAACAGAAGCAGAAGATATTAAGAAGTGGTGGCAAGAATATACAGAAGAACTGTACAAAAAAGATCTTCACCACCGATAATCATGATGATGTGATCACTCACCTAGAGTCAGACATCCTGGAATGTGAAGTCAAGAGGGCCTTAGGAAGGATCACTACGAACAAAGATAGTGGAGTTGATGGAATTCCAGTTGAGCTAATTCAAATCCTAAAAGATGATGCTGTGAAAGTGCTGCACTCAATATGCCAGCGAATTTGGAAAACTCAGCAGTGGCCACAGGACTGGAAAAGGTCAGTTTTCATTCCAATCTGAAAGAAAGGCAATGACAAAGAATGTTCAAACTGCTGCACAATTGCACTCATCTCACACGCTAGTAAAGTAATGCTCAAAATTCTCCAAGCCAGGCTTCAACAATACGTGAACCGTGAACTTCCAGATGTCCAAGCTGGTTTTAGAAAAGGCAGAGGAATCAGATATGAAACTGCCAACATCCGATGGCTCATCAAAAAAGCAAGAGTGTTCCAGAAAAACATCTACTTCTGCTTTATTGACTCTGCCAAAGCCTTTAACTGTGTGGATCATAACAAACTGGGGAAAATTCTGAAAGAGATGGGAATACCAGACCACCTGACCTGCCTCTTGAGAAACCTGTATGCAGGTCAGGAAGCAACAGTTAGAACTGGACATGGAACAACAGACTGGACTAGGAAAAGGAGTACATCAAGGCTGTATATTGTCACCCTGCTTGTTTAACTTCTATGCAGAGTACATCATGAGAAATGCTGGGTTGGATGAAGTACAAGCTGGAATCAAGAATGCCAGGAGAAATATCAATAACCTCAGATATGCAGATGACATCACCCTTATGGCAGAAAGTGAAGAAGAACTAAAGAGCCTCTTGATGAAAGTGAAAGAGGAGAGTGAAAAAGTTGGCTTAAAGCTCAACATTCAGAAAACTAAGATCATGGCATCTGGTCCCATCACTTCATGGGAAATAGATGGGGAAACAGTGGAAACAGTGGCTGACTTTATTTTTCTGGGCTCCAAAATCACTGCAGATGGTGACTGCAGCCATGAAATTAAAAGATGCTTACTCCTTGGAAGGAAAGTTATGATCAACCTAGACAGCATATTAAAAAGCAGAGACATTACTTTGCCAACAAAGGTCCATCTACTCAAGGCTATGGTTTTTCCAGGAGTTATGTATGGATGTGAGAGTTGGACTGTAAAGAAAGCTGAGCACTGAAGAATTGATGCTTTTGAACTGTGGTGTTGGAGAAAACTCTTGAGAGTCCCTTGGACTTCAAGCAGATCCAACCAGTCCATCCTAAAGGACATCAGTCCTGAGTGTTCACTGGAAGGACTGATGCTGAAGCTGAAACTCCAATATTTTGGCCACCTGATGTAAAGAGCTGACTCATTGGAAAAGACTCTGATGCTGGGAAAGATTGAAGGCAGGAGGAGAAGGGGACGACAGAGAATGAGATGGTTGGATGGCATCGTCAACTCAATGGACATGAGTTTGGGTAGACTCCGGGAGTCGGTGATGGACAGGAAGGCCTGGCATGCTGCGGTTCAGGGGTTCGCAAAAGAGTCGGACACGACTGAGTGGCTGAAATGAACTGAGCTAGGACCAGCAGCATCAGAATCACCTGGGAGCATTTAGACCTCCCACCCCTCTCCAGGACCTCATGAATCGAGCTCTGCATCGTAACAAGATGCCAGATGTGCACATTTGTGTGCACACTGAAGCTTGGAAAGTGCTTCCTTGGGAGAGCCAGTACATCCAAATACATCCCAGAGAGTAGGGCAAGCAGCATCTGCCCACTTCTGCCTAGAGAACTGCCCTGGGTAGGGACACAGCATACAGAAAGGAATCTTGTAGGGCTTTGAATTCTCATGGAAGAAGTGGCAGTTAGAGCATAATCCTCAGGTGATTTTTTTCAGATGGTTGGAACCAGTGAAAAGGCCTGGGAGAGAAAGGTGTGCTGGGATTATTTGGAGAACAAGCGTAAGTTATATTTGGGGGTTTCAAAACGAATACAGGTCGAAGAAAGGGGAAAGGAGTCTTATGTTACCCACAAACCCTCTTTGGGTTAGTACTATCAAGAGTACCTTTTCATACCCAGAGGCTGGAAAGGCCTTGGGAAGACTTGATGGTGTGAGCAGCCAGCAGGATCTTTACTAGAAGCATAAAATATATCAACAAGGGCATAGTATATAGCTGGGCTTCCCAGGTGGTACTAGTGGTGAAGAACCTGCCTGCCAGTGGAAGAGACACAAGAGGCGTGGATTTTATTCCTGGGTTGGGAAGAGGGCATGCCATCCCTGGACGAGGGCATGGCAACCCACTCCAATATTCTTGCCTGGAGAATCCCATGGATAGAGTAGCCTGTTGGGCTACAGTCCACAGTCACAGAGATGGACATGACTGAAGCAACTTAGCATACACACATAGTCAATAACGTTTTTTCAATACACTTAGGAAAATAGATTAGAAAGAAACGGACCTCAGTTTATCTCTGTGTAATTTTGGATTTTACTTTCATACATTTTTGTACTCTGCAAGTTTTCTGCAGGGATTATGGGTAAGTATAAGTAGAAAAATGCAGTGAGATAGAAATCATACTCGCCTCCTTCACATTCTCCTGTATTTTCTAAAGTTTCTCTGTAAACCAGGTATTCACTTGTACTCAGGAGGGAAATAAGAAGATGCAGGGGATGTGGCATCAGAAGAGCTGTGTTCCAGAGGGACCCCTGCCTGTCCTAGCTGTGCCTGCCATGGTGACATGCCCTTATCTCACTCCTATGTGAAGTGTGATGGTGTCAGCCATCCCGGGGGGCGGGGAAAGATACTGGGCGTGGAGGAACTGTGAACTATACTTGCTACATGAGTGGGTGAGCTGAGGTGACCTCACAGGGCCAGGCAGAGTCTCTCCTCAGAGCTTGTCCTGTTGCTCCCCTCGGCCCATCCAGGAGGCAGTCAGTGGAGAGTGTCTGCCTCAGGTTCCCTCCAGGGAAAGCTTTGAGTCTCTGAACAGGACTTTCCTCTCCACAAAAGAGAGGCTGTATGGGCTCAAAGTTCTTCTTCCCCTTTGGCCAATATGACAGAGAGAATTCTTGAAATTTTCTTAAGAGAGGCGATCTGTCAGGCAAGATCTAGGCTGATCATTTATGCAACTAGGCTTGGGTCATACTGTTTTCTACTGAGTCCTCATCTCCCAGAATGACAGTGGCATTCTTGAGACAAGTTCTTTAAATTTCTGTATGAAGAATGATGATCTGAGTTTCAGACAACAATAAAACCCAAAAGGATAGATTTCCGAGATCTGGATGGAGTAGGTCTGACTAATGAATAAATCAGGAGGTTTAGAAGGCCAACAGACGGGAGACCCTTCTTTTTACACTGACTGAAATGTTTTGCTGGAGAGCCTCATGTATGAAGCCCCTTGGTCCTGCAAGCTTGGTGCGTAAGTCATAGGGGTGGCTGTGACCGGGAGCCACAGGCTGGGGTGTGGCAAGCCACTTTTTGACTTGCAGACTGGGGTGCTGTGATTCAAGACAGGCAGTAGGCTGATCAGAGTCCCTGGCTTCTCCTACTACAAGTACAGATGTGAGGTGGAAACCTGAAGGGTGCTGGCTTAGATAGGACTTTGCATGTTGATCTCTCATCTGGAGATCTAATGTCTGATGACGTGATGACAATGCAAGCAACCTTGTGAGATCAAAGTCCCACTTTTACATTTTGCAAAAAAAAATAAAATTGGAGAGAGAGAGAGACTCTAGGGCAGGATAAGATCTTCCAGTTTTAGGAAAATATCTCATTTTGCGGATATGGAATGTCAGGCCTTCTGTTGAGCTAGGACTATAAGCTTAGATCTCTGATTTATTTTCTAATAGCCTTGACCTTTATCAAATACAAGCCAGGCTATTGGTTGGCTTCTCTGCCCTTGTTTGTGTCTCTGGTTTTGACAGACAGTCATCAATGTGGTGGCCAGCAAACAATGGCTGGGCCAGCTGTCCCCAGGGTCTGGCCAGGCGGTTCTCTTCCCTCTCTGTCTCCATGACTGTTCGTGGGGCTCATCTGGGCAGAGACTCAGAGAGGCAGCTGGGGAGGAGGGGTCTGCCGATTGGTGGGAAAGAAACCAGAGACCCTTGCTGGCACACAGACAGACTATAACTCCCTGCCTGTCAAAGCGAAGAGGGCAAGCCAGCCCTTCCTGCCTTCCCATGTCCTTGCCCATCAGGCTGCGTGTTGTCCTGTCAACAGACTCTCTCCTTCCAGGAAAAATTTTCACTAGTTTGCACTTGGCAAAAAAAAGGTAGTAGGTTCATGGTCAAGGGGACCCAGTGTGTTTTGCCACGGACAGGGCTTGAAGGCTAAACGCTAGCCTTCTACAACTTGGGGAGAAAATTCTGGTGCACAAGAAAAGATCACACAAAAAAATGTTCCTAGCTGTATTTTAGTGACTCATTACTTTCTAAGGATTGATATGGGTGCTCTATATGTACATTTTTGAGAATCTAATGTAGCCAGGTATGCAAATATGACTACATTATTTATTTCTGCTGCTTAGAAGAAGCAAGCTCTTCATTTCTGGGGGAAGGAAGGCCACTATGGGTCTTCTGATGGCTGAGCCTTCCACCCTTGAGGAAAGATAAACCAGCTCTCTGATGGGCTATTGGCTTCATAAAACATCCAGTGTTTCTCCCCAAGAGCCACTAAACCTCCCTGTAAAACCAAATCATAGGAAAATATGCTTTTTTCTTTTTAAGGGTTGATAAACAAAGGCTGAAGGCAGAGAAGAATGGAGTGCTCCAGGAGTCAGGATAAGGAAGGAGGGGTGGTTAGTGCATTCCGATAGTGATAAAATCTGAGCCCATATGTACCCAGCACTCTAGAAGGTGCTGCAGTTTGGAGGGAGATGGCTCAGGGCTTCATGTGAGTGCTGGAATTCAAAAGCAACGAGTCCCCCAAGGTCAGCTAGGAACAAAGGTAGTGCAGCCACTAGCCAGACCATCTGCCTTTGACAAAGCTGTGTGAGTGTGGCCAGATGCATCTTCAGAGGTCATCCCAGTAGGCTGATAAGCTGAGACCTCCGCCCGCCCCTCCCCAATTTCCTTGATTGGGTTCCTGGATTACCAGGTCAAGGGGGCAGAAGCCACGATAACATGACAGATACGAGACATGGGTGAGTGGAGAGTGGAACTTGGATATGACATGATTTAGGAATAAAGGAAAACCACCACCACCATGACTACCATGGCAGTCCAAAACAGGCAAAAATAAACTACATTTTGGAATCAACACATATGTGGTAACATTATAGAGAAAAACAAAGGGATAATAATGAAATTCATATGGGGGGAGGTAGGGTAATCTGATGGGGAGTAGGCATCTAAGTAGAACTGCAAGATGAAATACAGGGCACTCAGTTACATTTCAATTTCAGATAAACAATAAGAGATATCTTAGTGAAAGTATTTCCAAATATTTCATGGGACAAACTTATGATTTAAAAGTCACTTATTTTTTATCTAAAATTCAATTCTTGTATTTTTGTTTGGCAAATCTGGCCATTCCACTTCTAAAATATAGTGATGTTCTGTTTCTTGACCATGGCTACTCTATTTTTTTACTGTGAAATGTACATATGTTTTATATGTTCTTGTGTGTGTTATTTTTCATAATGAATTTTTGTGTAAGGGTTCTCATAGCTGGTGAGTAGTACCTGAATTTGTCAGACCCCAAAATCTGTAAAATGCCTGTGTTATGCAACTAAAAAACAGTGTAGGTCAAAATCTCCCGGGGCTCACAGGAAGCCTGTGAGGGATGGTCAAGTCAGTCTGACAGTGAGGTAATGAGTAAAGAGTTTTCTAGAAAAGACTAGAAGGAATCAACAGACACCATCTCTGAGATGTCACATCTGTTGGTATATCTGACAAGGATTTTACAGCAGCCATTATAAAAGTGCTGTGACAAGCAATTATGCACATGTTTGAAATAATGAAAAAAATAAAGAATCTCAGAAAAAAGAAGATATGAAGAAGAAACAAGTGAAAATTTGAGTAGCCAAAAATACAGTAACAAAATAAAAAACTTAATGGGGCCCAACAGCGGAATGGAGAGGGCAAAGAAAGGCAGCCGTGAACCTGAGGAAAAAAATAATAGAAATTACCAACCTGAGCAATGGAGAAAAGAGAGACTATAAAAGAAAAAATGAGCAGAACTTTTCAGGGACCCATGAGATTATAACAAAGGCTCTGACATTCGTGTCATCAAAATCTCAGAGAGGAGAAGGTGGAAGGGTCTGAAAAAGTACTCAAAGAAATGATAGCTGAAAACTTCCCAAATTTGGCAAAAATTGGGAAACAGATTCAAGTAGCTGAGAGAATTTCAAAAGGGTAGATCAAAAGAAATCCACACCAATACTCATTATGATCAAGCATCAGAAAACTAAAGATAAATAATCTTGAAAGCAATGAGAGAGCAATGCCACTTTTCCAAAGAGGAAAAACAATTTCAGACAGTGGATCCTTCTCAGAAATCATGGAGGCCGGAATGAAGCAGCACATTTTTCAGGAGCTGAAAGAAAATAACTGTGCATTCTCTGTCCTGTGAAGTTATCTTTCAGGAAGTGAAATTAAGACATTCTTAGATAAAGGAAAACTAAGCAAATTTATCACCAGCAGACCTACCCCCACAAGAATGTCTCTCAGAACTTCTTGAAACAGAAAGGAAATGATAAAAGAAGGAATCTTGGATCATCTTGAGGAAAAAAGAACGATGGAAAGAGTAAAACATATGAGTAAATATAATAGACTTTCTTTTTCTTAATTTTTCTGAATTACATTTGTCAATCCAAGCAAAAAGCATAACATTGTCAGATGTGGATTTCAATGTTTGTAGAGGAAATAACTGAGAACATTATAAATAATGGCTGGGCTGAGGATAACAAAGACACTTACAGGGAGATAAGATTTCTACACTTCACTCAAACTGGTAAAATGTTGGCACCAGTAGATCCTCATGGTGCTCTGTACCTTGATTGTGATGGTGGTTACAGAAATCTAAGCATGTGATATAATGTAATAGAGCTATACACATACATAGTACTGATGTCGATTTCCTGGTTTTAATATTGTGTTATAGTTATGCAAGATGCAACCATTGGGGGAATTAGGTGAAGGGTACATGAGAATTCTGTCACATCACTGCAATTTCCTGTAAATCTGTAACTATTTCAAAATAAAAAGTTTAGAGATAGAGAATGAGCAGAGGGTTATGATTCTTGTTTTTTTCTGGTGTAGTTTGACTTTAGGATGTGTAGAAAAACCCCAAGTGGTTATAAGATGTCTGAATTAAGTTCTGGTGGGATAGAGTACTCCACTGATTGAACTGAGGCATCTGTGGGTCAGCCTGCAACAAGATGATTCTGTGTCTGAAACACGTGCTGGTTTCCTGTGCCTTTCAAGGGAATCAATATATTGACTTTCATTTACCTAGCCATATGTGGTCAGGACACAATTTATCTAGTCACGTCTCCTCTCTCTGTGCATCAAAAGACACTGCATTGAGGGGGCTAATTGAGAGGTCACAAATCCACTTTTCCTGGGGAAGAACAGGTCACAAAACAGAACGTCTCTTTCTTTACAATTTTCTTCTCTTCCTTCTGACCTTCACCTTCTGTTTACATGGTTCGGTTTGTCCTGATAATGTACATACCATGGGCATCAGGCCCTCTGTAAATCCTCTCAGCTCTATCTCCAAATTCTCTTTCAAAATTTCTGGCTCTTTTATCTATTGCCATTTTCCTTGTCTAGGCACCCTCAAGGCCGATTTGAATTGCTTCAATATTCTCTTCTTGGTCTCCTTCTTCTGTCTTGCACCCTTCAAATGTGTTCTCCATCCATCAGTCCAAGTGACATTCTAATAATGTACAGCAGCTCACATGACATCCTCACCCAGCACCTCTGATAGCTCCCCTTGCATTTGGAATAAAATCTGCATTGTTACCAGGGCCTTCAAGATCCCACGTGACCTGGCCCCTGCCAGTTTCTCTAATCCCATCTCAGTGATTCTTTTGGTCTTAGGGACATTGGCTGCTTTTCCGTTGCTTCCCCAGCCAAACTGTTCCCCACCGGAAGCTTCACCCCACTTCTTGGAACAGCCCTCTTGCTGCTCTTTGTGCATCTGGTTCTTGCTTACCCTTGTGTTACGATTGCAGTGCCCCACATGCAAAGGGCCTTCTTTAACTCCCATCTCAAGCAGCTCCCACATCATTGACTGACTCCCCATTACATCAGACTGTTAATTTTCTCCATAGCATATATACTTTCTAATGACTCTAGTTGCTTTCTTGGTTATTGTTGGTCATTCTGCTAGGAATTAAGCTGTCTGAGGGCAGGAACTTAGCATTCCTATTCACTGTGGTAGCCTCAACTCAATAAATATTCATTGATCTCCTACACTATTGTGAGAATGTAAATTGGTGCAGTCTCTATGGAGAACAGTGTAGTGTTTCTTTGGAAAACTAGAGTTACCGTGTGATCTTGTAATCCCACTCCTGGGCATACATCTGGAGGAAACTGTAATTTGAAAACATACATGCATCCCAGCATTCGTGGCAGCACTATTCACAATAACCAAGATACAGAAACGACCTAGATGTCCATTGACAGATAAAGAAGATGTGGTGTTTATGTGTGCATACACACACAGTGGAATATTACTCAGCCATAAAAAAAGAATGAAATAATGCCATTTGTAGTAACAGGAAACAAACTAGAAATTATCTACATCCTTGGAGTTTACAGAGCCTTTTGAATTGTGTGCCTACTGTAACAGATGAGAAGCAGCAAGCTCCCTCAGGGTCACCCTGCTGGCAGCAGGCAGGCTCTGGTTTTCAGATCCAGGAGCCTGCAATCCAGATGGGACAGTCCAGCCTCTCAGCACACCAGCCTCTGGCAGAGCACTTTAGAGCAAGTGTCACCATCTTTGCCTGCATCTGGGTAGCTCTCACTGTTTAGCCAGAGGCAGGAGCTGCTGCCATTCTGTATCAGCTCTGCCACCTGAACTTCAGGAAGCAAAGGAGGGACTTCCCTGGTGGCCCAGCAACTTATACTCTGCATTCCCAATCCAGGGGCCCAGGTTTGATCCTTGGTCAGAGAACTGGATCCCACGTGCTGCAATTAAGATTTCCCATGCCACCACTAAAGCTTCGGCATGCTGCGACTAAGACCCGGTGCTGCCAAACAAGTATATGATTTTTAAAAGTTTACTATTAAGATAAAACAAAAGAAGCAATGCAGATAGGACAATTCAAGGTGATGGAAGAGAAACAGAGTCAGGAATGTAGATGGAAAGTAAATAAACAGAAGCGTCTTTTAACAGAGTTGGCATCCTGGAGGTGTCAGTTTGTCAAACTCCAGCATGTTCTACTCCAGAGAGCGACCAGGCAGGGCCTGGTCCCTGTTTCCTGGAGAGCCTCTGGGCCTCTGTGGTCCTCTCTGAAACCTGCCCGCCCCCTTGCTGGACTGTATTTTCCTGTGCCCTCCTCTGTTTTCTCAGTCGTTTGGAAAAGGTTGAGATAATGATGAGACAATTTCAAAGGCCACACTTGGTAGTCAACTCTCCTCTTGTTTCAAAAGAATCATGGTCTTCAAGTGACTAACAATCTCCGTTTCCCCAAAGCATCCTTCGGAGTGAGAATGTTACCATAGAAATTCCACTTTCATCTACCTTTAATCACGTGGCAAATTACCTTATTAACCACCAGGGAGTCTTGTCTTATTACTGAATTAAGCCATCTCTTTCTTTTCTTATTATTAAAACCACATGGGTTTTGACTTCTGTGTGGTTGTAGATTCTTGCCCCTTCTTTGTGTGTCTGCAGAATAATAGCCGCATGAAAGAATTTCTGTTATTTTGTGTTGATGAGTAAGGGTTAGCAACATTAAATACAAGGGGTGGGAGGGAGCCCTGGTGGAGTCTGTCTGGACAGGCTCACTCTGGCCAGTGAGGTAACGGCCACTTGGGTGGTATGGAACTCTGAGATGTGTACCCGTCACTTACTGCTTTGTCTCACCCAAACATCTGGAATACCAAATCCTGTCATTAGACAGCCCACATGTTAGAAAAACAAAAGGACAGAAATTACAAAAAAAGAAAACCCAGTGCCCTCCAAATGGCTGGAGAAAGCCTCATTATTGCTGGTAGGAAATTAGACATGTAAGGTTATACTTCAAAGCAACTATTTTTATTACAAGAGGCTCAATGTTTTGATTTATTGGGCTTCAGAGCAAGATTGCAACAAATATTTCCACCTCAAAGAAAAGACGAATCAGGCCTCTGAGCAGTCTCCTAAGTATGGACTGAGCAGCCTAGGAAGTAGCTGAAAAATCAAGTTTGTTGCAACAGGAGTTGGAATGATGAAAATTATATGCATCTGCTCAAAGTCCCTGGAAAAGGAGCCGCTTCATTACGCATGCCTCAAAGAAATGATGTAATCATGTGGGAATTTTTTTTCCCATCAAAGGTCAGTAGGAAATTTTTGTAAAATGAAAGAGCTGAAATTGTTAGAAAGTCTGTGTTACCTTTCTTAAAAGGTCAGCCCTAAGCAGGGCCTGAGTATAAGCCTACATTTCAGTCTGCGGCACCATTCAAGAGGGATGCTAAGAATGGAGGGTGGGTTCTGAGGAATCTATAAAGATAATTACAGAATGAAACGTAGGGTCCGGAGACAAACTTGAAAGAATTTAGAATATTCAGACATGTTGGAAAAATTAAAAAAAACAACTAAAAAGGGTTTAAGCCTACTCATTGGAAAAGACCCTGTGGGAAAGACTGAGGGCAAGTGGAGAAGGGGATGACAGAGGATGAGATGGTTGGATGGCATCACTGACTCGATGGACATGAGTTTGAGCAAGCTCCGGGAGACAGTGATGGACAGGGAGGCCTGGCGTGCTGCAGTCCATGGGATCGAAAAGAGTTGGAGACCACTTAGCAACTGAACAAGAGCATTAGGTTATCCTTGAGAGTTAGATTATTAACCATTTCAGGGAGAAGAAGCATTAGGCTGCATTAAACGGTGACTCATCTAGACTCATCTCCATCTAGACATGAACTTTTTTGCTCTAATATGGACCATTCTGATTAGAATGTCAGAAGGAGGTTTCTGGGAGCATGTGCATTATTGAATCCAGAAATTGATTTTCTCAGACAGGTTGTAGAGTTGTCTTCTCTGCAGGTCTCTGAATAAAGAAGAATTTATCCTCCCAGATGTGGCAACAGAAGTTAGTGGGAAGAGCAGAGGCTGTGATGTGAGGCTCAGAGCTTGGGATGTAATCACTTCTTTGGGCCCCGGTTTCTCATCCATAAACGAGATTGGACAAGGTGATTGAAAACAACTCATGCAGTGTATTTTGATTTAAAATGGAAAGCAGAATAACCCTAGGGGAGCAATGAGGGCCTTCTTATTTTTTTCTTATGACTCTACTGATCAGGAGGGAAGTTTGAGTATATGTGTATAGGGGTGTATGTGTGTGTGTGTGTTGGAGGGAGGGTAAGGGGACTGTACATGGACCATTGTTGTTGGTCAGTCGCTAAGTCTTGTCCTACTCTTTGTGACCCCATGGACTGCAGCACACCAGGCTTCCCTGCCCTTTACTGTCTCCAAGAGTTTGCTCAAATTCATGTCCAATGAGTCGGTGATGCCATCCAACCATCTCACCCTCATCACCCCCTTCTCCTCCTGCCCTCAATCTTTCCCAGCATTGGAGTCTTTTTAATGAGTCGGCTCTAGGAATGTTCATAAGACTATAGGTGTAATTTGAAATTATATAAATGGCTTTAGTCTCTAAATGCCATGCAAAGGAATTCTAAAGGTGAATGCTTTGTAAATTGAATAATTACTGCCACATGTATCTGTTTTGTAAGCACGAATTATCACTTGTTGGGGGCTTGCTGCATTGCTGAATGTCATGCTGAGCTTCATAAATGTGTGCATGAATTCACAGCTAGAATCATGCAGCATCGAGTGTCTCTACAATTTAAACTAAGAACAGAGATAAGGAAGCTTCCACAAAATGAGCCTGAAACACTGCAGAACTCTGATAGGCCTTTTGTACCACAGAAGACAGGTAAATCTTGTCCAGGTAAATTTTAAAAATTTTCATAAAGATACTTTACTGAGCATTAAATTTTTGAACAGTTAGGAAGCCCTCAATAAATTTCAATTGAGTGGTTGGACAGGATAGGGGGAAAATCTCTCTGAACTAGAAACTTGGACTTCATAGAACATCCCAGTCTCGAAAACTTCGTGCCGCTGGCCCACCCTCTTCTGTTACCGAGGGCAGCCGGACAGTGAGAGGGAGAGAGTTCTGGAAACCACTGAACTGATGGCCAGGCAAGCAGCTCACATTGACCAAGCAGGCCCAGGTCGTGGAGAAGCTTCTAGAGACATGGTCCTGGTGAATGGGGTGAGAGGAAGAAAGCCAGGACGTGCTGTTGTGCCCTCCAATGCCCATCTCCCCAAACTCAGCCACTGACAATCACTGGGGCTTCCAGTTCTGGACTTCAAAGCATTTGGAAAATGTTCATAAACATGTTCAGGATCCCATGGTGTTAGTAAAACATTTTTATAAGATTATAAAATAAAGAAAATTGGCACAGGTTTTGTTTGAACAAGTGTGCCGGCCATTCCTTTTCCTAACATGAGAGACTCTTAAACAAGTTTTAGTAATTGCTCTGTGGGAATTTGGCCTCTTAATTTTTGAAAACACAATAAAATCCAAGCAAATCTCTAAACCCTATAGATGAGAGACCCTAAACCTCAGATAAATGGGGAGAGAGTTTTGGATGAAACATGGCTCTGCTCAGGCTATGGTGTGAGAAACAGAATTAAAAAGGAGATAATGGGATTCTTGCTTTGATCCTTGGTTATACTGGAACGTGAGAATTTTGGAGGGTTTCTTCACCCAAAGAACCCCTACTGCTTCTCTAGAAAGTCAGTAGACCTAACCATTCATAAACTAGTTGTTTCCCCAAAAGTGAGGCATAAAACATCCTGGTTGAGGGGAATTCATATTATTTGCCATTTTAAAAACACTTTATTTGAGTTTTGGTGCTGCTCCCTCTTTGTTGCTGTGTGGGCTTTTCTCTAGTTGCAGTGAGTAGGGGGCTACTCTCTAGTTGCGGTACGCAAGCTTCTCCTTGCCGTGGCTTCCCTTGTTGCAGAGCTCTGCCTCTAGGGCACACGGGCTTCAGTAGTTGCGGCTCTTGGGCTCCAGAGCACAGGCTCAGTAGTTGAGGCAAATGGGCTTAGATGCTCTGCAGCCTATGGGTCTTCCCAGATCAGGGATTGAACCCATGTCTCCTGCATTTGCAGGTGGATTTTTTTTTTTTTTTTTACCTCTGAGCCACAAGGGAAACCCTAATTGTCACTTTTAACAGCTAAAAACTTAAGGGAAAGACAGGGTGGAAACACAATTACTTTTTTCATGACAAAATACCATACAAATTATATATAATTTCCTTCTCTTGGCCTTTAGGGAATTTTCTAAAGTCCCAGAAATCTCTGCCCTGCATCTGTTGGGAT
Organism: Okapia johnstoni; assembly: GCA_024291935.2. Classification (NCBI taxonomy): domain Eukaryota; kingdom Metazoa; phylum Chordata; class Mammalia; order Artiodactyla; family Giraffidae; genus Okapia; species Okapia johnstoni. Next base: position 51,218,244 of record CM044313.1, read on the forward strand.
TTAAGCATGGATGGGGGACGACAGGATGTAATTATTACTTTAGGAAGTTGTGGCCGGAGACCCTCATCTTCCTGGCCTTTGTTTAATGGTTTCAAAGGCACGCCTCCCAGTGGGCATGTGTGTGGCCAGTCGTGCCCAACTCTTTGTGACCCAGTGGACTGCAGCCCACCAGGCCCCTCTGTCCATGGGATTCTCCAGGCAAGAATACTGGAGTGGGTTGCCATTTCCTCCTCCAGGAGATCTTCTCAACTCAGGGATCAAACCTGTGTCTCTTGCGTCTCTTGCATTGGGGTGGGTTCTTTACCACTGAGCCTCCTGGGAAGCCCTTAAAGAGGGTATCGGCTGAAATAAATAGTCTTAAAATGAGCAGCTGAATCTCCTCTCAGGGAAGTTGGAAGGATCGTGTTCTTTCTTCCAGGAAAAGAGAACAATGGGAGGAGATGTATTTAAGCAGTCAGTAGTGGCTCTCTGGTAAGAGGCAGCCATAGAGTTGGTCCCTGTGTTTCTAGTTAATGACCAGGCACAGGAGGGGCAACAAGATCAAAGTTTCTTTAGGGCAAAATTGCTGACATTCCTGAAATAGCCCCAGATTCCTCACATCCCAGTAAACCAGAATCAAGTTCGCTGGCCTGTGAAGAGGACCCATTACAGCCTTCAGTTCTTTTGTTACCTTGACTTTTAGCTCATTGTCCTGTCTGACCTCCTCATAAACTGAAGAGTAATGACTGCTGATCTGACCATTGTTCTCTGCAACCAAAGATGGCAGGGGTCAAGATCTGTGGCTACAGAGAAACTAATTCTCAAGAACGTCTAAAGGAAGGCTCCATTCGTGTGGTTAAACATTTTGACACAGAGAGACAGCTCGCATGTAAAAGTAATCTCAAAGAAAAATCAAAGGAAGTGAGACTCGTAATCGTCCCATTAAGGTTTTCAGGGGTTCCAGAGATGATAACACATATACAAACTTTAAAAACCAAGAACCTTCTCAGGGTCCTGGGTGTAGTATATCCTACCTAGCAATAGTACCATTTGCCCTGCTGGGGCCACATAACAATGCCCAGGGTCTTTTGGTATGCTACCTTCCTATCTTTACTGTTGGCACCAGTTTTTGAGGTGTCAGAGGGGGTCAGGTCTATGTTGCAATGAAGAGACTAATTTTCCTCTCAACTCGAGGACTCATGGCCTAAAACAGCATGGTTGCTGCCCAGAGTCTCACAGAGTCCTTCAGTCACTGTTCTAACCCACTCCCCTGGGAGCTTAGTTAGCACCAGCCAAAGAGGAGGGGTGGAAATACAAGACAGGCTCCTCCTCCTAGGGAGCTGTCTCTTGTGCTCTGTCAGGAATGGGAGCTTTGAAAAACAAAAACAAATGTACAACCTCTCAACTTTCTTTCCCACATTTAGCCCCTAAAACAAAATTTTCCAGGCCTATCAACTCAAGACACATACATGCTAGAAATAACAATAATCATTATTAATATTATTGAATGTTAATAATAGATGGGACTTCCCTGGTGGCTCAGATGGTAAAGAATCTGCCTGCAATGCAGGAGACTCAGACTCAATCCCTGGGTTGGGAAGATCCCCTAGAGAAGGAAATGGCAACCCACTCCAGTATGCTTGCCTGGAGAATCCCACGGACAGAGGAGCTTGGCGGGCTACAGTCCATGGGGTCACAAAGAGTCAGACACAACTTAGAGACCAATATTTTCACTTTTAATAATGGATATCCCAGCCTTTCAGTTCTGGATATTGATTGGCCATTTTGGAGCACAAATGGAGTTCTGTGCTTATCATCTTACAGCAGTGAAAACCAAGACAGGAAGTGATTTTATCTGTGGTCATGTAACAATTAAGTGGAGGCTGGGCTCAGATACCAAGATCTTGAGCTCATCACGATACAAGCTCCCATAAATTGCTGATTCAGTGTTCATTCAGTTGAGGGAGGCAGTCATCAGTCCATTCTAGTATTTGAAAAAAGCAAATAATAAACTCCATTTGAATTGTAATACTGGTGGCCCTCCATAGACTGTGTTAGAGGAGAAACACCACAAGGTTTCCAGACAATATTTCTTACTAGTAATTTTATGGTTTCCAGTTAAGATTTTTTAGCAGGAGAGGCTGTCATGGAACACTGGGAGACTTCTCAAAAGGTATTTCAGGGTTGTGCCTGGGAAGGTCAATGAAAGTATGTGTCAAAAGGATTCTGCTGTGTGCAGTGGGGGCGGTGGGGGGGTGTATGCAATCCATCAAACCAAAGCATAATCAAAGGCATAATAGGAGGAAATATAATTCTAACTTATACTTACTCTTAGAGTCCAGACCTCACGCTTGCAACTTCCCACTTCAAACTCAAATGAAAACAAAAGCAAATCTGCTGTATTTCAGACAAAAGAGCACTGGATTTATGAGTGAGAAAGTTAATGAGGGGGATGGGTCTATGGGGAAGACTTAACTGTAGGACTGAAAGAATCCACTGAGTAAACCACTCCAAGCATTATAGAATCCAGACCCAGCCCTGTTAACATAATGGTCCCACCAATTTCCAGAAATATAATAACCCATCAGGCGAGAGAAGTTTGCTCTATTCACTAAAGGCTCCACTTCTTATTGATTCCAGTTCAATAACATTCCCAGATATCTGGAAATAGACAATACATTCATTCTCTCTCCTTTAATAAACGCTATGCTCTTAAGAGAGTAAACCTCCAGGGACTGAAACTCAGACGGCTGCTTTTAGCCCAGATCATCTTTCCATTCCAGTAGATGCTAGGGCTGCAAGAGGTATGATCTTTCTCAGCCCCAAGAGCCAGATACAAAAAAACTAAAGTCTCAGAAACAAGCTGCAGGGACAAGGGAAGGCTGTGGGCAGTAAGAGCAGGGAATGTGCCTCGCTGACATCACAGGTCAGGGTCACTCGGAGGACAGGCCTGCTGTGCTCCACCCAGGGCTGTCATGACTCACGCTGCCATGTTGCCTTCTGAACCCTGCATATTTCTTCTACGAGCCGAGTAGGTCCCAGGCCTTCGCTCTCAGGAAAGGTCAAGGTGATTTTTGTACCATAAGACCCATATCCTGTGTTGTGTGATGGTAAAGGGGCCACTGCAGTGTCCCCGGAGTACCTGGGGTGGAGAATTGTCTCCTGTGAACTCATATCTGGGAACCTTGGGATCTGGGGCAGGAAACAGCAGAGAAGTGCCCCAGACCCACTAGCTGCTTTTCTGGTCCTCACCGCTGGGCGTCCGGAACGCAGTCCTTTGGCCAAGCAGTCTGTCAGTGAGCGGGTGGACAGGCAACCATATTTTCATGGAGTGTCTATGGAGGTCACGGTCACACAGTAGAGGCAGAGGCAGCCTCTGCCTAGTACTGTCCCCTCCACCCTGGCGTAGAAGGAAAAGCTACTGACCCCCATGGTCCCTTCCTGGTGGCCTCCAACTAAGACTGACTGTAATCCCCATGGCTTCCCCATCAGTGATTTTTCCTTCATTGCCTAGTAGAGATTTCCACTATGATTTTTCCAGAAATAACCAAGCAGACCTTAGAGAGGCTGTAATTGCTAAGAGAATTTTAAAAGAAGGTTTTTGAAGTCCATCTTCACTCCCTGCCCAGACACCCCCACCCCTACCCACTCCAACACACACACACACACCCCAACAACCCATTCACAGAATTTACCAATTAATAAAGGCAGGGAAAATCTTCCTGAAGCTGAACCTATTTGGGGGAGATTGTCACCTATATTCTCTATATCCAAGCTTTTCTCCTCTGCCAAAAGTTGCCTGAAGTGAAGTAAAAGTCGCTTAGTCATGTCCAACTCTTTGCGACCCCATGGACTGTAGCCCACCAGGCTCCTCTGTCCATGGGGATTCTCCAGGCAAGAATACTGGAATAGGGAGCCATTTCCTTCTCCAGGGGAACTTCCCGACCCAGGGATTGAACCTGGGTCTGCTGCATTATAGGCAGATTCTTTACCATCTGAGCCACCAGGAAAGCCCAAGAGTTCCTGGATGAATTTTAAATATGCATCAGGATAGCATCTCAGAACTTTGAAGGGACCAGATTATTTGAACAGGGGTTAAGAAAAAAAAAAAAAAAAAAAAAGAAAGAGAAGGATCAAACAGGGAGCTGAGGAAATCCCTGATCCATGCAGTCAGAGCGGGCTGGGCTGCAATTTTCTCCTCAATAGTATGCAACACTAATTGCCTCCACCCAGAGTAATGTTCTAAGCAGCAAATTAAGAAGCTTAGAAAGAAACAACCCTCAGTCACTGTGGATTAGTGGATGAGAAGCTTGGTAGTGTAAGATCCTGATTGATGTGATATAAGGCTGAATGTGAGAGCTGCAGGCAGAGCCCATGCTGCCTCTGAAATGATGAGCAGCCCCTAAGTCAGAACTGGAAAGGAGCAGCTTGGGGGTTTTCTGGAAGCTTCACTAAGGAGATTTATGTAAGCAGATGTTTTTCTAGACAGCCCAGTCAGCCACTTGGAGAGCACCAGGGGCTGTTCCTAAAGACGTTGTCTTTCTGTGCATTTAGGTCAACTGCACTTAGATGGAAAACCTGGGGTTTTGCCATTGATCTTAAAGGAGTTGAACAAGTTCTCATAAAATCATTCTTCATCCAGATGCAGTTCAGTAGAGTAGGGACAGAGAGATCCTGCAAGGACTAGCTCCCTGGGTGAATTACTTTGTGCCTTTGGATCTTCCTTTCCTGGTGCATCCCTCTTCTACAGTTTTCAATAAATGTGGTCCTAATAATAAATTGGTCCTAATAAATAATTAATTGAATGCTCATTTTCTGGTAGATTCTGTTTGGGCCTCACATTTACTTTTTTAATCTTTAAAGTGCTCCATGTAGTAAGTACTATGGTTATACCCATTTTACAGATTGGAAAACAAAGATATGGAGATGTTGTGTAACCCACTCAAGGTCTCATAGCTACTAAAAGAGACAGGGAAGAGATTCAACCAGAGCTTGAGGTCTTGACCATAATGTTTGTTTTTATATTTATATTTGGGAACTTCTAGCATTCTCATCTGCTCCACATTCCCATCTGAGCACACATCTGTATCTACATGAACTTATGTCTCTGGTACTTCCCTGGGCCTTTCTGAGCCTCCATTCTCAGGGTTCTGTCTGCTGAACTGAAACTTGCCCACCTAAAGCCAGTATCTGGGGGAATGACTGCCTTCCATCTGGAGGGGCTCTGGGTGATCCCCGCTTCCCCCCCACACAGCATCCACTGTTGGTGCTGGCCTCTCAGTAACCAGGAAGGGGGCACTACTGCAGGGGGAGGCTTCTAGGACACTGGCGGTATTTTCTTTAGATGGTCATTATGAGGGAGATTTCACTTGTAAACATTATAGTCGTGTTTTTCGTACTGTATTATGTTCTATGTCAGTAAAAAAAGCTTATTTAAGAATGAAAGGGAGCAGTGAGCCAGAGCATCAAAGTCAGTACAAGTCAGAAGCATGAGGAAGGTGAAGTGTTCCTTGAGTTCCACAGAATGGAGGTACCAGTAACCCTACTGATAGCTGTTTCCTGGCAGCAGTCAGGTTGGAAGAGGGTAAGAGGGGGCAGTGAAAAAGGAAGGAATGGAGAATGAGTGTGGGTGACTAGCCTGAAAATGGTGCTCATTGGAGGAGCAAGAAGCAGCCCAGAGAAGATTTTGTTTTAAACAGAGAATACTTGAGCCTCTTGAAGATCTAACAGGAAGCATCCAAGGAGAGAAACTGATTTTATGTAACGGGAAGATACCTGGTTTTATATAACTGGTTGATAGGGTGTGGTGCCTGAGAATGTGATGGGAAATGGAGTTCAGACACAGAGTATTGGCTTTATATATGAGGAGGGCATTTCTGACCTCCAGTCCCACCAACTGTTCAGGCCACTCATCTGATCTGTGCATGAGACACCCCATGTTGTGGTGTCTCTATTTACACATACGATTTTTATCTTTCAATGAAATCCTGTTGTGTACCACGGCTATGAGACCTGGTATCCCCATTGATTACTTAGCACAATGATTTGTATGCTGTAGGTGCTCAACTAGTGTGCTATGGTAACGATGTAAGAAGTAAGAATAAAAAGGGAGTACGTTGATTTGTTAGGACCTGATATGAAGCTTAAAGCAAGATAAAGAGAATTTCCTTTGGATAGACTGACATTTGTTTTTATTTGTGTAGTGCTTGCATCTGAAAAATGGGATGAAAGGGTCAGGGCAGTGACCACATGGGCCACCCCAAGTTATGCAACTAGGAGATGTAATTCTCTGCTCTGATCCCTTTTCAGGACTATATCATCCTTTCTTAGTCTTCAAATTGCCTTCACAATTCAGAGAAAACAAGTTCAGAGAACTTAAGCAACCTGTCCAAGGTCACACAGCTATGGACAGAAGCGTGCCAAGTATCCAGTTCTCTTTCCCCAGCAGCTCCGTAACCCATCTGCCTGCACTGACCATGTGTTCCAGATGGACTGCATATGCTGCGGTGTGAATGTGCCAATCGGGAAATCTGAAATGTGTGTTTGATCAACGAAGGCAAGGACTTGGTCCTTGGTGAAAACCCATTTTTCCCTTTGACTTGTCTCTCCAGACATACTTGTATTATGATGACAATTAGTAATTACACGGAGTCTTTCAACCTCAAAGCCCTCAAACTCCTTTTAGATTAGTGCCTTCTGTTTGGCTCCGTGAGTCACTCTGCAGGCTCCAGCCTCATGGAGATGGGCTAGCTGTGGGACCTCCACTGTTAGAGTGTGGGTAGAAAATCCAAAAGAGAGAGAAAAGTCTGTAGGCGAAATATTTATGCCACGCACATCTGGGTTTATTGTCACAGACGTTTGGATCATAACATTTCAAGCAACAGTGTGCCGTACAGTTTGATTACAGATTGCAGTTAATTTTCTCCTCGTCTTTTCTTTATGTCAGTGATATTACAATTAAGGGAAAAAAGAGAAGGGCTTGTTTTGTACTTTCTCTGGGTCTGAATCTCATGGCATCTTTCTGTGTTAACCTTTTCTTTCCTACTAACATGGCTTTTTTTTTTTTTTTTTTTTTGCTTTTTCATTTGCAATCTAGTGGAGATGATTTATGGAGAAGGCACAGCAGCCCCAGACACCATGGCACTTTCTGTAGCAGGTGCTGTGATGCTCTGCCCAGCAGTCCCCAACCTTTTTGGAACCAGGGACCAGTTCTGTGGAAGACAATTTTTCCATGAGTGGGGTACAGGGGTGGCTTCAGGATGATTCAAGTGCATTACATTTATTGTGCACTTTATTTCTATGATCATTACATCAGCTCCACCTCCCATCAGCAGGCATTAGACCTGGAGGCTGGGGACCCTTGCTCTACTCCATGCCCCCTCCCTCTGCTCGCCTCTGGGTTCACCGCAACCCACATCAAGCACCTACACCCTCTGCTTCTCTTGGCTTCCTCCTGCCTGAGTGCTCTCTGTGGCACCAACGATGCATCTTGGTGCTTCCAGAGCCATGTGAAGTTTTACAGGGTGAATACTCCTGGGGAAATCGTCAATCATGGATAAGTGACCTTGGTTCCCCCTCTCTGCTGGGATAGCTCTGGGATGCATTCTAGATGCTCCTCAGAGCATCCTAGTGGGATCAGTCCCCATCTGCCAAAGGAATAGACCTACAGCTCTCATCCCTTCCCTGTTCACCTCCCCACCCACACAAGAGTGCTTCCTGGACTCATCTCCCAAGCCATCACCTTCACATATGTCCTCATTTCAGTCTCTGCTTTTGCATGGTTCTCACACAGAGACCCTTCCTAAGTCAATGTTCTTCAAATTGTCTGTCAGTACTGAACTGAATTTGGGCTTCCCTTGTGGCTCAGCTGGTAAAGAATCCACCTGCAATGTGGGAGACCTGAGTTTGATCCCTGGGTTGGGAAGATCCCCTGGAGGAGGGAAAGGCTACTAACTCCAGTATTCTGGTCTGGAGAATTCCATGGACTGTATAGTCCATGGGGTCGCAATGACTCGGATATGACTGAGCTGCTTTCACTCACTCACTTAACTGAATTCAGGGCTGGACACAATCAGCATTTCAAACAATAGGAAATTCCATTGTGTGTCCCAGTTTGTAAGAACTGTATCATGGACACTTTCCATATATGAATGTATACTGGACCATGATAAGAAAAGAAGAGCAGGGACCCTACCCCATGGGGCACGGAGGGAGAGCAGGTGAGAGGCCCCCTTCGGGAGTGCTCCGAACTGCAGATGAGCAGGTTCACAGGGAGGCTGCAGGGCAGAACGGGGCAGGGGGCTCAGCTAGGGAGTGGCATCTGGAGGGCGGGCAGGTTCAGGGGAGCAGCGGGTGTCACCGAGAGGGGGCTGGTGGGCAGGGCAGGGCCCTGGGGCTGTCCTCCGCTCTCCTTGATAAAAAGAGGGCTGCCTTAGAAGGAACTGGGCAGGGTGGAGGATAGCACCTGCAGGAGCACAGAGACATGGCTGCATGGATGTCAAATGAGATTCCCTCCCCCGCGCTGGGTCACAGCGCTCTCTGAGCTTAGAGTTTTGCTTAACTTTTTTCCACCATTGCCCCAACCCCATATTCTGTTTCCAGCACAGGGTTTAGCATGCATTAAGCTCAGCACATACGTGTTTTATGAATGTTGGAAAGAATACATACTATAAACACACACACACCTCTCTGTGTGGCTCCCTCCTTCCCACATGTCATTCCCCACCAGCCTGGGCTACCCTGGGATCTTTTCTCCTATTTTATGTCCTTCTCTTCTTACATACTCTGCTCAGTACTCAACCTTCTGTGATGTTTCCTTCACTTTCCCATCTCTGCACCAGGCCCAGCAGGCACAAAGGCTACATAACTTGGCACAATATTGTAGGGATTCACACTCATATATCTCTCTCATTATTCATGTGCTTAATGGCCAATCCTTGTTTGCTACTAGGTGATTTTAAGGAATGAAAAAAAAAAAAGAACAGCCCCAAATCTTTCCTTATTGATCAGATGATACAATTCAAATAAGAATCCGAGGCAAAAAGAGAAGAAAAAAAAATCCCACAAAAATAAGTGTGCCACTGGAGAGCATGAGGATAATTCTGTGAGAAATCAAATACGGTCAGGAGGGTAAAGAATTTAATACTTATTAAGCGATCACTGTATGCAAGGCATTCTTGTAAGAACTTCACAGGTATTGATACATTTAATTAAAGCTATGAAGTAGAGCATCAAGAAGGCGAGAGAGTTCCAGAAAAACATTTACTTCTGCTTTATTGACTATGCCAAAGCCTTTGACTGTGTGGATCACCACAAACTGTGGAAAATTCTGAAAGAGATGGGCATACCAGACCACCTGACCTGCCTCTTGAGAAACCTGTATGCAGGTCAGGAAGCAACAGTTAGAACTGAACATGGAACAACAGACTGGTTCCGAATCAGGAAAGGAGTATGTCAAGGCTATATATTGTCACCCTGCTTATTTAACTTATATGCAGAGTACATCATGAGAAATGCTGGGCTGGAGGAAGCACAAGCTGGAATCCAGATTGCTGGGAGAAATATCAATAACCTCAGATATGCAGATGACACCACCCTTATGGCAGAAAGTGAAGAAGAACTAAAGAGCCACTTGATGAAAGTGAAAGAGGAGAGTGAAAAAGTTGGCTTAAAACTCAACATTCAGAAATCTAAGGTCATGGCATCTGGTCCCATCACTTCATGGCAAATAGATGGGGAGACAGTGGAAACAGTGAGAGACTTTATTTTTTGGGGCTCCAAAACCACTGCAGGTGGTGACTACAGCCATGAAATTAAAAGACACTTGCTCCTTGGAAGAAAACTTATGACCATCCTAGGCAGCATATTTAAAAGCAGAGACATTACTTTACCAACAAAAGTCTGTCTAGTCAAAGCTATGGTTTTTCCAGTAGTCAAGTATGGATGTGAGAGTTGGACTCTAAAGAAAGTTGAGTGCCAAAGAATTGATGCATTTGAACTGTGGTATTGGAGAAGACTCTCGAGAGTCTCTTGGACTGCAAGGAGATCCAACCAGTCCATCCTAAAGGAAATCAGTCCTGGGTGTTCATTGGAAGGTCTGATGTTGAAGCTGAAACTCCAATACTTTGACCACCTGATGTGAAGAACTGACTCATTTGAAAAGCCCCTGCTGGGAAAGATTGAAGGCAGGAGGAGAAGAGGATGACAGAGGATGAGATGGTTGGAGGGCATCACCGACTCAATGGACATGAGTTGGTGATGGACGGGAAGCCTGGCATACTGCAGTCCGTGTGGTCACAAAGAGTTGGGCATCACCGACTCAGTGGACATGAGTTGGTGATGGACGGGAAGCCTGGCATACTGCAATCCGTGTGGTCATAAAGAGTTGGGCATCACCGACTCAATGGACATGAGTTGGTGATGGACGGGAAGCCTGGCATACTGCAATCCGTGTGGTCACAAAGAGTTGGTCATGACTGAGCAACTGAACTGAACTGATGAAGTAGATGCCATTTGTATCCTTGTTTTGTAGGTGAGGAGACTGAGGCACAGAGAGGTTGAACAACTTGCCCAGGGCTGCACAGATGCTAAGTGGCATTTAAGATGTGAACATGGGACATCTGGCTCCAGACTCTGCTTTTACTCATGACACTGTGAGATCTCTCATGCCTGCAGGAATGGAAGAGCAGGAAAATCTTCATGGAGGATGGGGCATTGATGGTGAAGCAACAGGCAGGAGTTGGAAACAGCAGGGCAGACACTTCAGCTGAAGAGTAGGAATGTTTTCCGAACTCCAGCACATCCACAACAGTTCTAAGGTCTGGGACCAGGTGGTCTGTTTCTTTGGTAAGGCGTAATGTTGCCAAGTGGAGGATTCAATCTCCACTTGAGAAAGGGTCAATTTATTATGCTTTACATTTGAGATTCCTAATTTTTTTCTTTTTTCCTTTTTTTCCCTTTTCTTCATGAGGCTCAGCTGCAAGATGTAAGAGTTTGGGAAGCTTTGACTGCAGGGCAAGAGAGAGGAATGTATTCTGGGAATGTAGGATTTCTTCCTTTGGACCTGCTTCCACTGGAAATCCCCGTGTACGTCATGTCTTCCATCTGTCTGCTGAAACAGGAAGATAAATGCCATGACAAGAGAGACAGGGAGAGGTTTTTAAAACACCCAAGGTGCTTGAAAGCAGAGAATTTCGTAGGGCTTAAGAAAGGCTTTTTTCCCTCTCAGATTCATTTCTCCAGGGAGTGTTAACTGCCTCCAGACTTCAGATCACCTTTAAGGGACCAGGATGTAGCAACTGGTAAAACCATGTTCAGTCTATGAAGCATCCCAGAAGCACCAAGAGGCCAGTTCCTCAAAAGAAGACATGCAAAGGGTAGTTATGAAGTGAATGGCAGGGAAAATACAGCAAACGCATTCGCTTGCAAAGAGCTGTGTGAGGATCACAGGTGTATCGGACAAGCTTTGGGCTGGCTCCTAAGAAAGGCAAAGTCTGAGTGCTTCTCAAATACAGAAGCTGTGTTCTGTGCAGCTTGGCCCTAAAGCTTCTCTGTGTTATCAGGTCCTGAGCTGGGTTCACTGATTGCCTAATTACTCTTGCATGGCTCCTTCTACTCTCTCCCTTCCATTTGCTGCAGCCAGGAATTATGACCCTGATTGTTCCAGGCTGTTTCTTGAACATTCATGTGTTTCCCTTAACTGGAAATATTACTCGGTGCAGCCGCCTCCCTTCTGGGACTGGAAAAGAAGATATTTTGTAAGCTCATCTCATGCTCTGAAACACACAAGGGGGCCACTTCCCCCTGACCTTTCCCACACACTCTGTCCCCCTCCTCTGAATGCACAAATGCTTCCTCCGAGTGCTATGCTCACCCCCAGAGTGATGAAGAATGGAAGCCTAGCTCAAGATGAGTCTCCCCACTGTGATGAGTCTGCTGAATATTAAATACAAGACATATTTATTCAGTATTCAAGTGTAGGAGCAGGGACTGGCCCCTGCCTCTGAAAGCATCTGAATCCAAAGGCAGTAGAAATATATATTTCAACTGACCAAGAGTCAAGTTCTGAGTTCCTACAAGGTAATTCCTTTTGCAAAGCATAGTGTGGGCAAGAGCCCAGGCACAGCCAGCTTGGCTGTTTCAGTAGCCAGATGGCTGGTGGCCAAGCCTTCTGCTAAAGCTCCGGGGAGCCTAGGAACTGCCAGCCCGTGATTTCAGTGTCCCTACCAGCCAACAAGAAGCCGGTGGAAAGCTCTGTTCCCTTCCAAGGGTTCACTTCTGGGGGATACTGGGAAATGAAATTCTTCACAAGTGTCACTTCACATGGCTGCATCCTGGGGACCTTTGGAGGACGTTTGGCTCAGACATCACATCATGTTTTTCTCTTCTGCCCCCTCCCCTGCTTTTTAAACCAATATTCATTACTTTCCTTCTCCATTTCCTTTAATTTTTGAGGGTACATTACACAAACACTACAAAAGCATTAAAGGAATTCTAAGTTAAAGGCAAGAAAAACCACCCCCGGTCCCACCACCACCAACAGCCAAGCTGTCTTCAGTTTTTCGTCACCCCCTTCTCCTCAGAACCACACAAATATGTAACTTTACCGGCATAATTATAGCAGAGAGACCTTTTGCATACATTTTTTTTTAACTGAACATTCTATGGTAAGACTTTATCCATATCATCACATAGCATTTGCGTTTATCTTTCTACTCTTTGCTTGCTCATCCCACTGGGTGAATATAATGTACATAATTGATGTAACCATTTTCCTACACTTAATCAATAGGAATGGCTTGCAGCTTCTTGCTGCTATAAGACAGCACTATGCTTTTTCCCCTTTGGGATTATTTCCTTGTGATAACTTCCTGAGTTTCCTTTCTATTTTTGCTTTGGATCCAGAGGTAAATGCTATCTTCCTGTTTGCAAGGTCTTCCGTGGCCTGGGAGTCTGGGTGGGAACCTCCTCCCCAGATGTCCTGGGCCGTGGGAGACGGACGGGGTGGGAGAGGGGGCACAGGCCTTTATAAGGAAGTGGAGAAAACTCAGGGCGCAGCTAATTAGAAAGTGCCGTGAAGCAAGTCAGAGTTTTATGACTCTCCTAGAATTGATGATGGTTTCTGAGCAGGCCTGCCTGTTCCCTTGCAGGTGTGTGCAGCCTTCAAGACCATATGGTTTTCGGCTGCACTGGGCCTCATGCTTTGTTCAGCCCATGATCCTGTAACTGAATATCAGTTAATAACTTTTCATAATAACGTAGCTTGGATCAGCTTCGAGGCTCAGAGCTCTGTCTTTTCCAGACTCCTGCTGCCTTTCTGGCACACCTGGACAGACAGGCAGGCCCCCGGGACATCCCCAGAGCAATAGTAACAGCCCAGCGCACAGAGGGCCAGCTGTAAGTGGAGAGGCCAGGGCACAGAGCTCACCTTCTGCAGTAACTGGTCTCCCTCGGGATCTGCCGGGAGGGTGGAGGTCCTGAGACTTAGAAACACAGGCGGGGGGCAGAACTTTTGACTGAAAAATATTTTAGGGCAGTTTCCCGTACACAGGAGGTGTCTGGCTCCTGTGAGGTGATTTACAGGCACTTCTGAGAGGCCAGAGGTCACTTGGGATCTTGAGAATGGCTGGGGCATCCCTGGAACCAAGGCATTCTCCACCACTACATCCCCCCCGATCAGCTGTGGCATTTCCTCCGCTTTCATCCTCCCCACGCACCCTCACCTCCTGCTTAAAGGGGTCCTGCCACCTTTCCTGCTGTCCCCTCTTCCTGGTGGCCATGACCGGGGGAATGAATGGATGGGAGAGAGCCGTGGTGGCTGGGGTCTGCCTGCCCCACCTGACCGCTGAGCTTCACTCTCTGTCCACACCCGTGGTGGTGCCCTTGGGCTGCAGAGACCAGCAGCCCGGGGAGCTGGTGTCCCACTGACCCAACTAGAATCTGTCTGGTCATCAGAATCACCAGAGATCTTCTGAAAAAATCCCTTTGCCTGGGCCTCATTGAAGACCCGTGGCAGTTTGGCACAGGTGAGGGCAATAAGGAGAAGGCTTTCATGAGCCTGGGAGTGTGCCCTTCCATTGTTACCAAACAGAAAAATACCCCTTGAAAACTGCTTGCCAGAGACAAGGGAACAGGGAGACATAGGAAGCTCTGTTTAATTTGGCAACCACCTGGGAAGGGAGAGGTGGGCCTGGATGAAGCGACAAGGGAAATAAGCAGAGGTGCCCCAAAGCCCTGAGCAGGAGACACAGTGATGGGGAGTCAGTCTGGGATGCGGTAGTGTCCAGGAGCTGGCCTGGCAGGAAGTCCTTAAGTGTTCTTGTCCATGAGGCAGGACCTGTGCCCACTGGACAGCCTGGCACCCAAGGCCTGAACAGCAGGAGAGCAACAGGGTCTGGATTTTTCATCTTCACTCATGCTGTGTCATGCTGTGTCCCAGCACAAGGCCTGGCCATGCTCAATCAATACTTGTTGAATATTAAAATAAAAAGCATTAAGTATTCACAGTGATGTAGGAACTGTGCTAACCATTTTATTTGTGTTACCTCGTTCAATCTGCACAATGACCTTAGCTGATAGATGCTATTATTATCCCTTATTTTAGGGATGAAGTCAAAGCAGGGTGAGATCAGGTATTGGGACCAGGGTCTCACTGCTAACAGGAGGAGAGCTGGGGTTAGAACCCAGGCCATGGTGATTCTGCTTTCACTCTGTCCTGGCCCATGTGGCCAGCAGGTTTTGTTCTAAGAGTCAGCCTCCAAGCTAAAAAGCATCACAAATTACACAGGCTTTTGTGTGTCCTTGGAGCCTGACCCTGACAAATGACATCCCTAAGGGAAAATGTCCTCATCATTCCAAACAAGAGGTTTAGGAAAATCCAACTGGAGCCTGGCCAAATGGAAGAAGGGCAGGGCACAATTTGGGGTTCTCCATACTCCTAAATGCTATGGTCTTGGATGATAATCCCAAGAAATAAAGCCAAAAAAAAAAAATCTTTGATTAAATACTGTGCTTATTCTTAGAACATCTGCCCTCCATCCCTCCCCGCCTGCCCCCCCTTCTCTCTCCTTGAGATAATTCTTTAAAAAAAAAAAAATCTTTATTGACTTTGTTACAATATTGCTTCTGTTTTACACTTTGTTTTCTTGGCCTGGAGGCCTGTGGGATCCCAGCTCCTCACCAGGAATCGAACCCTCACCGTCCTGCATCAGAAGGCAATGTGTAAACTAGGGGCCCGCCAGGGAAGTCCCATCCTCGAGATAATTCTGGGAGCGACTCAGAGGTGGGATTGGTCCTGGCTAAGAACTGGGTGTGGTAGGAGACAGGTTGAAGGGAGTCTATCCCCCGTCAGCCCTGGCAGCTCTGTCAGTTCCTGGATGATTCAGCCAACTTGGGGGCCGAGATCCCTCTGACTGACCTCTTAGACCCTTCCAGTGGGGACCCAAATCCTCGTGGAGGTGCTGGGTCCAGCCAGCACCATTGCCTTGGGGCCCTTTCAATAGGGACATAGGAACAGCTGACATGATTCTTGTGGACCTGAGGAAAGTTCACAGGCAAGGGCAGTAGTGGGAAGACTGTATGCCTCGCTCCTTCCAATCTATCCATCTTCTTCAGTCTCCTCCAAGCCCGTGGGAGGGAGACACCCCGGAGAAACCATAGCTCTTAAGCAAGCTGACTTGACAGACACCTTGTAAGGGAGGGATGGCTCAGCCTTCAGAACATTTTACAGCAGGATGTGAGAGGGAGTGAATCCAAACGTGTGTGTGCAGGGTGGGGGAGGAGAGGTTCAGGAAGGCGCCTGATCATTTTCGCAGGCGGCAGGGGTGGCCTTTTGCTCCCTAAGCAACATAACACAAGCTGAAGCAACAGTGACTCCCTGGCAACACACTTTTCTTCTTATATTCGCCTAAAACCCTTTCTCCGTTCCAGTTAATAACTGTGAGTGAATGTTAATTGGTCCCAGGGCTACACACTAGCTTAAAAATGTTGGGAGCATCATTGGGCTTGTGATGGAGACAAATAGAATCTTCAAACAAGAAGCACATGTGTGTGTGCACAGCATGCGGAGGGTGGTGTGTACGGTGTGGCATGTGTGTAGGGAAGGGGTGGTGGTGATGGGGGTGCCCATGTGCATGGCGCTTGTGTGCATGTGGTGTGAAGGTGGGTACAGTGAGCACCATGGAGGGCAGACTTCTGGCTCCTTGTCAGTGAACAGCAAGCACGCAAGCATGACTGACTCACACTCCCCACCACAGATGAAACTGAGCAGCCATCCTAATTGAGGAGAGAAAATGCTAGATGGCATAGGTTCTTGAGGCCGACCTCCTGACAGACCAGGAAGAGGTGACTGTTAGAACAGCAGGCCAGCTCAACCAAGAGCCGAACCCTTTTGAGGGTTAGTAGCCAATTTTTATGGTCTCAAGACAAGGAAAATTCCTGCTGAAAGGGTGGCATTAGGTGATTGGTTAGGGTGCTGTAGGGTGAGAATTAGGGTTGGGTCAGGGAGCTGGCCAGTTTAGATGAGGGGGGCTAGTGGCAACGGTTGCTATGATGCTCAGTCAGTGCTGGAGATGTCCTTCACATAGGGGTCCACAGTCTTCGATTTTCCTCTCATTTCCCAGCATTTTTTAGCACTGAGTTTACTTTACCACATTGCCCAGAACAGGAAAAGATGTTTACTTTTGATTATTCATTTTGTAACCAGCCACATTATCAAGTTACCGTATTTGTTCTAATTATTTGTCAGGATTCAGAGCCATTCTATAACTCTCTCACCTTTGTGATTTAGTACTACAGGAAACCCCGATAGCTTAATTTATGTCATTTTGAATGCAATTTATTTTATATACCTGCATATATGCACTTGTAGATTTCCATGGTCTTCAAATTCAAGGTTTGAGTGTTTACAACACCACCAGGGTATGCCTGTGTGTGGATCTTTCTTCCAAATAGTTTGTATCCTTTTGATTAGAAATCTCAAGTCTTTCTGCAGGGACATTACTACTGTCCTCTCCTGGGAAAGACTGTCTTCCTACACTTGTCCTCTGTCTCTTATAGGTTGGCTCAGGGTGTCATTTACTTTGTCCTTTACCTGTGAATAGTGGACACATTTCTCTTAATTCTCATTTATTACCTCTATTGCCTCCATGGTGTCCTGAATTTGCTAATTTTTGAAAATCTAAAAGTAGTTCTTAATAATCTCAGATTATGTCTCCACAGAATTTTTTCTAATTGCTTCTTTGTTTCTTGGGGGTGGGGGTCATCTTGGCTCTGAATCGAAGAACAGCCATTAGTTTTGAACAGCTTTATCTTTTGCTATGTCCAGTGAGCTTTCCTCTTCCTTCCCTTTCTTATTTTCTTTTCAGCCTCACGTGGAAGTCTGTGCATATCTAATATTAGATGTTGAGACAGATTTATACGAGTTTTAGAAGGTACTTGTCCAAATAGACTCAGTTCAGTTCAGTCACTCAGTCGTGTCTGACTCTTTGCAACCCCATGAACCACAGCACGCCAGGCCTCCCTGTCCATCACCAACTCCCAGAGTTTACCCAAACTCATGCCCATTGAGTCGGTGATGCCATCCAGCCATCTCATCCTCTGTCGTCCCCTTCTCCTCCTGCCTTCAATCTTTCCCAACATCCAAGTCTTTTCAAATGAGTCATCTCTTCGCATCTGGTGGCCAAAATACTGGAGTTTCAGCTTCAACATCAGTCCTTCCAATGAACACCCAGGACTGATCTCCTTTAGGATGGACTGGTTGGATCTCCAAATAGTCTAGTCCCAGACTAAATAGGAACACTGAAAGCTTACATTTTCTCTAGTCTAATTGTTTATGAAGTACAGGAAGAAAACATGATCAGAGGAAGCCACGGGCAGGTGCATCACAACTCTGAGAAGCGTTTCCTGAGCGTACCTGCCGTGACACACTGAGGCTTTAGTGCATGCTAAGTCACTTCAGTCATGTGTGACTCTGCACGGCCGTATGAACTGCAGCCTGCCAGGCTCCTCTGTCCATGGGATTCTCTAGGCAAGAATACTGAGTGGGTTGCCATGACCTCTTCCAGGGGGTCTTCCCCATCCAGGGATCAAATCTGCATCTCTTACCTCTCCTGCATTTGCAGACAGTTTCTTTACCACTACAGCCACGTGGGAAGCCTCTTAGTGGCTCTTATTTCTAACTGAGGTGGATGCCCTCTTACAATGCCCCATTTTACCTGGTCCTCCCGTTCACATCAGGCGCCATTCTGGTGTGGTCCCCAGGCTGAGCTGCTTCGGATGTGGGTTGGAATTTTCCCAGATTTCGCTGCCCCTGAGCTCACCCCTCTTCTTGCCTTGTCGCCCTGACCTTGAAGGTATATCCTTACTTTGTTAGTTATCTCTTCCACCAGCTGTATTCTTCTGTCACATATTTGAGAGATTGTATTTTCAAAATGGTCACGTGCCACCCTCCTCTAGAATTTTACAGCCCTTTCTAGCACAAAAGGACGAATAGCTCCCTTCCCCTTGGAAGCAAAGTGGCCTTTATGAATAGAAGGCAGCTTGAAGTGTCATGGTGCGGCTTCTGATGCTAGAACATGAAAGGCAGTGGAGCCTGGTTTTCTCTCTCCTTCTTGGGAGCCCGGAGCACCTGGTAAGTTTGCTGCCCTGAAGCCACAGTGCTGGAGAAGGCGAGGATGTGGAGAGAGCACACGGAGGTAGAGGCGTCCCGGGACCTGCGGCCCCCTCCGGCCCCGCCACGGCCGGCATCTTCCCAGCATGCACCTCGTGACCCGGGACAGCCTCCGGAGGACCCCGCTCCTCAGCCTTCACGAGTCCCCGGCTGACGCTTCCTGCAGGAGAGACGAGCTGATCCTGCCACGCCTTGTCCAGATGCTAATCCGGGAGCAAAACAGATGCTGTTGTTTTAAGTCCTGCATCTCAGGGTGCCTAGTCACACAGCAGCAGATGAGTGGAACTCACGTTAATTGGCAGGTTAGGACTTCTTCAACCCCGCTCCATTTCCTTATATAGCAAACGTTTTCCAAAATGTATGACCTTTCACGTTACCCTTCCCTATTTCATATTGATAGAGACAATATTTTATTTATCTTTTATTTCATGTTTTATTTATATAAAAAGAATTAACAGTTAAAAAAATGTTTATTCTCATTGGTCATTTCATTAGACTTGGAGCTGAAGGGAAGATAAAAAGGTGGCCTCAATTTGCCACCTTAAACAGGAAATACTGGTTTAGTTTTCAATGCAGATACTGTGTTATATGCTTAAATCCCCATCCTTTGTTCACATGGCAGTGTGAATGAGTTTATCAGATTAGCTCTTGTCATTAGGTCAGCTTTGTTACACGCCTAGCCTGTGTATATACATGACATTAATTTATAATTTAGTGGGATTTATATATGTTCATCTGCTCGATCAGTAGGATAAATTACTTTTAAATGTTGTCAATCCATCAAGGCAGCTCGACACAAAATACCCAGAGCAGACTGTTAGCTAAGGATGTATAAAAATAATCATGACCTCCTAATTTCATGTGAAACCAACAGTTCCAAAATCACCAGAATCTGAAAGTGGAATGTCAAAACCAAGAGCTTAAAATTCCTAAAATATTACAGTTTTGTTAAGTGGGGAATAAATAGTTGATCATCTTCAATCTGGGTTGACAGATGATTTTATGTGTTTAAAATATTCCTGAGCATGCCGTATTACAGAGGATTTTCTTTGTCCTCTTCTCCTGGTTGCCTTCCAGATGTTGAGCCCTGAAACATTCGTTTCTTCATCCTGATTGGCACTTCTTTCTTGCATTCCTTCTTTTAATAGGAATATTACAAGAGTCTTTGGGGGAAATAAGCTTTTGGGTGAGGGTGAATGAGGAAAAGAATCACCTGGCAGAATGGAAAAAGCACAGCCACAGAGGCTGGACATGGGACTGGATCTTAGCACTGCCACATCCTGGCTTGAGAACTTGGGCAAGCTAGCTTCTTGGAAGGTCAGTTTCTTTATCTGAGAAGTAGGCATAATCACACGCATTAGTTTCTCCAGTTGTCATAACAAAGTACCACAGACTTGGTGGATTCAACAACTGAAACTTATTTTCTCACAGGCTGAAGGTTAGAAGTCCAAGATTAAGGTGTCATTGGGGTTGGTTTCTTCTGAGGCCTCCCACCTTGGCTTGCAGACGGCTATCTCCTCCCTGTGTCTTCACCATCTTCCCCTGAGCATGTCTGTGTCCTAATCTTCTTGCAAGGATGCCAGTCGTATTGGGTTATGATTTCATTTTAACTTAACCACCTCTTTAAAGACCCCCATCTCCAAATGCCATCACACTCTGAGGTACTACAGGTTAGAGCTTCACCATGTGAAGCTAAGACACGGTTCAGCCTATGACACATGCCTAACCTAAAAAGGTATTTGGAGATATTGTCAATATCCTTGGTCATAAAAAAGGAATGTAGTTCCTTTACTCTCAATTTAACTTTTCCTCTTTTTCTTCCCAAGAAATTATTTGTGAGAAATCATGCAAGGATGAGCTATTTTAATATTTTTCTTTTTCAAAGATACTACTTCATTAGTCTCAAAAGGAATTCCAACAATTTTCTTCCTCTCTTCTGGAATGTCAGTATGATGACCAGAATGGCAACAGGCACCCTGAGACTAAGAGATGACCTTGATGTTGGAAACCCCATATAAGGTAAAGGCATGAAGAACAGAAGATGCCCAGGCCATGGATGCCATTGTGTAGATGCCCATCAGCTTTGGACTGCCTTATCTTAGGACTTCATATTACATGAGAGAAAAAAAAACCTTATTTATGCTACTGTTATTTCAGCCCCAAATAATTCCTAACTGGTGTGAAATTTGGGATCAGCTGCAAAGTTTAACGTGCACGTTAATAAACTAATGAGTTTCAAAATAAATTGGCTTCATGTCTTTCAAAGCTTACGTTTCATGTCTTACCTTTGAACACAGTTGAAAACACTGCTGTTTGAGCGCACACACACAAATCTGCTCCAGGAAGTAAGAAAGGAGCAGTAGACAGGATCAGAGTGAGTGTGGAGGCAGGTGCTATGATAGTCAGATGACTGAGGTGAGCTGGATCTTGCTCAGTTTAGCAATTCACTGTAAGAATTGGAAATAATTCTGAGTGAAATAGAGAGCCATGTTCTGATTTGCATTTTTAAAACCCTGGTGTTGCTTAAGAATTGAAGGGGTGGCAGCGAGTGTAGAGAAAGAGAGACCATTTAGGAGACTACTGATATAGTAAAGGAAGTAGTGATTGGGACAGTTAGTGGCAGTGGTTGGTGCAGAGGCAAGAAAGACATATTTTAGAAGCAGCACCAACAAAAGCTGTTGCTTGTTCTGATGTACAGGTTGAGGGGTGGGAGGGGTCAGGGGCAGCATGCTATCATCTGGTTTTAATAACTGAGCAGATGAGTGGTGGTAATTAAAGAGATGGGGATGGCAGAGGGAGATCTGGATATTTTGGGGAGGGGACATGGGATTGAGAGGCTTGTTTTTGATATGTCAAGTCTGAGATGGCTGAGATACACAAGTGTTAATATCAATTAAGATGTTGACTATCTGAATCAGAGAAAAAGTTCAAGCCAGAAACATAAATTTTGGAGTCATTACTGTAAAACAGCGTCAGAAGCCATGAGTTTAGATGAGAACGCCTAAGGAAATAAATATGGGTGGAGGAGATGTTCTGAACTGAGCACCGAGGAGCTCTATCCTTTAAAAGGCAGGTGGAAATAGAAGATTCGGGACAACAGCCTGGTAAGGAGTGGCCAGTGAGATAAGAGGATAAACAGGAAAGTGGCATCCGAAAGGCCGAGGAAAGACACAAAAGGGAGTGGCTAGCCATGTGCAATGCTGTTGAGAGTTTAAAAGCAGGACTGTAAAGAGCTCAGTGGACTTGACAAGATGGTGGTCATGTTGACAAGAGAGAACAAGCCTGTGAGTGCGTGGAAGGCAAGGAAATGAAGGGAGTGGGTGGGATAATTCTTTTGAGTTTCCCTCTGAAGGGAAGCAAAGAAATGGAGTTGTAGCAGATGAAGATGTGGGATCAAAAAAGGATTTAAAAATTCGGGAGACAATGAGCATATTTGTGTGCTGATGAGAGGTATCCACTAGAGCGAGAGGTTGATGATAAATGAGAGAGAGAGGTGGAAAGAATGAAAGCCCCAGGGTGTTGGGCCAGAGTGAAGTCTAGAGCACAAGAACACTGATGAGAGAAGAGGCAGGGTCTTGTTTTGTTTAATTCTACTGCAGATACTATTGCGCAGATCATCTATTTATATCAGTATTTTCCCACATCTCTACTATATTCTTAGGAAAAAATTGCTAAGGTCAAGACCATGGACATTTTTTAAGGCTCTTGACACATTTGTAAAGCTGTATCCAGAAAAGTTATATCAATTAACATATGTCATTTTTATTTTGCATTCCTTTGAGGATTTTTAAATATTTTTTAGTTATTATAATTTTTCTTCCTTATTTTTAAATTGGAGGATAATTGCTTTATAAGGTGGTGGTGTCTGCCATACATCAACACATATCAGTCATAATTATATATATATTATATATATGTTATATATATGTTACAATATATATATATATATATATATAATAATATATATATATATATATATATATCCCCTCCCTCTTGAGCCTCCCTCCCCCTCTCTTCCCCCATTCCACCCCTCTAGGTTGTCACAGAGTGCCAGGCTGGGCTCCCTGTGTTACACAGCAGCTTCCCGCTAATGATCTTTTTTATACATGATAGTGTATGTATGTCAATGCTATTTTCTCTATTTGTCCTACCCTCTCCTTCTCTTGCTGTGTCCACCAGATCATTCTCTATGTTTCTTTTGCAAATGTTCTACCTCTCTTTGGTACATTTTTAAAACTGGAACACTGATGATTTTTAAAATATATGTGTCTAATATATTAATAACTATTCCTTTTGCCATATTTGCCACATACCTATTATTCCCAGTTTGCTGTTTGCCTTTTAAATGTTCTGCATGATATTTTTGTATCCATTTTTCTCTTGTGAATCTTTCTGTTGATTTTATCCTTAAAAAGTGTTTTTATTTCTTCCCAAAAAACAACATTTTAGTTTTGGAATGGTTTGTAAAGATGAGAATATTGTGATCGAGGTTGCCGTGGCCCTCAGTACTGTGAATACATGGCTCAAAAATGGAGTAGTAACTCTAACCCCACTACATTTCCAGTCCCAGGAAATGAGACATTTCCAGAGAAATGAATCATATTTCACGTCTGCTAAACAACAGAACTCAAGTAATCTACATCAAAATAGTTGGCCATAGAAACCTTCACAAATGAAATTTTGCAACATCAGAAGCTAAGCCAAGTAACAGCCATGCCACATCACAAAGCCCAAAATGCTATATCAAGTTACCGACTTTCTGTGTAATCTTGCTTTTCAGTTGTTTATCTAATGAAATACTCCTTTGTTTCACCCAGAGAAACTTCTGGTCTCAATCATAACTTCCTCCCTCCCTCCCTCTCTTCCTTCCTCCTTCACTTCCTTCCTGCCAGTGTGCAGGGTATGAATTTATTATGGACCTACAGTTGTTATCATGGGAAAATTAGGTATCCCTGGACTCTGAGAAGTAAAGTAGGTGGAGGAATAAAACATGAATCAGGCATGGGCACTCACTTTTCTCCATGGTGTGGGTGATTCATCCAATCTAGAGGAAGAATCACAGCTTGACACCCAGAAGAATATCTGGTCCCTGATATATGGGTCACTTTTTGTGAACCTCTTAATTTTTCACAAAAAGTAAAAGTCACTTTTTGAAGAACCTCTTCAAGGTCTTTATTACTGCTATTTCCTCCTTTCTCCGTCCTCTTTTCTCTCTGTCACATCCTTAGCTTTCAGCAAGACGGCCCCTGTCCTGGACCCATGCTTCTAGGGACCTGCTCTTGTTTTCCTATACTCTCCCCCTGGCATGAAGAATTCGTAAGCCAAGAGGGTGCATACACCGAGAGCCTGCCCTCTTCAAGACCGTGTTCCGGGAAATCAGGGAGAAGTCTCTTCCCTGGAGACCCCAGGGCTATTTTCAGAGCCTCTCTGGGCATCTTGCCTGGGTCCAGTCTCTGGTGCGATGGCGCTCCTCTTAGGTCTGAGTGGTAGTCATGCGGGACTGTTTACAAGGGGTGTGGATGGAGCCAGGACTCACTGGCTGCTTATTTGTGTGTATGAATGAAGCCCCTGGTGGTGCGGGGACTGAGCCAGGGTAGGAGGAGACAGGGAGTGGGGTTGTGAACCCGAGGCCAGGATGGGTACTGATTCTCCTTGCATGATTGCCTCCTGGAACTCTGAGCCGTCCAAGAATACTGAGTTTTACCAACCCTGAACTTTCAGTTTGCTGTGAAGACCTATCTGCTGAGGTAGGAGGATATTGCACGTTTCACTGAATAGTCTGTTTACTTGATGTGCAATTAACTTACAACTTTAAAACATCCGGACACACAGTTTATGTGTCTCTATTTGCCCTTTGGTTCCTGGCCCTGCAATGTTGGGGTGTGACTGTTCACATCCATTCCTGCTTCTATTTCCTTTCTCTGCCTCTCTTCTCTTTTCAGCCCATCATCTCTTCTTTGCTCCTCTGAGCCACGTTACTGGGATTTGCTGACTTCTGGTACCGACCTTCAGAACTGGCGGTACTGTGGTTCTTTCTGCTCCCTTGTCTGCCCTGGATTATTTCCCTACCTTACTAGTTTGAAAATCCTCTGCATAAGGATAGCTATTTCTGAAGGATTAACAGAAACCTCTAGATGCCACTGACAACATTAATTAATAAGTGAGCCACTGAAGACACTAACCTCCACTCACATAAGCTCAGGGTTGTCCCCCTCATCTGTTTGCTCTGTTCCAACCATTGCCTACCTCCATGTGCCCCTCCTTTCTTATATCATCATGGGGGAAATGTCGGTGGGAATTAGGACAGGCATACCTTTCTGGCCACACTTTGATTCTCATAAGACTCTAGAATGGTTTTCTTTATTCCCACTGCCAAGGTTTCCAGAAGTTGGTGATTCTCAACTTTAACATGAATTAGAATCACCTGGAGGGCTTTCTAAACCATGTCTGGGGCCCAGTCCTCAGGGTTTCTGAATCAGTAGGCAGGAATGGGATGGGCTAACCATGTGGCCCAAGAACTATCTGGCTAACCGTTTCCCAGGTAATGCAGGTGCTACCTGTCCAGGTTGGACTCTGAGTACCTCTGATATAGGTCATCAAGTTTTATTGGATTTTCCCTCTTTGGATCTCTGTTGCTAATGTGAAATCACTTCCAACTTGGGGTCCATGAGCAGACTGTAGCTGAGCTCAGACCCTTGCACAGGGGCCTGAAAAGTGACTTGGGGCACCAGTTCCCTAGCGTACAGCCCCTGCCCTGTGGACAGACAACTCCTTGGTTAGCAATGGTAGTGGAGTCCTCCCACAGAGGCAACTTGAGCCTCAACTTGGAAGAATATGAAACAACCTTGGCCATCCCTTTCTCTGCAAGTTTCTCTTTAATTGCAGAAATCTGGGTGGCCTTCACACGAGTTGTTTGTACAGCCACAGAAAAGAGATAAGTTTGGTAACCTTGGAAAACCCAATCTCTTTTTTTCCCAGCCTCCTGAGAAGCAAGGCCCAGAGGAACAAACACTGTGTGTGGGAAACCAGAGAGGGGCTCTGGAGGAGGGGACGGAAGAGGCCAAAGACGGGGTGGCTTTTCTTAAGAGCAAATGTCTCCCCAACTGTCTAAACTGTGTCCTGCTGGGTGAGAGTTCGTTAGCTCTGGAATTCCATGAATGACAACAGTCTACATCTCCTCAGTGAGACTCCAGGCCGTGTTGCTTCTTGCTGGGCTCTCATCACACAGAAAAGCAATCTTGGCTCTAAATGCTGTGTTCGAGCAGCCAGTCCAAAGAGAGCCCTTAAAGGGGCACCTCTTGGGGATTTGCAGCTTGTAGGGACAAGGAATTCTCTTCTCTGTCAATACCAAACCACATGGGCTTCAGGGCACTGACTCAAGCTGCTCAGTTACCAGCTGGGGTGCCCAGATCTAGTTGTTACTTGCCCACTTTCTCTTGCACAAAACTCTAGGCCAATCCTTGCCTAGGATTGCCAACTCCACCTTCTCCAAGTGACTATTGTTATGGGTTGCTCTGAGTCTATCCCTGATCGTCATGCTGTGAGAGCCTCCTAGGCAGTGACACAGTTTCAGTTTCATAATAACAACAGTAATAATAGGTGCTACTTAGTGAGCATCAATTCTACATCAGGATCCCTGCCAAATATTTTTGCATCCAGGACCTCACGTAATCCCCACAATAATCCTAGGAAATGGGGTTTACTGTCCCAATTCATAGGGCTTCCCTGGTGGCTCAGAAGGTAAAGGATCTGCCTACAATGCAGGAGACCAAGGTTTGATCCCCAGGTAGAGAAGATCCCCTCTGAGAAGGGAATGGCTGTCCCAATCTACAGGTGAGGAAACTGAGGCTCAGGAGTTAAGTGACTTCTCGAAGACCATATGGTCAACAAGATGTTTCAATACAATCCAGATGGAAGCCTGAACTTGTGCCAATGCCCAAGCTTTTGTATTTTGTACTTGATAAATGTTTAAATCAGTCTATGTATCTACATGGGCTTCCCAGATGGTGCCGGAGGTAAAGAACCCACCTGCCAATGCAGGAGATGTAAGAGATGTGGGTTCAATCCCTGGGTTGGGAAGACACCCTAGAGGAGGAAATCGCAACCCATTCCAGTATTCTTGCCTGGAGAAGCCCATGTGCAGAGGAGTCTGCTAGCCTATAGTCCATGGGGCTGTAGAGTTGGACACAACTGAGATGACTTCACATGCATGTGCATGTCTACATATGCAAAGAGGAAACTCACTTAATCAAGAGCTCCATTTCCTGCCAGATCAATTAACTGAATTCTTATGGTACAGTCAATATTCAGTCACTACTCAGTTACTTTCATAATAGGAGGTAGGATGAGTGGAAATGGAAACTATGGATAACCCGGCTGTGTCTGTGATGAGATTTTGCTGCCAGATACATGGAAATTTGGTGTAATGAACATGGTGGCTGACCCAAGGGTCATAGCAGTTAAAGTCAAGCTCTCCTTTTTCTTGGAGTGCTTGCAGCTCCTATTTTTTTCTGCAAACCTGTCTCTGCCACCATTCCAGGTTGCACGACAAGCTTCACTTCTTCCCCAAGCAAATCTCATGCTCTTAACGTTGTCTTGTTGGCTTTTCCCTGGGAAATGTGTGTTTCTGGTCACCAGCAGGTGGAAGGAGATGATCCATATATGAGAATCAGCACCTGCAAGTGATAATTCCTTCTTGCTCTGGCCAGAAAGGACACCTGGATTACGAGGCTGGACTAGGCCCCTGTTAACAAAGCTGTCTCCAACACCAAGTTCATAAGGTCAGAATCAGCTTCAAGAATATCTTATCGACTAGAGAGTTTCATTCTGTGCAGTTTCCTAAAATCTTCTTACATGTATGCTTTCAACCTGTAATCATTTATGGGCATAAAAATTCCATGAGCTTATCTCTAGTCTTCTTTTGTTAAAATTCACTTCAGCTAAGTCTTTCAACCTTGTTGAGATGCTCTGGAAAAAA
Source organism: Okapia johnstoni (assembly GCA_024291935.2). Classification (NCBI taxonomy): domain Eukaryota; kingdom Metazoa; phylum Chordata; class Mammalia; order Artiodactyla; family Giraffidae; genus Okapia; species Okapia johnstoni. Next base: position 51,245,867 of record CM044313.1, read on the forward strand.
TGTGTTAAAATGAAAAATTTTCCTGGTTTCAGATGCAGAACACCCAGGTTTGAAACCCAGCTCTGTCGCTTGTTTGATGAGAAGTGCTTTCAACCAAGTTGGTACACTGAGCTTACGTGTACCATTTGCATGTACCACTGGGGTGCCTCCACCCCAGTCTGAATGCACAGAAATGCTATTAAAATTAAAGAGTTTAAAATACCTGGTTGAATTCAAAAGCAAGAGAAGGAAATTTCAAGAAGCGGTGATAAATAGAGTCATCCTGGAGAAAGAGCCGAGGCCACATGGCCTGTGGTGACACACACAGCAGATGTGTGGCTTAGAGGAAAAGGTTTGTAACTGACATGGGAAGGGCCGTTGACTGATATCCTGAGTCAGAGGGAGACAGGACTGGCTTCTCAGTACAAAGCTGAGAACCAAAGATTTTCTCTTGAATAGGTACAAGAAAGTCTGCACCTCATCCCTAGGGCAGCACAGACATGGGCTCCTTGCCTGGGACCATGAGTGGAAACCATTAACTGAAAGAGAGTCAACCCCCACTTATATGGCACATGATGACCCCTGGGGCCTGAATGCTTCTGTTAATGCAGACTGTGGACATTTCTGTCAGCCTTCCTCTTAGAATCAAGGAATGGAGCCAGGTCACAGGGACTCCTTTAGTTCTTATTCCAAATGTTAAGGAAACAACCAAATAACTACCCAAGGCAGCTGTGAAAAGACAACTTGCATTTCAAAGGCAGTTGCAGCACCCTACCTTCTTGTTTAGGGCAGGACAGAACTTTGATCTTCTCTTCAGTGTTACTTACTGTTTACTTCTCATGAGTTTCTGTGTCTGCCTCTTTCCCGTTTCTCATCAATAACCAGCACACCTTCTACCAGTTGTGCACTCCCTAAGGTCGAAGTGATTGATGGCTCTGGAAGACTAGGGCAGGGAGATGCTTAGTTCAAAATAACCTTCCAGAGTGGCTAGAGAATGTTTTAGCTAGGTTGCTTTTGGTTTTTGGGAATTGAAATCTTCTCAAGAAAGCTCAAGTGAATATGAGGTGGTGTTGGAGAAGACTCTTGAGAGTCCCTTGGACTGCAAGGAGATCCAACCAGTCCATGCTAAAAGAAATCAGCCCTGAATATTCACTGGAAGGACTGATGCTGAAGCTCCAATACTTTGGGCACCTGATACGAAGAACTGACTCATTTGAAAAGACCCTGATGCTGGGAAAGATTGAAAGCAAGAGGAGAAGGGGATGACAGAGGATGAGATGGTTGGATGGCATCACCGATTCGATGGACATAAGTTTGAGTAAGCTCCAGGAGGTGGTGATGGACAGGGAGGCCTGGCATGCTATTGTCCATGGGGTCGCAAAGAGTCGGACACGACTAAGGGACTGAACTGAACTACAGGATGCAAAGGAATCCTACAGAAACACACATATAAGAAGGACAGTGCACCTTCTATGAACTGGAAAAGTCACTGGAAGATTGCATCTTATTTTCCTTGTCTTCTCATGTTCATTTCACCTTTCTTTGTCTGCAGACCCTTTTTCTGATTCATCCATCAACTTAGAGGTGGTTAACATGGCCACCTGCAATAGCCATTCCATTCTCTGAATCTGTATGATCTTCTACTTCCTGTTCCCAGTGAACTGGCCCAACCTCTAGGTCCCAACTCCAAGTCCCTGAAAGAGTAGATCTGATCTCCTTACTTGGATCAAGTGCCATCCCAGTCTAATAATGTGGCCATAGTTGGGAGCTGGGAAGATGTGGGAGGGGAGGAGAAACTTCTGAGAGATATATGTATTGGACAATCTCTTTAAAAAGATGTAGATGGGAGGAATTTTGAGTGTAGGTGGAAAGATGTAAGGCCAGAAAGCACTCTGGACCAGTCTGAATATGAATCAAAATCATTCCTCCATTCGAACCCAGTATGGCCAACTGTTCAATGATCCTGACTGGCTGAGGAGTACACTTTTCAGTTCAGTTTCTTTGTGAGTGATGAGCCACTGGAAACAGGCTGAGAAGGAGACCATCTTTGAAATGACCCTATCAGCTTCCTCTTAAAGATGGTCACCGCATCGAGGGGCTTTGCCTTGCAAGAAAGCAATTTATTCTTGTGAGAGATCACAGATCCTCCACTTGGAAATGTTTTGAATTACAGTTTCTTATTCAATTTAGGCTTAAGAAAACATTTTGCATTTCTGAGCATCCTCACTTTCAAAGCATGTCTCTTGAGGTTTAACAATTATTTTCTTCGTTTTTAGAGACTAGTAACAGGAGAAAGGAATTGAGGACTTTTGATCACAAAACGTGTAAGAAAGAAAGTGTTACAGCGTTTGTGTTTTCCTGACTGGCTTTCTGGACCGTGGTCCCTTTTAGAGCAACACTACTGTCTTGCCCTGTGACATCCTCCCAAAGAAACCGAATCACTGCGTGCACCATACTGATGGGTGGATTAGGTGACTGAATGAAAGCTGTGAGGTAATTAAAACAGATGGAGAAATAGTAATAACAATAGCTATCACAGTCATCAGTGGCTACTCATAAGAATTCCCTAGCATCTTCTATCCATTACATTATTTAATCCTCTCTACAAAACTCCACATATGGCATCATCTTATTACACAGAGGAAAGCTTAGATTATTTAATTATCTTTGTTCTTGCATCCTCACAAGGCAACTTAGGTTGTATGTATACAATGCCCAATAGCTAGTTAAATCAAGGCAATTTGGGAATCTTATATATGCAAAGTTGTTTGTAGAACTAGTTTTTATTTGTGTTAGAATGTCTTTGCTTAAATAATCCAGTGGTTATTTTTCACTATCATTATTTACAAATTATCATCCTCCTATCTCTGCACAAAATAGAGGCTTTACTACAAGGCTTGTGGAGGAGGTTCCCTACCAGCTGATTCAAAGAAATACATAACATCTAGTCCATTAAACTACAGGCATGATCAGAGTGTCCCATAAAAGCAACTAAAGAAGAGAAGGAGTTTGTGGCTAGTTATGTGTAAAAATCAATGTGTAAATTCCAATGAGTTGTATAAAAACAGTAATAGTGTGGCCATTTGTCCCCCCACACAGTGTAACACAGACAGATCTTTAACACCAGTGTTCCAAAGTGCCCAAGTCATTCTTTAATCGATTTAAATAATAAAAGGAGTTTCTCACTACTAATAAAAATATTATTTATGATTGCCCATTCAAAGCTGCATCACTGATCACTGTGTTCTACTAAATACCTTACATTTCACTGATATTCATTGGATTGACCAAAAAGTTGACTTTGGTTTAGCCATAAGATTTTACAGGAAAACTCAAATGAACTTTTTGGGCAACCAATACAATGGCGCTAACGCTGTTCTCCACTTGAGACTTGAGTTAAGAGTGCTTTCATCAAGTGTTACACTGACCTGATCACATCAGACCTCTGTAAAGTATCTACATCAGTGTGATTTACTGGACAAAAAGAAAGTTGGGAACTTAGAGTTTTGAGTTGTTATTGATGTTACCTGGGACTTCTAATGGAACCTTAATCTTCTGCCCTTTTGTGGTCTATAGATTTGAAATGGGACTAAAACTTGTTTTCTAAATAATCTATTCTTCTTCCCTCATAATGCAAGTATTACACTAATGTCATTGTGCAGGAGACATTTCTTCCCTTACTTCACCAGAGTAAGGGATGCTACAGAGAACAAAGACTTTGGAGTCAGATAAAGCAGGCTTTAAATCTGGGGTCCCACAATTACTAGTTTGTGACCTCGGTCAAAACAAAATCTCTGTGAACTTCAATTTCCTCATCTATAAATTAGAGATAACAAGTGATAAGACAGGAATAAAATAATCTAGCAATATGCCCAGCATAAAAGGAAATAGTTTTACTCACCTAATTGTATTAGGTAAAATGTTATCAACAGTAGAAACTGTTGGGCTGGAGAAAAAATATCTCTCCTTGAAATATTTCCACGAAACAGAGCAGATGAAATATTAGTGCTTTCTTTGTTCAGGCATAATGAATAAAGTAACTCTTCTTGTTTTTCCTATGTTTCTTCTATTGCTCTTTTGTTCATTTCTTCCCTGGACATAAATTGATGGCCCATTAAGTTTTAGGAATAGTTGAGAAAAATGAATGCAGAGAGATGTGTAGAGATGGGAGTATCTCTCAATGATATAATAACATCAGAGAATTTAGCTTTTCCTTTTATTAAATAAATATTATAGTAAATATAAATTTTAAATGACACTTCGCACAAATCCAGGCAGGTGACCTGGGATTTGGCGGGGCGGGGGGCGGGGATGGGGGGTGGTTGGTGCATTAGTTTAAATCCTCCACTTTCAAGAATGAGTTTTGTTATCTTTAGTCAGCTATCAGTGTGCTTTGACTTCCTGGCCAGTAGATTTTTGGTGCTGAGTGTCAAATTTTTAAAAGTGGTTAGAGCAAAGAGTAGGGATGCAGAGTCTGTTATTTTCAATGAAGCTGCTGCTAATGTTAATTATCAGGACAGTAACTGCATATAATTCCTATGTCGTTGTTAGAATAAACATGATCCCTCCGGATACAGAGTCATGTCATTTAACTTATTCATTAGTACTTTGGAGTGCTGTTGAGCCATTTTGCAGATACCCTGCTGAAACTGATCAAGGTTTGTTTTTGGAGAATGGCTGAAAGGGCCAATGGAAAATGGAAGTCACCACTGTGCACAGATAAAACTTGTCCTCAGCCACTGTTCCTGAGTATTGGGAATGATCTCATAGTTAGAACAAATCCTCAGGAATCGAAGGGAGTAGAAGGACTTTATTCATGTTTACTGCTCTCTGCTGGCCTCTCAAACCAAGCCCTAGGTTGTCAAGTTTCTAGGTCAGAGAAGGGGCAGCAGTGCCTTGCCTTTAGGCCCTCCCTCTTTTGTACTCTGAAGGAACAGCTGCAAGGCACCTATGTTTAAAGGACACATCAGTTCTTCCACAACTTAGAACATGTTTAGGACCATTCAAGTCACAGGGCCTGTTCTGGCTGAGATGTGAGACAAAACAGTCCCCTCTGTGGGAACCAGTTAGGTCGTCCTTCTTGCCTTTTAGAGTCATTAATAGCACACTAAGCAATTTGGAATGTCCTGCCAGTGACTCAGCTAGGTTTTATTGTTTTGTTTACTTGGCTTTTCAACTTCAGCCTCTTCAAATCGTATTATTTAAAATGCTCCTTCCTAAAAATTTACACACTTCAGTTCAAAAAAAAAAACCTAGAAAAATTGTCCTTAATTTGGGCAAGGTGCACCTGACTGTCAGTGTACTTGCCTATCGTAGGTAGGCATTTTCCTGTACATTGAGTCACACACACACAAATACACGCCACTGAACCTGGAGGTCGATCATACATTGAATTAGAAATGATAGGAGATCTGGAAAAGTGTCTACAACTTTTCAAGTTTATTTCTTATAGTATGTTTTAGTAGGTACTTTCATATCCTTTTTAAAAAATATTTTTATTGTGGTAAAAGTCACACAATATAAAACATACTATTTTAACCGTATTTAAATATACAATTCAATGGCACTAAGTACATTCACATTGTTGTACAACTTTCACCATCATCCATCTCCTGAATTTTTTGCTTTCTAAGCTGAAACTTTGTCCCCATTAAACACTAAGTCTCCATTGCCCCTTCCTTCCCTCCTCACCAGCACCCCCCAACCCACTGGGCCCTGGTATCTACCAGTGTACTTTCTAACTCTATGAATTTGACTATTCTAGGTACCTCATATAAGTGGAATCAAAGAGTATGTGTTTGCACCTACTAGGTATTAGAATGCATTTTTAAGGTTTACTTAGAATATGTCCTACAAGCAGACTGTACCCTTCTTTTTCCCCACTGTGCTATGCAGTAGTTTCTCATCAGTTGTCTATTTTATACAAGGGGGAAAAGAGGGGTGCGATAAATTGGGAGATTGGAATTGACATATATACACTTTTAAAGTTTGATATCTGTCTTTGGTGCCTGAGTGTTAAGATCTACCAGACCAGTAGGATGGGACAAACCAGTTAGACATGAGTGATGCTGAGGAATAGAAGTCAAAGTGGGAAAAGCAGGACTTAAGTCTTAAGGAGTAGCTGGTCAGGAGGCCCAGGTCCTCGGCCATGAATTACCAGGGTAAACAGTGATGCATCATCTCTGGGGTTCATTGTTCTCATTTGTATGAGAGAGTTGGTCTAGATTGGGTGTTGACCCCCTAGGGTCTGTGACCCAATTAGCCTACGACCTATTGCTGTTGTTCAGTCACTCAGTCGTGTCCAACTCTTTGTGACCCCATGGACTACAGTGCGCCAGGCTTCCCTGTCCTTCACTATCTCCCGGAGTTTACTCAAACTGTTGTCCGTTGAGTCAGTGATGCCATCCAAAAATCTCATCCTCTGTCACCCCGTTCTCCTCCTGCCCTCAATCTCTCCTAGCATCAGGGTCTTTTCCAATGAGGTGGCTCTTCGCATCAGGTGGCCAGAGTATTGGAGTTTCAGCTTCAGCATCAGTCCTTCCAATGAATATTCAGGGTTGCTTTCCTTTAGGATTAACTAGTTTGATCTCCTTACTGTCCAGTAAGTCCAGCTGTATTGGCACACAGCCATAGCCACTTATGTAGGTATTGTCTATATCTCCTTTCCCACTACAAAGGCAGAGGTGAGTAGCTGCAAAATAGACCTTATGGCCTGCAAAGCTCAAGATATTTACCATCTCATCTCTTACTGGAAAAATGTATTAATCAGGCCTGAAAGATTTCTATAATTCAAACTCTAAACCCTATAATTCCTCTATGTCTTGAACTAATCTTTTTTTTTTTTTCTAAGTGTTTCTCTGTGTCTTGTGGATTGGATAAGTACTTATGTTCCCTCTGAAGGCCAAGACGTAACCGCTTGACAGTAAGTAGGAATTGAAAGCAAAGAATCAGACCCTCAAGGAAAAGGAAGGTAAGATGGAAAATGGTGGAAGAGCTGGGTTTGGTGAGATGGGAGAGGAGTCCTCACAACACACTGGGCCGCATTATGGCTGTGTAATGGGGACGTTCCCACTCAGCACCGTTCATGGAATGAGGCTGCACCAGCTGGTTGGCAGAGGGGGCTTCCCCTTTGGGAGATGCTACTGATGATTCACATATATGTGGGTTGACTGCGAAGAGGCGGAGGAGGGTTCAGAGGGAGAAAGAGAGAGGGAGGAAGGAAAGGGATGGGCAAGTTAAGACACCAAGAAGCCTAAGCATTTATCTGGGCTTTGTGCTAGGCCCTCTGGGTCTACAAAGAACAATAGGATATGTTCCCCACACTGAGAAGCTTAGCTTGAAACCAGAGTTTAAGGACAAGAGCATAGCTTCGGGTAGAATGGGAAAAACATACCATAAGGAAGAGAAGAGCAAGATGGATGGAATTAGTTTTTAAGAAAAATATATAGGAAATTGCTTAGACTATCCAAGTCCTACATTTTATATCTAAACCCTAACAAGGTTGAGAATGTTAATGTTAAAAATCTCTGCTGAAAATAGGCACATTTTCCATACTTCTCAGCCTAGTAAACAGAGTCCTTTGTAATCTATTTATTTCTTACTTCTCCAGCTTTATCTCTCATCTCTGTACCATTTCTGGTCCACGTCTCAGTCACACTGAACTTTTCCTTTTTCTTTTTTTTTTTTTTTTTTAATACAACAGACCTGCTCTTGGTTCTAGGTCTTGGCCATGCTGATCCTTCTGACTAGAATTCCCTCCAGGCTGAGTCTCTTCCTCCTATTTCAAAGGAATTCCTACTTGCTCTGCAGACCTTCACTCCATCTCTGCATGATCTCTGAACCCCAGGTCTAGGTCATCTTTCCATCTATATTATTTCAATATCAGGTATTTTCCCTATCATACTGCATGATAATTTCCTGTCACTTAAAAAGAATTAGTCGGGGTCCCCTCAGAAGCAGACTCTGGGACAAAGAAGTGTAGTTTAGTTGGGATATGATTTTGTATGTGCTGTGTTAAGTTACTTCAGCTGTGTCTGATTCTTTGCAATGCTATAGACTGTAGCCTGCCAGGCTCCTCTGTCCATGGGATTCTGCAGGCAGGAATACTGGAGTGGGTTGCCATTGCCTCCTCCAGGGGATCTTCCTGACCCAGGGATCAAACTCGAATCTCCTGTAGCTGCTGCATTGTCAGGCGGGTTCTTTACCACTAGCACCATCTGGGAAGCCCCATATTCCATCTCTAAGATATATCATAAAATAAGCAGTCTCAGTCAATAGGTAGCAAAGGTCACTGATGGTAGACACCATAAAGAAAAAGACCAGCATTTCTGACTAAGGCAAAATTAAAACTTCATCACAACAAAACTACTATAAGCTAAATTAGGAAAAGTTAAAACTGAGAAACTTTGACAGTGTTATGAGAGAAAAAAAATTGGTATTAATACATAAAGAACTTACAACTAAATTAGAAGGGATGGGGGGAACTGGAATTATAAATAGTTAATCCCCAAAGGAGAAAAACAAGCTATCAAAAATAAAAGAAAAATGTTTAGTTTCTCTAATAATGTATTTAATAAAAATAATGATTCACCATTCTATATTTGCCTATTGAATAAAAACAATGAGACATCATTTATTTTGCCTATCCAATTGGTGAAGTCTAAAAAGAATCATGTGAAGCTTTGCTGCTGGCTCAGATAGTAAACAACCTGCCTGCAATGCAGGAGACCCAGGTTTGATCCCTGGGTTGGGAAGATCCCCTGGAGAAGGGCATGGCTACCCACTCCAGTATTCTTGCCTGGAGAATTCCATGGACAGAGGATGCTGGCGGGCTACAGTTCATGGGGTCACAAAGAATCAGACACAACTGAGCAACTAACATACACATATACAGAGACTTATGATACCACATTGGTCAGAACATGGGGGAAAGTGCTCTCACACTGCTGGAGGGAAGATATATTGGTACAATTTTTCTGGGGTGCAGTTTGGCAACAGGCATGGAAAGCCTTTCAAGGAATGACTTGATTTAACAGTTACTTATTTGGGGAATTTTACTATGAAAATGCATGGGCATTTATCTCTGCTGCTGCTGCTGCTAAGTCGCTTCAGTCGTGTCCGACTCTGTGCGATCCCATAGAGGGCAGCCCACCAGGCTCTTCTGTCCCTGGGATTCTCCAGGCAAGAACACTGGAGTGGGTTGCCATTTCCTTCTCCAATGCATGAAAGTGAAAAGTAAAAGTGAAGTCGCTCAGTCGTGTCCAACTCTGAGCGACCCCATGGACTGCAGCCTAGCAGGCTCCGTCCATGGGATCTTCCAGGCAAGAGTACTGGAGCGGGCTGCCATTGCCTTCTCCACATTTATCTCTAGTATTATCTCTAGTATTATTTATATTAGAAAACCCTGGAATTGACAGTGGTGGTGAACAATAGAATACTGTGTCATCTCAAAAATTATTTTTTATGTAACTCCATAAGTAGAAAGAGGTTCATAGTACATTTTTCAGTAAAAAGGCATATGGCAATTCAAACCAGTAAATGTAATGTGATTTTATATGAACATACAGTAATCTCTTCTTATTCATGGGGGATAAGTCCCAAGACCCTCAGTGGATGCCTGAAACCACAGATAGTACTGAGCTCCACATGTACTGGGTTTCTTCTTATATATATATATATATATATATATATATATATATATACACCTGTGATAAAGTGTAATCTACAAATTAAACACTGTAAGAGATTAACAACAGTAACTAATAATAAAATAGAACCATTATAACAATATACTGTATTAAAAATTACATCAGTGTGGTCTCTCCCTCTCTCTGAAAATACCTTCTAGTACAAATTTAATGCATTTTCCATTTATCACTCATTGTGTTAATAACTTTTGCAATTTGAGGAGTACCAGCAAATCTAGCACAATTTTCGTTTTCTTTCTTCACAGTGTCACTGATAGAAGATTCATTTTTACTGTTTATCTTAGCAGTCTCAGCATATGATTGATTGTTCCTCTTTCCTTATCCAGCTAGGAACTTTCACCTTTTCACTGAAAGGAAGTGCTTTCTCTTTGGCATATTTGACTTACCAGCATCACTACTTTTGCATGTTGGGGCCATTATTTAGTAAAATCAGGGTGATTTGAACACATGAATTGCAATATCACAATAGTCAATCTGATAACCCAGGAGGCTGCCAAGTGACCAAGGGGCAGAGTATGCTGGGCAAAGGAACGATTCACCACCCTGGGAGGGACAGAGTGGGACTACACAAGATTTCATCACCCTATTCAGAATGGTGCACAGTTGAAAACTAATCATTTATTTCTGAAATTTTCCATTAGTATGTTCAGATCCCAGATGACCAAAAGTAACTGAAGCCTTGGGAAGCATGACCATGGATAAAGGAAGACTATTGTATTTCCATGTAGTACATATAGTCCAGGGAGGGAAAAAAAAAAAGATGAAATGCTATACATCCAAGTATTATCAGATGTTACCTCAAAAAATATAATTATGGATTTTCTGTATTAGACTCTTTTCATCAGTGTATGCTAAGGTTTCTTTAATGAATGTGTTCATACTATTTTTTTTAAAAATTCTGACAGTAAATGTGACATTCAGGCTTTTAAAAATGCATTTTTTAAAATTTTATTTTAAAAAATGATTCATTTTATTTATTTGGCTGCACTAGGTCTTAGTTGCAGCACACAGGATCTTCAGTCTTTGTCGTGGCATGCAGGAGCTTTAGTTGCAGCATATAGATTCTAGTTCCCTGACCAGAGATTGAACCTGGGCCCCCAGCATTGAAAGTGTGGAGTCTTAGCCACTGGACCGCCAGGGAAGTCCCTAAAAATGCATTTTTAAATGACAAAAGAGTACATGGATATATTCTAATTGTGAAAAATCTAGTGATGCAGTAATTATAAATAGTATAAACACAAATGTATAGTATATGAAACTACATATGTCATATAATACGAATATAAATATATAAAGTAAAATCCTCCTTCACCACTAAATTATTTTCCAAAGACAAAAAAAATAAGGCACGGTTTCCTCACCTTTCAAAAACTCAATCCAGATATGTTAAACACACACCAATGGATTTAGTATCTGAACACGGGGTAAAAATTGCTCATTATCTTAGTTGACTGGGCCTGTCATAGCAAAAGTGGCAGGCCTGGCTCACTCTGCCCTGAGTTTCTGCCTACAAGTGTGGCTAGTCACATGTGAACCTGGAACCTGTAGTTCCACCCAGAAAAGCCCATTTTTGACAGATTGGAAGGAAGATAGCGTGAGGCAGAGAGTTTGAACACAAGACTCAATCCTGGAATTGAAAGGCCGGCCCTGCTTCTGAAGTCTCTGCCAGGAGGTACTACTTAGATGGAAGCCTTAGGACTGAAAATCTGCTCCCAGAAGGCTGACAGGTGCAAGATTCAAGTCAAATTTCACATCACATTCAACCCGAACTGTTCCTATAATGCTCTAACAAAATCAGCACTTTTTCCAACAGTGACTGAAGCTTTAAGAAAGCTTTTCTTGTCTCTCACTTATCTCCCTGCCTTGCATTTACAGAGCTCACCAGCAAAAAAATGTCTGCTTGCAATATGAATGTCTCCGAGTGTTTTCATTATTGTGTGAAAACCAATATTATTTTAGTTCCTAGTTCCGCTGATAAGGATCTATTTGTGTATATAATCCCTTCCTAGGAAACCTGGAATTTTTTTGTCTCCTCATACAAAGGGATGACTTAACTCTCAAAGAGTTTTTTTTTTTTTTTTTTTTTTTTTTGGCTAATTCCGGTGGCATGTAGGATCTTTTATTTTTATTTTTTTAAATTTTTTAATTGAGGGCTAACTGCTTTACAACATTGTGCTGGTTTCTGCCAGACAGTAACATGAATCTGTCATAGATATATATATATATCCCCTCCCTCTTGAACCTCCCACCCACCTCCCACCCCATCCCATCCCTCTACATGTCATAGCGCACTCACAGAGCTCCCTGAGCCACACAGCAAATTCCCACTGACTATCTATTTTACATACAGTAGTGTATAGGTTTCCATGCTACTCTCTCCATTCATTCCACCTTCTCCTCCTGGCCCCTCTGGCCATAAGTCTGTTCTCTGTGTCTGTGTCTCCATTGCTGCCCTGCAAATAGGTTCATCAGTACCATCTTTCTAGAGTCCATATATATGAGTTAATATATATTTTTTTCCTCTTTCTGACTTACTTCACTTTGTGTAATAGGTTCATCCACCTCATTAGAACAGACTCAAATGCATTTCTTTTTATAGCTGCGTAGTATTCCATTGTATATATGTCCCATAGAGTCTTTATCCACTCATCTGTTGATGGACATTCTAGGTTGCTTGCATGTCCTGGCTACTGTAAACAGTGTTCAGCTACAAAGAACGCTGAGGTACATGTTTCTTTTTCAGTTATGGTTTCCTCGGGGTATATGCCCAGTACTGGGATTGCTAGGTCATATGTTAGATTTATTCCTAGTTTTTAAAGGACTCTCCATACTATTCTCCATAGGGGCTGTATCAATTTACATTCCCACCGACAGTGCAAGAGGGTTCCCTTCTCTCCACACCCTCTCCAGAATTTATTGTTTGTAGATATTTTGATGATGGGCATTCTGACCAGTGTGAGGTGATATCTCATTGTAGTTTTGATTTGCATTTCTTTAATAGTGAGCAAAGTTGAGCCTCTTTTCATGTGTTTATTAGCCATTTGTATGTCTTCTTTGGAGAAATGTCTGTTTAGATCTAGGAAGACACAATTTTGACCATCAGAATCCTCACCTGCTTCTGTCTCCTGGTCCCTTAGTGCACATTCAGGACACACTCAATTTCTCTATGCTTCATTCTCCTTGAATATAAAGTGAATACAGAAGGATGAAAAACTCTAATAATAGTATTGGGGGAAAAAAAGAACAATTTTCTAGATGTTTTTATCACAAGCTACTAAGAAACTTCAGGGCAGTTCAAAAAAAACGAAGACATACAAGGGGTTATAAGTGTTTTAGGAAATAGTAGCAATTGGGTAGAGAGGGCTGTAAAACCAGTAGAACCAATGAGCATTTTTATTGTGTTCTGTTATTCCTAACAAAAAGGGCTTCCCAGGTGGTGCTAGTGATAAAGAACCTGCCTACCAATGCAAGAGACATAAGAAACACAGGTTTGATCCGTGGGTCAGGAAGATCCCCTGGAGGAGGGCATGGTAACCCCCTCCAGTATTCTTGCCTGGAGAATCATGGACAGGGAGCCTGGCAGGCTTCAGCTCATAGGATCATAAAGGGTTGGACATGACTAAAGCAAATTAGCACTCACACATGTGGTCCTAAGAGCAAAGTCTTGTTTTGCTGATGCAATTAGTTTATATCTTCTGACACTACCTGCCAGAGAATCAATTACCTTTTGGCATTTTAAGCATGTATTCGATAGATACATGTCAGCCCTCCCACAATCCTCCAGTCCTGCACACTGGTCTGTGTCTACATGGAACATAGAATGTTTTCAAATGCTGGGCTGACATCTGGCCTCTCCGCTGTATGGGAAAGCAGCCTAGCGTGAATACAGAGAGCATGGGCTTTGGTGCAAGCTGGTATTTGAGTGCCAGCTCTGATGCTTGTGAGCTATTTCCTTTCTGAAAGCTCCCTAGCCTCTCTGTTTTCTCATGTATAAAATGTTGTTTAGTCACTAAGTCATGTACGACACTTTTGTGACTCCATAGACTGCAGCCCACCAGGCTTCTCTGTCCATGAGCTTCTCCAGGCAAGAATGCTAGAGTGGGTTGCCATTTCCTCTCCCATGGAATCTTCCTGACCCAGGATTGAACCCATGTCTCCTACACTGGCAGGCAGATTCTTTACCACTGAACCACCAGGGAAGCCCTGCATAAAATGGGAAAATGGGGTGATGATAATAACACATCTCATAGAACTGTGTGATGATTAAATAAAAGTCTGCATGTAAAGTTCTCAGTCTGGGGCCAGGTAAGTGGACAACATTCTATAAACGTTAGGTCCTAAAACCTCTTTGCCAGATCGTAAGACAGTGACATCCCTCCCAGTGGTCTGCAATGCTGCTTCCCATTCATCTCAGCTTCTGGCCACTCTATGGAATATTCCTTCAGAACATGACCACTTAAAACATGACCATCTCCCCTCTTCAGTTTTGCCGATGGAAACCAGGACCAGAGGAGGAGGACCTTCCTTGCAGACACAGGTTATCCTCCTTTTGCTGAGGCTGCAACAGGTGTTCCTCCGTGGGGCAGTGGGATCTCATTTTGCCTCTCTTGGCCTTTCCTCAGCTGCTTTCTCTGACCCCAAGGCTCTTCCTCACTCATCCAGTCCACTTGCTGGTTAGTACTTCCATGTATTTGCACTCACCCTTACTTTGGGGTTTGACTCCAGGGAATTTGCCTCCATAGGAAGGGACCCCAACAAAATGATTCTGGCTGGTCATTTGGCACCCGAAGACTTCTTAGGTGACGCTAACTAATGGCACAGCAGTTAGATGTGCAGCATGATCTGTGTCCAAGTCCCCCAGCCATGTAGATTCTGGGATACCGACAACCCTTGGCAAATGTTTGACTTGGCCTGCAGCTTGATGCCACGCCACTGCCCTGTTTTGTTTGCCAGTCTCCTGAATAGAGGAAGATTCAGGACAGCTTCTAGTACTGCCAATCAGGCCTTAAACTTTCCATCCTGTATGAACAAGTCTTGGTCTCACAGCTCCCTTTTAAATTAAAACAGCCAAGTGGTTAAATATTCATGCTTTGCTTATTTCAGTATATTTAATTTATTACATATCACTTTTCCAGAGTTTTATATAAACTTGCCCAAGGACTTTATTTTTTTCAGTTTAAATTCTGGCAGAACGTTTGCTTTTCCTTGGCAGAGTGTTGATTAGTTAAAGAAAATAGAAAAGTCTACCTAGCTAAGAAGATAATATCTTCTTTTATATAACAGATTCCTCTTGTACTTAAAAAAATAATCTCCTAGTCAGTATCACCATCATTAATTAATTTTCAGTGATTATTAATGTGGTGCTCCATATAAGCTGTCTTAAAACATCTGCTTCGTTTTATTCCCAAGGCTGGAAACCACTGCCTCAGCGTGTCTGCTCAGCACTGTCTTTTCCTTTAGGATGCTGGAAATGAAGGGTTTTTTTGTTTTTCTCCTTTTCATTTCTCCCGTTGGTAAAAATGGAATCCTACCTTCCCCTCTCTCTCCTTTTGCAGAGCAAGTCTTCACCAAATTCTGTCTTACAGCTGTCTTGGTCTGGAAGAGGTGATTGGAGGTTATTTCTCAGATCTGAATAATAGGTTAACTCTTCTCTTTCAAAAGCCTTCCTCTTATTCTGTCTGACATATAGGCTTACCATTACCATCTTTCAAATTCCATATACATGCATTAGTATGGTAATGGTAACCCTATACGTGAGACAGAATAAGAGACACAGATGCATAGAACAGTCCTGTGGACTCGGAGGGAGAAGGTGAGGGTGGGACGTTCTGGGACAATAACATTGAAGCATGTATATTGTCATATGTGAAGCGGAACACCATTCCATGTTTTATGCATGGGACGGACGCTCAGGGATGGAGCGTTGGGATGACCCAGAGGGATGGGATGGGGAGGGAGGTGGGAGGAGGGTTCGGGAGGGGGAGCACATGTGAACCCATGGCTGATTCATGTCAATGTATGGCAAAAACTACTACAATATTGTAAAGTAATTAGCCCCCAACTAAAATAAATTTAAAAAAAAAAAGAAAATTAATAAAAAAAAAAAGCCTTCCTCATCCTCATACCCAGGGTTTGGGGAAGCCAAAGTGTTGCACAAACACAAACATAACTGAGGCTGGATTGAGGCTCAGAACTCATACGTTGCACATCTAAAACAAAAGACTGACAACAATCAACTGGAACTGAAAGTCTTTATGGGAGAGCTTCTAACTATGGCACATGGAGGCATGTTTTTCTTTTTAAAAATGTCAGATGGCCCTGTTGTACTTGATTGTGAAATATGTGAATAATGATTCCTTAACTATCAGAGCTAATTAAAAGTTACCATGCGTTGTTGTCCCCTGCACACCGCCCCCAACCCCCGCCCCAACATACACATACATCATCATTTGCACTGCCTCTTGCCACCACCCACACAGCATCTGTTAGAACCTAAAAATGAGTTTCAGTATTAGCCTAAGAAAATAACAAAACAAAGTCAGACGTTTAAATTAACTGCCAAAGAAGAAATCATATGTCACCTCTCTGTTTCAGAACATTATATAAGCAGCAACAGAAGAAAGAAAAAAACAGGAATGAAAAAGGCAAGGAGGGATAGAGAGGGGGTGTGAAGGGAGGAGGATGGGAAGGAAGGGAGGAAGGAAAGACAGAAAAACTAAGTGGAAACTTTGAGAATGTACAAGAACTATAGGAAGGAAATTTCAGGAGTTACTGTAGAACATAAAACAAGAATTTTAATAACAAAAGAATGAGGATGGGAACAAGTAATATTTTAAAAAGGCAACTTCCAAATTAATTTATAATCATTTAATTTTAAATGATTTTTTTACAGAACTTGAAAAGCTATTATTAATTCTATATCTAGAAGACTAATTTGTTAAGAATAATAAATGTATTCTTTAAAAAATTAATAAAGGGGTATTTTATTGCCTGAGATGAAATTTAAAAGATGTGATAATGAAAACAGTGTTTACTAATACAAGAATAGACTAATGAATAAGAACTCAGAAACATATACATAGATACAAATATTTTATATGTGATAGAGATGACAGTTCAGACAAGTAAGAAAATAATGGATATTTGTTGTTTTAGGAAAACAGTTTGGTGGGGTGTTGTGTTAGTTTCCTGTGACTGCAGTAATGAATTAACCGCAAAGTTGGTGACTTAGAACAACAGAAATTTATTCCCTCATATTTGGAAGCCAGAAGTTAGAAATCAGTTTTACTGAGTCAAAACCAAGATGTTGGGCTTCCCTGGCAGCTCAGCGGTAAAGAATCTGCCTGTCAATGCAGGAGACACAGGTTTGATCCTTGATCCAGGAAGATCCCGCCTGCCTTGGAGCACCTACGCCCATGTGCCACAATTATTGAGCCTGTGCTCTAAAGCCTGGAATCTGCAACTACTGAAGCCTGCACATCCGAGAACCTGTGCTCCACAACATGAGAAGTACTGCAGTGAGAAACCCACGCACTGCAACTAGAGAGAAGCCCCCCACTTGCTGCAACTAGAGAAAAGCCCAAGCAGCAACGAAGACCCAGCACAGCCAAAAACAAATAAATGTATAGAATTATATTTAAAAAAAAGCCAAAGTGTTGGCAGGCCTCACTTTCTTTGGAGGTGATAGAAGAGAACCCGTTCCCTGCCTCTGCAACATTCTGGTAGCTGCAGGCGTTCCTTGGCTTGCGGTTGCTTCACTCCAAACCCTGCCTTCATGTGCCATTACCTTATTCTATTCTATGTGTGTCAAATCTCCCTCTGTTTCTCTCTCATAAGGACACTTGTGATTGGATTTAGGGACCATGCAGATAATCTAGAGCAATCTCCCCATGTCAAGATCCTTAAAGTGAAAGTGAAAGTGTTAGTCGCTCAGTTGTGTCTGACTCTTCTTCAGCTCACCAGGCCACTCTGTCCAGGGAATTCTCCAGGCAAGAAAATACTGGAGTGGGTAGCCATTCCCTTTTTCAGGGGATCTTCCCAACCCAGGATTGAACCCAAGTCTCCTGCATTGCAAGAAGATTCTTTACTCTCTGAGCCACAAGGGAAGCCAATTAAGATCCTTAAATTAATCTCAGTCATCAAGATCCATCTATCAGGTAATCCAGATTCCAGGGATTAGGATCGCATATCTTTGAGTGGCCATTATTCAGCTTGAATTACAGTCCCGTCTCATCTTATACATTAAATAAATTGATAATGTGTTAAACTCTTAAATAAAAGAATATGAAGACAAATAGTCATCTGATCTTAGAAAGGGAATGGCCCTTTTAAGCATAAAAGAAAAGATCAGTGATTCTGCTTAATGTAGAAATGTAAAAGATTGTTTAGGTCTAAAATTACCATAAACAAAATTACAAAGAATAGAGAAATTGGAAAAGGCATTTGATTCAGACAAAAAGTTTTTATCATTAATGTACATGTAGCCTTTTATAAATCAGGAAAAGAAATTTCCTAATAGAAAAAAAGTCCAAGAACAGAAATAGGCATTTCACAAAAGAAGAAAAATCAAAAGGTCAATGAACATAAAAAAAATGTACCCTTGTAGTAATCAAAAGCAAGTTAAATATTGACAATGTGTTTGTTTGGGCCAACAAGTTGGCAAAAATTATAAAAATTCCAAGAACCCATAACAGCAAGAAAATAAGGAAATTTCCTCACATAATTCCTCAGTAAACATCAAGTATTTATTGGTGCAGACTTTCTCAAGAATATTTTACAATAAATACATAAGGCTTTAAAAATGTATATTTGCTTTGAGTCAGAAATTGTGATTTTAAATTATGACAATAAATGAGCAATTACAGAAGCAGAATTGTACAATGCATGCTTTTTATAGCTTCATTAAAACATAGTGAAATTACAAATGGTCTAATATCCCATAATAGAAAGTGAAAAATGTTTACAATATGTGGTTAAATAAAGAACAAGTTACAAGACCATCTGTACATCTGGTCCCTTGAGTGTGTGCCTATCTGAGATACTGAGTGAAAATGTTAAGTTGTCCTCATTGGTGGTAGGACTATGGATAATTCTTCCCACCACTTAAAAGTTCTTCACTTTTTACAATGAGTACATATTACTTTTGTAAAGAAAAGATAAATGCATATGTTTAAAAATTATCCATACAGAATAAAGTCATATTTTCTAAATGTGGCAAATACTGTCTATTTTCATCTACCTTTCCATTTTCACCCATCTTGAATACTCATTACCTGCCCAGTGTTGCTCCAGCTCACAATATTTCAACCTTCTGAGCTGCATCCTGTGTTCTCATAAGCCTATGTCTTTATAATCCCCAGAGAATCCTACCACTCATAGAAAACCCAGTCATCTAAGGAGGGCAGAGAATCGTCACCATGCCTCCAGGGAGAATAAATTGCTTCCTCCTCTTTGCTATCACAGCTCAGCACACCTCAACATGCTGTGACTGTATTTCTATTCTGTTGCGATGTCACGGTTCTGTTTCCCTCCCAGATTGTGAGCTTAATGCAGGCAAGTCAGAATCACACGAGAACCTCCAGCTCCCAACATAGAGGATAGAGGATTAGATTGGTCCATGTAGAATTTAAAGAGAAAAAGGCTACTCCAAGCCTACAACTAGAGCCCAAAGATGAGAGCCTAAACCTGATCTTTTTGGATTAGTCAAATGGGCAGTTTTTACAATTTATTTTTGTTTATTTTTGGCTGTGCTGGGTCTTTGTTTCTGCACACCGACTTTCTCTAGTTGTGAGTGGGGTCTACTCTCTAGTTGTGGGGCCTGAGCTTCTCATTGCGGTGGCTTCTCTTGTTGCGGGTGAGCCAGCTTAGTTGCCCCAAGGCATGTGGGATCTTAGTTCCCGAACCAGGGATGGAACCATTTCCCCGCATTGGCAGGTGGATCCTTAACCACTGGACCACCAGGAAAGTCCCAAATGGGCATTTTTAAATTGCAACATAATTCTTTCAACCTACTGATTGATGTTGGTTGAAACTAAATCAATACATTTCTGATTTGGTTTGAGTTGCCTGCTTATTTTGGATCTTTGTGGTGTGAATAAAGCTGATTTGTGGTTGTTGTTCCTTAACCTTTAATTAGTGTGTTAAATGCCACAGTTTTGTTTAGCATAGGCTGGTTGTGTTTCCAAACAGTCTCACCTTTTTGAAAAATCAGATTCCTGGGTCGTGCTGAATCATCAGCTCTGAATGAGTCTTTGAAGATAATTAGAAATAGTTGGGGAGCAGAGCCACCTAGCACAAGCCTTTCCAGAAAAAGCAGAGAACAGGTGAGATATAGGAGCCGGAGAAGAATAAATCTGGGGCTGGTCAGGCCGCCTCTCAGAGCCCCAGCTGCCTGTTTGTATTTAATAAGGGAAGGTTGTTGCTGCTGTGCAGTTGTTGAGTTGTATCTGACTCTTTGTGACCCCATGGACTGCAGCATGCCAGGCTTCCCTGGCCCTCACCATCTCCCAGAGCTAAGTCATATCTGACTCTTTGTGACCCCATGGACTGCAGCATGCCAGGCCTCCCTGGCCCTCACCATCTCCCAGAGCTAAGTCATATCTGACTCTTTGTGACCCCATGGACTGCAACATGCCAGGCCTCCCTGGCCCTCACCATCTCCCAGAGCTTGCCCTAGTTCATGTCCATGAAGTCGGTGATGCTATCCAACCATCTCATACTCTGCCACTCTCTCCTCCTTTTGCCTTCAATCTTTTCCAGCATCGGGGTCTTTTCCAATGAGTAGGCTGTTCACAACAGGTGGCCAAAATGTTGGAGCTTCAGCTTCAGTATCAGTCCTTCCAATGAGTATTCAAGGTTGATTTCCTTTAGGATTGATGGGCTTGATCTCCTTGCTGTCCAAGGGACTCTCAAGAGTCATCTCCAGCACCACAATTTGAAAGCACCAATTCTTCAGTGTTCAGCCTTCTTTATGGTCCAACTCTTACATTTGTACATGACTACTGGAAAAGTCATAGCTTTGATTATATGGATTTTTGTCAGCAAAGTGATGTCTTTGCTTTTTACTATGCTGTCTAGGTTCATCATAGCCTTCCTTCCGAAAAGCAAGCATCTTCTAATTTCATGGTTGCAGTCACCATGTGCAGTGATTTTTGGAGCCCAATAAGAGAAAATCTGTCACTGCTTCCACTTTTTCCCCTTCTATTTGCCACGAAGTGATGGAACCAGATGCCATGATCTTAGTTTTTTTTAATGTTAAATTTAAGGAAAGGCACCTCCATGAAGTCTGATTGAAAGCAGCTGATCTGAGACATTAGGAGGTGAGTGAAGGTATCTTTAAGGAGCTTTGGGGGCTGGTGGTAATGCTGAGCTCTCAGCCAGGGAGTCAAAGAAAGATGCCATTTCCTTTCAGGGTGTCACTTGACTAGGCACGGAATTGTTTGAAGAAGATCTTGGTGGAGTTTAGAATTAAGTAAACAAATACATAAACTTTGTTGTTCTGGGAGAACAAGCAAGGTGCTGAGTATCATCAGTGCACTTTTTCTTAGCTGGTGTAGCTGGTGTTCTATTTGGTGTAGTGGCATTTGTACATATTAGATGTAGTAGTTGTGGAATAGTTTCTCCCTAGGCTTTAGATTTTTTTTGTCACATTTCCAGCCTAAATTGAAAGCCTAAATTGCCTGCTCCTAGATAAGGAGGAGAGCACAGGATGGGTTGGAAATATTTGTGTGTCCAGAGGCAGAAACCTATATGGAGAGGCAGATGGACCCTGGGGTTGGTGCTAGCTTGAGAACCAAGCAACTGGACTTGGGCAAGTCACAAACTTTAGGGCTCAGTTTATCTCTTGATAGGATAAGGGACATGGATAAATTAATTGTTACTGATGAAATAGATTTTTTTTTTTTTTAAATGGAGCATAGTAATTCTGGCTGAGATAGAAGAGGACCCCAGCTCTGTCTGCTAGCCATGCCCTGCTCCTTCTCTATCTGGACACCCAAGAAAGCCCAGGGAGTTTGAAATGGAATGAAACCCTAAAAAAATTCCCTTGTGACTCATCTGAACTCATTGCCTCATTTGAAGACATTGACCTAATGTGAAAATTGATTGAAAAATGGCTTAAATGTTTACTGAGGTGTTTTTTTTTTAATGAAACAAATCATTCAAACAAACAAAAACTATGAGAAGGATATTCAGTTCATCACCAGAGCATAATTTCTCTCTGGGTCTCCGCCCCCTTGAGCCCTCTCTCACCCCCTCCCCTCCTTCCACCTCCCCATGGTGCTTCCAGAGCCCTTCCCTTCCTCCCATCCTCTGCCTACGTGCAGACTCCTTAACTCAGCTCCTGGGTGTGATCCTCCCGCTCCTCCTCTCCCCTCCTGACCACTACAGCACCTCTTTATCAGACTTTTCCATTTCTCCTTCAGTCGCTTTCCGTCCTGTCCAAGGGGAACCTCAGCTTCTCATTCTCGTTTTATCTCATTCTGTTCCCTTAAAACTCCATTAACTCTATTAACAGGCCCAGGCAGGTAGCAGCAGCCAAGTGCAAGATTCAAGAACTCCTTTCCTTTAGAGTAGGGAGTGGGGAGGGAGTGGAAGGAGATCAAAAATGCTTATAGCAGTATATTCTTTACCACACCTCTCCTTGCTAGTGATCTTACTTGTCCAGGTCCTAGAACTCCCACCCAGCCTCCTGCTTTAACTCAAATCACTAAAAACAGTGTGTGACTGGCACACCCAGGTCAGAAGCACTCTGCTGCTGCTGCTGCTAAGTCGCTTCAGTCATGTCCGACTCTGTGCAACCCCATAGACGGCAGCCCACCAGGCTCCCCCGTCCCTGGGATTCTCCAGGCAAGAACACTGGAGTGGGTTGCCATTTCCTTCTCCAATGAATGAAAGTGAAAAGTGAAAGTGAAGTTGCTCAGTTGTGTCCGACTCTTCGTGACCCCATGGACGGCAGCCTACCAGGCTCCTCCGTCCATGGGATTTTCCAGGCAAGAGTACTGGAGTGGGCTGCTATTGCCTTCTCCGGAAGCACTCTGCAAGATTTGTATTTTGTGTGTGTGTGTTGGCAGCGGTGGGGGGTGTTTTTATGCTCATTTCCTCTTCCTTATGTGTCTCTTTTGTTCTTTTTTCCTCACCACTAGCCATTCCTGGGACCACTTCCTACTACCCCAGCATTTCTGTGCTGGAAAGATGGTCCAGCCTGGAAGGTGTCCCTGGATCTTTAAAGAAGCCCTGGGATCTTTCCAAGTGAGGTGCCCAATAGGCTTCATCAGGCTTCCTGTGGACAGGGGGACACTTGAGGGGGCCTGAGGGGGAGGGTCTCAGGTGAGGTCCTTCAATTACCATCTGCATGTAGACGCACTACAGCACCTTCTGCTGCAGTCACACTCACCTGTGTCCCTGTGACTGGGGCTTTCTCAGACACAATACAGTCTTAAGTTCCTTTTGGCTCCGCGATCTCTGTCCCCACATCAGAATGACTGTGTGTTCCTAATCACAATCCTGGTACTTCTCACCTTTGATACGTGTGGATCCATTTCCTTATGTGTTATTAACACTTACTCCTCTGGTGCCACAGTCGCTGTTGTGACCCCCGCACACACATATGAACCCTCACACCCCTCTTGAGAAAACACCATGTTGCCTGGCTTTGGACAATGCCAGGATCCCACAGAGCATGCCCTCTATTCACTGCTTGCCAACAAACTTGTCTCTTTGACAGCTGCAAACCAACCAGATCTACAGATCTTTGCTTTTCTTTTCCCTCCTCTTCACTGGCAGGGCCACTTCTAAAACTGGGTGATGGCAGAAATTGTAACATGCAGCAGGTGAGTGTGAGTGTGTGCTGTGAGAGAGAGAAAATGAGAGGGAGCACACACACCAGTGTCCCAGGCATCAGTCGGCAGGGACTGTGTTTGTGTAACTCATTAGTGGCCTGAAGAGTCATCGGGATGCGGAACTCGTTCTGCCTCCTTGGAGAGCCACGCACCTGCTGCAGCTTGCATTCACCCAACATACTTTCTCCTTCTTTTGTGTGCTTGTCTCCCTGGGCTTTGCATTGACCAAAAGAGACATGAGAGAGCCCAGGACTCAGAGTCAGATGATCTCGTTCAAATCTGGCACTGGTGGGAGAGGCAGAGAGAGGATCATGGCTGAATGGCTAATGGCATATGGTCAGTGGATCCCAGTTGTCTGTCTGGATGTTCATCCTTAACCTGTCTCCTACCAGCAATGTGATCTAGAATGAGTTACTTCACATCACTGTACCTCAGTCTCCTTGTGTGTAAAATGGGGATGATAATGCTAGCACCCTGCTCATGGGGCTGCTGTGAGGGCTTTCCTGGTGCCTCAGATGGTAAAGAATCTGCCTGCAATCCAGGAGACCTGGGTTAGATCCTTGGGTCGGGAAGATCCCCTAGAGAAGGGAATGGCTACCCACTCCAGTGTTCTTGCCTGGAGAATTCCACGGACAGAGGGGTCTGGTGGGCTAGCGTCGTGTTGCAAAGAGTCGGACACGACTGAAGCAACTTAGCACACACAGTAAGCTCAGTTTAAGCACACTGGCTGTTTGTTACTTAAAGAAACAATGGGAATAATCTTAGTGCTATTGCAAAAAGCAAAAGCCCTGATATTATTAATACTTTGTGAGTCTGGAGTGAATTAACCTCTCTGAACCCCATTCATAAAATGTAGATGAAATCAGAACAACACCCCCCCTCCCCAGACTGTGCCTTATTAATAAGCACAAGTCTGTTTGATGGAAATGGAAATCCTTAGTTGATCATGTCTTTGCTGCTGAAGATTGTGCCAGCCCCCACGTGCCCTGCTCTAGGAACTTTGAAGGGGCATGGACCTTGTCTGTGGACCAAAATATCTCAAATATTTAAACTCCAAGGACCAAAATAAAATAATAGTAATAAAGGTAAGTCATGATTCATTCTTTGGGATCATATCTCTCATATCCCAAAGACTTCAGGGGGGACTTGACTTTTCTGAATCCACATATGATTGTTTCAGAGGAACCTCCTTTGACTACATCAGGAGAGCTAAGGGCTGATGGGTTCTGAGGAGCAGAGGAATGTTATACAGATCAGAGCTGCTGATTTCATCGCTCCTGATTCTGCTGATTCTTTGCTGTGTTACTGTTGGCATGTGAGTTAACCTCTCTGAGTCTGAGCTTTCTTCTTAAAAGGAAGGTTAATAAGACACCATAAAAGAGTGTGGCACAGGGTAGGCAATCTGTAAATGTTTGTTCCTTTCTCTTGGAAAAAAAATTAGCACTTGGGTTTATCAGGCCAATCTTTGGATATGAGTTGGTGCTTGGGACATGGTTTATGAACTATAAAAAGTGAAAATGCTGTGCGATTTTAAAATTCTGAAAGTATCTTTTATAAAATAATATGTGTTTTTTAAAACCCACCTGAGTTGATAGGGGGTTTTCTGGATCTAGACTTTGACAGCTTGCCCACAGTTAGACAGTTTGCTATTCAATTTAGCAGGAGTCCCGCATCTTACATCATGAAGCAAATTACTATGTATAATAATCTCTTTACTGTTTCAGATAAGATGACCATGTAAAGGATAGAGTAAATTTAGGACAGGTGCTTGTCTATGCATAGCTTGGACAGATCAGATAAAGAGAAACCCGAAAGGTCCATAATGAACATCCTGGGGGTGAAGACAGCCTCTCTGGGTGCCTTCTGGGAATGACGCAGGATGATGGCAGGAGTCCCTGGGAGCCAAGGCTTCTCCAGCTCCCACCTCCCAAGTTCTGAAAGATTCTCCCCTGGAGGCATTTTCAAATGCCAGCCACAATCCTTGAGAAATGACCTACTTTTGCCCTCTTCTTGAGTTTCTATAATACATTGGGCTTTACCTTCAAAACTGTGCTGAAATCTCACCACTTCTTCCGGCTTCCACCTTCAGTCTCTGATCCAAGCCTCATTATCTCCTACCTGAGGCATTGTATACAATCTGATTGACATCCTTCCTTCTGACCTTGATGTCTGAAGCCAGAGCAGGTCTCTCCGTTTGGAATCATCTGGTGACTCCCTATCTCATTCAGAGTGAAAAAAAAAAAAAAAAAAGACATTATATTGGTCTAAAAGCTCTAATCAGCCTGTAAAGTTCTCTCTGTCTCCTAATCTCCCTCGGTTCCTCTCTCTGCCCTGCCCCAATTGCTTTCTTATTATTCCCCCAATAGATGCCTGTGCCCAGAATTCCAGATCATTTTCTCTTCAAACCTTACTCAATGGTTTTTATTTTTACTGGATACACAGGCTCTAAAACTTGAAGATCTCCCAAAGGACAGAGCTCAAATTTTGCTCCTTCAGCCTGCATGCACTACTCCTTTCTGGGAATTCCTAGAGCATTTTTATTCCAGAAATTTAATATTTTGATGACTTATTTATACTTTTCCTGGCCTGATCCTTACTCATAACCAATTTCAAAATTGGTCAATTGTATTTTTATTATTGAATTATAAGAGTTTTTAAATATATTCTAGACACAGCCTGGCAGGCTGCAGTCCATAGGGTCACACACACTCAGACAAAACTGGAGTGACTTAGCACGCACATGCATGCACAGACACAAGTCCATTATCGAATGCATGATTTGCAAGTATTTTCTCCCATTCAGTGGAGTTCTCTTAATTTTCAAGAATGGTATCATTTGAAGCATAAAAGTCTTAAATTTTGATATGGGCACAATTTATCTAATTTTTTCTTTTGTGACTGGTGCTTTTGATGTCATATCTAACAACACTTTGCCTAACCCAAGGTTACAAAAATGTTCTTCAATATTTCTAAGAGTTTTATAGTTTTAGTTTTTAAATTTAGGTCTGCAATCCATTTTGAGTATTGTGTATGGTATGAGGAAAGGGAGTTAACACCATTCTTTTGCATATGACTTTACAGTTTTTCCAGCACTATTTCGTTGAAAAGACTATTCTTTGCCTGTTGAGTTATTGTGACACTACCATCAAAAAATAAGTGACTGCAAATGGGTGTTATTTCTTGTCTCTCAATTCTATTCCACTGATGAGTATGTCAGTGAGTATAACCGCACAGCTTTGATTATTGTAACTTTCCAGCAAGCTTCAAAATCAGAAAGTATGAGTCCTCCTAATTTGTTCTTCTTTTTCAAGACTGTTTTGGCTATTCTGGGTCCCTTGAATTTCCACACGATTTTTAAGACTATCTTGTCAATTTCCACACAGAAGCCAACTGGGATTTTGATAGAGACTGAATTGAGTTTATAGATCAATTTGGGGAGTATTGTCATTTTAATGATAGTAAGTCTTCATGTCCCTGAACATGAGGTGTCTTTCCATTTGTTTAGTTCTTTAACATCTTTCAATAATGTTTCATACTTTTCAGAGTATAAGTTTTGGACCTTTGTTAAATGTATTGCTAAGTGTTTTATTTTCTTTTTGATGTTATATAACTGGGTTAAGAATTTTATTTAAAAGCAATAGAAGTCACTGAAGGGTTTTGGCAGGAATGGGCATGACCATGATTGAATTTTTAAAGATCTTTCTGGTGTCTGTGTTGAGAGTTTATTCAAGGGGGTAAGAGTAGATGAAGGAAGATCAATTAAGAAGCTGCTGCACTGGTCTGAGTGAGAGATGATAGTAGCTAGACAGGATGATGAATCAGACATGGTAAAAAGTAGACAGACTCAAGATGCCTTTAAAGGAAACTCAATAGGATTTAGTGATGGATTGGATTTGGGGGTGTGAGAAAGGGAAGTATCAAGGCTTTTATCCTGTGTAACAGAATAGGTGGTGTGGCCATTCATGATGATAAGGAAAATAGGAAAAGAAACTTTATATGGTCTTTAAATACCACTTTACCTTAGAGATAATTCAATCCAACCCATATATTATCTTAGTTGACTTTTCCAAGACTTTTATGAGGTAGGTAGGATAAGCATTAATGTCCCCAAGTGCTGAATGATGAAACTGAGGCCACCATGAGAAAGAGCACAGACTGGAAATCAAAGAGCATGGTACTTGGTGCAGGCTATGTGAAATATTGCTGGGTTCCCTTAAGGGCCCTATCAGTTAACTTCTGGAGTGCTCAGCTTCTTCATCCGTCAAATGTGGGACTTGGTGAAGTTATCCCTAAACTCCCTTCTGATCTGCCTTCTTTCATTGTTATCATTCATTAAGAAACACAACTGATGATAGAATTGGGATATTAACTCACCTCCCAATTTCTAGTCTGTTGTACCCTATGTCTTCTCACTCTTATTTTTTTGTCCCCAAAGGAGTACGTCAAGGCTGTATATTGTCACCCTGCTTATTTAACTTATATGCAGAGTACATCATGAGAAACGCTGGGCTGGAAGAAACACAAGCTGGAATCAAGATTGCTGGGAGAAATATCAATAACCTCAGATATGCGGATGACACCGCCCTTATGGCAGAAAGTGAAGAAGAACTAAAGAGCCTCTTGATGAAGGTGAAAGAGGAGAGTGAAAAAGTTGGCTTAAAGCTCAACATTCAGAAAACTAAGATCATGGCATCTGGTCCCATCACTTCATGGGAAATAGATGGGGAAACTGGAAACAGTGTCAGACTTTATTTTTTTGGGCTCCAAAATCACTGCTGATGGTGATTGCAGCCATGAAATTAAAAGACGCTTACTCCTTGGAAGGAAGGTTATGGCCAACCTAGATAGCATATTTAAAAGCAGAGACATTACTTTGCCAACAAAAGTCCGTCTAGTCAAGGCTATGGTTTTTCCAGTAGTTATGTATGGATGTGAGAGTTGGACGGTGAAGAAAGCTGAGCACCACAGAATTGATGCTTTTGAACTGTGGTGTTGGAGAAGACTCTTGAGAGTCCCTTGGACTGCAAGGAGAACCAATAAATCCATCCTAAAAGAGATCAATCCTGGGTGTTCATTGGAAGGACTGATGTTGAAGCTGAAACTCCAATACTTTGGCCACCTCATGCGAAGGGTTGACTCATTGGGAAAGACCCTAATGCTGGGTAGGATTGGGGGCGGGAGGAGAAGGGGACGACAGAGGATGAGATGGTTGGATGGCATCACCAACTCGATGGACATGGGTTTAGGTAGACTTCAGGAGTTGGTGATGGACAGAGAGGCCTGGCGTGCTGCAATTCATGGGGTCGCAAAGAGTCGGACACGACTGAGTGACTGAACTGAACTGAACTGATATTTTATGAGAAAAATGGACATCTCCACCTTGCTCACAGATATTGGGCAGTGTGGCCTATCCTTGGGCCAATACATCTAATTTTTAGTTTTGTCAACAGGGACACATAAGTTAAAAAGCCCTTGAAGCTATGACTGTGTTTTTGATTATCCTTTAGATATTTGTAAATTTTTGTGCTTCAGGCATGAACACACTAATAATGTGACTTTAGGTCCTTGTCAAATTTAGAAATACTCTATTTCATCTCCTGTGGTGGCCACTCAAAAACTTTCTCCACCAATAATGACTCATGGGTTGCTGCCCACAAACCAGACCTTAGGTCCTCACTCTGGAGTGTGTCAGGGGTAGTTCTTTGTCTCTTGCGAAAGTAGGTACACAGGAGCAGAAGTCCACCAATGGGGTGGGAAAAGTACCAAAAAAGTGTTTCTGTACTTGAAAAATTGATGTGAGAGTTGGACCATAAAGAAAACTGAACGCCAAAGAATTGATGCTTTTGAATTGTGGTGTTGGACAAGACATTTGAGAGTCCTTTGGACTGCAAGGAGATCAAACCAGTCCATCCTAAAGGAAATCAGCCCTGAATATTCATTGGAAGGACTGATGCTGAAGCTGAAACTCTAATACTTTGGCCACCTGATGCGAAGAACTGACTCACTTGAAAAGACCCTAATGCTGGGAAAGACTGAAGGCAGGAGAAGGGGATGACAGAGGATGAGATGGTTGGATGGCATCACTGACTCAATGGACATGAGTTTGAGCGAGCTCTGAGAGATGGTGAAGGACAGGGAAGCCTGGCGTGCTGCAGTCCATGGGGTCGCAAAGAGTCGGACATGACTGAGTGACTGAACTGACTGACTGTACTTAGAAAAAGGATCAGTGAGTTCTCCCAGGAGATGGAGAGGGAGATTATTGCCCCGATGTCCAGGCCCTCACCACCAAGCAGGACTTCGAGAGGGTGAGGAGGTGGCTCACGGTGCTCGTCTGGTTCCAGGCTCCGGCTTCCTCCTCGGTAACCTGAATAAGGAAGAGGGAGGAAGAATTCTCTGCAGGTCCAGCCTTTGAACTGGCCGCTGGATGAAGGCCCAGGACACACCTGATCTCATCAGCTTCCAGCAGCTTCTTTCAAACAACAAACAAGCCCGGCATTTACCTAGTGTATATACATTTCCATCACAATAACTGCCCTGCTTTTATGGAACCAGGAACAATTTGATAGTGCAGATAAACAAGGAACCCTTTGAAAGAGGAGACCCACTGAAATAATATCTCTGTCAAAGTGGCACGTTTCCTCCACACATGATCCCCTTGGACGAGTGTCACGTTGCAGACAACTAGGACAGGGACGCCAAATGGTCATTTCCCCACATTTTATGATGAATTCTAAAGAGATGACTGCAGAGCTGTCAGGCAGCCAGAACGTGCCCACCAGCTGGGCGATGAGCCCCATGCTTGGCTGTGAACAGGAATGGGGAGGCAGAATGTGTGCAGCCAAGCGGGGGAGACATTTCAATATGTCACTCCCTTTGGAGGGAAAACAAGGCTTTCAGGGAGTCTGAGTGTCCACAAGTTTTAAGAAAACCAGCTCATTTCTGAATTGGGAAGAAAAGCTATTTCTCCCTGGAGCAATGAGTCCCCAGATTGACTACATATCAGAATCGCCAGGAACACTTGGAGAAACACAAATTCCTAAGTACCAGCCTGGACTTACTGAGTCACAATTGCCCTTCTTCCCCTACCCTCCCCCAGGAGAGGCTGGGAGAACAGGAATCTGAATAGTTCACACCCCAAGTCATTCTGATGAGATGACTGATGAAACACTATGAGACCATTCGTCTGCAGGGTGACCTTGAAACACAGCTCTATCCACAGTCAGAGAAGGGCCGTAATCAGAACTTTTCTTTCTGTGGGGCGAACATGTTAACAGGACCATAAAGGTCAGTATTTCAGGTGAATTGAGAGGACAGTCCACATGAGAGAGGATTTTGAAAATGAGTTAAGGAACTGCTTCCTTTGTTTAGCCATTTTAACCTGGAGCTACTTGTCAGCTCTTCATCACTGAGCAATACTAAGTCTGCCCAGGCAAGTCACTAACATTTGAGGTCCTATATTCCCAGGGGAGAAGCCATGGGCCTGACAAAGTGACCACTAGGATCCAGCGGAAGCGTTCTCCCCTCACCCGGCGAGGCTTCTGCCGTCTTTGCCTCTGCTGCTGCTTCTGCTTCCCTGTTTCCTTGCCAGCAGGGCATGGGGAGGAGGCTGAGATGGGTGCGGGCAGAGGACTCCAAGCTTTGGGTGAGGGGAAGGGGAATGGAGAGAGTGGCAGGAGGGAGGTAGAATGACAAAGAAGTCCTACAGGAGACCAGTTCACCGAGAAGGAGAGATAGTTGGTGATTTACTCTGTTCTGAAGGTAGGACTCACACACGAGGGGTGAGGGTGCACGCTGGCCCCCATTCCAGCCTCCCAGCCTTATCGATCCTTAGTATCAGATTTCAGCTAACGGAGACTAGGGCTCAGAGTTGGCCTCCACGGGGTCTGCTTCTTCCAAAAAGGTCTCTCACCTTTGAGTTCCCACCCAGAGCTCCTCGCCTTGGGTCTAAACGCACATTCCTATTGTACCTTAGAAGAAGGTCTTTATTTTAGACTTAGAAACTTCCATTTGTCTCAGTACAGTGGTCCCCAACCTTTCTGGCCCCTCAACCAGCACCAGGGACCAGTTTTGTGGAAGACAATTTTTCCACGGCCCAGGGTATAGAGAATGGTTTGGGGATGATTCAAGTGCATTTCATTCACTGTGCACTTTATTTGTAATCTAATGCCACTGCTCATCTGACAGTGATAGCTTGCGGTGAATGGTGTCAGATTCATGATCTCCAAAGAAGATTTAGCTTTGGGACCAGGGACCAGGCTTGATCACCCAAGAGCTTTTGTGTAGCAGAGTTTTATTAAAGTGAAAACGGACAGAGAAAGCTTCTGACACAGACCTCTGAAGGGGGACGGAGAGTGCCCCCCTGCTAGTCTAAGCAAGGGAGTTACACACTTTTTCAATTAGTTGTTACAATAAATCAAAAGAATGTCTCAAGGTTGTAAAGATCTTACTAGACCCACTCCCATAATTTACATTTTAAGATAACAGGATTAGCCGGAAGGTTTTCAGGAAGGAGAAACTGTCCTGAAGCAGGATACATTGTTGTTATATAATCCTTAGCACAGAGTTTAAACTGAGTTGTTTGTTGTGTAATCATCAGTTCTGGGCTTAAAGAAAAAAAAAAAACATTTTATGTGACTAAGGCTAAAATATGTAGATTTTTTTTTTTTAAATGTGTCTTTTCCACCTCTTTGAGAGTTCCAGACCCCTATCTCCACTTCAAAAGTCCCAGACCCTTCTCTCCTCCTTGGGGACCCCAGACATCTTATCAACCTGCCTAGGAATTGACTCGCTCAACAGGAGGTACAGGTCTGTGGCCTAGAGGTTGGGTATCAATATATGGATGAGTTGGTTGGGATGATAATTCTACATAATGTCTTTAAAGCTGGCCAAATGGAGCTTCCCTCTAGCCTGATGGGCCTCTGTGACCCATTGTTAATCTCTAGGTTTATCCCTCTGCCCCCTCACCTCTAACTCATATGTATGGACTATTTACCCCACTGGACCATATGCTTCTGGAAGGCAGGGAATAGGGTATTTTCATCTTTAGACAGCAGCACTCAGCATGCTGCTTTGCGTTCAGTCAGGGCCCAGTGGCTCACACCAGGTAAAATTGAAATTAAGTTAATCTGATAATGTGCTATGAGTCCCATAAGACATACATCACCTTGCCAGTCAATGACAGAAAGATCTAGGTCAAAATTTTGTTCTACAGATATTAAGGATGTGTTAAAAAAAATATTTTTTTCAACAATTTGGATATTGAGCAAAAGTCTGCAGATCATTGCCATAAGTAATGTCAAACGCACCCTTGCATTTTGCTCTGAGGCAGCTCCCCCTGAAGTGGGTGTGAAGAGTGAGTCAGCCCTGGCCAGGCTGCTGAGGAGGGGGGCGGGGGGAGGGGTGTCCCACGCTGGAGGCTCCGGGGCTGCAGCAAGACAGGCTCCGTGCTGGCTTCCAACCTCTGGCAGCTCAGGCTGCTGGCTCAGCCCCTCCAGATTCAAAGGCCTTTTACCTCATCTGGAACTGTTCCCTACAGCCCATGAGTCTTCAGCATACTCTATCATTTCACTTACTGAGCATGTGGTACCTTCCTGCACTGCTGGTCTGGCTCCTGAAGAGTGGATGGTTGGTGGCCATTTGCACACACGTGGGACGTCCTGAGCCTGACATCTTGGTTGCTCTTTTTCTCTGCCCAGGAGGGTGGCTGCCCCATTGCTGTGTGTCACCACTGCTTCCTCAGCACTTTTCCCAGGATTTGAGAAGCTCAGCCTCCCTCTCATACCAAGGTTTCCAGTGCTCTGTTGCTCAGCTGTGTTTGACTCCTTGCGGTCCCCATGGACTTGTAGCCACCGGGCTCCTCTATCCATGGAAATTTTCAGGCAAGAGTACTGGAGTGGATTGCCATTTCCTCCTCCAGGGGCTCTTCCTATCCCAGGGGTTGAACCCGCATCTCCTGCATTGGCGGCGGGTTCTTTACCACCGTGCCACTTGGGAAGCCCCATCACAGTTTCCAATATGTTAAATAAAGATGCCAAAACAAGTTAACAAGAATTGTGACACATTGTTTTTATAGTTATATTTAAGAAAATGATGCTTTTACTATGAAATGTCACACTTTGTTAATTTTTATACATGACAAAATATGATTTAAAAACATGTGACCAATGTGAAATATCAAAAATTTTATAGCAAATAATGTAACTTTAAACATTGATAATCATGACTAGTATGAGGATGTCATGACTTATGAGAATGTCATGACTGATGATTTAAATCATTGTTATATTCTATTCATAATCTATTGATGACATTCTAAAAATAGACAAAAAGTCCCATCACAGAAGAAAATATCACACAATATACATTTGCTATAGGAAATAAAGAAAACATTAATTTATAGTGCATTAGAGACAAGCTAGGTCTGAGAAATTAAAGTTAAATGAAGACATCTTTCCATTCGTTCACTGTATCTTTGCTAGAAGCAAAGGTTTAAAACTGAGGCTTTTTATGACTGTGTAGCATTGATAAACTGACTCTCCTCTCCTCCCCTCTGCCAGCATCCAGCCTAGACCCCAACAGTGCTGCAGTCAAGGCCTGACAAGGCGGTCCCTGGATGCAGAAGGTTTATGGCTCCAAAACTGTGTCTGGGACAGGAGTATGTCCCAGTAGAGAAGCCCAGGTCCCCACCATTTGCAAGCACCTGGCTCTCGGCTTGCTTTCTTCCCAGAAGCCAACCCTTGTTTCTTTGCACTTTAGTATCTGAGAATTTACATCTTCATGAGGGGTCAGTCCTTAGCCTAGAACCAACTGGTTCAGGGGTATAAATACCCCAGATCTCTTTCCTTGATTGGATCAACTCTGTGACCAATTTTGTCTTTAGAGCTTACTTTTGAGACTTTCCCTGACATTGGGTCTTTACTTGGCCTAATTTCCTTTCTGGTCCCACTTCTCTACTCCACTACCAGTTTTCCTAGGAATTTCTCCTAATAAAGTACTCTCACATCCATCTTCTTCTTACTGTCTGCTTCTGGAGAACTCACCCTATGACAGGAACTTAACCTTGTAACTACTGGATGACTTTGAACAAATTGTTTGCCTTATTTGAATCTGTTTTCTATCTGCAAAATTGAGATAGATACGTCATTTTTACAGGGCCATTGGAAGCATCAGAGACCATGTATATGAAGTACCTGGCACAGAGTCAGTTGCAGTAGATGCCATCATTTCCTCAAGCTTCCAGCTATTTCCTCCAGTCCATTAGGTCACTCACCTCTGCTACTGATAATATTCTCTGTGGCTGGAGCAATCTGGGACTTTAAGAAGCAAGTCCAGTTATCTGTTGTCCTAGGGCTGAGCCCACGTCCCTTTCAACTTAAATGGATCTGAGCAATTTAGCTGTGCGCTTTGAAAACCCTTAGAGCAAGATTAGGACATAAGAACATGATCTGGGATGTGGGTGCTGGGAGGGGAATCAGGATTTGATCTTAATGCATCTCAGGGTTGTATCCTGACCATGGAAATCTTGAGGTTTTTTTGATACAAAGTTTACTCTGATAAGAGAGCTGTGTTGTGCTGTGCTTAGTCGCTTAGTCATGTCTGACTCTTTGCGACCCCATGGACTGTAGCCTACCATGCTCCTTTGTCCATGGGGATTCTCTGGGCAAGAATACTGGAGTGGGTTGTCATGCCTTCCTCCAGGGGATCTTCCCATCCCAGGGATTGAGCCCAAGTCTCCCGCATTGCAGGTGGATTCTTTACCATCTGAGCCACCAGGGAAGTCCTGATAAGAGAGACTCTACTTCGTTCAGGTCTATTGCTGTGTTTTGGAGCCTGATTGGGGATGGGCGGGGGGGCGGTGGTGACAGGCTGTCGGGTAGCGTTCCCTTGGGGGAGGCTAGGCCAGAATGAGAATCAGATGGTCCCACACAGCAAGTTATCAGTGTTTCTCATGTGATGTGCACCACCAGGTAGGCAAATCCAAATGAATCATTTCCTTTCTCAAGCCAGAGCATTGTAGGGACCTAATGCTGTAGGAGTCACTCTTGTGCTTCCTTTCCACGCCCGTTTCACTTTCTCTACTTTATTTCCCACACTTCATTCTTCCCAAACACGGACCATAGTTCTCTCAAACAGCCCGAAGCATCTATTCCCTGCCGTTTTACTTATCTGGTTTAAGTTGTCGCCTCCACTCCCAAGGAATTCCCCTTTGTCGTTATTGGTAAATGCAGATGATGTAAATAACAATTTAAAATGAGTCAGAGTTTGGGACTTCCCTGGAGGTCGAGTGGTTAAGACTCCAAGCTCCCACTGCAGGGGGCGCTGTTTCCACCCCTGGTTGGGGAACTGAAATCCTGAATGCACGTGGTGCGGTCAAAAAATGAAGTGAGTCAGAGATGGCCTGATAAAATTATACGTTCTGGGCCAAGGAGATGTTCAGAAAGCAGGCTTGATGAGCAGGCGGTGGAGAGGGTTCCCTGGGCATGAGAGGTGAGGACGCCAGGGCAGGGTGCCCTAGCGTAGAGCGATGCTTCCACTACAGTCCCGGCTGGATTAGGGTGGGGGAGCTTGGAGAGCGCATGCACACTTTGTGGCCTTCCGTGCAAAGCTAAAGGGAGATGGTGAGGCCGCTCAGTAGTGTCCGACTCTTGGTGACCCCATGGACTATACAGTCCATGAAATTCTCCAGGCCAGAATATTGGAGTGGGTAGCCTTTCCCTTCTCCAGGGATCCTCCCAACCCAGGGATCGAACCCAGGTCTCCCGCATTGCGGGCGGATTCTTTACTAGCTGACCCACAAGGCCTCCAGGTAAACAGGAGTCGGGGTGGATTGGTTCAGCGAACTCCTCGCATGGAGAATTCTCCTTTCAGAAAGCGCTCTCTGAGAAGCCTGTAATATCTGTATTTCTCTCACCCGAATAAGGTAGGTTTGTCCTCTGAGAAAGGGCGTGCTGGGTGATACCTTGTGGCAAAGGGAACCGGCAGAGCCGTGTAGGGATGAGGCTTATTCCCAAGTCTACAGCAGGGCATGCTGAAGACCAATGCACCCGGAGCCCTTTGTTTAGAGCATCGGCGCTGTGCCTCCATGCCCCAGCCCTTGCCATCTGACATCTGAGGTTCAGCATCCTGAGACAGGTTACAGCCCCCAGCATGAGGCTCCTTCCTCTGCCACATGAAGATTAACCGTGCAGTGTCAGGTCACAACTGTGAAAGTGCACCCGAGATACACATCATGGTGCCATGACTGACCCTGGGGCCAAGGGTCAACAAAAGCGCTCAAAACCGGGTGAGGGTTCCCATTTCTTCCATTAATAAAGGGAGTGCGGTTGCCAAAGGATATAATAACGAACGTCAGTCAGTCCTGGAAGCACATCTAAAGTTACTAAGCCTGACGCTGATGGAGGCCATCACAGCCCCCGTCCACTGCTGTGTGTACACAACGTGTGCCTCACCTGTCCAGTCGCCCTGTTTGCCCAAAACACCAACTGGCTCTTCCTTGGTTTCTCCTCCTCATCCCAAATCCTATCCATTGCACCTGTAGGGTCAGCCCCGCTGTGCTTTATCTCTAGGGGCACCTGTTTGTTGTTACTAAATCATGTTTTTCATGAAAACGTGGGCAGGCTCGGATTACTTCCTGTTTCCTGGACTTCCGTGCATCCACCCAGCAGTGCTGGTACTGCTCTTGTGCCCACTTTTTCTCACTCACATGAAGCTGCCGTATTGGTTAATAGCATGTCTGGGCAAACCATTCTTATCCACTAACTGAGCATTTTCAGACACACCCTGTGTTGTCCTCAGACTGAGAGACTGCTTGCTTTTAGGAGGGATGCTGCTGAACAACAGGGTTGGTATAAAGAGGCCCTCTTGTTTTAAGCCCAGATCCACAGTGAGCAAGAAGTTGGCACAATACAGTTCTGTGAAATCAGTGTCTCCATTAGTTACTCGGGCTTCCCTGGTGGCTCAGATGGTAAAGGATCTGCCTGCTATGCAGGAGACCCATGTTCTATCCCTGTGTCAGGAAGATCCCCTGGAGAAGGAAATGGCAACCCACTCCAGTATTCTTGCCTGGAGAATTCCATGGACAGGAGAGCCTGGCAGGCTACAGTCCATGGGGTTGCAAAGAGTCGGACACGACTGAGTGACTTACACTTTCAACATTAGTCACTCTAGAGTGGAGGCTGCTAATGCATGGAGTTTCTTCCAGTGGTGTCCTCTGTCCTCTGGAAAAGTTCTGGGCCCTCTCCAAGTGCACCCAGATGTGGTCCTCAGGAGAGGAAGTGGACAGCCCTGTTCCAGCCTTGAATCCTTGAGCTCTCATCTTACAGCTGCTGCTGGAGACCAAGTATGGGTTACCTGGGAAGCTGCTCAGTCAAAATCTTTGGAGATGAGCTGCTCTGTATGCTGAGGTATCAGCATGAATTCAGTTCAGGGCCTAGACAGTCTCAAAATGACTTGGTGTCCCTTTTAAAACCTCTCCATAGTGGACTCTCTCGATGACGATGTGTCGGATTGACTGACTAGCTGTGGCATTTTCCTAACCCTGTTCTGGCTGCTGCCCTGCCTGAGAGATGGGCTTGGGGAGTTGTCCAGGGGCCTCCATGGCCCTTCTTTGGCCACTTCGTGATAGTCCTCTGCTGGGTTTACAGCAACCTGACAGGAAAGATGGAGGAATCTGCTGTGTGAGCATCTCTTAGACCAGGACTTTGTGGTGATTGATGCTGCCTAGGAACTTGCAGCTCTGCAGGAATTCTCCTCTGGCAAAAGTGTCAACAAGAGGGGGGCTAAGGGACCCCAACAGCATCTTATCAAACCCATACAAGATTCTATCATGTCCCTTTAAGAAGTGGGAAAAAAATGGATGGGAAAGATGTATAGTGTGTGCTTTATATCTAGACAGTCTCTTAGACATGGTATCATACGACAACCTGGCAGCAACTGATGGAATGGAAATTCACTTCCCCTGAGAGCAGTGTTATATTTGAAGGGTATGTTCATGTTCCTGAATAAAGACGTGGATAAAATGCAGCTCTAGTGACCTCTGCATGTTGCAACCCCCTATGAAATCAGCACTCACTGATTCCTGCACCATTTTCCACCTTTGCTCCCCTGTTTCTGACACTGGCACCTGACCTGGCTCCCCTTTCTTTTCTTATAGATTCTGCTGACTCATGGCTTTCGTCCACTCTGGTGTCCCTTTCGGATGATTCTGACCATCTCAGAACTTCTACGTATCATTTTCTCTGTGTCTTTACATATTGACCTTCTACTGGCAACTCCCAAATGTTCTCTCTCTGTCTCTTGAGTCTAGATGTTCCCAGAGAATCTCACTGGACCAGTTAACCATCATCTTTCTTCTTGGCATGTCTAGCTTAGAAACTGTCAGCCAATTTAAAATTTGCTGTTAGCTCTTCTTTGGTCAGGTTCCTGATATAATTTTTATTGGTTAAAATAGCGGGGCTCATTTGGGGTGATTTTTGCTGATGTAACCCATTAGAAGGGTATGGTGGGCATGCCAGGCTTTCTGAGGTTTGATGTGACCAATGTACTAATTCCTCCTTTCAACATGCTGACTCAAAACCTTATTAACATGCTTTTAGCACAGTACACACTTCACTGGAAATTGAGGCAATTAAATTGCTCTTAAGAAAGATTGTTACATAAGACAATGGCCAAGACAGGCACAGTTGACTCTGACTGGAATGAGTTAATGGGGCAGAGAATGTAAAATTCGGGCAACTAGAAGGTAGCAGGTAGTGAAATCATGTCTGCAACCCAACTGCTCTGTTATCTATTGCTACTACACAAATCATCCCAAAAGTCAGTGTCATCCAGCAAATTTTATGATACTTAAGTTTTCGGTCAGTTCAGTTGCTCAGTTGTGTCTGACTCTGTGATCCCATGGACTGCAGCATGCCAGGCTTCCTTGTCCATCACCAACTCCCGGAGCTTGCTCAAACTCATGTCCATCTGATACAGCAAATTTTATGATATAAATTCTGTGGGTCAATAATTTGGATAGGAGAGAGTGGACATGGCTTGTCTACTCAGTAATATCTAGGGCCTCATCTGAGATTGATTAGAACAGCTGGGGACAAGAATCATCTGGAAATTTCATGTAAATGGTTGGTGTCTTAAAACGGCCACACCAAGGATCAATTTTTTCTTTCCCTAAAGGATGTCCTCCTTCTGGTATTCTTGAGGAAGGGAGGTTCTCTCAAGTCAGCTCCAAAATTGTCCACAAAACAGCTAGCTGCTCTTCCATAAAGTGTGTCTTTTCTAGCTCCCCTAAAGGTCACTGCTCCCCTTGCGGAGGCTCTTGGCATCCAATAATGGATTGTGGTTTCAGTGTTGTATTTCTGCTATCTCTACAAGGGCCTGCATGGAGAGGGCAGGTCGTGTTTCTCATATCCTTTGGCAAAAGCATGATCTATACTTGTGTGGATTCATCATACTTTGTGAAAGACTAAGAGTATCGAAAGGAACAACATTATGTGAAGAAAGTAATTTAAAACTGCATTATGGGCATGACTCAGCCCAGATTACAGGGAAAAAGTCTCCAAAGTCTCCACAGGGAATGGATCATACATGTCTGTCCTTATGTCTGTCCCCATCTCTTTGAGAACCTCCTTTATAAAGTCTGCATGATAGTCTTCACTTGCTTTTTGAGAAATTCAGCTCTATCAATGAAGTTGTTTTTGGCCCCAAGATTGAGTTCTTTTTCTCTAATAGTATATTTCCTTAAGCTGGAGTTATTCGGCCCATAGTGATATCCAAGAGGACTTCAGAAGGATGGTCTACCACTATCAGAGGGAACTGGGGCTCTCCTGATCTCCCATTGGCGTTCTGAGTCTCAGATATTCATCCAGGGATCATTCATCCAGTCTACATGGAGGTATGCCCATCAACATGAGTTAGAGATACATCTTATTTTTCTTATTGTTTTGTTGGTAACTGTCTGAACACACACATAGGCCTTTCAAGAGTAAATATCGTTCTTAAAGGCATTCAGGGCTAAAAGCATAAGAAAAGGAAATATTGTCCTAATTGTCCCAGAATTTGCATGACCTCTCTGAGTATGGGAATTAGATTGCATTTCCTATCCTTTTCTCACTCTCCTTTCCAAACTGTGTTTTTTGAGCCTGCAGGAAATTAGAAATTGACCTGTTGCTGACCATGTACAGTTTTATACACAGGACCTGCTTGAAACTTTGAAATTATGCTTTTAAAGTCTCAATTAAACCCTTAGAGAAGGGCAACTTCTTTGTCAGTCTCTGTTAGGGAGCGAGGAGGGCCACAGGTTCGAGCCGGGGGCAGCTTTATTCCTTCTGTCTGAAACAGTGAGTCGGCAGCAGCGCCAGGGGCCTGGTGGCTCAGCTCTGCACCAGGAAGCCAGTTGGTGGCAACAGACTTCTCCCCAGGTTCATAGCCTGACCTGCTGAGAAGTCAGTTCTACTCTAGGCAAGAAAGCCATCCATGAACAAATTCAACAACGCTGTTCTTCTAGAAATCTTGACTTTATATGTCACCAAACCAGGAACCCAACCTTCCAGAGACCAGTGTTTAGGAGAGAAGCATAGGTTCTCCTAACCCTGCTCTTTTCTCCTCTTGGGCACAGCAGACCCCAGCCTCCCCAGTGAGCAGTCCTCTCCTGTCTCTGTGCTTTCATTTCTGTCTGTCCTCCTGGAGACAGTCTCTGGCCAAAGCAGCTGCGTGTCCACCTCTCCATTACCGTGTCTTTCCACGTCACCTCCCACATGGTCTTGTCAATTCTGTTCTGACTTCCATTTGTTTCTTCCCTTTCCACTTTCTAAGACATAATTTCTGTATTCACTGCTTGCTTCAATTCTCTTCTTCCAGTACTTAAGCCAATACTTAGTTCCTTTCCAATGTTACAAACTCCTCTCCTTCCATCCAAGTCTTCAGAGTCACATGTCCTCTGGCTTTTAGTACGTTTTTAGCACATAATCAGTGTTATCATTCATGTGTCAGACTTTGAAGTTTCTAGTTGGCTATTGAACCAGTATGAGCTTGAATGGTCCAAAGTAACTGTACAGTTACTGAATTTCCCACTATGGCCCTAGCAAGATGTCCTAAGTTGTTAGGTTGTAAGAACCGCACTGACTTTGTAATGAATCTTTGTAATGAATTGAATATATTACAATATGTTCAAGGTAAACCTCGTGAGATTAATTTACTCATTAGCTTATTTTCATTTCGTGCTTAAAACATAAATAATGTTAATCTTATAGAACCACATTTTTATAGTTAGAGTTTTTGTTGGAAATGAAATAGCTTTCATCTTCAGTAAATGGGATAGACTTCCATATGAATGTAAAATGTGATAATCATATGTGTGTATTTTTTGACATAACACTCTCAATCATTTTTATAATATAGTTTAGGGGTAGTAAAAAAAGCAAGCAAACATCCCCAAAATGAGCTTGAAGAAGCTTTCTTCAGTTTCTCTCTTCTGAAATCTGAATTGTGCCGCTCTTCTGCTTGCTTTCCAGCTTCTGGGAGAGTCTGCTTCCCTCTGGAGATTGCTCCTTCTCTCTCTCTTTGCCTGGCCAACTCCTGGTGATCTCCTGGGACTCAGGACACCTGACCTTCTCAAGCAGACTTCTCTGACTTACCCTTGCTCCTCTCCTAAGGCTTGATTTCATAACACCTTGTACTGTATAGCAATGATTATGGTTGTGCTTTAAACATGAGGCAAGGACTGTGCCCACTGCTGCTGCTCATCCCTACATCGCCAGTGCCTAGACCAGCACTTGGCAAAAGGCACAAATAAATTTGTATTGAATGATTTAGAGGAATGATTAAATGGTCAAGTTATCTGAATGAATGACTCCATGATGGGAACTGTGTAAGAAATGATAGGAAATGTCATGGCTTAAACCGATTCTCATTGAAAACATGCATCTCTCATTTGCTGCACATAATCATTATAATGAACATGACTTAATGTTTTAAAATAAGATATTTGATTTATACTTATGTAACTTTGATTTCTGACGTGAAATTGGGTCTTCAATAACAGCATCCTATACAACAACACAGAAATAGTACTGAATTCCCCACTGGACTTTAAAAGTCCAGATTCGACTTATATTTCTACCTATGTGGGTGTAAATGTCTGTCCCCCATGA
This sequence comes from Okapia johnstoni, assembly GCA_024291935.2. Classification (NCBI taxonomy): domain Eukaryota; kingdom Metazoa; phylum Chordata; class Mammalia; order Artiodactyla; family Giraffidae; genus Okapia; species Okapia johnstoni. Next base: position 51,288,536 of record CM044313.1, read on the forward strand.
GGGAGTAGCAGAAGTCCTAGGTGAGCTTCCAGGCCTCCTTGTCTAGAGCTGCTCTTCCTTGGATCAACGACATTCTGTTAATGGATTCCCTGATGACTCAACCTCATTGCCAAGACCCTTCTCTCCCACCTACCTCCATGCTAAACAATGGGTGCAAGTCACTCAGTTGTGTCCAACTCTTTGTGACCCCATGGACTGTAGCCTACCAGGCTCCTCTGTCCGTGGGATTCTCCAGGCAAGAATACTGGAGTGGATTGCCATTCCCTTCTCCAAGGGATCTTCTGGACCCAGGGATTGAACCCGCGTCTCCCGCATTGCAGACAGATTCTTTACCACCTGCAAAAGCTATATACTCACTTCCTCCACCTCCGTCAAAGGTAGGCTTTGCCTTGAAGCTGAATTGGGGAGAATGAGATACAAGAAAATGTTTTATTAGAGAAATGCAAATCAAAACCACAATGAGGTACCATTTCACACCAGTCAGAATGGCTGCTATCCAAAAGTCTACAGGCAATAAATGCTGGAGAGGGTGTGGAGAAAAGGGAACCCTCTTACACTGTTGGTGGGAATGCAAACTAGTACAGCCATTATGGAGAACAGTGTGGAGATTCCTTAAAAAACTGGGAATAGAACTGCCATATGACCCAGCAATTCCACTGCTGGGCATACACACCGAGGAAACCAGAATTGAAAGAGATGTGTGTACCCCAATGTTCATCGCAGCACTGTTTACAATAGCCAGGACATGGAAGCAACCTAGATGTCCATCAGCAGACTAATGGATAAGGAAGCTGTGGTACATATACACAATGGAATATTACTCAGCCATTAAAAAGAATACATTTGAATCAGTTCTATTGAGATGGATGAAACTGGAGCCCATTATACAGAGTGAAGTAAGCCAGAAAGAAAAACACCAATACAGTATACTAATGCATGTATATGGAATTTGAAAGATGGTAATGATAACCCTATATGCGAGACAGAATAAGAGACACAGATGCATAGAACAGTCTTATGGACTCTGAGGGAGAAGGTGAGTGTGGGACATTCTGAGAGAATAGCATTGAAACATGTATATTATCATATGTGAAAGAGAACACCATTCCAGGTTCGATGCATGAGACAAATGCTCAGGGCTGGGGCAATGGGATGACCCAGAGGGATGGGATGGGGAGGGAGGTGGGAGGGGGGTTCAGGATGGGGAACACATGTAAACCCATGGCTGATTCATGTCAGTGTATGGCAAAAACCACTACAATATTGTAAAGTAATTAGTCCCCAACTAAAATAAATAAATTTATTAAAAAAAAAGAAAACGTTTTGTTGGGCTTCCCTGATGGCTCAGTGGTAAAGAATCCACATACCAATGCCTAAGACAGGGTTTGATTCCTGATCGGGAAAGATCCCACATGCTGCTGAGCAGCTAAGCCCATGTGCCACAACTACTGAGGCTGCTCTCTAGACCCCGGGAACAGCAACTATTGAGCCCTCCGACTGCAACTACTAAAGCCCATGTACCTACAGCCCGTGTCCTGTAACAAGAGAAGGACCACAACGAGAGGCCCAGGCACCATGACTAGAGAGTAACCCCTTCTCGCCTTTGCCACAACTAGAGAAAAGCCCAAGAAGCAACTAAGACCTAGTACAGCCAAAACAAATACATAAGTATTTTTTAAAAAGAAAACCTTTTGTTCATTGTTAGCATTCTTGATAAAAGAGACCGATGTTTCTAATGTCAGCATCTCTTTTTTTCTCTTTTTGCCTTGAATATGGACATGATGGATAGAGATGCAGCAATCATCTTGCTATTGTGGGTCAACAGCTGATGCTATTGAGTAAATGGTAAAAAGAACCTGGGTTCTTAACATAGTGACCAGCTCTGGACATTACTCATATAGTAAGAAATCCTGAGGTAGGCAAAGCAAATCCCTGTGTGTTTAAGCCTGCGTTAGTTGGACTTGCTATAATTGCAGCCCAAAGCATTCCTCACTGATAGAGCTAAATATTTATAAAAAATTAAAAATAAAGCTATTTTTAGTCTGCTTCTTAATCTAAATCTAACTGTACCCTTAATCTAAACTTAATCTTAGTCTAAATCTAAACTTAATATAAATGTAAGTGCTTTAAGAAGGGGCTCAAACTTAATGGGTAACAGTCTCTCCTGTTTGCACATCTTATTTTTCTGATGAGATCACAAACAGTCATTTACAAAGAACTCTTCAAGATATTTATAAATCTAAGGATGACTTGGCCCTTTCATCTTACTTCATGGCAAAAAAATAAGCCTCCTGCTGTGTCTCTCAGATTTTATCACATAAAAAGCTTTCAAGAATGTAACTCATTTTTCAGAAAAGGAGAAATATCTCTTTTCCCAACTTCTAGTTGGTCTAAAACCTAGACACTACCCCCACTCTAATGTCAAAGTTATTTTGGAATTAACTAATTAATAACATACTATATCAGCAAACAATAGTCAACGTTCAGGCTCCTAGGCTGTGTGATTATATGTCTTCAACACACGGGATGAGTAGAACAACAAATCTTTTGGCCCATCATCCAACTTCGAATGAAATTGTTTAGACTATGGTTATTAAATACTATATGAAAATGCAGAAGTACTTCCAAATTCACTTTATGCAAAGCCTCCAAGGCGCTTAGCTCTTTTCATCTGTAGGAATTAGCGGCGCCTAAAGCTAAGACTCAAACCACAGAGCAAGCCCTTCTGCCTCAGGCTCTCCTTTCTCCTTGCCTTTTCCCTCAAAGCCGAATGTTAATAGGTTGCACATGCTGTTAACTGAACCTCTGTTCCTACCCAGTCAACAGTGCCAAGGCGCCCTGACTTTCAGCGTGTCTCCCCAGTTCCTGGCTTTGGTTTCAGGCTCTCTGCTCTGAAGCACTCTCACATGAAACCAGGAAGATCTGCAGGGCAGCACTGTGGAAAATGTGAAACATCAGGCATATGATGGATTTTTCAAATCTGGACTCTAATCGAAACTTGGCTTGTTTGCCGTCTGGCTGATAAGGATGAATGAGAGATGAAGACTTCGCTTTGCTGTCTCTACGGCAGAATCTGAGCACTGATCTTAAAAGGGACATTTCAGATGAAAGAGGTAATTAAGCTGGACAGCCTTTTGTTTTCTACCCTGCTGGGAATCACTGCTAATGCTGGAGCTTCCTGGAGGTTTAGATGGGCAGGGGCTGGAGATGGGGAGGTGGTAGGTGCAGAGTGGCCGGACTTCAGGCTCCAAACCCGCCAAGGTTTCAGCAAAGTACCAACTGCATTCTGTCTATGGCAGGAAGACTTGCCTGTCGGCGGTGGCTGCCTCCCTTGAGAATGAAGAGAGTGCTTCAGCTAAAAACTGGCCTCATCTGTCTTTAGGAAGCCTATTGGTTTTAGCCACTCACAGCTGGCTTCTTGTCAAAAAGATTCTCGCTTTTGACCTTTCAAGATGTGTAGAATTGTGCAGAGTATTTTCATGAGTTTGTGGTGTGTCTGCTTTACCTCTGCTGAGGCAAGATGTCATATCTGTCATGTCTGTTCAGGGTTTTGCAGTCTCTTATTGATTACTCTTCACAGACCCCATGAGGGGGCTGAGGTCTGTAAGCGTGAACTGGCAAGCGCATGCTTCTTTAGCTCGCCTGAGTGCATTGGGGGGTTTTTTTGTTGTGTTTTTTTGGTTCTGACATTCTTTCCTTTGTACAGTTAGGAGGTGGCTGTTTTTACAAATTATGTTTTGGTGGCTCATTCACATTTAGTAGTATTATGAAAATCACTAATTTTGAACGTGACCCTTAAAAAGAGATATGATTTATATCACAACGTAGTACCTAAATCCTTATACATGCAATGTACCCTGATGGTGCTGGCTTTAGTCCATTTTATTTTTTTTAAATGCTGGTGATGACTACTAAACTTATTTCATGACTCACTAAGGAGTTTCAACTTGCAGTTTGATTTATTAACTTACTTTTATTTTATATTGTTATATTTTATATTATTTTATATAGTTGAATTAGAATGTTGTGTTAGTTTCAGGTGTACTGCAAAGTGAGTCAGTTATATATATATATATATATATATATATATATATATATACATATATCCATTCTTTTAAAGATTCTTTTCCCATATAGGTCATCACAGAGTACTGAGTAGAGTTCCCTCTGCTGTGCAGTAGATCCTTATTAGTTTTCTATTTTATATATAGTAGCATCTTACAGTTTAAAAAACATTAGGATATCATAACCAATTTCAGAGGACAAACAGTACTTTTGAAAGTGCTTCTATTGTACTGAAAGTAATGGTGTAAATCTAAATTCATTGGTGTTAAAAATTATCCATGCTATCTATGGGAGACAGACCCACAGGGATTCCTGCCTCCTGGTGTTCACATCCTCATCTGAATAAAGACTGGGCCCACTGATGTGAGACTGATTAATAGAATACAGTTAAAGTGACAGGATGCCTTTTTTGTGCTTGGCTTACAAAGACTGTGACTGCCTTCTTGCTCACTTATTCTCTTACTAGTTCTCTCTCTCTGGCTCTTCTCACCGGCTTTTTCTAATCAGTTAGGCTGGAGAGGCCCATGTAGCAAGGAACTGAGGTGGCTTCTGATCACTTGCAGATCATGCCCCAGTTGAGCCTTTAGGTGAGACCACAGTCCCAACCCACCCCTTGATTACAGTCTTGTATGAGACCTATCTAAAAGTACCTGAATTCCTGGCCTACAGGAACTGTGAGATAATGGATCATTGTTGTAAGCAACTAAATTTGGGGGGGGGGGGGGGGGTGGCAATTTTTTAGGCACATAAAGATAACTAATACACTGTCTCGGTGAAACACAAGATTGGAGTTCACCCTCCTGGTTTTGAGACACTGTCCTCCTGCCCATGTACACAATGAAAAAGATATTCGATCTCTGTCTTCGACAGGCACTGTTAACCTAGTCATTGACAAAGAAGCTTTTGCAACTTGCTTCTGAAAGCGCGTGACTAAAGACTCCTTCAGCACCAAGATGGAAAACTTTAGAGTTATTGTCATTTAATGTTAAGCACTACTTTATTATAGAAGCACTTCAGCTGAGAACATTTGGAGAAAGACCATGTTAAATTACTTGATTTGACAAAACAGGGTTTTATAAACTATGAAGGACTAGACATTTGTGAATAACCCAGTTGTCCAGAGTTGCATCATGTACATACTTCCAAATGTTAAAAAGTGCCTCAGGGGTCAGTCCTCAGACATCATCTTTTTTCCATCTACATTCACTACCTGAGTGATCTCAGCCAGTCTCATGGGTCTAAATATCATCCAAATGCTCATAAAATCCTAAAAATATGTCTCAAGCTTGGACTTTTCTGTTGAATCCCAGATCTGTCTCTCCAACTGCCTACTCAACATCTCTACTTGGATGTCTAATAAGCATCTCACACTTAACACATCCATCTTCAAATTCTCACCCCCTTCCCACTTTCTTTCCTCTCAAAAAATGACAGTTCTGTCCTTTGGTTCTTATACCAAAATATCTTAGAGTTATTCTAGTCTCTTGTCTTTCTCACAACCTACCTCTTATCCTTTAGCATGTTCCATTAGCTCTTCCTTTAAAATAATCCAGGATCGAGCTACTTCTTAGACCTCTGGTCCAAACCTATAAGAGCCTTCCAGAGTGGTCTCTCTGCTTCTGCCTTTGCCCCTGGACAGCCCACTCTTAACACCAATTCCAAAGGGATCTTTATTAAACCAGAAGCTGGGTTCTATCACTCAGGCTCACAACACGTCGATGGCTCTGTCCCACCTGGAGTAAAAGCCCAAGTCCTGACAAATGGTGCCCAAATTAAACTGCCCCTCCTTTCTCTCAGGCCTCAACTGCTGCCACTCTGCCCTCCCCCTCACTGCAGTCATGCTAGTCTCTTCTTTGTAGGTTTCCATGGCTGCTGTCATAGCTTTTTTCTTCAGATATCCACAGGGATCATTCTTTCAGCTCTTCCAGGACTTTGTTCAAGTACTGATAGGACTACCTTGACCACTTTTTATAAACTATAGTCACCTGTCCTGTGCTCCCACAAATATCAATCCCTCTTCCTCGTATTTTTTCCCATATCACTTCCACCTGCCACAACATACCCTTTACCTTGAAATGCCATATACCCCTACATTATTGTCTGTCTCCCAACACTACAAACTGAGCTCCATACAGGCAGCATTGTCTGTATCCTCAGCACCTAGAAGAGTACTTGGTTCAGACTAGACATCACTAACTGTTCTCTGGATGGATGAATGAAGCTCTTTTCTCCCCAGCCACTCTTTACTTCTTCATTCACACTATAGGTATTCATCTGGTATTCCCTGAACACCAAAAGCTCAAGAGAACCCAGCATAGAGACTGGTCATGGAGAGAACAGTTACACATTTCATCATTAATTACAAATAACACTTGTGTGATGTCTGATTTCCTGTAGGCATGGCTTTATTTCTCTCAGCTTCTGCCTTATAAGCTAGTGATCATTTAAGCAACAATAAGGGGAAAAAACATCTGGGGTCACAATGGTCAGAAAAACTAGAGTATTGAATTTAACAGAGATCTAGTCCGTGATTAATAAGAGTAATATTTCTGCATGCAGGAGGCATGAATACACACGTTAGAAGCAAGTTAGTCAAAATAAGGAATAATAAGTCGTTGGGAACTGAGTTTTAGAATCTTTTTCATTTCTGATTCATCCTTACACTTTGAAAAAAATCTCATGACACTTCATCATTAGCACATAGTGATTGTCTTAAAATATGTGTCTGTCTTCTTCCCTAGACAGGACTGTTTATAAATACTAGAATTGATTAATATCAGAAGACCTGCCCAAATAATGGAAAAGAATGCTACAGAGAGAAGCCAGAAGCCATGGACACTTCAGCTTGCATTCTTTTCTGAAGGCATCATGCTTTAGGGGAGGAACAAAGGCCCGCTTGCTGCAATTAGAGATGGGTGGCAATCAGGACTTCGAATTTCTTGGCATTTGCTAGTTTGAGGCTTAACCTTCTGAATACTTGAACATAATTACATGTGGTTTCTTAAAAGAGCCTCAAACAAAGCAAATAATTTAAGGAATGTCCTAAAACACATATCATTTAGACAAACTATGCTTTAGCCCCTCCAGACCTGAATATACCTTTAAAGAGAATTTTTCATGAATTGCTGGAATTTTCAACAACACAAAAGACAATAATCCTATGAACTCAAATTTCTCCTGACTCGTGGTACCCAAACTACCCAAAATGTTCCTTACCAATAATTCTCTTAAATACATAATATCAAAGCAAAAATTGACTTTGAAAACGTGCAACCAGACCTCATGTACTAGGCAGCCTAAAAGAAAGCATGTGAGGACCAGTGGGCAGGCGTGGTCAGCACATTTTAAGACATTTTAATAACAAAGTGTGTCTGTCTCTCAGTCGTGTCTGACTCACTGAGACCCCATGGACTGTAGCCCGATAGACCTCTCTGTCTATGGAATTCTCCAGGCAAGAATACTGGAGTGTGTAGCCATTGCCTTCTCCAGGGTTTACTAATAGAAGGAGATGCATAATAGTATAGTATTTCATTTATGTAATCACTTGGAAAGGGGCTAATTTGAACGTTTAGAAATGTATACATTTTTCTATATTAATATCTAATATTTATTCAGCATTTTAAACCCTGGGTTGGGAAGATCCCGTGCAGAAGGGAAAAGCAACCCACTCCAGTATTCTTGCCTGGAGAATTTCATGACCAGAGGAGCCTGGTGGGCTACAGTCCATGGGGCTGCAAAGAGTTGGGCACAACTGAGCTATTAACACTTTCTTCTATGTCTAGGCAAAGTGCCTAGAAGATTACATGGATTGCATGGATTACTTCACTAATTCCTATGGCAGCTCAATGAGAGAGAGACATTATAGTTCCTGTTTTGCGTGAGGAAAATGGGGAGGAGAAGGTTAAATAATTGCCCACAGTGGTTTACTTTATAATATGTGGGGCCAGTCCATACTCTGATCTGTATAACTGGTACTCAAGTCCCAACAAGCCCCATTGGGCCTACTGCCCTCCCTGTCATCCAAGATAATTGCATTGAGCTACTTAATGGCACTTCGGCAGCCCCCTCTCTCCCAGGAGGGTCTGGATGGAGTCACGTCTGCGAGGTTCCACGGTCAGGAAATTGTCAGTGGCCCATCTCCAAGTGCATCTGTTTGCCTGTGCCTTTAACCTTTCAATACTGAAGGTGAAGGCACAGAACCAAGTCATTCTCCCTTAAATGGCCAGCCGACGGCTTTAATAAGTAGGGGCGGAGCCAATGCTTGTCAGAAGCCTATATGGTTTGGGAATACTGTGTCTGAGGGTGAGATTAGATCCTTAAGGTTTTATTCTAATATTTTGCATTCCCAAAGCACAGTCCTGTGGTTTCATATTCCTTTCCACCATCCCAAAGGTCATTCCTTTCCTACTCTGTTTGCGGCCCAAATGGGTTATGGGCTGACTTGGGGACTCAGAATAGTAGTGGAAGGCCAAGTGGGTGGGGGCGGGCTGGTTTCCTGGCACAGTGTCCCAAGGCATTGGCCATGGCTTTGCTTATGACCCATATTCAACCACAGGGGAGAGATCAATTCTTGTAAGCTTATAGTGTGTGTGTTTGGGAAGGTGGGGGTAGTGATGTACATCATAGTTGTCAAACCTACAGTCCTTTTTAAGGGACAAAAAACTCACAAAGTGTAGGCAATGCACACAAGCCTTACTGTAAGCAGTAAATCGGTTAACATTGAATACCTTCCGTGCGTCAGACACCATGTAAGATGATGGGGGTAGAATGGAAAGCAGAAACAGACATAGATCTTGGCTCCTGGGGTTTCTGCTCTACTGAGGAGGCTAATAGTAAAGGAGAGTGGTCGCTGTGAACCTGAAGGAGAGGTGCCTGGTGTGCTGAGAGCGTAAGTAGGGACACTGAACCTTGCCAGGGAAGTCAGGGCACGTTTCTTGAGAACTCAAGGCTTGAGCTGAGATGTGAAGGAAGAGAAGGCATGAACTAGACTGAGGCAAAGGGAAACTTCCCAGGCCAGACTCTGAAGCCTATCAGGGCTATGTGGCTAGATGAGGAGTGTGGCCTGAACCGCTCTGACCGCGGGAAACAGGAGTAGAGGGGAGAGAGGCTTTCTCCCTCCAGCCCCAACCTCCTGGACCACACCCTCTCCAGAGTGGTCATTTCCACGGCTTTTCTCTCCCCTCTGGAGTTGTGGTCACTCTGACAGGTAGTTAAGAGCAGCCAACATGAGCCCAACAATCTAGTTTAGCCAAACCAGTTCTGTCTCCAGGGTTTCACTGGTGGCTCATCTGGTAAAGAACCCGCCTGCCAGTGCAAGAGATGTGGGTTCAGTCCCTGGGTCAGAAAGATCCCCTGGAGAAGGAAATGGCAGCCCACTCTAGTATTCTTGCCTGGAGAACTCCATGGACAGAGGAGCCCGGCAGTCTACAGTCCATGGGGTTGCAAAGAGTCAGACACGACTGAGTGAGTACGTGCAGGCACACACACACACACACACACACACACACACACACACAATTCTGTCTCCTTCAGAAAATTAGCTGCTGGCAGTTTCAAAGCTGCACCCCGGCTCTTACACTTTGATCTTTCTCCCAGGTGTCTCTTCCAACCAGCTACAGGACAGACACCTCTCCGGTCATGGTCTGGATGGAGAAGCTGCAGCTGCGGGGCCCCAGGGTCCCCTTGCCGGCTCGTCCTAGCCTTCAATCCCATTCCAGTTAGGACAGAGGCCAAGGGTGCCCTCCGGGAGAACTGGAGGGCTCTGGCAAGGTGACACAGAGGGCTGCCAGGAGGCACTGACATGATTCTCTGGGGTGGTTCCATCTGAGATAGAATGCCTCAACAGGGCGAGTGCCAAAAGCATTTCTTACTTCAAGAAATTTTTAATCCAGATAAGGTAGAAGGAACAAACCCCAGAAGCAAAATGTAAACAGGTGAGAAGATGCAGTTCCTTCTCCCCATCTACCCCAGGTGGGTTCCTGCTTCTCTCTGGTTGCCAGGGGGTAGGGGTCACTCTCGCCCTGTATTCACAAGGCTTCAGGGCCACAAGGACTAAAGTCCTGGCTGACAAAAGCAGCAGGGTTAGGTACTTGTTCTGGAATCCTTCTTTGAGCACTTAACAGCCAGTCTGGTTTTATTTTCCAATCAGTTCAATTCAGTTCAGTCGCTCAGTCGTGTCCGACTCTTTGCGACCCCATGAATTGCAGCATGCCAGGCCTCCCTGTCCATCACCAACTCCCGGAGTCTACCCCAACCCATGTCCATCGAGTCGGTGATGCCATCCAGCCATCTCATCCTCTGTCATCCCCTTCTCCTCCTGCCCCCAATCCTTCCCAGCATTAGGGTCTTTTCCAATGAGTCAACTCTTCACATGAGGTGGCCAAAGTATTGGAGTTTCAGCTTCAACATCAGTCCTTCCAATGAACACCCAGGACTGATCTCCTTTAGGATGGACTGGTTGGAACTCCTTGCAGTCCAAGGGACTCTCAAGAGTCTTCTCCAACACCACAGTTCAAAAGCATCAATTCTTCGGCGCTCAGCTTTCCTCACCATCCAACTCTCACATCTATACATGACCACTGGAAAAACCATAGCCTTGACTAGACGGATCTTTGTTGGCAAAGTAATGTCTCTGCTTTTAAATATGCTATCTAGGTTGGTCATAACCTTCCTTCCAAGGGTTTAAATGCAATACACAAGTCAAGGGTGCAGTCCACAGACCTCCACCAACGGCTCCTCTCACACCTGAGGCATTAATTGCTTGTGTGTTCACCTAGATCTCACATCAGCAGGAGAAATGTCTGAGGCAAGACTCAGACCCTCCACTGAATGACTGCACCGCCCCCCCCCCCACGCCCATCGACTTCCCCTTATTTTCCTCAGCTTGGGTGACCACACTTTGGGTAGAGCCCACCTTGAAGACACCAGAGGGTGGGGAGCCTAAGCCCAGCTGGGTGGAGCAGCCCCCAGGAAGGGCATTGCCAGTGACAGACACGCCACACTCCTCAACTCCCAGAAAAGAAAAACACCACAGTTTGCAGCTGATGTCCTAGTAGAACCATAGGCAAAAACATCAACCTCAAAGGAGAAATAACATCCTTCTATAGGGTTGGCCAGGCTTTTGAGGTGGCACTCGTGGTAGCCACACGCAGCAATGAAGACCCAGTGCAACCAAAAATAAAAATAAACAAGTTATTTATAAAAACAAAAAGCCACCCCGCTTGGACTAGCTTCTTACCCCATGACACATCCAGGGTGACAGACCTTCGTCAGTTCAAGAGACTGGGCAGGTCAAGTGGTACCAGGGCCACCTGTTCCTTTGCTCAGAAGTTGCTTCAGTGGAATAGATTCTCCCAGGAGATATCCAGTCCAGACACACAGAGGGGTGGGCCACAGTCCCTGGAGGGGGTTCTCGCCTTAACCTCTGCTGTGACGTCTCCAGGAGTGTCTCCAACCTAGCTACCAGAAGGGAGTAACACATTCTCATTTTAAACAGTATCAGAGGCACAGTGAGAACCTGATTCCATTTAGATAATGGAAGGAATCCAATTGGTTGAAACTCAGATCAAAGCTCATTAAACTTGCTCCGACTCTCAGACAACCACAGAGAACATCAGAGAAAGGTTACATTTTTTCTTTTACTCTTTTTCCTCCCCATCCCCAAGTCTCTTTGCTGAGAGAACTGTTCATAAGAATTAAGATCTTATTGAATTTCAGATGGAGAAATTAGATTCTGGCTGGGTTTTAAAAAGGCCCCCAAATCTCTTGAATGAATCCAATTGATTTGGCCACATGTGTCTGGGCTGAGTTTCATGAAATCACAGCAAACAGCATATTGAGTTCTGTAATCTCATTCTGTGGAGCATCCGATTCTGATAAAGCGCAGCACTGTCATTCGCTAGCAACGCTGGTGCCAAGTCACAGCAATTATGGGCAAATGTCAATTTCCAAGTCTGCCAGTGTGGGTTAAATTTTGCACGGTCAAAATAACAGCAAGGCGCCTGCTCTGTCCCTCAGGGTGGGAACCCACGTGCAGGGACACGTGCACCACAGAGAAGGGACTGCTTCCTGATGGGCTCTGACAGCAGGAATGCCCCTCAGCTCAAGATGCTGGAAGAGCAGCAACCCCTTCAAACCAGGGCTTGATGCACCCACTTCTGGCAGGTGTTGTCACTCAAAATTATCAGAAAACATCAGTTTCAGGATTTAAGAATGGACGATGGGTTATTTTACTAGGGCTGTCGTAATTAAAAAACACATTCTCCTTGGAAGAAAAGCTATGACAAACCTAGAGAGCACATTAAAAAGCGGAGACATTACTTTTTCTTGCACAATAGTCAAAACTATGGTTTTTCCAGTAGTCATGTATGGATGTGAGAGTTGGGCCATGAAGAAGGCTGAGCACCAAAGAATTGATGCTTTTGAACTGTGGTGTTGGAGAAGACTCATGAGAGTCCCTTGGACTGCAAGGAGATCCAACCAGTCAATCCTAAAGGAAAACAGTCCTGAATAATCATTGAAAGGACTGATGCTGAAGCTGAAACTCCAGTGCTTTGGCCACCTGATGCGAAGAACTGACTCACTAGAAAAGACCATGATGCTGGGAAAGATTGAAGGCAGGAGGAGAAGGGCACAACAGAGGATGAGATGGTTAGACGGCAACATTGACTCAGTAGACATGACTTTGAGCAAGCTCTGGGAAATGGTGATGGACAGGGAAGCCTGGCGTGCTGCAGTCCATGGGGTCGCAAAGAGTCAGACACAACTGAGCTACTAAACAACAATCCATAATTAAGTATCACAGATTGCATAGCTTAAACAACAGAAACACTGTCTTGTAGTTCTGGAGGCCAGAAATTCAGGATCTTGGTACCGACAGGCTTCTTTCCTCCTGACGGCTGTGAGGGGGTCTGCTCCAGGTCATTTCCTGTGGCCTGTAGACAGCTGTCTCTTCCCTGTGTCTCTTCACATCACCTTTCCTCTATAAGTATCTGTCCCTATGTCCAGATTTCCCCTTTTTATAAGGACACCAGTCATATTGACTGGGTCCAAAGGAGGGCCCACCCTCATAACCTCGTTTTAATTCGATGACCTCTGTAAGGACTATTTCCAAATAGGGTCACATCCTGACATGCTGAGACTAAGGCTACAACCCATCCTTTTGATGTTGGTGGGCGGGGGACACAATTCAACCCATCACAGACTACAACTCAGCTGGAGTCTAATCAGAAAAGCTAACATTCGTTGAGCATTTCTGCTCTGAATGTGGTATTGCTCTCAGTGCTTTACATCGACAGTTGTCAGTACTTTACAGGGCTGTGAGAATTCAGTTCAGTACCACTTAGGATCCAGATTTAGAACTGAAGAAATAGAGTCATGACAAAGTTAAGTAGCGAGCCCAAGGTCACACTGCCGGTAAGAACAGAGCCAGAGTGAAAACCAGGTAGCCTGGCTCCAGACTGGGTTCTGGTAACTGCTCTTATTGATTTGATGCATTTATGTATGGCTGTGCTAGGTCTTCGATGCTGTGCTTGGGCTTTCTCTAGTTGTGATGAGCAGAGGCTACTCTTCCTCGCAGTGCAACAGCTTCTCGTTGCAGTGGCTCCTCTTGTCGCAGAGCACAGACTCTAGGGCGCACGGGCTTTCAGAAGTTGCAGCACGCGGGCTCTGAGGCTGTGGCTCGCCAGCTGTAGAGCTCAGGCTGGGCAGTTGTGGCGTTTGGGCCTAGCTGCTTTCCGCATGTGGGATCTTCCTTGACTAGGGACTGAGCCTGTTCCCCCTGCCCTGGCAGGCAGATCCTTATCCACTGCACCACCAGGGAAGTCCTGGCAGCTGCCTGTCTATGCCAGGAGTACATGCCTCACCGACTTCCTGCTGGAGGGAACATAATCAGGGGCCCAGCTGCTGTCCTCTGAGATCCTGCCCCATGTGGGCACTGAGGTCACACATCTTGCAGGCTCCCCCTTGGTGCCTGTCCTCTGGTGTCCTGGGACTCCTGTGGCAGTGGGTGCTGGGCTGTGGACTCCCTGGCAGCCCTGCCAGAGCCTCCTGGCACCACAGGACAGCTGGAATGCTTGCACCCACCTCCCCACAAGCCCCCTCCCCTGCCTCAGGGCCAGGCCTGCATCCCAGTCTGACTGCGGTGTTCCCAGCAGTCGCCAGCACCCTCCTCATTTTCTTTCATTTCTCCTCATAAATCCTGGCATGTGTAGTCATGTCCTGGGGGTCCTGAATGAGCACAGTACTCTAATTCAAAGGCTTCAGAAAGTCTAGAGGTCCAATTCTGATTCAAATTCAGTGAGCTTGTCTGTATTTTTAAAACTGTAACATTGAAAAAGAAACCACACACACCGTGTTTTTCACTGGGTATAGTTAGTGGTGCTGTCAGATGCATTTTTGTTTAAGATTCAGGAAGTTGATATCATTTATGCCAGTTTTAATGTGATTCCATTTTGTCCTTCCTCAAACGCAGCTGAGCACAGAGCCCAGCACGGAGTAGAGGCTCAGCAACAGGCAGACAGACAGACTGACTTCAGAAGGCCCTTCTGTCCCCTGATGTTCTCTACAATGAACTTGGCTGCTGGAAGCAGGCAGATTCTCCAAAGTGGGAAGTGGGAAGAGAAAGCGGACCAGATTGTTTATGGTGAGGTCCTGGTTGTGAGTGTTATCTGCACACCTGCCCCTTCATGAAAACAGAGCATTAACCCAACATGTCTGGTTGTGCTGCCCTTTGAGATGATACAGGTTCTCAGTGATTCTGAAGCAGAGCAATTATGTCTTAGAGGCAGGAACACTGGTCCCTGGTAAATCTTTTAGCCTGGGTAGTTATTTTATTAAACAAAGAATCATATCCCTTTCCTCCTTTCCTATACCTATCAAACCACTCACCTGACTAATTCCTTCATGCTAGGTCAGGGCCTTGGGTTAGCTAGTTAGCTGTCTAGTGGGCATTGAATTTCTCGAAGCCTTAGACTGTCCCATTTACAGTTAAACTGAACTGAATTCCAGGTGAGGGGGTTGGCATGAGTGAGCTCTAGGTCCTTCTCTGGGCTAATAGGCCCTGAAGTATGCATCTTGGCATGAATACTGAGCAGCCCAGATAAATCTGCAGGGTGTTCATAAGATATAGCATGTCTTCCCACAGTGCATCATTTCTGCTATTTCCTACCCCAGAAAAACCATACAGTGACCCCCTTGCTCTCTGAGGTGTTCCCACCACAGGTGGGGGGATATTTGACCAAGAGAGAAGAGGTAATATCCATTTTTTTACGAGCTTTGTGGTAGATCTCACCTTACTGTTGGTTGCAATAATCCAGGTATTTATCATAAATACTGTTGTTTTGCTTTAAATTTCAGAAGGGATAGCTTGACCAGAGGTATATCTGAATCTCCATATTAGTATATTGTTATCATGGTGTCCCGCTAAATTTTTTCCCTCTGTTTAAAAAGTTATACTAGCAGTGATTTTTTCTATTCATGAGACCATCTCAGAAATTTTAAAAGCAGGGCACGAAGCTGACAGAAACTGGCTCCCTGACCAGCGTGAACATATGTGGGGCAGCTTTGATGTGAGTGATGGGATAGTGTTTGCCGATAGGGCCTGCTAATAATCCAGAGAGATGATGTCATTCTTGGCAGGGCCCAGAAAGAGCAACAAGAGGCCAACAGCTCCCCTCGGCTGGAAAAGCCCCTTTAGCTTCCTTGACTTCATAGTTGCTGAGCAGATGAGATTGCAGAATTCTGTGAGCCCAGCTGAGCCATTTTACCTCCTGGGGATAGGAGTTTTGGTCAAGAAAGCTTGGGTCACTAGCTGGTTTACACAAATCCCTGAGAAAGGTTTACTCTGCCTTGACCCTCCTCCCTGGCGTGGAGATTTCTCATACAGCTAAGAAAGAATTACTTCCTGGGGAAATAGTCCTCTGTACTAGAATTGCCTCACCCCATGGGGGTAGATTGGCCTTCCCTCGTGGCCCAATGGTAAAGAATCTGCCTGCCAATGCAGGAACTTCATGTTCGATCCCTGGGTCGGGAAGATCCCTTGGAGAAGAAAATGACAACCCACTTCAGTATTATTGCCTGGGAAATCCCATGGACAGGAGCCTAGCGGGCTACATTCCATGGGGTCACAAAGAGTTGGACACAACTGAGTGTGCACACACACACGCACGCGTGTGTGGGAGGAGATTGCAGTTCTTCTAACTCAGTGAGTCTCTCCTGATTTTGGATGGCCTAGGAAGGGATAGAAGCAACACCTGGGGAGGAGAAGAGGAAACTTCATGGTACTTTCCAGAACTATAAAACACACCTTACACTCTTTAATAGAATACATCGTTTCTTTCCCTTTAAGTTCTTGGATATGTTTAAGCCAAGGACCCAGGGAATCCTCATGTTTCCAAGTAAAGATACTAACCAGTGTTCTCCCCCCAACGCAGTCTGCTCCTGGTGACACATGCCACCAGGGTCAGCAGACAACCCCCCAGCTTCTCTGACACCTCCTCTGTGCCTGCAGCCCCAACTCTTTGACCCTCTGGGAGCAGATGCTTGCCCTGCCAGAAGAACCCCATACAACACTATGTGTGCCTGCTGGGAAAGCCCCAAAGAAATTTTGGTTCGTTGATGAAAGGCATTCACCACAGAATGGATGACACAGTCTGCAAGGAACTTGGTGAAAGCTGGACTACTTGACCATGATATTATAAGTTGGATTTTTTTCAAAGGGGTAGTAGAGTCTACATTGCCTCCAAAGAAGTTGCTTATTTACCAAATTGCCTAGGAATGCAGGCCACTTGTACAATGACAAAACACATTCTTTACAGAAATGTTGGAGAATAAGGGGCTTTTATGTAGCTGGTGATGTTCTTAGTGATTATTCTGCAGAAATGTTACAAATAATGATATTTCTTGATTGATGAAGTAGATGTTGTTTAGCAGGCTTGGAAATAGAGCAAATGCTGGTAAAGCACATGACATTTTCCAGTTGACGTTTACGATATTCAGAGCTCTGTTGCCATAGAAAAAATCCACTGGGATGCTGAGTGGAAAATATTTGCAGAGAAGGCTGATGGTTAGTCCCAGTTCCATACAGCCGCATTCATCCAGTCCCCAGATACTCAGGGAGAGACCACCATGTGCCCCGCAGTGTTCTAGGAGCCGTGAGCAGAGGACACAATTCTCTGCTCTCACATTCATGAGGGAGAGATGGGCAATGACAAAAAGTAAATAAACCATAGACTATGTCAAACGGTGACAAATGCTATGGGGAAAACTAAAGTAGGGAAGGGGAGAGGGAGCATTGAGGGCAGGTGAGAAAGGACAGGGGAGGCTTCTCTGGGGATGAATTCAGACATGGACCTGAAGGATGGGTGGGTGTATCCATGTAGATACTGGGGATGAATAATCTGGGAATAGATGGCAGCAAGTGCAGAGGCCCTGAGACAAACCTCTGGGCAGGCGGAGAAACAGTGTATAGGCTGAAGGGGCTGGACTGTGGTGAGCAACAGGGAGAGTAATGGGAAGAGGTCAGAGGCAGCCAGATACTAGATTTTACAGGCCTCCTAGGGTCAGGTACCATCTGCTTCAAAGTCAAAGTCACTCAGTCGTGTTTGACTCTTTGCAACCCCATGGACCATACAGTCCATGGAATTCTCCAGGCCAGAATACTGGTGTGGGTAGCCTTTCCCTTCTCCAGGGGATCTTCCCAACCCAGGGATTGAACCCAGGTCTCCTGCATTGCTGGTGGATTCTTTACCAGCTGAGCCACAAGGGAAGCCCAAGAATACTGGAGTGGGTAGCCTATCCCTTCTCCAGGGAATCTTCCCAACCCAGGGTCGAACTGGGGTCTCCTGCATTGCAGGCAGATTCTTTACCAACTGAGCTATGAGGGAAACCCACTTCCTCTTCCTAATTCTGCTTCCTGTGGCACAAACATCCATAATCCACCATCCTACAGGCCCAGCTCCTCTTTTAAGCCATTGCCGAAACCCCTTCCTGATATCCAGGGCCCTCCTAGGTCTTCTGGTGCCACCAAATTGAACTGCATCTTTTCCTGTGTCTGTCTTCTCCTCCCATCCAGATTCTTGCTCAGTTATAGTAAAGCCATGGGTAGCCTTTTCCTTTATTTCCTCCTGGAGTTGGTTCAGTCCTGGCAAGTATCTACCTTGGCAAGTACAAGGAAAACACTTGTGACATAGAAACTTTGAATCTACATTCAGAGCTTCAAGAATGTTATTAGCTCTTTTGTCTTTTGTCTGTCTCAGAAAATGCTGTTTTAGGAATTGCTTCATCTTATCTACTGATCAGTGTTCTTACTTTAAATACAGTGGTCTAACACAAGAAATGTTTCACCTCCAAATTCCAGTATTGCAGAGTTTCAAAGCTTGCTACATTTGCCCTATTTTACAGTTATAATTGGAAAAGAGTGCAAGTTTTTTCAAATAACTCTCAATTTTCTCTATTGTTAAAATATAAGATGGATTTTTTACTCTGCAAGTAGCTTTCCAACCAAAAAGATGTAATAATATTCTCAAGTTCTTAGCTACCGACTTTTAGTTTAGTGCAAGAGTGGGCAACCTTTCTGATGTGGGGGGCCATCCTCTGTACAGAGTCCTCTTGACCAGTTTCCTAAAGGCAGGCATCTCAGCTTGTTCATCTGGGGTTCCCCTTTGTCCAGAGACTCAGGAAGCACCCAACATGTCACCATATAGGTTCCTATTATCATCCCCATTTTTGTATTAATAGATGAGAAATAGGTGAGAAAGTGATAATTGAAGGCTGTAATTTGCTGAAGGTCGCACAGGTAATTTGTGGCAGATTCGAGACAATGCCTGACAAAGTTGGTTTGAATCAGTGCTCACAGCTTTTATCGTCAATGATCAGCACTCTGGAATGTAGAATGGGAGATAAGACACCGCATCTACATCTACGTGACGTGGCTCTTTATTTTGCACTTTGTAGATTTGTCACCTAACTCTGAGGGGACAAACGTGGCAGCTTTCTGGGTCCTTGTGTGATGGAGGCAGGAAGATGAGGGGGTCCTGAGAAGAGAGCAAGAAGAGTGGTCCTGGACCAGAGCTGATCAGAGAGAGCACAGTAACGGCGACGAGAGAAAGCACCCGGGAGGAGGGGGCAGGGAGGCACCGTTATTTTTCCTGTGGTCAAGAAAGTTGCCGATTACGTCTTTCCCGAGTCCTGTGATTTACATGTGTTCGGATGAATCCCATTGGATGATGGGATAAAATCTGGAGACACGTCAGGCATTTTGGTAGAGTGATTTATGGTCACAGAGCATAAGGAGGGCACAAAGCTATTCAGTCAGGAGCCAAGAGGAGAGGTGAGTGGGGAGAAACGGTTCAGAAATGCTTGTTCCTGGAGCAGCTTTGGCCTGAGAGAGAAGCTCTGTGATCTGGTCTTTGACTAATGAGGGGTAGGCGAGTGATCTTGT
This sequence comes from Okapia johnstoni, assembly GCA_024291935.2. Lineage (NCBI taxonomy): Eukaryota > Metazoa > Chordata > Mammalia > Artiodactyla > Giraffidae > Okapia > Okapia johnstoni. Next base: position 51,308,040 of record CM044313.1, read on the forward strand.
TGGCACCACAGGGTGGTGGGTTCAGCCTGCCACATCTGGCTTCCACCTTCACAGACCAGTGTCTCCCTTCTGGCTGTCTCTTCCTGGGTAGACGTAAGGGGAGCTGAGTTCTATCCCTAAATCAGATATCCTTTTTAGGGCTGTGAATTCTCTACTTCTCTTGCTATCTGTTTTGTAAAAGGTGGTTTCTTAACAAATGATTGCTCAGATCATTCAGCGGAACACTATGACTCTATGATGTTCTTCCCTGCCTGCGTGAGTACTAAGTGGCTTCAGTCATGTCTGACTCTTTGTGACCCCATGGACTGTAGCCCACCAGGATCGTATGTCCATGGGATTCTCCAGGCAAGAGTACTGGAGTGTGTTGCCATGCCCTCCTCCAAGGTATCTTCCTAGCCCAGGGATCAAACTCACATCTTCATTGGCAGGAGGGTTCTTTACCCACTGGTGACATCTTCCCTAGGGTCACCAATATTTGTTTGCTGAAGATGAACTTAGATAGAAAGGAGTAAGAAAGGATGGGTGATTTTGGAAAAGCTGGGGTGGGAGGCTAAGGAATGGGTCTCTAGGTAGCCTTAGCATCTGTGTCACAGCAGGTGTTGGATCAGGTAACTTGTGTGTGGGGGGCCATCTCTTCCTTTAGATCTAGACCTACTGGGGAAAGAAATATGGGAAATGGATTCAAGCTATCCTGGGGAATGAAGTTCTCTTCCATTGTCACGCCAACCCACAAATGCATGTTCAGCCTAGAGTTTCCCAATCTGTCACCCCCATTTTAAGGATGAATGATCCAAGTACTCAGACAGCTGGAATTATCCTGCCCAATCCTGCCCACTATTTGACTCAGAAACCACAGTCAAACAAAAGCAGTCCAGCACGATGGAAAGGCAAACATACCATTAGAAAAAAATAATGCCCCCCCCCCTTAAATAGCCTTTTTGAAATCTCTTCAGCTTATAAATAGTGACTAATTTAACTCCATTTAAAAAAAAAAAAATTGGCTCTGGGTCAGATTATGTGTTGTCTGCCTGCTGAAGATGAATTGCATAACAGATCCAGCCAAATATTGTAGCCTAAATATTGGCCCTATTAGAACTGTTGAGCTGAATTTTTCAGAACACAATTCATAACATTTCCCCCACCTCCCTGCTTCTATCACTGTATATAACATGCTTTTTTTTTTTTCTCTCTCTTTCTTAAACTTCAGTCAGGAGCCCCCGAAGTGACCTAATCCTCTTTGACGTCTGCAGTTTTCTGATTTATGAGAATAGTGAAAGATTACAGTACTCTCTCTGAATAAAGGTCCTCACTGTGAAAACTCCACAAAGACCACAGACACGGACACTTTGCTGCAGCTGGGCCTCCATTGCCTTTACAAAGAGCCAGTCAGGGTGCAGGCAGCAGGCAGCCTGCTGGACACACATTGAACACTGTGGGCTCTTTTTCCCCTTTTGCCAGGACACTTTTCTGGATTAAAAGGGAGCTTTCCTGGGTTCTGTGTAAAGGTTCACTGTAAACATTTGCTTGGTCTGTGTATGATAAACATTTATAAACTCAGAGCTGGAGCACAGGAACTGTGCAGAGAAAGTCCAGGGAACAATTCAGCAGGATACTGCTGGTAGCCCCCGGTTACCACGGAGGGGGTACAACAAATGCTAGGACTTTAGCAGCTCAGCTGGAGCTGTCTGGGCTCCAAGCAGTTCCTATAAGAGACACTAGAGCCAGACTTGGTCTGATCTCTCGGTTTGACCATGGCTGGAGCCGTGGCAAATACAGGTCCAGGCAGAGAGCTAATGAGGGTGTGCAGGCATGGGGTCCGTTCCCTTGGATGAAATGTTTGCTTCTTCTCGGAAACTTCTGCCTTACAGAGAGAGCTGGGGGGAGAAAATTTCTTCCTCAGCTTTCCTTTGTTGTCTCTGCATTTCCCTGCTGAGCCTGGAAAGGGAGGGGAAGTAAGCAGTGTGGGGTAGTGGTTCAGAGCACATGCTGTGAGTCTGGCAAGACAGGCACTTTATACCATGTCCACCATCACCTTAATGAGCTTCCACGGTCACGGGCAATGAGCACTCCTGGCCTCCCTAGGCTAGAGCCTAGGCCAAGTTGAACCAGAGAACTTAGTCATTTTTCTCACTACACTAACAGAACTTTGGCTTTTCCAGGCAGTCCAGGACAAGTGACAAAGTGGAATGGAGAAGGTTCTCAGGAGAGAGAAGCTTCAGGACAGGGAGGCTGAGCTGAAAAACAGGGTGGTTCACTTGAGGCCTCTTGTGTTTTGTACTTTTTTTTTCCTGCAATGTAATTCCCTTCTTCACCATTAGAACTTTGTAGCAGTGTCTGCCTTTCAGGATTCCTTAGTGAGTGGTGTCTTGAAGGGTGAAGGAAGAGCAGCTGGAGCTAGAGTTGGCAGAAGTGGTACCAAGCGAGGGCAGGAGATATAGGAGCCAAGAATGATGCCTCGGAGCCAGGAGACAGCAGAGAACCAGGTCAGTGTGAACCGTCTCAAGACCAAATGGAACACCACCCCCCTTCTAGTAAGGATGCTGGAGAAAAGAAGGAAAAGGGTAATGGGTGGATCTGGACTGCCATAGTATGTTAGAAGGAAAAAGATAAAGACACTGCATTTGAACATTAAGGACCTCAGAAAATGAGAAGACCTGCAAGTTATCAGGAAGGCAGACGGGTTGCAGTATTAGTATGTGACCTGGTGATGAGGTGTCCTTAGAGCTTCGCCCTGGGATGCTTAGCAAAAGGTTATGGAAATCCCTTGCATATTTTTCATGTCTGCCCAGGTAAGGGCAAAGGCCTCTGAGATCCATGTAGTCTCACTAAGGTCCACAGGGGCAGAGACACCGAGTTCATTGTGAGCTCCCCCCAACCACCTCCTCCAAGGCCCCCCCGCCCCAACTACCCAACCACTGTCATCTCTTCCTCAAGCCACTGTTCCTGGTTCTAGAACAACACATGTAGTGGAACCAACCCTGAGTCGAGGCCAGCAGCATGTGGTGTATCCCAGTGAGCCCCAACTCCCACATCCTGGTCCAGCTCCCTGGGTTGCCCCATGGCATTCTGAAGCTCCTGCCCCTTTTAGTCTATGCATGCACTTCCTGAAACAAGCATGAAGTGGATCAAGGGAGAAGTCTGAGGCCAAAATAATAAGCTCCCTCAGAAGAACTCATCTCTATACCCTCCCTGTGTTCTGCCCTCTTCACTGGGGGAGAGAAGAAACCTCCAAGGACTGGGACCTCCAGTTCTATTCACAGTCCTCCTTGGAAGATCAGAAGGGCTAGAAACCACCAGGCAATGGCCCTTCTGCAGCTTGTGCTCTGGCTCTCAGTAGCAGAGGTCAGCAGAGGTGGGAAGGTGATGTGGTCCCCAGAAGCTGCTGGCTTCTCTCTGTGTTCCCCTGGCTTAGATCTCCTCCTGAGCATATGGTAATTGCCCAGAGAGGAGGAGTGTGTTCAATCACCCAGAGGGAAAATCAAAGTCAGCTGGAACAGCCGACCTTGCTTGAGTCTAAATGATTAGCATATAGGACCCACCTCGAAGGAGCTCCAGGCTCCTTGCTCGGGTTAAAATGGACAACAAGCCTCTAAGTGGGCTTAAGGTGTAGACAAGCACAGGCAAAGGTTTTCACCTCTTCTTCCTTCCACCTCTGTATTGTTTAACACATGGAAAACTAGTGTCATTCCCTGGAGAAACAAAGGCAGCTTATCCTCAGAGCTTAGCTTGCCTGGTTGACACCTAAATGGACAATTTTGTAAATTCATGTGAAAATTGGCTTGCTCTTTCCTGACTTTTCTATAGGGATCATGTTACAACAGGACGGTTCAAATTAGAGTCACCCCTTTAAAAGAGCTCGAGAAGAGCCACCCATTTTCATCTTTAATGATTACTTTATGGAAATTTCAAAGGGACAGGTCTCCTGGGGACCCTCCAGAACAACCTGTGATGAGAGCTCAGCGCCAGCACGGCCTCGTTGCCTCATACTCTGGGCTCCAGTCACCCTGCTGATGGATTGAAATGTGCACAAAATACCATGCAAAATGGGCTGTCAGCTGGGGTATAACCATCTTTTTTGTTGTAGGCAGTACATTTCGATTGCCAAGTTTGTAGTTGTAACCAAAATTTAAAAAAAAAAAAAGTCTTAAAAAATTATCTTAACTTACCTCGCACTCAACATCTTATCAGCAATCTCCGTAGTCCTTGCCTTCAAGAAAGCCCCAATCATTGTCATCATTAGGCTGACTTCTGCAACAAGCCTCCCTCTTCCCTACTTGCTTCCTCCCACCCCACAATCAATAGATTCTCCAACAGGAGCCAGAGTAAACTTTGAAAATGTAAGTCAGCCCACATCCCTTTTCTGTTCAAAATCCACCGATAGCTTTCCATCTCACTCAATAAAAGCAAAAGTCCTTAGTTGGGTCCATGAAGCCTAGCAAACTCTGACCTTCTCTCTTACTGGTCTGGCCTCATTGGCTTCCTGAAAAGTCTGTACCCCAGGGCCTTTGCACTTGCTATGCTCTCTCACTAGCAGGGCTACCTCCCCCCCTCCTTTTTTTTAAATAGTCTCCGCTAAAATGGTGTTTTTTTCACGGAGGACTTTGACACATCCAGTCACTCCCTATCCATCCTACCCTGTTTTCTTTATTTATTATCACTTGACATATTGCATGAGCTTGTTCACTTGTTCATTGTCAGCCTTTCTGGGTGAGCAGGGAGCTTTCTTTTGCTCATTACATCGTCCCCAGTACCTAAAACAATTTCTGGCACAGGGCTGGAGCTCACTAAATATTGACTGGATGGAGGAATAAATTTCTGGGTCTTCCTGCTCTTATCATCAGCTGGCAACAGTGCCCAGTAAGGCTCTAAGTAATGAAGGGAATGCTAATAAGAAGAAATTATCACAATGGTCAGAGGTTTTTAGAGAATAAGCAAACCTAAAAGAAACATAACTAAAAACTGAAGGGAAAAGAAAATAAGCAGAAAGTGATCCTGACTCTTGTGCACCCATTCGCTGAGCCAGAGCCAGGCCACATTTGCTCACTTCAGCTGCTGAAATCTGGTTCTTGTCACAAGCCAACCTAGACATCTATTTTGATACACATATTAAATGTCTCTTGGCACACAGAGTACTCATATCACTTACCAGATTTATTGAAATTATGGAAAGCAGTGTGAAATGCCTCCTGCCATATGGGAAAAGAGGTGAAAAAAGCTGACATTTGGCTCTCAGCCAGCTTCACGAAAGTTTAGAGTTTCAGACTTTTTTTTTTTATTCCTGGGCGTGGTAGCTCTCTCTTATCAAACTTCTTTTCCCCAAGTAACCATAAAGACATGTCTGTGTATCTGGAGGTATTTTAATACTCAAAGCACCATATTCTGATATGTATAAAACTTGACATTTTGGCCCAGCTGTTATGAGAAGAATTGAAAAGGCTCTCTTTTCCCTATTAATTGCTTGTCTTCCATATTTCACTTTATTTAGCTCCAGTGAGCTTAGGGATCAGCTTGGGGGCTTGACGCATTCAGTATACAGTCATGGAGCCCACCAGGAGCCCAGCTTGGGCCCCCCACAGGGAGGCCGTGGGAGGGCTTGCTGCCCCAACCAGCTGCTGTCCTGAGATCTCAGGAAGGTCTCCTCCTCTCCAAGCCTCACCGCCCCCTCTGCTGCCCTTCTCTCTCCCCTGAACTACTGCTGGAGCCTTCTCCCTGGCTTCCCCATCTCTCCAGCTGCCAGTGCAGAGCGAATAGTACCTTCTGCGAGGGGCCATGGAGTTTAGACGAGATGGTCTATTAAGGTACTTTAACGTTGCGCTAGCACAGAAGTTCTCTATAAAGTTTTACTGGGGATTATCATTAGTTTTTATTATGATTATAGCTCATGCTCCAGTGGGCCTCTTTTATTGGGAGTTGACAGATCTTTTCCCCCTAGATGTAGTTCTTCAGGAGATTCTATTTTTTATTTCAGTGAGTCACCATGGCTAGAGGTGTAGGCATTCTGAACTGCACGCTTGTACCTAATGCCAGCCTGGCAGGGATGTTGGGAAACACACATCCCTGTGCTGTCCAGTGGGCCTAGACCTCAAATATTTGAACTTACAAATTGCTAACAAATACTGTCAAAAGGTGAGACAGAAATAAACGACTGCTTCTCAAACCTGTATCTCACCTACAGCCCCCAAATGAAGCCTAGATTTCCTGCAGTAGAACACAGTCTCAGCCCTCAGGAGTAAGTGTGTGTGTGTTGTGACTAATGCTACTGAGGAGAACTCAGTAAGCATCTTTCAAGAGAAGCTTTCTTTCATCTGTGCTAACCTGGCATTAGCTGGTAAAGAATCTGCCTGCATAATTGACTCAATGGACATGAGTTTGAGCAAGCTCTGGGAGTTGGTGATGGACAGGGAAGCCTGGTGTGCTGCAGTCCATGGGGTTGCAAAGAGTCAGATAAGACTGAGCGACCCAACTGAATGGAGAAACAGACATAGAGAATAGACTTATGGACATGGAGAGAGGGGAGGAGGGGGTGAGATGTATGGAGAAGGTAACATGGAAACTTATATTACCATATGTAAATAGCTAGATAATGGGAATTTGCTATATGTCTCAGGAAACTCAAACAGGGGCTCTGTATCAACCTAAAGGGGTGGGATGGGGATGCTGCTGCTGCTAAGTCACTTCAGTCATGTCTGACTCTGTGCAACCCCAGAGATGGCAGCCCACCAGGCTCCCCTGTCCCTGGGATTCTCCAGGCAAGAACACTGGAGTAGGTTGCCATTTCCTTCTCCAATGCACGAAAGTGAAAAGTGAAAGTGAAATTGCTCAGTCGTGTATGACTCTTAGTGACCCCATGTACGGCAGCCTACCAGGCTCCTCTGTCCATGGGATTTTCCAGGCAAAAGAGTACTGGAGTGGGGTGCCATTGCCTTCTCTGGTGGGATGGGGAGGGAGGTTCAAGAGGGAGGGAATATATGTATACCTATATATATACCTATGGCTGATCCATGTTGAGCTTTGACAGTAAAAAACAAAATTCTATAAAGCAATTACCCTTCAATTAAAAAATAAATAAATTAAAAAAAAATCTGCCTGCAATGTGGGAGACCTGGTTCGATCCCTGGGTTGGGAAGATCCCCTGGAGAAGGGAACGGCTACCCACTGCAGTATTCTGGCCTGGAGAATTCCATGGACTCTATTGTCAATGGGGTCGCAAAGAGTTGGACACGACTGAATGACTTTCACTTTGGCTTTTCAACCTGGCATTAGGGGGCTTCCCAGGTGGCTCAGGGGCTTCCCTGATAGCTCCGTTGGTAAAGAATCCGCAGGCAATGCAGGAGACCCTGGTTCAACTGCTGGCTCAGTACAATCCCCTGGAGAAGGGAAAGGCTACCCACTCCAGTATTCTGGCCTGGAGAATTCCACGGACAGTCCATGGGGTCACAAAGAGTCAGACATGACTGAGCGACTTTCACTCACTCACTCACTCAGGTGGCTCAGTGGTAAAGAATCCATCCATCTGCCAATGCAGGATACATGTGTTTGATCCCTGGGTCAGGAAGATTGCCTGGATAGGGAAATGGCAACCTGCTCCAATATTCTTCCCCAGTACATCCCATGAACAGAGGAGCCTGGCAGGCTACAGTCCCTACAGGGGTCACAAAAAGTCAGACATGACTGACGTGACGGCACATGCACACACAACCTGGCATTAGACCATCATCCCAAACTCAGTATTTCCATGATGACAAAGTTTTAGGTAGTTTCTTTATAGACGGCCATCTTAACACACCCATTCTGATCCCTACAGATGAAAAAGCTCACAGGACTGAAACTGCCTGTACCCTAGCTCTAATCCTCACCCTTCCACAGTAGGAAAGAAATGTGTCTTTATCTGTCCTCTCCTGTGGGGGCTCTCCTTGAGCACCCACGGTGTACAAGGCACATGCAGGTTTGCTCCCAGCCCAGGACTTACATGAATACAGCTTGTGCTCCTGGCTGCCTCAGCCAGGCTTTCCAAGGGGGAATTATGCACATGGTTTCCATCCCTTTGCTTGTCTATCCTCAGGAGGTGTTTTGCTTTTGTTTGCTCTCTGGCAGATCTCTCCAGTCTTCTTCTGTTTGTTGTGGTAAACATGTTCAGAAGGAGAAGGCCCTCGTTAGCACAGAATGAGAGTCTGCAATTTTTCCAAAAAAGTTTTGTTCATCTTCAGTGACATTGTAGGTAATTAGAACCATCTACTCATCACAAAAATAAATTGACTATGGTTTGCAGAAGGTAATTGTTTATGAAGAACAGGGCGGTTTGTCTCTTTTATACAGATAGTATCAGAGGGTGATAACATTTTCCATTTATACGTGTTGTTGGGTTATCCTAAGACTTCGGGTCCAAAATATGCATCTCAACTGTTATTTTGAAAAAGAGACTTTAGAGATTTCATATTTTTTGTCATTTTAAATCTAGTGACTGAATATATTTAATCTCTTCTTGATGACTCAGCATCATCACCATCAATGCGAATCATTTTACTGCCCGACAGAGAGGCAATGACGTCAGAGTCTGGTGAGTTATAAGTTGCACTGGGAAAATTCCTAGGTAAATGTCTTGGGGTCCTAGATTTATTGAGCTCTAACAGTTTTTCTAACGATTCCCTAGATATCAGACCTTTACTTGTCACTGTCTTGCTGTACTTGTCTCTAGAAACCTTTCCCCCCTCACCACACACTTATTCGAGGCCTATTTTTGAATGTTTACTATATGCCCACAGTGGTCAAGACTCAGTCCCCATGGAGCAGCCCTGCCAGCAGGAGAGACAAGCAATAAACAAGGTCACAAACAATTCTAATTTGCTTTGGTCTGGGAATGTGAATAATCACACTTAGGGGAGCTACGGATAAATTAAGGATAAACAGGATTTCAAAATGTTGCATGCTCAGAGTCTATCCGTTTACTTCTGAGTAAGTCTCAAGCACTGCAACTGTTGGCTTCATGGCTCTGTGGAAAGGGGGAGCTTCTGTATTCCCGCAGAATACCGAGGATAACACTCAGAATGAATTAACATCACTAGAACTAGGTTTTTGACAGTCTGCCGAAGGGCCCTTTGCCTGCAACTTAAAAACTGAGGACAACATGGCAGCTGAGAGTCTAGAGATTCCAAGCTCATCTCTCTGGGTCTGCTCTGCCTTTATCTTCAGATTTGCTATCCAGCTGCCAAGTCCCCTGATGTGGATGTCTCATAGCTCCTGAAGTTTAACTTTCCATTCCCCTCCCTTGCCTCCACTCCACACTCTCTTCCTCTAGTATCCCCATCTTAATAAGTGGTGCTGTAACCAGGATTGTTTTGCCCGGTGGACAGCAAACTGAAATGTTGAGACACTGAGCTTTGGCAGCAACCGAGAAGACAGTAGAACAAGACTCATACATACCTCTGCAAAGGCAAGGACTAAGGGTATTTATAGAATCGTGAGTAAAGCAGTAGAGTGGTCTCAGGTGTGGGGAGGATGGGGAAAGGATTGGGAAAAGCTGCACTAGTCATCATTCTGCTCAGGTGTAACTAAGCTCCTTGGATCAGCACTTTCTAAAATGGAGGCGCTTAGGGCGATCGGAGGGTGAAGTTTCAGCCCTCTGATGTCAAAAGGTCACAGAAAGACACTCACGCATGCCCAGTTGGAGGGTCGTGGTCCTATCAAGTCTTAATCAGCTCAGCTTCAGCTAGACACAGCTGACTCCCAATTCCTGGAAAACAACTTGGGCAAACCTCTTCTTGTTCAGGCCACATGCGCTTAAGGGCAGGTAGGTCTTAAAATGACCTTGATTAGTGAAGGCAGGTGAAGTGGAGTTGACTAATTGTTACCCACTGTTTCATAATCTTCCAAAAATCAAGGAATTCTTCTCAAGTTCTGTCCTATCATACCTGACTCGCTGAAGTCCCACCCCACATCCTATTCATCAACTAAGCCTGAGGATTTTTATCTCAAAAGCATATCCCAAATCTGAATCAGATCATGATTCTTCCCTGCCTGAAATCTATCAGTGCCTTGTTTTACTCTCAGAAAAAAAAATCCATCTCCCAGCAGTGTCTTCAAGGAAGGACAGATTCCTTCTTGAAGAATAGATCAGTCTCCTATTTCTGTTTTTTATTTCTCTTACCATCTGCCTCTCTCGTGCTTGCTCCAACCATGCTGGCCTTCTTCCTCTTCTCCCCAGTTCAAGTCTTGGGCCAATAAACTTTATTTCCTGTGCTTGACTGCTCTGCTCCTGACCAGCCAAATAGCACGCTCCTTCTTTTTATCACTGAGGTCTTGACTTTAATATTGTATCTTGTCCTGATAGAGCCCTTCTATGCCAGTTGTTCTCATCTTTCAGTGTTCACACAAATCTCTGGGATGCAGATTCTGATTCAGTAGATCTGGGCTTGGACCTTAAATTCTACATCTCCAAGAAGCTCCCAGGTGATGCTGATGCTGCTGGTCTGTGGACCACACTGAATCCTAGTAGGCCACTGATAAAACATTTGTTGTTATGTTTTTGTTCCTCGCAGCCCCAGGGGCATGAAAGAGCCAAGTCTCCAGCTTTAGGTGAGAGCAAGCCAGCTAGTATTGAAAGATATTTCTCATTCTAGCATGAAGGTTTGATGAGGCCTTTACCCTTTATTAAAATGCTGAAAGAATGATAAACTAGTCTATTTGAAATGACAGATGGCAAAATCAGTTACTGTATTTGACTGGAGTTTTGCTTGTTTGTGTTTAAAGTTCTGATTTAGAGTTTACGTCATTCCTTGAAGTAAAACTTTTCAAATACAGCACTGGATGGAGTTGAGAGGAACAAGGGCTTCCCAGCCAACTCTTTATTTACTGTAGCTACCTTCTCCATAAACACAGCCTTGGAACATGGGGGTTATGCCAATGAGCATTTAGACACTAAATCTGACATTGTTATTCAGTTTTCTGTTTTGTAAATTTACATGAAAAACTAAACACAGATGACAGCTGGTGATACAGCTTTCTTTATGAATGAAACAGAGACCATACCTTCCTTTTATGCGATGTCTATGCAGTGTTGTCATAATCAACCAGTTGACTGATAAATGCATGATACACGTCTACTATAAGCAGGATATTTTGTGCAAGGATTTTAAGACATGACCTCTGCCTTTTGAGGTTATTACAATTTAGGGGAAAGATACAGGTATACGTAGAAAGTTGATAAACCAAAGCAATATATTAGGTTGGTACAAAAGTAATTGCGGTTTTGCATTGTTGAACCTTGTCATTTGATACTGGAATATGTTCTTAAATAAATGTGGCTATGTTATATAGATCAATTTAAAGTATGTTTCTTGATTTATGCTTTTTGCTAATGACTTATGCCTTGTTGTTTATTGTATATGTATTTTAGACTAGGGAAATGATGTTAGATAAAAAGCAAATTTGAGCGATTTTCTTATTCAAGTTCAAAATGGATCATCGAGCAGCAGAGACAACTGGGAACATGAACAATGACAGCATGAACTGCTAATGAACATGCAGTGCAGTGGTGGGTCGAGAAGTTTTGCAAAGGAGACAAGAGACTTGGAGATGAGTTGCATAGAAGCCCACTATCAGAAGCTGACAACAACCAACTGATCATCTTACAACTACATGAGAACTACATGCCCAAGAACTCAACATCGACCATTCTATGGCCATTTGGCACCTGAAGCAAATTGGAAAGGGGAATGAGCTCGGTAAATGAGCGTCTCGTGAGCTGACCGCAAATCAAAAAAATAATCTCGAAGTGATGTCTTCTCTTATTGTACAACAAGGAACCATTTCTCCATCGGATTATGATGTGTGACGAAAAGTGGATTTTATACAACAACCAGTGATGACAAGCTCAGTGGTTGGGCCAAGAAGAAACTCCAAAACACTTCCGAAAGTCGAGCTTGCACCCAGAGAAGGCTCATGGTCAATTTTTGGTGGTCTACTGCCAGTCTGACCCACTACAGTTTTCTGAATCCCAGTGAAACCATTACATCTGAGAAGTGCACTCAGCAAATCAATGAGATGCACTGAAAACTGCAACACCTGCAACCAGCATTGGTCAACAAAATGGGCCCAATTCTCCTTGACAATGAATGCCTCACTGCACGTCATACAACCAATACTTCAAAAGTTGAATGAATTGGGCTACGAAGTTTTGCCTCATTTGCTATATGTACCTGATCTCATGCCAACTGACTACTACTTCTTCAAGCATCTCAACAACTTTTTGCAGGGAAAATGCTTCCACAACCAGTAGGACGCATAAAATATTTTCCAAGAGTTCACTGAATCTTGAAGCGTGGATTATTTTTGCTACAGGAATAAATAAACTTGTTTCTTGTTGGCAAAAATGTGTTGATTGTAATGGTTCCTATTTTACTTAATAAAGATGTGTTCAAACCTAGTTATAATGATTTAAAATTCAGGGTCTGAAACCACTATTACTTTTGCACCAGCCTAATAAATGGCCTTCCCTGGTGGCTCAGACAGTAAAGAATTCACCTGCAGTGCAGGAGACCTGGGGTTCGATTCCCAGGTAGGGAAGATCTCCTGGAGAAGGGCATGGCAACCCACTCCAGTATTCTTGCCTGGAGAATCCCCATGGACAAAAGAGCCTGGTGGGCTACAGTCCATAGGGTCGCAAAGAGTTGGACACGACTGACTGACTAAGCATAGCACACAATAGAAGTCCTTGCATTTTGAAGGCAAGGACCTAGAGGATCTGAACTAATGATTTTCCTAGTCCATGATATGCCTCTCTGTGTTCAGCACAAAATGAATGGTATGGACCAGCGAATGTCAAACTTAAAGGTGCAAAGAATGCCCTTATTAAAAAATAAATTCAGATTCAGTGGATTTGAGTGGTAACTAGTACTTGTAGTTCTAATAGGTTCCCAGGTTACAACAATGCTGGTGGTATGGGGGCCACACTTTTTGTTGAAAGGAGATATAACAATATTACTCAAAGTGTGATCACCAGATTCCCAGGTGCCTCCCCAGACACACTGAATCTGAGCTCATGGGGAATGGGGCTCAAGAATGATGTTTGAATAAACTCTCCAGGTAATTTTTATGCATTCTAAGGATTGAGATGCCCTGGTAGAGACATGACGTTTTAGGGGCTAAATTCAGAATACGGGTCCTTTCCCCAGCAATTAACACCCATGGTGATATGAGGCCTCTGACTCTTCAGGGACTGTCAATTCAGTACCAAGTAGCCTGATTTGACTTCTCTGACATAGGCAGGGGGAAGGCTGGCCAGGAGCCCCCACTAGAGCCTGACACACACTAACACGTGGTCGGGCAGCACAGACTAGATCAGACTGGAGCATAGTGGCCAGAAAGGAGCTGTGATTTAGCCAGATTGATGGCTCTTCTTATTATAATACTCATGAGGAACAGGGACTATAATGAGTTTAGCAGATGTGGACACTCTAGTGCCGGAGAGTCTCTCTGCCTGAAAGGGAATTGCCATCATCCAATATATTCCCCTGGCCTCTGGCCTGAGATTGAGTTGTCACAGGCTCCCAGACACTGCTCTGGGCACCCCAGATGGTACTGGCTGACAGACTCCGAGCATGTCATTATGAACACATGCAAACCACATGAGGGCCACTAGCTTCTGGAGGAGAGATGCAGGGCCACCCCCACCCCCAAGGCCTTCAAAACACTTCTGGGAGGAAGAGACAACAGTGGGACCTCAGGTACTGGGAGGTCTTGGGAAAACAAAGACTCACGGAAAACCTTTAGAGGGAGGGGATAGGCAGACGATGGGAACTGCCTCTAACAAGAAATTAACATGAGAGTAAAATGTATTCCAGTTCTGGAATTTTCTCTTTTTCTCCCAGTTTCAACACTGTTTGATTGTTTGGTTGGAAGCATTGTTTTTGGAATTAGAGTAGAAACATTAACTTTTCATTTTAGCAGAGAATTAATTATTTAGCAATGGTATAATGATCTTGTCCAGCTAGTAAAAATAAGGCAAAGACTGACTGGGAATTGACAGATTCCTCGGACAATTAGTTTTCTTCAATCTAATTGATTTCACAAATCTAAGAAACTCTTTAATCAGGCTTCGTCTCTGACCCTGACTTTGGAAACTGAGCTTGACTTTGGAGCTGAAATACAGTTCTGGAAGGTTAACAACAAGCATGTCTGTATCTAGCCAGAATTATCCTGAGTTCTTGAATGAATCGAGGCCCTTTCTGCTGTCCCCAGACTCTAAACACAAATTTGTTTTTCAGTCACTCAGTCATGTCTGACCCTTTTGACCCCCTGAACTCCAGCATGCCAGTCTTCCCTGTCCTTCACTATCTCTTGGAGTTTTCTCAAACGCATGTCCATTGAGTCGATGATGCCATCCAACCATCTCATTCTGTCACCCCCTTCACCTCCTGCCTTCAATCCTTCCCAGCATCAGGGTCTCTTTCAATGAGTCAGTCCTTTGCATCAGGTGGCCAAAGTATTGGAGCTTCAGCTTTAGCATCAGTCCTTCCAATGGATATTCAGGCCTGATTTCCTTTAGGACTGGCTGGTTTGATCTCCTAATAAACAACAAAAAAAAGAGCCAGGAGAGGCTGTCCCCTGACACTCCTTCCACTCACTGACTTGCTGTGAATTCCACTGTTGTTCAGTTCAGTTCAGTTCAGTCCCTCAGTTGTGTCCAACTCTTTGCGACCCCATGGACTGCAGCATTCCAGGCTTACCTGTCCATCACTAACTCCCGGAGCTTACTCAAACTCATGTCCATCGAGTCAGTGATGCCATCCAATCATCTCATCCTCTGTGGTCCCCTTCTCCTTCTGCCTTCAGTCTTTCCCAGCATCAGGATCTTTCCCAATGAGTCAGTTCTTGGCATCAGGTGGCCAAAGTATTGGAGCTTCAGCTTTAGGATCAGTCCTTCCAATGAATATTCAGGCCTGATTTCCTTTAGGATGGACTGGTTTGATCTCCTTGCTGCCCAAGGAACTCTCAAGAGTCTTCTCCAACACCACAGTTCAAAAGCATCAGTTCTTTGTTCTTCAGCTTTCTTTATGGTCCAACTCTCACATCCATGCATGACTACTGGAAAAACCATAGCTTTAACTACGTGAACCTTTATTGGCAAAGTAATGTCTCTGCTTTTTAATATGCTGCCTAGGTTTGTCATAGTTTTTTTCGAAGCAGCAAGCATCTTTTAATTTCATGGCTGCAGTCACCATATGCAGTGATTTTGGAGCCCAAGAAAATAAAGTCTGTCACTGTTTCCATTGTTTCCCCATCTATTTGCCATGAAGTAATGGGACCAGATGCCATGATCCTAAGCTTTTTGAATGTTGAGTTTTAAGCCAGCCTTTTCACTCTCCTCTTTCACTTTCATCAAGAGGCTCTTTAGTTTCTCTTCACTTTCTGTCATAAGTGTGGTGTCATCTGCATGTCTGAGGTTATTGATATTTCTCTTGGCAATCTTGATTCTAGCTTGTGCTTCATCCAGCCCTGCATTTCACATGATATACTCTGCATATAAATTAACTAAGCAGGGTGACAGTATACAGCCTTGACACACTCCTTTCCCAATTTGGAGCCAGTCTGTTGTTCCATGTCTGGTTCTAACTGTTACTTCTTGACCTGCGTACAGATTTCTCAGGAAGCAGGTAAGGTGGTCCGGTATTCCCATCTCTTCAAGAATTTTCCACAGTTCATTGTGAAAGTCTACTGGTGTAGCTTCACTTTAAAGCTCTGAATTCCATTAAAATACAAATCTCTCTAGAATAGGTGACACCTTTAAGTGTCCCAAGTAAGGCATCTTGCTAGGAAGAAGGGAGAAATCACAAGGGCCCAAGGGGTCCATGGGGCACCATGATAGAATAGGGCTCTGACATCTTGAGACAAGCCTAGCTTTTCTATTTCCAGACCTGTGGTTGCTAGGAAGGTTTATAACTTTAGGAAAGTTACTTAATGCCTTTTAGGAATGAAGCTTCTCCTCTACCAGATTATAATAATACTCATTCTACATGTTATCCACCACCAATCAAGGCCAATGAGAGAATAGAGTGAAATCATAGGTTTGAAAATATTTTAAAAACCTGAGACTCTTGCAAATCTGAGCTATTATTTTCTAAGGTCTTTCTCTTGTTGTGTGCAAGGCAGAGCTGACCTTTTGAAGATGAACAAGTACCAACCAGTAAACTGGAAGTGAACTGATGCTTTTAAAAGTCAGAGTGTTGTCTATAAACAGTGCATGCATTCTTGGGAGGTCTTATCACCTTTGAGATACAACAACACCCAGTGGTTAAACTGCCAGACAGTCATTCAGGAAACTGATTGACTCCAGGTTTGCACTAATAGCTGCTTAATATAGAAGTCATTTTATGGCAAAAACCCAGTAGCCCAAACCAAACCATTGATAGCCTTGAGTTATTTTAGTTTGTTTGGATCTTGGCTTTTATGTGATCTTAACTGGCTTCCTTTCCAGAACTTCACTGTGTGCAAAAGGTTTTGCTTTCAATTGTTTATTGAATTACTTCAGGTGTCAGAATTAGAGGGATACAGCCCTTGAAATGATAAAGATAAGAAAAAGAAAAGTCTTTGAACATGTTAGCCATTGGCCCCCAGACCTCGTGAAGATGGATGTATGAGACTCCAAGTTCCCCCAGTCAGGCCACGGGTTATATGTTCAATTAGAGGACAGGGTTGAAGAGTACAAGAGGCAGGTCTAACAGAAAGCTGTTTCCACCTGGGAGGATGGCTTGGTTCCAGCCCGCTCCTTGTGGATTTGTTAATTGGATTTGCTCTTGCACTTAAGACAAATCAGCATATATGTTAGCTAGCAGTTTCAGGCATTGCAAAATTGGAATTTTGCTCCAGGAAAGGTTGGCCAAGAAACAAAAAGGACCTTCTCAAGAGGTTTAGTCCTACTGGACTGAAAGAACATTTACAGGTTCAGCAGAGCCAGGAAAGGACAGTGAAAGCTCTGTGTGTCTAAATTTCACTGCTCAGGATGGGAGACTCAGGTTAAGAGATGTACTTAAGCATTTCCACACACCGAAAAGACGCTGGGTTCTGGAGCTCTTTGGGAAAACAGCCTGCATACAAAGTTGTGTGGCCACCAATCCAGCTTCTGGTCCCACCTGAACCCAAGAGACACATAATCATCTTCACAGGTATATCACACTGCCACCCAACCTGCTAGATGAGGGTGCTCCTGGCCGTTTGTGAGTGCAGGCGTGCCTGCAGGACCGCCGGCACGAGTTTTTCCCACACTGAATGTGAGATTTTCTTCCGTTTTACAGCCGCAACTGTTATGCACAGCCAGTGCAGCTGGTGGCAATAAAGTGTGTCTGGGGTTGCTCACCATTTGGGACAAGTCACCTAGCCCTGGTGGACCTGCGGGGATCTGGGAAAGATCCAGAAGAGAGGAGGCATGCAGTGGACAGCTAAGGACCACTGCACTCGAACTGGGAGGGTCAACTCAGAAGGCTCTATGTGGCTCAATGCAATGAGGAATCTCCTACTGGATACTGCGACAGAAAAGGGCAAGAGTGGAAGAAATGGTGAACTCTGAATCAAGCCTGCAGCCTAGTTAAGAATCTTACACCAATCTTAAGGTCTTAGTTTTGACAAACGTGCCATGGTTATGGAAGATGTTAACACCGAGGGTGCTGAGCAAAGAGAGTATGAGAAATCTCTGACCACAAATAGCATTGCACTCTTTCTATAAATATAAAATTACTGGAAAACTAAATATGAAAAGTCTTTGGGGGCTAGCATGTAACTTGGAGGAATGAAATGGGCCAAATTGGGGGCAATCACAAACTAGCCAGCTCTTGCCTCTAGGAATGCCCACTGGTCACCTCTAGCTAGTTGTTCTCAGGTGGCAAAGCAGGCCCCTGTGTTTAGATTCTCTGAGTTTTCAAAAGAATTTAAAAAGTTGTGTATGCATGTATGTGTTCTTGATTGTAATTTATGGTGGAAATTTAAAAACACTTTTTAGGGACAAAGCAAACAGAGCTGCTCTGTGAAGAGAATGGTCCATGGATGTGACCTCTTCTGGGCACCAGAAGATGAAGTGCACCAGAGAAAGAGACCAGGGCCTTTACAAATGCAGATTCCTGGGTGTCTCCTTAGAGGTTTTGATTAGGTAGTTTTAGGGTCACACCCAGGACTCTGCACTGTTATTAAAAACAAAATGTATCCCAGGTGATTTTTGACACAGGAGGTTTGTTGGTTGCACTCTGAGAAATGTTTCTTAAAGGAACAAAATTCCTTTTTCTTAGGTTCTTCACTCTTTTAATTCAACATCTTATTTCTTCTCTCATCATCAGTGATACAGTTTCAAGACCAGTATTAAAATGTAGTCCCAGAAATGTGCTCTCTGAGATGGTAACAACCACTAGCTACAAGAGACCAGTGAGCACTTGAAATGTAGGCTCTAAGTGGAAAATTTATACATAGGACTTTAAAGACTTAATACAAATTTTAAAATGTAAAGCATTTTATGCATAAGTGTTTAACACTGATTAAATGTTGAGATGGTAATATTTTAGATATATTGGATTAAGCAGAATATATTAAAATTAATTAGCTGCTATTAGGAAATTAAAGTCACACATGGGACTCACATGTATGACTCACATTGTATTTCTATTGGATGGTGCAGGTTTAGGCAACTAGGGTGAGGAGGCCTAGCATTCCAGCCCAAGTGCATGGAGGCAGAAGAAAGCTTAGTGTTCATATGTGCATGGGTGCGTGTATGCTCAGTCACGTCCGACTCTTTGTGACCCTGTGGACTGTAGCCCACCAGGCTCCTTTGTCCATGAAATTCTCCAGGCAAGAATACTGGAGTGGGTTGCCATTTCCTTCTCCAGGGGATCTTCCCAACCCAGGGATTGAACTCAATCTCATGTGTCTCCTATTTTGGTGGGTGGATTCTTTACCACTAGCTCCACCTCAGACTCTCTCATATGTCCATAATTCTGCCCAGATCACCAGGGCCAGGGATTTCACAGTGGAGACAGAGCCAACACTGTTAATGCTTTAGCATCCCTCCCTAGAAAGACAGCAGGAGGCAGCAGGCTGAGATCTGGGGCCCTTGGGTCCTAACCATGTCTGCCTCTGCCACCAGAGGCATGACCAAAGCCACTCATATAATCAATATATCACAGAAGAATGGAAAAAGTGCAGTTCATTGTAGGTACCATTTCTAAGAGATGCAAGGAAAGCTACAAATTCTGCTAGGTATGAAAGTAGGCTCAGAATAAGGCAATGTCCCTGATCTAGTCTCAGATTAAGAAATATCAATAGTATTTTCAGAAGTATAAGGAAGTTTTAAAAACTTTTCAGGCTGATGTTAGAGTAAGTCATTCAGTGAAGTTAACAAAATATAGTCACTGAGAGAGAACAGGAATCTTACTCTCCAAACGACAAAGGAGGATTATGAGATCCTGTTAGTGGTTTGGGTTGAGCAGAATGTCTCAAACCCTATTTTCCATTTCTTCTATTCATCAGATCACCAAATGCATTGTGTCAGCACTTTCCAGTCTTAATTCTTTAAAAACATCTATATGCTTCAAGACAAATTTTATCATGTGTTTTTGATTCATTTATACATAACAAATCAAAATGTCCTTTTGTAAGAACCATTTGATGTCCAAAACTACTCTTGATCTCCATTAATAATCCTGTTTTCTTTCAAACTTAAGGTCCCATTGTATCTACACAGAAACCTAAATTCAGGTCTAAAGTTAGAGCTCACAGAATTCAAATAGTCTTACAACTTGGCAAGATGAATTTTACTGATTCAAATTGATGCCACGGAACCTATACATACCTGCTCATTCTTTGAGGATCATTTTCTTGATCTTACCTGCCTGAGCCATGCATATTGACCTTTGTTGATTTTTTTTCATTAGTGTCTCTATTCATCATCTTTTTCTTTGGCAATTACTTCTCACTTCCCTGTTTGAAACTGTTGTCTGCAAGCCCTCAATCCCCAACTTCTGCTCTCAGTCTCCAAAGCTCTAACCATTCTCTGCCCCTCTGCTCTACCTGCTTCTCATCACATTCAGCCTTCACTTCAAGTTCAATTCCCATTGGTAAATTTCTGCCTCTACCCCAGGGTAACTTTCCTTCTGCCTTGTTTTGTTGCCCAAGGTTTTGCACATGTCCTTCAGGTTGTTCTTCCTTTTTTCCCCCTCCATTCGATCCACCAGGGGTGGGAAATCTACAGACAACCTGTATTTCTGATCCAGATATCCCACACCTGCAACCATCAGCCCGCTTGCATAAAGGGCTACATGTAACTAGGAATAGGCATGAGCCTGAACCCTAGACCCACTGACCTAGTAGCACATGATAATATGGTCTCTTACTCTTGATTTGTTCATGAGAAGGAAATAAAATGAATGTACCAATAATAAGTACTGCTTTGATGACCTTGAACTATGAGGACAATTCAGCACGTCATTTTTAACAGACAAAAGTACACATAGTCGATACAGTCTTAGAGCTGATGGTTTTGACTCCAGACCACAAGTTTGTCTTCAGCAGTCCCATCGCTTAGCACATTGGTCCATTTGGTCTCTCAGTCTCCCTAATTCAGAGAACAATTTCCCCATGGTGCTTAGCACTCCCCACTGCAGCCTCCTGTGGGCAGTCCCAAACCCTATCAATATACACACTAGTCCCATCGTGCTCCCTCGGGACCTGCCTCCAGGGAGACAAGAGCTACCTGAGCTGACGAGTCAGGAAGGTCAAGCAGTGAGGCGTGGATGCTTCAGCCCACTTCCACAGTTACCCATTTACAAAAGAAGACACATGTGACAGAACCACAAAAATAAGGATCAAAACCAGTCGAAGGCTAGAAATTAGAAGGGAGAGGAGAGAAGCACATCAGAGACCCAAGACTTACAGTGAGTGAGCCGTGAGGTGAGCTTTAAGACTCGCAGCAATCAGAGGAAAAGCAGAGAGATGTTGAGTTTTACACTTTTGTGTCTGACCCGGGAAGTATGTGAGTTCTTTGGTAGAACTTGTTTTCTCCTGGCAATAAATTCTTGGAGGTTTTTGTTGAATTGACTTTTATATAAATGACAAGATAGAATGAAAGTGGCTTACAGAAGATGTAGAAATGATTTTCTTCCAGCCGTCTCTTCCACCAACCTGCAATGAACACTGAGGGCAAGCTGCTTATTAAATCATAACTCAGCGAAGATATTTCTTTGGGGAGTTTAGCTAATGTGGTCCAGATCCATAACTTTCAGGTGATTTGTCTTGACATACAGATAGAGCTCAGACAGCCTAGAGGAATGGGTGTTTAGCATGACTCAGAGACACTCGCTCTCAAGAACTCATTTTTTCTGCTAATCCTTAGATGGGATCTGGAGACCGGTCCATGTGTTGGAAAGCAAAGTGGGCTAAATGCTGTGATGTGCAGGTGTCAAGCCTGAAGTCTTATCATGAGATAAACATTTCTTCATCATGAAGGTAGGACTCTCCTGCCTTTCCCTGGTTTTAGGCTAAAAATCCCACCTACTTATACAGTTAGAGCTAGAATTTATCTTGAGTAAACAATTATCTGAACAGCTATCCCATTGAAGTTTGAAATTTCCCACATAAAATATGGTTGAGTCAACTTTGGTCTAAAAACTTTTTTTTTTTTTAATGTGGACCATTTTCAAAATCTTCATTGAATTTGTTACAATATTGTTTCTGTTTTATGCTTTAGTTTTTCATCCACAAGACATGTGGGATCTTAGTTCCCTTACCAGGCAGGGGTCAAACCCACAGTCCCTGCATTGGAAGGCAAAGTCTTAACTATTAGACTATCAGAGAAGTCCCTGGCCTGAAAACTTTTAAAGGCATGTATCGATTGCAATTATAAAATAATCAACCTGTGGCACACTCAAAGGGAGCATTTGACCTGTTCTTTCTCTGATATGCTACAAAACATACCCTCATTTATTTATGTCTTTCGGATGGAGACCTCTTCAGTGACAGAAATGCTAACGAAAAGTCAGTCTGCATGACCCAAAGAAAAGGATCAGTGAAAAAAATTTATACCAAATAATGTCTTTCCTTTGAAATCATGGCCCAGAAAAAAGTGTTAGCATCAAAGAGGACATTTCTAGCTATCATCTTAGCTCATGATGATTCCAAACCCTGGGTAACACTGGTTGGCGTCAGCCTTTATCAGGCTATGTATCATGTTGGTTGATTGCAGCCTCCATTTCTTGAGCACGGAGGGTTCGGGGGAGCTTGTTACAGCCCATCAGCAGGCTGCATCCTACGAACCAGTCTTTGACAACGGAAATGATCACTAAGGTTCAGGACAGAGGTAGCACCATAACCGTGGGGATCCAGCGTGGAACCTCAAATCTGGTTACTTCTCTGCCTGCCTCGGCCAGGCACCAGGTAATTTGCTAGTGAAGATGAAGATTTGTGGAGCTGAGAAATAGACAAATAAACGCAAGTGAGGATAAAGCCAGAAGAAACGCTGGGGCTGGAGCCAGCGATCCCAGCTTGACAACCGCACTGAGAGGGGGTAGGGTGTGGCCCATGGCTGCAGAAGGCAGGGCAAGACTGAAGGAACTTGGGTTCTGGGTCCTGAGAACCTGGAGATCCTCATGACAAGAAGAGAGAACCAAACTAGTGGGTGGGACCTGTGCACAGACCAGTTAGGTGGAGGTGCTCCTGGTCCTAGGCCCCTCACCCATTTCACTGTCTCTTCTCATCAAGGCTCACCGGGGTGACCTACTTGTCCCATTATGGAGCATTTTCTCCCTTCTACTTTCATCCATAAGTCAGGTGAACAAAGGGAGGGGCTGAGAGACCCTCCCAGCCCAGTGGTTCTCATCAGTTCAGTCAGTTCAGTTGCTCAGTCGTGTCTGACTCTTTGCCACCCCATGAATCGCAGCACGCCAGGCCTCCCTGTCCATCACCAACTCCCAGAGTTTACTCAAACTCATGTCCATCGAGTCGGTGATGCCAACCAGCCTTCTCATCCTCTGTTGTCTCCTTCTCATAGCTTTAAGATGTTCAGTTGCCAAGTTGTGTCTGACTCTTTGCGACCCCAGGAGCACGCCAGGCTCCTCTGTCCTCCACCATCTCCCAAAGTTTGCTCAAGTTCATGTCCATTCAGTTGGTGATGCTATCTAACCATTTCATCCTATGCGGCCCTCTTTTCTTCCTGCCTATTTCTAAATAGTACAACCAAATTCTAAGAATATAGCTAAAGAAATGTGTGGGCTTCCCTGGTGGCTCAGATGGTAAAGAATCTGCCTTCAGTGCAAGGGACCCAGGTTCAATCCCTAGATGGGGAAGATCCCCTGGAGAAGGGAATGGAAACCCACTCCAGTATTCTTGCCTGGAGAATTCCATGGACAGAGGATCCTGGAGGGCTACAGTCCATGGGGTTGCAAAGAGTCGGACACAACTGAGCGACTGACACTTCCATTTTATAGAAATGTGTACTCGCATTAGAAACACAAATTGATCTCTTTAGGAAATTTTGGATGGGTTTTTTTCAAAAGATATAAAGTGGAGAAAACATTCATCTCCTTCGATAGCTGCAGAACATGACTATGTTCCTTGATACAGTTTGAGTATCAAGTTCAAAGGTTTGAGTTCAAAGACCACAACCTCCCTCAAGTATATTCAGTAAGGGCTGGTAATCTGTGACTGGTCTCTAGGCCCTACCTGGCTGGCAGCCTTGGTGTCCCTCTGTGTCCCCCACTTGCAGGACCCATTCAGAGATGAGACAGACTGAATGAGCTAAAGTTCCAGTTAGAACATTCAGTGGCATTACATTGGTTGGCAGGAGAACATTCTTTTCAGCACTGAACTATATTAACTGAAATTCTGCCTTGCTCCCCTGTACCTGAATGTGGCAGATATTGGCCACCTGGCCCCTAAATCTGTTTATTCTTCCTCCTGGATGCATAGCTAGCTGGATCCACAGCTAGATTTGCTGAGTTAATGAGGCCATGTGATCAAGTCCTGATCAGTGGGTTGTAAGCAGAAGTGATGAATCCTTTCCAGGTCTTGCCCATTACAAGCCTCCCATGGGTGACTCTCTATGCTTCTCCTTCTCATCAGTGACCTGAAAGTCATGTTTGGTGGCACCAAAGCCACAAGTTGGATGGTGCCTGAATCACTGAGTCACTACTTGGAGGAGACCTGCCTAACAACCAGAATGTTAATATTTGGTTTGAGAGGTATGAGAGCAATAGATAAACTCTTACAAGTTGCATCACTATAACCTGGAGGTTTATTACAGCAGTAAGACTTATGCTAAACATTATGTCAAGTTCTTTTCTGGGAATCTGTTGTGTTTTTCCAAGTCCCTGAGGATTAGGCCCCTGCACTGCTGTTTCTGTTGTTCCCTTGGACTTGGAGCCCTTTCCTGACCCCAAGCTAGGTGACCTAGCCTATCTCTATTCTGTTTCTATTTTTATTTTTATATCTATTTCTATATCTCCTGTCTCTCTGCTAAACCCCCATTGGTGTGCCAAAAGCCTCTTCCTTCGGAGTTTCTCATCACTGGTCTTAGCTGTTTTGGCAGATATGATATCTCGATGCTTCTTCATCCTCTTTTCAGATTTCCCACTCCATTTTGCTACCTATAAACCTGACCTCAGGCATCAAGTTACGTCTTTTTGCTCCCCTGGTGCATCTATTTCCACGCTTTGACATCACCCAGTCAGCTTCCTTTGACCAATGATGGGTATCACCTGCCCCAAGCTCTAGGTCAGTGGTTCTCAAAGTGTGGTCAGCATCAACATCACCTTGGGTCTTGGGGAGAAATTCAGATTCTCAGGCCCCACCCCAAACCTACTCCAAGAAACTCCAAGGGTGGAGCCCATAGTCTGTATTTTAATAAGGCTTCCAGGTGATTCAGATCCATGTTCAAGTGTGAGAGTCACCAAGCTAGAATCTGAGACTCTGAATCATGGACCTTAGTCTTATCTCCCAGGAACAGCGTTATCAAGAGGCTGCACTGTCAGACTTCCCTGGTGGTCCAGCAGAGAATCTGGCTGCCAATGCAGGGGACACAGGTTCTATCCCTGCTCCAGGGAGATTCCACATGCTGTGGGACAACTAAGCCCAAGAGCTTCAACTACTGAGCCCACATGCTGCAACTGCTGAAGCCTGCACGCCCTAGACCTGGTGCTTTGCGAGAAGACAAGCCACCACAATGAGAAGCATGCCGGCCATTAGAGAGTAGCCCCGCTCACCACAATTACAGAAAGCTGTGCACAGCAATGAAGAGTCAGTGCAGCCAAAAATAAATCCATAAATTTTAAAGAAAAGGGCGGGTGTGGATTGTCATATTTTTTTTTTCCAGCAGCAACACATGTCTGGAAGTTTTCCAGATAATCCTGTCCTTTTCATCCAGTGGGGCTCTTCAGATATCTCTTTGAAATTAAACCTATAATCTCTTGTACCAAGACAGAGCATTTTGATTAAGTACATGGCCCTAAATTGAAGTGCTTTCCCAACATGAAACAAGGTTCTTCAAATCCTTTGTGTGTGTGTGTGTGTGTGTGTATTTTTTAATATAGCCATCAGAAATAGATCAGTGCTAGAAAGCCAAGAGCAAGATTCCTATTTTCTGGAAGAATATGCTGAATTTAAATCTCAGTGGTTGCTGATGAGGTCACCTTCCATCTCTAAAGGGGATTTGATACTGCCCCAAAAAATGATGTTTAAGGTTGGAGAACTGACCCTGAAAATACCAATTTTCCTTTTTAAAAAGTTTTTGTCAAACAGTAGTCCCAAGAAAAAATAATTTAATGATGAATATCTTGGTTCCTTCAAAAAGTTCAATGTAGTATAGAGTGGGTTGCCTTTGAGACTGTTTTTCTTACTAGAGAAGCTGACAACTTGGTGAAGATGGGCTGCTAACATCTCTCAAAGCCTTAATTGCTAAAGAGTGCATTTATTCTAAGAGTTTGCAAGATTAGAAGCCACCTGGAGAAAATGATATCTCAAAGCTAGCTAATCTCTGAAAGCAAGCTGTGAAGAAACTAAAAATAAATGTATTTTTAAACACATGAAAAAGTTGACAGAATCGAAATGGAGAAAATTAGTCCACATTCTCATACACGTGGCAAGAGTTTAGTTTTCAATGGTGTCTTTTTAAAAAAGAAAATTTTGGAATGATGATGTTGACTTTTGAAAGAACATTTATTTATTTATTGCATTTATTTTGGCTGCACTGGGCCTTCGGTGCTGGCGAGGGCTTTCTCGAGTTGTGTCATGCAGACTTGCCATTGCAGGAGCTTCTCTGGTTGTGCAGAAGGGGCTCTGTAGCACGAGGGCTTCAGTAGTTGTGGTGCACGGGCTTAGCAGCCCCTCAGCATGTGGAATCTTTCCATACCAGGGATGCAACCCATGTCCCCTGCATTGGCAGGCAGATTCTCGACCACTGGACCATCAGGGAATTTCTTCAATTGTGTCTTAATGTTTGACTATAATTTCTGACCTGCAACAAGGTGCAAAGCAAATGTTACCCTACAAATTACTGTGTGGGTTGCAGTCAAGGTTCAAAGTGTAGCCAGGGCCTCTCCATGAGGTTATATCCGCAGACAAGCCCAGCATCCTGAGTCTCAGACGTTGCTATGCCTCTGTTGACGGCACAGCATTTAGGGAATTACAACATATTGGGCGTTCCTTTCCCAGCTCTAACTGTATGGCAAGAGTTGAGAAGTAGTATGTTTAGACTCGAGGGCTGGTTTTTTTTTTATATGTTGGAATGATGATACAGATTCCTATGAAAAGAAATCAAATAAACAATATAGGTAAGCAAAAGGAAAGACAGATGATGTTCAACTTCTTTAAGACCTATCCAGCAGATCTCAACCAGCCCCTTTAGATTTTTTTTTGGACAGGAGTATGGGGCTAGTTCTTATTTACATGATTCACTTGCAGCCTATCCAGATGTGTTTATTTCGAAGAAATGTCCAGGTTCCTCCAAGGAAAAGACTGAGATCACTGTCTTCAGCGGCAGCATCGCCGATCAGTGTGAGATGTTTATGCTCTCTTCTAGTTCAGTTGATCCTTTGGAAAGTGTGACAAAATGGTTGCTGTTTTTTGTTTTTTAAACACTGTGCCTTTGTCTGTTTCCAAAATGCCTACACCTCCTGAAGGAAGAAACTCCAGTCGTGAAGCCATACCGAAACTTCTACTCTGTACAAAAGCCATCTCTGTGTCTGTCACTGAAGCTGCTGATAAGTTATCATCATTGAAACTCACTTCTAAACACCATGATTACAGGAAACTATGCTATATAACAGCAGACACAGTTATATTTCTAACAGCTTAAAACTTGAGATAGCACTCATAAGGATCGGGATTAGAGAAATATATACTATCAGCCAAACCCTATTTGGACACAAACATTAACGTGTTTCTATAAGAAACATTATGAAGAAGCAAAACTCATACATGATGTGGTATAAGGAGCAGTGGTAGGTATTACAAGCTTCCAAAAGAACAACCTCTTTAGAACTAACACACACACAGAGATTCCCGGTCTTAACACTTCATGGAGACCCTCTTTATGGGGAGGAAGGTGGTCCAAATGTTCTACTTTCTTCCCCTACAACCCAGCCCTCGGGGATATATTGCCCCCTCTTCCATTCAAAATTCCATCAGGGAGAAACTCTTTCCAACCAATGAGAATTTAAAGGCCCCTCTCATGGGCAGGGCTTCAAAATGTCACCAGGGCAGACGCTGCTGATTTTTGTAAAATAACCATGACCCCTGGAGTTAGAGAAAGAGAGCCACTATGTCCCTGCGTGACAGTCAGTATTTTGTAGAACATATTAGAAAGAAGTGGAGTCTTCTGTATGTATCAATTCAAAAAGACGTAGTCTTCAAAATCTGCATTTGGGCAAATTGGAAGCCAAAAGTAAAATTTAATCATGAGGATACTGAAATCAGAAGCAGACATTCTACACAGATGAGGCTGCTCAAGGAGAGGTCAACGCGGAAGGTCTAAGAGGCTCCAGACAAGACCCACACAAAAGAGCTCCCTCAGCCACTTGTAAAGGTTGTCTCTGTCCTCAGTAAAAAGAGATTCGGAGATTCGTAGGACTCAGGCTCTACGTCTTTGTTAATTGAATTAATATCTAAATTACATTGGCTTGTACTTCAGAATGTGAGTCCAGTCACCCTCAAGTCTTTTGATCACCCTCATAAAGTCCCAAGCTAAAAAATAAAATTAAATTAAACAAGAGTGAGGGATTATCACTTTTACCATTTGAATTGTTACAGAAGGTATCTATCTTCATAATTCAAAAACCTGAAATAAAATGTCTTAATCATAAACAAAAGAAGGGAAAACCCTATAGGAAGAAATATAAAGAGATATCAAGGCTAAGCAGTCACTTAGCTGCTACAGCGAAGTTAGAACGGAGAATCCGGGTGAACAGCCCAGTCACAGCCTGGCCAGGCCGTAGAGTTAATCACGACCTAAGTTGTTTCCTTGCTTTGGCTCCTACATTCACAGAGAGGCTGCTATTCGCTTTCCTGCTTTCTGGGAACTGCCTCCCCCGTCTCCTGCATGGTTGAGAGGCTGAGGCTGAGATCCCTCTTCCTCAGTTGCTTGGGTAACCATCTCTTCTAGTCACCTCCATCTCAGCCTCCCCCTGCCCTGATTTCAGTTGTGTGCCCACCTCTGCGTGCCTGAGGGGAATGATGGGGTTGCAGTGAATGACCCCTTCTCTTCAGGTGAGATTCTGCCCCTTCTCTTATAGAGCCTGCATGAAACAATGCCTTAGACAACCACATCACTCATTCAGCAAGCATTGTTCATATGTTTTAACAGGAATTCGGCTGCCAAGATTATCTGGCTCTTTTCTGGGAATGGTGAACTCAAACTGTATAGCTGAGAGATGGAACTGTAAACAGGAAAGGAAAAGCTCATCTCACACTCAGCACACAGCCTCAGGGAGAGTTTGATGTTTCATTCATTCATTCAACAAACATTAAACGTATCCTTTCGATCAGGCATTGTGCTAATCAATGGGGATAGATATGGGAAAACACAGATAAAACAAAATAGTGTCTCTTCAACAAATAATGCTGGAGCAACTGAACATTCACATATAAAAATGTGACTCTAGACCCAGACCTCACTTCCTTCTCTAAAATTAGCTCAAAATGGATCATAGACCTAAGTATACAATGCAAAACTATAAAACTCCTAAAAGATAACATAGGGAAAACCTAGATGACCTTGGATATGATGATGACTTTTTAGATACATCACCAAAACATGATCCATGAAAGAAATAATCGATAAGCTGGACTTCATTAGATTGAAGACTTCTGCTCTGTGAAAGACAATATTAAGAGATAGAAAAGACAAGCTACAGACTAGAAGAAATATTTGCAAAAGACGTAACTGATAAAGGACTGTTACACATAAAATTGGCCTTCCAGGTGGCTCAGTGGTAAAGAATCCACCTGCCAATGCAGGAGACACAGAAGACATGGGTTCAGTTCCTTGGAGGAGGAAATGGCAACCCAATCCAGTATTCTTGCCTGGAAAATCTCATGGATAGAGGAGCCTGGCAGACTACAGTCCATGGGGTCACAAAGAGTTGGACGTGACTGAGCAACTAAGCACACACATCCGAAATACACAAAGAACTTTTAAAACTAACAATAAGAAAACAACACCCAGTTAAAAAATGGGTCAAAAACCTTAATAGACATCTCACCAAAGAAGATATGCAGATGACAAATAAACATAGGAAAAGATGCTCCATATATGTCAGCAGGGAAATGCAACAATGGGATACAACTATATACCTATTAGAATGCCCAGAACCTTGACCCCCAACAACATTTAATGCTGGAGGGGATACAGAGCAACAGAAACACTCATTCATTACTGTTGGGATTGCAAGATGGTACAGCACTTTGGAAGACAGTTTGGCACATCCTTAAAAAATTAAATTTACCATATGATCCAGCAATTGAGTTATTTAGTATTTACCCAAAGGAGTTGAAAACTTTTGCCCACACAAAACCTCTGCATATTGATGTTTAAAGCAGCTTCATTATTAATTACTAAAGCTTAAAAGAAACCAAGATGTCCTTCAGTAGGTAAATGGATAAGTAAGTTGTGGTATATACTCTTATTGCATGGACAATAGAATACTATTTAGTGCTAAAAGGAAATAAGCTATCAATCCATGAAAAGACATGCATGCTAAATGTTAATTAAGTGCATATTAAATATGTTACTAAGTGAAAGACTCCAATCTGAAAAGACTTCATACTGTATGATTCCAACTTTATGACACTGTGGAAAAGGCAACCTATGGAGATAGAAAAAAGATCAATGGTTGCCAGGGACCCTTAAAATCCAAAGAGGCAACACTTCCTCTATCCATTAAGGATTAATTAGAGAGGAGAGAACTAACAAACACAGAGAAAGATTGGGAAATGGTCCAGGTGAGAATTCCCTGTGGTCTTGACAAGAGGTTCTTAATAATTTTTCTGGTGCAATTACATATAACAGATGACATTCATAATGGGCTATGACCAGGTACATAATACGAATTATAACAGGAAATGCCAAATAACAATGGCTTAAGGAAGAACCTCTCTGTGTCCTTCATGATATAGATCTCTATCTATTAATAGAGTTCAGGGCTGGAATACAGCTCCATGGTAATCACTAACCTAGAATTCATCTGCCTTTACACTTTACCATCCTGAAGTGTGGCTTCTAGTCTACTCATGATCCTAAATAGCTGCTGGAGATCCAACCATTGCATCCACAATGCAAGCCAACAGGAAGAAAGAATCCAAAGTAGGACCCAAGGGTTCCTTCTCGGCTAAGTCAGCTCCCTTTAAGCAGCCTTTCTGGAAGTCCCAGGCACGATTTGCTCTTCTCTTTCATTAGCCAGAACTTAGCCCTATTGCCGTATTTTGCTGGAAGAGAGGCTGGGCTTACTGACACCATAAATAAAACAGAAGTTTTACCTGAGGAAGAGAGACTTGAAGGAAGCAGCTAGGTCTGTTTCTGCCAGGGTTATACATAATTTCCAAAGCACTAACCCCAACTTCACTTCTTTCTCTCTCCCTCAGGTATGTGCTTGACTCTGAGAGGAACATTATTATAGGGCCAACCTTGACCTGCTTCAGTTGACTATTTAAAAATCACCATTTACAAACCTAGGGATTTTATGTTCTATTTTCTAGATACACATCAACATCCACTGTAACTGACCAAGGTGTGTTGCCGTGAAGTCTGAGAGAGCACTGCCTATATGAAGTAGGTAGCTGTGTCTATGAAAGGAGAAACAGAGCCAAGAAGATGTGAAGGAGAAAGTGACAGGATGAAATTTGCAGCCAAATATCTATCTTTTAAACATGAAGAGATATGATAAGTAAGAAAAAAAAATAGTTTAGGAGCTCCTTCTAGGAATGTCAGCAATGTGGTTGGGGTGGTTGTAATGGAGACGCTCTAGCTAAATGCTCTTGGTTTTGGAGGCTCTCACACGGCACCCACTGTGGCCGTCTGCTTCTTTCACAACCCACAGCAGACCATGCCTCCTGGAACTCATGCCTCTGTGTAGTCCCCTCCCTTGGATCAGGGCTGCCCTGTGACCACTTTAACCAGAGCCAAGCTGTGCCAGTGGCCAGATTAGTTTTAAGAAGGCCTGGAAGTTTCTATTTTTGCTTCTTGAATATTTCAAGCTGCCACGGAAAAAGTCTGGCTACTCTGCTGGAGAAACCATGTGCAGAGATTCAGCGGAGAGGCCACGTCGAGAAGGAAAAGCCCTGAGACTCCGAGAAGACTGGCAGTCTAGTAATCTCAGCATCCAGTGAAGACCAGATTCCAGCGTCCCTGCCAGCTGAATGCATCCACGCGAGGACCACAGGCAAGCCCAGACTGAATCGTGAGTGAATGAAATGGTTGTTGTTTTATGTCGCGATGTTTTGAGGTGGTTTGTACTTAGCAACAAATAACCAAGACACTACTACCTCCCCAAACACATCTACAGGCTTGAGTTGGGACCCTGGCCAATGTGGCTGCTATATCTTGTGCTGTTACTGCGGTGGCTGTTGAGACAGCCCCGGCTGGACTCTGCTACTGTAGCCGCGAGATTCAGTGCCCTCTGGGTTACTCCCTAACCTCACAGCCCTGAATTCCACCTTCTTCCAGATATTCCTCCTGACTCAGTCAAGCCACTCAGAAGCATTTCTCACATGAGCACCCCTGCCCTTTCCAGTTTCCCAGCAGGAATTTGTGCCACCCTTTCCCCATCTTTGGACCCCGTCATGAAAGCCAGCCCACTGTGTACGGACACACACACACACACACACACACACACACACACACACACACACAACACAGGGAGTCTTAACTGCAAGTAGGTCAAGTCTTGTTCAGGAACTGTAGCCAGAAAAATGAGTTCTGGCATCTCCCACTGGAATCTGGAACACATTTTTCCATAAAAGCAGTATTATAGATGATTTTAGGTTCTGTCGTACTATTGGAACTAGAGTTCAGCTACATTGCTAGTTAAATAAACATTTAGGGGCTGCTCTGGGAACATAATTACCTTTTATAACATTGTCCTAATGGGAAACAAGATCCAAATATCTGACTTAAGAATGAACTTTTGGAAGCAATCTAGTTATAAATTAGAAACTCTTATTCTATGTTGAATACCAATTATATAGCAGATGCTGTGGGGTAAGTAGGAGAAAAAAAGATGATTGTGGCCTCTTCCAAAGAAGTTATAATTTGTTTGGGAGAGAGACAAAAACACATAAGAAGCAATAGACAGGCAAGGCCATCTATAAGCGAATCTAAACTTGTGTCAGATTGATTAGCAAGTGCCTCAGTTATAAAAGCAAGCCTGGAAGTTCTTCTTCATTGTTTATTTACAACAGCTTCCAGACACCTGTTTCCAGAAGTCTCATGGACACATGTTGTTCACAATTACCCAGGAGCTGTTTTCTGTTAATGGGAAAGGAGTGGGCAGGTATAGGGAGCATCTGTATTCACCTAGCTGTTTAGTAACGGGAAAAGATGGGTCCTGGGGCTTAAGAACTAACTGTAGGAGAGCAACAGTCAGGTGGCTTGATACAAACTATTGACAAATAGATGGCCAGTAATTTCTACAGCAGAGATGGTTTTATTCAGAACCAGCAAAGCATGGCAATTTGGGTCCATAACCATGGCGAGCTCCACAAGTCCCCTCCCCGACAAGGAGAGGGCTCATGTATAATGGGGGACTGAAGCTGGGAGGGCTATAGGAAGCAGAGTCCCTTGGAGGAACAGGGAATTCAAAGAATAGTGGCTTTTCATTGGCTGGGTTGTGACAGTCTCTCACTGGCTGAACTCATACCAGGCAAGAAGGGGAAGTCTTTCTTCTTCCTGTGAGGTTCTTCTATAGTCACAGGGCATGACAGCTCCCCCTTCTGAATGCCCAACTCTATTTTAATACATTATTGACTGGGGGATTTTTGCAGAAACTAAGGCCTCTGGTGGCTCAGTCAGTAAAGAATCTGCTTGCAGTGCAGGAGACTTCCTGCAATATAGGAGACCAGGGTTCGATCTCTGTGTTGGGAAGATCCCCTGGAGAAGGAAATGGCAACCCACTCCAGTATTCTTGTCTGGAGAATCCCCATGTATGGAGGAGCCTGGCGGGCTATAGCCCACAGGGTCGCAAAGAGTCAGACATGACTGAACAACTAAACCACCAAATCAGTGCCTGTGGCATTAATATATCTCTGACCAATAACGTGTTAACTGGGGTTTCTGCTTATTAATTTTTATGCAACCCAGGAATCCTTACCACTGGCCTCACGAAGGGCTACCCAGAGACCCCACCTCTGTGTTTCTCAGGGTGCAATCTGGGGACATCTGTATCAGAATCCCATGGAGGGCTTACTTTGTATATGCACTCTCAGTCACTCAGTCGTGTCCTACACTTTGTGACCCCATGGACTGTAGCCCGCCAGTTTCCTCTGTCCATAGGATTTTACAGGCACGAACACTGGAGTGGACTGTCATAGCCTCCTCCAGAAGATCTTCCCAACCTAGGGATCGAACCCATGACTCTTGCATCTCCTGCATTGGCAGGTGGATTCTTTACCACTAATGCCACCTGGGAATCCTGTGGGGCTTACTAAAAATGCTGATTCTGGGGTTGCACCCCAGATCTGGTGGCTTGGGAATCTGCATGAGTGATCAGCTCCCCAGCTTAGTCTTATGCTGATGAAATTTCAAGTTGCTATTGCCAATAAAGCCACCCCAGAGATGGAATAGTCTGCTCAGAGACTCAGGAGTGCTTCCCCTGGAAAGCTAAGGGAAATCGAGAAACAAGTCTTCCAGGCCCCTTCTGGGTAACCTTGCTGCTACCAGCCAAGTTCCTGGGATAAAGCAAACATATTCAAAGAGCCAGGCATGGAGTGGGGCCTTTTGCACACTCTCTCTGCACTCTGTGGCTCTGTTTCCATCCCAGCCAGAGCACCACACAGACACTGCAGACGTGTCTAAGGCATCTGGACCAAAACTCAGCATCTGTTGTAAGAAAAATGAGGTTTTCCAAGCAGGGCCTCTTTGAAGTGAGACAGTGCCAAGTGGGATGGGGCCTCCCAGGTAGCCCCCATCACATGGAAACATACAAGTAAATTTCCCCAGGAATAGAAAATGTG
The DNA here is from genome assembly GCA_024291935.2 of Okapia johnstoni. NCBI lineage: Eukaryota > Metazoa > Chordata > Mammalia > Artiodactyla > Giraffidae > Okapia > Okapia johnstoni. The sequence continues at coordinate 51,342,723 of CM044313.1, forward strand.
CTCTGAGCAAGACTCCAGGATTCATACGAGAGCCTGTTGCACTCTGCTTGGGTCTTCTGCCTTTGGCTCTGTCATCAGGACCATCCTGCAGCATCCAGGGCCTGAGTGCTTCCTTACCCACCCTTCCTTACCCACCATGTGCAGTCACCCCAGGGCAAGTACCCTCGCACATGGGACGGTGTGCTGATTTTTATCACTCAGGGTGAAATAACCTTAGAGATCATTTTTAGAGTAAGGCATCCATGCCCATGTGGTGGGATACTTTCAAGGTAAGAGTTGTCTCTCCTGGCTTCCCCTCCCACACTCACCTGTCCCTCTGATGCTTGAGCACCTAAACATCCTCTCTCCTATGCCTCTAGGAAGGGATGCTGCTACCCAAGCAAGGATGACAAAGGCACCAAACTCCTGACTCCTCCCTCGTAGAAGCCCAGGCATAGGATACAAACAAAGTTTGGATAGATATGTAATTAGCTAAAGCTATTTTCCATTCCTTCCAGTGCCAGCCCTTCTTCCCAGGACTAGAGAGAATGGTCCAGACTGAGGGCAGGAAGATGCCAATCCAGTGGGTCACTGCATGGTTCCCTTCCCCACCACTGGCCAAGTCCCAGCTGAGCTTGAGAATCTCAGTGGATGAGGAGACTGTGCCCTGGTCCCTGGGAAAGCACAGGGAAAACAAAGGAAATAATGAAGGACCTTAAGCAGCCACACCACCTCTGAGGCCCCCCAGTACTGTGGGAGTACAGTTAAATATGTCCAAGAGGAGGAAGCGGCTGGGAAGCACACTGTCTGGATGTATGTCGGATGTTTGCATGGCACAACACACATCTCAGGAAATGTCAGCCTGAAAAGAGGACTCAGATTCATTTCTCCATTCCCCCAAGGCCTTAGAATTGTGATCACTGGGGACATAGACACTAGCCTGGGACAGGGGACAGGAAACCTGAGTTGCCTAAGATTTGGATATTGCCACTCCCTGAAATGAGGGTTTGAAATGGATGTGAAACTCAGAGAGGTTCAGGAAGGTGGAAGAAAGTCGCCTTTCTCACACCTTTACATTTCTAGGACATTTTTATGAGCTTTAGAACGTTCCTATGTGTCATACAGTTCATGTTAAATGAAACTTCACTGTCCTAGAATTTGAACTTGGGTCTAGTAGCTAAAAGTGTGTGCTCTAGAGACAGACTGGAGGATCTGAATCTTTGCTCTGCCATTATCCTTGAGCAAGTTACTCTCAGCTAGTTTCTTCATCTGGTTGTCAGATTAATTCACATACAGGACTTAGAGCAGAACCTGGCGCATAACTGGCCTTGCTCAATCAGAGTTAGGATGGCTAACTCTTGCTCAATTCACAATGTTACAGAATAAATTGTGCATGTTTTTTCACTCGCTGTTTTGCTTTGGTCATCAGGGGGATTTGTCATTGAACTTAACCATGAAAATGTCAACTCTCTTAGTGAGAACCTGCCTGTCAATGCAGGAGACATAAGAGTCGTGGGTTCAATCCCTGGGTTGGGAAGAAGATCCCCTGGAGAAGGAAATGGCAACTCACTCCAGTATTCTTGCCTAGAGAATCCCATGGACAGAGGAGCCTGGTGGGTTACAGTCCATAGGGTCACAAAGAGTCAGACATGACTGAAGCAACTTGGCATGCACAAGGACAGAAAATTATTTTTAAATGAATTACTAGGTGGGAAACAACAGGCCTTCCCATCCATTTGGTACTCTTTCTCATGTATTTTCAAAGGGGAATTCTTGGTGTTTTACATATTTTCTTCTTGACAGCTCCTTTTATGCCTACCTGATTTCTGGATATGGAAGACCACCCTTCTGTCTGAATGATCGCAGTCATTTTATATCCTGGCCAAACATTCAAAAAGTCTGTGCAAACAAACATGCCCAGTATAGTCACAACAGTGTGTGGGTATCTGTATGCACAGCAAGGAGGGCTCAAGTCTACAAGAGAGCACTGCTGCTTGGATAATGCACATTGTTCAAGCTCATCTAAGAAGATGTCCTTGGAAAGCATGTAAACTCACTTGCGTTGGCTTATGGAAAGCCTAACTTCTTCAAGACAGGCCCTCAAAGTGTGAAGGTTTTGAGGGTGCAAGACTGGCACTCACCTGGGCTCAATTTGCTTTCAGCAAAAGTTTGATTGACACTTAGTGCCAAGATGCATCTGTTTGTTTTCTAGATTAGCAGTCCAGAGTCACCTCACCCAGCAATGCCAGATGAAGCTGCCGATATGAACAAGTGGACACAGAATAGGCTTTGCTCAATCCTATGGTGACTAGACCTTCATCCTATCACTATTTTTCAAGAGACAGCTGAGGCTGAACTGCCTTGAGCAGTCCACTTTGGAAAACTCATTTTTATCTACCCTAACTGTCTATTGTGTGTAGACAGCTTCCCCAGCATTTCCAAACCAGAAATCATTGCAGGCACCTCACTGACTGGCTGCTGGGTCACTGTGAGGCCGTACACCCAGGGCTGGGACAGGTCACAGCTTTCTGAGAGGCCAAGAATCACAGCCCTCCCTGGACTGAGCAGTCTTTTTAGTATTGCTCGCCTAGACACCAACAGATCCACATCTATAAACATTCTTGAAATATGTATTATATATTCTATTCCATATGGACCACCTAGTTAGCCATGATAATACTAATAGCTCATATTTCTTGGCTCCTGACTCTGCCTCAGGCGTTACCTCAAGGGCTGGTTCATGGGTATGTCATTAGCAGAGCTGTAAATGGTCCCATGTTCAGAAGATCCCTGTACTTGGGGGTTTAATGATCTGTGTTCCGACAAGATTCTGCATCATTTTATCTTTGAATATGCATTTTGTGAGTGAAGTACAGTGAGACAAAATAGTTTGCACCAGGGTCCTAGAGACTCTTTCTGCCTCCCACCTTCTCACTTCCTTCCCATCAGCGGATTCTCACTCACCTACTCTCTTGCTCCCTGGGGCCAGAACACTGTCCCACCACTCCACCCCCACACAGTAAACACTGAGGCCCTCCACCACCACCCCCCACCCCATCACAGGGAGAGAGGGAGTCAAGTGCATGTACCTTGTGTCTTCAGCCAGGGCAGCAACCATCCCCACTGCCTCATGAAGCCCCATGGGCATCCATCATGTGACTCTGCTGGGGCGAGTTTCTTGCCCACCCCTGATCCAAGTACTAGTTGAGCCCTTTGAAGAGGTTTCAATCCCTTGGGGAATCACCTGTTTGACCCATGAGAAGGGAAGGTGCCTGGTCCAATTTCCTCCCTTTCAGCTGATACCTGGCAGTCAGTGGGCTGTGTCTGGGTGCCAAGTTACAGGGAGGGGCCCTCAGACATCTGTGAGAGCCTATGGTCATGCAGCACGTACCTATAACCACACAACTATAACTGCGTGAGGCCAGTCACGTACATGCAGTGCTCTGAGCCCTTCGTGTGAATTAACTCACCACCTTACAACCAGATGAGGAAAACGAAAGTGAAGAGAAAGTGAAAGTCGCTCAGCCATGTCCAACTCTTTGCAACCCCATGGACTATACAGTCCATGGAATTCTCCAGGCCAGAATACTGGAGTGGTTAGCTGTTCCCTTCTCCAGGGGATCTTCCCAACCCAGAGATCTAACCCATGTCTCCCGCATTGCAGGCGGATCCTTTACCAGCTGAACTACTAGGGAAGTCCACATACAGTAATTTGCCCAAGCTAATGCTCAAAACCACAGGAGAAAGAAAAAATGTCTATATTTTAGTGTCTTTAGTGACACTTTTTTTCCTGCTTTTTGAACAAGGAGTCCTGCATTTTCATTTTGCATTGAGTCCTGTAAATTGTATAGCCAGCCCTGTTCCTTTTAATGTGACTTGCAGTCACAAAACCACCAACAATGGAGGTGATATTGAAACCCATGTAGATCTCCTTGGAACCTGCTGTTAACAACTCTCAAGTCATGGGCCAGTGGGTTGTACAATGGTCCCCTCTGTTGTCTTAACCCTGACTCTTTGCACAGCTGAAAATGTCTTCTCATTTGTATGTACCATAAAATCTATTCACGTATCACTGGAAAATGGAAGTGATAGAAGTGAGCATTGGCAAGGTGGGAAAAGAAATAGGACCGCATTGAAGCCATAGGAATAGATGGGAGAATAATCAAAAAGGCACCATGATGCACAGAAAGCAAGAGCGAAAGCTGCTTGGAAGTTGTGGGTCTTTCCAATCGCACCCGAGTGCCTTGCCAACTGTCAGCAGCACTGCTTGAGCAGATGGGCAGGTGCAAAATTGTGATGGTGAGGGACATCGTGACAGCACTGTGCCAGCCGTATTTCTCTCACAAGGTGTCCTAGTCATCTGTTAAATAGATGAGCACTTTTATTAAGAATTTTAGAGATTTTCTAATCTATTCAGAGCGTTTAGATTTTACATTTCTGAACAGATGGTGAAAAGGGAGCGCATGTGTATGTTATTGGAAATGTGTGAGGAGGCAGGGGGTGGGTGATGAAGCAGAGGTAATTTTAAGGTATTGAGAGCTAGATCAAGAGGCACAGCAATGAATGACCAGCTTTTCTTGCCCACCTCTTGCTTCATTTATGCTTTATCTGTGTTCCATCTTTTGACTCTGTGGAATCCATACACAACATATAAAATTTTAAGCTTTAAATGTGGATTCATGAAGATGTCAGTCTCACTTTGGAGAACTGCTGATGGAGGCAGGGATCCTCTTAACTCTGGGTACTTGGCTTTCTGCATCCTTCATTGTTGAAGCATGGGGTAGAGGGAAGGACATGAGGCAGGAAGAAGAACTTTCACTCTCTCATGGCAAGAGGAAGAGGTTGCTTTGGGGGAGATTTTGTGAGGTCGGACAGAACTAAGCAGATGGGTAGCACTGAGTTCTCTTGGAAAGAATCAATTAAGCATGCTGCTGTGGGCTTCTGTTTAACAAGTGCTTAACAAAATTCACCTGTTTATAATCAAATCTCTTGGCAAACTGAAAATAGAAGAAAACTTACTCAATCTGATCAAAGGATCTACAAATTAATCTAGAATTAACATAGTACTTGAGAATGATAAACTGAATGCTTCCTTCTGAGATGCAGATCAAGGCAAGGATGCCTATCTTTATTATTTCTATTCAAAATTGGACTAGAGAGCCTAGTCAATTTATTAAAAATAATGGGTATGTAGATCAGAAAGGAAGATTTTTATTTTTTATTAAAAAAAATCTTTGTTTTTCAGATGACATCAATGTTTACATAGAAAATCCTAAAGTATCTATGAAATACCTACTATAATCAATAGGTGAATTTAGCAGATTGCAGGATGTAAAACCAAAATACAAATACATTACCATGTGTAAAATAGATGGCTAGTGGGAACCTGCTGTGTAGCTCAGGGAGCCTGGCTCAGTGCTGTGATGGCCTAGATAGATGGGAAGGTGGTAGGGGGTGAGAGGGTGGCTCAAGAGGGAGAGGATATACATATACATGTAGCTCATTCACTTCCTTGTACAGCAGAAACTAATGCAGCATGTAAAGCAATTAGAACCCAATTAAAAAAAAAAAGAATCCATTGCATGTCTATATAATGCAGCAAATAAATGGAAAGTGAAATTGGAAAGTGAAATAGAAAAAAATTCCATTTACAATAATATCCAAAAAATTAAATACTTATGTAAAAATTTAACAAAAGACATTTTATATATTTATGTCAAAAACTATAAAATATTGCTATAGAAATTAAAGAAGAGCTAAATAAATAAAGAGATACTGATTCACAAATTGGCCTCCCTGCACACATGGCAAGGAGAGAATAAAGAAAGGGGCACATCACTCCAGACTGGTAGGTGGCAAGTTTAACAAGCAAAGGAACTTCACTTACACAGCCATTAGATGAGTAGATCTCCCCACCACCCAGTAGAATCTTAAAAGCTTGTATGGAGGCCTTACCGGGCTTCAGTCATGTGTGCCATTGTGCTTGCATGCTCAGTCACTCAGGCATGTCCGACTCTTTGTGACCACATGGACTGTATAGCCTGCCAGGCTCCTCCCTCCATGGAATTTCCCAGGCAGGAATACTGGAGTGGGGTTGCCGTTTCCTTCTCCAGGGATCTTCCCGACCCAGGGATCAAACCCTCATCTCCTATGTCTCCTGTATTAGCAGGCAGATTCTTTACCACTGAGCCACCAAGGAAGCCCCATGTGTACCATCAGACAGTCTTAATAACATCTTACACTCTCAAGACTGCGTCCTTGAAAATGGCTCCCAAGATAGAAATAGTGGGCAGAGGAGGAGGCGAAGAGATACTGATTGCCAAGGTTCAGCTCAAGGATCAACCCACAGTCACGTTTTCTTAATGACCTTCTCCAATGAGAGACTTAATGTTTTCATAGACTGAAGGACCCAAAAATTTAAGATCGATTTTTCTTATATTATTCTATAGATTGAGTGGTGAGCGGCAGAGAGGCATGTGGCGGCTGCGGTGCAGAAGTGGCCAGCGGCAGAGAGGAGATATCCCACGTCCAAGGTTAGGAGCTGCGGCTGTGAGGACATACCCCACCTCCAAGGTAAGGAACAGCGGCTATACTTTCCTGGAGCAGCCATGAAGAGATACCCCACATCCAAGGTAAGAGAAACCCAAGTAAGATGGTAGGCGCTGAGAGAGGGCATCAGAGGGTAGACAGACTGAAAGCACAATCACAGACAACTAGCCAATCTGATCACACGGACCACAGCCTTGTCTAACTCAATGAAACTATGAGCCATGCCATGTGGGGCCACCCAAGACAGACGGGTCAGGGTGGAGAGGTCTGACAGAATGTGGTCCACTGGAGAAGGGAATGGCAAACCACTTCAGTATTCTTGCCTTGAGAAACCATGAACAGTATGAAAAGGCAAAAAGACAGGACACTGAAAGATGAACTCCCCAGATTGGTAGGTGTCCAATATGCTACTGGAGATCAGTGGAGAAATAATTCCAGAAAGAATGAAGGGATGGAGCCAAAGCAAAAACAATACCCAGCTGTGGATGTGACTGGTGATAGAAGCAAGATTCGATGCTGTAAAGAGCAATATTGCATAGGAACCTGGAATGTTAAGTCCATGAATCAAGGCAAATTGGAAGTGGTCAAACAGGAGATGGCAAGAGTGAACATTGACATTCTAGGAATCAGCGAACTAAAATGGACTGGAATGGGTGAATTTAACTCAGATGACCATTTTATCTACTACTGTGGGCAGGAATCCCTTAGAAGAAATGGAGTAGCCATCATAGTCAACAAAAGACTCTGAAATGAAGTACTTGGATGCAATCTCAAAAACGACAGACTGATCTCTTCGTTTCCAAGGCAAACCATTCAATATCACAGTAATCCAAGTCTATGCCCCGACCAGTAATGCTGAAGAAGCTGAAGTTGAACTGTTCTATGAAGTCCTACAAGATCTTTTAGAACTAACATCCAAAAAAGATGTCCTTCTCATTATAGGGGACTGGAATGCAAAAGTAGGAAGTCAGGAAACACCTGGCATAACAGGCAAATTTGGCCTTGGAGTACAGAATGAAGCAGGGCAAAGGCTAATAGAGTTCTGCCAAGAGAACTCACTGGTCATAGCAAACAGCCTCTTTCAACAACACAAGAGAAGACTTTACACATGGACATCGCCAGATGGCCAAAACCGAAATCAGATTGATTATATTCTTTGTAGCCAAAGATGGAGAAGCTCTATACAGTCAGCAAAAACAAGACCAGGAGCTGACTGTGGCTCAGATCATGATCTCCTTATTGCCAAATTCAGACTTAAATTGAAGAAAGTAGGGAAAACCACTAGACCATTCAGGTATGACCTAAATCAAACCCCTTATGATTATACAGTGAAGTGACAAATAGATTTAAGGGACTAGATCTGATGAACTATGGACAGAGGTTCATGACATTGTACAGGAGACAGGGATCAAGACCATCTCCAGGAAAAAGAAATGCAAAGAGCAAAATGGTTGTCTGAGGAGGCCTTACAAATAGCTGTGAATAGAAGAGAAGCGAAAAGCAAAGGAGAAAAGGAAAGATATACCCATTTGAATGCAGAGTTCCAAAGAATAGCAAGGAGAGATAAGAAAGGCTTTCTCAGTGATCAAAGCAAACAAATAGAGAAAAACAATAGAATGAGAAAGACTAGAGCTCTCTTCAAGAAAATTAGAGATACCAAGGGAACGTTTCATGCAAAGATGGGCTCAATAAAGGAAAGAAATGGTATGGACCTAACAGAAGCAGAAGATATTAAGAAGAGGCGGCAAGAATACACAGAAGGACTGTACAAAAAAGATCTTCACGATCCAGATGATCACGATGGTATGATCACTCACCTAGAGCCAGACATCCTGGAATGTGAAGTCAAGTGGGCCTTAGAAAGCATCACTACAAACAAAGCTAGTGGAGGTGATGGAATTCCAGTTGAGCTATTTCAAATCCTGAAAGATGATGCTGTGAAAGTGCTGCACTCAATATGTCAGCAAATTTGGAAAACTCGCAGTGGCCACAGGACTGGAAAAGTCAGTTTTCATTCCAATCTCTAAGAAAGGCAATGCCAAAAAATGCTCAAACTACCGCACAATTGCACTCATCTCACACGCTAGTAAAGTAATGCTCAAAATTCTCCAAGCCAGGCTTCAGCAATACATAAACCATGAACTTCCAGATGTTGAAGCTGGATTTAGAAAAGGCAGAGGAACCAGAGATGGATTATCCAATGGATTGCCAACAACCGATGAATCATCAAAAGAGCAAGAGAGTTCCAGAAAAACATCTATTTCTGCTTTATTGACTGTGCCAAAGCCTTTGACTGTGTGGATCACAATAAACTGTGGAAAATTTTGAAAGAGATGGGACTACTAGACCACCTGACCTGCCTCTTGAAAAACCTGTATGCAGGTCAGGAAGCAACAGTTAGAACTGGACATGGAACAACAGACCGGTTCCAAATAGGAAAAGCAGTACGTCAAGGCTGTATATTGTCACCCTGCTTATTTAACTTATATGCAGAGTACATCATGAGAAATGCTGGGCTGGAGGAAGCACAAGCTGGAATCAAGATTTCTGAGAGAAATATCAATAACCTCAGATATGCAGATGATACCACCCTTATGGTAGAAAGCGAAGAGGAACTAAAGAGCCTTTTAATGAAAGTGAAAGAGAAGAGTGAAAAAGTTGGCTTAAAACTCAACATTCAGAAAACTAAGATCATGGCATCTGGTCCCATCACTTCATGGCAAATAGATGGGGAAACAGTGGAAACAGTGCCAGACTTTATTTTTCTGGTCTCCAAAATCACTGCCGATGGTGATTGCAGCCATGAAATTAAAAGATGCTTACTCCTTGAAAGGAAGGTTATGACCAACATAGACAGCATATTAAAAAGCAGAGACATTACTTTGTCAACAAAGGTCCATCTCGTCAAGGCTATGGTTTTTCCAGTAGTCATGTATGGATGTAAGAGTTGGACTATAAAGAAAGCTGAGTGCCGAAGAATTGATGCTTTTGAACTGTGGTGTTGGAGAAGACTCTTTAGAGACCCTTGGACTGCAAGATCCAACCAGTCCATTCTAAAGGAGATCAGTCCTGGGTGTTCATTGGAAGGTCTGATGTTGAAGCTGAAATTCCAATACTTTGGCCACCTGATGCGAAGAACTGACTCATTTGAAAAGACCCTGATGCTGGGAAAGATTGAGGGCAGGAGGAGAAGGGGACGACAGAGGATGAGATGGTTGGATGGCATCACCGACTCAAATGGACATGAGTTTGTGTGGGCTCCAGGAGTTGGTGTTGGATAGGGAGGCCTGGCGTGCTGCAGCTCATGGGGTCACAAAGAGTCGGACATGACTGAGTGACTGAACTGAACTGGACTGATTCTATAGATTAGATGCAATCCATATAAAAATTCTATAAGGCTTTTTGTAAAAGTTTAAATGTTCTTTCTAAAATCTGAGCAAAAGTCCTAGCATAGCCAAAACAATTGAAGTAAAAAAAAAAAAAAGAGCAAAACTGAAGAACTCTCATTGCCTGATTTCCAGACTTACTATAAGGTCTTCAAAATTCTGATACTGGCGGAAAAACTGTCCAACAGATATATAAAACAAAATGAAGAGTTTAGAATTAGGCCTGCATGTATATGATCAATTGATTTTTATAAAACTGTCAAAGCAAGTCTATGAGAAAAGTCAAATTTTTAAAAGTGAATAATGCCGGGAAAACTGGATAAATGTATGGGGGAAAATGAACTTTTACCCCTAAATCATACCACCTCCCAAAATTATTTTACACTGAGTCATAGACTTTGTATGTAAAGTTGAAGCTATAAAGCTTTTATAAGAAAATGTTGGAGAATATCTTCATGATTTTAAGTGCTGAGAAAAGATTTACTAGAGGGACTGAAAAATTACTAAATATAAAATAAAAAATTGATAAATTAACACTCCTACTCACTGAAAACACATTTGTAAAATGAAAGGATAAGCTAGAGACTGGGAGAAGGTGTTTGTAATACATATAGCTAATAAAGGCCTTGTATCACGAACGTATAAAGAACTATGAATTAATAACAAAACAACAAAAATTCAATATAAAACAGGTAAATGACTTTAATAAACACCTCACTAAAGAAGATAATCGGATGACCAATAAGCACATGAAACACTATCAACATCATTAATCAAGGACATATAAACAACAACTGCAGTATGGTATTGTGAATGTATTCTTAGCCATTCTTGTGAGTATAATGAGAATGCAAGCATGCTAAGTCACTTCAGTCACGTCCGACTCTTTGAGATCCCATGGACTATAGCCCACCAGGTTCCTCTGTCCATGAGATTTCCCAGGCAATAATACTGGGATGGGTTGCCATTTCCGTCTCCAGGGAATCTTCCTGACCTGAGGATCAAACCCTGGTCTCCTGCATCTCCTGCATTGTGGGCGGATTCTTTACCCACCTGGGAAGCCCCTTCCCTCCCCTTGCCTTTCCATAATTAAAACCTCAAATTCTCATACTTTCTGGAGGAAGGGAATTGATCATTTTAAATTACTTATAAATATATAGTTTAGAGGAATAGAATGTCATGCCTGGTTTCAAAAATATTTTCAAGAGGCTTTTACTTTTTTGCCTTTGTAACAGAGAATGTGTGAGCTCCTTTACTTTTGACTCATTCTCTAGAAGTTCTGCTCTCCTTTTAGTCCTTGGATTGCATTTTAACTTCTGTCTGAAGTCAACAACGTCTCCTTAAAAACAAGTCAAGTGTCTTCCATAGTTGTTGAGTTGACAAGGGGGACTGAAAGCCAGAGTAGTTCTCTAAAAAATGAAGCACGTCCAGAGTTTCCTGATTGGAGTCCTTCTATGGAAATTCTGGCTCCACTCTCTCTACACGTGTTGGAGGACAATTTATAGCAGTCAGTAAGGCAGCCAGGAAAAGATTTAGGTTTTCTCTCTCCCATGCACATAGCATGATTTGGATTAACTGAAGACTAATTTTTTTTCCATTTGGACAAACTTGAACACATGAGAAAATCAAACAGATAAAAAAAAAAAATCAGTGACCAAGTTAGCAAAGAAAAACAACCTTCAGGTGACATGTTAGCAGGCTGCTCAGCTCCAGATGCCAAGTCGAGGGACCAACCAGGTGGCCTCCACCAGGATGTTCCTAAACATGGAATGATCTAAAGAGTAAGGTTTTGGTCTTGGGTCTGACTTTCTTTAAGCTACAGTGGAGTCATAGTTGGAGTAGGGCTGGAAGGTAGCTTTTCGTTCTTTACTATGTGCCCATTATCATCCCACTTTGAAATCAGTATTCAATACTGAACCAATGTAGATGTGCCATCCGAGTCGGCCCCAAGATGCACCTCTTTTCATACAACCAACAAGTCCTTTTGGATGTTGACCAAAAGTTCATATGACTTATTATGTAACGTATCACTGTCCTTTTTCCATTGGGCTAAAGACAGAAATGGTTCTCTCTGAAAGTATATTCATCTGAATCAAATAAAATGGCATTTATCCAGAGGCCATTGTCTCATAAGCTGAACCATCTGGCACAATGCTGAAACACCAGAAGTAGAGTTTTCACAACCTAAAAATTCCTATCATGTAGTATTTGTACTGAACTTCATGAGCTGAGTCATGGGCTACACCCTTGCCCCCTTGTGCAACATGAGCTGATTTACTTGTGTTGTAAACATAATTCTCTTTACTTCTAAGTTCCATTGGTTTGGAAGATGAGACAAGGACGAGGAAAATAGCAGACTGAAGAAGACAGATAGGCATTATCTGCCAGGATATAAGCTTCATGAAGGCAAAGACTTGGCGTGTTTTGTTCACTGCTGAAATCCCAGGATCTAGAATAGGCCTAGGCTTGGAGAAGGTGCCAAGTAAATACTTGCAAATTAATGAGACCAATGGCAATGAGATTAATGAGGCATTGGCTTTTACAGACCACCTGCTAAGGAATAGTAGGAAAAAGAAGAGGAGAGGGCAAAGACAGAAGAGATCTCCTACAGCATATTTGTCTAAGAGCAGTTTAAGTAGCATCAAAAAATTCTACATAATTTGAAAGCTCTTGAGATCATCATTGTTTTACCCCTTAAATAATGATGATGATAGGATGGCTGTTTATCATGATAACCTTAAATTATCAAGACATCAGAATAAATAGAAATTAAAACGCATTCATTATCCTCCTTTCAAGGCACAGAAAGAACATAAAATACCTGAAAAATATTTTCCAAAAATATGATTGCAATTGTTTTAAATTGTTAAAATCTCAGGTTTTCTAAATTTTACATTTCCACATATGTAGAATACAACAGATTAGCAAAATGGATAGATAAGTTTCTATATTAGCCAAGGCACACAGCACACCTGTCCCTCTGCTCCATCCCCTTCTTAACAACTAGAAGGATCACATCCTCTGACACCCACATTCCCCTGGGATTTTGTAGATGCAGCTCCAGGTAATGTAGCCGCTCCTGAGAGAGGTGGGCGACCCCATGGGACTGAGGCTTTCTCTGAACTTCACTTGTATAGAGCAGCTGCCTGATTCTTTTTTAAGCAATGTGGGAAATCATGCAGCTTCAAAAGCCAAGCTCCAGAAGTAGGGAAATCTACCCAGAGTTAAGCCACAGGTTTGGCTGGTTTTATGTTTGCTCTCAGCTTGGCTTTCTCTAAGAAATGCTGAGATTTTTTAAAGGAATTTTGAAAGGAAAAGTTTAAGGTTAAAAAAAAAAAGCCAACCTATGAATGATTTTCCAACCTCTGGAAAGAGTAAGCAGAAATCAGAACCTAAGAAAAATCCAAGATCCTTCACAGAACACAGAGAGGGGAGCACCCTATGTGTGTGTCCTTGGCCTACAACAAGCCTCTTTGTTGACTCTCTTTGGGAAGGTCAACCAACAGCTTGGTGTTTCACAGACAATCTTGGGGCAAAGTGAAGGAAAAAAAACCTGTATTAAAAATATATTTCCTGAATAGCAAGTTTACATGAATTGTCCCTATGTATATTTACTTACAACCTAAAAATATCATTTGGGAAATCTTAGAAATCAAGTGTTTATTTAATTATCTGCAATTGGACTAAAAGAATGGGTGAGCTGGAGGACTCCTACGGATGTGTGGTCCAGCCACTCTTGGCTTCAGTATTTCCATGACAGGGAAGGGCAGTGCGTGCGTGCATGCTAAGTCGCTTCAGTCATGTCTGACTCTTTGCAAGGCTATGGACTGTAGCCCACCAGGCTCCTCTGCCTGTGGGATTCTCCATGCAAGAATAATGGAGTGGGTTGCCATGCCCTCCTCCAGGGGATCTTTCCCACCCAAGGATCAAATCCCTATCTCTATGTCTCCCGCATTGGCAGGTGAGTTCTTTACCACTAGCTCCACCTGGGAAGCCTGGCGAGGGGCAGCGTGGAGACTAACTTGCTGGAAGCCATTTCTGCAGGAACCTAGGGTGGAAGGATAAAAAGGATTGGAGGGATCTTAGAGTGAGATCCTATCACCTAACTCTGAAAGTTGGGAGGGAAAGAGCAGACCCTTGGTGCCAAGAAAGTGATTAGAACAGTTGGAGATACTGTAGGTCTCTGTTGCTTTGGTCTGCCAGCACCTTCTTTCCTTGGGGCAGGCGAGGGGAGGCATGCAGGGATGTCTCTCACACTCCACATGATCCTAGAGGGACTAACTGTAGGTTCTCTGTGTCTTAGCTTGAGGCTCCCAGAAGCAGATCCTAATACAAGGTTACAACTGCAAGTAGTTTGTTCATGGGGCTTCCCAGGTGGCGCTGGTAGTAAAGAACTCGCCTGTCAATGCAGGAGATATAACAAGACTTGGATCCCTGGGTCGGGAAGATCCCCTGGAGGAGTGCATGGCAACCTACTCCAGTATTCTTATCTGGAGAATCCTGAGGACAGAAGAGCCTGGTGGGCTGCAGTCCATAGGGTCACAAAGAGGCGGACAGGACTGAAGTGACTTAACACAGTTTGTTCATGAGGCAAGGCCAGCCAACACTGGTGAGAGAGTGAGGACCTGAGATAAGAGAGGGAAGGAATTCAGCCAAGGTTGTGTCTTCAAGCCAGGGAGCTCTGTGGGCATGGAGCTGACAGCACCTGGGGAAGCCAGGGTTGGCCCACATGCAGGGCAAGAGGATGACGGTCTTGATCCACAAACTCCCTGGTTGGGGGCAGATGGCAGGCACTTCTGGCCTACCTTGCCTGAATGCCAAAGCCCTCAGGCAAAGAGAAGCAGGGCCTGACACTCAGATGTGTAGCAGGTGAGCGCTGAAAGGGACAGGGCCAAGGGGATAGGGTGGGAGTAACTGGCAGCATCTGCTATACCCTCTCTCTTCCCCTGCTAGAAGCCAGTTCCAGCAGCGCTCACATGGCTACTTTGGCTTGGATGCATGACCAGTGCAGGGCCAATGCAAGTCCTTCCCTTTTTTCTGTTCATGGAAAGATACATGCTCTTCATGGAAAGATACATGCTCTCTTTCCACTGTGGTTGCTGAGTGAGGCTTGGGCAGCCTAGAGTTGCCACTGAGGCCCCTTTCCCGGCCCCTAGGAAACCTTATTTGCAGGAGGAAAGAATGAGGCCAATAGACAGGAGAAAGAGATGGAAAATAAGAGAGAGAAAAGTCACAATATTTTCATCTGAACCCTTGGATCCAGCTTGACCTGAAGCCAGCTTCATTTCTGGACATCTTAAATATGAACTAAGACATTCCTTTTGTTTTCTTGCTTTAGCCACTTTTTATTTGTAAGCAAAAGGGTTTAGCCTAATATAAGAATGGCTTTCTATGCCACTTCCTTCCTGTTTAATACATATACACACAAGGGGGTTGGATTTACCCCTGAAACATATACCTGTTAGAAAGCTGAGCGTGTTGCCTCTGATGCCATCTGAGAGTAGTGAAGCAGTGTAGCCCAAATTGACAGCGTTGGGAGGCGTTGCCACTGTGACAGAGTGTCCCAAGCAAGGAAAAGCATGCCCTGGAAAGGAACCCAGAAAATACAAGCTTTCATTCCATCCCTTTTTACAGAGTACACACTTGAGAGCCGCCAAAGCAGAAGAAAAACAATTCCAATTCCCTATTTGTGGAGAGAACAGAGCTTACGCAGCCAGTTGGACGGAACTCAGGCAAAGCAGATGGGGGTCTCGAGTCAGGCAGAGGGCAGGGCAGGGCTGGGGACACGAGTGTGCTTACTAGACGGAAGCCCATTTGCAGACAGTGGAGATTCAGGGCAGAGGGAAACAGCCACAGGATAGGACAGCTGAGAAGCCACCCAGGGCACAGCCCCAGGGCCTGGCCAGGCATTCAAGGGGCACAGCATGGAGCCGGTGCTTGCTCCCCGGGAGCTAGTACTGTGCTTCTTGGTGCAGGACACCAGAGTGCAAACCGTGGCAGGGAACACCGAGGGTATGACCAGCCTTGGCATGACCCGAGACAGAGGCTGCCAGGAGAGGTGACCACACCTGGGGTCAGGGAGCACTAGTGTGTTGGAGCCAGTCCCTCCCAGCTCCCAAGAGTCAAGTGCAAAACTTTCAGGAATTCTGTGAGACAATCATTAAACATGGCAATTATTAAAATTCAATCATTCACTCATTAAGGAGCTTACTAAAAGTAATAAATACTCAAAACTTGTCATTTCCTAATTATTTCACTGCATTTTATTATTAACCATGCTCTTGAGGTTATTGAAATTTTTGTGCCTACACAGGGGGATACTGTCTAACAGTGTTCCTCTGC
Source organism: Okapia johnstoni (assembly GCA_024291935.2). Classification (NCBI taxonomy): domain Eukaryota; kingdom Metazoa; phylum Chordata; class Mammalia; order Artiodactyla; family Giraffidae; genus Okapia; species Okapia johnstoni. Next base: position 51,358,979 of record CM044313.1, read on the forward strand.
TCATCTCTTCTTAACCCTGTTTTTGGTGGCATCACTTTGGTAGCTGAAAATCTGCTGGGATAAGAATGGAAATGGAAAATGCTGCAAATCAAGGCTTAACTTATTGTTTTATCCATGTTTAGACTTAAGAATGTGATGAAAAATGCTAATGAGGCAAACTAAACTTAAATATATGTCGTGTGCGGACCCATCGCATTGTGAATAGCATCAAACATTGAGGGAATATTCTTCCAGCATTGGAAACCTACAACCTGATTCACTAAAGAAGTCACTTACATGCATCGACCAGACATGTTGGTTTGCTTTTGTTATATTTGACAGAAACAAAGATATCAGTTAGCATTCATGTTAAAGACTATTCTTGTTTGTTTATTATAAGCATTGAACAAATTGGTGATAACTGTAGGTTAACTACAGACACAAAATTTCAGCAAAAAACAAAAAAGCCCTCTGTGGAAATAAATTGACTCTATGAATTTAGGAAGCTAGAATATTGCATTTGACTATTATTCTTAAATTTTCTGCCATATAGCCTTTATATCAGTAAAATCTAAAATAAACTTGTGTGTGTATGTAGGCTTCCTGGGTAACTCAGATGGTAAAGAATCTGCCTGCAATATGGGAGACCAGGGTTCGATCCCTGGGTCAGGAAGATCCCCTGGAAGACGGCATGGCAACCCATTCCAGTATTCTTTCCTGGAGAATCCCAGGGACAGAGGAGCCTGGTGGGGTCACAAAGAGTCAGACATGATTGTGTGACTAAGCACAGCACAGCACGTGTGTATATGAACACACGTGCATTCTTTCTGGAGAGCCAGTTGTTAACCCTTTACAACACACCACTGGTTTTGGGACATCTTACCCTTCTCTATCTGGCTTGTTGGAAAGGCCAGGAGAGGAAAGGAGTTTGCTTGAAAAGGGAGCTCCACTTCTGCCCAGCATGAAGTGAGCATCTTTGTAGAATAAGAACATTCAGGGTATTTACAACACAGACATGAAGATCACAATAGGTGAAAGACCCCAGTAGATGCAGGACTAACTGCAGTGAAGCTGTGCCCACCTCCCCACGCCCCCACCCCCACACACACCTTGTGTTTGCACGTCCCCCATCCCCTATGTTCTTCCTTTGTGCTTTTAATTCAAGTCACGTGTATAACTCGAGAATTTATAAATTACAAAAGGTCTTTCAAACCAAGTTAGTATGTAAATATAAAATATAATGTTAAATTCCCATCATTAATACTGAAGAGAAGTCAATATTTGATCAAAATCACCTCCAGGGAATATGCCTTTCTGCCTGGTTTTATGCCTTTCTGCCTCGCAGACTTATTCAATTATTATTTAATTACCCGGTTAAATGTCATGGCTTACAAAGCAGGGATTATATTAATAATAACATGAGGTTTGTTTTAAACCAGCCCATACATTAGATAGAGCTGATTTTGTTTGATCGTCTCACAGAGCACAGGATTTATGTTATTCTTCTGCACCTGGTTTTGAATGAGTTGATGCTATTTAAGCTTTCCCTCCTCCCTTTCCACTTTAAAAAATCATCCTCTTGTATTTGTCATATTTTTCCAGTCTTTCAGCTATTCTCCACCCCACTTCTCCACCCTCCCCCCCTACCACCGCACCCCGGGAGTCTTATTTCCACTTAAATCAAATACCTTAACAAAGGATTGTGCCTGAAATACAGTAACAAAACCAAGACACTGGGTCATGGAAGACTATCTCGTCTCAAAAGAAGGTGGGGCCCCATGCAGAGCAGTTTCTGAGCCAACACCTTCCGACTGAATGGTTTGCTGCTTAATTCATTGCTATAAAGTTGCTATAGCAACTGTTCTATCAGAAGGATTTGTTGGCACCTAGATGGACTTTATTTCTTTGACATTGGAGAGGAGAGGGAAGACAAAGTCTAATGAGAGGACTGAGTGACAGAAGATCACTCCCCTTTCGACTTTACCACTCTGGACCCACATTTGGGGTATTTTGTGCATGGCCTTTTGTCAATCTGATGTGGCGTAGAGATGGGGGGAGAGGGGACAGACCCAGGAGGGCTGAGGGGAAGGCTGGAGGAACAGCTGAATGAGGTGGGCATGCACGCTTTTTGTCCTGCACCATCTGTGTGCTGTGGTTTGGGGATGGAGCCAAAAGAACGTTACCTGTATTCTGCCTCTCAGAGCCCCCCGCCCACCACCCCCCGTCCTGCCTCAGACACAGGGGCCTCACGTGCAGCGACAGGGCCATAATAGCCTGGCAAATCAACTGCTTGAACATTTGGCTTTATGAATATTGAGCAAAATTCTTCAAATAAATTGTGAAAATGACTAAGAGAACAGACATCTGAATCCCATTGCAAGCCTAGGGCCACTGATTTGTAATGCTAAACATGGTAATAGAGGGATAAATGAGGGATACGTTTCAAAATAACTGGTGGCCTTGGAAACCTGGCTGCACTAAGAGGAGTCCTAATTACAATCGCTCATAAAAGCCCAGGGCCAGGGATGTCAGGCCACAGAGCCGAATGGAGCATCCGAGAGACACGTATCCAAGCAGTGCCTCTTCACATACTGAACATAAAAGAACGCAGCCTTGAAAAATTATAATTTCCAAAGTATCATAGAGCCTTTCAGGAAGTCAGTTGGCAATTGATATCAAAATCCTTAAAATTTCCAATAGGTTTTGACTCAGCAGTTCCACCTCTACAACTTTGTCCTAGGGTGATCATCACAGACACATAATGTACAAAGTCTTAACAATGGAATAGTCAACTGCAATGTATACAGCTACATACCTTTCTGAATGTGCAACCACAGGGAACTGGTTAAATTATGGTATATCTATGTAGCAGAGAACCTTGTTGCCGTTAAAAATGATTCTGAAGCAGCATTTTTTTAAAAAGATTGATTTAGTTAGTTTTTTACTGTGGCACATCTTTGTTGCTGCGCTCAAGCTTTCTTTAGTTTTGGTGACCTGGGGCTACTCTTTCTTGTGGTGAATGGTCTTCTCATTGCAGTGCCTTCTCTCGTTGTGGAGCACAGGTTCTAGGCGAGTGGACTTCAGTAACTGCAGCACGTGGGCTCAGTAGTTGCAGCTTGAAGGCTCTAGAGCACAGGATCGGTAGTTATGGCACATGGGCTTAGTTGCTCCAAGGAACGTGGGGTCTTCCCGGACCAAGGATGGAACCAGTGTCTCTCATATTGCAAGGCGGATTCTTAACTACTGGACCACCAGGGAAGCCCTGAAGCGGAATTTTTGACAACAAGCTACTGAAGGAAGAAAAAATGGGAACAGCGCTGATAATATGCTACTGAAGGAAAAATGGGTTACAATGGAATACGTATGGCAAATTCCATTTTTAAGATCATATAACGCATAAAAAACAGTTGAGGTGCAATAAAATGTTGATGGCTGTTAATTCCATGGAGTAGAATTATGGATGATTTTATTGTTTTCCTTTTTAGACTTACTTATGTTTTCTGGATTTTCAGGGATGAATGTTTCCTTGCTGTTCTAAAACAAAGAAAATGTATCTTGTTACATTTCTGTCCGTTAATTACTTCTCTAAATTTTGTCCATGTGATTTTAGGAGAGTGAAATTCTGGCCAGACACTCCAGCTTCACGTGTCCTGATAAGCTCACATCCACTATGGGAATTAATGGGACACAGATGTCCAACTTCTCTTTAAAGCCAGGAGATGTGGTAGCAGACCTCTCCACCAGTAAGACTTGGTTCTGAGATCCCTTGTTCAGGAACTTCCATGTTTTCTGCAAGAAACAAATTGCTAGATACAGGCCCAAAAGGCAGGAGTAGAAAGAAATCGAAGTGTTTCTACAAACAGGGCAGAAAGCATTATAAATGTTGTGTGATTATAAAATAAGAAGATCAGTTTTATAGCTGAGTCATAGAAAAGAGGCTCTTAATTTAATAGACAAATCTAATGCAATATGGGCTGCTCTGGTGGCTCAGATGGTAAAGAACCTGCCTGCAATGCAGGAGACCTCAGTTTGATCCCTGGGTCAGGAAGATCCTCTGGAAAGAGAATGGCAACCTACTCCAGTATTCTTGCCTGGAAAATCCCATGGATCAAGGAGCCTGGCGGGCTACAGTCAATGCGGTTGCAAAGAGTCAGACAGGACTGAGCAGCTAACATTTTCACTTCAGTTCATAATACAATGTAGAAAGAGTCCGTTGATACCCTGCAGGGCCTGACCTGGGCAGGAGGACTGCCTGAGGACGCCTCCCTTCCCCTCTTTCTGGGCATCACCAGGAGTCAGGAAAGTTACAAAGGCTCCCCATCCTCTTCCTGCATCTCTTTCCCACCCCGTCATTGGCAACTAATCAGTCAATCAAACAATTTGAGTCTGCACTAGAGCTGGAACCCTTTGGCCATTCCTGGCCACACTGCATCTTCTTGAATCTGGTTACAAAGGACCATATTTTTAACTTGCCAGGCTTGCTGTCCATTGTGACAAATACATGGCATAGAATCTAGGACACTTTTACAAATCAGATATTCCAGCACTTGCAAAAGGCAATGCATTCACTGTATTTATTATTCTTGGAATAAAAAATTTTATAATAGGTTTATCCTAAGTTCCTATGACCCCTGAATAAGGAATATAGTACGTACCTAGTATTTTCAGTGGTTATTATCATTTGTCACATGTGCTTATATTAACCTTGGCAGCACGTGCATAAGCTTATTACATTAATAGAGTTAAGCATGAACTTGATTTCAGAAAAAATAATCAGTCCTTGGAAGGAGAGCATCATCACCTTCATGTAAACAATGTTCCTCTGCAAACAATGCCCTTTTTTTTGGCAACGTGTCTTTCCTGCCATCTGCCTTGCAAAGCACTTGCCAGAGTTACCATAATAACTGAGTTACCGAGGGAATTAAGTGTAATGGAGGGGAAGGAAACTGATTGCTTAATTTTTATTAACAGAAAGGGAGAAAACTGTGGTGCCCTGCTGTGAACCGAAATGAAACAAAGAGAAAGATACAGAGAAAGGACTCCAGGTGGCAGGAACGTTCCTGAACAAATATTAGCAATCCTATTGGGAGACTGAAAAGAGGCCAGCATACTGGTGGAGCAGAGAAAGGGGTAGGAAAGAGAGGGGCACAGGCTGGGGCTGAAGTGATATGACTCAACCCATCAAAAAGACACAGACACTGAGAGACCACAGCTCCTTCTGGAAAGAACTATTTAACTCTCACTGCATTCTGCTTGTCCACCTGTCAAGGTTACATGTCTTTACCAGCACGAAGTTAGAGCCTAGGATGTGTGCAGGTGTGTGTGTAGAATAAGTGACTTCTAATTCCTGCCCTGCCATCATCAAATAGTCTACAAATTATGTTAGAGAGGGTGTGGAGAAAAGAGAGCCCTCCTACACTGTTGGTGGGAATGTGAATTGGTACAACCACTCTGGAGAACAGTCTGGAGGTTCCTTCAAAAACCGAAAATAGAGTCACTACATGACCCAGCAATCCCACTCCTGAGCATGTATCTGGAGAAGACAAAAACTAATTTGAAGATACATGTAGCCCAATGTTCATAGCAGCACAATTTACAATAGCCAAGCTATGGAAGCAATCTTACTGTCCATCAACAGATGAATGGATAAAGAAGATATGGCACATACCTATATACAATGGAATAATACTCAGTCTTAAAACAGAACGAAATATTGCCATTTGCAGCAACATCGACGGACCTAGAGATTATCATACTAAGTGAAGTAAACCAGACAAAGACAAATATTATATGAAATCACTTATATGTGGAATCTAAAAAATAGTACAAATGAATTTAGTTACAAAATATTTTCACAGACATGGAAAAGAAGCTTCTGTTACCAATGGGGAAAGGGGAGAGAGGGAGGGACAAATTAGTAGCTCATATGAGATTAACAGATACATACCACTATATACAAAGCACATAAACAACACGGATTTACAATACAGCACAGGGAACTATATTCAGTATCTTCAAATAACCTATAATGGGAAAGAATTTGAAGCTGTATACTTGAAACTAATACAGTATTGTATGTCAAAAAATTTTTTAAAAGAAAACACACACAGGAACATTTTTTGCCCTGAAAGCATGTGACAATTTGGACAATTCATGGGGGTCATTCAGACCTCACTAGGACCCTCCTGCATCCTCTGACCGATTGGGTTGTGGATGGTGGATTAGCCCGAGGCTGCCTGAGCTGAGTTGTGTCCCCTGCTCATCCAACAAGGAGACCCCCTCCACCTTCATGCAAAGCCAGTTTTCCTCCTCTTTCAGGGGCAGCTGCTAGGCCTCTAACCTGCCATGACTCCCTGGAACTAACCCTCCCCTGGGTATGGGTTTCACTTGTTTGGTCTGCGGACTGCGGGCTGGCTGTTGGAGAAGACGAGCTCAGATGGTAATATAGTATGATAGTATCATGGTAGGTAATGCATTCGTGCACTTTATGTGGTACATGCTGTCAGCTGCACACAGGATTCAATTTCTCCTACAAGAGATGCTCAGGTAGGGAGTGGGGAGGAGACCCAAGACACTGCATCCAGCCCCACAGGGTACTCGCCTCCTGAGCTCCCTCCTGGCCAGCATGGGATTCTGGGTAGCAAATTCATGGGCTTTTCTAAACTGAGAACTCTAGTAAATGGATTCTCACCACCATTGTGTACAGACATGCTTGCTAAAGGAAAAGCCACAAATCACAGTTTTTCCTCCCTTAGAGAAAACAGGAAAGAAGACACACAGCCACACTCTATACTGGCAGGAATAATTTTCATATGTATACATTATAACTTGGGGAGAATCTATTATAACTGATAAAGTCAAACCCAGAATGCAGTAAGGTGGGTTATATAATCAGCCGTAATATGGGAGCTGTTGTTTAGCCACTGAGTCTGATTCTTTTTTGACTCCAGGGACTGGGGCCTGCCAGGTCTGCCGAGCTCCTCTGTCCATGGGATTTCCCAGTCAAGAATCCTGGAGTAGGTTGCCATTTCCTTCTCCAGAGATTCTTCTCCATCCAGGGATTGAACAGGCAGATTCTTTACCACCTGGGAAGCCCACTGCAACTCTTATCCACAGAGAATATCGTAACATTTTCCTCATAGCAAGCTCAGTTCAGTTCAGTTGCTCAGTCCTATCCGACTCTTAGCAACCTCATGAACTGCAGCACACCAGGCTTTCCTGTCCATGACCAACTCTTGGAGCTTGTTCAAACTCAAGTCCATCGAGTCAGTGATGCTATTCAACCATCTCATCTTCTGTCATCCCCTTCTCTTCCTGCCTTCAATCTTTCCCAACATCAGGGTCTTTTCAAATGAGTCAGCTCTTTGCATGAGGTGGCCAAAGTATTGGAGTTTCAGCTTCAACATCAGTCCTTCCAATGAACACCCAGGACTGATCCTTTAGGATGGACTGGTTGGATCTCCTTGCAGTCCAAGGGACTCTCAAGAGTCTTCTCCAACACCACAGTTCAAAAGCAACCATTCTTCGGCACTCAGCTTTCTTTATAGTCCAACTCTCACATCCATACATGACCACTGGAAAAACCATAGCCTTGACTAGACGGACCTTTGTTGGCAAAGTAAAGTCTCTGCTTTTCAATATGCTGTCTAGGTTGGACATAACTTTCCTTCCAAGGAGTAAGCGTCTTTTAATTTCATGGCTGCAATCACCATCTGCAGTGATTTTGGAGCCCAAAAAAATTAAGTCAGCCACTGTTTCCACTGTTTCCCCATCTATTTGCCATGAAGTGATGGGACCGGATGCCATGATCTTAGTTTTCTGAATGTTGAGTCTCAAGCCAACTTTTTCACTCTCCTCTTTCACTTTCATCAAGAGGCTCTTTAGTTCTTCTTCACTTTCTGCCATAAGAGTGGTGTCATCTGCATATCTGAGGTTATTAATATTTCTCCCAGCAATCTTGATTCCAGCTTGTGCTTCCTCCAGCCCAGCATTTCTCATGATGTACTCTGCATATAAGTTAAATAAGCAGGGTGACAATATACAGCCTTGACATACTGCTTTTCCTATTTGGAACCAGTTTGTTGTTCTATGTCCAGTTCTAACTGTTGCTTCCTGACCTGCATACAGGGTTCTTAAGAGTCAGGTCAGGTGGTCTGGTATTCTCATCTCTTTCAGAATTTTCCTTAACATCAGTAATTCAGAAGAACCTAGGGGTAGGCTATTTTCAGAGTGAAAAATGAAACTATAGAATGTTTTAAAACAAACATAATTTTTGTATTATCTGCATTTGAATATAATAAAAACAAAGTTTCACAGTATTCACTACATAAAACATGTATACAGAAAACAAAATTGAAATGAACAATGAAAAAAATCAACCATTATTACTTTCTCTTCTCAAATACACCCCAAACTTATACTTTTTCTATATGAAGTCTTAGTGTGAAGTCTGTTCATTTGAAAGGTCAACAGAGAAGTATAAACACACGAAGATCTACTTACAGCGCTTTTGGGCCTTCTCTGCCTGTCCTCACTAACACATGCAACATTCCACAATACCCGATTTCTTTATAGTTTGCATCATTCTTCCGGCCTTGAATCTGGAGCCATGTCTTGGTTAAATCAGCTGGAGGTGTACTGCACTCCGCTGTGATGGAAGAAGAAGTTAAAGAAATTTGACACATTCATATGATAGACAAAAATGCTGCTTTTCAAGTCTCTTTATAATATTTGAAGATATTCACAATATGACGGTAAGTTATGAAGAGGATTTAAATTGCTATTATACAGTATGACCCCGTATAATGAGAGAGAGAAGTGGAAACCATGATGGCTTTAAGAGTCTATCAAAATGTGAACCGAGGCCAACCAGATGGGGCAAATGGGTGTGTTTTGTTTTCCCCTTTATATATTTCTCATTGTCTAATTTTGCCAAAATGATGTGTTAACAAGCATCAGAAAACAAAATTTTAATGCCATTAGGTCAAAGAAATTTTATGCCTATTACCTATTTTGTGAAATTGTGTGGAAACCAGGGAAGAAAGGAAGAGTTTATTTATTAAACTGAAATAATCTAAAATCTGTATTTTTGCAGTGACGGCACCGGTTTACGTTCCCACCAACAGTGTACCAGGGTTGCCTTTTCTCCACACCCATAGCGACTGCAGAAAACAATATGGAGGTTTCTCAAAAAACTACAAAAACTGGTGATTACCAGGTTTTTACTCCTCACCGGGGAGGGGGAGGGGAGGGGGGTGATACAGGCTCCAAGTGTGAGACAGGCTACAAGGATGTATTGTACAACACATGGACTATAGCCAGTATTTTGTAATAACTATAAATGGAGTGTAACCTTCAGACATTTTATAAAATTTTTTTAAATAAGAAAATTTTAAAAATCTTATAAAATAAAAGATGCATTTCTGTTTCCAGTAGTTGCATACATGATCCAGAGAGTTATCTGGCATCTCTGAGCCTCGGTTTACAGTACATGTCCCCACACTCAGCTATCATCAGATTCTCTGACTCCTGGTGGTTTCATTCTGCTTTTCCAAACATGGTCGGGTATGTAACTGGGTATCTTCCAAAGATTAACGACCTTCAGAACATTGTTTGTTTATGTCGTTCTTACTTAGGAGCTATGCCCATAACTTAAAATATGTAGTTTAAAATGCTGGCCATTCCAGGTCACCTACAGCCAAGCTTTCCCTGAAATATTTACTGCAGAGAACAGCACTGAATTTGTGGTCACAGAGTTCTACCTCAAAATATAATCTACAGGTCTCAAGATCCCCATCCTCCAACTGTGCCATGACACTTGAGTTATCTGGACCATTAATTATAAGGTTCCTCCTTGTCTCAAGGACTTTTGGTTGTAACGTGGTCTTTCCTGTGGGACTGAGACCAGCAGGATTCTTGACCACCAGAAGGAGTCGGGCTCCTTTTTGGTAACATCGCAGGGCATGGGTTGACCCCATACTCCTTCCCACCTAGGCTTGTCAATGCAGTTCTTCTCTGAAATAAACTTGGTGCTGTAGGCGTCCCAGTCTTAACTGACTTCACCTGCCAACCCCAAGCATCTGGGGAGCCAAACTGATGACGGGGTGATCATTCTGGAATCCCAATTACTCAGCACCTATTGTGATGCTTTACCAAATACTTTTTCAAAATTGAGACTTATAACCACTCGTGCTGTAGTCACACAATGGAATACTTGACAGCAATGAGGATGAATGACCTACAACTTCATTCAGTGCTGTGGGCAAATCTCACAAACATGATGCCAAGCAGGAGAAACCAAACACAGAGAAGCATATGTGTGTTAGTCTGCTATGTATATACGTGCAGTGTCCTTACAAAGTGCAGAACAACCAAACTGATCCATGGTGGATGATGTCAAGACAGGTGTCATCTTTTGTGGATGGGGAGCAGACAGGGGTTTCTGAGATGTTAGTAATGTTCTGTTTTGCGGGTTGGATGCTGTTTAATACAAGAGTGTTCAATTTGTTAACACACACAGTCATCAAGCTGCATACCTAGGACGGGGGCACTTTTGCTGGGCTGTGTGTGTTTAGTCGCTCAGTTGTGTCTGACTCTTTGCGACCCCACGGATGGTAGCCCTGTGGGCTCTCTGTCCATGGGATTCTCCAGGCAGGAATACTGGAGTGGGTTGCCATGCCCTCCTCCAGGGGATCTTCCCAATCCAAGGACTGAACCCAGGTCTTTCTCATTGCAGGCAGATTCTTTACCGTCTGAGCCACCAGGGAAGCCCAGGGCACTTTTGCATATATATATATATATATATATATATATTTTTTTTTTAGGGCTTCCCAGGTGACTCCTGCCAATGCAGGAGACTCAGGAGACATGGGTTCAATCCCTGGGTCAGGAACATCCCCTACAGGAGGAAGTGGCAACCCACTCCAGTATTCTTGCCTGGGAAATTCCCATGGACAGAGGAGTCTGGCGGGCTATAGTCCCTGGGGTCACACAGTCAGACACGACTGAGCGACTGAGCACATATGCCTGAGTGCTTGGCCATCACATGATAATACTTGAATAAAGAACTACTTGGGGGAATTCCTGGTGGTCCAATGGTTAGGATTCCACTCTGTCACTGCTGAGGGCCCTGGTCAGCGAAAAAAAACTCACAAGCTGTATGGTGTGCCCTTCCCCTTTACCAAAAGACTAGTCAAAATGGCAAACCACGAGGGTAAAACAACTAATTTTTTAAAAATTATTTGCATTATAAAAAAGAACTACGTGGAAAAAATATCAAGACCTATGGAAAAATCTGAAATTGAGAAAACAGAGACTGGACCAGAGGAGGTACAACAGATGCCAGTGAATTTTTTCAGAGAAGCTGGTGCACTTGGCCCCAACCCTGCAGGGATTTTCTGAAGTTTGTGGGGGGCATAGTGAATAATGGGGGAGCCCCTTTGCACAGAAGAGCAGCAGCTTCATTTGCAGGCTCCTTTTCTTCTCCAGCACTGAGGCAGGGTTTACCACCTCTCAAGGGACCTCAAAGAGAAGCCTGAAGATGCTTCCAGAGGTGAGCACCCACACAAATGAACAGACACCCACAGGCCTTGCATAAGGATAGTCACCGTCCAGAGTAAGACTGCGGTCTCTCCAGGGCTGCAAGGAGGTGACCCTTGCAGAACCTTCCCTCCTGGTTTTGAGCCAGCTTTGCCACTTACAAGCTCTTTGGTCTCAAGAAAGGCATTTCTCCCATTTTCTAGTTTTCTCTTCTCTAAAATGGTGATAAGAAAAGGAGTGCTGGACACACAAGGTCCTCAACACATAAGAAGCTCAAAAGGTAGGTTCCTCCTCCTATTACTATCCTCATTCACTTTTTCCTTCAGAAACAGATTTTCCCAGTCTGAATAGCCAAGTAACTTGGCCTCACAGGAGAGCCGGCTGTCGGGAGGCCAGGGAAATTGGAGTCCACCCCACTTCACGGGGGGCCATGAGGGATAAAGACTCAGCCTTAAATCTCTGCAGAATTACCCAGAGACTGCTCCTTCAGAAACTCAGAGTGCAGGGAAAGCAGCATTTGAGACAATGACCCCAGACTCACAAATCACATTCCAGAGCGTCTGCCTTCTGGAGATGTTCGTGAGAAACAGCAACAGGTTTCCACAAGTGGCTCCCAGAGATAACCCTGGGCATTGTGGGGTGCTGTGCTGCGGTGGGTAGAACCAAGCCGCCAACACTCCAGAGGACAGTTGGGTGATTCAGTTAGGTGCTCCCTACACCATCTGTACATTTGCCTGAGAGAGGCACCTTTGCTGAGAAGAACCCCTGGAGACAAATGCTGGTCCAGGCGGCCGTGCCATGAGCTCACTGTCTTTGGCATCCATCAGACACACAGCTCCAAGGGCAGCAGCTGCCCGGAAGCTTTGCAGGAAGCAGCCCCACCCACCGCATCTGGATAAAGCCAAAAGGGTCAGGGTGAGCCAAGGATGGGATGCTCAGCCTCAGTGCAGCAGAGACACCCTCTTTGATGGCTTGCTTTGCTCTTCCTTTGGGTCTAAAGATGCCCGGGGCAGTATTCCACTGTTACTTGCTGACGCATAGTGACGCATTTGACCCACAGTCAAATCTTGCATAATACTACTTAATTACAAAGAAAATTCTAAAGTTAAATTTCCCTCTAATTTAACGAGATTTTAGGGTCATCGCAAGAGGCCATCTCCTCTCTCCAAAAGCTTGAACCCTGGAGTGTTCGCATTGAAAGGGAACACGGAGATCTTTCTGATCTGATCCTGTATGCTCTAGTATAGAGGTGGAAATAAGGGCTGGAAATTTACGATCCTTTGTACCCAGGTTCCATCCCTGGGTCAGAAAGATCACCTGGAGAAGGGAATGGCAACCCACTCCAGTATTTTTGCCCGGAGAATCCCATGCACAGAGGAGGCTGGTAGGCTAAATACTCCACGGGTCGCAAAGAGTGGGACACCACTGAGCGACTAAGCAGGCACAGAGCAGAGACAGCAGGGGAGGGGCCAGATGCCAAAGCCGATGAGCAGTCCAGTTTTTGCTCTCTGATTCCCACGGCTTCTCTCTCGCTTAACAAATAAAATGCCTCCAGCGGAAACCTCAGCTCTAGGGAGAAAAAGCCTTCAGAGTAAATGAAACCTCCAAGCGCCTTGGGCGCAGGAGGAACACAGCTCGCTCGGCCACTCCCTCTCGGCCTGGCTGGAGCCTATTATTTCTGTGGAAAAGGAGAGGCTGGAGCCCCTCTCCGTGCCTCCGCTGGAAAGCCAATATGCCCTTGAACCGTAGAGGAATAACTCGAGGATTAATAAGCTAATGCGGAGGGCGATGAGCGCGGCAGCGTGGTGTGTGGCTTGCTAAGTGAACTAAATCAACATCAGCAGGCGCTGCAACCGCGGAACACGAACCCGGATGAGATAATTTCCTTCTTCACCGAGAAGGCCCTCCGACCTAATGAAAAGCTATATATCCCTCTTGGAGACAGCACAGTCCACAAAAATGCTACAGTACTTAGAGAATTTGTAGTGACTCTGTCCACATTCACTAAGAACGTTCCTTCTCCACTCCCGTCCCACCCTACCCCCTTATTCAGAAGAGCGCGTCATATTTATTAAGCACTATTACATTTCAGGCAGTTCCCTCAGGGATGTACAGGCATTATCTCATCTAATCCATCAGCCCTGTTAGAGACATTGTATTTTTATTGCCATTGTACAAGTCATACAATGGAGGGGCAGAAAGAGGGAAGCAACTTCCCAAAGTGGTGGTACCTGAATGTGAACTCAGGTTAAGGCATGACTTTTTTTTTTTTAAACAAAATGGAACCAACCACGAAGGGACTCGAACCCTCAATCTTCTGATCCGAAGTCAGACGCCTTATCCATTAGGCCACGTGGTCACCACACACTTGGCAGCTAGGAGCAGCCAGCCTCCTTGGAGATGGTGGCACTGTTGACTCCAGCTGCAGAGAACAAGGTCATGTATCCCAAGTCCAACCAGTATTTTCCACTGCCTGCTGCCTGTTCAGGGCTTCCCTGGTGGCTCAGACAGTAAAGAATCCGCCTGTAATGCAGGAGACCCAGGTTCCATCCTTGGGTTGAGAAGATCCCCCGGAGAAGGGAATGGCTACCCACCCCAGTATTCTTGTCCTGTTCCCTCCTAGGATCTGAACAGAAGCACCACTGCATTCAGCTGCAGCAGGGGAATGGTCACCAGAGGGAAAGGCTGAGACCAGGGGTTTGTAAACGGCCTTCAGGCTTTTATATTTTTTAAAAGCCGAGTGGAGATCAAGAGGGGAGATCAACTAAATAAAATAATGACAGAACATGAGGAAGTGGGAAGCTCAGGAGTTTCAAAATTCATATCCTGTTTAAAATCGATGTACTTTAAGCATATTTCATGGTATTTAAGTTATAGGACATAAAACGCAATCACTCTTGTGGACAATTGAATGAAATGAATACAAGCACAGCATAGTTCCTGAACAAACATTCCCCCACATGGTGTGGTTCCTGTGGAAACAATAAAAATAATCCAATTTAGTTATACAGGGCTCACCTTCCCCACTTGTAATTAGTGCTGCTACAATGGAGGAAGCAGAGAAAGAAAAGGAGATAAACTGGCAACAGAGAATTACATCTAGTCCCCAGCAGGACCAGTTCTCTCTCTTATCTGCAGTTTCCAAATCCCATCTCTTATTACAGATATTTATCCTCCCTACTAAGGCCTCTCAGGACTAACCATGTGATTCTTTTTCCATTTTCATTCCATAGGACCAGTCCCTCTATAGCCCACAGAAAGAGATTTTGTAGAGTTGTTGGATATGTAACTTTGAGGGCAGAGAGGAATGGGTATTTGACAGGGAGGGTATTTAAGGAAGGGTATATTTCCTTTCCTTAATCCAAATGGGGAGTAGGGAAACTCCCAAAGGAATTATTTATAAAGATTGCCAATGCAAAGAGCTGACTCGTTGGCAAAGACCCTGATTCTTGAAAAGACTGAGGGTAAGGGGCAAGAGGAGAAGGGGGTGACAGAGGATGAGATGGTAGGAAGGCATCACCGACTCAATGGACATGAGTTTCAGCAAACTCCAGGAGACAATGAAGGACAGGGAAGCCTGGCGTGCTGCAGTTCATGGGGTCACAAAGAGTCGGACACAACTTAGTGACTGAACAACAGCAACATAAAGATTGTGGAGTACCTACAAGAAGGGGTGACGGAAGTATCGTGTTCCAGATTGGAGCTGGGCTTAGGCAATGGGCTGAAGGCCCTGCCCCTGTGCCATTGTGAGAGGGATGGCAAAGCGGGAGGAAGGGCGTTGGTGGAGCTCTCTGTACTCCCACATGCACACCTCCCGAGGATCTCATGGACATGGAAGGAGGGACCTGGACTGGGCCTGCATTGCCAGCTTCCCTCCTAAAAGGGCTGGTTGCTGCCCAGGGTGTTCCAACGGCAACAGGCTGATGGACAGGCCACTGTGTTGAGAGCAGGAGGAGCTGGAAATGATCAAGCTGGAGCTAGAGGTTTTGAGTTATAAGAGGCCTCATGGGCTTCTGCTGAACTCCACGTGCAGCTCCACCATTGAACCAGCCCTAGGCAACAGCCGTGGAGAGGGAGCATGGGGATTACTCAGTTGTTTTGTTTCCACCTCAGCAGGGGTGTATTACAATCCAGTGATGACAGTAACTGCCAGATTCAGTATCAGACACCTCAGGTTTAGGGGCCTGGCACGTGGTGGCTCAGCTGGTAAAGAAACTGCCTGCAATGCAGGAGACCTGGGCTCGATCCCTGGGTTGGGAAAATCCCCTGGAGAAGGGAACGGCTACCCACTCCAGCATTCTGGCCTGGAGAATTCCATGGGCTGTATAGTCCATAGGGTTGCAAAGAGTCGGACATGACTGAGCGACTTTCCCTTTCACAGACACCAGCTGCACATGGGGTCCTCAGCCCACCTATTATTTTGACTGACTGGCTGCTAATTTGGGTCCCCACAACCCCCTCAGTTCAAAAATCCACTAGAATGACTCACTGAACTCAAGAAAGAACTATACTTACCACTCTAGTTTGATTATAAAGGGTACACATAGTGTGAGGTCTGGGGGGGAATGAAGAATTTGTATGCCCTCTCCTCACAGAATCAGGACACACCAGCCTACATCAGCCTACATCAGTGTGTACACCAAACAGGAAGCTCCGCTGAGCACCGGCATCCAGAATTTCTGTTGGGCTTCATTGCATAGACATGATTGATTAAATCCCTGGCCATGAGATTTAACTGAATCTCCAGCTTCTCCCCAGCTCTTCTCCCCTCCTAAGCCAGTTCCAACTCTAATCACAGGCTTCTTGGTCTTTCTGGAGACCAGCCTCCACACTGAAGCAATCTAGGAACTCCAGAGTCATCTCATTAGCATAACAAAGACATTCCTTACACTAGGGGAAATTCCAAGGGATTTCAAAGCCCTGTGCCTGGAACTAGGGACACTGGATATATTCCCCATTATTGGTATTGGAGAAGACTCTTGAGAGTCCCTGGGACTACAAGGAGATCCAACCAGTCCATTCTAAAGGAAATCAGTCCTGAATATTCATTGGGAGGACTGATGCTGAAGCTGAAATTCCAATACTTTGGCCACCTGATGCGAAGAACTGACTCACTGGAATAGACCCTGATGCTGGGAAAGACTGAAGGCAGGAGGAGAAGGGGACAACAGAGGATGAGATGGTTGGATGGCATCACCAACTCAATGGGCATGAGTTTGAGCAAGCTCCAGGAGCTGGTGATGGACAGGGAAGCCTGGCATGCTGCAGTCCATGGGGTCACAAAGAGTCAGACACGACCGAGCGACTGAAATGAACTGAACCGAACTGAACTGAACCAGTGATAGCCAGAGAAGGAGCCACAACCAAAAGAAGACAACTTGTGAGCTCACATAAGCAAGACATTTCAAAAAAAATTCTATCATCTTCCCTGCCTCCAAACCAAAACCGGCACCTATTAAAGGGAGGAGAATTTGGCTTGTTAAAAAGAGGAGACCACACACCTCTCTACTCCACACACCTCTTAAGCTGCAAGACCTGTCTGGACTGGAGAAAGGAAAGAGCTCTGAATCAGAAACTGAAACTTCACACTGAATCAAACTAAATTTTAATTAATTAAAAGGACCTAAAAGTTGTGAGATTTTCTTAAGATACCATTAAGTGATGAGAAAGTAGGGTTTGACGTTATAGTTGAAAGTATGGGCTAGAAAAATAAAATTGTTTCATATTTAAAGCACACTGAGCTTAATGCGCACTTATAGTCACTTATTGCCACTATGGTAGCTAATAGAAAAAAGATGGAAAATATCAAGTGTTGGCAAGGATGTGGAGCCACCAGAACCCTCATATACGGTTGAGGAGCATAAACTGCTGTAACTACTTTGGTAGAATGTTTGGCAACATCTATCAAATTTAAATATATGCATACCATATGACCAACCCAATTCTACCCATAGCGATGTACCCAACAGAAATTCATTTATCGGAAGACATGAACTAGCATGTTCAAAGCAACACTATTCATAATAACCCCAGACTGAAGATCATCCAAATGGCCATCAACAGTAGAATGCATAAAAATAAGTTGTGTAATGTTTACAAATGGAATAGTATACAGCAATGAGATTAAATAATCACAAACTACACACAACAATGTGGATGAATCTCACAAACACAATATTGGTATAGAGATCATTCTTGGAGGGTAGAAATAATGTCTCCCTTTGAAGCAAGGGGAAGATTTGTTTGCAGCCCACTACAATGATCCAGGTTTCCTAAGCTCAAGATCTCTTTCCTACAAGACAGTCCACTGCGTGTGCAGGTGTAGCCTGGCCCTCCTCGTGTCACCCCCATGGGACTTGGGGCTCAGGGAACTGGCACAAGATGGAAGTAATAAGATGTCCTTAGTCTCTGACCCAAGAGTCTCTGTGGCCTCTGCAGCAGCCATGGAACCAGCAGGCTAATTTGATAATTTGTAGATACGGTACAGTCTCAGGCTCCTCACAGTTATTGACATCCTCATGCTTCCATGTGCATACATTTGAAAAATAATATACCTGAGGGTGCATCTATTAATCTATAGACAGTATCTATGGAGTTGCAGAAACACCACTTATCAGCCTTCTCCTCTGTGGCCTAAGTATACCCATGCATCTGCAATTTTCTCTTTGCATCAATTCCTTAAAAGTTTGTAGTGTCGTTTGCTTTCATCACATTACCCCCAGGTGACGCCTGCACAGCCAAACTACCATTCACCACCTTCCCCTTCCCCCCTTTCACATGGCTGACGTTGACTGATTTCAGTCTCCTTCTCTGATCTATCAAGCTATATTTAACTTTTCCTTTCCTGTGCAAGTTCCCCCCTTTCAGCTCTCTGCAGAAAGGCTCACGGGGTCCTTTTCCCAATGAGACTTCTTGTTATTTGGAATGACATTTTCTTCCCTGGTGGCTCACATAGTAAAGAATCTCCCTGTGATGCAGAAGACCTGGGTTTGATCCTTGTGTCAAGAAGATCCCCTGGAGAAGGAAAAGGCTACCCACTCCAGTATTCTGGCCTAGAGAATTCCATGGCCTGTTTAGGTCATGGGGTCTCAAACAGTCGGAGACAAGTGAGCAACTTTGACTCACTCGCTTCCTTTAGCAGTCTTTTCCAATAAAAGATAAAGACTTAATGTAATTGCTGTGTTTTAGAGATGAATTACACCCTGTATGTGTTCAAGAAATATGTACTTACAAAATTATAAGTTATATCAGACTTCTACTGAAGTTATGATCTTTCCTCTTACCAACCATCTCAGTAGCATCTCACTTATATCTATTTCATGACCCCCACACATTTGGAATTCTCCCTTCAGGAAGTGAGCTTAATCAGCTGATGGGCTTAAGAGACCTGGCTGAGGTGTATGGTGAGGCTCAAGCAAGCTGAGTCTGAGCTGAGCTCTGGAGACTTGCAGTCAGTGTGCTGGACTAATTTATACTCAAGGGTAAAAATTAAGTCTAGTTCTTGGTGGCTGGCCAGACTATTGCACAGAGTGAAAGCTTATTTCACTATAAGATGCAGACTGCAGAGTTGAAATAAGCTGAATGCATTCTTTCTCTTCACACTGTGATATGGAGCCTCTTGCCTGCCTATTGGTCTCCACTGATTTTTTTTTTTTGCAAAAGGTACAATCATGAAAGGGCTTCCCCAGTGACACTAGTGGTAAAGAACACATCAGACAATGGAGGAGATGTGGATTCGATCCCTGGATTGGGAAGATCCTCTGGAGGAGGGCATGGCAACCCACTCCAATATTTTTGCCTAGAGATTCCCATGGACAGAGGAGCCTGGCAGGCTACAGTCCATAGGGTCACAAAGAGTCAGCCATGACAAGCAACCTAGCATGGCACAGCACACATTCATAAAAATAAGGATAAGTGATTATTGAGTTTGGGGTCCAAATTAATAGATTCTTTTTCTCCATTGGATCACATGTGTCAATATCAATATTCTGTGTATCTCATTTATCTATAAGTTCTATATTTAACCAAAGTTGATAGTTATTAGCTTTCACTATACCCTCACATCAGTTTCCATGTCAACACACTGCATCTCAAAATAACCAAGCACCCATTGTGAGAGAAGAGGGAAGACTTTTCTTCTCTCATGCTTCTCTTAGTCTTTCTTGTGTCCAGGTTTCTGGGATCCAACATCTCCTGCAATTTCTTTTTCTCTTCATGTGCACTTGAGTTCTGAGAGAGCCCTGCAAGGTGTCTTTGTTGGAAAGTCCTGCTGCTGCTACTGCTGCTAAGTCGCTTCAGTCGTGTCTGACTCTGTGCGACCCCATAGATGGCAGCCCACCAGGCTCCCCCGTCCCAGGGATTCTCCAGGCAAGAACACTGGAGTGGGTTGCCATTTCCTTCTCCAATGCATGAAAGTGAAAAGTGAAAGTGAAGTCGCTCAGTTGTGTCTGACTCTTCACGACCCCACGGACTGTAGCCCATTAGGCTCCTCCGTCCATGGGGTTCTCCAGGCAAGAGTACTGGAGTGGGTTGCCATTGCCTTCTCCATGGAAAGTCCTATGGACATCCAAAGAGCATCATTAAGGTCAGGTTCTGTCAATCAGAATCACAAGGAGGCAGAGTCACATGCACCAGCATGCTGCTAGAGGTCCCTGTCATGCAGGGACACAATTACAGCAGCACTGTGCTTTGTTATCTGACTCCTCAGCTGGTAGTTGTAACTGGTTGGAACCTCTTGTCTTACTATATAGATTCTTCTTCAACTCTAGACAAATATAGTAAGTACTGAGAGAGACTCAGTAGTTATGAGAGCTGACAGTGAAAATACCATCCCTGAGATATGCCCAGTTCACACATCACAAATTGGTAGCAACAAAGGAACAAGTTTGCGTATCTGAGTGGAACAAATTGTTTAAAATAACAAAGGAATTGCCTTATTTCTCCAGTAGGAGACAAGGTACCTACCAAAAACATTCCTACTAAATGGATTTAACTCATTTGAAAGAAAAAGGATATTCAAATGATGATTAAGATTGCTACGCATGGTATGTTCTTGAAAAGTATTTTCACGAACAACAACAATAAAAAAGATCAATGAGATTGTTAAGTCAACAGATATGTTGTGAACAAGTCAGAAAATCTTTGACTAGTCGTGAGAAAGTATGTCACTAAGTGGAAGATCATATACTAACAAGCGTTGCAGAGTGAGGGTTTCATTTTCCATCCCCAGAGATATTGAGAAATAGCCAGTGAACTAATTTAAATGCCATAACTCAGGGATTATATCTGGCCTGGAATACATAGTCAATAAATATTTGTTGAATAAATCTGAAATGGGGAAGTAAACAGATGTCATCAATTATGACAGCAAATCACAATTACTGATCTCCTCAGGGACTCACTTCCACACCAAACTCTGCCCTGCCCTGGGGTTTTCATCCAAAAAGGACAAGGTCTGGGCCTCAGCTGAGTTTTGTGCAATAGACAGAAGAGGCAATTTCAAAGAATTTTTTGAGGAGCAATAGTGGTAATCAGTTCAGCTCAGTTCAGTCACTCAGTCGTGTCTGACTCTTTGCAACCCCATGGACTGCAGCGCACCAGGCTTCCCTGGCCATCGCCAACTCCAGGAGTTTACTCAAACTCATGTCCATTGAGTTGGTGATGCCATCCAACCATCTCATCCTCTGTCGTCCCCTTCTCCTCCTGCTTTCAGTCTTGCCCAGAATCAGGGTCGTTTCCAAGGAGTCAGTTCTTCGCATCAGATGGCTAAAGTATTGGAGTTTCAGCTTCAGCATCAGTCCTTCCAGTGAACACCCAGGGCTGATCTCCTTTAGGATAGACTGGTTGGATCTCCTTGCAGTCCAAGGTACTCTCAAGTCTTCTCCAACACCACAGTTCAAAAGCAACCATTCTTTGGTGCTCAGCTTTCTTTATCGTCGAACTCTCACATCCATACATGACTACTGGAAAAACCATAGCTTTTAGACAGACCTTTGTTGGTAAAGTAATGTCTCTGCTTTTTAATATGCTGTCTAAGTTGGTCGTAACTTTTCTTCCAAGGAGCAAGTGTCTTTTAATTTCATGCCTACAGTCACCATCTGCTATGATTTTGGAGCCTAAAAAATTAGTCTGTCACTGTTTCCACTGTCTCCCCATCTATTTGTCATGAAGTGATGGGACCAGATGCCATGATCTTAGTTTTCCAAATGTTTGAGCTTTAAGCCAACTTTTTCAGTCTCCTCTTTCACTTTCATCAAGAGTTCTTTAGTTCTTCTTCACTTTCTGCCATAAAGGTGGTGTCATCTGCATATCTGAGGTTATTGATATTTCTCCCTGCAATCTTGATTCCAGCTTGTGTTTCCTCCAGCCCAGCATTTCTCATGATGTACTCTGCATATAAGTTAAATAAGCAGGGTGACAATATACAGCCTTGACGTACTCCTTTCCCTATTTGGAACCAGTCTGTTGTTCCATGTCCAGGTCTAACTGTTTTTTCCTGACCTGCACACAGATTTCTCAAGAGGCAGGTCAGGTGGTCTGATATTCCCATCTCTTGAAGAATTTTCCAGAGTTTGTTGTGGTCCACACAGTCAAAGGCTTTGGCATAGTCAATAAAGCAGAAATAGATGTTTTTCTGGAACTCTCTTGCTTTCTTGATGATCCAGTGAATGTTGGCAATTTGATCTCTGGTTCCTCTGCCTTTTCTAAATCCAGCTTCAACATCTGGAAGTTCACAGTTCACGTACTGTTGAAGCCTGGCTTGGAGAATTTTGAGCATTACTTTACTAGCATGTGAGATGAGTGCAATTGTGCAATAGTTTAAGCATTCTTTGGCATTGCCTTTCTTTGAGATTGGAATGAAAACTGACCTTTTCTAGTCCTGTGGCCACTGCTGAGTTTTCCAAATTTGTTGGCATATTGACTTCAGCACTTTCACAGCATATTTTAGTGGTAATATTCGGACACAAAAAGAGGTTGAGAAGAAGCACAAGCAGAGAAGATAACTCATGGAAGGTAAGTCTTTGTCTGCATCAATTTCAGTTGGAGAGAAGGGAGTCCAAGACTGAATGCTAACTCTTGTCATTCCATGAAGGTGAATCTTCTGGGCATTGTTTTTAGCGCCGAATTCTGCTGAAGTCATGAGTCACCTTGACCACAGTGCTGTAAGTCATAACCCAGGGGTTGCATCATTCTTCTATATGGTGGACTTATTCCGAGGTGTAATTAGTGGCTGCCTGATGAGTTATAACTGGACGCATTGCCTAGTTTTAGCCATTTCACTCAAATCAACATTATCAAGCAAATATAAATGATACCTCTCTGATTACAAGTGTGTTTTTAGTTACTTATTCATGATGATGACAGGTACACTTTAACCTCTTTTTCCTTATAATAAGCAGTTTACTTGGGTGAGGTGGTTGGCTTGATTTAAGGGTGTTTTCTGTGGTCATAATGTGTAACTGGCCCATGCCATACTTGATCGCATTATCTTTCCCTCCTTAGGATAATGTCTAAATAAGTTAAAAACTTGGGCCAACAGAACCGTTATCTTGTGCTTACCAAAGATTCCTGGTAATAATTAAACAGCCAGTGGAATATGTAGCCCCCAATTCTCAGTGGCTGAAGGTAGAACTTGGAGAAATAATTGTCATAGTTAATTCCATAATTTGATTTTAGTTTCAAGGGCCATCTATTTCATCAACTGAGTGAAGAGTTAAAGTATTGACTAGAGATACAGCTCCCTGTGTTTCTCCTTGCCTCTTCAATGAAGGGTCTCTGAACAGTAAACTGAGAGATCTGGTAAGGGAGTGTTGGTAAAGGAAAGAAACTGTATTTGAAAATATAAAGTTGATATTCCATTTGAAGGACACAGAGCAGAAATGCTCCATAGCTTTTTAAGATGGACGCAGTTTTCAGGGGGCGTTGCATTCTTCCTCTGTTCTTTGGTTTGGCTCACATTTAGAGCCTAGAGAGACAAGGTGATGTGGCTGCTTGAAGTAGCTCAGGAGGGCTGTAGCAAACTGGAGAACTTGCTTTCTGAAGAGTCAGTCTGGCTTCAGCTCCTGCCAGTGTGGCCATCAGGCATTCAAGGTCACTGGAGCCAGATTCTCTATTTGTCCAGAGAAACCAGAAATCTTAACTTTTTGATCCCATCAACAGATTGTTTAAATGCTGGCAAACAATTCAAAAACAGTTTGAATGCTCTCTGGGCCAGATAAAACATGAGTGCCAAACAGATTCAGTCATGGGCCACAAGCTTGCAATCTCCACCTTGACACGTCCTTGAAATTTCTGCTGATACCATGTTTCAGTCTTTGTTTTTCAGAGCTGCGATAATGTCGCTATTTAGGCTGAAAAAAAAAGAAATCTATTGTTGCCATGGTAGCCTCAGCATTTTCAATGATGGGTAGAGATGATTTGTATTTAAACACTGTTAGCTAACACAGAATCTTATGAGTTAAAAATATAACAGATTAATATTTTTTTAGGAAAACCAAGCAATCCTTTCTTAATCCTATGCGGCACAGAATTGGTCTTAGAAACATTTGTGATTTATTAAAATCAGAAACCCTCTCTATAAGCATTTCCCCTTTAATTTTAATCCCCATGTACCTCTAAACGAAATGCAGTATATCCATTTCTGGTTCATTTACATTAAACCATCAAAATGTTGCTTCATGTAGCCCTTTTGATGTCTTAGATGCTTTTGGAAGTCGTTAAAAAATGTTCTAATCCTTTTCCCCCTGTAGTCACATTTTTGACCACAGTAAACAAGTTCAAGCACCAGAAGGTTCTACTTCTAGGCTAGAACCCAAACCCTGTGGATCTGGTAAATTCTACATGGAGAAAAATGAATGATTTTCTCCCTAATTATCACTATTGTCACTTATTCCATCCCATAGCAATGATGAAATAAACTCATCAAACAAAGAGTTCGCATTTTACAGTTGCAACTCATAAAACCTATCCATTTTAAGTATGACTCTGAACTGAGGTCAAACTCAGATTCTTAAAATAACACGAATTTGGTCATGCAGCTCAAAGCTACTGCTTGCTGTTCCTCTGACTACACACATAACAAGGACTGAAAACGTGCCATATGGGAAAGGAATATGTATTTATGAGATGATTCTTTATGCAGAGAGGACATACATTGCTTTTCATGCACATTCAGACAGACAGAATTGATCTTCTGTGAGAGATGGAGCTATCCCCACATTACCAAGAGCTGTCACTTAAAATAAAATTTTGATTAATATCATTTGCAAATTGAGTACTGACTTGGTTTCTTTCCTTCCAACAGGAAGTATGGATCTGTAGGGATACAGGCAGAGAACATATGTAATCTCTTGGGAATGGACAATGATGAAATGACCCAAAACACGATTATTCCTTGCTACTTCCTGAAATCTGTTCCTCAAATCCCCAAACTCACAGTTCTCTGAATTTATGATTCGCAAAAGTGTTCAAGGGTTTTCAGACCACTCGCTCAGCTCCACAGAAAGTGCAGAAGGGAGGGATTTCAAAGATGTGCACGTGTGGGTCAGCCAAGGTTCATTCCTTGAGATCTTCCAGATATTTATTAGGAGTTCACGGGAGGGGATGTTCATTTCTGTAGACAAAGGATGGATTACCCAAAATGTGAAGTGCAGGTACTTTTAAGTCTGTGGCCAGACTGAGATAAGCTTGTCTGCGGATGCTGGTTGTTCACATGTAGCATGTCTAATTTACCCAGAGGCCACCAAGCAGAGCAGGAGGGGGAGTGGGAGGCCTGCCAGGAAGTTTTAAAGAAAAGGGACTTTCCCAGGCTTATCTTCAGGAGGAGAGCTATCCTGACCCACTTGAAGCTGAGTGCTAACCTAAGAGAGACAAGCCACTCTGAGCACAGCGCCCAGCTCTGCATTGACAGCGGGGAGTTCACTCAAGGGCATCCTGTGAAATCAGCCTGTGCACCTTCACGCAATCAGACTTGTTTCTTTGGCCTTTAATGGGGCCCAGTCTGCCTAGAAAGACTCAATCAGAAAAGTAGCAAATGTTTATCTACTATCGTGTGTCTGCAGCATGATGCTATGTATAAGCGCTCTAGAGGGCAGCCTGATTGGGGGTGCTCTCTTTTTTCTTCCTCCCGTCCCCAATCCTGAAGCATGTATGTCTCGCCACGGCTAGCAAAAGGCTAAAGAGATATGAAACAGCAACAAAACAAGCATGTGCTCTTTTCTTTTCCAGACTCTCTTGCTTGGAGTCCTTCCCCAGGTCAGTCAGAGGTATATACATTCCTTGGGGAAGAATTTAAATTGCTCTAAGAAAAGAAAAATAGACAGGAATATTTAATATTTATCTTTGTAATTTCTCAAATGAGTTCTTTTTCCCCTTCTGATTAAGTTGAAGTATGATATGCCTACAGTAAGTGCACTGGTATCAAGAACACGATTCACTAGATTTTTACGAATGTATACATGCATGTAAACACCACCCAGATCAAGACATAAACATTCCCGCACACCCTAGAAGGATCCCTTGGCTCCTTGTCGGTCAGCACCCATCCGCCCTAAAGAGGTAGCCATACTAACTTCTATCATCATAGACCCATTTGCCTGTCCTTGAATTTTATATAAATGTAATCTGAGAGTATTGATTACAATACAATATTGATTAAAATCTGAGAGTATCTTTTTTTGTTGGCTTCTTTCACTCAACATAATGTCTTGGAGATTTATCTATGCTGTTTGAGCATTAGGTCACTCTTTTTATTGCTGGGTTTTATATATGTATCTATATACATGTACATATATATATATATATAATGCATTTCTGGCTTACTTACATTAAATCATTAAAATGCTTTTTTATATACCTATTTGATGTCTTGTGATATATACATATATATATATCTCACATATATTTATCCATTCTATTGTTGATGATATTTGAGTTATTTCCAGTTTCTGACTATTATGAATAAAGCTTCTAAGGATTTTGTTTTTGTTGGATGCAAAACTTATTTCTCTTGGGTCTATATCTAGGAAAACAATGAATGGTTAGCTTAATTAGATGTTGACAAGGATTTTCCAAAGTGATTGTATCACTTCATGCTCCCAGCATCAATGTATTGATATGAGGGTTCCAGTTGCTTACAACCTTGCCAACACTTGGTTTTGTCCACTTTTTAAAACTTTAATATTCTTGTAAGCGTGTAATGGCATTTCATTGTGGTTTTAATTTATACTATTGATAACTAATAATACTGAGGACTTTCCCACAAGGTTCTTGGTCCTTTATACATTCTCTTTTACCTAGTGCCTGCTCAACTCTCCCTCTCATTGTATATTTGCAGTCACTTATCTTTCTTCTCCTTGTTGATTCATAGGATACTGTGGACGTCAGTCTCATATGAGACATATATATTGAACGTATCTTCTTCCATTCTGTGCCTTATGTCTCACTGGTGCCATTTTTGAACTTTTGAAGAACAAAAGTTCTTAATTTTAATGAAGTCCAATTTTTTAGTTTTTTCTTTTGTGCTTAGTCCATTTTATGTCTTGACTTTTAAAAATTATGGCCTGTGCCAAGGTCATGAAAATACTCTTCTCTTTAAGATATTTATTATTTTATCAATAAATAAAGGCTATTGGGGTTAACATTTACGTACAGATATCTAACTGTTCCAACATGACTTATGAGAAAGATCTCCCTCTCATTTAATTGTGGTTCTGTCATAAACCAAGCAACTGTATATGTGAGTGTCTGTTTTGGAAATATTTTTAGAGAGCAGTATTTGATGTGCAGATTTCACTTCCAAAGTAGGCTCTTTCATCTTATACTGAAAATGATTGTTTCAAAAGCCAACATTTTTTATTTGTTGGAATAGATTTGGTCCAGAGAGGAAAAGCCCTTGGGAACTGAAAGGAAATCAGCATTGTGACAACTTGGACCTGGAGAGAAGATAGAGACCCTGGCTAAAGACTCCCATCCCTGAGGATCACTTTGGACCAGGGCTGGGAGGAGGGAGAGAGTGGGATGGAGCATGTGCACCTGAAGCCTGGAGAGTGGACCAAGCATTTTGCCGGGAGGAAAGAATCAGCATGAAAAGAGATGAACACAATAGTGTGGCGATCAGGTGTTTCTTTCTAGATCACCAATTCAGGGACGGGACCTACCACCAAGGCTGCAAAGCCCCATAAGCGATGAACAGTGTGAGGGCTTTCCCCTGACTGCTGTGCGCAAATCACCTACATATTTATCATCTAACACAAGTGACAGTATCCAAAACCCCAAGATCTTCTGAGACTCAGAAGGACATCCTGCTTTATATGGACCCAGTTGTCTCAAAGCAATACCCTCAAACAGCATCTCTGGGGACTTTAATGCCAATAAGATAGTACAAGGAAGAACTTTTGGCTCTTCAATGTGGGTGGTGATGGTTTAGTCGCTAAGTCGTGCCCAACTCTTGTGATTCCCTGAACCATAACCCACCAGGCTCCTCTGTCCATAGGATTTTCTCAGCAAGAATACTGGAGTGGGTTCCCATTTCCTTCTCCAGGGGATCTTCCTGACCCAGGGGTGGAATTTGGGTCCCCTGCATTGCAGGAGGATTCTTTATTGACTGAGCCACAAGGGAAGCCCTTTATATGCATGGAAGTAGACAATGTGACACCTATCTCCATGAAACATTAGTTTCCTGGACCTGAAGAAGAGAATCACCCCCATCTGCAGGTACTTTTCAAGTCAATAGGAGAGTACTATATAGTATTTATAGATACCCAACAATATCACTCACCTAGAGTAAGACATCCTGGAGTGCAAAATCAAGTGGGTCTTAGGAAGCATCACTATGAATAAAGCTGGTAGAGGTGATGGAATTTCAGCTGAGCTATTTCAAGTCCTAAAAGATGATGCTGTTAAAGTGCTGCACTCAATATGCCAACAAATTTGGAAGACTCAGCAGTGGCCACAAGACTGGAAAAGATCAGTTTTCATTCCAATCCCAAAGAAGGGCAATGACAAAGAATGCTCAAACTACCGCACAATTGCACTCATCTCACACGCTAGCAAGGTAACCCTCAAAATCCTTCAAGCTAGTCTTCAACAGTATGTGAACCAAAACCTTCCAGATATAAAAACTGGATTTAGAAAAAGCAGAGAATCCAGAGACCAAATTGCCAACATTCGTTGGATCATAGAAAAAGCCAGAGAATTTCAGAAAAACAACTACTTCTGCTTTATTGACTACATTAAAGCCTTGACTGTGTGGATCACAACAAACTCTGGAAAATACTTAAAGAGATGGAAATACCAGACCACCTTGCCTGCCTCCTGAGAAATCTGTTTGCAAGTCAAGAAGCAACAGTTAGAACTGGACATGGAACAACAGACTGGTTCCAAACTGGGAAAAGAGTACATCAAGGCTATATACTGTCACCCTACTTACTTAACTTCTATGCAGAGTACATCATGTGAAATGCCAGGCTGGATGAAGCACAAGCTGGAATTAAGATTGCCAGGAGAAATATCAATAACCTCAGATATGCAGATGATACCACCCTCATGGCAGAGAGTGAAGAGGAACTAAAGAATCTCTTGATAAAGGTGAAAGCGGAGAGTGAAAAAGCTAGCTTAAAGCTCAATATTAAAAAATAATAATAATGTTATGGAATCTGGTCCCATCTGCTGCTGCTGCTGCAAAGTCGCTTCAGTCGTGTCCGACTCTGTGCGACTCCATAGACGGCAGCCCACCAGGCTCTCCCGTCCCTGGGATTCTCCAGGCAAGAACACTGGAGTGGGCTGCCATTTCCTTCTCCAATGCATGAAAGTGAAAAGTGAAAGTGAAGTCGCTCAGTCATGTCTGACTCTTCGCGACCCCATGGACTGAAGCCTACCATGCTCTTCTGTCCATGGGATTTTCCAGGCAAGAGTACTGGAGTGGGGTGCCATTGCTTTCTCCGCTGGTCCCATCACTTCATGGTAAATAGATGGGGAATCAGTGACAGACTTTATTTTCTTGGGATCCAAAATTACTGTGGATGGTGACTGCAGTGATGAAATTAAAAGATGCTTGCTCCTTGGAAGAAAAGCTATGACCAACCTAGACAGCATATTAAAAAGCAGAGACATTACTTTGTCAACAAAGGTTCATATAGTCAAAGCTACGGTTTTTCCAGTAGTCATGTATGGATGTGAGAGTTGGACCATAAAGAAAGCTGAGCACCTAAGAACTGATGCTTTGAAACTATGGTGTTTGAGAAGATGCTTGAGAGTCCCTTGGACTGCAAGGAGATCAAACCAATCAATCCTAAAGGAAATCAGTCCTAAATATTCATTGGAAGGACTGATGCTAAAGCTGAAACTCCAATACTTTGGCCACCTAATGCAAAGAACCAACTCATTGGAAAAGACCTTGAGGCTGAGAAAGATTGAGGGCAGGAGGAGAAGAGGGCAGCAGAGGATGAGATGGTTAGATGGCATTGCTGACTCAATGGACATGAGTTTGAGCAAGCTAGGGGAGATGGTAAAGGATAGGGAAGTCTGGTGTGCTGCAGTCCATGGGGTTGAAAATTGTTGGGCATGACTGAACAACTGAACAACAACAGTATCCTTGCCCTTCTAAGTGTGTTCAATTATCACAGAGCTAGAAGCCTAGAAACTACATTTCTCAGACTCCTTTGCCAGGAGAGTTCTTCAGTTGTAGCCAATGGAAGGCACTGATAGGAGATTTCCATGGCAGAAGAGAATCAGCCATTACTTCTCTCTGGAAGCTGTATACAGACTATGAAAAGTAGTAAGTGAGGTTTGCAATGGCTTTCCAGTGAGTTCTTGTGATTTGTCTGTTTTCTTAAAGACATGATAGAGGCTCTTTGTGATCTCTTAAAAAAAATCAGAGCATCCCTGTGACTTTCATGCCTTCAACTCTTCTGATAGTTTCAGAGGCACATAGTTGCTACTATCAAATCCCTTCCTGCTAAAATATTTAGATGATTTTCTGATTTTCTGACCAAACTTTGATTTAGGAGGTCACCTACTTAGAAAAGTTTCTTTAAATAGTTAACTGGATCCAATCCATCATTCAATTACAGCAGTTAAATTATACATTTGAGGGGTACAGCTTTTCGGCTGTACCTCCGTTTGTCTACTTGTCTTTTTATTGGTACCTGTTTCTTCATCATACCTGATTTCATTTCACCCTAGTACCATGTTCTTCCTCAGCATTGATTGAACAGATCAATAAAAATTGAGGCGGCTTAATAGAGTAGAAAGAGTATGAAATTTGGAGTCGTTGTTGTTCAGTCACTCAGTTGTGTCTGACTCTCTGTGACCCCATGGACTGCAGCATACCAGGCTTCCCTGTCCATCACCAACTCCCAGAGCTTGCTCAAACTCATGCCCACTGAGTTGGTGATGTTATCCAACCATCTCATCCTCTGTCATCCCCTTCTCCTCCTGCCTTCAATCTTTCCCAGCATCGGGGTCTCAATGAGTCACTCATTTGCATCAGGTGGCCAAAGGATTGGAACTTCAGCTTCAGCATCAGTCCTTCCAATGAATATTCAGGATTGATTTCCATTAGGATTGACTGGTTTGATCTCCTTGCAGTCCAAGGGACTCTCAAGAATCTTCTTCAATACCACATGGCCTTAGGTTTGTTTCAACTCTCTACTTACACACTCAATGATCTTAGACAAGCTATTAAAATTCTCTGAGCTTCCTCTATGGGTATAACAAAAACATCTCCTTGTCTGTATTATAGGATTTAGTGAAATAGTGAATATTCTGTCTTAAAATTGTAAAATGTTTAACAAAAGTTTGCTACTGGTAATAAACACCTCTCTTAGAAATGACAATTTCAATCATGATATGACTTACTACAGTGGAGTGAGCATCTTTTCAGTAATACAAATTGTAATAGGTAGCACTTATTATGGGCTTCCCTAATAACTCAGCTGGTAAAGAATCTGCCTGCAATGAGGGAGACCTCAATTCGATTCCTGGGTTGGGAAGGTCCCCTGGAGAAGGGATAGGCTACCCACTCCAGTATTCATGGTCTTCCCTGGTGACTCAGATGGTAATGAATCTGCCTGCAATGCAAGAGACCTGGGTTCGACCCCTGGGTTGGGAAGATCAGAGGAGGGCATGGTAACCCATTCCAGTGTTCTTACCTGGAGAATCCCCATGGACAGAGGAGCCTGGCAGGCTACAGTCCATGGAGTCACAAAGAATCAGACATGACTGAACGACTAAGCACAGCACAGTATTTATTATAGGTCAAGCGCTATCCTAAGTTCTTTATACATATTAATTCCTTTAATCCTCTTATTCATTTTATAAGTTCTGTTATTATCTCCTTTTAACAGATGGGGAACTGAGGCATAGAGAGGTTAAGTGACTTGCCCAATTTTCACACAGCTTGTAAAATGGTGGAGCCTGGGCTTGAACCCAGAAAGCCTGGCGACAGAGACTGAGCTTTCAGCCACTAAGAAAAATTTAGAAGATGGAGGAGTAATATAAAAGGCAAAGATAGTTCAGCTGCCCCATAATTTGTTCCGTTTGACAAGAAGACAAAGAGCCAGCCAGTGTCAGCTGTGAGCCCACATTCCCACTCTTGACACTGGCCTGGAAAGAGACCATGGAAACAGGCTGTAAGCAGCGGCAGCTGCAGTCTCCCACTTGGGAGTAGATGGGTGGGAGAAGCAAGGCATGGCCTGGAGAAGCCCAGGAAGCCCAGAATGTGCTCAGTACCAGGCCGAAGCCAGGCTGTGAGCAAAACCCAAGGGTGGGCACAGCAGCAGCTGTGCTTGTAACATCATCTGCATTTTTAGTTGATGCCCATCTGCATATGGCCTTACTGGCTGGAAACTCGGCATTGCATCCAAGAGAGGTACCGCACCCAGCTCCTGCTCCCCAGGGATGCTGGGAAGGTGGCAGCAATGGCTTTAGACCACTGATCTTACCCTGAAATGGCATCTGGGGCTGGACTCCATGTCCACTCATCAGCTCAGCCAACAGACACGGTAGCTACTTTCCTTCAGGCTTTCTCCTGCAGCCACCATCTGTGTCTGCTTGCTGTTCAGCTTTGTTCCTTCCCTTAGAAAAGAAATAAGAGAAATGGAAAAACTTCCAACTCAATGCTAGGGAAAAAAAACAACTTTTTTTTTTTTTTAAAGCTTTCAGTTTTTGGAAAAATAAAGCCTCCCAATCCTTTGAAAAGTTTTCATATATTTAATAGTAACTGAACTTAACAAATACTTTGGCCACTTCATGCGAAGAGTTGACTCATTGGAAAAGACCCTAATGCTGGGAAGGATTGGGGGCAGGAGGAGAAGGGGACGACAGAGGATGAGATGGCTGGATGACATCACTGACTCGATGGACATGAGTTTGGGTAAACTCCGGGAGTTGGTGATGGACAGGGAGGCCTGGCGTGCTGTGATTCATGGGGTCGCAAAGAGTCAGACATGATTGAGTGACTGAACTGAACTGAACTTACAAAACAGAGTGATTGACTGAAATGAACAAGTCCAAATACAGACCTAGTTTTGGGAAAAAAGAAATGAATAGATTTGCTTCTAGATCTTGTGTTTTAGATGAAGGGAGAAAGGACTAGGTGTGGCTCTGGAGGGTTTCATATCCAAGGTCCAGTAGAGATCAGAGCTGGAGATGGAAATCAGGGCATTTTCATCTGGGCGATAGTTGAAACCCCAAAGGACAAAGCTGTAGCTGGCAAAACCAAAGAATCAAAGACAAAGTGTGGGCAACTCTTATCCTGGCTTCTTAAGCATTCTAGAAAAACTTTCTTTAGGGGAAGAGAGGGGGTGGAGGTGGTGTTCAAAGACTTCAACTTAAGATGTTCTAGTCTCCC
The DNA here is from genome assembly GCA_024291935.2 of Okapia johnstoni. NCBI lineage: Eukaryota > Metazoa > Chordata > Mammalia > Artiodactyla > Giraffidae > Okapia > Okapia johnstoni. The sequence goes on from CM044313.1 coordinate 51,392,346, forward strand.
ACTATTTATTTTTCCACAGTTCTCTTGGAACTGCCTTCCAAATAAAGAGTTGGGAAACAGAGTAAACTTGGAATTAAGAGCCCTTAGAAAAATACGTAGAGAAGAATTGTATTATTATGTTACATATTGTATCATTCACTCTCTGAGCCTTGGGATTTTTTTGTACTAAATAAATAATCTCACACACAAGTGCTTGTCATTTTTCATCATTTTCAACTTTAAAAATTATACCAATGGAAACTATATACCTTAACTTTTCAAAATGCTATCCCTGTCCTTGGATTTTTCTATTAGTGTTCCCTGGTTAGCAGCTTATAAGATGAACTTCTGAAGTGCATGACCTCCCTGATGTAGACTAATTGAAGAAAACGCTAAAATGAATTCATAAAAAACAAAGGGCCTGGCTAGTATTCATTTGTGGAATGTGGTAGATATTGCCCCACCTTTTATTGCCCCCAGCCTACCCAGATCTCCAAAACTCCACCCTCCAAATCTATTTGCACCAACTGATAAACATGGGGGTGAGTTGCTGCCTGAGTCCCTGTGTCTCCCATGGGATTCAAATGTGTGTGGATGTATCTTGGGGTGGGGGGGTGGTGATTAAGTGGTGGGAGATGGGTGGGGAGCAGAGAGAAAAACAGACTCCTCAAGGAACAATTTATTATTTGGAATAAAAGGATAAATATGGTCCAGCCAGCCAGACCCAAGAGCAGGGTCCTGTTGTTAGAGTACTGTTGTTTCTCTCTCCAGAAACGGTAGATGTTTCTGGAACATGCAGCATGGTGTCTGGCTGTGAAATCCTCCCATCCATGTTCCCCAGGTGACATTTGTCCATTCCTTGAAGAATAGGAGCTGGGTGTGTAAACGGACAGGTGTTGCAATAAACCTCAGAACAATCCAAGACCCAAGGAACCATGCTGTGGGAACACCCTGCCCCCCACCCCCTTCCATCAGAAAGGGACATAGAGGGAGTGAATGTTTTCCTTCCTAATTTACAGGAGACTGAAGCTGTCATAGTCCTGTGTTGACTGATAGCACTGGTGGTGGTCGGGCGAATTAGCTGAACCTTGGCCAGGCAGAGGTCTTTTGGAAAGGGCCCAGGTCAAAGGCAGGAATGTGGCTTTGGGAGGCAGGCGACTGCAGCTGCAAACAATACAGGGTGGCAGAGGTCAGAGCAGAGGGTGGCAGGGGCCCTTGGAGGCTGAACAAGGAGAGAAGAGGCAGTGAGATCAACGTTCCTAAGCTGATTCACAGATGGATGTAAGTCACTCTCCATGAATTCCATACATACGTGGGGAGACCATGGGAGGTACTGCATGAACAATGGGAGTTTGGTGGTCCCAAGACCTGGGCAGTAGCAGTCAAATCTTTTTGTTTGAATCCATAGGCTGCTACACAAAGGATGTTTGAGATGTAAGTGAAATGTGTAGATCATTGAACAGTGGAAAAGCAGCTTCTTCCTTATTCCAGCTACGTATACAAATACACATAGCTCAGTCAAGCCCAGCCTGGTGTAATAGGTATGATGCATGTGCAAGTAATTTTAAATTACTGAAGTATTAATAGATGCTTTCAAGATGCTCAAACACAGTCTGTCCTCAGGCATTTTAACATTTAAACCCACTGCTTGCCTCCTCTTAATCTTATTTATGCTGTTAATTTGCTAAGCAAATATTCTCCAGCTAATGTCATGTTTGGAAGTGCACCTGGCTTACGTAACCTTGGGGATTCCAGCTCGGCTACAGGATAAACACCAGGCACCTGCAGCCCTGAGGTACAAGGCCATGTGGCCCCATAGAGGTCAGTTTCTTAAAAGGGACAGGAGTCTACGCAACAGATACTAGCAAGAAACTCGGTTAAACGAGGACATGGCCCATGTTGGGAAGGAATGGACCATTCTGAACATCCAAGAGCCTTCAATCTGTTGGTCTCCACCCAGACCACACGTCAAAATCACCATGAAGTGCTAATATGTCTGGTCCTGAGACAACGCCATGACAATCCCACTAGGTCACCTGCAAAGTTACAATACTTCCTTTCTCTGTGACACACAGCCTTGGTAACCTGCCATCAGGAGCACATGGAACTTTGAGCTGGGACCATTCTATGCCCACTGGATCACTTACAGAATGTAGAAGGGGAGGGAAAGAAAACATCACTCTTCATGTCTGACTCGACCTCATGATATGGCTACTGGCATGCTGATTACATCTTAATATTTCTGTTTATAAGGAAAAGAAGTGTCTCTTTGTGCCAAATGGAAAGGGAAGGGCTATAATTAAATGTCATCTCTGTCAGTCATCCTTATTATCAGTAATGGAGGCTGGTCACCTTGCAGAAAGTGAAGAAGTGCAGTGAAGTGAAAGTTGCTCAGTCGTGTCCGACTCTTTGCGACCCCATGGACTATAGAGTCCATGGAATTCTCCAGGCCAGAATACTGGAGTGGGTAGCCTTTCCCTTCTCCAGGGTATCTTCTCAACCCAGGGATTGAACCCAGGTTTCCTGTATAGTGGGCAGATTCTTTACCAGCTGAGCCACAAGGGAAGCCCAAGAATAGTGGAGTGGGTAGCCTATCCCTTCTCCAGCGGATCTGCTCGACCTAGGAATCGAACCGGGGTCTCCTGCATTGCAGGTGGACCCTCTGCATTGCAGAAATTCTCTGCATTTCAGGTGGAGTCTCCTGCATTGCAGGCGGGGTCTCCTGCATTGCAGAAAGAGAGCATGACCTTAAATGACGTATTTCTCTGAGAACCTCCTCAGAAGGGAGCATTCTCTAGATACCCTGGGAACTTTGAAATTATCTAAGACAATGTCTTGAGTAGAAATAGGATCTAAGAGAGTTTGTTGAAAAATCCCTTCAGCTTGCTCCCTGTTTCTTTGAATTCTGAACCTTTTCACTTGCTACCTAATAAGTAATTTGGGGTCTGGCAGGGAGCAGGGTATGTTCCTGATTTTTGGCCAGGGGTTCTTTTAAAACAAGGTCCCACTCTTATTCATTAAGTCTAGAATACATGTTACCCTAAGATGTGCAAGAGCTGTTAACCATCAACATGCTGTGCTTTAGATTTGAAAGCATCTGAAGCACTTCATGTTAAATGCTATGTTAGTCTGTCCCTTGCATATCTGGTTTAATCCCCAAACAACCCCATTACCACTCAAAAAGTGAGAACTAGAGTAGTTTTCAACCTGTTCAAGGCCACACAACCTTAAGGCATTTAGTGAGAAGTCAGATCTAGAGACTGTGCCCCTCCTGAGGCCAAGCTGTAACCACCTTAACCCTCTCCCTTCCCAGCATCTCCTCACCAGCCTGCCCTCCTCCTCTTGCCCCTGCTGTGTACTGAGTGATGACTGCTGTGTTTCAAACTTGGTGCTGGGCATTCTGAAAATACTTGCCCTTTTTATTCTTAGAGGAATTCTCAGTAGGGGTAACTAGTCCCCCCAGCCCTGTCTATCTAGGAAGGGCAAGTGATTGCCCAAGACGACACAGAACCATTGGTCCCCAGAGACCAGTCAGAAAAAGGCATCCTCCTAGGTGCACCAATCAGAAAAAACTGCTCCTTGTGAGGCTAACACTGGGCTTGGTGAGAGGAATAGGGGCTTGGTTTCCTTTGGACCAAGCACCCGTGTACCACTCTAGGCAGAGGCCCCAAGAAAGGTCACTGTCCTCTGAGCCTCTCAGCATAGTTCAGATAGTCCCAATTTTTTAAAAATTTGCTTTTTTTCCCCTTCTCTGTGGGTCACTGTAGGAAAGCAATATTATACCATTGTGCCTTGGCTCAAAATATTATAACTTTGGAGGAAATCTTCAGAAGAATTTAGATCAACAGAAGTAACCTTATCTGGAGACACTCATGGGAGGGGAGCCCCAGAACACTGTCATAAGTGCATACCGATGGGATCAGGCCAATAGTATCTATATTAGCAATATTATCCACCTGCAATGCAAGAGACCCCGGTTCTATCTCTGGGTCAGGAAGTTCCCCTGGAGAAGGGATAGGCTACCCACACCAGGGCTTGCTTCCCTGGTGGATCAGTCAGTAAAGAATTTGCCTGCAATGTGGAAGACCTGAGTTCGATCCCTAGATCAAAGATTAAGGATCCCCTAGAAGAGGGCATGGGAAGATCCCCTAGAGGAGGGCATGGCAATTCACTCCAGTAGTCTTGCCTGGAGAATCCCCATGGACAGGGGGCCCTGGCAGGCTATAGTCCATGGAATCTCAAAGAGTCCAGACATGACTGAGTGACTTTCACACACACACATGTATGTTCAATAACTGTATCTGTAACGCTTATTTTTATGTGTCAGCTTGACTGGATCACAAGGTACCCAGATGTTGGCCCAAACATTATTCTAGGTGTGTCTGTGAGGGTATTTCTAGATGAGATTTACATTTGAGATGGTAGACTGAACAAAGCAGATTACCCTCCATAATGTGGGTGTGAGTAAGTAAGTATTAGCTGCTCAGTTGTGTCTGACTCTTTGCCACTACATGGACTGTAGCCCATCAGGCTCCTCTGTCCATGGAATTTCCTAGGCAAGAATACTGGAGTGGGTTGCCATTCCCTTCTCCAAGGGATCTTCCTGACCAAGGAATGAACCCATGTCTCCTGCATTGCAGGAAGATTCTTTACCATCTGAGCCACCAGGGAAGCCCCTAATGTGGGTGGGCCTCACCCAGTCAACTGAAGACTTGAGTAGAACAAACTCCACTTATCTGCCTGCTGGGAGGGAATATTGGTCTTTTCCTGCCTTTGGACTGAAATGAAAACTGACTCTTTTTAAGTCTGGAGCCTGTCAGCTTTAAGATGGAAACTTACCCCATCAGTTCTGGTTCTTGGGCCTTGAGATTCAGACTAGAACATATGCCATTGGCTCTCCCAAATCTCCCATTTGCAGACTGCAGGTCTTGGGTTTCCTTGGCCTCAATAATCATGCAAACAAGTTCCTTGTTGTATACATATATTGGTTGTATTTCTCTGAAGAATACTAATACTGTATCTGTAGCTATATCTTTGTCTATATCCTCTCCCCTGTCTTCTAAAGAAAATTCTGACTTTGTTCGTAAAGATTCTTATCTATTGTGCCCATCAAGGAAAATTATCCTCATCAAAGCTAGTTCTTTTGTCCTTTTATGACACTGAACTCAGAGCAACTGGGGAGAAACAGAAAAGACCTGAGTTAAGTCTGGTGGAAAAGTTGAGGGGTATTTGCATCAAGAATAGGGGAAACAAGTACATAAGTTTTGCTTGTTTTCTTTGTTTTTAAATATTGTTGTGTTCTGTTATTTCTTTCATGGTGTTCAAAAAGTTTTTTTTCGGAACTTCAGTAATTTTTGGTGGCTGAACTGGGTTTTACTGGCTGCAACTCTGTGTTAAGAGTAATACATTAGGATCATGGCTTTATAAAAAGCTCCTATGAATATTCCCCAACTGAATAATCAATGCAGTCTATATTTTTCTAATAAGTTATTTCTTCAACTCTCAAGAAAAGCTTCAGGGCCAGCAGTAATTTTCAATCCCTCTTTCCACAAAAAGAAAGAAGGAGGGAGGGAGAAAGGGAGAGAGAAATGAAACTGTGAGGTTTTTGTCTTCCCTTAATCCCTGAAACAGGATAGCTCTATGGCCAGCTATAAATCTAAGTTCTGGGAAAGAATTAAGCTGGAACTACCTAAAGCATCCATTATGTGTAATCAGCCAACTTACCCTACGTATGTAGTTCAGTACTAGTTACATACTATCCTTGGGAAAATTGAGAAAATGGTCACACAAATCATTGTCTGTGTGCAGATGAGAAATACTGGTTGAGAAAGGCTAGATCAGTTTCTGGCAGTGGCACTGTTAAAAATTTGGGCTGAATAACTCTTTATGTGGGGGCTGTTCTGTGCACTGGAGGATGTGTCCCAGCACCCCTGGTCTCTGTCCACTAACTAGGAGCCAGTAGCATCCTCCATGCCCATCACACACCCCAGTCATAACGACCAGAAAATGCGTGCATGCTAAGTCACTTCAGTCATGTCCAACTCATTGTGACCCTCTGGACTGTAGCCCTCCAGGCTCCTCTGTCCATGGGACTCTCCAGGCAAGAATACTGGAGTGGGTGGCCATGCCCTCCTCCAGGGGATCTTCCAGACCCAGGGATTGAACCCACATCTCTTATGTCTGTCTCCTGCATTGACAGGCATGTTCTTAAACACTCTGTTCAGTTTGGTCACTCAATTGTGTTTGACTCTTTGTGGCCCCATGGACTGCAGCACACCAGGCCTCCCTGTCCATCACCAACTCCCAGAGTTTACTCAAACTCATGTCCATTGAGTCGGTGATGCCATCCAACCATCTCATCCTCTGTCATCCCCTTCTCCTCCTGCCTTCAATCTTGCCCAGCATCAGGGTCTTTTCCAATGAGTCAGTTCTTCACATCAGGTGGCCAAAGAATTGGAGTTTCAGCTTCAACATCAGTTCTTCCAATGAACACTCAGGACTGATCTCCTTTAGGATGGACTGGTTGGATCTTCTTGCAGTCCAAGGGACTCTCAAGAGTCTTCTCCAATACCACAGTTCAAAAGCATCAATTCTTCTGCGCTCAGCTTTCTTTATAGTCCAACTCTCACATCCATACATGACCACTGGAAAAACCATAGCCTTGACTAGATGGACCTTTGTTGGCAAAGTAATATCTCTGCTTTTTAATATGCCATCTAGGTTGGTCATAACTTTCCTTCCAAGGAGCAAGCGTCTTTTAATTTCATGGCTTTAACACTAGCACCACACACACACACAAAAAGTCTATAGATCTTGCCAAGTGAGCCCAGGTGACAAAATCACCTCCATTTGAGAGCCATTAGTTTAAATCTTTGCTACTGAATGTATAGCAACAGGGGCATCACATGGAATCTTGGTGAGACTGCAGAATCTCAGGGCCCACCTAGACATTCTGAATGATACTCTGTGTTTTAACAAGATTCCCCACATCCCAGATGGTGCCAGTGGTAAAGAACCTCCCATGCCGAAGGAGACATAAGAGACGTGGGTTCAGAGGATTCTGGGTTGGGAAGATTCCCTGGAGTTGGAAATGGCAACCCGCTCCAGTATTCTTGCCAGGAGAATCCCATAGACAGAGGAACCCAGTGGACTACAGCCCATAGGGTCACAAAGAGTCAGACATGACTGAAGCGAAGCAAGCAAATAAGCAAGCCACTTAATTTGTATGCACACCAAGGTCTGAAATGGAGAAGGAAATGGCAAATCACTCCAGTATTCTTGCCTGGAGAATTCCATGGACAAAGGAGCCTGGCAGGCTATAGTCCATGGGGTTGCAAAGAATTGAACACAATTGAGAGACTATCACTCACTGAAGGTCTGAGAGGCTCTGTCCACCTTGCTGAGGCCAGCTTAATTAGAATACGATTGAGCACCCTCTATGAGCAAGATATCATATCTTGCCCCAGAAATAAACTGATAAATAAAATAGACACAATCCCAGGTCTCACTGACCATCGAGTTTATACCTTTTCAGCTCAGTGTATTATACAATCATTCTCATCCATGTCTACACAATCAAATAATACATAGCCAAAAATTATGATGCAGATCTATTTTTATGTACATGTACAGACATTCATAATGTATCCTGTTCAGTAAAAAAGCAAGTTGCAAAATAGCATATACTATACAGCATGATCTCAGTTTTGTAGACACAAATTAATTTAAATGACATGCACATAAAGATTCTATCAGAATATATAAGCAAGAAAAATGTTAGCATCTCTTGGGAAAAGGGATTATGAGTGGATTTTAATCTCCTTCCTTAACTTATTTTCAGCATTTTTCTGAATTTATATAATGAGCGCATATTAGTTTTATACAATTAGAAAAGACAAGAATTCTTTTTCAATTTGCAAAAGATGACCTTAACAGCTACATCTGTTGAGCCTCACCATCTGTCCTTACCATCAAAAGATCCAAGATTCATAAAATGTGTCTACACTTTCACTCTTTTGGCTGAAATTCATCCATTCATTCCCCCAGAGACCAGGATGAGGACGAAGGGTAGACATGATTCTATTCTAGTTCCTGTGCCAGAGACCCCTATCATCTCTAGCAGGTGGAGCTGGGAGGTGCTATAAAGCCAAGCTTTGGGGCTTGAACAAAGAGGGGCAGATACCAGTTCACGATTCACCAATCCCATTCCTCTTCCTCCTCCGTGGCTCTTGGTGATTCTGGCCTTGTGACCGAAGAAACGGGAGCAGAAGTGATGTGCGACACTGCAGGCCTGGCCCTCAAACACCTCCAGATGTGCTCTGCCCTGTTCTTTCTCCTTGTGCTGGGTTACCACAGATGGCCCAAATGAGGCTGATGGCAGAGTCACCCCAGGCCCCCGTGTCCCATACTGAAGCAGAGCAGGCTGCTAACGGGGAACATATTTTATACTTGATAGAAGCAAAAAATAATAAACCTTGATCACATTTGAGCCATTAGCATGTGGGAGGTTATTTGTTCCAGAATCTTTACAGTAGGTTTTGGGTGAAGTACTGTTGATGTGCATAGTTCATAGGGGAGCAGTGGCCCTCTCAGTGAGGACAAGTGTGAATAAACTGAATTGTGTTGACTTGAGTCTCACATCTAGGCTCAAGGGGCACATTAACACAGATAACATAAATGGAGGAGCCTGGAGATTTGGGCCCTGCCCGACAACTGACAAACCGTGAATGAAAAAGTAATTGGTCCCCTCTAGGAAAATAGTCTGGAGCAAAAGCCTGTGTTCAATGGCCACTAAGCAAAGTGATGAACCCTTTGTTCCAGCAGCAAGTTATGGGTGAAGGGCTATCAAGGAGGTCCATTAGAAGCCTGAGTCTTCCTGCTTGAACATAATAGCTAATCCATTTGAAATCATGTTATCTTAAAACTTCGAACCAAGCTTGTCAACCCAGATGTGAAATTTCATTGTCAAACAAACAGATCAAAAAAAGCTGAAAAGGTTCTGGGACTCTCAGGTTGTTGTGGTTTAAATGTTCTTTCATTGAAAAATTATGCCAGTAGATAGATGCTTCTGTAAACTTTTGCAAAGAGTTACTACTTTAAAAAGTAATAATTCTGTGTATACTTTCAAGAGCCTTTGAAATAACAGCCAATAACAAAAGGAAATAATTGTGCTTATTAATAAACTGTCTGGGTGGGCATGCATATGTTCTTTTCCTGTCTCTCCACTAAAGTGAAACTTTGATTTGAATAACAAACCTTGACCCACAAATAATTTCTCTGTTTTCCCTGGTTTCCTTTCTTGGCCTTTTACTAGGCACAGTCTGGATGATGTCCTGACAACAGCCGCCTTTGGAGGAGAAAAACGGCTGTTAGTAAAAGAGGAGATAACTTCTGAGCGATGTTGTGCCCAGTTATGGGGCTGAAATTCAGCATTATAGGATATTATGTTAACTAAAAGCCAGAAGGAACCAGAGAAGCTGACACTTTAGACTAAAGGGCTACTTTGTCAGAACCAGAGAACACTCAGGCTGCCTCAACATTGTAAAAATGAGGCACAGGGTCTCCATGGACAGTGTCACAAGGGGAAGCAAGAAGAATGGCATTAAAATTTGGCAAACTCTCAGAAGAGGGAGCAGAAGTAAATTATAATCCCTCTGGAGTATAAGTAGAGACAAAGCATAGACCAACCCACAGACCTCTGAAAGTCTACTGCAGACCACACCAGGAGGCCTGGACCACCCCAGAGGACCACTGGGCCAGTGGGTAACTCTGGGAGCACAAAGGCAGCCCTCTTTGCGGCCACAGTGCCTTTTATTGCCTGAAAGATACAATGCTACTTATAGCCCATTCTGGGGGTCTGTAGGGCTTAATAAGTTCCTGTGCATAGGCCCTGAGCAGCTTGGAGCACAGGCTGGAATTATATTATTCCTGGCTGAGAATGTTCCCCTTTAAAATACCTCGTAATTACAGTGCCACCCTTGTAGATAACAGACCACTGTGAGGTCCTAAGCCATATTATAAACATCTTCCCACCTAATAAACCTCCTCTCTTGGCATTTCCCTCCCTAAAACATTTCCTTTTACCCCCAAACGTTCTGGGCCTTCGCCTACCAACTTCAGGAGGAATCTCAGAAGGTTGAAACTAGAGAAGCACCAGTAGAGCTTCAAGTCTAACCACTTCGTGTCATGGAGGAGGAGCTGAGATCCCCAGGAATGACACTTCACGGATTCTGAGTCCCAACGCACAATCACCAGTTCTCCCAAATGACACGCAGAGGCTCAGCCATTCCAGGGCTTTCCAGGCCAGCTCCTTCAAAACACTGGTGATCCATGGGCTATGACTGCCACACACAGATGTGTCCATACATGGTCATCTTTCCACCCTCAGTCTCCCTCTCTCTCTCATGTCCATACACACGCACACACACACATGCATTAATGAGTTGCATCTCCTCTGTTGTAAGGCCTTTGTGTGTGTGTGTGTACTTGTGGGTTTGGGCTTACATTCTAGCATCTGCTAATACTTGTTGGGATACGAATGCAAGATGATACATCATTTAGCAAAGTCATAGTACTTGGTTACTCTAAGTACTCAAAGATGCACGAGTTTCCACAAAGAACACATGTCTTCCTGGTACTCTGCCCCCTGAATGTGTGCAAGGCCCTCTGGCTCCAGGCTTCCTCCTCCTGGATGTAGGCTCATAGACGGTGTTTGGCTGGACTTTGTGAGACTTAGGACATGTGAGGGCTGTTTCATGGTCAGCTCACATGACGATCGGCTATGGCGTCATTCTCCTGTAATGCATGTGTCTCCTCCGCTGTGATCTCTCTTCCAGCCACTCATCTTGTGTTCTAGGGGGACAGTTTGGGGCCCCAGATGGATGATGGGAGTTTTTTGACCTCAGATGGCTGACAAGTGCTGGAGCTATAGCTGCCCAGGCGGAGCACAGGGTTTTCTGAAAGTGAAAGTCGCTCAGTCATGTCTGACTCTTTGTGACCCCATGGACCCCATATACAGTCCATAGAATTCTCCAGGCCAGAATACTGGATTGGGTAGCCTATCCCTTCTCCAGTGGCTCTTCCCGACCCAGGAATCAAACCAGGTCTCCTGCATTGCAGGCGGATTCTTTACCAACTGAGCTATGAGGGATCGGGGCTTTCTATTAGATGGTAAAATGCAAGTTTCATGGAAGCCCAAAGGCCTTCAGGACAATGGTGGTAAAAGTAGAAAAAAAGAGTGGAAGGTTGTGGGGGTCTCGTGGGCTTCCTTAGACATCTGCTAGAGAAAGAGCACAGGAGCTGGGAGGGCTGACAGGCCATGGTAGACCTGGGAACTTCAGAGACCACAGCCAGAGGCATGCCATGCATTAATGAGATGTGAAGCAAGGAAGTGCCGTTTCTTTTTGGAGGGTATGAGAATGAAAATTTATTTATGATCAGAGAACAGATTGAAACAAATCAGGTCCCTTTCTTCTCAGATCTTTTTATGCACTTACATAGAAAGCTTCATGATTGCAGCTTAACCTCTCCTTCTCACCTAGACCTTTGTAATCCCAGCAACTCCCAGCATCCATGGGGGCCTGTATAAGAAAGGGACCTTCCAGAGGTTTCTGACCTTGACTATGGAGAAAGTCTATTTAACTGCTTTTGTTCTGATCCTCATCACTGGGGCTACAGGGCATGCCATTCTTGAGAAAGCACAGGAAGACTCTGGAAATGTCATTTCTAATGATGAGAAAATATCTCCCCATTGGGATGAGGTTCAGATGGGCCATGTAGTATAGGTTCCCTAATGCTCTCACCTCCTGGAATGTAACCACTATGAGGGTACAAGGAGGTGAGAAATGACTCAAGCCAGTTTAAATCAGGAAAGAGTTCATTCAACAATATTTCCAAAAATCTGTGGGTTAGCAGGCAGCAGACCTCAAAATAAACTAGAACCTGCAGGACAAAGGCCATAAGAAATCTGACTCTTCCATCTCCTCCTGATGGGTCAATTTTCTTTTCTCTTTTTATACCCTGGCCTTTTCTGCTTCTATGGACAGCACTGCTGAAAACACAACCAATAATGGTGTCCATTGATCTGAAAAAGACTCTTTCCTCACTTGAAAAAGATCTTCCCTCACTTCATTCCATATTCATGAGAAGAGCTATTCCGATTGGCCCAGTCTAGGCCTAGTCCTGGTGCTTACTCCCGTGGCCAGGAGTTGATTCAAAATTGATACAAACCTGGCCACCAGGAGCCATGGTGGGGGATGGGTGGGGAGTAGTGTGAGGGGTGAAGCAGTTCCCCAGAAGGACTGTGGGTGGAATAGGGGTGACTTACTGGACACATAACCAGTAGGGTTCCCTGTAGGGTAAGCACAGTTCTCGGTTTAGGATGTGGCCTATAAACGTTCCAACCGGTGGTTTGTAAGTGGGCTGCAGGTTCCTAGTTGGATGCAGAATGAAGGAGACTGAAGCTGGTCTCAGAGTCTTAGGGGACTCAAGTTCTAGTTTCTGCTCTGTGGTCTACGTCAAGTTCCCTTCTCTAGAGATCAGTTTCTTCTTCTGAAAAATAGAGAAACTGCATTAGGCTAGTTCTAGGTAAATAGCTATAGAACATTTTAAAATATTTTAAATTTTGGTGTTCAAAATTTTTTAATGTCTATCATCATTGACAATAAGACTGCTTGGGTTAAACTTAATTAGAATGGTCTTTACCTTTTACCAGAGTTATAGCAATTGATTTCTCAGATGAGAACTTCTGATGAAGTTCACTCTAAAAGAGATAGAGAGTGAATTCATTACTAATTCATAAACATACTTTTGTTATCTATCTTCTTCAAAACAGAATCCATTCAGGGATGAATAATAATAATAGCTATCATTTTTCTAGCTAATAATAGCCTTTTCTGTTTGCCAAACTCTGTGCTAAGACTTAATTTGATATTTCATTTAGTTGTCACAATAATACAAGGTAGGTACTATTTTCAATCCCCTTTTTACAGATAAAGAGGGTGGGACGTTCTGGGAGAATAGCATTGAAACATGTATATTATCATATGTGAAACAGAACACCATTCCAGGTTCAATGCATGAGACAAAAGCTCAGGGCTGGGGCGATGGGATGACCCAGAGGGATGGGATGGGGAGGGAGGTGGGAGGGGGGTTCAGGAGGGTGAACACATGTAAACCCATGGCTGATTCATGTCAATGTATGGCAAAAACCACTACAATATTGTAAAGTAATTAGCCCCCAACTAAAATAAATAAATTTATTTAAAAAAAAAAAAAAGAGAAGCAGCAGCTCTGGCTTAATGAGGTTATCTGGTAAGAAAACGGCAAAGCCAACATTCAAATCCATTTCTTCTGCCAAAGATTGAAAACTATTGCATTAGCTTCTCTCTGCCCCTTAAATTAAAACTAGATAAAATGTGGTGGAATTAATACATAATAAAAATGATAAAATACAGCATATGTACAATGTTATATATGTCACATATGTACCCTTTCAATTCTGATGTTGCATACTTCACTGCAGGTGTCAGAAAGATATAGGTGCAAATTAATGCTTAAGCTTTTAAACAGAACCTATTCCCTTGTCTGAAAGGCATGACAATGGTTTTCTCATAGAGCCAGGCGTTGGGGGGGATACTTTGCAAGCACAGGCTCAACTACATAAGGGCCCAACGTTGAGTTTTTATTGGCCTGAGAAGGGTGACTCAAGCCTTGATGTTTTACTGCTCAGGCCATGTGGTTTGGGAGGTGCTGTTGTGAGGTGTGTGGGTTTGTGATTGCTCACGTGTGCGCACGTGTATGTGCATGGCTGGGTGCTTTCCAGAGTGGAACAAGAAGGATTAACTTTCAGCGTTTGGCTTACCCTAACCTATAGCATATGGGCACTGGCTTTAAGTTCTCATAAAGCTAACCCCTGGAGACTTGTTAAATAATTTATCCTCAACTTTGGAAGAGCAAAAGAATAAGGTGATTAAGAAAAATGGAAAGCCACATGATAATGTGCCGTTGATGGAGTGGGGTTGTCTTTCACTGAGGTCCATGGTGCGTGTGGTGGTGGCTGGATTTGGAGGGGGGCCTGGGGGTGGGTGTTAGGTCTGGGTTAGGGGAGCCCTTGGAGCAGACAGCTCCTGACTTCATTCCCAGCAGCTGCAGCAGAGAAAGTGAGAAAAGCTCCCATTCTGCACTCAGGGAATGGCCCCAAGTTTAAAACATACTGAGCCATGCTAATTTTAAGGCCTCCCAATATAACCATTTTATTTCATCCAGCTGTGGGGCCTGACTTTTGGCTAGAAAGGAGGGCCAGAGAGAGAAGGAGACCAGAGCTGGAAAAATAAATCCACAAGATGCCTGTCAGTACCTTTTTTAAGTTGGGGGTTGGGAGCTGTAGCAAAGTCACATGGGTGATTGAACATAGACTTTAAATGGCCCCCTTTCCTGTCCCCACTGCCAGCAGCTGGAGACGTAGAAGTCCTTCAAGCCTCAATCATGAAGCTCTGATGTCCTCATTCCATTTTAATGAAGATGCCATGAGCATAGCTCAGTCCTCAAATACTCATCCATTCATTGAAACAACTTCAAGGAGGCGGGACTAGCCAGGATCTGTGATTGCAAACAACAGAAAACTATTTCTGGCTAACTTAAGCAGAAAAGGAATTTATGGGAAAGAGACTGGATAACCTGAAAGATTGATGAGAAGGCCACATGAGAAGCAGGTCTGGGTGATATACAGGTGCCAAGGGAGACCAGATGCTAGATACACAGCCATGGTGATGCCGCGGAAGGGTTTGGATGTCACTGCAGCCTGACTGTTGCTGGTCCTGCCAGGATTCATCTTCATGTACCCCCACATTCCTTTGTGTCATGCATTTCTGATTCCAAGGCCAGTTGCACCCAATGCCACGTTCCAGGTTGCTGAAAGAGGAACTATCTAACCTGCTTCTGCTTTGAGATGAGAGGTGAGAGAGAAGAGAGACCAGAGGTGAGAGGAGAGCCCTGCCTGCAACATAACCTTGAGGATTACAGGGCCATTGAAGGCAAACTTGCCGAATGTTTACAATAGAGCTTTCTCTACAATCTCCTCTTCCCAGAGAGGCATAAAGAATGAGGAGTGCCCAGTATCAAAACGAGCCAAAGATTGGTATAATGGTCAGCATTCTGCGCTTCCCAGGAGGCTTAGATTTCTCTGACCTGGATTTAAAGGAAACTTGGTTCTGAGGTTGTTTGTCCAGGAAAGTTCACATGAAGGCCATTTGGCACATGCAGGTGTGGACCCTGTTGCCTTGGCTTCCTTTGAAAGAGAAGAGGGAACAGAGTTGGAGATGTTATGTTCCTATTAAATGCTGGTCCCTCTTTACAAGTAGCCTATGATGAAAATCAGAAGCAAGTGTTTGTTTTTTTAGGCCCCTCCCTGGATATTGAACGTGTTAGGCTGAAGACTTAAAGACAGAGCCCATGGTTTGGTCTGTCTGGTGTCTTTATTCAGCAAAATTCCACTACAGGCAAGACAGGCCCCACAGCCACTCCTTCCACTACTTGGGGTGGCGGGGAGGAGAGTGGTATTTTCCAGCTGTTTCTCTGCTTCCTCTGTTACCATTTTATGGGAAGCCCTGAGGATATGGAGGAAGGAAAACTGCCCTAAGAACTGGTCCACCTTGGGGACTAGTGTGATCCTGAGTCTATCACCAGATCTTTCTGGGCCTTGATTTAAGAGGTGGGAGGAGAGAGAAACCCTTCCATTCTTAAAATTAACCAAAAGGACTGTGAATTTAAAATACAGAGTAGATTCTGCAATGGGTAAGACACTTTAGTAGCCTTAAGGGGAATGAGAAGAAAATGTGAACTCTTAAGAGCATTGCCCTCTGAGGCCCACAGTTTCCCATCTCCAAGATAAATGCGGATTTGTTCACAATTGCTGAAGCATGTCTGACATGGCAAGCGCCCCCCGTGCCACTCATCCGAGGCTAATTAATTTTGTGGGGGCATTTCTTCTCCCCCAGCTGAAGAACTCACATGAGGAAAGATGGTTCCTACACATTAAGCTTGCCAGTTGTGGCCCTGATTCCTTAACAAAGATGAAAATTCACTGGAGGAAGTCTACGAAGAGCTCAATGAGACAAATGGGCTTCATGGGTGACTATGTATAAGGTGAAGGTGAAGTCAGCCCAGCTCAGATGTCAGTCAAATGGGCGTGAACAGTGGACAAAGGCGTTCCTTCCTCCTCACACACTCTCCACCAACCACCAAGCCTCCCAAGGTTAGTCCATCTGCTTGTTTAAGAAGACATCTGGGGTTGACTGAATGGATGTGATTCAGTCAAGAACATTCCCTGCCACCTTATGTCAAGCAATGTGACCAAAGAACTGGATGTTGGACTCAAGTGTTTTAATGTTGGGGTCCTACAGCAAAAGCCAATTTCTGAGTTCTTTCCCAGCAGGTTGTAAGAAAAGAGAGAGGAAGAAAGACCTAACGTTTGAACACACATTGTGTTTTGCAGAGCCTGTCCTTAGAGGCATTCAAGGCTAAGACAGAGACTCTTCCCAGGTCAGGAGATGGGGATTCTTGTCCATCCCTGCCCTCCCCTCGTTGGGGGTGACTCAGAGAGGCAGGGCTGGGAGGCAGGCATAGTTTCACATGGGTGCTGGTCTCTGGAGACATTCTCCTTACCCAAGGGCCATGTTGAGCCTTGCTGGTAGCGATGCCTGTCTCCCCTCTAGTCATGGATCTCTTGAGCTACTTCCTATTTTTAATGTTCCACCCCTTGAACTCCAAATAAACAACTCCAAGGTTGTTCTCCCTGACTTCTGATTTGAAATGGAGGATCACTGACAATTTAAGTGGTCTCTTTTCCTCTTTTCATGTCAGTTCTTAACCAGATTTTACTTGCGTAAAAATATTGGTGGGGGTTCTGTTTCTGCCAATATAGCAAACTGTGTATTCTGAAACCCTGTCCTACTACAACCTGCCTAGAAATGCTGGGAAAATATAACAAAAGGAAAGTTAAGGAAACCCTACGGGACTCAAAATGAAGAGGGGGGGCCAGAACTCAAAGTAGGAGGTGGGTTCCAAGTCAGGCTGCGCTGAGAGTGTTGGAGAATTTTGATGCCCTTGGGTCTTATCAACCATGCAGGGGACAGGGTCGGAGCAAGGTAGGTAGGTACACCTAAGACTCCTGTCAAAACCTGGGAAAATGGTGTATTGGCAAAGGGAGAGGACACGGAAACATGCATGGCTGGATTTGGGTTCTTAGTGGTGACACACAAGATTTCCTGGAAAATCCATAGCCTGTGTTTGCCATTCTGTGGATTTGGGGCTTGAATTTACACCACCTACATAGTAGAGAACATCCAAAGTACAGAGGTTAACTTACAGGTTTTCCAAACAAGAAGCTCTCAGGGACCTATGGTTGGAACCAATGCAAATTCTCTTCAGACAATGAAATCTCCCCTAGGCCTTAAACAACTCTCACAACAGAAGAAAGCAGAATTAATCAAGGAATATAGAAGGTCAACTGGCCCGGCCTGTGAGCCACCCCTGCTCTCCCAAACAGCACAGACCCTTGGCGCCCTTGGTGTTTAAGAAACAAGCATTCCCTCTGTGTGCGTACATGCTCAGTCACTTCAGTCATTGACTCTTTCCAACCCTATGGACCGTAGCCCGCCAGGCTCTACTGTCTATGGGATTCTCCAGGCAAGAACACTGGAGTGGGTTGCCAAGCCCTCCTCCAGGGGCTCTTCCCAACCCAGGGATCGAACCCAGGTCTACCTGCATTGCAGGTGGATTCTTTTACTGCTGAGCCACTGTGGAAGCCCAGCATTTCCTATAGTCCTTTGCAAAAACCAACTTACTACTGTTTCACAGGTGGCAAGATTTAAACACAAGACCACTTGTCTTTAGTTAAGACTTCATTTCTAAGGAGGTTCAAACTAGGTCATACTACTTCGAACTAGTTCTAGTGATTACTTGACACAGTTTAGTGATCTGATTTAGAGCTGGGCTCCCAAATCAGGTAGATCTCATTTGAATTCTGGCCCACCATGGGTCACATGACCCTCTAAGCTTCAGAGAAATGAGAGCATCTACTTTCTATGATCATTAGGAATTTTAAATAAGATAATGCATGCCAAGTGTTTTGCATCATTTCCTGACACATAGTAAATACAATATTCACAAAATGTTGGAGTAGTATTATCTTATAATTGTTTATTATTGTAATTTTCTTCTTCTTCTTCTTTCTTTTTACTTTTATTCTGAAGCTAAAGAGCTAGTATTATGAAACTCTTCACATGAGTACATGGACTTGCTTTCATACAATGGCCAGATTTGTGCTTTTCTTTGCTCAAGCTTCATCTGAATATCTTACCTGTGACTAAATCTATATGGTCTATAAATCCCGTTTACATCTATTATTCCACTTTGCTCCATTGTTTCCTTAGTAGGATGGGATGAAATGATATTTTACTATTGAAAAAAAAAAAAACAGATTTAGAGAGACTGTTCCACCCATGTTAATAAATGAAGAACAGGAATTCTTCATGTTTCTTAAGTCTCAGTCCAGGGACCTTATCAATATGATAGCCCACTCCATTCATAAACAAGTGACATTACTGACCTGGGAGCTAGGACTAGGGGCTGGGAATGCTGTGCCCTTCTGGAAGCAGTCTACACCACTGAGGAGTTTATAGCATCAGAGGAGGGTCATACGAAAAGCAGGCAGTCGGACAAGTGCTGACACTAATGAGGAGGTCCTCTACAGGCATGTAGGAGGGACACCTAACCCACACTGGGAGAACCAGAACAGTCTTCCCAAGACCCAGAGTTCTGAAGGCTGTACCTTCAGCCACAGCAGCTCCTTCATCTCTCTCCCCCAAAACACCACAGTCCCAAACTGCCCTCTTCACTCCTCCAACACCTTCCCACCCACATGGATTTTAACCCAGGCACAGGAATTCATTGTTCTGATTTCAGCAAATCACAGACCAGTGAGTCTCCTGGAGGGTGTTGGCCTGATCACGAATGAATTGCTGCCAGGCTTTCTAAAAGCTGAAAGGGTGGACTGGAGTTAGGGGAGAAGAACATTTTGAGGGGGCAGGACTGGGTGTGGGCGTGGATGCACAACTATGCTCACCTTTCCTTCCTTCTCTTGTTCTCACATTAGATTCTCCAGGCAGCATGAGGAGCTGGGGACTTAGCTTGGGATCTGCTCTCCTACAAGGAGAAGATGTTGAAAACCTTCAAAATAAATGGGATTTGTGTTTCTCACTTTCTTTCTTTCCTCTCCTGTCTCCCAGCACCCCATCTCATCTACCATATACATATGGAGTTATTTTGTGGGTAAATAGAGGTCAGTTAGGGCCATCCCTAGAGCCTGGGGGGTGGGGGGTGGGAGGAGTTAAGAGGAGTAGGGGCCCATTCTTTTACCCACCTACCCCAGGCACCTCCAGCAAACCCCAGAAGCACTCTTATTCAAGCTTCTGCCAACTTCCAAGTCCTCTCAGAACTTACCTCCAGGAGAACTAGGTAAGCACCCACACATTCTAGTTGTTTACTTTGCAATTGGGAGCTTAAAATGATATATACTGCAATTTCATTAGGTGTAATTTTTGAGTAAATACTTTAATAAAATCCTTTAAATCTATTTCAGTGTTTGGATTTAAATCATTTCTTAAAACAGAATAAACATGATAAATTATAGTCACAAGTCCCTCAATTTTCCATAAGCCTAGTGCCTCTACTTAAGGGTTTTAAGTTACAGGACATTTTTAGTACAGCTTGGAGTTGGAATACAATTTCATTTTATAGCTTGAGAAACATTTCATAGAATAAATACTCTTCAAATAAAATCTATGGAATAAATGAATGCAAGAAAAACAAGGAGAGTTTTATAAAGCAAGTGAGGTGAAGCAGGGGAAGAAGGAGGTTAAGTCTAAATAAGACGCAGACATTTCTGGGGATATCTGAAAAACAAAACGAATGAGGGGGATAGACTTTGCCAGCTCTGGCTGCTATAGCAGAACACCATAGATGAGGAGGCTTAAGCAACAGACACTGATTTCTCACAGCTCTAGAGGCTGGGAAGTCCAAGATCAAGGTGTGGCAGATCCAGTGCCTAGTGAGGGCCCTGTTCCTGGTTTGCAGATGGCCCATCTTCTCCTGATATCCTCACTTGGTCAGGCGCAGGGAAAATGAACAAGATTTGGAGTATCTTTTTCTAAGGGCACTAATCCCATTCACAGGGGCTCCACCCTCATGACCGAATCACCTCCCATGGACCCCATCTCCTAACACCATCACATTGAGGGCATAGGCTTTCAACACAGGGATTTAGAGGGGACACAAGCATTCAGCCCACAGTCCACACCATAGGAGGCTGAGTCTCCCGAGAAAGGAAAGCCTTGAGGGAAGAGCAGGATGTAGCCAGGGAGCCCTGAAGCACAGCATCAGCCCAGGGCAGGGAAGAGTGATTTTGTGCATGCCAAGCTTGTCACTTGGTTTTGCTCCTGGGGCAGCACCATCGAACTCGGTGTGGGGCTCAGTGGGGAATAGCGTGGGCAGCAGATAAGAAAGACACCTTTCTCTGAAATGCTGGAAAATGGATGGGCTCAGGCAGTCTTGGTGTGATAACACTGGACTGAGTGTTATTCAGAGGGGACATCAAGAGGAAATGTGGTGGGCAGTGGGGCCATGCATGCAGTGCTCAAGCAAGGTGGTACCCAGTGGGAGATGGCACCATAGAAGCAACAGCCATTGAGAGATGAAAATTCCGTAAGGGCATTTAACAGGGCCAGGGCCCTTTGTGGACAAGAGGGATCAAAAGGGGCTGGTCTTGGCATAGGTTTTTTTTTTTCTTTTTAATAAATTTTATTTATGTGTTTATTTTTGGCTACACTAGGTCTTCATTACTGTACTCGGGCTTTCGCTAGCTGTGGTGAGTGGGGGGCGAGTCTTTGCAGTAAAGTTCAGGCTTCTCTTTTCAGCACAGGCTCTAGGGCTCAGGCTTCAGTAGTTGTAGCCCATGGGTCTAACTGCCCCTGAGGTATGTGGAATCTTCCTAGCCCCGGAATCAACCTGTGTCCCTTGCATTGGCAGGAAGATTCTCAACCATGGGACCACCAGGGAAAACCCTTGGCATAGGTTTGTTCATGGGGCTTAGGAGACTTGGGTTACACAGGTACCTGCTCCTCTGAATGCCAGGCTCCCTTGTCCAGTGCCTTCTCTCCTCGTCTTCTCTCTCCATGCCCACGAGCTGTCACCCAAGCCAACTTAAATTTCCAGAATCACACACTCAGGCAAAACCTGTGTACAGATCATAAACTTATTTAAACTTTAGAGCTCTGTGAGGTTAAGGATCATGAGTTATCAATGCCCTGAAAAATGGGCACAGATCACATCTACATAGAGCTTGCAGTGGTTTTCAACCCCCTGTTACATACATCTCATTAGGTCAACATAAGAGTCCGGCGAGGTAGGTGCTGAGAGGGCAAGCAGGACACGAAACCAGACGCAAGTGCAGCCACATGGTTGGAAACCCCTTCGTTCGTGAGGCTCAGGCCCTCAATAACAACAACCAATTTCTTAGCAAAGCAAGGTCTAGCTCCTCCTGTGAGCCAGGGTGATGTGGTTTTTGAGATCATATCGGTTATGGAAGGAAAAGAAGTAAAATCCACATGGCCTTCTGGAAAGGATCAAGTATTTGGTCTTCTACCCGGAGATTCGATTCTCCTTCACAAGGGGATGGACTCGATGAGTTCATGTAAGAAACCAGTTCTTACCAACTCTGTTTGTTTTGAATTTGTTTTAAGATGTGTCTACCTGTCATGGTGAAACATGCCAGTGCATATGCAATGAAATAGCCCTTTTAAGAACACCCCTTCGCCTGCCAAAAAAAGGGGCCTGGAAGCTTTATAATGAACCTGGGACCTTATAGATGAAGGCATTCACCACTGTGTATCTCCTGCCACCCCTGCTCCTGCCCCCAAGCAGAGGAGCCCTGACTTTTTTCATCGGGGTGGCAGCAAACCAGGAAGAATATTATTCTTTAACCTTCAGAAGACTCAGGAGCCCTCTGGGTCTAAACCTCCCACTTTCTAATTAAATGGGGATGGATTTCATGTTTTCTAATGTCTCTTCCTCACAGATTGATTCTGTTATCCCATGGGTCTGGGTCTTTCCCCAGGGGATTTCTGAGGAATGTTCCCTTTGAGCAAAGAAAGAGATGCTGGAAATTTCAAGAAGCCCAGTGATTCATCTACCCATCCGTGTAGTCTCAGAATTCACCCTTCTATTGCAGTCACAGTTAGTAAATGTCTTTGTGTATCATGAGGACTCATTTTGTAGTTTGGGAGCTCTATTTGTGACTTCAGTTCACAGATTCCATTGCATTCCTTCATTCAGAACACATTCCTTTGAGTAACCCTGTTCCATGTACCAACTAGATACTAGTATTTAGTGTGTGTTGTTAACTGGCAGCTACTATGCTGAGCATTTTACCTATGTCATCCCATACTCCCCCCAACAAACTAGGAGGCAATTACTATTAGTATCCTTTTTTATAGGTGAGAAGATGGAGGCTGAGAGAAATTAGAAGAAGCAGGTACCCCATATTAGGTAGCCTGACTCCAGCAACTGAGATCTTGACCTTGACACCACACTGTCTCCAAGAAATCCAAAGGTGAGTCAAGCATGGTTCATAACTTCATGAGCTCATAGTTTAGAAGAGGAAGCAAAACTGTAAAATATGGACAATGGAAAAGAAATGTCTTCCTAAAAGTATGTGCTATGAAAATAGCATGGGAGAAAGAAGCATTTCAGCACTCCTGGGTAAGAGTATAGGCATCAGAGATATCACTAGTGAGTCAAAGGAAAAAAGCATCCAAGCTGGATACAAACGTCAATTATCCTCAACATTTCTGTAACTGGAAAATAAAGCTGAAGTCATTGTTAACAGGCTCATATCTGTGGGGCAACAGGTCGACCCTCACTGACAAGACGGATATAAGCTTCAGCCCAGGAACTTAAAAATGAGGGAAACCTTGCTTGCAGAGAGGTACAGTATCAGAGGTAAGGAACAGAATCTCAGTCTGTTCAGGCCGTTATAACAAAATGTCACAGATGGAATGGCTTATAAACAACAGAAATTTATTTCTCACAGTTCTGGAGGCTGGGAAGTCAAGAGCAAGGTGTTGAGAGGTTGGGTATCTGCTAAAGGCCTACTTCTTGGTTTAGAGAAGCCCATCTTTTTGCTACAACCTCATAAAGTGGAAGGTGTTTCCTGAGGTCTCTTATATGAGAGCTCTAATCACGTTCACGGGGTCCTCTGCCCTCGTGACCCGATCCTTCACAAAAGGCCTCACTTCCTAATAGCAAAACATTGCAGGTTGGGGTTTCAATATACAGTTTTGGCGGGAACACAATCAGTCAATAACAATACAATTTTATGAGGTCTCTGTAGCTCTAACTCCCTTTCAGAGCAAACCTACCTGAAACTGCTAACATAGATAAATAAGGGACACATTAGGCAAGAAGACTGGTCATTCGTGTTTGATGATTTTAGACAGAGACTCAGAACTTAAGACTGGTGCCAACCCTCTTACCACTGTTTAGAAAAAGCATGCCCTTTCATATCAAAGGTTTATACCAACGGGCCCTCCCACATTTGGCTATCCATTCCTGATGACCAGGCACAACATTTCCATGATAAACAAACTCTCCCTTTTCTGATCCCATAACTTTGCTTCCCCAGGATCTTGTCTATAAAGACAGAGTGCTTTGGCTAGCCAATTCCTCTATGTACTTGGGCTTGACAATAATATTTCTCAGTGTAAAATAATAAATAAGCTTCTAGCCTCAGTGTAATTAATAAATTAACCTTCTACATTAACTAGGTGAAAAAACTAAGGCCCAGAGAGGCTCTACAAATTCTTGAGAACTCTATAGTAACCCTTCTTAAATTATCACCATCAAAGAAGGATATCACCATATGCAGGGCACCCTCAGATTATATGGAGCCCTTATCTATGTAAACAACTTAATATAAAAATATATTATAAAATGCTATGTTACAAATATATATATATTACAAAAAGAATATATATACACATATATATGAATCACTGTGCTAGACACCTGAAACTAATACCACATTGTAAATCAACTATACTTCAATTTAAAACACATATATATTATAAAATTCACAGGCTCGTGTAAGGTACAGTGATTTATCAATGAAGATTTGGAACAATAGATATAAGAGAGTCCTTACGCGTTTGCTGATTGTTCAATACCTGCACACAAAGATTCTTCACAGTGTTCATGCGCCAGCTCTTCCTACTCAAGCCCAGAAAATCTTTGTATTCTTTATTCTCAAATGCTCTATCTATGACTAATTTCATATCTGTCACCAAAGAAAATGGTGTCAGTGCTGTTATTACAGAAGAAGTCATGGCTCTTCAGAACCTGTTTGTATTGGAGAAATTTAGATGCGCCTGCCTCTGCCATTCCCTGTACGGCTGACTTAGCACTAGTGGCATCTTCCTTCATGACAACGCCACTCTTACTCTGTTTGTGAATATTGGCTCCCAGTGACACTCTCAAAACGTGTTACTGGGCTTCATTCATGATGACCACAGATGCAAGTTTTGCCCAGAGTATATAGGAATATATGAACAATGATTTAATTTCTGATCATGATAAATTTACTCTCTAGAATTTTCGAGCAATGACAAAGAACAGCACAACTTCCTAGCATACCTTCTTCTGAACTCTTTAGGCACGAGCAATGCTTTTATAGATGTGATCTTTCAACGCTGACTGTACTCCTGACTTCCACACAGCTCCATCAGTAGGGACAATGGGCGGGGGTCCTGGGCAGCTAGAAGAATGTCCACCATCTATCTGGTAGGGATTAAGACCCACCTGGGAGAACATGAGGTCATCATTGGAAAGGTCTGTTGGCATCATGGAGCAAAGGTCTTGAAAGCCATTGTGGACAGAGTTGTGAGCATCCTAGGGAAATATATGATCAGTTGCATTCAGGCTGGGGTGACTGCCCTGTGTGCTGGTAAGGCTCCTGCTGCCACCCCCGTACCTTCAAGTGTTGCAGCCCAGAGGCAGCACCATGGTTAGAAGGGGGAGAGCAGAAGCCTGGGACCAACATGAGGCTATAGGCCAAGGATTGATGATAGACCTTTGGTAGCCCAGAGCTCTGAATTCCACCTGTGCCAAATGTGAATTACAGCTGCTCAGAGTCAGTGTGTCAGGACTGTCCTGGAGGCCTGATCCCATGAAATGAATAGCACACTGACAAGAGAGAGGAATCTGCTCACCAGGCCAACCTGGTAAGGGTTAGTTACTCAGCTATGTACTAAATATGAATTTGTGTCCCCAAATTCATATGTTGATATCCTAAGCCCTCATGTGATGATATTGGAAGGTGGGCCTTTGGCAGCAGATTAGGTCATGAGGGTGGAGCTCTCATGAATGGGGTTAGTGCCTTTATAAGAAGAGAAACAAGAGCTTGCTCTCACTCTGTTCTCTCCACTAGCTGAGGATACAAGAAGACAACCATCTGCAGGCCAGGAAGAGTGTCCAGATCTGCTGACATCTTGATCTTGGGAGTCCTACCTTTCAGAACGTGAGAAATAAATCTCTGCTGTTTAAGCTACATCATCTATGGTAGTTTGTTATTGCACCCTGACTGACTAAGACAGTTATGTTACATAAATGCAAACCTTAAGGATCTTGAAAGATTTTGTTTCTTAAATGTGTCAAAGTACCCTTTGTCCTGGAGTCAAAAGATCTGTTGTTATTTTTTTTCAATGTTACTCCTTATTTTGATATCATGTTAAATTTAGAGAAAAGTTAAAAGAACAGTGCATAGAATTCTGTATATATTCTTTACACATATTCACCAGGTGTTTGCATTTTGCCTCATTTGTTTTACCATTCTACCTGTCATCTGTCTATAATATATAATTACATATACAATATGTATATACACACATACTTTTTGTATCTCTACATACATGCATTTCCCCCTAAACTATTTGAGAGTAAATATTTATGTATTTTGGAGAATGAAATGGCAACCCACTCCAGTATTCTTGCCTGGGAAATCCCATGGACAGAGGATCCTGGCGGGCTACAGTCCACGAGGTTGCAAGGAGTTGGATACAACCGAACCGACTAAGCATGCATGCATGAATTTATTTATTTACACTAAAAAAATATTTTAGTGTAAATTTCCTAAGAAAAAACATTCTCTTTTTCATAGAGCAATGATCAAAATCTTTTAAAAAATAATATTGATAGAATACAATCCTCTAAGAAATGTAAGTTTTGTCAGTTGCATCAACACGGTCCTCCTTCACCTTAATCACTTTGGATTTGTCTGCATGTTTCCTCATGATTAGATTCTGGGGACGCTGCCTTGGCAGGAGTGCCACAGAAGTGATGCTGTCTTTCAGCGCATCATATCAGAAGGGACGTGTCAGTTTATCCCAGTGTTGTGATGTTACTTTTGTCACTTGGTTATTGGTTATTTCTCACCAGGTTTCTCCACTATAAGGTTACTTTCTCCCCTTTGTAATTAATATGTAATTTGTGGTAAAATCCTTTTAGACTATGTAGATAACTTGTTTCTCATCAAGACTTCCACTCTCTAATTTTAGCATTTAACTTTACAAATCAATCATTTCTTCTGTACTTACAAGTTGCCATTCTAGTTAAAGAGAACTTTTCCTTCTTTCCCATTTATTTTTTCATATCA
This sequence comes from Okapia johnstoni, assembly GCA_024291935.2. Taxonomy (NCBI): domain Eukaryota; kingdom Metazoa; phylum Chordata; class Mammalia; order Artiodactyla; family Giraffidae; genus Okapia; species Okapia johnstoni. The sequence continues at coordinate 51,419,086 of CM044313.1, forward strand.
ATACAGAATCAAGATTTTCATTTTATTTAGTTCAGTTCAGTTCAGTCGCTCAGTCGTGTCTGACTCTCTGTGACCCCATGGACTGCAGCTCGCCAGGCCACCCTGTCCATCACCAGCTCCCAGAGTTTACTCAAACTCGTGTTTATTCAGTGGGTTATAATGTACTACGATCACTTATTTTGATGTTCAAATTGTCCCAGATTAAACACACTTAGATTTCATAACACTTTTCACTCTAAGAAGCTGTATGAACTGGGGCAAGTCACTTTGCTTTTTGAGTCCAGTTTCTCATTTTGAATAACAAGGGAGCTATGCTAAAAAATCTTTAATTTCTTTTTCTTTGTGTAGATCTAAAGAAGCAAGATATGTAATTTCCCTTCTCTTCCTTTATTGAAAGTTTTTTTTTCATGTTAGCTTTTGTTTTGAGAATTTTTTTAATTCAACTTACACTTAAAAACCATTTGAATAGCTACAATAGCAGTCAAAAGCAACACACGGATAGTGATTTTATTTATTTCTTAGCACGGGGAGAAGGTAAAGTAGAGCATGGCCTTTGTATCAAAAAGGATGGAATAAATTGAAGACCTCTGACCCTCAGCAGGAAATATTTGCCGATTCCTCTGACAATGGCACCTCTTCTCAGAAGGGGCATTGTTCCTGGAACTAATGGCCAGAGAAGAAGCAATTCTCACCTACCTCTTTGTCTACCCTCGCTTTCCCCATCATTTCCCCACCCACTGAGATGCCTAACACCTAAAGCCCTGGCTGCTCTCTTTCCCTTTCATCATTTTATGGCCTGGGCAGATTTGGTTTTATTAACGAGAATTGGCAGGGTGATTTGGAGAGGAAGAATTGCATGTGAGGTCCGTTTTGTGTTCTCCAGTGACTCTATTACAGGCAAGCTGGGCTAAGGTTTCTGTTTGCATGCATTGTTGTGTGGTTAGTGTTGTGTTTTGTGTGTGTGTGTATGTGTGTGCAAGCATGCCCTTACACATACTCTGCAAGAAGCAACAATTAATAATGTTAATTTTTCATTTCTGCCTTAAAAGAAACTGTAGCCTATTATACAGAGTGAAGTAAGTCAGAAAGAAAAACACCAATACAATATACTAATGCATATATATGGAATTTAGAAAAATGGTAATGGTGACTCTATATGCGAGACAGCAGAAGAGACACAGATGCAAAGAAGAGTCTTTTGGACTCTGTGGGAGAAAGAAAGGGTGGGATTTGAGAGAATAGCATTGAAACATGTGTATTATCATATGTGAAACAGATCGCCAGTCCAGGTTCGATGCATGAGACAGGGTGCTTAAGGCTGGTGCACTGGGATGACCCTGAGAAAGGGAGGTGGGAGGGGGGTTCAGGATGGGGAACACATGTACACCCATGGCTGATTCATGTCAGTGTATGGCAAAAACCACCACAATATTGTAAAGTAATTAGCCTCCAATTAAAATAAATAAAAAAAATTAAATTTGTAGAATATATATGGCTATTTAATTGAGTTATGATTTTATGCTTTCTTTGCAATGCTGATGAAACCATTAGGAAAGATTTTTTTTTAATTAGAATTAAGGCCAGGGGAACAAAGGTATCAAAAATGAAGAACATTTATACGATTCCTTTAAAAAGGGTTCCTTTGGTTCCTTTATGTTTAAGGATGTCTGGCAGTTTTGCATTCTTACCCTTCTAGCTTATATCCAGATTCAGGTCAGTGGTAGAGCAGACCACGTAGAAAGGGTTTGTTCTTTGTGTGTTTTAAATATGCCTTTCAACTTCCTGCTGCTGCTGCTGCTAAGTCGCTTCGGTCATGTCCGACTCTGTGCGACCCCATAGACGGCAGCCCACCAGGCTCCCCTGTCCCCGGGATTCTCCAGGCAAGAATACTGGAGTGGGTTGCCATTTCCTTCTCCAATGCATGGAAGTGAAAAGTAAAAGTGAAGTCGCTCAGTATTAATCTCATTAGCAAAACTGTTCTTACCTCATCTTTCCAAAGACTATGATCTGCGGAGGGAAAGTGGGGGAGATTATTTTTAGACCTTTACAATATTTCCAGGCAAAAATAAGCCCAGAACAAATTTCGCTTCAGAATCCCTGCTGTTTGAAAATACAATTTATGGGTTTTTTTTTTTTTTTTTTTTTCTGTTTGCTAACATCCCTGGACATCTTCCTTGAGGAATTGCATGGAGAAACAAATGCTCATCTAGGTATCAGTTGTACACAAGAGTTCAGAATAACCCCACTACAAATCAGAAACCCAAAATACCTCAAAAGGTTAAGAAAAGGGCAAACACGTAGCTTTTCTTCTTTTCACTCAACAATCTGCAGAGGCCTTTCTGAATGGAGAAGCTTCTAGAGTCTAATGACTCTAAGGATATGAGTTATTCTTCTTATCAATTGGGGACAGTTGCCATTCATGTGGGAGAAGAAAGCAGATCTATTGCTGGGCATGAAATTAAATTTTCCAGGTACTAGCAAGTAATTGATACTGTGGGGTAACCTCTGCCCGCGGCAGCCAATTTCAATCTGCAGAGACCGCATTAGAGCCGGCTACCCTGTATGACCCCCAGGAACTGAGCCTGAAAAACAAGCCTCCCGAGTAGTTTCGATTTCTGCCTCATAAATACTCCGCAGCATCTTCGTTAGCTTTGTTCTCCCAGGCTTTGTTCTCATTCAGATTTCCCTGATGGTCTTATACATTTTTTATGAAATTGTTAATTCATCCACCTGAGCCACCAAATGGGAATCAGATTCATCAACCTACTCAGTGGTTCAGGTTTTGGTGTTTTCGTGGTTTTGGTTTTTTCTTCTGGACACATTAATTTTTCTGGGTTTTCAGATCCTACCTCTGAAATGTATCATCAGAGAGATTTCTGAAAAATAGAAAAAGTTAAGCCCAGATAACCACATCATTATCTTTTAAACTATTCATTTAGATATTTAAAGTTAGTTGGTTTCTTCTGGATTGTAGCAGAGAATCTATTACCAAGAATGAGTTTTAGAATAAGTATTAGACATATAAAGAATCTACCTGCATGCAATGCAGGAGACCCAAGTTCGATCCTTAGGAAGATCCCCTGGAAAAGGGAATGGCTATCCACTCCAGTATTCTTGTCTGGAGAATTCCATGGATAGAGAAACCTGATGGGCTATCACCCATGGGGTCACGAAGAGTCAGATACAACTGACTTAACACTTTCACTTTTTTCACTGGACACATTTAAGTAACAGGTAGAGGGTGTGAAAGGCAACCAACATGAAAGAAGTTGTATGTCTATTTTTTTGGAATTCATCCAAAATTAAATTATTTTGGAAACTCACTTCATAACCTATTGCTAGTCTTGAAATTCTTGACTTTAGGTATACAATGGCTTCCAAATTAGGATTATTTGGTTCAAAGCTCCAGGCCTTTTAAAACTTTTAAGTAAGGAAAGTGGACTGTAAGTCATAATGTAGCAATTTGGGACATAAATTATATAAGTGTAAAGAACAGACCCGAAGATCACAGCTCCTTGAGCCAATTTAGATTTTAATCAGACTTTTCATTCCAACTTTAATTAAAGTCTTTGACTTAGAAAAATGGCTATGAGAAAAACTAACCACCAAGAAAGCAAAAGAAAAAAATTAATTGGAAAAAAATGTACCCTGACTGCTATGAAGATTCATAGCGTGTGTTAGGAAAAGGAGCAGAAGAATACTTTAATGAACTATTATAACATATAGTGGTGTTTTCTTCTCTAGACATAGAAAAATGTGTGCTGTTTTTTTTTTTTTTCCCTTCTCTGCTGACATAGGGAAAAATAACAGAAAATTCCTTTTTTAAAAGCCAGTGATACCTTTTAACCATCAGGCTGTAGCTGATTGTTAACTTCTTCTGCCTGGCTTGGTCAGATTAATTTCTATAGCAATGAATCAACTGGCTAATATTTGTTGACTCTTTCCTGGGCCAGGAGTATTCCTGAAGAAGTTTTCAATGTGATTCCTGCCCTTGGAAAGTTTGTAATCTTATTCAGGAAAGAAATGGGAAAAGCCTTAGACAATCAGACCTCAAGCTGAGAAATTGATATTTATAAAAGCTGAGATAAGGAGGGATCTGTCTGGTTATAGCAACTCCACTAGCATCTGTAAAGGTGGGAGATTGGAAAACAGACAGGATTGGGATACAGGCAGGGGTGTCCTGAGTTACAGAGGACTGGGTTACTGAGTTACAGAGTTACTAAGCAGCCTGGGGCAGGGAGAGGAGCCAAGCCTGAGCAGAATGGAGAGTTTGTTTTGGGGTTTGGAGATTCAAGAGTTATGTTGGCACAGACCTTGAACACCAGTATCTCTTTACATCAGAGATAATGTGTCTAACATTTATTAAGGGCTATTACTGTCTGTCTGGGGTTTGTGCACTTGTATTATTTCTATGCTATATTATCTTTTTTTTTTTTTTTTCCTGTAGGCTCTGGAGATCCAGTATTCTAGCCTCTAAATTTCATGAACAGAGGAGCCTGGAGGGACACAGTCCATGGGGCTGCAGAGAGTCAGACACAACTGAACAACAACAACTGGAGATCTAGGGGTGAGAGAATACAGTTTTTAGAAGAGCAGGCTGCTGGTTTATGCAGATTGCATTGTCAGAGGAGACTGGCAGTGTGGAGACTAGGAAGCCCCTGTCCTATCTAGGGTGGGCAGGCCCATCTGAGCTAAGATGGAGGCAACAGTGCTGGATGCAAAAAGAACTCAAACCACCTTCACTCAGCAAACATTACTGAACACCTTTTACAGGCCAGTCCTGGAGATAAAGTCAGTAAGACTTCAAGAGAGTGGAGGAAACTTATGGTTACAGTGTATTCAAGAACCAAGAACAGGGCTTCCATCCTTTAGGAAGCAGGGGTACAGGCTTTATTCCATCTGGCTTGCAACAGCACAGACTGACAAGGCACACATGGGCGCAAGTGGCAAGAAAGGTGTCACCCAGAAGATGCCATTTCGCTGGGCTTGAAGGATAAGTCAAATTTTGCCAGGCAGAGAAAAAAGGAAACACAAAATCAAGAGATCAAAATTAGTTGGAACATTAGGCCAGCAAATTAAAGACAGGAATTTAAAAAGTGAATTTAAGAGCTGTCACCATCTTCTTTAATCTTATACATCCCATTTCTGGGATTTGTTTGAAGGGAAAAAGAGAGAGATAGAAGTGATCTCATGCTTTGGCAAACACCAAACATTTGTAGAGATAAAGAGGCAGACACTTGGGGTGTGGGGCTAGGTTTAAGTGCTCATACATTACTGGGAAGGACAATCATGGGGAGCAAGAATGAGGGAAAGGCAGGGAGAGAAGGCTAGGAGGCCAGGCCAGAGCCTGCATCGCTGCACTGTCTGCTGTGTCACATGAGCCAGGAAGAGACACAGAGAGTTCCTAGGCAGGTGCAGAATGTCTCTGGTAAACTGTGTGAGGCTCAGAACAATGTCTTAGAGAGCAAGTCCTGCTGCTGACTCCTTTCTGCCTTTTCCTTCCCATTTATCAAAGTGAAGACCATGGGAGTTATGTGGGTGCATGCTAAGTCGCTTCAGTCATCTCCAACTCCAACCTTACGGACTATAGCCTGCCAGGCTTCTCTGTCCATGGAATTCTCCAGGCAAGAATACTGGAGTGGGTTGCCACGCCCTCCTCCAGGGGGTCTTCCCCACCCAGGGTTCTGAACCTTTGTCTCTTAGGTCTTCTGCATTGGCTGGTGGGTTCTTTACCACTAGCACTACCTGGGAAGATCCATGGGCGTTAACATCCCTATATTTCTGGGCTGAGTCCCCTGGCCACTTCCAGCAGCAGACCTCTTTCAGAGAAGCAGATCTTGCAACTTAAGGAGTGGCATTTATGGGATCAGAAGTGGGGGAAGGGCTAAACACAACACAGGGGGAAGCGTGAGTCCTGCACCGATACGCCCCCCACTCCCCACGCCCTGCCTTCAGTCCAGGAGTTGAGGGACCAGGGGACAGGTGAGGCCAGGAGACTCAAGGAGGCCCACAGGATGTGTGCTGTATCAGACATATTATTACCACACAGATATGTCATAATTATTATGATACATGAATATAATTAATCATAATACTTGTGGCCAGTCCTTCCCTATGCCAAGAACTTTCCAGACCCATTTCTTCTTTGATTTCTCCACTCTGTATCCTTACTCTGCCCACTTCCTTAGCTCTTCTGCAAGGGCAACACGAGGAAGCAGAAGCCATGTCGGTTAGCACTGCCACTTAGAAGCAGATAAAACTGGTTACCCGAGATACAGATGCATCAGGACGGGTGGAAGGAGGGGGAGATGAGGGGGGGGAAGGAGTTTCCTGATGATGTTTGCTTAAACTTGGTTTTCAGCAGCACCTTTGATTTCTTCCAGTGGGGGGCTTTGGGATCCAGTGTGTCCATTTACTTGAACTTGATGCTTTTCTCAGGGGAGGAGCAGGAAGAGGAGGTGGCATTGACCAGGCACTTGGCACTGGAGAGACACAATGTTTACATTCTCTGTCATCGGGAAGCCATGAGCAAGGCTGCCAGGAGACGTGCAAAACTGGAATATTAACTATTTCCTTCATTACCTGTTCTGACATATTCATAAACTTGAAACTGACTTGAGGACCAACTGTTGACAACAAAAGAGATGACAGCCAGAAAATAATGCTTTGAGTTAATATATTACAGAAGTGGTCTAGGTGTCCACCAGCCCAAAGGAATGCTCACAGGAAGGTTGCTCTTCAATTTGGAAATGATATTATCAGCAACTGACCAGAAGCTTTGGGTCCTTCTGAACTGGGGCTCTGCCAGCTCCCTCCTCACTCACCTGTATCCTGCTGACTGTATCATTCACCAGAGGCCTACGGATGCTTCATTTTTAAGTTAAATCAGCTATTGGCTAATTCAAGTTAATCCTTGTGGTGCTCTGCAAAGCATGAAAAGGAAAAGATTAGCCATACCTGAAGTTACAAATGAGAAGGCGGTGTGGGTGGAGGAAGAGAAGCCATTTTCTTTCCCACTTGTCTGTCTGGAGTGAAAGTCGGTCAGTCGTGTCCGACTCTGTGACCCCATGGACTGTATAGTCCACAGAATTCTCCAAGCCAGAATACTGGAGTGGGTAGCCAATCCCTTCTCCAGGGGATCTTTCCAACCCAGGGATCGAACTGAGGTCCCTCTTTTTTAAGCTGTCAAGTGTATCTACCAGCAGAGAGAATTCTTGAATGCATCTTCTTGCCATGCTTTTAATGACATGAACAATTTATTTCTGTGTCTAACAGAGTTGCTATCATGCAAATTTTTTACATAATGTTTGTGTTTTACTTTTCAAAATTCAGTTATTTTCATACCGCCTTTACAATTTTGGCTATGTTCTTGGATTACTGTTAAATTGGCTTACTTTGATGAAAGTATAATAAATAGCTATTTTAGATTGGTCTAAGCAGCAACATTGTGAAATTACAATTTTGATATGCTTTGTGTACGTTCATATGTCATTTTTACAATGTATACTCTCGTGCAAATTTTGTAGGGCCTTGGAGAATAGTAATATATGGACATGGCACTCCTTAATTTGAGCACTGAAACAATAAAATGGAAAGAAAAGCAATATCAGAGACCTTCCACCTTCTTGGAAAGGCACGGGAGTCTAAATGGATTTATTTGTTTTTGAAAGGGAAACATTGCAGTATTTGCCACATGCCCTGAATCTTTCACCTATCTTCTCAGAAACACTATAAATCCATATCTATATTAACATTTACTCATCTTTTTATCTGTGTTTTTCCTAGTAAACTTATAAATAACCCCCCCAAAAGTTGCTCATCTACTATACAAAATCATCCTGTGTTATATAGTTTGTACCAAAAAATGGCTCATGAATTTAGTTGGTCAACATGGGGAAGGGGAAGAGTGTTTTGAGATCTGACTTCAGTCAAACAGGTTGCTATCACTGAATTCCCAACCTTGCTGCTCCTCACTGGAGATTCGATCACTGAACATGGTGCATTGGGAGTATTGTGCAGATTAATCACATCGGTCTGGGTAGACATAGCAGATCCTGGCTTCAGATCTTGGTCCATTTCTCTTTGTAGGAAAGTTAGCCCCATTCAACTCTTGAGAGACTGTCATACAGAAAATCTGGGTTCATATCAGGTGGGAAGACAGCTTCTTAAACACCAGAGAGTTCATGAAAATATAGTCAGCTCTTCATATCCACAGATTCCACATCTGTGCATTCAACAAACCATGAATCAAAAATATTTTTTTAAAAATTTCAGAAAGTTCCCCAAAGCAAAACTTGTATTAGCCATTAACTGACAACTATTTACATAGCATTTACTTTATTAGATATTATAAATAATCTAGAGGTGGTTAAAGTATTAATATTTAGGAGGATATGTGTAGATTATATGTGAATACTACAGCGTTTTATACAAGAGACTTGAGCATCCAGTGATTTTGTATTCCAGGGGGTCCTAGAAACAATCCACTGTGCATCCTGGGATGATCAAATGGTTTGGATTCTGGGCAAGAAAAGAGGAGTTTCACTTTCCAAATGGTGGTGAAGGGAGCTCCATAGACTCATTCTCCAGCAAAACGACCGTAAGTAGTGAAAACTATTTTACAAAGCAATCATAAGGTCTCCAGGAATTGTCCTCAGGGTACACAGCAAACTAAGAAACGTTTATTTCAGGAACTCTACTAAATCTTGGCAAGGATAATAAGAATCTGCAGCACTTGAGCCACAAGCCATCTGTCCCTCCTTCCACGACCCAACAGTCAGAGAGATGGAAACTCCACTCTAGGCAGGCATGGCCAAGCAGGGAGATCCTCTCGCCTTATCTCCTTCCCAAGGAATACAGTATGGCTGAAAGGGGTCAGCCAAGCAAAGAAGTAAGCAACATCAGAAACAAGCTCCAGAGGGGGGCAGGAGATCAATATTCCTAAAAATGTCCAGTTTTCAACAAAGTATTATGAGACATGGAAGGCAACAAGAAAGTAGGACCGACACCATACTCAGGGAACAAAGCAACAAACTGCCTATGAGAGGGCACTGGCTTTAACAGAGACTTCAAAATAAGAAAGGGAAACGGGGCTAGAAAGGAAGGTGGTGACAATGTCTCATCAACAGAGAATATTAATTAGTTGGAATTCTTCTGCAATGGAGCTTTGTCTTTCCTCCCAATTATTTATTTTATCATTCTTTATATCAGTATGAGCACATAGATATTCTATGTTTTGGGTTATATCCAATACACCTACATTTTCCTGCTCAAAAATTTCTAGCTTTGTCCACTGGAAACTCTTTCAGTTGACGTGCCCCTATGAATGGTGAGTTTTGCTTTTTTGTTTTATTTGTTTCAGTCTTTCTTTACTTCCAAGCACTTATATGATGCTTCAGGTTCATCACACTTATTATTGTATATATAAAATATATTTCCTGCCCAGCCCTAGAATCAGTCATTTTCCCAGGGAACTCTAGTATCTTTTATTGGAGAATGGCATTGGAAACCACATTCTGGGTGCTAGGTTTCTTTTCAGAGAAAAGATGTTCTAAAATTGCCTGTGGTGATGGTTATAGAACTTTGTGAATACACGAAAAGGCATTGATTTGTACACTTTAAATGAGTAAATTGTTATGGTATACAAATCTCAATAAAGCACTTATTTTTAAGAAAAGGGAGAAAAAAGAAAATTAGTTCGGAGAAATATTCTTTCACAAGCAAAAGAGGCCACTATAGACACTGTATAATAAATCCTTTGCCAACTAGAAACCAGCATGTGGCCCTAGGGTGTCACAACAGGAATTACTGCCTGGAAATAAAAATTTCTTAGAAACTTGTGGGTAGTTTTTTAAAAAAATTAGACCATCCCAAATCATTCAAATGACCTCTTTCTTAGGGACTTGGGGAATATTACATATGGCATTGTTTAATTGGAGCTCAGAAACAATAGGATGTAAAGAAAGCATCAAAAACTCAAACATTCCTGGAAATACTAGGGAGTTTATGCTAGTCTGTCTTTAATGAGAAACATCGCAGTGGCTTCTAGGGAGCTGCCATGAACTTTTAATGCATCCTGGCTCATAAGAAGCCCCTTCCACCCACTGTACTCAAAACAAAGATCTGGGGCCATATTGTGCCTCTAAAGCTGTCAGAAAGCATAAGCCTAAACAGGTGTGGGAGCTGCTTGTTTCCTGAATGCACTCGGAAGCCCGAGGGCACCTTTTCCCGTGTGTGGGGCATGATTTATTGGAACGGAAAATAGTAAGAGAGAGAGAGAAGCAGATGAGAATTCAGACCCAAGCAGTTATATAGTCACCCCAAGTGTTTATTATCACAGTTCCCAGAGAGATGCCCCACTGACCTCCTTTCTTGTCCTCCCTATGCAATTTGTTCAAGAGCCAAGGCATGCTCTTGACTGTTTGAACACACATGTAGACATAAGCACAAATGTGTACAAGGAGTTATAGAGGGCATAGGCACATACATGTATGTCTATACACGTGAGAGACTGAAATGGAATGTAGTGGGTAAGGATGCCACTCTAGATTGAGACATGAGTGTGCGTGTGTGTTCGGTCACTCAGTCATGTCCAACTCTTTGTGACCCTGTGGACTGCAGCCCAGTATGCTCCTCTGTCCATGGGGATTTCCCAGACAAGATACTGGAGCAGGTTGCCATTTCCGGCTTTAGGGCATCTTCCTAACCCAGGGATTGAACCCATGTGTCTTTCATATCCTGCATTGGCAGGTGGATTTTTTTTTTTTTTTAATCACTGAGCCATCTGGGAAGCCCAGAGTGAGACTTGGTGGGTCTCAAGTTTGGCTCCATCATGTACTAGCAGAGGGCCATGAGTGTTCCACATCTGTGCTTCAGTTTCTTCATCTATAAATGGGGAAGAAAATAATATCTACCTCTGTGATCACTATAACAACTAAATGAGATAATGTATAGAGTTTGGCTTGCAGCATACACATGGCATTACGTCATTACATATCTCTTCTTGTTATTCATCGGTAATAGAATCATATCCAATCTCAAATGTGTACACTATGCCCAAAGAAAAACACTTCCAACTGAGATGATTTTTAATTTCTTTCGAGTATTTTCTCTACTTTGTGATCTTACTCTTATTTGCATCCTATGAAAGAGTATTTATTCTGTTTACAAAAGTCTTTCATGTTCAGTAAGGACACTTGGAAATAAAAGCACTAAGAAAGAAAGAAAATGAAGTCACTCAGTTGTGTCCAACTCTTTACAACCTCATGGACTGGAGCCCACCAGGCTCCTCTGTCCGAGGGATTTTTCAGACAAGAGTACTGGAGTGGGTTGCCATTTTCTTCTCCAGAGTATCTTCCCAACCCAGGGATCAAACCCGGGTCTCCCACATTGTAGGCAGATGCTTTACTGTCTGAGCCACCAAGGAAGCCCCCAAAGGGGCTAAAAGGGCTAAAAAGAACTAAAAAGGACTAAAGAGAACTAAAAAGGACTAAAGAGAACTAAAAAGGATTAAAGAGAAGCTAAAAATCAGCATTATTTTATGCTGGCAATAAATATTTACCTTTTGATCTCGTCCTCTATTTCTTTTTCTTTGCTTTTTAACCTGCTTGAGATCAATCACAGGGACAAAGAGAATGAAAGAGAGGTGAGAACAAATAAAAGACTGTGACTGACAGATTTTTGGAGGACAGCAGATATAGAAAAGCAATGTAATATATCTTTAGAACAGAGGGGGCCTCAGTCCCAAGGCCTGCAGGAGTGAATAGCCCCAAAGGACACTTTACAGAACTCAGAAGGCCCAGTACTTGGTGACAACAGATGTCATAGAAGGACTGGGTGAGATGCAGAGCTGAAAACAGGAGGGCTGATTGAAGTCTTAACATGGAGCTGTTGTATTCTCTGCCCTGCTTCTCCTTCCCTTCTATCCATTCCTGAAGGAGAATCTGACATTTAGTATCTGGATAAATTCAGCCAGAGAGAATCTGGACCCAGGGACCCCAGACAGAGCAGAGGTGGAAAAGAAGCATGCACAGCATTTCAGGAGAATTGGTACCATTCTGTGTTTGAACTGTGAGAACTTCCTAGCTCTCTTTTCCTTTTGCTTCAGAAAATTTAACAACCAGGCATGTACCCCAAGACAGAAGAATGGAGGATTCTTTCCAGCAAAATAAACAACACATTCCTTGTGAGAAAAGAATTTCAGACAATGGTATTTGAGGGTCCCTAAACCTAAAAGCTGGTTTGCAACCTCATGACCTTCAGTTAAGGAAGGACATGTTTTGCCTACACACACAGAGCTTCCAACAAGATTTCTGGTGTCTCACTCTTACAAGTAAACAGAAAACCAAAGCCCATCGCCCAATGAGGAAATCCTCTGTGGAAGAGGCTACTAATGTTCTCTTTTCCTCCACATCCCCTGGACCATAGGGTCTAGCCCTTCTGACTCATGGGGCCATATAATGTTTTTGCCCCATTTGCAGAGAGGTTGATGTCACCTCCAGGCCTAGAAATTTAAAAGTAGATGTGCTTTCTCCAGAGCAAGAAGGTATGGTAACTGCAAACACAAACAGAAAATAAGGGAAAGGAACAATCAGAGAACAAGGGGACTAGAATAGAAATATGAGAGCTGAAATTAGAAATATTAGAAGTTCAATAGAAGGGTTATACAGTGAAGTTGAGGAATTATTATGGACCAAAGGTTTCTGTCTCAAATTTATATACTGAAGCTCTAAACCCCAACGTGATGACATCAGGAGATAGGGCCTTTGAGAGGTCAATGATATTCAGGTGAAAGCCTGAGGATGGAGGCCCCACAATGGGGTTGTTTCTGTTATTCAGTTGCTCAGTCATGTCCAACTCTTTGCCACACCATGGACCGCAGCACGCCAGGATTCCCTCTCCTTCACTATCTCCCAGAGTTTTCTCAAACTCACGCCCGTTGAGTCAGTGATGCCATCCATCTCATTCTCTGTCACCCCCTTCTCCTCCAGCCCTCAATCTTTCCAGCATCAGGGTCCTTTCCAGTGAGTTGGCTCTTCAGTGGGATTAGTGCCCTTATAAGAAGGAGGCAAGGACACCAGAGTTTCCTCTCTCTGCCATGTGAGGATACAGAGAGGAGGCAATCAGGAAATGGACTTTGCCAGGGAACCAAATCAGCCAGCACCCTTGATCTCGGATTACCAACCTCTAGAACTACGAGAATTCCTATTGTTTAAGCCACCGGTATATGATATTTCATTATGGTTGTCCCATCTGACTAAGACAAGAACATCCCCGAGAGTAAAAATAAAAGGCAAATAAATAGAAGAGAAAGAAAAGAAAATTAGAGCACCAATCCAAGAGGTTCAATGATTAATTAGTTGTACTTTGAGAAACAATAGGAAAACAGAGGTGATAAAATGTTTAAAGAAGTAAAAATGATAGGAAAGACTCCAGATTTAAGGGGATCACCAAAATTCCAATATAAGAAAAGCAAAAATACTCACACCAAAGAACATCCTTACAGACACTGAGAACACTAGAGGTAAAAAGGAAATATTGAAAGTTTCCATGGAGGGGAGAAAATGTAGGAATCATATTTACACGGTCAATATCATTAGATCAGTATCAGAAGATAGAATATACTGAAGAAGGACTTCAAATCTCTGAGAGAAAATTATTTCTTATCTAGAATTAATTCTATAATTGTGTGAGAATAAAATGGACATTTTCAGACATGCAAAGTCTCAACACATTTACCTCCCTTGCTCCCTTTCTTAGGACACTACTAGAGGTTGCTCTCCACCCAAATGAGGGTACACATCAAGAGAAAGAGAACGTGGTACCCAGGGGTCTTAGAGACACAGTACAAGAACCTACCAAGTTGAAGTGCCCAATTGATCCTGCCGATCAGGTGGGGAGGGCACTGGGTACAGATCAGAATGAGGCAGGAGGTAGATGGGCCCCTAGGCTGAGCAGCTGGAGTTTGTCAAGTGGAGGAAATCAGGGCTTTGTTTTCTCTAGACACTCCAAGGACCAAGTTAATGGCAGGAGCTGAGCTCTGCCAGAGTAAATTGATTAGACGACCACATCTATCAATCCTGAGGTCAGGGAAACCTCCCCAACTGCACATGTGCAGGAAGACTCCTGGAGGGTTGAAAAGGGAGCAGCCCCACTCCAAAATAGGTGCTGTCAAACCTCCCACAGGCCTCTGTGCTGGAAATCCATCTTAGGAAAAAAGTTGTACACACGTATTGGAGAGGATCCTAGGGCAAGTCAGGTGTGGGGAAAGAAGTGAGATAACTGGCCAAAGGTAAACAAAGACCAGGGAAGAACTGCCCTATTTAAAGGATTTAACTGCCTCTTGACCGTACTTCTCATTAGGGAGCACGCCCACAAACTTCCTCTCCCAATGTGTACCTCCGCCTTGCCTCTATCTTCACTAAACGATTTCTCTGTGTGTTCTCCCACTTGTTGTGCCATGCCGCTAATAGTAAACTTTGTACCTGTTTTACAGATTTTGCCTCTGAGAAATTTGTTCTTCAAATGGGGCAAGAGCTAGGGAAACTCTGCTTCTAGCCTCTAGTTCAGGGTGGGCTAGTGACTAGGATTCCAGGTCTCCATCCACGCTATACAGGTTCAATTCCTGGGTTGTCTCTTCATACACTGCTCCCAGCTGTCTCTCTGAGATCAAGAACAGATGGATGAAGGACAAGAGACCAAGTAAGGAGGTATTTCAGGGGAAAATGACCTCAAATGTTTGCAGTGTTTGGAAAATAAAGGGATATTTGAGTGATGCATTGGAGTTTTATTTTTTAAAATATAAATACGCACATGGAAAGCTAAGCAAAAGAAAGGCAATTACATTGTAAAATTCCACTTTTATATGTGGAATCTAAAAACTAGAACAAATGAACAAAAACCCCAAAACAGAAACAGATTCATAGACACAGAGAACCGGTGGTCATCAGAGAGAAGAGGGTGGGGAAGAGGTGAAGTAGGTAAAGGAGATCAAAGAAGCACAAACATAAAATAAATAAGTCATGTTGATATACACAATAAGGAATATAGTCGATAATATCACAGTAATTTCAAATAGAGACTGATTGTGGTGATCATCTTACAATGTATATGTGTTGGATGATTTCATTGTATACTTGAAACTAAGATAACATTGTACGTCAATTATATTTCTATTTAAAATAAATGAATAAATAATAAATTAAAAACAAAGAAATGTACAATTTTTAAGATGTAATTCAAATTCAGTAAAATATTTCTCTCATGAACTTAAAATTACATTTCTTTAAATAAAAATATTATACTTTACAGTCTGGCCTCTCTTCCTATTCTAAATTTTAAACGCAAGTAAAAACTCCAAGTGGTCACACAGAATCACAAAATTCAAGTAACTATTATAAAGGTGTTTCTTTGACTTACAATCACTATGTTTTCATTGTTCATTTCAAATCTGTTTAACTTCACTCATGTGCAGTGCACAGAAGTTGGATGTGCTCTGAAAGCAGCTGAAAAGATCTTGAACTTTAGGCTTGTTCTAAAAACACGTGTAGCCAAGTGAGGGTGCCTAGGGGACTGACACAGCTGGGAGAATTGGACTTGACTTCCATGCAAAGTGTAGTGGCTATTAAAGGATAAATAAGAAAAAGGTGCTAATCTGAAGCTTACACGTACATTATTAAAATTCAAGAATAACCCTCAACAATTGTTAGCAGTTAGACCAGCAAAAAAATATTTTTCAGGGAGAAGTGTTATATCACTAATGTTGTTTAAAATTGCTGGCATATGTTGGTAATAAAAGGCAGACTGACTTAGAGTCAGTTTTATTATTGTTTTTAAATGATCTGCAGACAATGCACTTACTCCCTTATTGCCTGCACCCAGGACAGCCACTCCCTCCTTCCACCCTGGGCTCACCACTGCCACCAACAATTTAGGAATTTCCAGTAGCTCCACATCCTTGTCAACATCTAGCATCATGTTTTTTATGGATGGGACTTCCCTGATGGTCCAGTGGTTAAGGTACCACACTTTTCAATGCAAGGGCATCCCTGGTGGCTCAGATGGTAAAGAATCTGCCTGCAATACAGGAGACCCGGGTTCAACCCCTGGGTTGGGAAGATACCCTGGAGAAGAAAATGGCAACCCACTCCAACATTCTTGCCTGGAGAATCCCTTGGACAAAGGAGCTTGGTGGGCTACAGTCTATGGGGTCGCAAAGAGGTGGACACCACTAGGCGATGAACACTTTCACTTTTATTGATAAGTTTTACACATTCTAGTGGGTGTATTGTATCTCACTGTGGTTTTAATCTTCATTGCTCTGTGACTCATGACCTTTTCATGTACTTGTTGGTCCTACATATACATATATCTTTCTTTATGAAGTTTCTGTTGAGCTCTTGTTGGAGCTGTTTAGCTTGTTATTCTTAAATTGTGAATTCTTTATAAGTCTGGATTCAAGTCCTTTTTCTGATACATGTTTTACAAATACTTTCTCCCAGACTGTGCCTTTCCTGTTCATTTCCTTCACGTTATCTCTAAACAATATTATTGTAATCGGTAGTAATTGTTTCCCTTTTCATTCTGTGTTTGGTATACTTACATACTCTTTTCTTGATCAATACTCTAGAAATCAGTCAACATTGGGAATACTTTTAAAGAAACAGCTTTGAGCTTGATTAATCTCTGTTCCTCATTTGTGAGTGTACAAGTGTATACACATGTGTTAGTTTATTCATTTCTGTATCTATCTTTTTTAGTTCCTTCCCTCCTGTTTGGTTGTTCTGTTACTCTTTTACCAACTTGTGAGTTAAACCCTTGGCTAATTTTTGTTTTTAAATATTCTTGTTTCCTGATAAATATACTCAAAGCTGAATACACGTAAGACATGCTGTATGACTTTCTTTAAATTCATAAAGACAAGCAACATTGTTAGAAGGCAGTTTTTTAAATATGGAAATTCACCAAATTGTGGGATTTGGAAAAAGAGGGAGAGAAGAATAGATGTCCTTACATTAACTGCACTTCCCAGTAGGGTTTCGCCGCCCTGATACAACTGAGATGTCAGTGGCCTGAGCTACAAGGCCTGTGTCTACACAGTGTGTCTACAGGGGCACGAGAGGATGATCCTGAAACCACCCAGGAGAGCAGAGCTTCATCCCTCCAGCCGGTCTTCTCCCAGCTCTGCTGGTGGCCCTGTGTCCTGCCTGCAGCCTCTACCACATCTGGCCCTTCACTCCCAGCACACACGCGCGCGCGCGCACACACACACACACACACACACACACAGGTTTCACTTTCCTCAAAAGTTTCTCACTTTTTCCCCTGGAACTAACCAGAAATCCCTGTTTTCTTCTTACTCCAATAGCTTCTCTAGGGTTGATACTAGAAGGTGCAGCCACAGGTCATGGTAATCCACTGTGTCTACACAGCATACAGATATAGTTTTCATTTTCAACATTTTCTTAGCTATTCATTACTCATTACACCTACAGATTACTTTAAAAATAATTGTTTTTATTTTTTTTTCCCCTCAATACCTCTCTGCGACTTAAATCATGATCATCTCACAGTTTCCAGTGAGTTTGTGAGGAACTAGCATGTTTACAACAGGCAACATTACCATTTGGCTGTCTAGTGTGTGACTGGATATTCAAGCCTTATTTTATGTCTCTCAAAGTTGCATTATTTTATTCATACAGCTCTCACACATTTCTTGTTGAGGTTTTCTAATTGGGTTATGTCTTTTACTGCTATGGTGGGTAGGATATTTTACCATTTTATTTTGTAACATTTTCACTGATCCACAGAAAAGTCTATCAATGTTTGTAGACATGCTAGATATTCATGGCTCTAGCCTCCTCTCCTCTCAATTCTAGTGATTAGGGAGATATTGGTTTTAAAATTTTCTCTCAAAAGCAAATAAAAACTATAACTTGCTGTCTTTTCCTAGTAAAGAGAGGAAAAGCTCATATGTGTGGGGCTCCATCCTTTCCTCTAAGAGTATAAAGATCATTATACTTAATATCTTTTTCCCATCTTAAATGTACTATGTAGTAGAGACTAGAGAGGAAAAATTTTTAAGTTTATTTAGACCGAGACAGATCACTGCACTCTGTAATAGCCAATGTTTATATTTTTGCTCAGACACACACACACACACACACACACCCCTGTATATATAAGGAGACTGGGTTATGTCTGGAAAGTGTTCATAGCAAACGGGAAGATAGCCCTCTGTGTCAAAGCCATCACAGTCTCTGTGCTCAGAGGAGAAAAAAACTTACTTGGCCCCAACTTACCAGAACAACAGAAAAATATATTTTACCTCAAAAAATAACTTCAAATCAGGTTAGCCAGCCCTGCTGTCTACGACCTTTAATAACTCCCTACTTCAGCCTTCCCAGCTGGCTTTCTCTCAGACTTTGCCCTGCCTCCTCTTTGCCTGTGTGCCCACCCCCTCAAATCTGTTTCTTTGGGCTTTACTGACGAGGAATCAATTTGGCGATGTAGCTCTTTTACTTTTTTTGACTTCTTTATCATTGTTATACCCGTAAGCATCACTATGAAGTTTCCCAGTCCTGAGAAAAAGAGCAGCCTGCTTTTTCACACTTAGGTAACCCTTTTATCCAGTCCTTATGTGTGTTATGTATGTGTTAAAAGAGGGAATCAGATTATTCTCCCGCCTACTTGGCTTAAGGGTTTTCCTAGAACGGATAATCAAGCTGCCCTGAAAAAGAATAAAAAGTGGCTGGGAAGGTAGGCAGGACAGAGGGAAGAATTCCTCGAAAAGAAAAAAAAAAAAAGCCTTGTCCTTGTTCTGACCATCTCTTTCCCTTCTCAACACGGCTTGCTCAGGCAGTGGGGCAGCCTCCTTTATGACCATTCCTTGCCGCAGATACCTCTGTGCTTTCTGTCCACACGCAAGTGTGTGCACGGGTGTCTAAGTTAACCTGAGAAAGCCCCTCAGGATACCTGGACTTCAGTAGTTTGGAAACACTTTTACACAGAGATGCTGAGAAAGAAGAAAAAATTAAAAAGTTCAAAAATCTAGTTCACCTTCTCCAAGGAAACCCACCCTCTGAGAGGGGACTTCTCTTCTGGCCGGTTGGTGAGCTTGTGTTTTTAGAGGCACAGCCCCTGTTTTCCAGAAGAATAGACCATCCCCAGTCCTCTAATGGACTCCTCTCTCTTTGGAAACTCTTATTTATGGTCTGATGTGTTGAAACAATAAACATGGGAGCCAGTGTCTGGAGCTGGGGCTGGGGGAGGCACAAGAGGGGTTTCCCAGCTTTGTGTGAGACGTGAAAATGAGGTGGCAGCTTTAGCAGGCCCATTCTGGGCGCTTTTCTCCCTGCCAGAATGCAAGTGCCAGCTGAGGCCTGACACCTTGGTTTATTGTGTGAAGAAAGGAAAGAGATCTCTCAATTATCTTCAAATTAACTGCCTCTTGCCATTATCTGTTCCCCGAGGGCCAATCAGAGAGAGTGTTTCAAAAAGCTGGGAGTCAGCCTCCCACTTCACCCACTCTCGGGGATCCCTTCCCGCTGACCCCCTCCTAGACACGCACCCAAAGTCATCTGTGGCTGCCATTTCTCATGACAAACTTGAATGCTTCAATTAGGAAGCATCTGCGTGTCCACTCTGCCCAAACACCATATGGTGCTCAGTACGAAATATGTTCATTTTCATGAAGGCAAAGCCTGAGGAAAGGGCAGTATTTTGAATAGCAATTGTTCCCACATGGGCTGAAGAATTGACCTGCTGTTCTTCAAAAGGGGAGACAGAGTTTGGAAGAAGGAGAAGCTGGTTCTCTACCTGGCAAAATCTGGAGGAAAAGATGTCTCACGTTAGAACACAGCAGAACTTGACTTTCAAGGCTCAGAAATTGAAAGCCTTTTACAATTTATTCCAAGACTCAGCTAAACAGTCTAAAGCTTTCCGATGAAAGATGCCCTGTACTAACATTTCAACATATTTTATGTGATGAATCTAGAAAATCTGAGACCCAGTCTGAAAGTGTTGAGAAGACACCCACTTGCCCCAGCAGTCTGCCCATCCTGCTCAGGAAATTGACTTCTTATGGGTGTCTTTAAGGATGTTCAAGGGTGTCTTATGTAGAGCAACTACTTAGTTTCTCTGACAGCCATAGACAGACTTGGGAAACATGGCCCAGTGGGATACGATCTCTGGGTTTATTTTCCTTTCAAATATTGTGTCCTTGAAATAACAAATCTACGCTTTCCAAAGTTCTCATTTCTCTAAAATTCCAGAACTGAAACAAGGCCATGCTTCAAGATCTTTGCTCCAGTGAGAAACAGGGGGAGAAACAGGCCACATTCCAACATGGGCCTTTCCCTGCCTTTATGCAAATCTCTCAACATGCAAATGATTAAATAATTAAACCATTCTGGTGTTTCAGTAAGCCATTTGTCTTTTCTTCCCTGTCCAGATCAGTTCCCACTCTTTTGTTGGAGGCGACAGGAAAGGGTTAGCAAAGTCCCTCTGGAGGGTGAGGGATTGGACTGGAAAGGGCTACAATTACTCGTTTTTGTTTTAAAATAAATAAAGCCATGGATGCTATGGAGCGGACGCCATCCCCCAGCTCCCCAGTGAGGGGACTGGTTTCTTTCTCCCTCGTCACCAGGGCCCCTGTTCCTCACTCCGACCCGGGTGTCAGTCACCTCGGTTTCCTCTCCGACTTCGACTACATAATTATGAGCTACCACATGCGGCTTCTGAGACACAACTTTAATTATCCAAACTCAGAGGACACAACAGACTCTGAATTGACTGAACAAAAGCCTATTAGAAGGTGATCCCCTGTGGTCACATTGTAATTATTGTCAGGGGCCATAGCGGCTGTGGAATTATCTCAGCAATATCTCCCTAACCTTCTATTCCAGAGTCACGTGAATGATGATTTGTGCCATAATCTCATTTCCTTTACTGGTGTGACAGGGAAAATAAAGGAGGGGCTGCCGGGCTCAGGCCTGAAACTCAATTCAGAAGGCCGCCGCAGATGTGCAAACACAGCACATGCAGCCATTACTGTCATGATAGCATCTATCTCCACACCCGGCGAGCCTGATGCTGGGAACCGCGGGGCTTTGCTAGTCACAGAGTAGCCAGTTAGGCATCCAGCAAGAGCAGCAGAAGGCCCCTGTAAAGGGAAACAAATAGGAACTACCCAGTAATGTGGTTCGGTGTGTCTTTTCCAAAGATTTTCAGAGAAGCCTGAAGAGGTACTCCACTGCAATGCAAAGTCTTGAAATACAGAACACTGCTGTGATGCTGGTGAGCCTTCTTTGCTGTCACTAAGAATGCTTTGCCGCCACAAGATGCCCATACTTTATCATTGAGACTCCACGAGTCCATGGTGCAATTCAGCATGGACTTTTCACTTCTTAAACATGTGAAGTCGACTGTATACCTTCTGTTTGGAAACCCTGGGTCAGCTTAATCACAAAGCTTTTAATATAACATATAAAGAAAAGACATTAAGTCAAAATCTGCTACCATTTTAATTGCTTATTTAACAAAACTGTGCTATTGGCAGAGCAGATAGTGAATTTAATCAGGGCATGAACTCCACATTAAAAACATAGGCAAGTTCTGATTAAAGGTGAATTATATTATCACGGATTTTTTTTTCCTTCCTGTACTTCCTACTGTCTCCTTAGAACTATCATGTTTTTGCGAAATGTGCTTAAACACCTGTCTCACAGCCCCCATGCCATGTCAGCTTCTCTCATGATTTGTCTGATCACTTCCAAGTTAGCAAACTCAGGCACTGACAGACCCATATAATGTGGTCCCAGCATGTGAACCTTGCTTATTTTCCCTTCCTACCACACAAGCTTACTTTGTCAACAAAGGTCCATATAGTCAGAGCTATGGTTCTTCCAGTGGTCATGTATGGATGTAAGAGTTGGACCATAAAGAAAGCTGAACACCGAAGAACTGATGCTTTTGAATTGTGGTGCTGGAGAAGACTCTTGAGAGTCCCTTGGACTATAAGGAGATCAAACCAGTCCATCCTAAAGGAAATCAGTCCTGAATATTCATTGGAAGGACTGATGCTGAAGTTGAAGCTCCAAAACTTTGGCTACCTGATGTGAAGAACTGACTCATTAGAGAAGACTCTGATGCTGGGAAAGATTGAAGGCAGGAGGAGAAGGGGATGACAGAGGATGAGATGTTTGGATGACATCACTGACTCAATGGAGATGAGTTTGAGCAAGCTCCAGGAGATGGTGAAGTACAGGGAAGCCTGGCGTGCTGCCGTCCATGGGGTCACAGAGTCAGACATGACTTAACAACCGAACAACAAGCCACATAAGCTATCCAAACTTACCTCTTCAAAATGTTTGTGATTTTCCAACTGGCTGTGTCTGTTCACTCTGCTCTCTCAGGCTGGAAAGGCCTCACTTATTTCCTATCCCATCCCCGTTTATGACACCCTATCTATCCTCCTGGACCATCTCAAGTACTGCTTACTTCTGCTTACATTCCCAGGACTTGCCATTTACACCTAAACCTAAACAGAGCTTTCTCTTAGCAGGCTCCTCTCTGATGGTCCTTACCACATCCCACAGGCATTGAGATCATTTGTGCGCTTGCTCTTCTCTGCCTCTTAACCAGAATGCAATCTCCTTAAGGGCAGTGATCAGAAATCACTCATGGATGAACTCGTGTATTCATTTATTCAAGCATCTATCCACTCAACAGTTATTGGTCTGTTATAGATTCAGTAACACTATTGAGCATCTATCAGACACTGAGGACTGTTTGAGGCATGGAGGATCTGAGGATGAGCGAGATTAACTAAGACACTGTGCTATCTCTACCATCAGGGAATTTTGAGTCTAATAGGGAAACACCCTGTGTATCAGTGTTCCCATAGGAGTGGCCCTCAAAACACACCTGAACAAAGTCAAATACCTGGATTTGCTTAAATTATATTGGTTGAATTTTTTATTGAAGTATAGTTGATTTATAATGTTGTGTTAGTTTTGGTGTACTGCAAAGTGGTTCAGCTATATATGATATATGTATGTACATGTTCTTTTTCAGATTTTTACCCCTGTAAATTATTATAAGATCTTAAATATAGTTCCCTGTACTATACAGTAGGTCCTGGTTGTTTATCTATTTTATATATAGTACTGTGTATCTGTTAATCCCAAATTCCTAATTTATCCCTACCCCCTTCCTCTCTGGTAACCACAAGTTTATTTTCTATGTCTGTGAATCTGTTTCTATTCTACAAATAAGTTCACTTATATCACTTTTTTTAAGATTCCACAAATAAGTGATATCATATGCCATTTGTCTTTCTCTTTCTGACTTACTTCAGTTAGTATGATAATCTCTAGGTCTATCCACATTGTTGCAGATAACAATATTTCATTCATTTTTATAGCTGAGTAATATTCCATTTTATATATGTACCACATCTTCTTTATCCATTCATCTGTTTTTGGACACTTAGGTTGCTTCCAAGTCTTGACTATTACAAATAGGGCTGCTATGAATACTGGGTGCATCTATCTTTTCTAATGAGAATTTTCATCTTTTTATACTGGTTGAATTTACAGTCAGTAGTAAACTAAGTCCAGTTTCCCCTGAATTCATTTTAGAGTAAGAACAGCTTTACCTAAATGTGCTAAGATGTATTATTTATGACAATTCCTAAACTAGACATCTTTAGAGATACTTAACTCCCTTTTAGTAATTCAAAAGGGAAAGCACTCAATTTTCCTCATGCATAAAGCCTTCAGAGATACTTTCTGAAATCCTGAGCTAGCACGGATTGGGCTGGGAGGGGTGCGAAGAAGGAGGGAGGGGAAGCTGTAATATTTTCTCCTTGAACACTTGGGTCCTCTCCCTCTTTCAGCACGCTGCTGCTGCTGCTGCTAAGTCACTTCAGTCATGTCCAACTCTGTGCGACCCCATAGACGGCAGCCTACCAGGCTCCTCCATCCATGGGATTTTCCAGGCAAGAGTACTGGAGTGGGTTGCCATTGCCTTCTCCGTTTTCAGCAGGCAGTGAGAGTTTATTAGTGCCGGGCAATGCAATGGGAAAAGTGTTATAGAGCCTTGTCCTCCAATGTGAACAGTAACTAGTGGCATAAAATCGGATGAAGAAAGTCTTTTGATCTGATTTGAATGATGCAAGTTCATGTATCTGTCCCTACTGAAGCCAAGACATCCTTCTTCCTTGTCCCTCCCTCTCTTAAACAGGAGGATTATTTTTAGTTGGTGCTGTTTTTTTTTTTTTTTAATTAGATCAAAGGTGCTTTGACATTTCATTTTCTACACAACTCTTCCTGCTAAGAGTTTTTTAAAAGTTCAGTGCGAAATCTGGGGTTAAACTACTAGTAAAGTACCAGTGCTGATTTCTTAGTTTTGGGAAGTGTATTATGGTTATGCAAGGGGAAATTGGGTGAGAGTATATAGAAATTCTCTCTACTATCTTTGCAACTCTTTGGTAAACCTAAAATTGTTCCAAAATACAAAATATATTTAAAATCATATTGATGAGCTAAAAATCCATATTCTAAGGCAAGTCGAGAAAAATTTGAGCATAAAGATTTTTCTCTGCCCTATGGCCTCCTCTCTTTCCTGTACGGCACATTGTGTATCTGTATTATACATCAACCAGTCCTCCCCCATCAGCAGAAATCCCTGCTCAGCCATAAAGAGCAATATTCTCCTAGCATCAACAAGACAACTCCTTGGGAGATAACCTTCCTGCTTAATCTTATACAGAATCATGATGACCCACGCTTTGTATATGTAAATCTCAATTGTGCAAACTGTCAATAATATGTCACTTAATGTAAAGCCTTTTGTCTCAAAACCTTAAATAACTGTGGTTTGACCTCTAACAGGCAGAAGAGTTCTTGGAACTGAGAGGCTGTTCCCAGTTATAATCCTCTATTTGACTCAAATAAAATTTTCCATTTCTTTCTTAGACAGATTTTTTTTTTGTCGACACGGTAAACAAAACAAACAAATGCACCTTCCCTAAAACAGTCACTAATAAACAGGTATGTCATTTGGAAGCAGAAAAAATGCCTCCCCCTCGCCCATACCCATCTCTATTTATGCTCTCCCGTGTCCTCTTCTCAAGCTGACACAAAGACATAAAGCATGCATCCACTCACCCCCATCTGTAACCTCTTGAGCTCTTGAACTCTCTGCATGCTATTATAAGTCAAAGTTTTCTTGACTGGATTGGACAGTGGACCAGGTGACATTTTGCCTGGAGGCGCTAATGGTGACAGCGGCTATCCCTGGGGTTCTGACCACGACTTCGTCATTAGCCAGCTCCCATTGTTTTGCTAATCTAATGAATGGTTCCATAGGAAATAACAGAGTAAAGGCTTATTGAAGGTGAAGGCTTCATCCATTAAAATGCTCTTTGTCCTTAATGAAGGTCACTGGAAGACTGATTGTAGGAGGAAATCTTGCTTTATGCTCACCCATATGTCTTAATTAATCACCCCATCGAGCAAGTCGTCAGACTGGATTTGTGTTTGTTTTTCTTTTTAAAAAACTGTTGGCAAGGGGATTACTGAAAACAATCTTGGTACATTTTGCTGTTAGAGAACTGTGTGTGACAACATTTCCCAAATTATGTGAGTTTATTTTCAGAGATAAAATATTTTCAAGTATATATTTTTCCTTTGATCTCTCATCTTAGTAAAACTTTGAGATTTCCAGTGTCCAACATAGTAAACACAAATCACATGTTATTGATCGCATATGATGTGGCTGGGATGAATTTAGATGGGCTGCAAGTGTAAACTGTACACACAAGATTTCAAAAACTTTATACAAAAAATGTTAAATACTTCATTGAAAAACTTTATATTAATGACATGTTGAAATGATGATTTTTTTTTTTTTTTTTTTAGTTAATGTACTTTTTGGAAGCAGTTTTAGGTTTACAGGAAATCTGTGGGGAAAATACAAAGTTCCCATTAATCCCCTCATTCCCCACCCCCATCCAGTTTCCCTGTTATTAACATCTTGCATCTGTGCAATACATTTATTACAACTGATGAACCAATATTGATATACGCTTATTAACTAAAGTCCACAGTTTACATTAGAATTCAGGCTTTGACTTAAGACATTCTATGGGTTTGGACAAACATGTAATGACTCGTATCCACTAGTCATAGAGACAAGTCAAGCTATTTTAAAAATCCCCTGTTCTCCATCTATTCATCCCTCCCTCCTCCAGAATCCCTGATCTTTCCACTATGTCTAGTTTTGCCTTTTCCAGAATGTCATATAGTTAGAATCAAATAGGACATAGCCTATTCAGATTGGCTTCTTTGACTCGGCAATATGCATTTAAGGTTCCTCCATGTTTTGCTTGTGTTGTGACTTTTTTTTTTTGGTCATTTTTTTGGCCTGATAGCTCATTTCTTTTTATCACTAAATAATATTCCATTGTATGAATGTACCACAGATTATCCATACCTATATTAAGAGTATCTTATTTGCTTCCAAGTTTTAGCAGTTATAAACAAAGCTGCTGCAAACATTCATAAGCGGGGTTTTTTGTAGATGTAAATTTTCATCTCATTTGGGTTAATACTGAGGAGCACAATGGATTGTGTGGTGTGAAAATGTTTATTTTGTAAGAAACTGCCTAACTGCCTTCCAAAGTGGCTATATGATTCTGCATTCCCACCAGCCAGCAACGAATGAGAGTTTTGCATCCTCCTCAGGACTGGTATTGTCAATGGTGGGATTTTTAGCCATTTTCATGTCTGTAGCAGTCTCACTGTTGTAATTTGTAATGTCCTGATGACATAAAATGTTGAGCATCTTTTCATTTGATTATTCGCCATCTGTATGTCTTCTTTGGTGATATTTTATTTTTACTTTTATTTTAATTTATAATTTTGGGTTAAATAATATGCTTTATTAAATTTTATTTCACCTTTTTCTTTTCCCTTTTATATGGCCAGCAAAATATTTAAAATTGCATATGAGGCTCAAATTACATTCCTAGGAGATAGGGCTGCCTTAGAGGATCAAAAAGACATGTTCAGTGAATGCCCGAGCCTACCTTCTCCTCAACAAACAATATATATATATATATATATATTTCTTTTTATTAAAATATAGTTTTACAATATTATCTAATTCAGGTGTACTACATAATGATTTCACACTTGCATACATTACAAAATGATCATGATAAGTCTAGTGACCATCTGTCCCCACACAAACTTACTAAAATATTATTTACTATATTACTTATTCTGATAATTATATTCCCATGGCTTAGTTATTTTATAACCAGAAATTTGTACCTTTTAATCCGCTTCACCTAATTTGCCCAGCCTACACCCCCATCCCTCTGGCAACCATCCATTTGTTCTATATATCTATAAGTCTGTTTTGTTTTGTTTTTTAGATTCCACATATAAGTGGAATCAAGCAGTGATTGTCTTTCTCTGATTTACTTCACTTAACATATTACCCTCTAGATCCATCCATATTGTCACAAACTGCAAGATTTCTTTTTCTTTTGGCTGAGTAATAATCCATTATATATAACCATCTTCTTTATCCATTCACCTATTGATGGACACTAGTCAAGGCTATGGTTTTTCCAGTAGTCATGTATGGATGTGAGAGTTGGACGGTGAAGAAAGCTGAGCGCCGAAGAATTGATGCTTTTGAACTGTGGTGTTGGAGAAGACTCTTGAGAGTCCCTTGGACTGCAAGGAGATCCAATCAATCCATCCTAAAAGAGATCAATCCTGGGTGTTCATTGGAAGGTCTGATGTTGAAGCTGAAACTCCAATGCTTTGGCCACCTCATGGGAAGAGTTGACTCATTGGAAAAGACCCTAATGCTGGGTAGGATTGGGGGCGGGAGGAGAAGGGGACGACAGAGGATGAGATGGTTGGATGGCATCACCGACTCGATGGACATGGGTTTGGGTAGACTACAGGAGTTGGTGATGGACAGGGAGGCCTGGCGTGCTGCAATTCATGGGGTCGCAAAGAGTCGGACACGACTGAGGGACTGAACTGAACTGAACTGAAGGTTGCTTCCGTGTCTTGGGTATTGCAAATAATGCCGCAATGAACACAGGGATGATATATATACATTTTTCTAATTACTGTCTTTGTTTTCAAAAAACTTATTCCACTTCAGTACCCAGAAGTGATGCTGAGCAGGGTGTGGGGCTCCTAGACACAAAGTCTTTCTGTGTCCCCCACTTATTTGATTACAGGAAACCGCCTTCATTTAGTCTCCATTACCTTCCCTGAATTCCAATGGGCAGACTCAAGCAGTTGTTAATTAGAGAAGGGAGGAGATATGAGATCAGGGAGAAACAGAGTCAAGAACAGCCTTGAGGCAAGATCCTGTTTCCCCAACAACAGATACACATAACAATATCTTTGAACTATTTTGCAGATACTGAAACCCCCTCTAGGTGGGAGAAGTTAATGATTAGCAATGGTTTGCTGCCCACAAGCATGTAGATTCCTGGACGTAAAGGTTGATGATGCTGACTCCTACTTACCTCCCCATCAACCAAGCAAAAGAATGTCCATGAGCTGATCACTCCCTCTTTCAACAATTACTATAAAACTTTTCAATATCTTCTCCAAGTTGGGACACGTGGTTTCGATAGCATTAGCCCATTGTGGCCCTCTGGTAAAGTAATAAAGCTGGCCTTTTCAACTTCACCGAAAACTCTGTCTCCGAGATTCAATTCAGCCCCATTGTACAGAGAAGATGAGCTTTCAGCATCAGAAGTGAAACTGTTGGATGATATGGTAGTTCTATTTTTAATTTGAGACGTAACTTCATACTGTTTGTCCTAGTGACTACACTAAGTAACATTCCCACGAACAGTGTGTGAGGGTTCCCTTTTCTCCACATCCTTACTAACACTTGCTATTTGTTGTCTTCTTGGTGAGAGTCATCCTGACAGGTGTGAGGTGGTATCTCATTTTGGTTTGATTTGCGTTTCCCAGAAGATTAGTGAGAATCTTTGTGTTTGTTGGCAATCTGTATGTCTTCTCTGGAAAACTGTCTATTCAGTGACTCTGTCCACTTTTAAAATTCAATTATCTGGGTTTCCCTCCCTCCCCAAGGTTGAGTTGTATGAGTTCTTTATATAGTTTGGATATTAACCTCTTACCGGATATATTATTTGCAAATATTTTCTCTCCTTCAGTAGGCTGCCTTTTTGTTTTGTTGATGGTTTCCTTCACTGTGCAAAAGCTTTTTCATTTGATGTAATCCCATTTGTTTATTTTTGCTTTTGTTTCCCTTGCTTGTGGAGACAGATCCAAAAAAGTATTGCTAAGACAGACGTCAAAGAGTATACTGCCCAAGTTTCCTCTGGGAGTTTTATGGTTTCAGATCTTACTTTTAAGTCTTTAATCCATTTGGAGCTTATTTTTGTATATGGTGTGAGAAAGTAGTCTAGTCTGATGGGGCTAGATTTAAGCCCAGGCAGTGTCATTGTACAGTCAGAGGCAGGCGGCCTCAAACAATTTAAAACTTGACTTGGTAAGGGTGGAGATACTATGCTCAGCCTGCAGCGGAAGTGCAGAAAGGGTAAAACTGGCCGTGGTGTCTCCTTCTAACAAGAGCACTGGTCCCTAGAAACCAAAGGCCATGTTCTAGCCTTTCCATCTACTGTTCTAGTTCTGGCAGGACAATCAGATGCACGCTAAGTTATTTTAAGGTAGGTGGCAATCTGTCCCATACATCCAGGTGTTGCTGGCACACTCTGGTGGGACCCCTGAACAGGGCAGCCCCGTGCTCTGTAGTGAGAACAGGTGGAGTCCCCACCCAGACTTGTGCCCGACGTGCTAACTGGTCAGGTCAATCAAGGGAGCTCAGACTCTCATCAACCATCCTGACCAGGGAGCACCCTGCCATTGTCTTTTAGGGAGCCTTACAACTATCCTTTCCTTGCAGCCACAGATTGATGCTGCCACAGTACCTGACACCTCGGAGGAAAGTTTGGGAAAAGCCGGTGATCACAGACACAGGGAATTACAGAAACATTCACCTTTTTCTTATTTTATTTTAAAGAGTTATAGGCAAAAGGCAGGTAACGGTGAGGATAGAGATTGATGGAGAGCCAGGATGAGTCAGTTAAAGAGTATCAAGGGGAAATGAAAAAAAAACACCTAGCAGATATCACAGGTGACTGTGATTCTACTCTGACTGTGGTATTAGCAAGAGAATATTAACTGTTGTATGACTTTAACAATTCATCTTACCTCAGGACCTCAGTTTGTTGGTTCATCGTTAAATGAATGAGGTGATTTTATTCCTACAGTTTATCAAACACAGTACACCAGTATATCAAATGATATATTTCCATTTTTTTTAAAAAAGGCAGGTGACTGCATTAAATTCACCTTTTTAACTGCCCCACCCCCAACATGTACCTGAAGTAAGTTATTGCCTGGAAAACCCGTTGGAGGTTTAGCTCAAGTAGTGTTTACGTGTTTAAACATCAACCACCCGCCTTAAGAAGACCTTAATACAGTGGCTGGTTCCATCTAGACTGTAGAAATGGTTTCCTGCCTGCTCTTAAGCTACAGTGTGAAATGGTCTCCTAAATGATTCTGGGCCTTCAAAAACTTGGCTTGTCATTCTCAACATCAGCTTTTGAAAAGTTAGCTATTAAATTCTATGCTGTGCATCTTTTGTAAGATATTTTCTTTTCATAGATGAATCCTACTAAATTGTGGAACTCACAAAAATATCTCATTTGTCATAAGATCTGAAATAAGAATGCAAGGCAGACGTCCCGAACTTTTAGAAATGTGCTTGTAAGTGGCATTTACACAATATTTTTTTTCCCATCTACACAGCGTTTCAATGTGCATTTTCTGAAGAGTGTACATTTGTAGGTCTCATGGGAGTAAAGGTGAGTTTGGAGAGGACTAAACACAAAGCACTACATCTGCCTTGTCTGGGAGGGTCAATTCTTTTCTAGTGTCATTATGAGGTATGTTTGCATCTGTCTAATTTTAGACTTGTTTAATTTTACATTGTAAGCCCTTTGGGCATCAACCATGACTAATTGTATGTTTTGAAGAGGGCTTAGCCATGGTTGGTGCTCAGTAAGGGTTCAATAATTGAAAATGTTAACAATAATTATATTTGTAAGCACTTTGAGCAGGACTGTTCAGAAATATGATTCAGTGGAGAGCCTAGTATGTTATTGGCAGGCAAACAACATGGAATGATAATAACACCAAATGGTCCTCTTGTTTTTTCCAGGGAAAAAAATGGGGAATTTAATGGCACTTGAACTGATTTTAAGGTCCATGTGAATGTGTGGGTGCTAAGTCGTTTCAGTCGTGTCTGACTCTGTGACCCCATGGACTGCAGCCCGCCAGGCTCCTCTGTCCATGGGATTCTCCAGGCAAGAATATTGGAGTGGGTTGCCATGCCCTCCTCCAGGGGATCTTCCCAACCCAGGGATTGAACCTGTGTCTCTTAACTGTCTCTTGCATTGGCAGGAGGGTTCTTTACCACTAGTGCCACCTGAGAGTATAGCAGGCAGAATAACGGTCCTTGCAATGTCTGTAATAGCAGAAAATGGCAACTCAATCCAGTATTCTTGCCTGAAAAATTCCTTGGACAGAGGAACCTGGCAGGGTACAGTTCATGGGGTTGCACAGAGTTGGACACAACGGAGCAAATGAACACACAATATCTGTGCCCTACCCTGGAAACTATAAATAAGTTACCCGGCAAAGGAGAATCTCCAGGTCTACTGTGACTACCATCTAGGAAGGAATGTAGACAGTTTTTTGTTAAGTAAAATGTGAGTTTTTTCTTCTTCTAAAGTCCCTTTACTGCTGTTCTAATAGCGTTAATAATATTTAATAGTAATTTTTAAAGCAAATAACTCATTTTTATAAACAAACATGTAAACCACTGATTTTTTCATACACATATATGTTTTTCAAGGGCTATGTGATCACATACAGTTATGAAATTTTTTTTCCTCCAGATCCTCAATCTCTGCCTATATTTTTCCCTAAAATTAGCCTGGTCTGAGAATAATATGCCTATGTTCCCAAAAGCCCTTCTCTGGGTTTTAAAGAAGAAAGGCAGTGATATCCTTGGCAACGACCAAATTTCAATGATTCTAAAAGACACAATTTATTTTCATTTTTTTGGTTGCGGGGGGAGCTGTGCTGGGTCTTCATTACTTTTGCGAGGGCTTTCTCTGGTTGTGGTGAGCGGTGGCTTCTCTTGTTACAGAGCACAGGCTCTAGGCTCGCAGGCTTCAGTAGCTGTGGCCCACAGGCTTAGTTGCTCTGCAACACACGTAATCTTCCCAGACCAGGGATTGAACCTGTATCCCCTGCATTGGCAGGCAGATTCCTATCCACTGTGCCATGAGGGAAGTCCTATTTTCACATGTTAATCTCTCAGAAGTGAGGGTACACTTTGCAATGATGGTAGGTCACAGCTTGAAAGTAGTTTTTCTTTCTTAGTTGCACATAATATGGTGCAATAAGTATGATGCGTAGTATCTTGTGATCAATTTACATACTCTTAGATTCCATGATATATGATATTTAAACTGAAACAAAAATTTTAGATGTCAACTCAAAAATGTGTAGGGATACATAGTTTTTCAAAATTCTGCAACAATGTGAGCAAAAAGCATTTGTAGACCACAGATGTAGACCATTTGCTGCTGAAGCTCAGTGTTTTAATCACAGAACAGAGTGAATTGTTTAAGCTACTCAAGGAAGGGATTGGCACTGGACAGATAGTGTAAGAGTCTGGAGTTCTCAGGCTGGTCTCAGGAACCAGAAAAACCATTTTCCCAGGCTTTGCACCATTTCTTGTGGGCCATATAGTGTCTCCTCTCTGATTTTCTCTCATGTCTGCCCCCACTTTCCTGCTTCTCTTAGCAGAAAAGCTTTCTCTGTTTATCAGAGCTAAGATAATGGCTTCAGACCTGAGTCTATGCAACCTTTCAGCTCAGCAACCCACAGCTCACTGGCTCAGTTGCTCACAGGTCCCAAACCGAGGAGAGGACCAACTCATGTAAAATGTCCAGTTCTGATCAACAGCTGGGGCTTGGAATACAAACATCACTGCGGGGAGAAGGGGTAGGGGGTGGTGGCAGTTCCTGAGGATGAGGACTATGAAGAAGCAGGAAGCCACAAACCTGTCTACCAGAGTCAGCAATAATAACTAACACAGAGTTCTTACAATTGCCAAGCATCCTACTACTTGCTTCAAATACAAGAACTCACTTAATCCTCAGTGCAATGCTAGGAGGTGGATATTGATACCCACATTTTACAGATGAGGAAAATGAGGCACATGGCACTGAAGGAAATTACCCAAGGTCAGGGCCTGGCTTCAAACTCTTTGAACTAAACTGCCTCAGCAATTTTCGCTGTTTGTATCTGGACTTGCTTGCGGCACTACGTATGGACTGTTCTGTACCAGGAAGTAGTAACTTACAGGGGAATGGTAGCAACTGATATTTATCACTAAACTAAAACCCACTGGCTATTTTGGGAATTAGGAGGCACAGGGAGAGGAACTATAGCATTTTTAACACCCTGCTGCATTTCAGTCACTTTATATACATTGTGATATTTTATACACACTGCAATCCAAAGAAATAAGTGTTAAAATCCCATGTTACTTTTGGAGAAATGGAAGTTCAGGGGATTGAGCAACTTGCCCCAGGTCTCACCACTATGGGGGAGCAAAGCCAGAGTCCTATCCCTGACACCTGGGCCTGTGGCATCTTCTCTGGTCCCTCTGCCAGGTTAGTGTCAAAGCAAACCAGGTGACAGACAAGGTAAAGAGTAAATCAGTCAATCATGCAAGAAACCAAAACAAGGATCAACTTCCTTAAAACAAAATCATCGTTCAAAAATGCATTTACAGATATGTGTTTGATTCAACTGATGAAACATACTGACTCTCTATTTCCTTTTGGCTGTACAAGCATTAATCTAGCTGTGCTCTAACCCTCTGTCGCAGTTGTTGAAGTTTCAGCTGAAACAAGGAAATGCCCTGGCCAATGCTTCACCTGAGATACAACTGCATGATAAAGTTGATTTTTTTGCTCTGCCCTTCCTCATAGCTAATTTTTGCTTGCTGACTTAAAATTATCTTCCAGGTGCTCACAGGATAAGAATTTTAACTCTTTGAAGGCAAACTCCGAATGCAGGGACAAATCTTTAGAAAGTTGATTGGTCAGCACTGGTATGTTGTGGTGGGCTGACAAATGTCAGGTAGATCCTGTTAGACCCTTCTCAGCACCAAGAAACCATCTGTCAGACTTGGTCCAGCAGTGACACCAGAAGTTAACATGTCACCGTGAATGGATGAGCACAAACCATTTGATCTTAGGGTACCCAAAGCATTTCTTAAGTTTCTCTTACATGCTGGGTTTTTTATTTGTTCAGTGTTGCATTCACCCCACTCAACTGCTCAACTGCTATTAAGAAGATGTTTCATCAATAAAGGACCAACAAAGGCAGGACGGGGTGACTTCCCTGGTGGTCCAGTGGTTGTCTTTGCCTTCCAAAGCAGTGGGTACCAGTTCGATCCCTGGTCAGGGAATTAAGATCCCACATATCTTGCAGCTAAAAAATCAGAACATAAACCACAGAAGCAATATTGTAACAAACTCAAGAAAGACCTTATGGTCCACATCAAAAAAAAAAAAAAAATAGAAAAGGCAGGCTGGGAATTCAGACACTGGGTTTCAATGTAAAATCAGAAAGTGACTGTATCCATTTGTTAGAAAGAGTTAAAGCAAAGGCAACTCCTGATCAGCTGGGTTTTCTCTGAACCAACAGCTTTGATGAAACCACCTGAAAGTGGGGAGTGGGTACCCAGGCTTACTCTGTGCTGGACACCAGGCAAGGGTCTTAACATCATCTCAGCAAATGTCCCCCTCACAGCAACACTTCAAGGGAAGCCTTATTAAGCCATGTGTTCCTGAAGAGGACATAAAGGCTGAGAAGGTAAGTGAACTGCTTGGGGGTGGGGGAGGGGGGCGACAGCTAGAGGTCACCTAGCTAGAAGTCAAACCCAGTCCTGAAAAACTCCCCAAACCACAGTACCCCAGTTCACCATGAGATGCCCTACTAATAACTATCCTTTCTACTCTGCACAGAGTAAAAAGCAATTAAGAATCATTCGTTAGGGCTTCCTCAAAAACCTGCTCCTGTGTTAATTGCATTTTACTAGCTGAGCTGCAGCTCACTTCTGCTTCCAGACCTAGAGTCACAAACCATCTGGAACACAGCTGCCAGAGCATTCCTCCCAAAATGTCATTATCATTGTGTTACTCCCCTACCAAGACCCTATCACCTCCATGATAATATTCTAGAGCCTTCTTTTGAGTAGGAGAGGAAAGAGACAGAAGTCTTGAGAATCAGATGGAGCTCTGCGGGAGATCAAGAAGGGTCAGGTCAAAGGTACAGGAGGGGAATTCACCTGACAAAGGAGAAGGGAATGCCCTTCCTCTGAGATACAAGGAAAGATGAGCAACAAATCCCAAGCTGCGTCAGAGGTGGAGCATTCTTAAAAAGGAGTCTCAGACCAGAGATAATCTATGTGGAAACCTTTTTAAAAAGATCCTCCACAGACATTGATCTTTGGGTGTCTGCCAAGAGTCATAAAAGGAAATCTGGCTCAAGAGATGAAAGTAACATTATGTAACAATGAGAAAACTCAGCTCCTGTGCCGCCAAAACACTCATTCTCAAGTATGTTCCTGAGGTGGGCCCCAGGATACACCACTCAGGGCTCCTCGCAATAGAAGCCTGTTGTCTCAGCTTCTGGGCATCTGTCAGTGGACAGCCGTCAGCTGGTGATCCCTTCAAGGGAAAGCCTCACTGTGAGCAGCCATCTCCATCAAGGTCATGCCGCTTCCCTGGCAGCCCCTACCTAGCAGCCTAGTCATTATGGAGCAGGAAGACCTGACCATCTGGCCAAGCCAGGACAACCTGGAAAGTCACTGTAGCTCGAGAGCTCCCAGTGGGGATGGCCAAGGCTCTCACTGGCCCTGCATCATGTCCTCCTCCCACAGGGGTGGATGTCAAGGACACCCCTTAATAAGTATCCTGCCCTCTCTATACAACCTTAGAGCTGCTTCTTCAGCAACCCAACCTGCAAAAGAATGTCAAATGCATCAAGGTTCTTTTATGAGCAAGGAGCCAAGAGCAAATCAGAAACTGGGATCCTTTTTGCCTGATCCCAAGTCCATTTGGACTATCATGAAGCAGCACAAAATCTCTCAAAATCTCGGGGCTTGGGCAGATGCTTAAGCAGACCAGTTGATTGACTGCATTATTACCAAAATAGCCGTCCATGCTACAATATTCTTATTTTCCAAGAACTCACAGTGATTTATTCGTATTTGTAAAACTTTGTGAGGTTACGCAGTTTCATCTTTACTATCCACGTATTCACTCAAAGAAAGACTTGTTAAAGCACCTAGCCAGGCACTGTACCAGGGAGTGCGAAAGTGAAGAAAAGACTCAGGCCTTACAGGGCTCCCAGGTGGACAAGGCATCTGAAACAACGTGAAGAGGGCTACAGTGGAGGCACAAATGCAGTCTTTTTCCAGTCCAAAAGAGAGTGTGATTGGAGTCTCAAGATGGTAGACAGAGAACCGACTACAACATGAAAACTGTAGCTGTTACCACAGGTGATCAGGTATAGTGGGGAACGCAGACCTTGGAGCCAGACCAAGTGGTTCTGAATCCTGAATTTGTCACATTCCAGTTCTTAGCAGGTAAGTTACGTAATATCTTAATATTAATAATATCTTAATATCTCTTTTGATATCAATTTCCCCTTCTGTAAAATAGTGGTTGAATTAGCTCAGGTTGCCATAACAAAATACCACAGACTGGGAGTTTATTTCTTATAGCTCTTGGGCTGAGAAATCCAAGATCAGGGTGCTGGCTGATCTGGTTCCCTGGCCAGAGCGCTTCTCCTAGTTTGCAGATGGCCACTTACCCACCATGCCCTTTACATGAAATAGACAGAGGAAGCAAGCTCCCTGGTGTCTCTTCTTATAAGGATACTAATCCCATCACAAGGACCCCACCCTCCTGACGTCCTGAAATCCAAATGCCTCCTGAAGGCTCCATCTCCAAATACCAAGACATTGTGGGGTTAGGGCCTCAGCATATGAATTTAGGAGGCATGAAATTCAGTCCAGAGCAGTGGTACATACACTGCTTTCCTCATAGGGTTGTGGGGAAGATGAAATGAGCCAGTGTGTATTGGGTGCCTAGACTAGTGACTGCCTCATGTTAAGTTCTGTTTACAGGTGCTTGCTCTTTGTATTATTAGAGTCACAGAAGCTAAATAAAAAACTGAGCAGTGTCAAATGCATCAAGATCTTCCTCACTGAAGCTAAATTCCTTTGGGCACATTATCTCTCAAAGGAAGAGAGATGAGCTTATTCTTGGGGATTAGAAAAGGCCAGAGTGAAAGTGAAAGTGTTAGTCACTTAGTCATGTCCAACTCTTTGTGATCCCATGGACTGTAGCCCACCAGGCTCCTCTGTCCATGAGATTCTCTAGTAAATAATACTGGAGAGGGTTGCCATGACATTCTCTAGGGGATCTTTCTGATCTAGGGATTGAACCTGTGTCTCTTAAGTTTCCTGCATTGGCAAGATTCTTTACCATCTGAGCCACCAGGGAAACCCCAGGAATAGGCCAATTTTCATGCAAATATTGGTGTGGAGAGACCCTTTGCAATCAAGTATCACTAAGGTGAAAATCTCTGTCCTCTCTATATTCTTTTCTTTCATACCTCTTTTTTCTTTCCTTTGTGATCAGTTCAGTTCACTTCAGTCACTCAGTCATGTCCGACTCTTTGCGACCCCATGAACCGCAGCACACCAGGCCTCCCTATCCATCACCAACTCCCAGAGTCCACCCAAACTCATGTCCATTGAGTCAGTAATGCCATCCAGCCATCTCATCCTCTGTTGTCCCCTTCTCCTCCTGCCCTCAATCTTTCCCAGCATCAGTGTCAGCTCTTCGCATGAGGTGGCCAAAGTATTGGAGTTTCAGCTTCAACATCCGTCCTTCCAATGAACACCCAGGACTGATCTCCTTTAGGATGGGTTGGTTGGATCTCCTTGCAGTCCAAGGGACTCTCAAGAGTCTTCTCCAACACCACAGTTCAAAAGCATCAATTCTTCTGCGCTCAGCTTTCTATATAGTCCAACTCTCACATCCATACATGACCACTGGAAAAACTGTAGCCTTGACTAGACGGAACTTTGTTGGCAAAGTAATGTTTCTGCTTTTTAATATGCTCTCTAGGTTGGTCATAACTTTCCTTCCAAGGAGTAAGCATCTTTTAATTTCATGGCTGCAATCACCATCTGCAGTGATTTTAAAGCCCAGAAAAATAAAGTCAGTCACTGTTTCCACTGTTTCCCCATCTATTTGCCATGAAGTGATGGGACTGAATGCCATGATCTTAGTTTTCTGAAGGTTGAGCTTTAAGCCTTAGTGATCAAATGCCTAACAATTTCAGAAACTTGTCCACTTAGGGGATTACTTCCATTAAAGAGTGTTTAGCTCTTAATCCCACAGGGCACAAGCAAGTTGAAATATAAGACATCATAGAAAAAGAAGAATTTATCTGGGTTAAGCTCGAGGTGAGAGGTTAAAGGGGGTGAAATGGAAATCCAAGGAACTGTATCTTGAGGAAAACACCAGTTAGATATGGGCAATGGTTAATTTTTCAGCCTAACTTTCATTTAGTTCTGGAATTGGGTTCAAAAATAATAGTTTTTATTTGGCTTCCCAATCTTTTTGTCCGCATAGGGCTTCAAGTATATTTTCTATTGGAGATAGGTTGTTGGATGCAGTTCTGCATTCAGGAGATGTGCAAACATCCTTAGTTTAGTAAATAAAAGGAGATCTCTAAACTCCTTAGGCTGAGAGAAATGGGTCTTTCATCCTTTCTCAACTTTAAGTCTCATTTCTACAGGACTGCTGAATTTCACAGATGATTATTGACAGCTTGGTTATTTTGACTGTTGCCATCTTGGTGGTTTCCACTGTTGTTAGACTGTAACACTGACAGCCCAGATCCTTAGATCCCCGGCTGGCCCTTTAGGTCTTTCTACTTATTTGCTGCTTGTACTCCTCCTTGAAAGAACAGAGCAAGACTACTATAATTAGGATGAAGGGTGATAGAAAAGTGTGAACATACACTGTCAAGGGTAAGGGGAAAACAGATACTCTCATTCATTTTTTAAAAATGATAGCTTTATTGAGATATAATTCACATAAGATTCATTACCTTATAGGGTAAAAAATTCGGAGGAATTTTGTAGATTGCACAGTTATCACCACTAAATTCAGCACATTTTCATCAACCCCAAAAGAAAACTTGTACCCACTAGTTACTCCATACTGTGCCCTCCTCCCAGTCCCTGGCAACCAGCAATCTACTTTCTATCTCGATGGATCTGCCTATTCTGGACATTTCATTATAAATGGACTTATAGAATATGCAGACTTTTAGTGACCTACTTCTTTTACTTAACATAATATTTTCAAGATCTCATACATTCTTGATAAGGTGACTTGAAAATTGTCTTACATGCATATACTCTGATTCATAAATTTTATGTTGATGAAATAATCCCTCAGAAACGTTCCTACATAAAGGTAGTTGTGCAAAAACATGGGTTGAAACATTAACAAAAGGCTAGGGGGAAAAATCTAAAGTCTATAAGTTAGGAACCTAGCTGAATACATTACAATTACATCACACAGTGGAGTGATGTGCAGACAGCCATAGAATAAGTGGGTCCTATATGGAATGGTGTGAAATGATCTCTGGAATCTACTGGTAGGTGAACATAGCAAGGGAACACAGCAAGACAGAGAACAGTGTGTAAAGCTGACTTTTACCTTTAAAAAGTAAAAAAAAAAAAGTGTGCATATATATTTGTATGTCTATGTATGTGTATACATGTAAGTGTATACACACACACATACATACACACACATACGGAGGGGATGGAGGGGGAAGGGAAAAGAAGAAGAAGGTGGCAGAGGAGGAAAATACCTCCTAGGATGAAATAGGGGATGGGATGTCTAAAAATGACTCACTGGTGTCTCCAGGGAAGAGGCATGGGAAAGGTGGTCTAGGGGAAAGGGAGGGGAACAGAGGGAGACTTACACCTTATCGTATACCGTTTAGTGTTGTTTGACTTTTTTTTTATCCTTAAAAATTAAAATAGAGATGATGTCAATAGAGTTTATGAAGTCGCTCTGTGGGCATATTAGGACCTGAGCCTCTGCCCTCAGGGTTCTGTGGTCAGTCCCCACTGGGATTGAGACCCCAGGACCAGTTTTAATGAGGCAGAAAAATCAATGATTTGAAGCTCAGCAATTTCTGTTCTTATCATCCCAGAGACTTGCTGTCACCTGCACAGCCCTTTCACCTGTCAATTAAGGCAGACACATGCCTTTGATGTCAAAAACTGCAGGAGTGGGATGGGGGGTACTTCAGAGCTACTTGCTGAGACCCCATCCTTACTCCCCACATGGTCTCTCTCCCTAACGCCCCTGACCTCACCATGCCTTTGGGAATGGTTCTGAGTCTGTATTTACACCTCTGAACTATGAAGAGGGCTGTCAGCGTGAGGTCTGAGATGCAGCCCGTTATTTTAATCCTCCCGTGACCTTTGGTGGAAGCACAGATATTTCCTGTCCTGTTTCCTCCACCTCTCTGACATCTACCAAAACACTGACCCCAAGCGGGAGAGAAGACATAGTCAAGTTTTCTGCCTCCCTGTTGCTCCCTGCAAAGTCAAAATTGCTTTCAAGTTTTACTCCGGCCAGAGCTCATTTCCTCCCAACAGTATTGGAATGCAAGTCAAAACGAGGTGAAAAGACAGATTGTGTAACTTTTATTTTTAAAGGGGGTGTTTAATTGTGGAAGGCATGATTAATATTTCAATGCTGTTTATAATGGCTTCATTTACTTATTTATTTTTTTAGCCAATAAGAAGTGAGAAATTCT
The DNA here is from genome assembly GCA_024291935.2 of Okapia johnstoni. Lineage (NCBI taxonomy): Eukaryota > Metazoa > Chordata > Mammalia > Artiodactyla > Giraffidae > Okapia > Okapia johnstoni. The sequence goes on from CM044313.1 coordinate 51,460,176, forward strand.
GTATCCATAGTCAAAATCTGATACAATTCTTCACAAGCCATACTAAAGTCTCTCTGTTGCTACCTAGAATAGAAACGTCATTGCGTACCATGTATCAAAATTCACCTGTATTTACCTGACACCTTTTAAGACATCTCTCCAGATTGCCTCAGTAACCTCTCACATCAAAGACTGGTGAGAAGATGTGGAGTTTTCCTTCCTGTTTGAGTAACGCCTATTCAGAAGGGTAGTAATTAAAAGCATCTCATAATTTTTAAACCTTAAGGGAAGTTATTGCATGCAGTGTTGCTGGAAACAGTTATTGGAATCTTAGCTAACGCCTACATATACTGCAATTAGTCATGAAACGCCATCTCCGGCGAGCTTTAAAACAAAACCTCCTCTAACAAAATCATCATGTACGGAACAGTCCCATTCTACTATGTATTTGAAACGTCATCCTTTTGCTGAGCTGTTCAGCTCTCTGCACTGCCAGGACTCCAGCACTCTGACTGCTCAGGCACAGGCACTAGGAAGGTGGGTGATTCGTCCCGGTGTCAGTGTTACATTCTACGTGCACACAAACGGATGTAGCCTCCAATCTACAACGTCAGCAGCAGCTTAGCCCAGAGGGATCAACAGAGGCCATTTTTCAGTGCTTCTGCATTCCTCAGCAATACACTTGACCTTGAAAGCTATAGAGAATGAAGGAAACCCACTAGAGCTAGCTTCGTGGGTGTCTTTCCATTAATATCCTTTTCAGAGATCCCACCCATGAAACATCAAATCCTTCTTTCCTTTCCAACTGCCACTGCTCTAGAGAGTAGTGGTCTTATTTCTGGCTGCACATTTTAGTCACTTGGAAGGGGTTGAAGGGCAGAGATTAGGTTAAAACACATCCTGCACCAGAGACTGTAAATTAATTAGTCTGTGTTGCACCCTGGAATTGGTGTTTTTTAATACCTCCCTAGGTGATTTTGAAGTATAATCAGGGCTGTAAACCACTGGAGCCCAGCACAGACCTTCCTCCTGTCATACCTGGATTATGGCAATGACCTCCTCAAAGGCTTTTTGCACCTGAGTTAATTGTCTTACTATACTCCAGTAACTGGCCAACTTCTTTTATTAGTTCATGTTCCTTGAAGCTCAGTGAGAAAATAAAGATGGCCATGATGGAAAAAATAGCAACTGCGATCAGAAATGACCTTCCGTATTTTGTTGTCTTTTTCCCCAGATTTTTCTTATACACATGTATGTAAAATATACATTTACAAAAATGAGATCCTGCTACAACGGTTTTCCATGATCTTCTATTATTCTTCAGTGACATATCCTGGGCAAATTTCTGTGTCTAAATAAAGAGCCGTATCTTTTCTCTTGGTCACGTGGCACAAGGCTGAGCCACTGCATTTTTAAGCAATCTTTTAGAGTGGGCCATTTACATTGTCTCCTTGTGGGGTTTTTTTTTGGTCAATGTTTGTGTTAGGTTTTGTTTGATTTTTACTATTATAAACAACATTGGAATGAATCATTTGGAACAAAGATTTTTGTGAATAAATCTCTTTACCTAAGATGTATTTCTACAAGTAAATTCGCTGAATCAGTGTATCTATTCACTGTAATACCTTTAACAAACTGCTCTTCCAAACCACCCGAAAACCACTAGTATTTTAAAGTGTCTGTTTCTCTAGTCCTTTGACTAACACTGGGCATTACCTTCTTAAAAAAACCTTTGTTCAATCTGTAAATGAAAACTAGCATATAATGTGTTTATATTGCTCAGGCACTTGAACATTTTTTATCTGTTTTATTGGACATTTTAATTTTCCTTTGTCCCTTTTCTAGATGTTTTTTGTCTTATTGTGTAAGAGCCATTTGTATATTTAAGGCTATTAAATTCTCCCAATTTTTCTTTTTAAAGTTTTTTTTTAATTTTTATCTTTTTAATAGTGATTTGATGGCATACAACTTTTAAACCTTTATGTATTCAATTTTTTTTTCTGTATGGTTTTAACTTTTTCATGTCATACTGACGTGACATACTGACAAAGTTTTCCCTGAAGATAAAATTATGGAAATATTTACCTGTGTCTTTTTCTAATACTTTCATGATTTTGTTTTGTAAATAATTAAATCTTTGTGGCTAATTAACTTTGAAAGCACAAAACTGATCCTTCCACTCCCCTGCTGAAATCCTTCCCTGCCTCCCCATTGCCTATAAGGTTAAGTTCAAGTTCCTTCATGCCCCTCACTTGTCTGGCCACCCTTTAACTTCTATGCCCTTTTCATGTTTGTTCACAGGGTTCCTTTTTTCTATAATACACTCAAGGAGTCCCCTTCTCCCTCTATGGATAGGGGACCAAGATCGTTTTGATCATCCCGGCATCCAACATATGTCAGAAAGAAAACAGACATTCACTAACTACTTGTTGAAAGAATGAATAAAATGTTACCTTCCCTGGGAAGCCTTTTCCCATGTCCCTGGATGGAATCTGTTCTTCTATTGTCTTCTTAAAACATGCCATTCTGACCACTATTCCATTATATCATATCATAGTGTCATTATATTGTAAGTCATGAGATCCACCTTTATCTATCCATTTGACCCAACTCACATCTTATCTATGCTCCTCAGCAGGAGTGGGACATGCAATAGGTACTCTGTATATGCTGTTGGGATTCAGATAAATGGCTTCTGATGAGATCCCCCTGTGGGGAGTTCTGCCTTCCGTGTGCCCAGATGTGTTCTTATATTTAGAAGTTAAGTCCCTGACAGTATAAAAAGATGGCTAAGTTATTAGGTGACAATATATGCTCCCAGATAAAAGCTAAAGGGGGTCAAAATGGTACACCATGAAAATAGTGCCTTGAAATAACGGTGAAGCATGGTGGTAATGTCTTTGGGCACCCCCTCCTGGGCACTATCTATTCATGCCAGTAAGGATCAGAGCATTATTGCCAGCTCCAGAGCCCTTTTCTAGGTGGATTCAAAACAAGCAAACCAACAAAAGAATGGTCAGGTAACCATCTAACTATCCTTTAAGAATGTTATACGTGAAGAATTCATGTATTTCAACCGGTGATGAGAATAGGGTTGCACATTCTGTTCCCCTTGGCTGCCTTTAACTTCGAAGTTTAATATGGTTACTCATGGTCCTTCTATATATAATGATTTTTAATTTTAACAACTTTATTAGATGCCTCTCCTTCATTACAAGCCATCGCAAATCCCTTTAGATAGATAGAGCCCCCTTTATAAATAATAATAAAAACCCCTCCCTCTTCTTCAATTTTCTCTGCCCAGAGGGCTCCATGTATGACGACCCTGGGTGTCCCGCATTGCAGGCAGATTCTTTACCATCTGAGCCACCAGGGAGGCCCTATGAGCCACAAAAATGGAGGTTGTTGTTGTTTTTTTTTTAACCAAGAAAGAGTCTTGAAGACCTTTAAGAAAGCAGTCTTACAAATTGGTCCCACTTTGTAACTGAGGTTTTCTTCGGAGAGTATCCATGATCAAAATCTCTGACATCAAACTGACCTTAGGCATGTCATTTTGCAGCTGAAGTTTCAGTTTTCTTATCTGCCAAGAAGCAATGTGGGTGGGTCTATATGATCTCAAGTTTCTTTCCTAACCCTGAGCTGTATCTAATCATCTTCCCTAGGAAGATAGGGACAAAGAGGCCACCCAGGCAGAGAAGAGGGAGCCCTCTCACCTTCTGTCCAGCCCTGTAACCCTTCACCCTGCTACAGATAAGGGGTGGGGGAGTAAATTCCCAACCCAGCCACACAAACACACCAGGATTGCTGAGGGCACCTGGTTGTGTCAACTGCACGGCTTCTCCCAACAAAGCAGCCAGACTGAGCCCACTACGTGACTGCTAACTGGATAGATGCTGGGCTGGGCTGCTTTTTAAAGAGCTGCTCTCTCATTTACATGCCTTAAAGGCTACTGGCAAGGGGATAGTTTGGTGCTTCTACAAAGGAAGCCCCTTTACCCTTTCCTTTTCTTTTCAAACTGTACCTTGGGTTTTAATTGTCAAACATGGAGCTTTAAAGCAGAATTGTTTGGAGCTTGGAGCCTGTTTACCCTTATGCAGGAGCCAGGCTGGACCCTACCAAAGATAATTTTCTAGTCCTAAGGGACACTGCATACCCTCCAGCCTTCACTAGTTTCTGGTTCCCCCAAGTCCACCGAAGAGCCAAAATACAGTGAGCCGGCAGGATCGGGACGACCCCTGGGGAAGCCAGGACCTGGACAAGGAGAGGCTGTCACGAGGTGGGCGGGGCTGGGGGAGGAGTGGAGCAGCCTCTATCCGCCCCCGCCACACACGTGATACCCAGACAAGGGGAGAAGGGGCATGAGCATCCCAGTGAGGGCTCACCTCACCTTCCGGCTTCCAGATGAGTCAGGACACGTGGCACAGGGCTCACATCCTACACCCTGAGTCTTTCACAGATCTCCAGGGACCAGCCTGCCCTAGCAGACTGTGCTCGGGACAAAGGATGGGCCCCAACTGGTGCCCAACCAGATACAGACACAAACGGGCAAGCAGTGAGCCTCATCATTAAAAGTACAGGCCACAGTCCTAGACTGCCTGGTTTTGTAGCCTGGTTATATGAACTTGGGTAAATTGCTTCATCTCTCCCAGTTTCCTCATTAGAAAAACACAACTGCTCTATGACAGTTAAATGAATAAATACAGAACGTAAAATACAGTGCTTGGTACAGAATAAAACCTCCAAAAGTTAGTTACTTTACAGACATCAAATAAGCCTCTATCACCCTTGGTCTCCCTAGATGAAGCTCATAGACTAATTCACACTGATGTTCATGTTAACCCTGTGAATTTTTATTCTCCTTCCAAGACTTCCCTTGATGGTGTTCATTTTGATGCTTGCTACTAGGCTATAAAGCTGATACTAGGTGGAGTTGGGAGGGCAGGTAGTGAGTGTAACAGCCATTAATTCCCTTAGCGATATCCCTGAAAGAACATATGAATATTGAACAATAACTAGATTTTACACATTAAGCACACGTTAAGACTGCCTCATATCCTTTGTGCATAAAGGCAAGGTAGACAAGTCATCAGGCTTGAGAGTGAACTCATTACCAGAAAATAGACTCTCAAGTTTGGAGCGGGAGGTTGTTTGCTCAGTTTTGCATGTAGCTGACCCAGCTCTTATGTTATTTCAAATGGTGGGAAATATCCACATGCTTGTATGTTGAATAACATCAATATGCGAAAATGATGGATTTTTTCCTAGAGGGAACATTATCTCCCAAAGTGGTTCATTTGTGGTCCTGACCCCAATTTTTTTTTTTTAAAATCAAGAAATTTGGATAAACTCGGTGATATGGGAGGGTTGGTTACTACACATGACCCAGTTATGCTTAACTAGTTCTTGAACCATGAATGCATGAACTTGGACTTGTTAGCCTCTCCCTCCATAGTTAATCATGTTGAGGGATGTTATGAGGTCTGAGTAAAGTCCCAGGGCCCCACGCTAATGAGGAGGAGAGGCTATTACAAGAAGCTACTAATTTGTTAGTTAGCCACTGTAGAGCTTTCCACCATTTAGTCTGGGAGATCCATGTGGAGCACACTGTCTGTGCCTTCAAGCTGGACTGTTCCACAGATGCATGTGAGTACTGAGTGCAGAAGTGGAACTGGTGCTACCAAAACCTGGAAAATTTGATTTAACCTTAATAAGTTTAAATTCAAATATCACATGTGGCTAGTGACTACCATATTGCACAGTGCAGATATAAGAACATTTCCACTCAGATCTCCAAAGTGGCATTAAAGCCTGCAACTAATCCTTGATGATCTAAAAGTCAAAAATTACAAATAATTATAACATTCCTGCTGCAAATCTTTATCAGATTTCTAAAATAGGCAGTGAGTTTATCACCCAAGATATTCACCCTTCAGCCTCTTCAAGACCACAAAAATATTGGGGAAAGAGATAAGCTTAGAGAATTTTTCCTCTGTTTTCAAGTGCCTACAATGCTCAGATGTTAGACTGACTTCTTCCAATGACTGGTTTTTAGATCAAAGTGTCTGAAAATGAATATGCAAATACACTGTCAGTGATTTCAATTCTGGATGAAGCTGCAGCAGAATCTCATTATTCTGAATGACACGGAAGAGTCCTTTACACATTGGCCATCCCGTATTTCCCTCTTTTAGGCTATAAGCACTGTGAATCCCATTAACAGATTTTCCTTCAGTCGCCCGAATAATCTGTGAGTGACTCACAGTTTGGAACATTTTGCTGCTGAACTACTTTGAAGGCGGAAGGTGAGACTGTGGCAAGCTGGGCTGAAAATGGGAGGGAGAGCTATAATGTGTCTTGCTGCAACTTTTGATTTCAGTAGTTTCAAAAGCAATTAAGGAAAGGAATGAGGGTCCTGACTAGACAGAATTCAATTCGCCCCTTTTAATGGAGTCGGAGCATGAGGAAGCATAAGGGTAATCCATCATCACATTACTGCTAGCACCAGAGATGTCTGTATTTCAGAGAGCCTTCATTTCCTTCACCAAGAGGACACAGACCTTTGTGTGCTGATTTGGGTGTCAATAACTACCAAAAAAAAAAAAAAGACAAAAAAAATAGAATTGGAAACAACTCTCAGATCAGCGTTGAAAAATGTCTGCTCTGGGTCTTTGCTGCTTGTGGGCAGAGACACTTGTCAGGACTGGGAGGCTGTGGGCGGCCCTATTTGTAGGATTTCCAATCTCATCTGACTCTAGACAAACCCTGGTACTTTTCAAGGAAGGGCTAGTTCAGGCGCTGGACTGAATAGTGAAAAATTGTTTTCTGACTAATTAATGAGCCAGGGTCCTTTGATGTTATAAGAGTGTAGTTGGAACTTAGCTTGGCTGTTCTGTGAGGAATGCTGCATCATCAACAGATGTGGCCAACCACTCGGGAACTGCTTACAAAGAGTCAAACCCCCTGTAATGATACGGTTTTGTAGTTGAGGTTATGAGTCATTGATGTGGGTGCCAGGTAGAGGCCAGTGCTGGGCCTCAGTGACAGAGATACAAAGCGGATGTTTCTAAGCATGGATTTGGGGATAAGTCCACAAAATCATAGCAACCATTTATTGAGCATGGGGTGTGCTCTTCCCACATTATCTCTAATGCTCAGCATGACCACTTTTGATGGGTCCCATCATTTCCCCCTTTTTCTCAGATGAAGGAATCTGTGCCTAGAGAAATAAGAACCTCACCCAGGATGACACAGATAGAAAGTGATGGAGCCAACATTAGGACTCTGGTCTTTCTGGCTGTGCTTTTTCTGATCACCTAAGGCAGACCTCAGATGGCTGCCTGGCTCAGTTTTGCTTCCTAGTATGATACCTCTAAGGATGAGAGGAAGAACTTCAAGGGTATATCAGCATTCTTACTTTACAACTGGTACAGAAAGGAAAGGCAACACAAGGCCAAAGCCTGGGCATCTTTGGCTGCAGTGAGTGGCCTGGGTGCCCACCCAATACTTAATTCTTGGAAGGAACTCAGCTGGGGTCTGAGTTACCTCGGTGTGTCCTTGTCGAAACCATGGCATCAAGTACTTAGTGTCTCACTTTGGTCTCATCAAAGTTTCTGCTGAGTATCCACAAAAAAATTACAAATACATCCAATTTTCCTCAGCAATTCTACTTTTTGCAATTTAACCAACAGATGCAGTTATATGCATGCTAAAGGATGAATGTACACATTATTCTTGCAGCATTTTCTAATATTGAAAAATAAGGAACAACCTAAATAATCAAAGCTATGGTCTTTCTAGTAGTCATGTACAGATGTAAGAGTTGGACCATAAAGAAGGCTGAGCACTGAAGAATTGATGCTTTTCAAACTATGGTGCTGCAAAAGGCTCTTAGTCCCTTGGACAGCAAGGAGATCAAACCAGTCAATCCTAAAGGAGATACCCTGAATATTCAATGGAAGGACTGAGGCTGAAGCTGAAGCTCCAATAGTTTGGCCACCTGATGCAAAGAGCTAACTCATTGGAAAAGACCCTGAGGCTGGGAAAGATTGAGGGCAGAAGGAGAAGGGGACAACAGTCAATGAGATGGTTGATGGCACCAATCGACTCAATGGACGTGAGTTCGAGCAAACACGAGAAGATAGTGAAGGACAAGGGAGCCCGGTGCGCTGCAGTCCACTGCAGTCCAAGAGTCAGGTATGACTTTGTGACTGAAAAACAACAAATTTTCATCAGTAGGGCACTGATACCATAAATTACAGGATGTCTGTATAATGGAAAACAATACAACTGTAAAAGAGGTTGAGGAAGCTCTCTGTAAAATGATACAGAAAGATCTCTAGGATGGAGAGTTACTGAAAAAAGGATTAAACGGTGTTTTTAAAACAGCTAACTTTTGTGTTAAAGCAAAAAAAAAAAGAAAGAAAGAAAATAATATCATATTTCTCTTAGGACTTAAGGAGACCCTGGCAGAATGTCTAAGAAACTAACACAAACAGAGGTGGGAGGGAAGAACTTGACAGATGAGTGACCAGGATGGTAGGGAGAGGTTTATCCCTTTTGGGTTTTCATACATATGAAAACATTAATAGTAATAAAGAAATAAATCAAAAGAGAAAAAATGGGAAGTCCTGTGCTATAAGATGCACTCTCTCTCAGAACATGTAAATGGCAGAGCTGTGCTCTTTTCTCTAATAAAGAGAAATACCACACCAGGCAGATGGCCAGGGCCCAAATGCTGACCTTCTTACTTCCTAGCTGGGTTAAGTTTTCTGAACCTCCATTTTCTCTCTTAAAATTAAAAAAGGAGGAAATAATATCACTGTGTTGAGAGCTGACCAAGATAATGTGTAAAAGGCAAAGTTCACCCTAAAATGGTCTCAGCTGCTGCTGCTGCTAAGTCGCTTCAGTGGTGTCCGACTGTGCGACCCCATAGATGGCAGCCCACCAGGCTCCCCCGTCCCTGGGATTCTCCAGGCAAGAACACTGGAGTGGGTTGCCATTTCCTTCTCCAATGCATGAAAGGAAAAGTGAAAGTGAAGTCTCTCAGTCCTGTCTGACTCTTAGCAACCCCATGGACTGCAGCCTACCAGGCTCCTCCGTCCATGGGATTTTCCAGGCAAGAGTACTGGAGTGGGGTGCCATTGCCTTCTCCAATGGTCTCGGAACATAGTAGTTATTAACCGTTCTTGGCCAACCCAAGAGTAGTTGTTAACCATTCTAACTCAGTGAACCCTGAGGGCCTGAGGCCTGGGCCTTGCCGAGTATCATGAACCCAAGCTCCAGAGCGCTCCTTTCTCTCCTCTTTTGACTTTGAATTTCACCTTCTGTGAGTTTAACTGGGGCTTCCCTGGAGGCTCGGTTGTAAAGAATCCACCTGCCAATGCAGGAGATATAAGTTCAAACCCTGGTCTGGGAAGATCCCCTGGAGAAGGAAATGGCAACCCACTCCAGTATTCTTGCCTGGAGAAACCCATGGACACAGAAGTCTGATGGGCTACAGTCCATAGGGTCACACATGAGTCGGACACGAGCAACTGAACAACAACAAAGAAGTTTCGTTAGAATGGACTTGAGATACTCAGCAGTCCTTCTTCTGCACCTCTTATGCTAATGGTGCAGCCAGCCGTATCATCCTACCTCCAGGTGAATCCATTGTTCCTTGGTCGATGAGTGATGCTGGTAGGAAAGCAAATCCATATCTGATGGTAAGTCCTAGGAGGCCACGTTTTTACCTAACATGGGTTCTCAAACTTATCTTCTGTAAAGATGTTGCTGACAATGGCACATCTTCCAGGACAAACAGGCAGTGGTTGGCAATTAATATAATGGATGTAGGTCTCGGCTTTCCTAACCCTGAGATGGTAAATGGAAAAGAACTTCTTCAAGATTGCATTTGATCTAGGAAGCTGAAATTCCCAGGCTCAGTGGCCCATTTTGACTGTCACTTCCAGCCCTCAGGGCCACCTAAGGGCTGTACCACAGCATCGCTAGGGGCTATACTCCTGCAGCACAGCCCCCGGGCCCTTCGCAGTAGCTTTTCTCCACATATTCCAGGAGGGACTACTGCCTGCCTTTCAATGCAGACTTAGCAGTTACACTGACTCAAAATTCTCTGCCCACTGTCCTAAATCTAGAAAATGCCTTTCCCTCTCCTGCAGTGCAAGAACGGCCACCACCTCCTGGCAACTAAAGCTCCCTTCTTTCCTCCCCTTTTTCCTTGCCCTTTCCCTCTTTCCTACCAATGCTGAGAGGAGTTTCCTCTGCCCTGATGATTTGAACAATACATTGGGCCTGTTCACCACCCCACTGCCCCCCAAATAAAACTGAGCCCCAGATTCAAACCTATCCCCTGTCTCTCAAGAAATGAGTGTGAGCTGGACCATTTCTCCTTTCCAGCCACCGCTGCTTCACCTCTTCTATAGCTTCTGTTCCCCTCTTCTTCTGTTACATCCCTCCTCTGACCCTGAGGGCCTGGGACACCCATGTCTCCACCACTCATCACTGATGGAACTCCTCGATTGTGCTTGTTCACCTTCAAGTCTTAAGTGACACCCCTGAGAACTCTAGCATTGCCTTTTGTAGGCACTCAAGGGCAGCCACTAAAAGAAATATAGTTTAAAACTATTGATTGTGGAAGAACCTATTTTTTAGCTCTGAGGACAAATTTGCACCCCACTCAATTCTTAACAATAGTCTTCTCCAGTTCATACACCTGACAGAGAGCAAATATTTGCTTATTCTTAACCCTCAATCATCGCTAAGCAAGAGTTCATATCCCACTGGCAGTGTTTATAATCATATTCAGCTATTTTCTTTCTCCTGACATCTTTAACATGAAAGATGAGACCGAGTTACAATTTCCAGTGCTAGGGTTGTGTAAATGGTATGAAACAGAACTGGATGTTCAAGAAAGTGTTTGAAAAACAGAGATTAATGTATTTCTCTGAAGGGGTGCAGAACCAGGCTCTGTCACTCAAACTAATGACACACCCCTAAAAAAATTAGCATGTGGAACAAGGCCAAGGTGAGGATGCCACACCCTCCAGACAAACAAAAGCGGAACACACTTTTGATAACATCATTTCGCCCAACAGCTCCTGGCTTGTCTCATATAATAATTAATAAAGCCGTGATATTAACTGGAAATTACACAAACTCTGAGAAACAGAAGAGAAGCGAAAAGTGAAGGAGAAAAGGAAAGATATTCCCATCTGAATACAGAGTTCCAAAGAATAGCAAGGAGAGAAAAGAAAGCCTTCCTCAGTAGTCAATGCAAAGAAATAGAGGAAAACAACAGAATGGGAAAGACTAGAGATCTCTTCAAGAAAATTAGAGATACCAAGGGAACATTTCATGCAAAGATGGGCTCAATAAAGGACAGAAATGGTATGGACCTAACAGAAGCAGAAGATATTAAGAAGAGGTGGCAAGAATACACAGAAGAGCTAGACAAAATAGATCTTCACGACCCAGATCATCACGATGGTGTGATCACTCACCTAGAGCCAGACATCCTGGAATGTGAAGTCAAGTGGGCCTTAGAAAACATCACTATGAACAAAGCTAGTGGAGGTGATGGAATTCCAGTTGAGCTATTTCAAATCCTGAAAGATGATGCTGTGAAAGTGCTGCACTCGATATGCCAGCAAATCTGGAAGACTCAGCAGTGGCCACAGGACTGGAAAAGGTCAGTTTCCATCCCAATCCCAAAGAAAGGCAATGCCAAAGAATGCTCAAACTACCGCACAATTGCACTCATCTCACACACTAGTAAAGTAATGCTCAAAATTCTCCAAGCCAGGCTTCAGCAATACGTGAACCATGAAGTTCCAGATGTTCAAGCTGGTTTTAGAAAAGGCAGAGGAACCAGAGATCAAATTGCCAATATCCGCTGGATCATCGAAAAAGCAAGAGAGTTCCAGAAAAACATCTATTTCTGCTTTATTGACTATGCCAAAGCCTTTGACTGTGTGGATCACAAGAAACTGTGTAAAATTCTGAAAGAGATGGGAATACCAGACCATCTGACCTGTCTCTTGAGAAACCTGTATGCAGGTCAGGAAGCAACAGTTAGAACTGGACATGGAACAACGGACTGGTTCCAAATAGGAAAAGGAGTACGTCAAGGCTGTATACTGTCACTCTGCTTATTTAACTTATATGCAGAGTACATCATGAGAAACACTGGGCTGGAAGAAACACAAGCTGGAATCAAGATTGCCAGGAGAAATATCAATAACCTCAGATATGCGGATGACACCACCCTTATGGCAGAAAGTGAAGAAGAACTAAAAAGCCTCTTGATGAAAGTGAAAGAGGAGAGTGAAAGAGTTGGCTTAAAGCTCAACATTCAGAAAACTAAGATCATGGCATCTGGTCCCATCACTTCATGGGAAATAGATGGGGAAACAGTGGAAACAGTGTCAGACTTTATTTTGGGGGCTCCAAAATCACTGCAGATGGTGATTGCAGCCATGAAATTAAAAGACGCTTACTCCTTGGAAGGAAGGTTATGACCAACCTAGATAGCATATTGAAAAGCAGAGACATTACTTTGCCAACAAAGGTCCATCTAGTCAAGGCTATGGTTTTTCCAGTGGTCATGTATGGATGTGAGAGTTGGACGGTGAAGAAAGCTGAATGCTGAAGAATTGATGCTTTTGAACTGTGGTGTTGGAGAAGACTCTTGAGAGTCCCTTGGACTGCAAGAAGATCCAACCAGTCCATCCTAAAGGAGATCAGTCCTGGGTGTTCATTGGAAGGACTGATGTTGAAGCTGAAACTCCAATCCTTTGGCCACCTCATGCAAAGAGTTGACTCATTGGAAAAGACCCTAATGCTGGGAAGGATTGGGGGCAGGAGGAGAAGGGGACGACAGAGGATGAGATGGCTGGATGGCATCACCGACTTGATGGACATGGGTTTGGGTGGACTCTGGGAGTTGGTGATGGACAGGGAGGCCTGGCGTGCTGCGGTTCATGGGGTTGCAAAGAGTCGGTACACGACTGAGCGACTGAACTGAACTGAGAAACAGACACATTTCATCTATTTTTTTCCACTAGTAGTTAGAAGTTATTCTCTCCCATAAAATTTTTTAGGAAAAAGAGAGCTTTTTAAAATAAAACCTTAAAGCCTCCTAGTGCAGACGGCTTTGTATGCTGTCTGTTTAGCATTATTCTTCGAGATCTAGACAATCTCTCTGGGAACTCCGGCCCATGTGTTTCCTGCAGTGTCTTGGCTGAGCTCAGCAAAGCCTAGGATTTCACTAGGTGTTAGGTAGTAAGATCTACCGTGACAGTGTGGACTTCCCCTCTGGGGATCTATTAGTAGGTCAGAATACCTAGCAAGCCTGCTTAAAAATGGTCCCGGAGGGGCCGAAGAGGTTAACGCAGAGTCAACGTGGCTGTGAGGGACCAGCTGAAATAAATCAGCTGAAAGCTCCCTGGGGGCCCTTAGTTTAGATAAGCAAAAACTAGGAAGGGGAGAAGAGAAATGAGGCCTCTGTTCTGACTCTCGGAGGGGAAGGAGGAAGTTGGCTAATTAAATTTAGGAGCCCAGGTGAGGAAAAGGACTCCATGATTTGGCTAACCCAGGGAGGAAATAAATTTGTTGGAAAATTAGAATACTGAAACTCTCATTTAACCTTTGGTCCTTTCTGAATGCTTGAAAGGGGAGAGGTTAGTCTTGGGAAAAAGCAGACACCTCTGGATTTGAGATTCCCAGAGCTGCGATGGTGCCGCCATGCTGTTTGTTTTAGTAAAAGGAAACTCTTGCCTGGAGCCCATCCAAGGCAGTGTCATTGCCAGAAAACCCAGAGGACCTTGTTATAAAGTGGTCCTTTGTCCCAGGCCTTTCCCTCCCACCTTCTCGGCTCCTCCCAGACCCTGCGGCATCAATCATCTCCTCTTTTCTTACCTCTTTTATCTTTTCCTCTCCACTGTCTCCTTCCACACGGCCGACACAATTGCTCTGGTTGTCCAGATCCTAAAACAACAGCAAAACCTGCCCGTGAACCTGTTTCCCTCAAAGTTACTGTCCCATCTTCGTCCTGTCAACACCCCACTCCCGCTTCCTCTACTTCCTCACCTTCTCTTTATTCCTCGACTCTCTGCAGCCCAGATCCTGCCCCACCTTGGACAGCGCACTCATGACGGTCCCAATCAACTCATCCAAACTCTTCCTCTTGGCTTCAATAGCGGTTAACACCGTGAGCCATGCTCTTCTTAAATCTTCTTCGTTGTCTTTCAGTGCTTTCACTAACAGCATTCAACTATATCCCCAATGCCTCCCAGACCAGAACTTCTGGGACTTTACTAGCTCTTCTTTGCCAACCACTTTAGACACTCACTGACATTCTGTTGCTTACATCCTTCTCTTCATGTGTTCTCCCTTTATGAAGATGTACTTTCCCAGTTTCCACAATCTTCTATATGTGATGCCCTCAGATATAAATGCTCAGACCCACTCTTTCTACTGAACCCAGGCTTGCATTGCAAACTCCTGGACAGCTTGCAGGCACTTCACACTCAAAAGTCATTATCTTCCTTGTTAAATGTTTCTTCTTCCTAAAACCTCTGTCTTCTGCTGGCTTTGGTACTCAGTCTCCATTCCTTAGGAGCACCTTTGACTTGTTTCCCTCATCAGCCACATGTAATTTACTTTGATAGTCCTGATGATATTCCCTCCAATTTGCCTTTCATGGTCAAATCTTTCTTTCTATTTCTAATTTAGACGACCTCCTATCACTTAGAGAATTTTAAAAATTCAGCCAAGGTCTTCCCTGGTGGCTCAATGGTGAAGAGTCTGCCTGCTAATGCAGGAGCCATAGGTTGGATCCCTGATCAGGGAAGATCCCACATGCTTTGGAGCAATGAAGCTTGTGTGTCAAAACTATTGAGCCTGTGCCCTAGAGACCAGGTGCCACAACTACTAAGCCCACGTGCTGCAACTACTGAAGCCCATGCCCCCTAGATGTGGTGCTCCACAACAAGAGAAGCCACTGCAATAAGAAACCCACACTGTGCAGCGAAGAGTAGTCTCTGCTCCCAGCAACTAGAGAAAGCCCTCACAGCAATAAAGATCTAGCATAGCCAAAAATAAAATAAATAAATAAAATTATTTTAAAAAATCACTCAGCCAACCGACTTTTCCCATTTCTCATCACTTTCTCTCTTCTCACACAGATGGAAAGCATCAGGTCATGAGTTGATGACATCATTCCCATCCTCAAAAACATTTGGCAGCCCCTCTGTTATTCACAGAATAAGTCCAACCTCCTCAGCCTGAGCACCCAGGTCTTCGAAATCAACGTCCAACATTTTCTCCTATCACCCTTCCCTCCTCAGCACATATACCCTGATGTTTTTTCAGTTTGTTGAAGGTACTCTGCCTTTCCTCTGGTTTTCCAGTATATTTTTTCTCCATGAAAACACTTCCTCTTCTAGTTGCAGCTTACTGAAGGTCTATTCATGTCTCTAGGTTTTGCTTAAATACTACTTCCTCCATGAAGTCATCCCAGATAGCAACCCCCCACCCCGCCCCGCAAATAATTCATTACTCTTTCTTCACTATAAACTACCCTGTAACTTTTGACTTCTGCTATCACAGTCTCCACAAAGTATCAGTATCATCGGGGACTTTGTTAGAAATGTAAATTCATTGGCCTGATCCCTGATCTACTGAATTAGAATCAGTGGGGCAGAATCCAGGACTTGTTTTAACAAGCTTGCCAGATAATTGTGAGACAGGCTAGTTCAAGCATAGCTGTGTTAGAACTCGAGCCCTAGGGCCAATATTATCTGTTTGCACATGTCCCCATATCAACTACTACCTTCCTGAGGACAGAGCTTGTCATAACGCTTGGCCCATCTTATAAGCATAGGAGTTTAATAATGCAAGCTTGTTGAATAACCACTGGTTGTATGTGGCCTAGAGTACTGCTTAAGTACAGTGATTTTGTGAAGAATTTTACTGCACTTCAGTGGAAGAATCAACTGTCAAGTTGTTCTGTGTATATTGTATTTGTCCTTGTTTGCTGGATTTGGTGTTAGTGGTGGGAAAAGACGAAAATGTGTCATTTAATATACATGTTCCAATAGAGTTTCTTGCCTAACCATCGACTTCACCTTGGCTTCCTACTGAATGTTGAAGAAGAGTGCTATCAGGCATTTATTTTCTACCAGGTACTATGCTAGTTTGTTTAATCTTCACAACAATCTATGTAATACATACTACAATTATCTCTATTAGGATGATAGCAAATGAAGGCTTAGGCAGGTCATGATCACACAGCTAGGAGGTGTGAGGCTGCGAGTTCCACTCTGAGCCATCACAATGAATCCCTGCCTTGGCTTCATGTCTGCTAACTAGGCCTGGGCTTTTCATGGAAGCCACGGGATTCTCTACTGGGTCTCCTGAGATCATTTGATTTCTCAACCCAGCTGTGAAGCCAGGTTTTACACTGTCTCCCTGTGCCCTGGCTTTGCTTCCACTCTCCTCAAGCACTGAAAACTCCAAGGCTACCACAGCATTTTTCTTGCCAGTTTTTACTAGACTCAAGGTCAAGGCAATTATCACCTGGGCAGAACCCTCCCTTCCATCTGCAGACAGCAGTGAGAAGAGATGCTCATGAAAACCATTAAAAGCTGCCCGGGAGCGTTCTGAGTCACCAGCCCTGTGAGTCACGAAACCTCCTGAGTTGGAGGAGGCAGCGGGGCCGTTGGCTTTTACAGCAATGGACTTAGTACTCCCAGGGTATTTGTAATTAGCTTTTAAGGCCCTGGAAATCTCCAGTTTTGGCATGGGGATGGTTATTCACAATTATCCCCCGGATGGAGGAAGACTGATTTCAGACAAATCCTGCGGTCTGGAAGGCTCTACTTGTGACAGGATATGTCCCCAAACACCCGGGACACACCCCTGTCTAGATCTCTGGGTCTGGTTTTATAGACTTGGACTTGAGAGCTGAGTAAAAAGAAAGGTCAGATTCACAGACCCCCCACCCCCACCCCCGGGCTTTTCTCAGGCATGGGTTTAAGAATGGGCCAGGGAGACGTGTTTGGAGCTTGGAGCTCAGCATGCTGCCTTGGACCCTGCTCTGAGTTCCTGGGTTACATTTTATTGCAGGGGAAGGGTGGGTAGGGGGATTGACTTGACTTCTACACATACACCCATTCAGCATCTAAAAAGAAAAGCTTATCTACCTGCTTAGCAAGCCAGCTTGTGAGCACTTTTACCACAGAATCTGAAGAGAAAGTTGACCAAAAACACCATTGTCTTCATTCTTTATTCATTCATTCACTCAAAAACTATCCCTTTAACACCTACATTTACTTCAGGTCTCGTAAGTCAGCTGGGGCTCGAAGAAGACACCATAGCCCCTTCCCTCAGGCAAGTCCCAACCTAACAGGCTACCTGTATTGTTTCTAGTGACTCCCTAGTCTCTTGGGGTCATCTCCAGCAGGCAACTCCTTCACTAATAAATCCTGGAAGAAGGAAGGAAAACTCTTCTTAGCCTCAAACTCTACCCCACTCTCCACTTCTCATCTCCCCTACCTCCACCCCTCCTTCCCTCTCCCAAAGAAGGGGGCTAAGTCTCAGACTCGCCCCCTGGCCCCTCTTGCTCCTTCCCGTGAGCCCTTCAAGCGTCCTCTTCCAGCAGCCACAATGTCACTCAGCTGCTCAGCTCCTCCTGAAGACCCCTCAGCCTCAGCCAAGAGAATTCTGTGTTTTTCCCTGCCCTCCTGAGCCCCCTGCTCTAGCTGCATCAGAACTCCCCTTGTTCTTCCAGATAGCTGTAGGGAAAGATATCTCAACAAATACAGTTGCCCACTCCAGCTTCCAGCCTCACCCACAAGTTAGAAACTAGAAAGTTCAAAAGTGATAGAGGTCAGCCACATTCTGACTCTGAAACGCTCTGCAGAGGTACTTCAAGAACCAGAGAGAGGAGGAAATCCCATCCACCTCTCCCTTACATTGTCATCTCCCAACTGTGGAAAAACTCGAGGGAGAGACACAAATAGGAAACAGTGGGTGGGCATCAGGGTTAGGGGAGCAGTGGGCCTCGGGCCAAAGAAGGCCTCTGGCACATCCTCTGAGAATGTGCTCCTCTCGCTGCTTCTGGCGACTCCCTGAGGAAGGAGCTGGTCAGTGAGGTGAACGCCGGAGGGGAGGGACCTGTGAGCAGGGGCGAAGGGAAGCGAATGGTGAGGACGCCCCTGCTGGCCTCCTCCAGCACTGCAGGCCCTGTGGACCCAGAGGGAGTACTCCTCCAGCCCACCTATCTCTGTACACATACCCTGCAGTTTTCTTTTTTTTTTTTTAATAAATTTATTTATTTTAGTTGGGGGCTAATTACTTTACAATATTGTAGTGGTTTTTGCCATACATTGACATGAATCAGCCATGGGTTTACATGTGTTCCCCATCCTGAACCCCCCTCCCACCTCCCTCCCCATCCCATCCCTCTGGGCCGTCCCATTGCCCCAGCCCTGAGCATTTGTCTCACGCATCGAACATGGAATAGTGTTCTGTTTCACATATGATAATATACATGTTTCAATGCTATTCTCCCAGAACGTCCCACCCTCACCTTCTCCCTCAGAGTCCATAAGACTGTTCTATGCATCTGTGTCTCTTATTCTGTCTCGCATATAGGGTTATCATTACCATCTTTCAAATTCCATATATATGCATCAGTATACTGTACTGGTGTTTTTCTTTCTGGCTTACTTCACTCTGTATAATGGGCTCCAGTTTCATCCATCTCAATAGTTTTCTTTCTGTCCCTTTTCAAGATCAGCGTGAGGTTTCAGGCCAAGGAAGGGACCAGTGGATGCCAAATGTTATAGACCCTGAGGTCATTAGCGGTGCAGGGCCGCAGAGAGCTAAACTGTAAGCTCTTCAAGTCTTCACACTGAAAAGGAGAATCTCTTAGCAATACCTGAGGTGACACAGGAGGTGGTAAGGGAAAGAATGGGGTGCCAACAGCTGTGGGGCCACAGGAGCAAATAAGACTTCAGTAGAAACAAGAGTGATTACCTCTCAGTGACAGGGGCCCGTCCCTGGCAGGTGGAGTGGAAATTCCTGTATGCTGCTGCTTCTCTTTCCTCGAATAGAGCAGCTGGCTGTGTAGAGTCAGTTTTGCTATCTGCCCTTTCCTTAAGCTAGTTATAAATAGCCTAGAGTTTGGTAAGTTTTTCACTTCAAATAAGTACAGGGTAACTACTTTAAACTACATCAAGTTATTATAGATAAAGACAACATCCAGTTATCCGCCCCCCACCCCCACCCCAGGAATATGACATCACCCAATCGTTGTGTGGATTTTTCTGTTTAACCCTCCCTCCCAGATGCATCTCCACCTTTATCCCCAGACTTTGAGATGGGTTCAGGGGAGTGATCATTGTGTCCTGCTCCCTGGGGCCCCACTGCCTCTGGCATCCAGTAGAAGGGTCAGTGGGAGACTGAAGGGCAGGAGAAAGATCAAAGTCTTCCTTCCTGCATTCCTGGTTTCCTCAGCATCATCTTTCTGGTGGTGCTTCCACAATTCTCGAGCTAGTGCTCCTATGGGCAGCCCCTCTTCTGGGCTCCAACCCTTCACATGCTTGAGTAACATGGTTCCTAAGACTTGAAGAATAGGGTTTCTGGGCCTCAGTTTCCAGTATCAGCTCCCTTCATTCTGCGCATGCCTCTATTAGCAGTCCTCACCTCGGTTATCTAAATTTGAAAGTCTCAGCTGGGTGTGCCTCCTGCTTCTCGCCACAGTCCTTGCACAGAATTCCCATATTCTGTGCAAAGGCCCTTCTGTTCCAACACCAGTGCCATCCAATGGCTAAAGTGTTTTTTTACTAAGTGTTTGCTAGAGGTTGTAAGAGCTTACATTTGTAAACAAGGAAAATCTGACTAGATCTCTAGTGCAATATCTTTATTGGCTAATTAGAAAAGAGGCTAGAAAATATAATGGGGCAGGACCAAAAGATCTTCCATGTAAAAGTAATATGCAGGCTTCCCTTCATATTTTTTCTTTGAAGGGAAGAAGACTTCCCTTTTTTCTATGAAGACTGCCTGCACTCGGCACTGTGCTATGTTCTGGGATGCAAAGATGCCCAGGACACAATCTCTGCCCTCGAGTTGCTCACAGTTCAGTGAGAGAGAAAGAAGCATAAAGAAATAATTATAATATCATGTGTGAGGCCTACATCAGAACCGTGCACAAGTCTGAGACAAGTACAGAAGGCAGCACCCAACCAGAGGATTAGGGAAGGGTTCCAGAGGAGGTGACCTTGACTCTGAGCCCTTCTAGTGAGTAGGAGTTAGTTAGGAGAGGGACACATAGCGGGGAAACTTTGAAACAAGGATATTCCAGGCAGAGCCACCCAGATTGCCACGTGCTTCCACACTCATCCTCACCTTAGGGTTCGGACTCTTACTCTGGAATTGTGCATGTTGGAATCACTTGGGACACATTTATGATTTGCTGATGCCTGGGAACCCCTGGGTTTACTCTGAAGCAGTAGAGTTAACCTTCAAGGACACTCACTTGCAAGACCGTTTTGGAGGTCCCAGGAGGAAAGGGACCCTGCAACGTGTGCACAGGGTCACATTTTTGTAAAATTTGCAATAGTAAGATACTGTTTTGTTCTTCCTCTTGATGGGGACCCTCAAACTATGTGCTCTTCTGGACGCACTAATCTGGATCCACCCTGTACCGACACTCCACCCAACCCAATTCAATCAGAATCTCTGGCGATGTGACCTGGGTACCTGCATGCTTTAAAGCTCCCCAAGTGAATATAACATTGGGCTAGAATTGAAAACATTGTATATTTTCAGAATTGGAAGAGATCTTAGAATTCTTGGTAAAATTCCTTTTCTTTTAAGGCTGAAGTAACCCTAACCCAGGAGAGACTGAAAGTCCCACAGCTGCTCATCACTGAAAAGCAGAATTCAAACCTAATTCCTGAGCCCCAGACCCATGCCCTCCTGCTCAGATATCTGGTTATTGCCGGAAATAAGCACCAAGGACCAAAACACATGAGCTGGTCCTCCCTTCCTTCAAAATCTGGATCCCAGGCTCTGGGTTGGTTGGCATCTCATGGTGCCTGCTGATTCAAGGAGGCCCAGCACTACTGCAGTGGTGGAAGCAGAGGGGCCGGGGGGAGCAGACCTAGGGGTAGGGAGGTCCTTCAAAGGCTGGGATTCACAGGAAACATCTTTGTCTAATCTGGTTCAAAGTCAGAGAGAAGGGGCTTAAACTGTAGCTGATCGAGCCAGAATATCTTGCAAGAGGCTTTTCTGGAGCCAGTTTTTATCACACTCACAGCCTATGCAATAATCACCTGGGCAGAGCCTCCCCTTCTCAAACAATTCTGTATTGTGAAAAGCCCAGGAAACCCACTGACATGTTGCCCAGGGGCCCCACTGAGTCAGGTAGAAGGTTTCCCCTCAGGTCTCTAAGACTATTCATTTCCTACCCAGTGTACGTCCCGAGGTATCCATACTTGGTCTTTAAATAAGACTTCAAGGCATCACCAGCTTGATGGACATGAGTTTGAGCAAGCTCCAGGAGTTGGTGATGGACAGGGAAGCCTGGTGTGCTGCAGTCCATGAGGTCACAAAGAGTCAGATGCGCCTGAGGGACTGAACTGAACTGAAGATTTCAAAATGTGTCTTCAAAGAACTCTTGTATATTCAAAAATGGCCAGGGATATGGAAAAGAGGAAACAATTTGGGGAAACCAGGACAACTTCGTTTTTCTGGGAAGTGAGTGAGTCTCCCAGGGCATCTTCAACTTGGAGACAAAAGGTGAGATGGAACTCTAAGGTCTGTGTGGTGGAGCAGGTGGCAAGAGGCTTTGACCTTCACAAGGAGGTTGCATTACAAAAGCCTGTCTATTGGAGCAGGAGGTGAAGTTTTGAGTTGTTACAAAAGAGGCATAATCTCATCAGGAGAAAGGAGGAGAAGAAATACACACACTGATACGCACACGATGAAAAACCTTTTCCACCATCCAACCAACAGCCGGAAAACTGCAGGATGTCGGACAGTGTCTCTTGGATGTTAATTTTTTCTTTATAAGATTTAGTGGGTATTATTACTATGATGTTAATGAGACATCGATGTCTAGTAATTACACTTGTAGTGCCTGGGACTTCTGCTTCATCTCACCCACCACTTCTTTGGGCTCCCCCTTCCTACTCGTAGCTGACGTATGTAGTGCCCAGGTGCCTGGGTCCAGGCATGGTCAGCTGGTCAGGGCTCCAACCCTGATCTATCAGTTCTCACAGCTTCAGATCCACAGTCAGGAGGAGAGATGCTTGCTTGTGGACATGGGGAGAGAGGAGAGAAGTTGCTTCCTTGAAGAGACATTTAGAGGGATCTGCTATCCAGTGATCCTTTCCCAGGTGGCGCTAGTGGTAAAGAACCCGCCTGCCAATGCAGGAGACATACGAGATGTGGGTTCGATCCCTGGGTCAGAAAGATGCCCTGGAGAAGGAAATGGCAACCTATTCCAGTATTCCTGCCTGGAGAATCCCATGGACAGAGGAGCCTGGCGAGCTACAGTCCATGGGGTAGCAAAGAGTTGGACATGACTGAAGCGACTTGGCAAGCACGCATGCTATCCAGTGAAAAGTCAATTTAAATTTTTAAGAAGAAAGGATCTTGGAGTGCTAGCTGGCCTTCCACCACAGGTGGCTGATTTGGTGGCATGTGTTTACAGAATTTGCTAGTGAGCCAAACACTGGAATTTAAATCGGATGAATTTGAGGAGAAATATTGAGTACCTTAGCATCAGAAAATCATGGTCGTCTGTGCTCCTTTGGTATGGGAATAAGTCAGTCCCTGATACATCTAAGTCACACTTCCATTGAATCTATTGCTGTATCTTAACTGACAAAATGTCCGGGTACACTTCCATGATGACGAGTTTCAGGCCATAAGAAACATCTGATGTAGGCAGGGAGAGAGAGCCTCATGGGGAATAACTTCACACCAAGAGAACCATGCAGGCAGCTTACCCCTGAACAAACCTCCAAGAAGCAGAGGAGTTCAGAGAAGAGGAGGTTGGTGCTCTTCTTTTCAGGAATTGAAAAAGGAAGAGCATGAGATGAATTTAGGGAAAGCTTGGGATTCCTTTTCACTGTAAAATTTGTCATTCTGACTTTCTATTTAAGAAAGGCATTTACAAATGCATACATTAACTTCTGGCATATTTCCAAAATTAATCAAGTCATCTTTTGTTTCTCTTCCTGCTGTCGTAACATAAGTCAATCAGTATAAACTGTGTCAAGTGAAATTAATATTTATGTTTTTTATTCCATAAGAAGAAAACGCAATGTGTCATAACATGTTTTGGGTATACAGTCTCAGCCATTCAATGTAGAACATTCAGATTTTCAAAGCATATGATGTCTTGAATAATGAGTAATGTCTATTAAATACTTAGTATGTGCCAGGCACTTTAATGAGTATTATCTCTTCTAAACTTCAGCATAACTCCACTTTGCCATTGTTGCTCAGCCACTCAGCCGTGTCCAACTCTTTGCAACCCCATGGGCTGTATGTAGCCTGCCAGGCTCCATGGGAAAAACATCTGGCAAACCCCAGGCTTTCAGGCAGACACAGAATTCTTACTGAGTCTGAATCAAAAAACCTCAGAACTACTATTTATTTAGGAAAAAACTCAGCGATTTAGTCACTCCTAACCAGATTTTGAACCAAGGCTCTCAGTTCCCAAAGGTGGTAAGATGAACTTTTAAGCCCATGGTACTTAGAGAGAATCTCTATTCAAGGAGAAACATGTGGCCCAGCTGGCAGAGTGTAGTCCAGCTGCAGCAAGTGCAGGGCCTGCCTCAGTTGCCCTGACCCTCCCCCTCTCCCCTGAGGTCATGTCCTTCCTGGGAAGGTGTATAGACCAGCATTTTGAGCCAATACTGGATGACCTTGATGGTCACTGCTTACCCCAAACTGACCAAGAATCTGTCGGTCCCAATCCCAGAGTGCCCTTTCCCTCTTTCCAATCCTGCACCCTCCAATTTTTCCCCCCACATGTGCTGATCCCTAAAAACATCTGGCAAACACCATGGCAATGTTTGCTCCTAAAGAACCCACCCTGGGGCAATGCCATTCCCTCCCAAGACTTCCACATGTGAACAAATATACACACACTCCACAGGCATACGTGATGTCCTGCTTCTCAGGTCATAGCTTCCTCACCAATTTCTCCTGAGATTTAAAGCTTTTGGTTCAATTTCTCTGGCTGCTTAGGGGAGGCAGTAGAGCTTAATGGTTAAGAGCACAAATTTGAGGGTTAAACTTGCCTTGAAATCACAGCCCTCGTCTCAGCTCTGAATGCCAAGTGTGATGACGTACATGAAGATCTTAACATGGTGCCTTCAGTAAATGGCAGCTAATGGGATTTCCCTGGTGGTCCAGTGGTTAAGACTCTATGCTTCCAATGCAGGGGGCGAGGGTTCAGTCCCTGGTCAGCTAAGATCCCATATGCTGTGTTGCTTGGCAAAAAAAAGAGGGGGCAGCCACTGCTGTTGCCCATCCCAAGTGTCCAAGACTTCTAGTCCAGGCCAAAAAAGCACAAAGGAACAATTCCTTCCTCTCACATTGAGACGATCTCTGCTCCCAGCTTCTCCTTCTCACTCTCTACTGATCTACAAGGGATAATTCAACTTTACCCCTCACAAGAAGAAACTCAGAACAACAAAAGAACAACCCTTAGTTCAAACTTTCACTATCATTCCCCTAAACTGGTGCAATAGCTTCCAAATCTGTTTCCTGCCTCTTACTCTAGTCTCCATTTCCAATCCATTCTCCACCTTGCCCATAGTGATGTTTCTAAAGTGTTGATAATGATCTGCTTGAAATCCTTGAATAATTTGCATGCAGAAAAATATATAAATTATGTGAGCTACTGAACACAGCCCCTGCCTTCCCTCTGACTACTCTCTTGTATTAAGATTCATCAACAACAAAACAACTTGTAGTTTCCTAAACTGGTCATGCTGAAGATGCTGTTTTAGGGTGCCTTGTCTTTTAATAGTAATCCCTCTGGCTTCACTTTCCACCCTACAATCTCAGACCTCCTGGGAAAATCCTATTTATTCTTCAAATTTTTTTTACAGGCTGAATGTTTGTGTCTCTCCAAAATTTATGTGCTGAGGCCCTAATCTTCAATGTAATGGTATTTGAAGGTGAGGCCTTTGGGAGA
The DNA here is from genome assembly GCA_024291935.2 of Okapia johnstoni. Classification (NCBI taxonomy): domain Eukaryota; kingdom Metazoa; phylum Chordata; class Mammalia; order Artiodactyla; family Giraffidae; genus Okapia; species Okapia johnstoni. The sequence continues at coordinate 51,485,377 of CM044313.1, forward strand.
TAATTAGGTTTCGATGAGGTCATAAGCATTGATTCCCCTGATGGGATTAGTGCCCTCACAAGAAAAGACAAGAGGGAAATTTTGATCTCTAAGTCATGTGAGGATACAGCAGGAAGACAGCCATCTGCAAACCAGAAAGAGGGTCCTTACCAGAAACCAAATCTGCTGGTACCTTGGTCTCAGACTTCCAACCTCCAGAACTAAGAAAAATAAATGTTGTTGTTTAAACCATCCCATCTATGGTATTTTGTTACAGCAACTTGAACTAAGATACTCTTTCAACAAATATCTTCTCAGTGCCCTTCATCTTTCCTTCCTTCATTCATTATACCTCAGCTGAGTAACAAGCAAGCAGCCGAGTTTTGCTACATCCTAAGGACACAACAACCATTTCTACCATCAAGATCCATATAGCCTAGATGGTGAGAGACAAGTGAGCTGAAAATTCCAATAAAACTGCATGGTGCTGTCAGTGCACAGAGGAGGGCCCAGACTAGGTGTTTAGAGAAGGCTCTTCATTGGAGCGACGCTTGAATTCTCTCACCGCATCTACTCACTATAAGACATATAGGACCTTGTACATGATCTTATTGACACTTTCTCTCTGATTGCACTGTAATTTAATGATATATTTGTCTTCCTCAGAATAAAAAGTTAATGACAGTATTCCCAAGGAGTTTAAGTGTCTAATACGTAAAAGGTACTCAATTACTGTTTGAGGAATACATGGACAGATGGATAGATGAATGGATGCATGGATGAATGCTCAATGACCAGTTTTAAATATTCAGTGTTTGTATTCCTTGAGCTAGAGATAGAATCCTTCAGGTTAATTCACTTGAAATATAAATGACAAAGAAAAACTTAACTTGAATTTCATGTTAAAAATAAAATTTAAATTATTGAAATAAATCCTTATATTAAAAACTTTAGAATATATTTAAGTAGGCATGATTTTTAAAAAATAGTATTGGGGATGAAATTTCTCAAAAAACGGACAGCATCTATGAGGACATTGTAATTTCAGGTTGGACTGCTGTACCTTAAGTAAAAAAACATATTTTTGAGAAAAATAATTTTTATCATTTTTCATTAAGGTCTCTCTTACACTTTAATATGTAACTCTTTGTTCATTTTCCTTCTTTAGTTGATAATTACTCATACTCTCTCCCTTCTTCATTTGCCAATGGCTACGTGTATGTTGGGCCTTCTCAAGTGGCTCAGTGGTAAAGAATCCACGTGCCAATGCAGGAGATGTGGGTTCTACCCCTGCGTTGGGAAGATACCTTGGAGAAGGAAATGGCAACCCACTCGAGTATTCTTGCCTAAGAAATCCCACGGATGGAGGAGGCTGGCAGGCCACAGTCCTTAGCGTTGCAGAAGAGTCAGACACAACTTAGTGACTGAACAACAGCAAATGTGTATGCCATGGATATTAGCACAGCACCGCTTTCAACAATGTCACAAAATCTAACATCCTTTGCAGGATATTGAGTTTCACGCTGCCTTTTATTTACATTGAATTTTTATTTTGAACAATAGGCAACAAATGACTCAGCAATGATATTGATTCAAAGACCATGAATCAATTCAATGATTTGCTGGTAAATCTTGAACAACCAGTTCTCAGAAAAACAAAGAGATCTGGTTTATAGTGTTTCCCAGTTGCCTAGCAGAGATTCTCCACTATGGTCTACTCCAAATGACCAAATGTGATGTCACTGAATGTGGAGTTGGAAAGGCAAATGTACACCATTTCTGAGAGTCTGTATGAGCCAGCTCCAAGAGCAAACTCCCAGAGATACTGAAAGACAGGGAAGCCTGGCGTGCTGCAGTCCATGGGGTTACAAAGAGTCGGACGTGACTTGATGACTGACAACAATAATTAAGTAGAAAGTGAGCCTTGAGTGTTCACTAATGTTTCAACTGGTTATAGTGGGTATTTCCCTGTTATAATGACTTGTCTTCCTAGTATACCTTGTATAACATATAGGATTCAATAATTATGATTCTCATGTATATCATATAAAGTTCCCCAGAGCTGTGTGACATTGTACAGGAGACAGGGAGCAAGACCATCCCCAAGAAAAAGAAATGCAAAAAAGCAAAATGGCTGTCTGAGGAGGCCTTACAGATAGCTGGGAAAAGAAGAGAAGAGAAAAGCAAAGGAGAAAAGGAAAGATATACCCATTTGAATGCAGAGTTCCAAAGAATAGCAAGGAGAGATAAGAAAGCCTTCTTCAGTGATCAGTGCAAAGAAATAGAGGAAAATAATAGAATGGGAAAGACTAGAGATCTCTTCAAGAAAATTAGAGATACCAAGGGAACATTTCATGCAAAGATGGGCTCGATAAAGGACAAAAATGGTATGGACCTAACAGAAGCAGAAGAGATTAAGAAGAAATGGCAAGAATACACAGAAGAACTATATAAAAAAGATCTTCACGACCCAGAAAATCACAATTGTGTGATCACTCACCTAGAGCCAGACATCCTGGAATGTGAAGTCAAAGTGGGCCTTAGGAAGCATCACTACAAACAAAGCTAGTGGAGGTGATGGAATTCCACTTGAGCTATTTCAAATCCTAAAAGATGATGCTATAAAAGTGCTGCACTCAATATGCCAGCAAATTTGGAAAACTCACCAGTGGCCATGGGACTGAAAAAGGTCAGTTTTCATTCCAATCCCAAAGAAAGGCAATGCCAAACAATACTCCAGCTACCACACAATTGCACTCATCTCATATGCTAGTAAAGTAATGCTCAAAATTCTCCAAGCCAGGCTTCAGCAATACGTGAACCGTGAACTTCCAGATGTTCAAGCTGGTTTTAGAAAAGGCAGAGGAACCAGAGATCAAATTGCCAACATCCACTGGATCATCAAGAAAGCAAGAGAGTTCCAGAAAAACATCTATTTCTGCTTTATTGACTATGCCAAAGCCTTTGACTGTGTGGATCACAATAAACTTTGGAAAATTCTGAAAGAGAAGGGAATACCAGATCACCTGACCTGCCTCTTGAGAAATCTGTATGCAGGTCAGGAAGCAACAGTTAGAACTGGACATGGAACAACAGACTGGTTCCAAATAGGAAAAGGAGTACGTCAAGGCTGTATACTGTCACCCTGCTTATTTAACTTCTATGCAGAGTACATCATGAGAAACGCTGGGCTGGGTGAAGCACAAGCTGGAATCAAGATTGCCAGGAGAAATATCAATAACCTCAGATATGCAGATGACACCACTTTTATGGCAGAAAGTGAAGAAAAACTAAAGAGCCTCTTGATGAAAGTGAAAGAGGAGAGTGAAAAAGTTGGCTTAAAGCCCAACATTCAGAAAACTAAGATCATGGCATCTGGTCCCATCACTTCATGGGAAATAGATGGGGAAACAGTGGAAACAGTGTCAGACTTTATTTTTGGGGGGCTCCAAAATCACTGCAGATGGTGATTGCAGCCATGAAATTAAAAGACGCTTACTCCTTGGAAGGAAAGTTATGACCAACCTAGATAGCATATTACAAGGCAGAGACATTACTTTGCCAACAAAGGTCCGTCTACTCAAGGCTATGGTTTTTCCAGTAGTCATGTATGGATGTGAGAGTTGGACTGTAAAGAAAGCTGAGTTCTGAAGAATTGATGCTTTTGAATTGTGGTGTTGGAGAAGACTCTTGAGAGTCCCTTGGACTGCAAGGAGATCCAACCAGTCCATCCTAAAGGAGATCAGTCCTGAGTGTTCATTGGAAGGACTGATGTTGAAGCTGAAACTCCAACACTTTGGCCACCTCATGCAAAGAGCTGACTTATTGGAAAAGACCCTGATGCTGGGAAAGATTGAGGGCAGGAAGAGAAGGGGACGACAGAGGATGAGATGGTTGGATGGCATCACCGACTCAACGGACATGAGTTTGAGTAAACTCTGGGAGCTTGTGATGGACAGGGAGGCCTGGCGTGCCCCAGTTCATGGGGTTGCAAAGAGCTGGACACAACTGAGCGACTGAACTGAACTGAGAGCTGCCCTAAGAAAGTAAATAAAAATCTTTGCAATATTTCATATTATCTCTAGAGCAGACCCTGATTTACTCTCAGGGGATTCCCTGGTAGCTCAGCTGGTAAAGAATCCTCCTGCAATGCAGGAGACCTCGGTTCAATTCCTGGGTCGGGAAGATCCACTGGAGAAGGGATAGGCTACCCACCTCAGTATTCTTGGGCTTTCCTGGTGACTCAGCTGGTAAAGAATTCTACTGTAATGCAGGAGACCCCAGTTTGATCCCTGGGTTGGGAAGATCCCCTAGAGAAGGGAACAGTTACCCACTCCAGTATTCTGGCCTGGAGAATTCCATGGACTGTTAGTCCATGGGGTCGCAAAGTGTCAGACACGACTGAGCGACCTTCACTTTCCCTGTATCTTGGTTAGTTCTCTTTTTCCCCAAAACAATACTCCCCTAAACCCACCACCACTCCTATGTTCAGGTATTAAGTAGCAGGCCGCTCACACCTTTTAGCAATACTCTCCAGAAATACAATGAGACTTGAAATGAGGCCTAAATTCCTCAGTATTTCTTTTACCTCCCCCAAAGCAGGGGAACTGAATTTTTGTTCCCCACCCCCACCCAATCCAATTCATATGTTGAAGTCCCTTCACCTAATGGGACTTTGTTTTGAGATAGGGCTTTTAAAGAGGTAATTTTGGTTAAGTGAGGTTGTAAGTTTGGGGTTTTAATCCAATATGACTGATGTTCTTAGAAGACGAAGTGACACCAGAGAGGCACACACACAGAGAAGAGGCTACTCAAGGACACAGCAAGAGGGCAGCCATCTGCAAGCTAGAATGAGAGGGCTCTCTAGGGACCCACCCTGCCAGCACCTTCATCTTGCTTGACTTCTAGACTCCAGAATAGTAAGAAAATAAATGTCATTTGTTTAAGCCACCCAATATGTGGTATCTTGTTATTGCAGCCTTAGCAGTCTGATACACACGAATCATGAATCACATTCTAATGAATCATTAGAATGACCTTGAACATCATCTAGTTCTTCATGGTAAATCCATATGACTGGGATATGTGCAAACATATTTGTATGCATTAATTTATGTATTACTCTTCTTAATTTGGTACACAGTTTACTGTCATTTAAAGATGGTTGAGAAGGTTGATCTTGGACAGTCTGTAGATAAGTGTAACTTGATCTACCAGATGACATGTAACTATTTGATTCCAAAAAATTCACTCACTTGGGGAATTACTATAATTAAAATAAAACATTCTTGCATATACTTGCTTTAGACCAGTGGAATCAAAGACATATAGGCTATTAAAAAGAACTTTCAAAGTTTGCTGAACTAAACCTGGAGTTTCAGAAAATTGTCTCTCCCTTAACTTTGTTCTACCTGCTGCCAAAGAAAGATGATAGGGAAATCAACCCAACTATGCACTGTTTTTTTTTTCATGAAACGGGCCAAAGAGAAGCAAAACTTTATTGTAAATAGAGAGTTTTATTTAGCTTACACAGACATTACAAACCAGGGGCTAACTAATCACAGCCCATGACCAACAGAGCTCTATTTGCCAAATCTCAAATCTCGCCCCCCCCACCACCAACCCCCCCACCCCTTCCCACCCCCGCCCCAGGTCATTGCTACAAGGTTGCCAATAAACCCAGATCTCTAGCTGTCACCTGCAAACACACAAGGCAGCTCACTGTTGAAGCAACTGTGAACAGACTATGGTTCTTGGAGTTTAATTACACCTCTGCTGCTAATGAAGATCTAGTTAATGTTCTGGGTTAGGTAATGGGCTCTCTCTGGCTTTCAAAGCACCCTGGCTCAGCTTCTCCATCCTACTGCATCCCTTCTCTTGTTCCACAGTCTCTCTGCACACAGGGCAACTTCCTGGAACAGGAATCTCAAATGTTTTGTCTCTCTGCCCCTGGTGTTGACTCAGATCCTGTGAGTGGTCCTTGAAACTAATCAAAATAATACAAAGACTAAAGACCATGTGTAGTCAGAGTTTCCCAAGTGGCTCAAGTGGCAAAGAATCCACCTGCCAATCAATGCACAAGACACAAGAGACGTGGGTTTGATCCCTGGGTTGGGAAGATCTGCTGAAGGAGGAAATGGCAACTCACTCCAGTATTCCTGCCTGGAGAGTCCCATGGACAGAGGAGCCTGGCAGCCTACAGTCCATGGAGTCACAAAGAGTAGGACACGACTGAGTACACATACTCACTCACATGCATAGTCAAACCCACTGGAGAGGAAATGCAAATGGATAATAAAGAAAGAACATTCTATTTCAATGGTGATTAAAAGAATAGCATGTGACAGCGTAATATCTGCCACTTACCTGCTGACATTGTTTGAATGAAAGGATGGCCATCGAAGATAAATAAACTTGGTTCAACTGCTTTGCCACTTATTGTCTGATGTTACTGGAAAGCAATATGGAAAAATGTATGAAAAACCATCTAAAAATGACCAAAACTAATCTGTAAATGTTAATCCACCTTCTGCTTCCACCAAGATGAAATAAAAGATACCAGATTTACTTTCCTGCGAGAAGTTACCAAAGAGAATTAGAAAAATCCAGACAAAATATATTAAACAATGGTTTTCAAGATACTCCCTGAAAGACAGAAAACAAATGGGATGAGCCCTATCAAACTGCTTCATCTTACTCCCTGGTGAGTTCCAAGACCATGGAGCAGGGAGAACATTCCCTAGTGGATCTCAAAATGTTCCCTGAGTTGACAAGAGGGTGCTGAAAATCTGGGGGCACCAAGGCAACTACAGTTCTCAGAACAAAGGACTGAGGAGGAAAGGGCTGCACAGAGAGTTCTGCCGAGTCTCCCTTGCAGAACCCTGCACATGCACGTGAGGAAATTCCCCGTGGATGCGCAAAGACCAGTGAACAGGATTAGAGGCAATAGTGCCCAGCTTTCACACAGGGCTGGGTGCAGGGCATGTTCCTACGGACTGACTGGGAATCTTCACAGTTAACTAGACAGATACACAGAGGGATCTTGCCTCAGTGGTGGGGAATGAGCTCTAGACTAAGCATGACTCCAGTCTTGCCTAAAAATCTTAAAAACAAGACTAAAGCTCTTACTAAAAAGGACAAAATTATTTCTGATGAGCTTAACTGCAACTGAGAACAAAGCTCACAAGTGTAAGGATTAAAAAAAATACTACAAGGTAAGATTCACAATGTCTGAAATACAATAAAAAATTAGCTGTCATGCAAATAAGCAGGAAATCATGACCCATAGTGAGGTTAGTAATCAGTCAAAGGGCCTCTCTGATGTGTCAGTCGGTAAAAGAATCCGCCTGCAATGCAGGAGCCCCGGGTTCGATCCCTGGGTTGGGAAGATCCCCTGGAGAAGGAAATGGCAACCCATTCCAGTATTCTTGCCTGGAAAATCCCATGGAGAGAGGAGTCTGGCAGGCTACAGTCCATTGGGTCACAAGAGTTGGACATGACTTAGTGATGAAACCACCACCACCAATCAATCAAAACTGAATGAGAATTGACAGAGAGGTTAGCATTATCAGACAAAGACAAGAAAGTTATCATAACTATATTTCATGTTTTCAAAAATTAAGACACTAGAGATTTTTTCTTTTTTTCAGCTTTATTCAGGTATTGAAAGATTTTTAAAAGACTTAAACTTCCAAAAACCTGCAATATGTGACGTGAAAAATACACTTAATGGTATTAATGACAGACTAGATATCACAAAAGAAAAAAATTAGTGAATCTGAAGATATAGCAATAGAAACTATTAATATTAAAAGAAAATGACTTTAAAAAATGAACAAAGCCTCAGTGAACTCCAGGACTTCAAGTAACCTGTTAGAAGTATAATCAGAATCCCTCAAAGGAACAGAGAGCAGGGAGTGGAAGAAAAGATTTGAAGAAATAATATCCAAAATGTTACCAAAGAACTATAAACCTGAAATTCCAAGAAGCTTGACAAACCTCAAGCCCAAGAGTTAAAGAAGCACAAGTAATCAAAACTAGTGATAAAGAGAAAAATCTTCAAAGCAGCAAGAGAAAAAGGTCAGCAAAACTAAGGAGGACATCAGATTTCTCATAGCAAAACAGAACAGTGGGACAACATCTTTTAAACACTAAAAGAAAGAAAACTGTCATCCTCAAAGTTTATATTTAAGGATGGAAACATAACTTGGAAATATAACTTTGAAAATAACTGGGAAAATAACTTTGAAAAGCCAAATCAAGATACATGCTTTTTCAGACAAATAAAACTAAAAGAATTCAACACCATCAAATCCCCACTGAAACAAATATTAGAGGATGTCAACCAAAGAAAAGGTAAATGATAAAAGATACGGCTCTACACAAAGGAAACAAGAGAACCAGAAGTGGTAAATGCATGGGTGAAAATATAAGATGGCTTTCTTGTTGATAAAGTGTCTTTAAATGATAACTCACAGTTTAGACAGAAATAATAATGAAATAATGAAGTGTGGGGTTGAGGAAGATGTACAAGTAAGTTGTGTGACAGTAACACCAAACAGTTATGAGAAAAGAAATGAAAGTATTTTGTTGTATGACTCTTGTACTACATGTGAAGTTGCATATTACCTGAAGTCACATAATGACTTATACTACATGTGAAGTCACATAATACCACTACATTGTTCAGCTGAGTCATGTACAACTCTTTGCAACCCCATGAATTGCAGCATGCCAGGCTTCCCTGTCCTTTACTATCTCCCAGAGTTTGCTCAAACTCATGTCCATTAAGTCAATGATGCCACCCAACCATCACAACCCTCTGTTGCCCCTTCTCCTCGTCCTCAATCTTTCCTAGCATCAGAGTCTTTTCCAATGAGTCAGCTCTTCTCATTGGGTGGCCAAAGTAATGGAGCTTCAGCTTCAGTACCAGTCCTTCCAGTGAATATTTAGGGTTGGTTTCCTGTAGAGATTGACTGGTTTGATCTCCCTGGTGTCCAAGGGACTCTCAAGAGTCTTCTCCAGCACCACAGTTCAAAAGCACTCAACCTTCGATTCTTCAGCACTCAGCTTTCTTTATAGTCCAACTTTCACATCCTTACATGACTACTGGAAAAACACAGCTTTGACTATATGGTCCTTTGTCAGCAAAGTGATATCTCTGCTTTTTAATACACTGTATAGGTTTGTCATAGCTTTTCTTCCAAGGAGCAAACGTCTTTTAATTTCATGGCTGTAGTCACCAATCACAGTGATTTTGGAGCCCAGGAAAATGAAATCTGACACTATTCCCACATTTACTCCATCTATTTGCCGTGAAGTGATAGGACTAGATGCCATGATCTTAGTTCTTTGAATGTTGAGTTTTAATCCAGCTTTTTCACTCTCTTCTTTCAACTTCATCAAGAGGCTCTTTAGTTCCTCTTCACTTTCTGCCATTAAAGTTGTATCATCTGCATATCTGAGGTTGTTGATATTTCCTCTGGCAATCTTGAGTCCACTTTGTTGCTTCATCCAGCCCAGCATTTTGCATGATGTACTCTGCATATAAATTAAATAAGCAGGGTAACAATATACAGCCTTGATGTACTCCTTTCCCAATTTTGAACCAGTCCATTGTTCCATGTCCAATTCTGTTGCTTCTTGTCCACAGGTTTCTCAGGAGGCAGGTCATATAGTCTGGTATTCCCATCTCATTAAGTATTCCCATCTCATTAAGAATATTCCACAGTTTGTTGTGATCCACACAGTCGAAGGCTTTAGCACAGTCAACGAAGCAGATGGTTTTTTTGTTTGTTGGTTTTTTTTTTAGATTTTCCTTGCTTTTTCTATGATCCAGTGTATGTTGGCAATTTGAGCTCTGGTTCCTCTGCCTTTTCTGAATCTACCTTGTACATCTGGAAATTCTCAGGTCACATACTACTGAAGCCTAGCTTGAAGGATTTTGAGTATTACCTTGCTGGCATGCAAAATGCGTGCAATTGTACAATAATTTGAACATTTTTTGGCATTGCCTTTCTTTGGGGTTGGAATGAAAACTGACCTTTTCATTCCACTGGACCACCAGTCCGGTGGCCATTGCTGAGTTTTCCAAATTTGCTGACATAATGAGTGCTGCACTTTCACAGCATCATCTTTTAGGATTTGAAATAGTTCAGCTGGAATTCCATCACCTGTACTAGCTTTGTTCATAGTAATGCTTCCTAAGGCTACTTGACTTCACACTTCAGGATGTCTGGCTCTAGGTGAGTGACCACACCATCATGGTTATCTGGGTCATTAAGAGCTTTTTTGTACAGTTCTTCTGTGTATTCTTGCCACTTTTTATTAATCTCTTCTGCTTCTGTTAGATCTACTATATGCTATCACCTAGAGTGTGGTTAGTTAAAGAAGATGTGGTACATATATGGAATATTACTCAGCCATAAAAAAGAATGAAATTGGGTCATGTGTAGTGCTGTGGATGGACTGTGAGTCTGTTATACAGAGTGAAGTAAGTCGGAAAGAGAAAAACAAATATCATATATTAATGCATATATGTGGAATCTAGAAAAACGGTACAGATGAGCCAATTTGTGGGGCAGGAGTGGAGACACAGACATGGAGAGCAGACATGTGGATGCAGGCAGGGAGGGGGAGCATGGGATGAATTGAGGGAATGGCACTGATATATGTACACTGCTCTGTGTAGAATGGGTGGCTGGTGGGAGGCTGCTGTGTAGCACAGGGAGCTCAGCTTGGTGCTCTATGATGACCTAGTGTGGTAGGATAGGGGATGGGAGGGAGGTGCTTGAGGGAAGGGAAGTATGTGTGCATGTGGCTGATTCACTTTGTCATGCAGCAGCAGAGGCTGGTACAGTATGTGGAGAAATGATACTCCAAATTTTTTTTTAAAGATGCATCCTATATGCCTTAAAACAACCACTTAAACAGCAAAAGATTTTGCTATTTGGTTAAGCAACCATTTAATAATAAAAAATTTTGATAATAGATATAATAAAATTATATTATAAATATAATACAAGATTATTAAATAATAAAAGTTTGTTATTTTGTTAAGCTAGAGGAAATTTTGATAATAGATATAATAAAATTATATTATAAATATAATACAAGATTACTAAATAATAAAAGTTTGTTATTTTGTTAAGCTAGAGGAGATGATATACAATCATTAAAAATATTTGATTTTTGATTGCGATTCATCCAAAATAAGAGGAAAAGGGTAATAAAAAAGAGGAAAAGGCAAACTTAGAATAGATGAGACAAATACAAAATATTATTGAGGTAAATTAAAGATCTAAATAAACGGAGAAAGATATCATGTTCATGAGTCATAAGATTTAATATTAGCCTGTCGATACTCCCCAAATTGATGTTTAGATTCAACACCATCCCAGTCAAAATTCCAACCCTATTTTTGTAAAAATTAACAAACTGATTCTTACATTCACAAAGAAACATAAAGGACCTAGAATAGTTTAAACAACCTTGAAAAAGAATCACAAAGTTAGAGGACTACTACTACCCATTTCAAGACTTACTCTAAGGTTACACAGATCATAGCAGCATGGGGTCTGGAGGACATGTGATCAAGGGGGCAGAGTTGAGAAACAACACCCACATGACAAGTGATACTTGACAAAGGTGCAAAGGCAGCTCAGTAGAGAAAGGACAGTGTTTTCGATAAGTATGATGGAACAATAAGATACCCATAGGCAAAAAAACCCAAACTTTCATCCCTCATACTATGTCAGTAAATTTGTTCAAAATATCCAAAATTCAACCCAAAGTAGATCACAAGGGGAGCTAAAGGTCATTAAAGCCAGCAGGTCTTCAGTCATTCGTTTGATCTGCACTAGCACTGGAGTTGAGGGGGAAGCGAGTTTTAAGCGCACTGGCCTTTACCAAAGAGGTAGGAATGCAGAACCTAAAAAGCCTGCGTTGACAGGGAGGGTTTGCACCCCCTTTTGAACAGGCCATCTGGAGGCCCTAGGAAGCTACAGCTTCTCTGGACACCATGAACGTTTTTCAGATTCAAGGTCCCAGGAGACAGCACACTGGACAAGGAAGCAAGGCTCCTCTCACAGAGGCTCCTTCAGGGTGACCACGTGTCTCCCTCCATACTCTGTGATGAGGGGACATCACGGAGCGATGATGGGCTATTATCTGTGTTCTGTGTACTCTCCTCAGCGGTCTATAGCATCTTATCTCTTTTAATCCTCATTAATAACCCAATGGGGTGGGTATTATTATTCCTTCCATCTTATAGTTGAGCAAAGAGAAGCCCCGCGAGTTTAAGTTTCTGCCGAAGATAGCTAACAAGTGACAGAGCCAGGATTTAATCCAGGTCTATGTGGCTCTAAAACTCACATTTAGAACCACAGTGCTCGATGATGATGGGGTGAGTATGTGGGACTCTGAGCTACCCCAGGTACCCCAGAAATGAGTAGGAGAGAGATTGGGGCAGCACTGGAGATCCCACAGGCTTCAGCTGGCAAGGAAGAGCAGCAAATGCGCTAACTTTTCAGAGTCTTCATATGAACCCCTGAGTTGGTGAGACATAGAGATATTTAGGTGAAAAATAGCACCATAGAAAATATTCTAGAAGAAAACAAGTTAATATTATCAGTTATTATTTTTGGATTCTAGAGTTCCTGGTGATTTTTATTTTCTTCTTTATAATTTCTATATAAAGTTGCCTGAAAATTTTACAGTAAACATGTATTACTTTTATAGTTATAAAAAAGCAATAAAGCTATTTATTAAAAATCTCCAAGGAAAAATCCTACTTAAAGAAGGATAGGATGATCCAATTTTAGTAAAATGAAAACTCAATATAAACATAAAGAAGGATGGATTGCAATATACAAAATATTAATGGAACAATCATTTGAGTGGTGGAATTGTGAGTTTTGTTCTCACTTTGTTCCAACGAGTGTTTGTCACTTGTAGGATCAGAAAGATTATAAAATGATGATTTTTTTAAAAATTTAGTGAATAGAAATGAAGGCTAACTAGACATGCAACTGTATACAAGTCTATTCAGCTCCCTGGGGTCTCTCCCTTTCATCTTATAAAATGAGGACAGGTTAGACTAGATGGATTTTAAAGCCCTTTTTACTGTAAGAATTAATCTATTTTAAATTTTTAGAGGTTGCATGTGACGAACTTTGGTACACATGTTAAATCTTAAAAATAAATATAACTAATAGGAGGGGTTTTTAGTTTCTCCAAAAGCTTTCCACTCTTCAGATGCTCTCCGGAGCTGGGCATTCTGCCCTAGATTTCTTTCTTTGAAACAGAGTCCCTTATTGCTTCTGACGAGATTAATTCTCATCCGAAGAGTTGAAGTTCAAAATTCCAAAGCCTTCATGTTTATTTATAAGCTCCTTATTGAGGCACATAACTCGTACTTGCTCAAAACTGATGTAGCCTTTTCCATGCCATACTCCCCATAAATTATCCAAATACCAAGTTCCCAGACTGACTTTTTTCCTTCCCTCCCCCATTAAATCATCTTATTAATCACTCCAACATTTTCCTTCATTGCGGATGTTGATGAATGGGAAGTAAATTATCTGTCAATTGCATAGTCACCAAAGTATTTAAGATTATTCCAGACTTCTTAAAAAGTAGCTATCCAACACTGCCCACTAGAAATATCAGTAGTCTGATTTCTATCGAGTTACAGCAGCAGATGCGCTGGGCTCTCCCTGGAAAAGCTAACACTCAAGGAATCACATTGGTACACAAGAATTTGATTTTATTAGTTGCCATTATTATTTATGATTTGCTGAGGAGCAGTGATGCATAGCTTGTTATGGGCTTATGTCTTAGGTCACTTACCATGGTAACACTGGGCCCAGGGTATATTTTTCCTTTACTAGTGTCTCTTCCTTAAAGGCATTTCTTCACAAACTCAAGATTGAAGTGAAAATCTAGAGCAACTGTAGTGTAAGATTTGATGTGTCCCCATTCCTCTTACTGTTGATGACCTCCTTCGGAGGGACATATTTTTATTACCTTCCCAATACTCGTGCCCTAGAGACTAGTGGCATGTGCCACTCACTGGTGTGGGCAGCACTGTGGTTCTAAATGTGAGTTTTAGAGCCACATAGACCTGGATTAAATCCTGGCTCTGTCACTTGTTAGCTATCTTCGGCAGAAACTTAAACTCTCGGGGCTTCTCTTTGCTCAACTATAAGATGGAAGGAATAATAATACCCACCCCATTGGGTTATTAATGAGGATTAAAAGAGATAAGATGCTATAGACCGCTGAGGAGAGTACACAGAGCACAGATAATAGCCAATGAATTTTAGCAGATACGATTAAAAGATGAAGACCATGGCTGCTACGTAGTTTTACACTGAATTGCAATTTTCTTTTATCTCTTCCAGAGAGGCGATCTGACTTTCCCAGGCAGCCACTCCAGTATTTTGTGCCTATTTAGACTCTTTTTTCCCCAAGCAGACCTTTTTTGTTACCTACTATGTTTTCTGCTATTGTTTGGACAAAGATCTCACGTGTTCCTTCGTGTTGTATTCTTACTGCCTGCTGGGTGCTTCTCTGTGTTGGGACCTTCATGGACACAGGCTGTGGTGGTGAGTGAATGAATGAACGGTCTGGCTTAACGCAATAAACCCTAAAGGCAACTCTCTCACTTCCAAACATTGTAAGACTATTTTTTTAAAAGGACAGTAAAAGAAAGAAAAAAAAAAAAGATAATCCATTTCACTTGTGTTGGGGAAAAGAAAATGTGAGCACCTTCATGGCTAAAAAGAAAACCACAATGATGATTGCTTGCATTTTTTCTTGCCAAAGTGCTTTGCAAAATGTATTTTATTTTTGTGGAAAACCAAGGAGATGGGCAGAGGTACAGCACTTTAAACTGGTTTTATCAACTAGGAGATTAAGGCAAAAAGGAGGTTGAGCAATATGTTTTCTGCTGCAGCTGGTCAGTAATTTCAAAAGCAGTAGTTCACGGCATCATGAATCACCTTCTCATTTAATATTCCCCTGTCCTTTGGGGAGACCAGCAGCTTCCATCTGCAGTTTACTAGAGCCATTCAGCATCACAGCAACAATAATAACAGTAATGATGGCCAATATTATTGAGTCCCTATTACATAAACAGATGGTGTTGAGTTTTTTACATGTATTAACTCAGTCAATCCTTCAACAGTTCTACAGGATAGGGACAACAATTACTCCCATACTATCATGAGAAAAATGTTGTCCTTGTCAGAAGTCATGCAACTGGTATGTAGTTAAGTGCTGTAGTCAGCGGAGTTAACCTTGATGAGCAGCTCTCTGGACCAGTTGCTTCTCTCTTCACATATCCATTTTTCCACCCATGTTTCTCTCTGCAATGTGAAATATAAGCATGGCACTTTTCCAAAGACAGCCAAGTCTGGGCCCATGAGTTGAGTCCTTCTTAAATGAGAAAGATAAAGAAAGGGAAGTTTGAGGCATTGGTCCGTGCCTCAGTTTTCTTGTTTGAACTTCTACCGTTTCTTATCCTCAGTCAAGGGTGGTAAGAAACAGTAGCAGCATGAATAATGCTATGGTTGACCTGAATAATGCAGAAAACAGCCTCTGGGTGACGGTCTGTTCAACTCCAAACAAACTGCACTTTGAACACCATTCCTCACTAGCTGGACTCTCCTAACCTTTCCAGCCTTAGAATGTCCTCAGTCATCAAACAGACGTGTAGGATGTCTTACAGATGCACAGAAATCACCTTAAGTCTATGACCGTGCCGTCACTAAGAGGAGGCTGTGATGGTCTATGACCTAAGAGGAGGTCGTGCGTGAGTGCCCGCTCAGTGGCTCAGTCATGCCCGACTCATTGCCTCCCTGTGGACTGTAGCCCACCAGGCAAGCATACTGGAGTGGCTTGCTATGCCCTCCTCCAGGTCAGCCTTCAGCAAATCCATGCCGAGGTGAAAGCCAGGAGAGAGACTGGCTCTACTTCATTGACAGTCACAGGCTGGAGTGATTAAAATCATCAGTCATCATCAAACCCCACAGCCTGGCATGCATTTGTGAAATAAGGCCCCTCTGAGAAGGGCTCCCTTAAACCTCTTGAGGTAGAAAGCATCACGTTCTAACTTGCAAAAATGAAATCTGTAAGTTAAAGATTTGCCTTGGAACAAGTCCTCAACCGAATGATGAATTCACTGGTTCATGCTGGGAGTAGGGAGAGAAAGAAATTGGGAGGCTCCTTTGTCTTCAAGCCAAGAAAAGGGCTCACTGCAACCTCAACTCTTTTTCAGAAGGAGAAAAATAGATTGATGGCAGGAGGTCCAAGTACATGAGCAGAACATCACCATTAGGGAGTTGACTGTCCATCCAAATGCCCTGGGCTGAACCACAGAGACCCTGAGCCTGTTGCTGTGTAAGCCTTGTGACCCCACGCTGGGGTCTGTCTCATGGGGGACATAGAGGTTATGGAAAGAATAAAATGAGGCAAAGAGACTGGCTTCCAAGTTTGCTGAGGATTTGGGTTTCCTTGGGGAAGTCATTCAAGCATGCATGCTGGTCTGTCAAACAGATGGACTGTTTACATTGCTCCTCTCCCATAAGGATCCTAAATTCATGTTAGGACACGAGGAAGAGAAAATAAATAAGGGGGAAACAATTGTAATACCTAAATAAAGTTGTTGGGTATAGGGTTATCCCACCTCTGCAGAAACAAAATACTTTTCCCTGCAAGAGTCCAGTGCCCCCATCTAGCCCAGAAGACCAATCACTCTGAGAGGTCATGAGGGGGTCAGAGAGGCAGAGGGGCAACCAGCATCAGGTGGTCACAGCTAGCTCACAGCCAGGCAGAGAGAAGACCCAGGCATGTGCCTGGCATCTGGTGGGTCCTTAGTGTCATTCACACACATCACATCCCGTATCATCAGCCCCACAGTTGTAACATTGCTCCTATGCTCATGGATCATTAGGTATTCTCCTGGCATCTGTTCCTTCCATACATACTAAGATCCTAATGTATAAGCAGAAAATTTGTAAAAGAGAAAACAAAATTAAATTTCAAAAACTGTAAAATGTCAAGAATCAGAAATTCAAATTAAAAACCACAGTGGAACCTTTTTCACTTCTAAAATTATCAAAGAGTTTTAAATGGTAATACTCAATTTCAGCAGGAGTGTTGTAAAAA
Source organism: Okapia johnstoni (assembly GCA_024291935.2). Taxonomy (NCBI): domain Eukaryota; kingdom Metazoa; phylum Chordata; class Mammalia; order Artiodactyla; family Giraffidae; genus Okapia; species Okapia johnstoni. Next base: position 51,502,525 of record CM044313.1, read on the forward strand.
GAAGCCTCTGCTGCTGATGATGATCCTGCTCATGGTCAAGCCTGGTAGCTTGTTGGTGCTGAATAGAGAGTTGTTGAATGAATGAGAAGTTCAAGACATTATGCCTTCCAGTTCACCTTTGGCTAGGCCTGGCCCACCCATGCTTGTGATGGTTTTCGCCTGCAGAACATCAAAGGCACTGCAAAGCCTCCAGCAGACAGCTATTTTATGAGGGCCTATCTGCCCTAGAATAGTTTCTTTATCATTCTGACAAACAGCCCCAGGGGTAAATGACCATATCTCTCTCCACTCTGAAAATTCTCCTGGGCCCTGGTGGAAAATGTGATGAGTTTTGCAATGGACTCAAGCGTGATTCATGCTCTTTGCAAGTAATTTGTCAAGAGGGCATTCAACAGCATAAACTGTTCTTTCCAGGAAGGCTTGGCTAGTGGTGTGTGTTGGCTTAATGCAAACCTACTTGGTTCTATCAATGCCTACGTGAGCCACAGAAGTGGTAGTGGGCTGCCGCTGTTTGTTCATCTTGGGAGGTCTTCAACTGGTGGTGAGCTAACTCTCTCTTAACAGAATCCTCAGAATACATTTGGGTCAGAAAGAGACAAAGGAAGCACAGGATTCTAGAACCATTAGGACTTAACTTGCTTTTATTGCAGGTGAGAAAACCGAGGCTCAGCAAGGTGAAATAAATGCCCAAAGTTAAACAGCCACAACTAGAACCCCAAGAAACTAATTCCCAATCTTGGGCTTTTTCCACTTGAACAGTGTGGGTCACAGAATCTTTCATGGAGCTCCAGTTCTAAAAAATTTTCTAGGAGAGAAAGGCAGGATGAGGTTTTATGATAAGTTTTTGAAAAACACTATATGCACTGTACTGTTTCCATCCCCACTGTTGCCCGGAGATTTACAGTACACCTCAGAATTTAAAAGGCTCCGAGAAGCCATGCAGCAAGGAAAGCTTTTAAAGTTGTTTAAATCATGTTTTCCAAGTTCGTATGATCACAGCATCTCTGTTACACTCACTATTGGGCCAAAGACAAGACTCAGAAATAAATATCTGTTGCTCGCCCGGGAAACCTTCTGGTCTAAAACACTGGAAGAGACTAACAGATTTTCTCCTCTATCTTCCTTCCCAAACCCTATTCCTATAGCAATGCTGTGAACTGGCCCGTTTCTTGCCCATATGAAATCTAAACTTTACCAGCATTGTAGTTATGCCATCTCTAAAGCACCTGATATGCCTTGCACCCAGCCTGGGTGGAGAGTTTACTCCACGAGTCCAGTCCTATAGACCCTCTTAGTCAAATACAACTTGGTTTTTGTTTTTGTGTTAACCAATGCATCCTCTTCAAATAGAGCAAGACTTTGCATTTTCTGCTTTATGGAACTTTTCCTTAGGTTTAACTATAATCTCTCGCTCGTTAAGTCGCTTCAGTCATGTCCCACTCTTTGCAATCCCATGGATGGAGGAGCCTGGTAGGCTGCAGCCCATGAGGTCGCGAAGAGTCGGACGCGACTGAGCGACTTCACTTTCACTTTCATGCACTGGAGGAGGAAATGGAAACCCACTCCAGTATTCTTGCCTGGAGAATCTCAGGGACGGGGGAGCCTGGTGGGCTGCCGTGTATGGGGTCGCACAGAGTCGGACACGACTGACGCGACTTAGCAGCAGCAGCAGCAGCAGCATAGACATGCGGTTCATAAGATGTGAACCTTTGTGAAGCGTATGGTTACATCACCCGTGGAGAGGTTTGGGGACAGAGAAACTGGAAAATGTTGATCCCTTGTCATGCGTTCTCTCCCCCGTCGACCACAGGCACAAAGCCGCACAGACCCCTGCCACGTCAGGCAGGTTCCTCTGATGTTAAAACCAGAGGAGCCCTCGTGTGGAAAAGCCTGAAGTGTTTTTACGATTTTTGCTTGAGCCCTTGGGCTGGAAATGTCTCTTTTGAGTTCAATGGGCACTTGAGTCCCATTAGTAGAAGAAAGGCTTAAAACTCCTGAAGCTTTCAGGCCCATGTCTGATATGGACTAAACTGTGGGACCCCGACATAATCTGGGAGTGGATCTAGACAATTCTGTCTCCATTCTGGGCACCTGAGAAACAAGGAAAAGACGACAGATTAGAATGGAAAAGGAAGAGACATCGAGTGATTTATGAGGAAAGATTAAAGCAGTTAAAAAAGATAGTTTGGCCAAGATATGTCCAAGATTAGAGAGCAAGGTTAAAAAGTCCATAAACATTCATAAAAAGTTTTCTGTCACACAGGTACATACACACACACATACACCAACCCCCCACAGATAGAGTTAAATGTCTTTTCTTTTAGAGTGTTAAAATAGGCTGGTGTAAGATTTATTGAACAACTGAAAGGGTCTAGCGGTTTCTCTCAGGGAAACGGAACCAGAAGTTTAGCTTGGGGGAAGCAGAGGGGAGTTAGGGGAGTGAATTCTGTCCAAGCACATTCTCTGAAAGTGGTTTTCTCTTTTGTGAGCAGGTGTAATGGCTAAGGGGCTTCCCAGGTAGTACTAGTGGTAAAGAACCCGCCTGCTAATGCAGGAGACATTAGAGATGAGGGTTCAATCCCTGGGTCAGGAAGATCCCCTGGAGGAGGGCAACCAACTCACTCCAGTATTCTTGCCTGGAGAATCCCATGAACAGAGGACCCTGGAGGGCTACAGTCCATGGGGTCACAAATAGTTGAACACGACTCATGTGACTGAACATGCACGCACACACACAAGCACACACATAATGGCTTGGAGGGCAATATGGGTGAACTTTATATTGTCCCTCATTCCTGTAATTGGATGCTTTTGATGCAATAATTCATGGCAGAAGAAAAACTTGAGATAATAAATTGTTGTCATTGCTGTGAGCAATGACTGGCTGCCATTTTTGCCAGCCAAGATGAAGCCGGAAGACTTGATTTGCAGTTCGTTATTTCATTTGAGACTTGCCTAAAAGTACAAAAGGGCTTCTGGTAACTTTGTTGTGTCCTTGCCTTAGAATACAGTGACTGGCTGCCATTTGTTCTCATAGTATTATATTTCTCATAAAATTATGTAGCATTCCAAGTTAGTCTCCCAAAGTACACGAACTCTCTAAACACAGACTATTCATAAGAAGAGATGAGGCCTCTAAGGTTGTCCAAACAGAAGACATGTTATTCTCAGATGTACCAAAGACCTTGTTGGAAACCTTGACTGGCAGGATGAAATTGGAGATGATCCACAAAGCCAATAGATTGGAGCTGAGTCAGAGAAGCACTAGACAAAGCACTGAGACTCCCAGCTCCTTGTTTTGCCACTCATCTTTCTGCAGTGTTGCCCATTAAAAAAATAAGGTGTTTATTTTACAAGTAATATACATTCACAGTGGGGGAAATTAGAAAATCCATTTCAGTTGTAATAGACGGCATTATAGCTACCAAATTTTCACCATCGCCTGTATCCATGTTCTCTGCAAAGACTTTGCGGATCGTTCCACTAGAAACAGTCCATTTCCTTCCCCTACCAGCTTAGGCTTGGCCCTGCGGGCAAAACAGACAGAGAACCAGCTCCAGACCAAAGGTGAAGAGAGAGTACGTGTTTCCACTCGTTCCCTTGCCCTTCTGCTCTGGTTGGCCTGCAGTCCACGGAAGATGAAACACGTAGAGCAGACCTGGACCCAGGCTGCTGCTTGAAGCAACATCCAACTGAGATGAGCTCCAGGAGGCAGTGAGGGAAAAAAGAGTGATTGTTATCCTAGGTGCCGAATTTTGGGGTGATTTGTTACACAGCAATACTGTGGCTAAGTGCTGCAATTATAAAAAGGAAATTAATTCCTTTTAATTAATCCCACTAACTAGAGATAATCAATATTTGGTACCTCCCCCTAGTGTTTATTCATGTATATGTGTGTTTGTGCTATGTGTATGCTAACTTATAAAGCTATATATATATATAAGATACACTGTTTGAAAGTTTACCTCCCACTTAATTGGGAAATTTTTCCAAATCAGCAAATATATTTTATATATTTTGTAACATATTTTAGCATATTTGAATGACTCTATAGTGTTCTGCAATATTGATGTAGAGAATATATTTTCAAATTTTAGTTCCTGAATTTGGGTAGTAGCTGGATATGCTTTCTTTGTAAACAAAACAATAATATGCAGACTCAAACGTAAAACTGCCTTTAACACATACACTCCCCAATACATATCCCTTCACTCCCCAGAAATAATCTGTTAAAAGATAGATTTGTCTTCATTTAGATCTTTTGTCCATACGTTTAGTGCATGTACCAACATGCCCATACACATATGGAATTTTAAAAGTGAATGGCATTACAATGCTTTTATCACCCGCAGATTTTCTTTTTTACTAAACAGTTCCCTTTAGAGATTATTGCATATCAGTCATATAAGTTTACCTCATGACGTTTAATTGCTGAAAGTGCATGCGTGCTCAGTTGTGTCCAACTCTTTGCGACCCATGGACTGTACATATCCTGCCAGGCTCTTCTGTCCATGGGATTCTCCAGGCAAGAATACTAGAGTGGGTTGCCATTTCCTCCTCCAGAGATCTTCCTAACCCAGGGATCAAATTCATGTCTAATGCTTTACAGGCAGATCCTTTACCTGCTGAGCCATCTAGAAGTCGCCTTAATTGCTGAATAACGTACCACAGTAAGGACATGCTACAATTTACTGACATACCTCGTCATTAGTAGACATGTGAGTTATATCCAAGTTTTTGGACTGTTCAGTGAACATCCCTCTTCCTGCCTCTTTGAGTAAATACACAAGTGTTTCTCCAGAATCAGTACCTTGAGGGGAATTCCCAGTTTGAACAGTCCCTGCCAAAGTGCTTTCCAAAAGGCTGCCTAATTCACCTTCCACCAAGAGTGTGCCAGAGAACCCGTGAGCCCCAACAGCAACCAAGACGTCTGTACTTATGTCCAACTAACTGTGCAGCTGGCTTCAGAATCTCCACTTCCTAAGCTTTCAAATGGTCATAATTCTTTCCTGGTCATTGCTAAAGAGAATTATTGAAGGAAGAACTTACCACTATGGACACTAGCGTTGGGCTCACCGGACTGTCGCCTGCTAGCCTTTCTCCACGTAGACCTTTACTTCATCAGCCCAGCCCACTCTCTTTCCTGCATTCACACATTTCATTTCCCCTAAGCCTCCACATCCTTCATGCTTTTCAAAACCCAAGTTCTTGCTGTCTTTCAAGGTTAATTGCAGGACCCTCCTTTATCACATGGTTTACTGGCCACTGAGCAACCACACATGTCCTTGCTGTGCCACTTCGCTTTCCTTTTCTTCGAATTACCAGCCACTTCATAATGATGTTAAAATGGATGCTATTTGTTGATTCTTAACTCTGTATGAACCATGGTGCCAAATGCTTTGTAGACGTTATCTCATTTATCATCACTATGCTATTATTATTTTCATCTTACAAAAGACATTCCAGAGGCTCCAAGTGTTTTAAACGACTTACTCAAGGCCACCCATAAGTGGTGGAGCCGAGGTTCAAAGCCACATCTACAGGCTGCAAATCCTGCCGTCAACCACTGTAAGGTGGTCCCTACCCCATCATTCCTGAAGGCAGGGGCAGAATCCTGCCTTTCTTTGCACTGTTTTCACAACATAACACAATGCCCTGCGCTACTCATAAATCATGTTGATGGGCTGAAGTTTCTCCCCTTCCGGTCCACATTCCAGGCATGAACAATCACTCATTCCTCATGTGGCATATCCCATCACAGAAGTCCTAGGGAGAGAGTTAGGATTATGTTGAGTACATGCTACACACCCAGGCCTTATGCAAGAGCTGTCTGGGCTACATAAGAAATAGATTACACAGTCCTTTGGCTTAAGGAAATTCTACTCCATCTTGGAAGGATAAGATGTGAACAATTGGAACAAATTGTTAGGAATCAAAATGTTCCAAAACACCTACCTAGGAAAAAAAGAATCCTGAGTTAAATCAAGAGTCATATGGCATTGCAGCAAGCCACCTGGAAGAGAAAAATCTCCATCAGGGTCGGGGACACTTGAACTGGCCTTTGAGAAATGGGTGGAATGAGGTGGGTGGGAGGACATTGCCAAGGTAAGGAAGAGTCAGAATGAGGCTGTGGGTCCAGATGTTCAACTCCTCCTCCTCCTTTCCCATGCCCTGAGCTTCCCTGCTCCCCCTTTTCCCTCTCTACAAAGTGTGGGTAATGATATAGTACATCACTTGTACTTAAAAAGATAATAAAAATGATCTAATTAAGACCATGCTCGTAAAGCCCTTTGAACTCTCTTACAGAAGGGAAGTGAGTATAAAAAGGAAAGTTATTATTAGCATGATTGTAGGATAACCCCTTCTGTAAAAGCCAGAGCAATTCTCCTTTTATAATTAATTTCAGTCCTAGAAAGCAATGGCATTACAGATTCCTGCACTGAGAAATTTCTCTATCTCTAGGTTTCAGACAAAGCAATTGAAAAGCAATTCCACCTAGAAAATGGAAATAGTCAAAAATGATCAGGCCCCACTGATATCTGACTGGGTCAAAGATTTTATATACAGGGAACAATTGGAACAAGTCAGGTGATAAAGGGGATTTTGAACTAGGGATTCCATCAGAAGCCTGAAATGTGGCCAGTCTAGCCCTGGGCCGAAATGACCAAATCTCATACTTAAGCCCATTAGAACATGTTTGCACAAAACTATTAAGCAATGCTGGTTGGTTGTGTCCAAAAAAACAGTCCACACAGTAAGTGTATTGTTCCCAGCATAATTCTAAGATCTGACTTCCAAGATTGGAGCATGTTCCCCCAGAAAACAAACTTTGAAAAAGGAGAGAACTGGCAACTACATAAACTATAGGTTCAGGCGATACCTCCATCTTATGGAAGAGGATGTGGTGTGCTCAATGTGGCCAAGACGGTGGGACGGCCATCAGTTTGTCAATGTGGTTAGAGGCAGGCAGATTGCGACTAACCCAGAAAGGAATTTGTAACATTTGGAGCTTGTGAAGAGTGAGTGATACTGACTTCACCCTGAGGTGGTGAGCATCCCAACCATGGAGGTATTCAAATGCCGAGAGAGAGACACTAGAGAAGGGGTTCCTAAAACAGAGAAAATTGAACTAGAGGACTTTCAGCTGCCTAGTTAAGCCTATGATCAGCGTGTTTCCTCACAATCCCAGGTGGCTCTGAGTATAAAATGAACCTGAGCCCAGGAATGGAGTGGGGGCCGACTTAAAGCCCCCTGTGCAAAATGTTCTCCAGCTGCCAATAGTTCAGCATCACTTGTGAGTGCTGAACTCAGCCCTGGCTTCAATATTTCTTGAATGAGGAGTAGCAGAGTCTAGGGTTTGGGGACCTTTTTTTTTTAAGAAAATAAGTACACCGTGATCTGAGAAAAAAACATAGTGCCCCCTGCTCTGGATGGCTTTTCCTCCCAGGAGTTTGTTAACCCTGGTGTTATCACGGCCCAAGGAGCTCAAGGTATGAGATCAAAGACTTAAGGAGGCAATAATAATAACACAGCAATAACAACAGTAAAGATAATAATAGCAACACAATGACCACCACTGAGGTCTGAACTCCATCTGAACTAGAATAACTCATTTAATCCCATTTTACAGGTAAGCAGAGCCAAGATTTGGAAGTAGACAGTTTGGATCCATGTCCGGGCATGTAACCATTATGCTACACTCTTGGCATTTAAGAATTTTTCTTTATCTAAATGTCATCTGTTTTATGTGCTGTGTTTCCAGAACTTTCTCTCCACCCTTTGGGGGTGTGTGCTCTTGGAGTCATAGCAGTAGGTCTGGTGTCAGCAGATCAAGCCCTCCTTGATCCACCTCTCCTCTCTGTCACTGACCAGCTGGGTGACCTACTCCATCTCACCAAGCCTGCTCTCTCATCTACGCATCAGAGGCAATAATACCTCCCTCTCGGGTTTCTTATGGGGCTGAAGACTGGACATGTCTGTGCTGCCCCCAGCATGGTGACTGGCACAGATGGGACACTCAATACCTGGGCTGTATCACAAGGAAACACTCTGGAGCTCCTGTGTCAGGTGTTTCCGGATGTGGCATTTTTCAGAGCATCATGTTGACAATGAAGGTGAATATTCCGGTCTGTAACTACAGGTCACTTGCCTATGTCTGGGCCTTCATGAGACCAGCCCAGGCTGGGCAGGCAGGGCCCACCAGAAACCCGTGGTTCGATTGATTCACCACTTGAGACATGTCAGGGCAGAGACTCGTCTCCGTGGTGTTTACTGCGAAAGCTGCCAAACACGCTCAGTGAGCAGGAATGACAGCCTCCCTCTCCCCACGGCAGGATCCCTGGAGCCCGTGGGAAGTCAGCAGCACACAAGATTCCATGAAGCCCAGTCAGGATGCTTGCAGGGGGTGGGGTGCTGCTGAGAGTTATACATTAATTTAGGTAAATTCAGATTTATCTCCCATTGCTCGCAACTTGATGGGAATCAGAATTATAGGATGCTTCAAAGAACCCTGATAATTTTCAGGTGTTGGGAATTTTTTAGTAAAAGGCAACAGAAAAAAATACAGGGCCATCAGCATGTCTTTTCTCATATATAGGGCCATGGAATCATCCACAGAGCCGGATTGGCGCTGGAAGCTTTAGGGACAGTAGCTATGCCTTGTACCACAGTGCAAAGCCAAAGGACCGCAGAGCGTGAAACCAGGGACATACATTCGTTTTGCTAGAATTCAAATGGAATGGGGTTGTGTGTTTCCATGTAAGAGCCATGTGGCTTTAAAGGGTTGTGTAAAGAGAAGTTTTGCAAACAGATCCCTTTCCCATGGACAGAGACTGTCATTTGAGAACCTTTGTCATTGCTTAATGCTTGTGGTATGTAGGGTGACCAGCAATCTCAGTTTGCCTGGGATGGAGTCATTTCCAGGACATAGGATTTTGTTTTAAAACCAGGACAGTCCATGGTAAACTGGGAAGAGTGGATCGCCGCTCCATGCCTCCTAACCCTTTAGATTCTGGTCCTCTCCTCCCCTACTCCTCTCCCCTTTCTCCACCAGTACAGCTCAGTAGTTTCTGTTTGGCTGCACAGCAGAGTCATCTGGGAGCTTTGGAGACTCTCAATGCCTGGGCCACACCTCCCATCCATCAAATCACAAGCTCTGGCAGTAGGGCTCAGGCTTCAAGCATCAGGGTTTAGATTCACTGCTCTAAGTGGGCACCAAGTGAACAACCGGTGGGGAGCAAGATGGGGCTGCTAATGGCCACTCCCATTTAAAGGAAATCCTTCTGTAAATCGGGACTCCTCATGGTAAGAATAAGTTCGTGTTAACTGGGTTGATGAATTTGTATTTCTCTCTCAGCATCTTCTAAAAACAAAGCCCACCAGGAGATGCTTATGTGCAGTGACTCAGTGGTAAAGAATCTACCTGCAATGCAGGAGACTCAGAGATGCAGGTTCAATCTCTGGGTCTGGAAAATACCCTGGAGGAAGACATAGCAACCCACTCTAGTAATCTTGCCCAGGAAATTCTATGGACAGAAGGCCTAGTGGCTACCATTCATGGGGTTGCAAAAGAGTCGAACATGACTGAAGGACTAAACAGCAACAACTCAACATCTTCTAAAAACTAAACCCACCAGGAGACGTTTATGTGCAGCGACTTATCTCTAAGTCTGTTGGAAAATAATTGGCATTGATAGTTTCTACAACCAAATATGCTTGAAAAGTAACATAATGAATTGCACTTGGATATTACTAAAAGGCTCTCATCACTGAGCATGCTAGCAATCTTCACAGCTCATACAATAGTTATCTTAACCTGACCCCTGACTTGTGGTTTAAGACCTGAAGGACCAAGAAAATAAGGGCACTGAAGACAGACTGACCAGGGTTGGATCTTTCTTCTGCCACTTACTCTGCTTACTCAAGTCATTTTGCCTCCCTGAACTTCAGTGTGCTGATCCATGAAAAGGGGATGATAATGGTGTAATGATGACTTTTTCAAAAAGTCGCTGGAAGGTAAAATAAGGGAATGAATGTGTTGAGTTTTACCCAGGGCCTGTCACCTGACAGTCACTCAACAAGCAGGAATGTCTTCACCCTCTCCAGGGATAATCAAGTAAGTGTGCATCAACATGAAAGATGGTTGCTGGGTGTGTGGGAAAATCACTATTTGCAGCTTTGAAACTGTGGGTTCCCCTCCTGAGCCAACAGAATCCTTCATCCAGAACAACAGGCAGTTGAATTCCTTCCCAGCCTATTTACACAGCATTCCTCCCAGCTCTCTGGAAGACACGGGATTGACATTTGAGCCATAGGCTTTGGTCAGTGCCTTCCCGAGCTGCTGCTTTTGATGTGGGCTTAGGTCACTGGGAATAAAGCCCCTTTCATCAGCAGAGGCGAGAAGGAAAGGAGTGTGTGCTCAGAACTGAACTCAGTCTGCTCCAGAGAGACAGAGAGGGGAGGGTGAGGAGCATCGGTTGCAGATGAAAGCTCCTAACCCAGTGAGAAGAGCTGCCTATACCGGGTCCAGGGGAGCAGCCTGGCGGGGGGAAAGGGGGCTTCTCCACCTGTTTTAAGGTGGAGCCTCTGATCCAGCTCCATTCACCCCCAAGTCCTCCCTGCCTCCCTCTCCAGCGCTCAGTGAATCCTTCCTGCTCACCATTCTTGGTTTTACAGTATGTAACGTTCTTTGCCCCAGTAAACAAATGGGGCACGATTGGCTGGCATCTTCCTATAAAAGGAAAATGGGTTTTCTCCAGTCTCCGGGTGTCGTCACCTTGTTGGATGGTGTGTACACACCACTGGTTTCTTTGATGATCGTCTCCTTCATCCCAGGGAACCTTGGGGGGGTCAGATGTTTTGGATGAAGGTGGTATGCAGCAGTTAACTGTTTACAGGATTAATCGCCATTTATTTAGTTCCTGGGAGAAACATGGATTTTATTATAGACTAGAGGCCCCCTAATCTGAATGATGATCAGAATCAACCAAAGAGAATCCAAAAATCCAGATTTCTTGGCTTTACACAGATCTAACAACTCTGAATCGCTGGGGTATGCGGGAGAGGGACCTCCAGATAGGGAGGGTCAGAGCTGAATTGAGTTTTAGGACACCCATCTGGTATCTCGGGGAACTGCTTGGCGTGGGGGGAAAAAACCCATACATTTGGTGACCGGGAGAGTCTGAGGTGAAGTTTTCCATGTGGGCCATAGGGAGAGACACACAGGAGATGTGCGTTTCTACAGTTGCTCTCAGTTGAAAGCCTGGGATGACTACATCTGTTTTTGTCCCCCAATGACATGCCCTCAATGTGAAGACAATGCTACACGTTCAGACTGCCTGCACCGTCTCCCTCAGACTTACGTCTAGCCGTTAGAGCACCCGCCTTTCTGCTTGTCCTTCTGACTCCTGCAAAACCTGGCCTTTTGCAAAGTGCCAACTCTTCAAATATAGGCCACTTTGTGCCCAAATGCTTTTTCCAAGCAGATGAAATCAACTGATTTCTCTCAGCATACGCCTAACAGTTTCTTTTGAAATTGCCTTTTGAAGTTCACTTTTAGCTCTATGTAGCATTTAGAACTTTTGAGAGGCTGCAGGAATCTGAAAGTAACAATTTTCAGCCCTGGTGGAATTACTTAACATCCTGCACATCTCAGTTGATCATGTGGGATATATTTTTCCTAATGATAGCATGGTCTTGAAGGACAACTGACTAAATTTCCCCCAAAGTCATTCAGAGTCCCTTCTACTGCCTTCTGGACGCACTTCTACAACAACATGTGTTTTAATAATGATGTGGACAGAGGTACAAGGAGCAGAACATGAAGGGAATTCTTAGTTCTGAGATGGGCAGGAGGGGCAGGAACACCCTTGAGGTGGAATCCCAGAGCTGGGCACAAAATCCACATTTACTGGTTTCTAATTTTTTATTTGTCTGATTGTTTTGGTTTCGCTGAATCTCAGTTTCCTTGGACCTAGAGGGGTAGGTAATAACTATTGGTGGAAATAGGAGCTTATTGTGTACTTAGCACTGCTAGGGCTTTTGGATGGATGCTGTCTCGTTTCATCACTACACAGCCTGTGTAGTCAGCACTATTATACCCCTTCTTCCCCATGTTACAGATGAGAAAGTTGAGGCAAAGAGAAGCAAAATGAATTGTCTGAGGCCATAAGTCCCAAAACTGCCTCCAGAGTCTGTGTCCTTTGTCCCTCAGTGACACTGTCAACAACTTTCTTAGGCCTGTGGATGTTGTGGGAAAGGACCACCTTCTATCGCGCCTGTGGATGCTGTGGGAAAGGACCACCTTCTATCGCTAACCCATCTGCAGGTGTCATTGTCACCTCCACCATCTCGGAGAGATGGCACATGGGCTCTAAGGTCAGCACCCAGTTATTCTTGAAACTCATCACTGCCTTTGCACACTACCCTGTTTGCAGCATCAGACATACAGGTGGACTTGACACCTGGGACCTGCCCGTCTCCATCTGCTCCCACTGCTCCTCCTCTCCCACGTGTCGGAACCCAAAGGTGGGACTCAAATCAGAACTTTCCTTAAAAAGTACTTACAGCAAAGCAACCATGTTTTCTCCAGCTTTTATCCGTATTTTCATAGTTATGATACAGCAGGAGCACCAGGCACCCTGAGTGAGTACTTCATACGAGTCCTGTACTGAGCTGATGGAATCATGACCTCATTTAATTATTGCAAATACCTTGCAAGGTTGCTGCTCCTATCTTAAAAATGAGAAAACAGAATTAAATCACCCCACTTACTAACTAAGTGACGGAGCTGGGAATGGAACCACGTGCATGGGATTCCGAATCCATTCCGTCCGTTTCTGCCCTTTGAAACTTGTGGTGTCAAAATGTCTGTTTCCCCCGCTATGTGTTTCACAGGCATCTGTTTTCTCTTCGTTTACTTAATGTCTATCTTCTAAAAGCAACCTGAAAAGAGGTTGAAACAGCATTCTGGAGCGACCTCTGGGCTCCAGGATTAAGTTTTATTCTTACCCAAAGGGTCGTAATGATAAATCACAAACAAGACTCACTACTCGTCCACACTGTTTCACTCTGCCTGCAGCTCATCTCTTCTTCAATCTCTCTCCTACTCTCTGCCTCCACACTTTGAGAGTCTGTTTCTATGAGAAAAGTGTGATAGCATCTACCCCCGTGAGCATAAATTATCTCACTTTGTCTTTCAAAAAGGTCAGTTTGATTTGAAAAAGTGAGGAACTGATGCAGAAGCCACTGAGTGATTTGCCCTTAGTCACAGCAGTGGTCCCTGGCAGAATTTGGTGTGTGGGGGTTAGTCGCTCAGTCATGTCCCACTCTTTGAGACCTCATGGTCTGCAGCCCGCCAGGCTCCTCTGTCCATTGAGTTTTCCAGGCAAGAATACTGGTGTGGGTTGCCATTTCCTTCTCAGGGGATCTTTCTGACCCAGGGATTGAACCCATGTCTCCTGCATTATCAGGGGGATTCTTTACCACTGAGCCACCTGGGAAGCCCACCTGGCAGAATTAGGAATTGGCAAAGTCCTTTGATGGCAAATCCATCAGAACAGCAGCCAAGCTAGTCAAAGCCAAGGGGCTCCTGCTGCCTGCCTGGGACCTCTCCCTCTCCCCACCTCTTCTGGCTTCACCCTTAAGTCAACAGTGGGTGGTGGAAACACTGCAGACTTGGAGAATGAACGCTTTGGGGTTTGATTCTTGGTTCAGCTTCTCACTGGCAACTTTTAAGGCTCAATTTCTTTAGCTGCCAAAGGAAGGCAACACCAGCCTCTGCAGTGTGTTCTGAGGAGTCAGTGAGAGAATGGTGAGTGAGGAAAGTTGCACATGTGTGATTCGAGGTGCTTACCCAAAATGTATATCTTCCAAGTCCTTTGTCTCCTTCTACACAATGCCCATCTAGATAAAAAGGAACCCACGGTGCCTTTCTCCTTTTGTGTCACTTATGTTGGTGTTTCTTGGCTGTCATGTCACAGCAAGTAGGACGAGAGCTAAGTTGCCAGCAATAAAAGGGGGAAACAGTACAGGAGAGATACTAAGATTGAGGGCTCTGGAGTCCAGCTGCTTGAGCTCCTTCCTATGGCGAGCTTTGCTCCTAATCAGCTGAGCAAATAACTCCTAAGCCTCAGGTTCTTTCTCTGTAAAAGGGGGTAATAGTACCTTCCTCAGAGGGGTGATGCTGTCATCATACTTGGTAGACTTCCTGGCATATAGTAAATGCACAACACATTTCAGCATCATAATCATTTTTTATTTATACTAGTTACAAAGGATGAAATTTAGGAATCATTTCATTTTTTTAAAAATCAGTTCTGATTCAAATTTATCACTATTTTGTCACTTTTTCTTGCATTCTGAGTGGAAGAGAAAGGGGCAGGGCCATAGCTATAGCCAAGAAATGCTCAGAGTCCTAAGAATGCCCACAGAGTGTCAAGCATGTGAGTGGCATGTGACATCTGACATCCAAACTGAAATAATAACACATGTATAGTGTTTATGATATGCCAGGCATTCTTCTAGGTGCTTTATACTTATTAATTCATTTCCCCCTCACCAGCATTCCATAAAGTACTATTACTGTCACCATTTCATAAACGAACAAAACTGGGCAGAAGGGCTAAATGATTTGCCTAAGACTACATAGTTAGTACCAGAGTCAGAACTTGAACCCAGGTAGTCCGGCTACAAAGCTTACCCTCTATGCTATACTGTCAAACAAACAAATGTAGAAAACCACTAATTGTAATATCATGTTCTTGATTAAAGAACTTAAAAATTCCAACAGTTGATTGCCTAATTGAGCTTTCAAGCACAACTGGTCTGTAAAATAGGACTCAGTCACAATTTCTGCATTCCATTTGGAGTTCCACTTGTATATTTATTTAATCAGATACATTCCAAATAAGGCAGAAGCCTTTGGGTTTCAGCTCCCTGGCATCTGGGCCTTGGGGAGGAGCAAGAGCAGAAGAGCTTCTTCCCAACCCCCCTGTGGTAGGTCAGTCTAAGATGACCTCCAGTGAGTCACACATTCATACAACCCCCGCTCCTTGAGTGCAGGCGGTACCTGTGACCAGCTTCAAGCCAGTAGATAATGGCAAAGGTGATGGATGGATGTCACCCTGGAGATAGTGCAGAGGGAGAGAAGCTGCCATGTTTTGAGAGGGGACCACCACACACAAGCACCCAAACGACGGCCAGCAAGAAAGTGGGTTCTACAGCTACTAGGAGCTGAATTGTGCTGACAGCCCAGTGAGCTTGAAAGTGGTCCAGAAAGTACCACATCCCGCCAACACCTCAGCTTTGTGAGACCCTGAGAAAAGGACCCAGTCAAATTGCACCCTGAATCCTGACCCACAGAAACAATGGGATAACAAATACACATTCGCCCAAGCCTCTAAGTTTGTAATCATTTGTCACATGGCAATAGAAAATGAAGATGCCCTGCTTTTGTCATCATGCAGGTGGAGAAGTTGGACTCAACTAAGTAGTACCCAGAGGGTATAGAAAACAAACCTGCCAACTAATCTAACTCCTTAACTTAGCCCCAAAGGGTGTCTTTCAGGCATCAAGTTAAAAATGAGAAGAAATTCAGACCGATTCTATACCTAGGATCATCAATAAACCAACAGAGAGATGTTTCTTCCTTCTGAGCTCATTTTTCCCCAACTGGGAATTTTTCTTGTTCTGCAAGGCTGTAGACTTGAAGAGCACAGCTCCTCAGGAGTCTATCCTGTTCATCCTCCTGGCTCCAGGAAGGGCCCCATCTAAATCCCATCTAATGAAAGGGTGTCTACTCTTTACTTAAATGTCTCCCTTGACATTCCAGTGACTTACAACCTCCAACCTCAGAAGGTTCTTTCTGTCTACTGGAAGGTCTCCTTCCTAAGCCTTCTTTCCTTTGGCCTCTTCTCAGAGGAGTGGAAGGTGGGCTGTCTGCATCGTATGAACAGTTACACTTCATATATTTGAAGGCAGATAAATCCCTCTTAATGCCTGTCTTCCTGAGGCTGAAATCCCCTCACTCCCCCTGCACCTCTGTAGCTCCCTGGCGTCTCTTGCATTGGCTTCCTGCTACCTGCATCTCTTACTAGAGGGTATGGAGACTCAGCCATGTGAAGTCACAATTTTATCAGCTTGGGGGGAATCGGAGATTCTCTTTGACCACAATGTAACTGAAGAGAGCCCCACATGTTATTAGGAGGTAAAAAGATTAGGAACTAGAAATAGGGAAGGAAAATAAGGAAACGGGAGCTTGTGAAACTTCTTAGGGAATTAAGCAGGTGCTGGCAGACGCAAGTAGGAATTAGTCCAGAAAAAAATTTATCATTGATGTTATAAGGAGAAATAGGAGTTGAAGAAGGAGATGGTTTAATTTTGATCATGCATGCGTGCGTGCTTAGTTGCTTCAGTCGTGTTCGACTCTTTCTGACCCTATGAGCTGTAGCCCGCCAGGCTCCTCTTGTCCATGGGATTCTCCAGGCAAGAATACTGGAGTGGGTTGCCATGCCCTCCTCCTGGGGATCTTCCTAAACTAGGGTTCAAATCCACATCTCCTGTGGCTCCTATATTGCAGGCAAATTATTTACCACTGAGCAACCAGGGAAGCCAATAATTTTGATCAGTGGTTCTCAAAGTGTGATTTGGGGTGTCTTAGTACTTTCTAGGTCTGCTTCAGACCTAGATTATCATACACTTGTGACTTAAAACAACAGAAATTCCTTATCTCCCGGTTCCAGAGGCTAGAGGATCAAGGTCAATATGTAGGCAGGACCATGCTCTCTCTGAAGGCACCGGGGAAAGATCTGTTCCGTACTCTCTAAGTTTGTGGTGTTGCTGCCGGTCACCGGCCGTCCTTGGCTTGCAGACACATCCCTCCAGTCTCTGCCTCTCTTGTCACGTGGCCTTCTCCCCTGTGTCTCTGTCTCTCTTCTCCTTTTCTTACAAGGACACCAGTCACACTGGGCTCGTGATGCACCCTGTTCCAGTACAACCTCATTTTAACTACTTACATTTGAAATGACCCTATTTCCAAATAAGGTCCTATTCAGAGGTTCTGGAAAGGGCATGGATTCGGGGGAAGGGGGGGTTGGTGGGGAACCCTAACTCATTACTCCTAGAAATCAGTTATAGACGGAAACTGCTGGGCCCTACCCAAGACCTCTTCAATCAGAAGCTCCAGGGGAGGGCTCCACTGAGCTATTTTAACAAGGCCTCCAGGTGGATCTGATGCTTGGACCTTTTGAGAAAAGCTGATTTTGATACAACTAGAGGTATTTTCTCAGCTTCCCTGGTGGCTCAGCCGTAAAGAATCTGCCTGCAACGCGAAAGACAGGGGGTTCAATCCCTGGGTCAGGAAGATCCCCTGGAGGAGGGCATGGCAACCCACTCTAGTATTCTTGCCTGGAGAATCCCATGGACAGAGGAGCCTGGCAGGCTACAGCCCACGGGATTGCAAAGAGTTGGACATGACTGAAGCAACTTAGCAGGCATCAGGCAGAGGCATTTTTCAAAATACACACCAAAGTGACCTTGATTGACTCAGAGTTCAGAATTTACAGACGTAGGAGAGGAACCTCAGTGACATGCAAAGTGGGCCATTTCATCTGCGATCGCGTCTATAAGTTTGTTTATTTGGTGGGGAAATATTATTTTTCTATGAGTACCTTTAGAGGACGCCTTGCATTTACATATCAGGAACCAATGTGTAACTGGTTTCTGTCATCATGCACTCAAAGACAACCCAAGAAAAGCCCTGAGTGGAAAAAGACACTGATCTTAGATCACAGTTCATAAAGAGCCCTCGACCCCTGCTGAAAGGACTCAGCCTCACTCATAATAGTACAAAGGATTATGAGGGAAGTAACCTCCAGGATCCAAACAAAGCTCCAAGAACCAGTCTGAGACCCCAAGTGGCGAAGTCCAGGCTCAAGGCAGCACAGGAGGAAAACACAGCAGGAAGAGGAGGAAGCATCCCCAAAGGAAGCATTTCCAGCTCTCCCTTTGCTAAATAAACACACCTGCCTGGGATGCTAGATGAAGGTCCTGAATTTTAGTACTGTCAGCAGAACTCCCCTGCAGGCTGCAAAGCTTCATGTCGTATCCTTCCAACTTGCTGAGTTTTTATTGCCGAGTGTGGCCTGGAGACTTTGGCTGCCTCTCGAGATGAAGTAAATGAAGGGACATGAAAAGAAAGTGAGAAAGCATCGGGAAACGCCCCTCCTGCTGTGTGTAGTGGAGAATAATCCTAGCAAAAAGAAATGGTAACGCATCCTTTGGGGACTCTACGCTGCTGCTTTGTGCCTGGGTTTCTGTTCTTCTGGAAGGAATTACGCGGTGATGTCGGCTCCTGCACAGGCGGCCAGGCTCAGGTTTCCCAGACAATATCCTGACTCTGGACGCATGTGTCTCGGCAAGATATATGTCCGTCGGCATGGGAGAGAGCGATGGCTGCTTGGTGGCTTGTATAATAAGCGAGGCAGCAGTTTTTATTTTTTAAAATTCACGTTCTTTTTGACTCAAACGTGCCTGGAGGAATAATACTGCTTGCTACCTCAATTTTATGCAGACTTAGTCCTCTTAAAAGCTTCTTAAGAGAGAAATCAGGCTATTTAGAACACCAAGTTTTGCTCAGACCCTGCATCTTTCCTGTAGGTGCTTTGAGATTTGGAGAGTGCTATATCTAAATAGTGTGGATGCCACTGGTTAGCTGCCACTTCAGCAAGCATGTATGGGGTGGGATGGGGCTTGAATGGTACCCACCCCAAGAGGATAGAAGGAGATGAGACAGGAGATAAGACCTTATGTAGACAAGACCCATCACCCTCTGTGTGTGTCATTTACCTTGCTGTCCTCCTTCCACTCCCACATCCCATCCCATCCCACCCCATTCATCCACCACTTTCCCTACCCTTGTATACTTAACCAACCTCCCTCCCCCTCCTCCCACCAGTCTCCAGAGAAGGAGTCAGCCAGGGGCCACCAAGGCCTTTACACCCCTCCTGCCCTGGCACCACCGCTCACAGGCATCACTGGATGATACCAGCAGAGTCCCTAGTCTCATCTCCAGGAGGTGGGCACCCAGAGGGGCAGAAGGAGAGGCCTGTCTCCCCAACCCACCCTTAACCCTCACTCCTCACAGGAGGGAAAAGGCACTTAGCGCCCCTGGAACCCAGAAGGAAACCAAGCTCAAGGGAAGTGATTTTTAAGAAGCAATAAGCCCTTCCAACAAAAGTCTGACTTTACTGCATCTACACATTCCAGGTGTTTACACACAGCCCAGTCCACTCCCCAAGCAGCTGTGGGTTAAGGTACAGGAGGAGCTTACCCCGTGAGAAATGTACTCTACCCATGGGTTCTGAAATGCCTGGAGGATCTAGCCATCAATAAAAAAAAGAATGAAATCATGCCATTTGCAACAACATGGATGGACCTGGGGACTGTCATACTGAGTGAAGTCAAACAGAGAAAGACAAACATATCACTTATATGTGGAATCTAAAAAAACAGTACACATGGACTTATTTACAAAACAGTCACAGATGTAGAAGACTGTCACCAAGGGGGAGGAGGGAGGAGGGATAGATTGGGAGACTGGGGTTGACATATACACACTGACGTATACAAAAATAGATCACTAGTAAGGACCTACTGCAGAGCACAGAGAACGCCACTCAATACTCTGCAATGACCTATGTGGGAAAAAGAATCTAGAAGAGTGGATATCTGTATAACTGATTCACTTTGCTGTACAGAAACTAACACAGCATTGTAAATCAACTATACTCCAATGAAAAGAATTTTTTTTGAGAGAAGCAAAAAGCCAATGTCAAAACCAAGCCAAAAAAAAAAAAAAAAAAGAGACAGAAAGAAAAAAGTTTCCCAAAATAGATCTCAGCAGGGAACACACTTCCTGTCCCTTTCAGTGTTTCAACATCAGCCGTTGGAATATTCAGCGGTACTGGGGGCCACAGGAGTGGGGAGCGGTGGATAGTGAGTCTGGAAATGTAGCTGTATTATGTTGTACCTGTTTTTTAATCAGCCTCAATAATGAGCAGATTTATTTAGATGCTGCTAAATTATGGTATAACACAAGGGTTATGCAATCAAAATATGAAGCACCTGAAACCTTTCGGGAAGCATTGACAAGCACTCTCATATAACGGCATGGGAGTGTCACTGTCAACAGCATAGCATACAGCGTCAGATAGGTCTAGGAAGGGATAAAAGTAAAGATAAGGGGCTCGCCCCAGCTATTATACACAGCCTGATGAATCGTTTTAATTAGAAAATGTGAAAAGTAATGCATAACATCCCAACGAAGGTCCCTCCTGGGGAAAATATTATATGTAGACCTTTTAAAGTTCTTTCTGAGTCTACTGCTGTTTTGTGTTGCTTTGGCACACAATTATTGAACATCTTTTTCATTCCAGTCCTTCTGCAAACTGTTTCTTTGATGGCCTTGCCTCTCTCGCATTTCCTGTTGGAGGAGGGGCTTACGTTTTTATTGTGTAATAAGGTTGCTTAAATCACTTCCTCAATCTCTCTCTGGAGAACAGGGTTTCGATAAAAACACTTCGGGGGCTCTCAGAATGTCTTTCCTTCGTTGCTGGCTGCGTAGGAAATGGGGGAAAATGGAAACTCTTGCCATGGATCCGGGCCTGGCACCGCAAGCACAGGTGAGTCTCCAGAGATTAAGTACAAATTGGGAGGCTGTGGGTGGTGCCCACATTTGTAACATTAGCCATCCACCCCGCTTCCTCCCTTCCCTGGGCCAACGGGAAAGATAAGTGTTAGGTTGCTTCCCCGCCTCCCTGCTGGCAGCTCTGCTCCCTCCGCAGGCTCATGTGTGTGCAGGCAGGCAGTGATGGGATAGCTGCTCACACTCCCTTGAAAATATTTATGGCTGAATATTGCAAATTGCCCTGGGAAGTTGGCCTATAAATTTCCTTGTGACCTCCACCTCCACACCTTCCCCCCATCTTGAAACTCAAGAGGAATCAATCCTAGAATGAAAAAAGGGAGGAAGAACTGAAATTTGATATTTCCTTATCTTCTTGGCAACCCTGAGTCTGCATGAGCCACTTGGTTGGCCAGGTGATTGACCCATAGGCTGAGAAGAAACAATTCCTGGAGGGGGTTTCCAAGCCGGAGCTGGAGATGGTTCAAAGGGACTCGGCCCGTTTTAGAGAGATTGACACCTCAATGTGTGGGCCACCAGCGTGTAAGTCTGGCCGGAAAGGAGGGGTTGCCCTCTCCTCATCTCTGGGGCAAGAAGTGAATGTTTGAAGCTAAACTGGCCCACAGGGGCTTGGTTGGGATTCAGCAGTGAGACCTCCTTGTGTGAGTTTCAGGAGACTCCCTTCCTTCTGACCCACGCTAGGGTATTAAACGGGGTGAGATGTCACGTGTGCCCAAGAAACAAGGCTGGCACTCAGACAGGACTTGCCATCAGAGAGGCATCAAGGTCTGAGGGCACTTGATGAAATGCGCAGGGCTGGCTGTGTGGCCACACGCACCCGCCTTTGTCTTCTGGCTCTGCGTCACATCAGTTAGGTGATTTTGATTCCCTTTACTTCCTCTGTAAGCTAGAAATATTTCTATCAACTTTAGAAGGTAATCATGAGAATGAAACACGACAAGGTCTATCACATCTTGCGTGACATCAAGCCCCAGGTGAGCCCTAATGAGGAGCCAGTTGTCACTGTCATTGATGTGATGGTGACATTGTGATGGCTTCCCAGGGACTCTGGGCTGGTGGCATCCTCAAGTCTTTTCATGGCTGAGGGTCCTTGCTTGCTGCACAGCCTCTTCTGGTGCCTGTCCAGCCCCAAGGATGGGCCGAAAGAAATTCAGACCAACCCAGTATGTGAAGCACTAAGGTCTCCCTACCAATGCTCTCTCAGAAGTATTGACATCACAGACAAACATCCCTGACATACAAGTAACACACACTGAGCACTTAAATATAAACCTTTTGACTGGAATCAGTAACACTTGGTTAGTGTCCCAGGACCAACTGCTACGTGTGCTCTCATCATGTGGCCTCATCATGCAGCCAAAGGGATGAGTGGCTCACATACGTGACTGCACTCGGCCTGCCTTGCACACGATACAGCTGCAGCTTTCATTTTATCTTCACCTTTTCCTAGTTCTCCGGCACATTGCATCAGTGTTTGTGGTGATGGCTGAGTCTGGAGAAATTTCAAGAGATGATGAAAGTCAATGCTTTCAAATTTCTGAGACTTACAATCACTCCCCACTATCTCCAAGGCCAACTTGATGGGGTTTCCCAGGTTCAATTCCACACATCTTAGCAAGCAGAATTTCTTCTTTACCTTTAAAGGCTTCGCTTCAAGTTCATTTCTGAATGACTTCCTACAAAAGCTTCCATGAAATAGGAAGAGGGGAGGCTCAACAGAGAGGGGAGATATGTGTGTGTGTGTATATATATATATATATTTAATTATGACTGACCTACATTTATGTATGGCAGAGACCACCAAAACATTGTAAAGCAATTGTCCTCCAACTTAAAAAAAGTGGAAATATTTTTTTTTAAAAAAGCTTTCACATGTGCTGCCAGAAGGGGCCTGCATTCCCCAAGGAGGATCCTGAACATACATGCTCTCCTTCCCTTTGTAATCACCCAGGCCATCCTACCTCACCAGAAAGACCCATGCCTCACTTTTTCCCATGCAACTCAGGGATCTAGAGCATTCTCCGGTGCCAATGGCACCATGGCCAGTATTTGCAACGTGCTCTGCAGAGCAGCCTTGACCTGTCTTACTTCACTCATTCCCCTGATCACTTCTTTGCTCCCTCCACAGTGGTGACAGTGTCCTCAGCCTCGCTGCTGTCCTAGCGAGTGAACAGACAGGAAAGTCATTAGTTCAGTAGCTGAAATACTGGCTCTGCCTGCCGCACAAGAAACAAAAGCGTCTTGGGTACTGTAGGGGCCTCATAGGGAAAGGAGAATGAAAACTACATCTCGGTCCCTTTGTTCTTCAACTTAAACCCTCAGCCTGCAGGACCCTTGCTTTTTGTAAATAAATTTAAGTCAATAAATTTCAAGAGGTTTTTTTTTTTTTTTTTTTTTCTCAGTTTCCCATCACCACCCACGACCAGAAATAATCTCTCTCTGGGACTCGGTCCCATTCTGAATGGAGTGTGGTTTCTAACACTCTTTCAATGGAATAACACTGAAAGGCTCTCCTTTATATTCAAAGCTTCTTGGGCCTGTAATGAAATCACCTCTGATCAGAGAACACTACTCATATCATCACTGAAATACACAATATCTATGTTCCTAGAAAGAGCAATCATCAACTATCAGAAAAGTAATGCTCTTAAGAAGTAGGGACAATCGTTTCCATCTCAGAAATTGGATCTGGCTTCCTTTAGCTCAAATAAAATCCCTACCCAGGCTGCACATTGTACTGTGAAACATTCTAACCCCATGGATTTCTGTACAACGCTAGAATTCTATTAGGAAGAAATAAGTCATGGGATGGGTATTGGATAGGCAACCAACAGTGTCGGCCTTTCATGGGGCAGCAGAGCACTGATGTTGTCCTGACTTCATCTTCATCACACCCCCATGGAGTGGAAGAAAGTAGGGATGGCTGCTCATTCCAAATGGAAAAATATTACATGGAAATGACTTACTATAAATCTCAGGGTAAATTCATAACATAGGACCAGGACACTGCCCCTGACTCCTCACTTCCTACTTTTCCTGAATAAAGCTCCCAGTGGATATAAAACTTCACACTGCCCACCATCTTCCATAACCTTCCAGTTCTTCTACCTAAGCCACCTCTATCTCACTTTAGAAGAGACTTCATTTCACTGTGCCTTTGTCATGCAATTGTTCCACTAGAGAACAGCTTTAGAGATGGAGTTCAAAAGATTGCAGGTAAAAAGGAAAAGCAAGTTGTGTAATGGAAACAGTCTTGTCTCAGCATTACATGGCTTATTGGCTGAAGAGCCAGAGGACTCAGGTATAAAGGGTCACGAACATTTCTGACTTCTCTGCCACTCATACCCGTTGCAAAGTGGTTATCCTGTCTTATCTCTCTCCACTTAAGAATGACTGAACTGTGATTGGGAATAAGAACTCAACTCAGTTGCCTTACACTAAAAAAAAGCTTGATTGGCTGATCTAAGTGAAAATGCATGGAGATCAGGGGTCAGGTGTCGTTTTTATAACATCTTGGCTTTACACATTGGGTTCTCTTGGCTACAGATAGGCACAGGTACTCCATGAATTGTTTTAATTTTTGAACTCTTACAAACAGAGCTACAGAAGTTCTGGACATGACCACCTACATCCTAACTTTCCAGGCAAGAGTCTTAGGATTCATCTTGACTGGATCACTTTGGTCACATACCTTCATTCTGAATAGATGACAATGAGCATAAAATGGGATGTGCTTATTGTCTTAATTAATTTAACTAAAAATGACCCCTGGACCATGGACTATTAGGTTGAATAATCTGAAACTGCTAACCATTAATTCATCATTTTGACTTGCAGAAACTGATTTCCTATGGATCAACCTAACAAATGGTATGTATGTGGAGCAGGATGAAAGCCAAATGAAAAGCCACATGGTTAAGAAAGCGGGTAGGAAACTGATAAGCCCCAGGTGGGACCGTTGCAGGAGTGCTGGCAACATCTCTCTGACTAGCTTCACTGGGTATTAGCTACGTTAAGTCAGTTTTTCCATTTCTCTGAGCCTCAGTCTCCACATTCACAAAATGGAAAACACCACAGAACCATACCTTGAAGGTTGTGTAAGGATTCAGTAAGTTAGCACACAAAATTTTTAGAATGGTACCTAGCTCTCAGAGATTTTTGTTTAGTCACTCAGTCATGTATGACTGTTTGCAAACCTATGGACTGCAGAATGTCAGGCTTCCCTGTCCTTCACCATCTCCCAGATCTTGCTCAAACTCATGTCCATTGAGTTGGTGATGCCATCCAACCATCTCATCCTCTGTCACCCCCTTCTCCTCCTGCCCTCAATCTTTCCAAGCATCAAGATACTTTCCAATGAGTCAGCTCTTCACATCAAGTGGCCAACTCAGAGATTATAAGCCATTATTATCTGCTAGGTGAACTGACATGGTTTGTGAAAGAATTCACAGAATATGAACAAGGGAAGAGATGAGAGTTTTTATTCACTTTCCAAGGGAGGAAAGGGGCCAGATGCATAGAGTGGTGTTGACCCCAAAGGGTGAGGGTTTGAGTCTTTCACTGAGTTTTAAAGGGCAAGGTAGGGATTCCCTGGTAACTCAGCTGATAAAGAGTCTGCCTGCAATGCCGGAAACCCCAGTTCAATTTCTGAGTCAAGAAGACCCACTGGAGAAGGGATAGGCTACCCATTCCAGTATTCTTGGGCTCCTCTGGTGGCTCAGCTGGTAAAGAATCTGTCTGCAATGCGGGACACCTGGGTTCAGAAGATTCCCTGGAGAAGGGAATGGCTACCCACTCCAGTATTCTGGCCTGGAGAATTCTATGGACTGTATAGTCCAGGGGGTCACAAAGAGTTAGACAGGACTGAGCAACTTTCACTTTCAAAGGGCAAGGTACAGGAAAGAAGGCATGGGTTCCTACCTACTTTGATCCACAGTTGTATCTGGGCTGACTGTGCTTCTACAGGATGTGGGGTTTTTTAGAATAGACTTTCTGTCATCAGTAATTTTCCAGTTGGTTATCTAAAGGAGACTTGATAGTGGTCATTGACAGGAATTGCTCCACTTTGAACCATGTTAGGTGTATTTATATTATCGTTGTTTTTGTTATTTCTGGGCAAATGCAGGGGCCTTCATTTGCCATCACTATGGTGCTTCTTGATTCATTCTTGGGTGATGCGCTACCTTGAAACAGTAGCTGCACTCCCAGACCATTAATACTCTGGAGTTTACTAAAAATTAGAGCAATCATTCAATCACATTTCATCACACTGAGAAAAGTTTGCTTTCATTTCTGCGCCATCCACAGCAACTCTGCTATCTCTACACTTTCAAAGCCAGTTGAGTCAGTGAGTTACCCAGATGACCTAAAGTTAGTAAAATCTTCTGCCCAAATCACTTTCCAGAAAGCACAGAGTGGCTCCATAGGCGTGCACTACAATTCCAAGGGAAAGATCAGGGTTCCCGTTCTCCCGACCCTCTTAAAGGAGGTCTACTTTGTTGTTTGTAAATCCTGGGTCTCAGTGTTATCAGCAGCATCCTAGGAAAATCATCTTGTTTCATCCCTGTACCTCTCACCAGAATTTTATTAAAATCATCCCAGACTAAGTAGGCTGCCACATTACCCTGAGGAAGCACCTGGCCTCTGCAAGAAGCCCACCCTCTTCCATGTCCTCTGCTCTGTCCTCAGAGGGAACCTGAGCTGCAGTGAAGGAGGCAGCGGCAGGGGGAACGTTGATGGTGAAGGTCGGGGTGGAGTTCTAGCAGAGGAAGGACTGTTCTGAAAGTTGACAACACAAGCTGACCACTCCCCAGCTGCCACCTCTGCCAGCAATCTCTGCTGTGAGTGTTGGGGTGTGAGTGAAGGGGAGCAGTTATCCTCTGTAAAGCAAGGTGTTTAGGCTGCACAAGCTTCATAATCACACTCAGCTACAAGCTTCTAGGACTCAGGGGTTTGGGGCACCTAGTGACATCCCTCCTAATCAGCTCCATTCTAAATTCCCAGGGAGACCATCTATTCACACACTTTACTGCAGGGCAAACCCTGTGCTGGTCTCCAAAAATACCCAACCACATCAGGCCACTGCCAGCTTCATACCCACCAGATGGAGTCTTCATCAGAAATGCCTTCACAACACAATCCAGGGAACCATCTGGGGCCAAATATGATTTCTCTCTATCTGCCTGAATAATAAGCCCATTGTATCGGAAACAGCTTTAATTCATTTTTTTTTTGTATAATACAAATTAATTGTAATAGTAGCAAAGATACTAGCCAGGTTTTAATGCATGGAGATTCTGTATCAGGTGACTAACCCCTTTGCCTGCTTTGTCTACTTGAACCCTGGCAAACAACCCCTCTAAGGTACGATGTACTAGCCCCATACCACATATGAGGACACAGAGGTCAGGTTCAAAAGACATTAAGTAACATGCCCAAGGGCATCCAGCTGATATATACATGAGAAAGGCAGAACTTGAAGTAGGTGTCTGCTTCCATAGTCAGTCTCCTTTCTTTTTAAAGTGTCTGTGTTGCAGCCTCCTCGCAGACAAATACAGACCACTTTGGGCCTCCATCTCAACTTCCAGCTCAGAACTCTGCACCTACTAGAACCTCACAAACCTCTTCTGATTCATCTTTGCCCCTGTTGAGGTTCACTGATCTTCCAGCCCCTGCCCTGTCCACCTCTGAGTCCACCCCATCTTTCTGTTCTTGTCATCATATCATCCATGACTACTGTATACCAAACAAAAGCAAGAACTATTAGTTTTGGAAGCCATCACAGGTATGAAATGAATTCAGAATATTTGGCTGCCAGCCTGCTGGAACTTGAGGCATCAAGCAAGCACATGTTGTTCAAGTTTGGGGATTTTTCTAGAACTGCATGGGTCCCTTAGCTTTCGTTCCACATTCTTTGGGTGCTTGGCTAGACATTCAACGTACAGCATTAAATTTAAATTCCCAGCCCTGATAACAACTGAACACTATTAAATGGACCAGTGTACTTGGTAATTCATCTTACTTGAAATGTTCACAGCTGGGCGAGCATGCCTTCATTATCATAGAAATCACTTGAATGTTTAACAAACGTATCTGGCATATGCTCCGCATTCATGGTTCCCATTTTCCCCTAACCTGTCATGAAACGTGCTATATGTATACAAATCAACAGTTCTTGCAGAGATGGTTTTTCACTTTGTCTGAGAAAAGACATTCAGGTTTCAGATTCTTTTAGGAGAGAGGCTTCTCATTCTTCAGTAGCCTCTGTGTTTTGACTCTGCGTAGCTATTCACCCAGGGTGACAGGTCCTCCTTCTATTCAAGATCTGGTTTAAGATTGAAACCCTGCTTGAAGGTCTCCCTGAGTAACAGCACATCTCCTGTGTGGCTGTGTAACACTCCCTTTCCAGAGCTGAGAGTGCGTGGTCGCTATTTCTCCTGGGTTACTAGGTCACAGGAGCATGGGCCCTTCCATTAGATTCCAGGGATTTGCCAGTTTCTATTTCTTTTGTGTGTCTCCCACACACTTTTTTGTTTCTCGTGGTGCTGGGCCCTCTGTGAACGCTCTACAGATGTAAGACAATATAGGGCGACAGGATATCATGTTTCTTTGAAAATATCGCAAAGACCCACCAGAAGCCACAGATTAGGTATCCTTAAACAAGGAAAAAGTATATAGCCTGTTCCTCTTTTTGCGGATGGTCAGCAATTGAGTTGGAGAGACAAGATTTTATGGATGGCATGATAAACCATGTTAAGTTAGTGTGGTAGATCCTTGGTGTTCTCCAATGTGCAATTTTAATGAGCTTCCTCATTATAGAAAGAGGGATCAGACAAATTGCCCAGGCATACACGTAGAGCTTATCCTACATATTGTTGGCTCAGAGAGTGTTTAAAAATTTAGAAATTAGCTGCCAAGAAATTTATAAAAATAGAACATATCGCAAATATATTTCCAGCTTCTCTTTAAAAAGTCAAACAAATTTCTCTTTTTGGAAAACAGGCAATGCTGAATCCATATTCCCATTCCAAGAGCTCTTTGGATGGGGTGTGAGTCCTTTATTTTTCTACAGTACTCATCATTTCCTATTTTTTCCTCCAACAATAAGTCAGAGTTCATCTAACACTTATCATCTTTTCCCTTCTTTTAAATTTTAGTATTTTTGTTTTCAAAAAGCAAGAGAAGTAGACTGAGAGGGCTGCATTTTTTATTTTTATTTTCCAAAAAGTGTGTTAGAGGTACGTTTCTAATGGAGAGGAAAACTATGACAATGTGTTTAGCAGGAAAAACTGTGTCTGAGTGAAATAACACAGTTTAATGTTCCATTATGATGAGAACTATGACCTGGTCAAGAATATATCCAGCTGCAAGTAACAGAACACTCAAACACATCGGCTGAAGTATGAGGGCTAGCAGCTCCTCGAAGCTGTCAGAGACACAGGCTCCTGTGTTTGTCTTCCATCTTTTGTGCAGTTTTCATGTCTGTGGTTGAAAAGCACTTTGCATATTTCAGGGAATGAGAAGGAAAAGAGATATGAGGCAACCTTCCCCAGGCCCTCTGCCTGCGCCCTCTCGCTAGGATTTTGTCACATGCCCATTCCTCATTGCAAGGAAACTGGGTAATCAAGTTACAGCCCCTAGAAGTGAGAAAGAAAAGAGAAGGGGGCTGAGTGAGCCCTTCAATGCTATCACCACCATCAGCATGTGAAAAGCTGTGTCTGGAACAGAGGGAAATGGAAATACCCTCAGAGTGCATTGATGAACCTGGCCCTCTTCATTCCTGTGCCTGGTCCTGGAGGCATCTGAGGTTGCAGTCCTTGGTCCCCGATCTATTGTTATTGTTGCGCACACAAACTTGAATCATTCAAGGTAAGAGCATGGTATATCCAGGGAATCGTTTTGCCTGATGTCAGAGCCCAGTATAACCCACAGCATCTGCCACCCCCCTACCCCCTCACCCCCTCAGATCTGGGCTCTGCTTCCCTCTGTCAGGGCCCACGCAGTAACGTTGGTGCAATAATAAAATTTTATTTCTTTGTAAGAAATGGCCCTGAAATGAAAGTCAACCAGCTTTATAAGTAACTTAAGTCCTATATTTATAGAGTCATTAAGGGTCTAAAGGAACACTTAAATTTTTCTACCATATTTTATTGCATTGTGTGAGGGATATTATTATGTTATAATAATATTTGCAATTCTAGAGATTTGCTAAAGCTTTAGACTGTATCTCCTGTGAATTCCAGGGGTCTATTGTGTGTAATAAATTACTAGCTGTGTGGTAGAGATCAAAGCAAGGCCCTCAGGGAATCAGGAGAGGGATTAGCATGGGTTGGACTGATCAGGAAGACTTGCATCATTCATGGCTGAAGCAAAGGGCCATGCAAACTAAATTCAAGTAATGGATTCCTTTTCTCCAAGATTATAGCAGCATCTCAATTACCTAGAATCCAGACATCTTGTAATTTCTCCTCTCTGGAACACTTCAGAAAAACACTAAAACAAGCACAAAAGTTTACTAGAATAGCCAAAAGAGAACTCACTAAGTCCATATACTGAAATGTAAATGTTTCATTTCTAAGGAAACCTCACTCAGGCTATGAAGCCTTTGGTTTACTTAAGAGTTCACTAAGACCAGTTTATCTGGTTTCACTCTAAAGTTAAGTAGGAATGGCTGACTTAAAGAGATATCATACAGGGCAGAAATAGAGACTCAGACCTAGAGAACAGACCTGAGGACACAGGAGGGAATGGGGTGGAGAGGGTGGGATGAACTGAGAGAGTAGCTTTGAAACATACACATTACCATGTGTAAAACAGACAGCTAATGGGAAGTTGCTGTTGGGAACTCAACCCAGTGCTGTGTGAAGACTTAGAGGGGCAGGATGGGAGGAGTGGGAGGGAGGTTCAAGACGGAGGGGATACATGTATATCTATGGCTGACTCACATTGTTATACAGCAGAAATCAACACAGCATGTAAAGCAATTGTCTCCCAATTAAAAATAAATTTTTAAAAAGAGAGACATCATAGAAGTAAACTTACTGATAGAGGCAAGAAGTTATACCAGCAGAACAAAAGCAAGGAAAGATACAAGAAATATTTTAAAAATCAGAAATCCAAAGACATTGCTGCCCAGAATCATCTAAAGGAAACCATCTAATGAAGGCCAGTTTTGAATCACTACAAGAAAGGTGGTTTTTAACCCTCATTCTGAGTTATCAAATGGTTAATTTATATTGAGAGTCACCACTTAGTAAGAGAACTGTGTTTTCTATTTCAAAAAAAGATTTTCATTTAAATGATTATAATAAATAGGTTTTCAATCTTAAAAGGAATAAGTTTCAGTTATCTGGAAAATTCCTATTTGGGAGGACTTAATTCCCTAATAATGCTGGAGAGATGTGACTGTATGTATTATATCTATGGAGTGAAGTTATCTGTATATGTTCAATTTGTAAAAACATGAGAAAACAATCCATGTTCAAGAGATGACCATGCTTTTCTAATTAGAATCCATTTTGAGTCAAGCTGTAAATATTGCCATACTTGAACACAGAATGAAATAAACATGCTCCAGGATATTTACTGACCCATACTAACTCCTTAAGTCAATGTGACTCTGATACAAATTGCTTCCAAAGCATTCTAACCCCCTGCCTCTCACATACAACACAGGCAGGACTGGACATTACAAGACAGAAAACAGAACAACCAAAGTCTAATGCCTATTAACCACCAGCATATGGTGGTTTTCAAGCATGTTTTAATGACTATGTTCCAATTGAACCACAATGCTGAGATGCATCACTTCCAGTAAATGGACACTAAATATTTTCCATTAAAGAAGTATCAGGTAACAGTCTCAAAACTCAGGTCTTTCTCAATGACTCTTCTGTTCAATAACCCTATTGCCTAAAAGAGTATATGTTATATAGTGTTTGACACTTCAACAGGAAGCAATATAGAACTCCTTGGCAGTTGGCTCTTTTCATATCTCTTTGATAGAGTGTGCTTCCTCCTCCTACTCAAATGGAAGAAGGGTTGGACTTTATCCAGCACCTCCTCTTGGGTATTCCTAACCTGGTTTGGCAGCACCATTTGCCCCAGAAGTGGGTAGAGAGCAAGGCAAAGAACATGGCTCTGAAGGCCATGTGAAGAAGTAATGAGCATCTTGCCTGCATTGGTGGGTCTAACACAAGGCCCAGCATCTGCAGGAAAACCAAGGATTTAGAGAGCATCCAGAGATTGAAAGGTTAAATAGAGATAAGTAAAGAAGGTTTATAAGGTTAAAAACTAAAGCATCAATGTCTGCTATCAACCTTGATTCTCAGGCTAAGAATCAGCACCATTGTTATCCTCATCATCATGCTTATTGTATCAGTATGAATAAAGCTCTATGCCAAACATTTTATATACACAAACTCTTATGTAATCCTATGAGGTAGCTGTTGCTTTCCCATTTTTATTGCTAAGGATGTGGAAGAGTAAAGAAGAGACTTGCTTAAGTGGTAGAAAATGATAGCATTGGGGTTTGGAACCCAGGCATCTGACTCCAAAGCTCACACCTTAAATCCTGATCAATGTTCTTATGCTCACTTAAGTAACCACATCACCTTCCAACCTCTTCCAAAGAGTCAGATTCAAGGAAACTGTCTCAGTTCTGCTTGGAGGAAGTAGCCTACTTTAAGAGCAGCATCAGGATAGAAATGGTGGTATTCCAACCCTTTGTGGCTCAGATTCTGGTCTTTGTTTCTCTCTGGCCTCCTGTACTTCCCAATTACTATCCTAGCTCATGTTAACCCCTAACATCTTCTTTCATTGTCCTGCCCAAACTCTACAATTACAATCCACCCATGTAGCTATGTGTCACAGAAGGCAAAAATGATTAAACTGTAGGGAAAGGGCTTTCCTTGCTGAATTTGTCTTTAAACATGCAGAAGATCAATTGCCTAGTTCTATAGCTGCCAGGTATTGAAAAACCCAAGGTAAGTTGACACAACACTTTGTGGGTTTCCTATTAGCCACCTCCCAATCACCTCAAACATACTAAGATCCTTTTTACTTTCCCATAAAGCTGATTGCTTTCTCTCTCCTAAAATCTTTCAGCATCACTTTCCTTTGGATACTTGTTCCCAAATCTTTAAAATTTTTCATCCTTTTAATTAATTGGCCTATAGAGATGAAGCCAAGTGCCTGGGCTGTCCAGGAGGAAGAAATGTTCCATAAGGAAGGGGGAAACAGTTGACCTCCCCTTCTGTACACCATTCTGTCCCACCCACAGGCATTGCTTTAGCTTAGAGGAAAGGGAAGATCTAATACATCTTCCTTTTAAGTTAAAACTGTGGGAATCAACTTCCTCCTCCTGCCACCTCTCTTGTTGGGGGCATCACCTGCTTGTTTTCTTTTGCCTGGATGGTGGCTTTCTCTGAGAACTGTTTTTAAGTAATTTGCATGCTTGGATAGCCAACAGAACCTAATTCCTGTCTTCCCCACCCCTCTTCACCATCATACCATTTACCATTGTTTTCTTTTCCCTGGAACTATAGCCACCAGCTTCTCATGGTCTTCGCTAGAGTTTCTCCCTCTCTGAAGAGCTCCTTCCTACTCATGAGAACGAAATAGAGCCAGCTGGCTTTCCCACCTCCTCCACACTCATCACCAGCACCTGCCAAGTCTGTCCAGCCCCAGCCCACGTGTTGGGCTGGGGGCAAAGGAAGAGAAGTTATATCAGCTGGACGAGAAAAAAAGTTTGATCAGTGGAAAACTGGGAATTAAGGGAACATCAAGGTCAGCCCCAGGGTGAAGAGCTGCGCAGGCAGGGCTGGGCCCGAGAGCCAGAGCCAGAAGCCCCAGAGGGCTCAACGGAGAGCAGCAGCACAGACCCAGAGCGAGTGGGAGGTGGGAACCAGGCGAGATGAGTCACACAGAGCAGCCCAGCGCCCAGGGCCAATCCAGCAAGGGGCCAGGTCATGGCAAGTCATGACAGGAGAAGCACAGGAGAGAGCTGAATCCAAGGACAGGAACCGAGAGGCCAAAACAGAGCAGAGTTGAAGGGAGGCAGAGAAATCAAGTGTCAAACAACAAGAAGACAGGGGGTAAGGAGTGTGGTATGCTATCCCAGGGCTGAGTTTAAATTCCACCACTTAAACAACACCCCAGCCATATTTGTGTCTGTTCATTCTAGAAGCATATATAGGTTCATGTATGATAAAGCCACAAGGGGCTTCTAATGGTTTCTTACCCCCTGATCTGAGGCATCGTTTCTAAGAGATGCCAAGGACAGTTAAGTCTGGCTTCCCCCCACAGACTATTCCTTTGCTCATCAGTTGGGTGCAGACCTGGACTCAAGTCCCAGTTTTTCTGGTTAAAGTTGCCCTACCCCAGTGCTTTGGCCACCTGATGCGAAGAGTTGACTCATTGGAAAAGACCCTGATGCTGAGAAGGATTGGGGTCAGGAGAAGGGGACGACAGAGGGTGAGAGGTCTGGATGGCATCACTGACTCGATGGACGTGAGTTTGGGTGGACTCCAGGAGTTGGTGATGGACAGGGAGGCCTGGCGTGCTGCGGTTCACGGGGTTGCAAAGAGTCGGACACGACTGAGCCACTGAACTGAACCGAACCATTTGGTTGGTTTTGGCCCACAAAATGACAATGCTGTATGGTTCAGCTAGTATCACAAGAGCTTAGACAGCTTACTTTTCCAAGCCTTAGTCGCCTTTTCTGTAAAATGGGGAGAACACCTCCCATGCTATAGTGATTCGATGAAGTCACATATTTTAAGGTGTTTGGTATAATGTCTTACACCTGGTAAACGCTTAATGAATGATATTATTATCCCTAGATTTTAGGAATAAACTTTTGGAATTAAATTTGATGTTAAAACACTACGAACATACACTGGGCAGGTAGTCCTGGACATACATATAACACTTTTGATACCAAGTAGTACACAGCCCTGAGGGAGCTGTTTTATCTCCATCTAACTCAAGCTGGAGTGGGGCAGTGCAGTGTTAATTGCTCAGTCGTGTCTGACTCGTTGTGATCCCATGGACTGTAGCCTGCCAGGCTCCTCTGCCTATGGGGATCCTCCAGACAGGAATACTGGAGTGAGTTGCCATGCCCCTCCTCCAGGGGATCTTCCCAACCCACGTTGAACTCACGTCTCCTGCGTGACAGGCAGATCCTTTACCCTCTGAGCCACCAGGGAAGCCAAGGAGTGGAGATACATTTAAAACCATAGCAGGTTTTGAAGTCAGCTGGGTAGTGGTTGAACGAATCTATCTTTACCACTGCATGACTTTGAGCAAATCACTCCACCTTTCTGAACGTCAGCCTACTTATTGGTTATCTGAGGATAGCAATGGTACCTGCACAAATACTGCCCGTGACATGTTAGCACAACACATGACAAATCGTGAAGGATCAATAGATAGTAGTTCCTCACATGCTGATCAGATCTCAATTCTGACTCAGGTCTGCTCACATATTCCAGCTCCCAGCACGAAGCCACAGCAACTCTTGCATAGGAGGAGAACAACAGATAAGCGCACCTGCCTATCTTCCATCTATTGCCCCATCTCCCACCTAGATTCTAGGACTTGTCTTGCCTGGAGGTCCTGGACTTACTGTGCTGCTGGTCATTAGCTATTTGTTCATGGCAGGTTAATCTGGGAGGCGATCTGGCTTGGTCTAGGAACTCTTACTTTGCCTGTGGTTTTGGGGTTTCAGAGGTTGAAGGAGAATTTTTGGCAGGTGGAGAATTACCCATTCAAAATAAAACAGCTTATTTTAATTTAAAAGATCTGTTAGGTTTCTTGGACATCAAATGGCTCTTATGAAGGAGAATATTAATTGGCTTCAGCAAAATAGTCACACTTCTGTGACCAAGCAAAGAGAGAACGTTTCCTTCTACATGCAGATGGATTTCAAAACTCGGTGCAAAGAGCCAGCAAGGATCCATTGATGTACAGCTGAGGCCAAAATGTCTGCAGGCACTGGGCTGAGCCTGGTCCATCTGCTATTTTTCCCAGTGGAAAGTTGAGCGATACCAACTTCACTGCAGCCAGATTACATGTTGCTACTGGGAGTCATGTTAGGTCATCTTGCACAAAAATCTGCACAAACAAGTCAAGTTTCTTCGGTAAAAATCAAAGGCCCACTCCTCTCTTTCAACTTACTAGCTATACACCTCACAGGCTCCCACGTTGCCACCTGCTGCTTACTCTTTGCATTGAAGTCAGCAGAGTTTATCTACTCAACTTGTGCGGTGTAACCCACGCTGCACAAACAGACCATGGCGGTGAAACAGAGGCAGCTAAGGGAGTTAAGAACACACTACTGTGACATGGGCATGGTGGGCAGAAGTAACAGGGGCATGGGACAATTTCACTTTGGTTCAAGAGAGGGAAAGTGGTGGACCCTATAACATCAGGGAATGGTTCTGTTGGAATTACTGACTTAAAAAGTATTTGACTCAGTTAACGAGTCAATAAAATTTCTGGGTTTGTTGGGGTTTTTTTTGATAGTATATAACTTACAGATTCAAGACTGTCTTCTTTACAGAGTGTGTGCGTGCTAAGTTGCTTCAGTCGTGTCTGACTCGTTGTGGCCCCATGGACTGTAGCCCACCAGGCTCCTCTGTCCATGGGGACGCTCCAGGCAAGAATACTGGAGTGGGTTGCCATGCCCTCCTCCAGGGGATCTTCCTGACCCAGGCATCGAACCCATGTTTCCTAGGTCTCCTGCATTGGCAGGCAGATTCTTTACCACTAGCACCACCTGGGAAGCCCTCTTTATAGAGTATGTGGGAACAAATTCAAGTCCAAGATGAACATTGAAATTAGACCCAGTTGGCCTCTAATGCGGCTGAAGAGACTCAGGGGATTTTATGTCTTATTCAGCAACACATCATACTGGGCCCAACAAATTGTACCTGAGAATTAACTGGGTCAGAAGACAGAAACAATAGGAAATTTCTATGATACCTAGAAACCTCTATCTCTGGAAAATGGCTCATTTCTCTCCATGTCTATTCTGGGGTATATTAATCTCAATTAAGAGAAATGAATTGAAAACAAATTAGTCTTGGGCAAGTGTGTTTAACCACCAGAGTCCCTTCCCTGTTGATTACATGTAATACGCTAAGACAAGGTGGTCATATTCCTATGGAAATTAGTATCTTGCCTGAGAGGTAGTTTTTACCAAAGCCATGGCACATGCCATTCACTTTTGCTCTGTGGGTTTTCGTGGTGACAATGGCAGGAGTTTCTGGGTGGAAAACCAAAAAAAGTATCAGACTTAAGTATCTCAAGTGACAGTAGGTTGAGGGTCTCGCCATCCCTCTTCCTTTTTATCCTCCCTGCTAGGGAGTGGTAAATGACCATCAGCACTTTCCAGGGGAAATCATGTGCTTGTTCATGAGCCTGATGCCAGCGTGAAAAGAGAGGGATTGTGAAAATCCAGAGAACCAGCCAGTTCATGACCACTTAGGTACATACAGCATCGGTTCCCCATCTTTGACAAAGATGCTATTAGAGGAAACTCTTCTCTTTTCCACTGTGGGAAAGTGGCTTCTACTTGTTCTCTTTTCTTCTTGATGGTGTTGTGAGAATTAATGAGGAGTCTGCCATCCATTTTTAACTTCTCAGATAAAGAACCTCTATGAATAAAGTCATTTCAAGGGAGTAATGGGGATGGTGAATACCGTGATATAGATGAAGTATCCGAAAGCAAGCTCCAATAAAGGCTATTGATATACTCATGGGACTCTATTGGGGGTTTCCTATGTACCAGGCACTGTTCTAAGAACTGTTTATATAACTGTATATATACTTCAACATAACCTGATGAGGAACTTCCCTGGTGGTCCAGTGGTTAAGATTCCATCTTCCAACATAGGGGGCATGGGTTCGATCTCTGGTCAGGGAACTAAGCTCCTAATTGTTGCAGAGCATGGCCACACATTAAAGAACAATAATAATAATGTTATGAGGTAGGCATGGTTACCCAAACAGACAAATGAAAAACTGAGCCACAAAAAGGTTAATTAATAACTCACTTGAGGTTATGCAACCACTCAGCAGTAGCCCCAGGCTTTGAATTGAAGTAGTCTGACTCTACACCCCAGGCTTATCCCTGCTACTTCTACTGTGTTTTGGATTCACCTTGGATTTGTTAAGGCCTACTGGTTCTACTGTATTCTATTCAAATTCTCTCTCTGAAACTCAGAAAATGATGGGGCTAAATTTCTTTCTGCAAGTCTAGGAGTCTCTTTGCCATGCTCCAGTTGATGAATTCTCCTGTAATTAGTTGGGATGCTGTGCTGTGCTCAGTTGCTCAGTGTGTCGGACTCTGTAGCCCGTGCGCCAGGCTCCTCTGTCCACGGAATTTTCCAGGCAAGAACATTGGAGTGGGTTGCCATTTCCTACTCCAGAGGATCTTCCTGACTCAGGGATCAAACCCATGCCTCTTGCATCTCCTGCATTGGCCGGAGTGTTCTTTACCACCAGTGTCACCTGGGAAGCCCCTAGTTTAGGATGAATTAATCTTAAATTACTTTGCCTCTGCATCCCCAAAATGTTTCTGTGGCGCTTTCAGACTGCTCCCCCTAGAGGAGTACTTTGGAATTTCAATGTAACAGTTGAATTAATGTATAAGAGGCAAAATGTCTACATCAGCAATGCAACCCGGACAAATGAACAGGAACAGCAATGAAACTTACTCACTGGATTTATGCCAGCCATTCCTATATGCCCATCTGTAACCTGAGGTTGCCCAGATGAGTCCATCAGCAGGCTTTTCAGTGGAAGTTGTTAGAATTCCATAGTCCCCCAAAGACTTTCTCTGCAGGGAAGGTTGGAGCAAAGAGTGGAAGATTTGTGCCCCTGTGGGCTGCACACGGCTGCCAGCCAGCATGCAGAGCCTCAAAATTAGCACACAGTTCCTACAGTTCCTTAAGCAACATTGATGGGCTCTTGTCTCATTAAGCGTCCTGAAAGTCAATCTCTTGATGGATCCCAAAAGGAAAAATCAAGGAGGAAAGAGTTTGTTTTCAGATGCAGTTTAACAGCAATCAACTTACAAAGCACATA
This sequence comes from Okapia johnstoni, assembly GCA_024291935.2. Taxonomy (NCBI): domain Eukaryota; kingdom Metazoa; phylum Chordata; class Mammalia; order Artiodactyla; family Giraffidae; genus Okapia; species Okapia johnstoni. The sequence goes on from CM044313.1 coordinate 51,541,316, forward strand.
AAAAATAATTTGCTCCTTGGAGAAATATTTAATTAAGATAAATACCCCAAGAGTTATTCCACACAGATCTGTTTAGAAAATGCCCAATTAGGGTAATATAGACCACATTTCAAGGGCCAGAGGGACTGTTTTCTTCACTTTTCTATCACTGTTGATATTCTAGGTTTCTAAGGGAATTATATATATATATATTTTTTCATGTTCAGGAGCATAATATCCTCTCTCAGGAAGGACTAGGAGCCGTATTCGGTGGAACAATATCATCCCAATTTAGGGAGCCAATGGCTTCTTAAGAGTCAGAACTAAAGATGATTTAGAGCTAATGAATAGGATCTGAGTAAAAGGACAAACCTCATTGTCAATCAAGTTCTGTGTCTGTTGACATGACTTGTGTGCTTTTATCTCTAGCAAAATGAAATGAGCACCTACTTTTTCTGAATGGAAACTATGGGTTCTTGTCTCCTGTTAATGTGAATAAGTGGTTTTTAAATAATTTTAATTTCTTTTTGGCTGGGCCGGGTCTTCCCTGCTGCCTGGGCTTTTCTCTAGCTGTGGCATGCAAGCTCCTCACAGCAGTGGCTTCTCTTGCTGCGGAGCACAGGCTCTAGGCACACGGGCTCCAGTAACTGCAGCACAAGGGCTTTGTTGCTCGGTGGTTTGCAGGATCTTCCCAGACCAGGTATCAAACTCATGTCTCCTACACTGGCAAGCAGATTTTTACCCCTGAGCCAGTAGGGAAACCTTCTCCTGTAAATTTTTATTGGGCTTCCTGTAGGTCTTTGTCAACCTGGCTTCCTGATAAATGTCCCCTAGCATGGTTTCATTTCAAAAGGATTTAAAAGTATTCTGGATTGATCCTGAGTTAAAGACCTTTATGAGTCTCACTCTGTTCATCTTCAGAGAGAAAGCTTTATTAGACCATTTTATGGATGGAGAAAACTGAAGCACGTGAGTTTGGAGGCAACCTGGGAGTGCCTGAGGCCTGCCCTCTATCCCTGCCTCTTCCCCCTCAGCCCTCTGATCATACTGCACCTCGGAACAGCGTGAGGCAGCTCTCTGCCCAAAAGAGAAGACAAGTTTCCAAACACGGTGGGTTGGTTTAGCTTTCTGACCTGAGCTTTTCAAACCTCCCACATGTGGCAGCAGGTCAAAGCAGGACCAACCCACATACGGTATTAATTTTCACCTGTCTACCTACAGGGCTGGTATGTCCAGAGCACACTGGGAAATTTAAGACAGAAACTACTAGTGTCTTGGACACAAGAAATGCCTACCAGGGTCTTTTTCCTGTTCGTTATCAAGATTAATAAGAGAATATGCTCTATCGAGCAGAAGAAAAGCAACATTTGTATGACTTTTAGTCTCAATACGATGCAAATCCCTGCAGTGCAAACGCAGAAAGTGCCTCCTCTCCTTTGCTTTTGGCCAGGAATAGATCATTTATTACCCCTCACCATGAGAAGCATGGCAGAGCTCTCATCTCATATCCAGTGCTTTCCAAATCCATCAGCTCCCTGCTACACTGCTGGGCTTTTTCATTTAAATGTCAGCTAAAGTTAGAATGTGTTTTATAAAAATGTCAGAGCCCCATTAACTTCAGTTCTGGGTTGGTCTCGTCTCTCACTTTGGGGTTGACAACATTAAGGAGATGACTTCTCTGGATGCTTGTCCTAAGGTCCCTCTTTGAATCTGCATGATGTGTGCCTTAAAAATCTGAACTCTGGTTAAAACAATCAAGGTGCTCAGAAACCGGTATCTATAAATAGTCACCTTCTCAGCGTGTATGAAAGATTTCTAAATGCTTCTCCACTTTGAATTCACATTGTGAATTAGAATATATTCTCAAAAGCTGGCATTCAATTGGTGCTTCTCGGCGGGATTTTGGAGGCAGCTGCTATCCTTACAGACCTGTCCCACCTACTGCAGCATCTGAGTGTCCCTGATCCTCCTCTTTGCTAAATGCTAATAATTCTTCCCAGTTATGGTGACAATCAAAAAACCTTTCACTCATTTCCAAACACCTCCCATGCTGTGGTTTGCTCTGGACAAGAAGAGACTACATGGAAAATTTCAAACCTCTGACATCAGACGAAAACCAACCAAGATACTTACCAGCCCACGAAGTCTCTCCTCCCACCTCCCATCTCAGAACTCTCCCCACTTAATTCCTAGAACTGGGTGCTTGGGCTGTTCATTTCACTCCTGGGGTTTATTGCTCCGTGCTGCTGCTTGAACTATATTGTTCTTTTGCTGTAGATAGTGGTCTCTTCTGGCTTCATAAATGATGCCTGCTGGTGGGCACATACCTTAGAATAGGCATCTGGTTGTGCCCCTATATCAAGCGGAGTCCTGGGCATGGCAGATGTTCACTGACTTTGTTAGATGAATAGTTGGTGCATGGGTGACAGAGAGGATCGAAATCCTGGACCACTGGCCACTGGCTTAGGAACAGATAGAGTTACGCTCTGTATGCTTCCTGTCCTTCGGGCTTGCCAGGGTTGGGATTGTGTCTGCAGCATGGTGGCAACTGGGTTCTTTTGCCTTCATACTTTCAATAATGTTGGGCTTCCCAGGTGCTGCTAGGAGTAAAGAACCCACCTGCCAATGCAGGAAATGTGAGAGACTCCAGTTTGATCCCTGGGTCAGGAAGATCCCCTGGAGGAGGGCGTAGCAACCCACTCTAGTATTCTTGCCTGGAGAATCTCCATGGACAGAGGAGCCCGGCAGGCTACAGTCCATAGCGTCACAAAGAGTCATATACGACTAAGTGACTGAGCACCCAATTAATAACATGGGACAGGAAATGATAGAAGGAAAGTAGTTTGTTGCTGGAGCAACAGGTATATTGAAGTGACGTAAATAATGTGTGAGTGCATACACGTACTTGCACACATACGGAAAGAATACGTATTAACATGTAACAAGAATCAAAAACGTTCTCAAAATTTAACAAGTTAGGGGAAAGGGAGATTTTCCTCTAATTCATTCCTCTAAAATCACTCCTCTAATACTGGCTCTATTTTCTTTTGTTTCAAGGTTTTTATTGTTTCTCTTGTACTAAAGCACTTAACAGATGTCCCTCCAAAGGCATCAAAACACTATTGCTTTTTTCTTCTTATCTCTATTTAAGTATAAAATTACCCAGAATGTATTTTTCCCTTTATATGTATTGGGGAGAAGAAAAAGACAATTATATTTTTAAAGGTCTTTTTTTTCATTAATGACCAGAGACGAAAACAAATCACAGTTGATTCAAAAGGCAAATTCCAATCTGTTCTGTTTCTGTAGCCTCAGCCGGGCTTTCTCCCATGACATAAATGGAGATAATCCTCAAATAAGAGGAAAAGTGGAAAATCACAACAGATTCAACCATCAAGTTTAAGGGTGAATGAACTATAGGTCGCATCTGGAGAGGACAGTACAGAGAGGAAGATGGGCGCTTACATTTTCCCCTCAGATGGTGATAAATTCACACTGATCCAATTTGTCCCTCTTTTCCTATCTCCATAGCTCCCAACAGCACACAATCATAAGGTGTCTGACCTTCACTTAGAGTGCTGCCAGCAGCCCTCGCCGCATCAAAAAGGAAAGAAACAATCTCCCCATTTGTAGATTGAACCAGGCAGTCATCAGTGGCACAGCAAAACTGGGCAAAGGGTACAGCGGGGGTGGGGCATGGGTGGCTGCCTCTTGAGGGGCATACATTTGTGATCAGACACCTACCTCACATTGTGAGGCAGCTTTGCCATTCTCTCTCCCTCCCCTCCCTCTCTTCCCTCCCTTCCACTCTACCCATCCCTGCGGTACCATTCCCAGTCACATCACCCCACTCTGACTCAACCCCGTGGTCTGGGAATGGGAAGGAGTTGAGTTTGGCTAGTAGGACGCTGTTCCCCAGGAAACAAAGTACTTCTGTGTGTGATGCTCCGTTTCCCCATTTTCGGACAACACTGCTCCCACAGCTTTGAGGTGAAGGGAAAACTCTCTTGCTTCAAAAGCTACCAATTCTAGTCAAACTGCTGCCAGTCCAGCAGAAAAATCTTAGGATGAATTTCAACCCATTAACTGCTTCCTGCTAACCAGGAGGAGGCAACATGGGGACACTCCTGGGGCCAGTAAGCAGGATTCTCATGAAGCCTAATTTGCTGAACTTGGATCTCAATCTAACATTTGTATCATTCAAGTGAAAATACAAATACAGGGTTTTGTTTTTTAAATCAACACTTAGTTCAAACAGAAAAAATCAAATATCCTCCAAATTAAACCTGAACTAGATTGATGTTTCATTTACTTTCTCATCTCGAAGGCATTCCCAGGACAATTTCTCCATGGCATCGGGCAGCCAATCTCTTTCTCGGCTGCCAAGTCACTGATGACAGCACCCCCAGCAGGCTGGACAATTAATATAGCTCCAGTCCACACGCTTGGCCTCCCTGTTGGGTAGTTTAAAAACCATTTACTTGGTCCAGTTTGATTTTTGAGTGTTCAGTCAGGTGGGCTGTTTGAACCCACTGATTCGAGAACACATTTTTGTATATTCCTATGCCTCTTATAAATCAGACCAAAGAAAGGAAGGATGAATGGGCCACTTGTCCATTTCAAGCAATTATTCTGCCTGGCATGGGTGGAGGAGATAATAGAGCCAGCGGAGTGATCAGTGGTTAGTTTTACCAGAGGAAATGTTACGTGTCCAGTGCCAAGCACATCTATCTGTCTGACTGCTCTGTCTCTGATTGTATTTTTTTTCTCCTTGCTCACGTACACACGTACCCTCTTTAATTACTAGCAGAAAACAGTGCATTCTGCACACTTCACAACATCTGTTCAGGCCTTAATTAATCCAACCCTCATGGTCTCCATAGCAACGATGCTTCCCAGGCTCAGTCCCTGCATGCAGAAATCTTCCTCTGAGTAACACAAAATACGACCATTACTGAAATGTTTACATTAATTCAAGTGTCGGATATAATGAGAATTTTGCAGAGGCTGTTTGCATGGAAAGACCAAGTTATGAAATTGTATTCAGCATCACCTTACTAAAATCAACTGTCTCAAATATGGAACACAGTTAATACTAATTTTTCAAGCTATTGCAAAAACAAAAAATCCCATTACTGTCTCTATGTTACAAGAAATTCCTGTGCTACAGAAGATTAATGACTACAGTTACCTTGATGGAGCTTATAGTTATTGTTTGTTGGGCAGTTAGAAGAAACACAAGTGTTAAAAAGAAACTCATGGGGCGGGGGTGGGGCTGTTTCGTGAGCTTCTGGACCATAATTAAAAGCCTATTGTTCTTTGCGGGCACCTGCCAAATTTCTCCCCCAATTAGAGCTTGCCAGAAGCAGAGAGGTGCGTTAAGCCTTTCCAAGGAGGCCATGAAAGCAGCCAAGGGAAATGTCAAGCACGCTTCTAAAAAGTCTGTTTCGGCTCCATGGCCTCTTCAGATGCTCTCCTTGATGCTGGCTGTGTCTGTGTTTCTGTTTGAAGCTATTGTGTTAGAGACAGGAAAAAGAAACACAGACAACTACCCAGAAAACCTGCTCAGAAGTCATATGCTGTTGGGGGTGGGATAGAGGGCGTGGTAGTAAAGAGAGCATGGACAAAGGAAGACAGGCATTTGCCCCCAAGTGGCATTTCTGTCCATACCAGCTTCTGTCATTAAATATTTAACTTGAGTAACTTAGATGCTCACAAGAGGTAAACCATTCATCAGAGTTCTAACTCCTTTTCCCTTCGCGGCTTCCTTCTTTGAGTAGGCAAACAGCACAAAACCCACTGAGGGAGAAGAAAAGAATTTAGACATACTCTTGGGTAAGTAAAAATGCATTTCAGTAGACAAATCAGACCCCTTTTATGATATACATTAGGATCCCCAAATGAGCCTCTGAGTAAGGAGGGGAGCTTCCCAAACCTTTCCAAAAGACTAGAACTCTATAAGCCTGGAGACATTGGCCCTAGGGATAATGTGTCTCCAAATTGAATGAAAGAGGAGTCATTGGGGAAGTGGGGTTGGGGGCTCCCCGCAGGAATAAGGGCCAGTTCTCTAATGGAACTATGGTATCTAATGAAATTAGCAAATAAAAGTGTAATCCTATCTTCTAAGTTCATTCTTTGCCCGCAGACAATTGTCTCTGAGTTTTTTGGCTGTTGTAACCAAAACTTCTGACTTTCCTCTCTTCAAAGAGTTTTATTGGTAGGGAGACAGCTAGGAGTCAATTAATGGCATGTTGAAGTTTCTGAGCCATGAAGCTTCTACAAAACTACTGAACCATGGTCCGCCTGCAAGTTACTTCACCCAAAACAATCTTCAATCACCAGCTTGAAGGAACTGCTTTGAACTCATGAGCCAGAGGCAAAGAAATGGAATGGAAACAGGACCAGGGTTCTAGTTCCAGTTCCTCTTTGATCTCCTATTTCCAAAGATTTTCCATTTGGTCATTCAGTAAGTCTCCTAACAATCTCAGTCTGGGTGCAGCATCGTGGCAGGCTTTGATCGTGGACGTCTCCCAGGGCAAAGGAGAATGGGCTGTGAAGAACTGAGGCAGTGATACCCCAACTACATCAGATCTCGCACAAGCCCAAGCTTACCTTCTCTCCATCCCTATCACCAGCCATGGAACACCTGCTATTGTTTTTCGAGTGGTTACCGTGCAGCATTTACTGTGCTCGGCTTAACTCGGTTTTCACAACAGCCCTGCATGGTATGGCTGCTATTATCCCCATTTCATCTGTAAGCAAACTTAGCTCAGAAGCAAGGTTGCAGGATTGTGCAACTCCAAGAGATTCCATTCACCTTGGATTTCCATGAGCAAATTCATACAACGTAAGTGGCGTTGTGCAACCCTGTGGCCCAAGGGAAATGCAGTAAGCAGAGCCCAGGTCTGACTTTTCCTTGTCTTTTTACTGCTTCTATCACACTTAGTAGTGAGAGATCTGTGCCTGAGAGGCAGTCGGGAAAGAATGTGACGGGCTCTTGGTGGGAATCACAAGGTCATTGTGGAATCTTTCTTTCATGTGTCCCCTCTACTCCTTTTTCTTTTCCATTGTCCACAAAGCCCTAAGTGGATATGAAGATGGAGTGAGGGGCAGCATCAGAGTTGATAAAGAAAAAAGCATGAGGTGGTTAAGACAGTGATGTAGGGAGATCCCACCTCCTCCTCTGAACACACTAAATCTATACCTGTGTGTGGAACAATTCTCTGAAAAAGACCTAAAAACTAGCTAAACAGTTCCATTACACATTGGAAAACAAGATAAGGGCCACGTGGAGGTGAGATGCAGAGGCTGAGATGTGGTCTTGCCCTAAGCCCCCAACAAGGCAACCCACTGATCTAGATGGAGCTCACAAATGTCTCCCTTAGGAACAAAGGGTTTCTCTCTGACATTAGGCACTCCTTTTGATATCAGCTCTTTAGATGAGTCCCTGAAACATCTGACTTGAAAACCAACGGGACTTAGATCCCCAAGATCCACAGGACAAACAAGGGTCTTCTGTCCATGAAATTCTCCAGGCAATAATACTGAAGTATTCCCTTCTGCGGGGGATCTTCCCAACCCAGGGGTTAAGAATTCCAGTCTACCTGCATTGCAGGCAGATTCTTTCCTGTCTCAGCCACCAAGGAAGCCCCAGAAGACTAGCTTTTAAAAGCCTTCCCCACAGCCTCCCTCCTCTCCCTAGGGCCTGGTGCAGAAGCAGCCCTTTGAAAAGCCCACAGACTTTATGTGAGAGAGATTCATTTGCTGATCTTAAAGCCTCAGCCTACAGAGCTGAGTCCCCATTCTCTTTCTGAATGAGGATGGAGGTGCTGACAGGCGCCTCTTACCCTTCCTCTCCCTCACTAAAGTTGGTGGGGTGCAATTGTTTTCCCTCCTCCCAGCCTTGCCCCCCCTAAAGCCGCTCCCCTGCACTGGCATTCCCCACTGGGTTGCCCCTGGTCTTTGCAGCTGCAGTCCAGGGGAGCAGAGGCAGGAATGCCATCTTTGTGTCCTCCCTCTGCCTGGCTCCAGCTTGCCGGTACCCCCCAGAAAGGAGTTTATACCTTTGTCTGGTGTTCTAGTTTTTACCCTGTTGTCCAGCAGACACCTCCAGCTGGGCTTGTGCTTGCATTCCCACAGCACTGTATACATTTTACTGTAAAGTACTGACACACTTTAAAGCTGCTGACTGAGGGTCTGGGTTCCTACCAGCTGAAATCTAGGTGCTGACTAAGGTTCCCTGCAACCCTTTAAGACACTGATAGGTTTCGGCACAACCTCCAACACTGGGAACCACTAAAAACAAGTGAGGCTGCTTGGACAATCCCAAAGGTTTGGGAGACAACCAAAAGCTAGGGCAGGTTTGAACAAGAAGGTTTATCTCCTACGCAAGACCAATTTTTCAAGATCAGGAGAGATGGCTGTTTCATATATTATGCAGAAACCCCACAGACTCAGATAAAAAGAAAAACAAGACAGGAATGTGTTCCAAAGGAAAGAAAAAGATAAAACCTTAAGAAAACCTTACTGAAACAGAGATAAGAAAATGAAGCAGATGAGCAAAGTGAGTCTTTTCCCCTCGCCTGGCTCCTTTTTTCCCTCCACTTAAAACTCTTCTTTGACCTAAGTCTTCAGTTCATCCCACAGAAGAAACTGAGGTATTTTTCTGGATCCCTCTATTTCTATAAGCATCTTCAGGTAGCTCCCAATAACCCCTTTACTTTTGGTTTCTTGTGGTTTAGGATCTGTAGGTAGACACCCAAGTAGCCTTTTGACCAGAATCCAGTTGCTTTATGGTAGGTAGAGGTGGGTGTGGAAGGGCGAGGTGGCAGGGGCTAGCACTCAGCAAGCAAAATCGCTGAGACCTCCCAAGATGTGCAGCGAAGACAGAGCTTATTCTTAAGGCAGCTGAGCGAAAGGACTGAGAAGTGCATCTCAAGCGTGCCTCCCAGAAAAGCGAAGTGCTGGGGAGTTGGGGTATTTATGGGATAACAAGTAAACATGGGGCACGTGGGGAAAGGATAGGAGAAAGGTGCAGGTAATCCTGGTTTTGCTCAGGTGTAACTGAGCTCCAGGGCTCTGCATGTTCTAAAATGGAGGCACTTAACACAAATGAGGGTGGAGTTTTCAGCCCGTGGCTGACAAAGGTCACAGAGCAGACACTCACACATGCCCAGCTGGAGGGTCACGGTCCTATCCAGTCTTAACCAGCTCAGCTTCAACTAGACACAGCTGACTCCAACTCCTGGAAAACAACTTGTTTAGGCAAATCTCGTCTTGTTTAGGCTCTGTGCCTCTTGGAGGACAGACAGGTTTTTTGTAGATGACCTGGATTAGTGAAGGCAGGTGCAATGGATTTGAATAACGATTTCCCCAGGGTTTCAGCAGCCCTCCATCAGGTGGCTTTCTATGGCACCTGATCAATTACCAAGTTGAGAGAGACACTTCCATGTTTCTCCACAATTTGTACTAGAGTGCTTGAAAGAGGCCAAAATAGATGGATTTTTCCCTGGCTATTTTGATCCAGAGGGGAGGAATTCCTTCTGCAGTACCTCCAAATATATGTTAGATTTGTCTTTCCTTTGTGCCTCTGGACTTTTGCTTGGGTTTCCCTCCTTGCCTGGAATGTCTTTTCCTCCCCCTCTAACTCTCTACTTATCCTTCAAGCCTCAGGCATCTTCTACTTTAGGACAACTTCCTCCATTCGACATGGTCCATGCTAAGTCACTTCAGTCGTGTCAGGACTCCTCGTGATCCTCTGGACTGTAGCCCACCAGGTTCCTCTGGCCATGGGGATTCTCTAAGCAAGAATACTGGAGCGGGTTGCCATGCCCTCCTCCAGGGGATCTTCCCGACCCAGGGATCAAACCTGTGTACCCTGTAGCTCCTTCTCTGCAAGCAAATTCTTTACCACTACGCCACCAGGGAAACTCCTTTCTAAATATTACTGGCCCCCAACATGCCCTTTCGCTGAGCTCCCATAGCAACCTGTATATCTCTTTTCATGTGTTTGTCTTCAACAATTTGCAGGCTTGTTCATCTTTGCCTGCTTCCTAACAGATTGTTTAGCCTTTAGCAGACGGTGAATAAATGTTTATTGAGCAGGTTGAATGGAAGTTTAGAGATGCAAATAAGTTAAAAGCTAACCTTATGAAGCCTTAGTCCACTCTTACTACTGGAAATCTTCAGACTCCTGACTCTTCACTGTTTCTGGTTATGCAGGTACAGTCTGCCTAAGGACTGACCAATTGTTAAAGGATCTTGTGATATGATAATAATAGCCAGAATATGTTGAGTGATTATTATGCCGCAGGCTCTGTTATAAGCACATTGCATAATCATTTAATTTTCACAATTCCATAAGGTAATCATCCCAGTTTTTTAAATGAGGTACAGAGTTGAAGAGATAGGCCAAGGACACAGCCAGGAAATGGATCGTCCGACTCCAGAATTGATATTCCTCTCTCATTAAGACAGAGATGGTTGAACCTTAAGAATTTCACTTTGATTCCAAGTTTGAACAGTGAGCCCTACCTAGGTCACAGAAAGGGATATTTGACTCCTTTTCATTTTTTCTGTAATCCCATGATTTCACCTTGTTCACCATCTTCATTTTATATTTTCCTATATACACCACCACCTCTGCAGCGAGTATTTTTAGTCTTCTGAATTGTGAGTGGGCTAGAAAGTGTTACAGGACTCCAACAATTATGCAGTCCTGATGAAGTGCAGAGAAGCTTGGACTGCAAATGAGATGCACATGAATTTATGAAGCTTGGAAGGGACGGAACAGAAATGCTGCTTTCTTTCTACAGCAAATCTTTAAAGGGATGAAGGTTTCATTTAAGATCTTCAGTTGGTGGGAAATGTTCTTTGAGGGCAACTTATTTATGATGCTGAGAAATAGGGTGGTCTTCTCCTAACATGAGTGAAACTGTATTGGAGTCACAGAGTGAATTCCACTGTGAACTGAGCTCATTACATAGTGAGGATAAACTGGAAAGGAAAAACTTATCAAGAAAGCATCGAGAGTTAGAGTCAGTTGACAAGTCATAATATTAAATTTAAAAATTACCAAGAGGAGCCAATGAATAGAGATATATCAAATGATGCCAAAGCTTTCCCTGTGTGACTACACAAAGTCCCATAGTTTGCAGGGCTTGAAAATCAACTGAGCACATGTATTTTTAAAGAATTCCATGGGGATTTTGAACATCTTTACCTATTTTCACATATGGTTATTTCCATATCCTCTGTCAGGAAAAAAGGAAAGATATTTATAGTTATTGGAGCAAGGATTTAGACTGAAATATCTATAAGATTTTTATTCAAAGGATAGGAAATTCTGGAATAGACATTATTGGATAGAGAAGGAAGATAGATTTCTCTCTACATTTCTGCGGAATAGAAGATGCACCTTATCCCTTAGAAGTTCATCTTGGAGATGAAATGACTGATTAAAATTTTAATAAGACATATCCATCTGTGAAAATTAGTCTCTGAATGTAATATGATTGTGACTAAAATGGCCAGAAGTAGTATTGAATGTCTGAGTGAATTTAGTATTTCTCCTTTATTTTCATTTTTAATAAGGGGAGGTTGAGTGTGATGTGTATATTTTACAATGGCTCTACACAATTTAAAAATTTCAAAGTGAAAGGCTGAGGTAAAAGATATTTACTGACACTGACCAAAATATATACAAATACTTCTGAAAAACAAACTGAAAACATTTCTTGGTTTATTTTCTCACCAAAGACCCCTATTACCCTGAAGGCAAGAAGTGCCAATGTTCCTTTGTGGAAAAGCATATTCAGGCAGCAAGTTTCACCAAGAGGGCAGCTTTTGGCCTTGAGCAACTGCAGGGCAGAGGTCCTTCCGTTGAGTGGTTGCCCTTGGTGCTTCCGGAGCTGCTGGAGGCAGGGCCAGTTGACGGAAGCAAGGTCATTACCAAAGCCTCGCTTCAGTAATAACATTTCATTACTGAAGTTTTACATCAAACTGACTTGTTGGGGCTCTGCCTCTGGGCTGTGTTGAAAGAGGATGCTGAGCTGTGTCTTGAAAGCCCACAAGCATTAGGACCTAGAAAGTGCATCTGAAAAGGCTCTGGCCCAGGTCCTAAGTGTCCAGATTGTGTCCATAGCAGTGGCCAGCTGGTTAGGACAGGTGCCCAGACAGGGACTCCTTGGTTGCATGGTGACTGTGACAGCTCGCCACCATGAGTGACCCCTTTGATGTCCCAGACTAGCCAAGAGAAGATTTTCCCTACATCATTCTCTGCCTTTGAGGGCCCTGAGGTCACTCTCCCTAACCAGCTGCCATGATTGTGAAAGTTTGCCCATTATATTACTCTTTCCATCCAAAGTGCTTCATCTGGATCTTAGGAGGCATTCCAAAAACCAGATGGCCCAGTAGAAAACACTATGTGGGATTCTACTCTAGGGTTCCAATAACTTTGAATTTATTCCTGCTCATCTAAAGTCAATTTCTCCTCCAGAAATCTGAAATTAGGTGTGATAAGTTAATGAGGATACAGAGTTGTTTTCGATAATTTAATTATTAGACTCATGCCCCTCAAATAAACCTGCACAAAACATTAAATGTTACTCCTAAAGTAATTTGGACAGTCACACACATCAAGAAAGGAAAAAAAAATCTCCCCCAAATGCCAGTATGTTGTTTCATTTGGAAAAATAACAACACAATTAGAGGTAAACAATATTTTCTTCTGCTCCATTTCCAGTTTCCCCGACTTGTCTGGTCACTCTCTGTAGATTTAGCTTTTCCTCTGCTATAAGCGTCTGCAGCTGAGGGCCATGTGGATTTGTGTCGCGGAGGCGTGGGTATGCAGTCTGAGAGATGTTCAAATCTGCAACAGACAGACAGCACAGGTCACAGGAGAGTCAGATTGAGACCCACAAGGCAGGTGACACTATGAATCAGAGACAGAGCCCTCAAAGGCTGGGCAACACCATGCCCCCAGAGCTGGCCACGGAGAGAATGGTGGAGTCACATGACAAAGGAACAAAACAGATATTTAGTGACCTCATCAAAATCATTAAAATCTTTGGTTGGGTGTACAAACGTCTCCTGAGGCTAAAAGACAGCCTTTACAAAATACTCCCAGTAAAATGTCAAACAAATAAGACTTGTCACTGTTTATAAGCTGATCAAACACCACACCTGCTGAGAAAGAGGTACCAGGTATTTTTGAAAATGGGTTCGATGTCCTAGAAATAAAGTATCTACTCTGGCTATGTGCAATAAGCCACATTTGCCTCTGCGAGGATCTTCCCTCAGAGTATCTCAAAGTCAAGAGCTGACTGGAAGACCCAAATAATGTACCTGGGATTTTCCTGATGTGGGGGGAGAGGAAGGGAGAAAGGACATGAAGGTTCATATGAGACCCTGCAGCCTCACCAGTATGCAAATCTGTTAACACCCCACAAATCACTTAGCAAGAGTAGCCAGGTTCCTGGGGAAAATCATTTCAATATCAACTCTGACTGGGTTTGCTATTTTTCTGGTTACCTAGCAACAGCAGGGCATAGTCTATTTCCCCCTTTTCTGATTAAACTCTCTCATACATGGTTTAAAGGGAAGGCACAGGCGGGGAGGGTTTGATTTGAAAAAAAAAATAATAATAAAAGCACAGCTCTTGCTACAAACCATGTTCTGTGGATTGCTCCACTGACCACCCTCCCCGAAGCTTGCTATGTGGCAAAATTACAAATAACCAGTTTCAAGAGGAGCAAAAAGCAGAGTATACATGGAAACCCAGGTGGGGAAAATGCAGAGCCCTGAGGCCCACCTGTTCTCTTTTCAGCCACTAACAAGAGGTCATTATGATTCTTGCCATATTTTATTGAAAGCCTCTATTATTTACATGGATACACATAACTGCCACTATTCTGATGACAAAAATACTTGTAACTTTTACCCTCCTGACAAGAATCTTTGATTATTAGAGAAGGCAGGAAGCAAGGCCTGGCTGGAATGAAGAGCTAAATGTCCTCACAAGGCTCCATCTGCAGGGAGGCGGCTTCCTTTGCCACAACTCCTTTTATCACTTCTAACAGGAGGCAGAGCCAACGGGAGAGGGGAAGCCAAGGCCACAGGAAGTAGACACAGGTCACCTGGAGGAGCCAGCTAGGAGGATCCTGGGGGGCGGGGGAAGGGGAAGAGGGGAAGTGGGAAGGGAAGGGAGCAGGAGGGAAGGAGGGGCAGGGAGGGGTTGGAGAAAGGAGGTGAGACTGCACTCCACAGCTCTGCTCAAAGATTCAGGCCACTCCTGACTCTAGGTGTCAATGGGACACAAAGAAAACAATCCATTTACATTGAGGTGACTCGGTTCTACTGACCTGGATTCCAAATCCTGTACCTCAAATACAGGGTAGTCACTCACTACTAAAAACATAACTACTGAAAATACCTCTAAATCCACCCTGTATTCAGGGCCTTCTCCAGGTAGGGGAGCTGTTGCAGGCTGTTTACAGTCATCATCCCCTTAAGCCTCCAAATGTCATCACCCACAATTTACAGATTGGGAAGCTGAGGCTCAGACTAGTTAACTTCTTGCCCATCATGCAGCTAAAGGAAGTAATCCAGATTGGAACTCACAGGTCCATTGCCACATGTTCATCTGCTCAAGACTCTCACGGTCCCCATTCCTCATTGTGTTGGAAATGACCTGACAATCTTTGCTGAATTCAGACATCCTGGATGTTTAATGTATAATCTCACAAAGGACCACATTTTGGAGAGTCACTTACCAAAAAACAACAAAAAAAAGCAAAACACATTCTGAGCTCCTCAAAACTGACATAGTAATTATTGTAGAATTAGGGACCTCTCTCTAACCAGGTAAACCCCAGGCAATGATTTCACTATCAGGGCAATATAAATCAACCTAGAATGTTCTTCATCCTATGCCTGTCTGAGGTCATCACACATTTTCACAATTTCAGCTCCTCTTCCCAGCCATTAAAATAAAACCATTTCACCTCTAAAAATAAATATCCCAGTTAAATTACTGATGTTGTACATTATATACAACCTAAAAACAAAAACACACCTCAAAATGTACACCTAGCAGATGCTGACAGATTGGAGAACAGCTCACTGAGGCCACAAACCACAGCACTGTGTCCTGGCCCACAGAAGGTGCAGCCAGGGCTCAAGAAGCACGACGTCAGCCATCCAACAAGGCAGTTGGCAAGTGATGGCTGACAAATGTGACAAAGCTGGGCACAATGGAAGCCCTTAATCCACATACGTTTCCTTCCTCTGGGGTACAAAACATGCAGCAAAGAATCCAAAATACTGGTGAGTCTAGGTATCTGGGAAGTCCCCATCATGGTTTCAAGAGAAGACTTGTTCAAAAAGAGCCAAAGAACCAAATACACATCAGAAAGAATTCTTGTATCTTAAACTGTAGGCTTCAGTTCAGGAAGACAGAGAACAAAGAATAAACATGGGTGGTGGGAGGGAGATTCTTTCATTTGTGTGTGAGTAAAGGGGGTATAGAGGTATTTTTCATCAGAACTTTTTCAAGGAAGAATAAAAATACAGGAGAAAAACATCTTCTGAACCCTAAAGTGAATGAATGGCCCACGTTGTAATCCCAGATGTATTAAGGTTATGCTGTGTATCACCTGGAGGGGAACTCAATTTCCTTCTCCATGTTCCTTCTTGGTTTCTACCTGAACTATTTAGGCAAGGTCAGTCTGTCTTTGAAATTAGAAACCGTGCCATGACTTCTGATTTTATTACTCCATTTCAACCCTGAAAGAATTCTAGCCCAGCAATCGTATATTTCTCAAGGTCAGCCACCTTTTTCCACACGTTTCACCCTAGAGAGTATGATCACCATACAGAACCCTAAACTGAAAAAACATTTGTTAAAATAAAACCACAGTGATTCAGAAAGCAGGATTCTTGGGGAGTAGAATTAATCATCCACTTTTATTTGTCATCAAAATGCCTAGAAATTACTGGAAATAGAAATAAAATACTTCATTTTTTTAAATACGCGGAGAAATATTAACACAACCATAATCTGGTCAACTAAAAACCAAATGCTATTATGATGAAATAAAACATCAAACTCTAAAGAACATTTTAAGCTATACAACTGTCCCCCTTCGATGACATAAAAGAAATAATTTGATCCTTATCATACCTCTGGAAACTCAACAGAGTGAACATTCAGTCAGTTCAGTTCAGTCACTCAGTCGTATCAGACTGTTTGCGACCCCATAGGTTGTAGCATGCCAGGCTTCCCTGTCCATCACCAACTCCCAGAGCTTTATCAAACTCATGTCCATCAAATTGGTGATGCCATCAATCATCTCATCCTCTGTCATCCCCTTCTCCTCCTGCCCTCAATTTTGCCCAGCATCAGGGTCTTTTCAAATGAGTCAGTTCTTCGCATCAGGTGGCCAAAGCATTGGAGTTTCAGCTTCAACATCAGTCCTTCCAATGAATATTCAGGACTGATTTCTTTTAGGATGGACGGGCTGGATCTCCTTGCAGTCCAAAGGTCTCTCCAGAGTCTTATCCAACACCACAGTTCAAAAGCATCAATTCTTCAGCACTCAGCTTTCTTTACAGACCAACTCTCACATCCATACATGACTACTGGAAAAGCCATAGCTTTGACTAGACGGACCTTTGTCGACAAAGTAATGACTCTGCTTTTTAATATGCTAAGTTGGTCATAGCTTTTCTTCCAAGGAGCAAGTGTCTTTTCATTTCATGGCTGCAATCACCATCTGCAGTGATTTTGGAGCCCCCAAAACTAAAGTCAGCCACTGTTTCCACTGTTTCCCCATCTATTTGCTGTGAAGTGATGGGACCGGATGCCATGATCTTAGTTTTCTGAATGTTGAGTTTTAAGCCAACTTTTTCACTCTCCTCTTTCACTTTCAACAAGAGGCTCTTTAGTTCTTCGCTTTCTACCATAAGAGTGGTGTCATCTGTGTATCTGAGGTTACTGATATTTCTCCCAGCAATCTTGATTCCAGCTTGTGCTTCATCCAGCCCAGCATTTTGCATGATGTATTCTGCATATAAGTTAAATAAGTAGGGTGACAATATACAGCCTTGACGTACTCCTTTCCCAATTTGGAGCCAGTCTGTTGCTCCATGTCCAGTTCTAACTGTTGCTTCTTGACCTGCATACAGATTTCTCAAGAGGTAGGTCACGTGGTCTGGTATTCCCATCTCTTTAAGAATTTTCCACAGTTTGTGGTGATCCACACAAAGGCTTTGGCATAGTCAATAAGCAGAAGTAGATGTTTTTCTGGAACTCTCTTGCTTTCTTGATGATCCAACGGATGTTGGCAATTTGATCTCTGGTTCCTCTGTCTTCTAAATCCAGTTTGAACATCTGGAAGTTCATAGTTCAAGTACTGTTGAAGCCTGGCTTGGAGAATTTTGAGCATTACTTTGCTAGCGTATGAGATGAGTGCATTTGTGCAGTACTTTGAACATTCTTTGGCATTACCTTTCTTTGCGATTGGAATGAAAACTGACCTTTTCCAGTCCTGTGGCCACTGCTGAGTTTTCCAAACAATGAGTGAACACTATTAACCTTAAAATAAGAACAAATAAGCTGAAACATATCAAAGCCTAACTAAACCAAGTGAAGGAGTAGAATCTTGGTGTATGGGCTTCCCTGGTAGATCAGCTGGTAAAGAATCTGCCTGCAATGAAGGATACCTGGGTTCGATCCCTAGGTTGGGAAGATCCCCTGGAGGAGAGCATGGCAATCCACTCCAGTATTCTTGCCTGGAGAATCCCCATGGACAGAGATGCCTGGTGGGCCACAGTCCATGGGGTTACAGAGTTGGACACGACTCAGCGACTAAGCACACATATGTTTTTTTCCTACTTAGCTGAAATTTTCTTCACAGCCTAAAACTTCATCCTTCACAAGAAATTTCCTTAGACTTCTTGTAGGGTCTATGTCAGTTTTCTCACGATGTTTCTAAAAAATTATAAATGCCCACATTTTGGCAGGTGTTATCCCCTTTGTCTTATGGGTGGGAGGCAGGAAATGCCCAGGCCATGGGCTGCAAGATACGCTGATACTCACAGACAGTTCTTCAAACCCTCTATTTTTAGCCCTTTGTTGCAACCTGTTGGTTGACATTTGAAGTAATCATTTTCACTCTGCTCACGTGCTATTGGAATTTCAAACTATTAAGAGAACATGGGATCTGGGATGACATACAACCTTAGGGATCAGCTCTTGAAAAGCTGACACAAGCCGGAAGGAAAATAAGCCTTCCCTCCAACAGTCCCTCGTTATGATTATTCTTTTGAGCCCACAGGATAATCAGTTATTTTCAAGACCAGACAGTAATGTCAAGGTGTAAAATGCAACCATGTCTCACACTGGAAATGAATGAAGTGCTTCCCAAGCTGAGACATGATCTTTTAAAGCACAAGGTAAAATGTAACCTTGGGCAAGTCACTTCTGTTCTCTGGACTTCAGTTCATGAAGGACTGAACCAAAATCATTCAGGCCTCTTAAACTTATATTGTGGGAGAATATTTTCATCTGTGTTTTGGCTCAGTAATGCACTGAATACTATTCTAGAAGTGCAACAAATGGATGCATTTTTCAACTGCTTTCTGCTCAAGGAATACAAATTTATTAAGTTGCATTTAAAATAATGTTGTTAGGGTAATTTCCAGACCTACGTCCCATCCTTCTACTTTCAATCTTCCTAACAACATGTATTTGAACTGAGCACAAATAGCCCTCAGAGTACAGTATTTGGAAATCTACCTAATAAGTGGAAGATAAGGTTCACGGTCAAAATCTACACTTGATCTTCCCTTCTATGAACAGCAAACCTAAGAGTAATTCGTCATAAAGAAGAGTTGTCTATTGTTTTAAAATATTTAATTCAAGTAGTCTTTGCCTTTTTCTGGATTTTCTGAACAGAAGAGCATTTTAAATCCTGATAATTTTTAAAGACAAGCTTTGTTTCGATTTAAAAGCACCAGTATAACTTCCGTCATAAACATTAACTCTCCAGGTCTGAATTTAGCTCCCCATCACCCGATGGCCAGGCAGCCAGCAGCCCAGTGCTACAAAAGCACGTTGAATAAATATGGGGATCATTGGTGATGCCATGTCAGCTTTCTCGTGTCTTACTTATCCCATTCCATTCTCCAACAAGACTCACAAAACAGAGCTTCATGTCCTCTGGGTCTTGGCTCTGTTCTTATTTTTAATGAAGTGTTCTGACTTATACTCCTTATTATTGTATCCCTTGTGTGTGTTCCTAAAATCAAAATTCACACTTTCCTAGAATAAACACCACTTCAAAAAGAATTGTGATTCACGTTCCAAGTCTGTGAATAAGCTGAATTCCCCATTTAATGATCGATTCATACTTGTACTGCAAAACATTTAAAAAATTGTTTCCTGATGGCATTACTGGCAATCACTATTTTTCTCTCATGAGCACTAGTGCACAGCATTTTCCTTCTAATGGAAAACACTTATTGTACAAAACTCAAGGTGTCCTCAGAGTGGAAGAAAATCGGTCTCTCTCACTAATTTTGCTCAACTGCATTTCCCATAGCGAGCCACAAACAGCACGTAGGCATCTGGCATAAAAACCAATCTGGAGTTGATATCTGAAGGCAAAGACCCACTGAGTACTATGAGTCCCTTTATTACTCCTGATATACCAATACCGCATCTGAAATGTGCTCTGGGAGGGGACTGTGTGCACATGAATGTGTGTGGTGTACACGTGTAAATCTGTAATGTAACAAAGCAGACTGAAAAAATTTTATGTTGTGACTGTTAAGAGTTGGGCTTTATTTTCTTACTGGTAATTAACATATTGGGAATTATCTAAGTTGGTTATGTAGATAACACTAACAAGAAGCACAGCAACCGAAGCAATCAGTGTAATGAAGATACAACCGTGGTAACACAAGATGCATTACGGTATGTCAGTTCTCTGTGTGAGCTTTGGTTTGCTCTTAGCCTAGAAGGGTGACCATGTTACTGAGTCATGACCTTAAGAGCAGAAAGCCTCACAGGAGGATGGGACAAGTGCCTCCACCTTCCCCTCTTCTTTGAGATGCATTTCAAGGTGTGTTTCTCTAATCGGGATACGAATAGGTATTACTGATAAAAGAACATAGTGATCAAGCAAGTCGACGAAACTCTGGGTTAATCACGTTTCTTTACTGACAGGTTCCTCAGAACTTCAATAGGCTCACCTGTATTCTAAATTTCTGAGAGGGAAAAACTGCATGTGGCAGGCCCTGAACTCAGGGAGATGTTTCTCACAGTGTCCTCCGCAGTGCTGTGTTCTGTGCAGTACACTTGGGGGAATCGTGTACTGGAGAATAATACGTCTATTATAGACTAAGAAAGGAACAGACAATAAATGACCAACATGCCAAGATAAATCAGGGGTGGGGAGCTGGAAAGAGGTGAGATGTTTCAAATTCAGAAACTCTGAACCCTGTATATAATGTCTGTTTGAGGACTCAGTCATCATCAACAGTTCCTAAAGGCATTTGGGAAAGAGCTGATGGGGAATGTTTTAATGGATGGATCAAGCTGGCAGCACCAGCTTGACATGTGTCAATCTTAATCAGAAAAACAGATATAGCAAGCCTCCTAATAGGATGCAAGAGGAAATATTCAACATATACAATATAGGAAGTAGACAACGCCATCTATGAAGATTTTTTTCATGTCAAAAAATAAAGATTGTATCTAGTCAAATATCAAATATCTGTTCCCGACTACCAGTTTACATACAGGAAATATAGGGACAGAAGATTATGTTAAGTGACATCACAGGGATGCAGTCAGCAAAATCCAGAACATAGAAAGTTCTTCAGAAAATACAACTTTTTCAGAAAGAAAGTCTTTTCAGCAAATAAACAACCCAGTCTTTTCAATAAATTGTAAGATTTTTTTTTAAAGGTGAGGGAACTTTAGATTAAAAGAGACTTGAAAGATATACAAACCAGATGCAATATATGCAATTATTTGGATCCCAATTCAAACAAAGGGAAAAAATTGAGACAATCAGAGAAATTCAAGTACTCAGAGTATGATTTTAAGTAATTTAACATTTTTGTTAAATTTTTTAAGGTGTAATAATGATACTGCAGTGACATTAAAAAGAGAGAGAAAAAAAGAGTCTATCTCTTCTGGAGAAAGATATTGAAGTATTTTCAGATGAAAAGATAGGAAGTCCTGGATTTGCTTAAGATAACCTAATATGAGAGGACAGAGAAAAGGTCATCAATGAACCAGACTGGCTGTCGGTAATTATTAATTCATTCAATGATTCTCTCAACTTTTGTATGTGTTTCATGATCAATTTTTTTTTAAGTCTATAGTCTTTCATGAAAATGTTAGTTGCTCAGTCATGTCTGACTCTTTGCCGCCCCATGGACTGTAGCCCACCAGGCTCCTCTGTCCATGGAATTCTCCAGGCAAGAATATTGGAGTGGGTAGCCATTCCCTTCTCCAGGGGATCTTCCCGACTCAGTGATCAAACCCAGGTCTCCTGTATTGCAGGCAGATTCTTTACTGGCTAAGCCATCAGGGAAGCCCATATACTTGGATTATAAAGGGGTCTCTGTTATTCCAAGAACATAGCTTCATATATCTGATATAAACAGAATACTATGGCAATAAATTAGATGCCTCTTCTGGATGTGAAATATGTATACATCAATTTTATTACAACTGTATGAGAAGTCATTGGCAAGTGCTGTGTAGGGGTTTATATCTATTTAGAAAGATAAATGATTTCTATGTATGTGTTCCATAAAATAGATGAGGTTCATTTAACAGCTCCCTATAAAAAATAATACAGATTTGGATATGGTCTTCACTCCTGTCTAGAAAATCTAACATCTCCTAGTGAAATACAATTCAGAAAAGATTTCATTTTATATCCTTGGTCCATTTGTCCATGGCAATAATTGATAAGGTTCATTTGGAATTTGGATTCCTATTCTTTAGCCTTCTAAAAATTAAAAAGCTAAATTAAAAATTTTAAAAACTTTTAAGAGTTAAAAATTAAAAAGCAATATTTTTTAAGAAACAGGAACTAAAAGTTGTACATCTAGTCCAACAATATCAAAGTTAATTTCAGTTCCCAATGATAGTAGATGTCAATATATATTGTCAAATGAATTAATGAATTAGTGAATACCTTATACAAAAATTCTGTCTACTCTAATTAGATTTGTACTCTAATTAGATCACCAATTTGGAATTCTTATATTTAGAAAATACCTTACAATTTCATTTATTCTAATCCTCGTCTTCTCAATAGGAATCAAGTTGAAAATGTAATCAAGATAGAATCGCATAATAGAACTTCTCTCTTTAAGCCACTAAAATTATTTGACTTTGAGTCAAACATTCAATGCAATTCAAAACTTCACACCAACCCAAAATGGTAGCTATGCTACAGAATATGGAAAAGAGAGCCTAAAACAGAGGCAAACCTAACTTGAAAACAAAACACAACTCAGGAACACAAGAAGCTCAACACCAGAAAGCATCCAAACACCATAATAAACAATCTTTAAAAATGTATTTTAAAAATATTTCAGCCACCAAGTAAGTTTCCATAAAAAGGAACTATAACAGAACAAGAAAAAAAACTAGAAATTAAAAATTTGCTAGCTGAATTTTTTTTTTTTAAATCAATGAAATATTAGGAGGTTAAGGGCAAGAAAATCTCCCAGGAAGTAGAACAAGAACATGAAGAAATGGAAATGAATGGAAAAAACAAAACAGAAAAATCAGAGGCTCTAAGAGATTTAATTTATAACCAGAAAGAGTTCCAATAAGATAAAGCTGAAGACTAGCCCAGTTTTTTAAAGAAGAAAATGTCACAGATTCAAAGAAAATAACAGTATATTTCTTGACTGAAAGAACCTAATGAGTAACCAGTAAAACTGATTTTAATAAAAGACTACACTAAGGCATATTGTAAAATTCATCCAGGAATGAATAAAGTGATCATTCTAGAGACTCCCAAAGCATAAACGGGTTACAAATAAAGGATTAGGAATCAGAAAGGCATTAGACTTTTCAACAGCAATGCTGAGAAGTGGAAGAATCAAATCCTTCAGAATTCTGAAGGAAAATGATTTTGATCTAGAATTCTAAGCCCAGATATATTATAAAAACCAAGTGTAAAAGTAGCAAAAATAAATGAAATGAAAGATACATTTTATGCTTTTATTTAGTTGGTTCATTTCATGTGATGGTAAGTGAATTATCACTTAGTAATAGATATCAGCAAAAGAATAGGTATTCACCATCAAAACAAGAGTGAAACCGAAACTACAATGAAAAAAGGACATTTCAACTAATGTGGAAACAATTTGTTTTCATTATTAAACCTTTTCTAAGAAAGACTTAGAAATATGCTCCATCAAATAAAGGTGTGTCTTAATATGCCATAAAAGAGAAAGGATGGGAATAAGAGCAATAGAATCCAACAGAGGAGAGATGTGCAGAGATGTCCCAAGTGACAGCTATCAATACAAGGCTGGCTGGGAGGGCAACGGGGTTTATTAGAACGAGAGGACAGAGGATTCTGGAAGGGGAATTTCCAGGAGGGAAGATGAAGCTGACAGATTTTGGAATGTGTTGAATGTGTGTAAAATAACATTGAATGGGTTATTGGGAGCAGTATAGGAACCCTGGAGGTAGAAAAAAAAAGTCAGCAAACGAAAAAATAAGGCAGATGGTGAAAGTCTCAGTAGGGTAGAACCATCAGTAATATTATTTTTGGTAGCTTCTGCTCAAACAGGTGATTTTTCTCCATCTGAAAACGCTCACATCTCACAAATGTCCTTTTCCAGTCTTAAGTGTCCACATGTAACTATATGATTTCTCTGAAAACTACTTCCTAAAGAACAAAATACATTGAGTCTATTCAAAAAGAATTAATGCGTCTATATAATTAAGATTGGGGTCTTTTGAAATTCCAATACCTGTTGTTAGAAAAAAACTTTATGATCAGGCACTTCAGAGAGGCAGAAACATAAATATAAAAAAGGTGCTAAGTTTCACTGGTAAATAGGGAAGTAGAAATTGAAAGAAAGGGGTTGCGGGCACACCTAAGTCGCTTGAGTCATGTCCAACTCTTTGCAACCCTACAGACCGTAGCCCACCAGGCTCGTCTTGTCCATGGGATTCTCTAGGCAAGAATACTGGAGTGGGTTGCCATGCCCTCCTCCAAGGGATCTTCCTGACCCAGGGATTGAATCCCCGTCTCCTGTATTGCAAATAGATTCCTTACCACTGAGCCAATGGGGAAGTCGAGAAAATGCCTCGAGTTGTACCAAAATCAGCACCTCTCAAAACGTCCAAGCATCAGATCCACCTGGAGGCCTTGTTAAAATCGCTCAGTGGAGCCCTCCCCTGGAGCTTCTGATTGAGGAGGTCTTGGGTGGGGCCCAGCAGTTTCCATCTACAACTGATTTCTAGGAGTAATGAGTTAGGGTTCCCCACCAACCCCCCCCTTCCCCCAAACCCATGCCCTTTCCAGAACCTCTGAATAGGACCTCATTTGGAAATAGGGTCATTTCAAATATAAGTAGTTAAAATGAGGTTGTACTGGAACAGGGTACATCACAAGCCCAGTGTGACTGGTGTCCTTGTAAGAAAAGGAGAAGAGGGACAGAGACACAGGGGAGAAGGCCACGTGACAAGAGAGGCAGAGACTGGAGGGATGTGTCTGCAAGCCAAGGACGGCCGGTGACCGGCAGCAACACCACAAACTTAGAGAGGTACGGAACAGATCTTTCCCCGGTGCCTTCAGAGAGAGCATGGTCCTGCCTACATATTGACCTTGATCCTCTAGCCTCTGGAACCGGGAGATAAAGAGATAAGGAATTTCTGTTGTTTTAAGTCACCAGTTTATATAGATGGAGAAGCTCTATACAGTCAGCAAAAACAGGACCCGGAACTGACTGTGGCTCAGATCATGAACTCCTTATTGCCAAATTCAGACTTAAATTGAAGAAAGTAGCGAAAACCACTAGACCATTCAGGTATGACCTAAATCAAATCCCTTTTGACTATACAGTGGAAGAGACAAATAGATTTAAGGGACTAGATCTGATGGACAGAGTGCCTGAAGAACTATGGACAAAGGTTCATGACATTGTCCAGGAGACAGGGATCAAGACCATCCCCAAGAAAAAGGAATGCAAAAAAACAAAATGGCTGTCTGAGGAGGCCTTACAAATAGCTGTGAAAAGAAGAGAAGCAAAAAGCAAAGGAGAAAAGGAAAGATATACCCATTTGAATGCAGAGTTCCAGGGAACAGCAAGGAGAGATAAGAAAGCCTTCCTCAGTGATCAGTGCAAAGAAATAGACAATAGAACTGAAAAGACTAGAGATCTCTTCAAGAAAATTAGAGATACCAAGGGAGTATTTAATGCATAGATGGGCTCAATAAAGGACAGAAATGGTATGGACCTAACAGAAGCAGAAGATATTAAGAAGAGGTGGCAAGAATACACAGAAGAACTATATAAAAAAGATCTTCATGACCCAGATAATCACAGTGGTATGATCACTCACCTAGAGCCAGACATCCTTGAATGGGAAGTCAAGTGGGCCTTAGGAAGCATCACTACGAAAAAAGCTAGTGGAGGTGATGGAATTTCAGTTGAGCTATTTCAAATCCTAAAAGATGATGCTGTGAAAGTGCTGCACTCAATACGCCAGCAAATTTGGAAAACTCAGCAGTGGCCACAAGACTCGAACAGGTCAGTTTTCATTCCAATCTCTAAGAAAGGCAATGCCAAAGAATGCTCCAACTACCACACAATTGCCCTCATCTCACACACTAGTACAGTAATGCTCAAAGTTCTCCAAGCCAGGCTTCAACAGTACATGAACCATGAACTTCCAGATGTTCAAGCCGGTTTTAGGAAAGGCAGAGGAACCAGAGATCAAATTGCCAACATCTGTTGGATCATCAGAAAAGCAAGAGAGTTCCAGAAAAACATCTACTTCATTTTTATTGAGTATGCCAAAGCCTTTGACTGTGTGGATCACAATAAACTGTAGAAAATTCTTAAAGAGATGGGAATACCAGACCACCTGACCTGCCTCTTGTGAAATTTGTATGCAGGTCAGGAAGCAACGGTTAGAACTGGAAATGGAACGACAGACCGGTTCCAAATTGGGAAAGGAGTACATCAGGGCTGTATATTGTCACCCTGCTTATTTAACTTATATGCAGAGTACATCATGAGAAACACTGGGCTGGATGAAGCACAAGCTGAAATCAAGATTGCCAGGAGAAATACCAATAACCTCAGATATGCAGATGACACCACACTTATGGCAGAAAGCGAAGAAGAACTAAAGAGCCTCTTGATGAAAGTTAAAGAGGAGAGTGAAAAAGTTGGCTTAAAACTCAACATTCAGAAAACTAAGATCATGGCATCCGGTCCCATCACTTCATGGTAAATAGATGGGGAAACAGTGGAAACAGTGAAAGACTTTATTTTGGGGGGCTCCAAAACCACTGCAGATGGTGACTGCAGCCATGAAATTAAAAGACCCTTACTCCTTGGAAGAAAAGTTATGACCAACCTAGACAGCATATTAAAAAGCAGAGTCATTACTTTGTCAACAAAGGTCCATCTAGTCAAGGCTATGGTTTTTCCAGTAGTCATGTATGGATGTGAGAGTTGGACTATAAAGAAAGCTGAGTGCAGAAGAATTGATGCTTTTGAACTGTGGTGTTGGAGAAGACTCTTGAGAGACCCTTGGACTGCAAGGAGATCCAGCCAGTCCATCCTAAAGGAAATCAGTCTTGAATATTTATTGGAAGGACTGATGTTGAAGCTGAAACTCCAATACTTTGCCACCTCATGCGAAGAGTTGACTCATTTGAAAAGACCCTGATGCTGGGAAAGATTGAAGGTGGGAGGAGAAGGGATGATAAAGGATGAGATGGTTGGATGGCATCATCAACTCAATGGACATGAGTTTGAGTAAATGCCGGGAGCTGGTGACGGACAGGGAGGCCTGGCATGCAGCAGTCCATGGGGTCGCAAAGAGTCGGACAGGACTGAGCAATGAACTGAACTGAAGTTTATGATAATCCATTTCAGCAGACCTAGAAAATACTAAGATACCCCAAATCACACTTTGAGAACCACTGATCAAAATTACCAGCTTCTTGGGTGGCTTAGCGGTAAAGAATCTCCCTGCAATGCAGGAACCGCAGGAGATGTGGGTTTGACCCCTGGGTCAGGAAGATCCCCTGGAGGAGGGCATGACAACCTTCTAGTATTCTTTCAATCTGCTTCTCCTGGGTTTCCTGCATTGGCAGGCGGGTTACCATTTACCACCATTGCTACCTGGGAAACGAAGAAAGGGGATACCCATTCTATACCCATGATATCAGCCAATATTTAGAAGCCTAACAATAGTTAGTGTTGGGGAAAATCTGGAGACACTGGCCCTCTCGTATATTGCTGCTGAGAGTTATACTACATACAATTTTAGAGAGAAATCAGTGACACCCAGCAAAATCAAAGACATCCCTACCACTTATAGGTGTTCATAATCTAAATAAACTCTCACTCATGTGCACCAGGAGACATGCATCTAAGGATGTTTACTGGGAATCATTTGTAATTTTAAAAAATTGCAAATATCCTAATTGCTCATTAGGTGGGTAATGAATAGGGCTTCCCAGAAGATCCTCTGGAGTAGAAAATGGCAACCCACTCCAGTATTCTAGTCTGGAAAATTCCATGGACAGGGGAGCCTGGTGGGCTGCAGTCCATGGGGACGCAGAGTCAGATACAACTGAGCAACTGAACACAAAAGCACAGGGTAATGCATATGTGGGTGTTTATCCACATAATGGAATAGCATCAGTTCAGTTCAGTCGCTCAGTCGTGTCCAACTGTTTGTGACCCCATGAACCGCAGCACGCTAGGCCTCCCTGTCCATCACCAACTCCCAGAGTTTACCCAAACTCATGTCCATTGAGTTGGTGATGCCATCTAACCATCTCATTGTCTGTCGCCCCCTTCTCCTCCTGCCTTCAATTCTTCCCAACATCAGGGAGCATACAACATTTTAAAATTAACTCTTTTGTGCTACCTGTATAAATATGCACTGAGTGAAAAAAAGTAAGTTATAAATAGACATACACACACATATACATGAGGGAAGAGGGTGAGGATGGAGGACAGACTCTTTTTATACCATCACTACATATATATGTATCCATAAACAATATATATATTTTTGTTTTCTATTACATATACATGTATCCATAGACAATAAACAATATATCATTTTTGCTTTGCTAAAACAAAATAAAAATACATGTTTATGAATATATATATGCAATAAATAACATATCATTTTTTATTTTAACAAAAATATGACATGTTTATGGATATCTACATACACAATAAACGATATATTTTTTGTTAAAACAAAGCAAAAGATATACATTTATGGATACATATATATGTTTCTGGCATAAAAACATACTGTGTAAATGATATATACCAATTGCAGGATATTGGTCAATGCTGAAGAGAAAAAAAAAGATAAGGGGAAGGGATTTCATATCCAGCATTTCTTTCAAAAATGTGGAGCAGGGCAAAGAGATGTCTGAAGCAAATATAGCGTAAGGTTAACATTTACTAAATGCATGCCTGATACATTTTTTCTATACTTTAAGTTTGAAGTTTTCATAATTGAAGCTTTTAGGTTAAAAAGTGCATTAAAATACACAGCAACCAATTGCAACACGTGGTCTTTATTTGCATACTGAGTCCAAAAAACAAGCGGGGGAAAAAGGGCACACGCACTACATTTATAAAACAATTGGAAATTTAAACAGACTGCATGCTGATGTTTTGGAATTTTGGATAATTTTTCCCAGGTGTGATAACAGTTTAAAAAAAAGAGAGCCTTATCTTTTAGAGATATATACTGAAATGCTATGTATCAGTAAATGTTTACAGATGATTTTTAGAATTTGCTTCATAATAGTACAAGGTGTGTGTGGTTGGAGGGTGAGGTTGGTGGGTAGGAATCTAGATAAAACACGACTGGCCATATGTTTCCAATTTTTTGAAGTCAGGTGATGGTACGTGAGTGGTTGTTATACTCCTCTGCTTAATTTTGTACATGTTTGAAATCATCCATACATTCAGGTAGACAAGAAATATGTCAACCTCAAATTTCAAAACAAATTAAAACGTCCCAACCTCAGAGTCCGTGTTAAGAGTAGGGACAGCTTTTTAAGACTGTGCTGAATTAAACAACATGTAGGTCTCCAGCTACAAGGACAGGGCAGTATTTTGATGGCACTGAATTCCTCTTAAGGATGTAGAGACCAGGGACTCCTAAGTACCATGGCAACAAAACTGGAAACTGCTTCAGGACCCGACTCACAGTGAAAGACTTACGCCTCTCATTTTGCTAAAAGAAGACTGAATTCATTTCTCTGCCAGGTGATTAATGCAGGAAATCAACCTAGGAATTTTAAAGCTGCATTTACTTCTTACTGGTTCAGTAGCGGGAAAAGCAGCTGTGAAAATTCTTAAGCAAACAAGATCTAGTGTTCTTCTTTAAACCAGAAGGCAAGCAGTTAGAGCAAACACACTCAAGCTAATTAGTTCTTCTTAGTTCGTAATAATTATTATTACCAGACTTTTAAAAAATGGCACCCAATTCTTTAAAGATATGCAAATGAGTGTATTTTTCTCTTGATCAACTACAAAATTATGCGATGTCAAAGAACTTACATGCCATTTTGTGTTCTAAGAAATTGGTATTTACAGTTTTCAGAGCAACATAAAATATTTTTTCTTTTTAAAATTTAAAAACACTTCATAATTCTTATCTGTTTGAAACATTTGCTGAGAAGCCAAACCCTGAAATATCTTTTCCAACTGCAGCCTTGAATTTATGTCACTCAAAATGATTATAATTTTAAAAGTACCTCATAATATATAGGAAATGTTTTGTTCAATGTAAATTTTCACACTTAGCATTCTTTTCATATTTAATGTTTGCAATCTGAGCAAAGACTACTATATTATATTTCTGGAAATTAAATAGTTTTAGAAATCGTACCATTAGAGAAGTAGATAGTCTGCAGGCAAAGGCAGGCAAAAAAAAAGAGGCAAAAATCAGGACTTTACTAAAACAGGAATCAAATGAGAAGATATATCACTAGATAAAACCACTTTACTCCTTGGAGCCATCTCTTCCTAGAGGAGATGATTTTATATATTATCTTATGCATACAAATATCATGTGGAGCTATTCTAGATGTTAATATTTGTGCTTCCTGACATGTGACCTGTGACTCACACTGGAGCCTAAGAAACTAATTTCCTTTTATACTGAAATGGCTTGCCATTTCCTACGCCAAGGTATGTTCCAGACCCAGGGATAGAACCCGTGTCTCCTGCATTGGCGGGCGGATTCTATACCACTAGTGCCACCTGGGAAGCCCTAATTATCTACCAGGTGACACAAATTCCCAAGTGTGCACTCTATCCTCTCCCTTTAGACAGCGCTCTTTCTTCTGTAAACTCTTTCAAAGAAGGAGCCACAGAATTAACATATAATTTAACTTCTCTTCAGTGGAATCAGCCACCAACAGCAAAGAGCAAGTAGCCTCAGCGATGCAGTGACCAATGGCCCCAGCTCCTTCCAGACCAGTAAGGGCCACTGAGCACAGCGCCCTCGGAAAGCCTATTACCACACAGAGAACTACCAAAGAGGCTAATGAACACTCTCCACAGGCAAACACCACTTCAGAGATCTTCCAAAGAGAGCATGCTCAGGGGTGTGGCCAGGACAGGCTTCAGAGCAAAGACAGAACTGGAACTGGGCCTCGCTGGCGAGAATGTCAAGAGGAAGGGGTGGCCTCAGGTGGAGGTATTCCAGGCAGAGCTCTCCCCTGTTGCAAAGGAAATGCTGGATGCTATTAAAGAGAGAGAGAGGGCTGTTTGGTCTGGTGGAACTATGAGTTTGTGCAGGTAAATCAAAGGGGTAGGGTGGGTTGGAAGAGTAGGTCGTGAAAGGTTTTGAATGGGAGGGCTGGGAGTTTTAACTTTGGGAGGTAATTTTGGCAGCTGCTGGTGATCAGGATCCTTCCATGGTCCCGTGTCCATAGATACACATGGCTTCATATGCACATGAAGGTCTACAGCAGGGTCAAAAGGGAGCTGTTATCCCCATTTTTTGTCTGCTTGGAATAAGCCCACACTTAGCCAGTTTCCATCCCTCTGATGGACAAGGCATTAATTTTCTTTTTCCGTTAGTAGAGGGTGTGCCAGGCAGAAAACTGTTTTGAGCTTCTTGTCCATTCACTTTTCAGTCAACACTGAGCGCCTAATCTGTGCCCTGCACTGGGTCCAACACCAGGGAAACCAAGTTGAACAAGACTTGGTCTCAGCACCTGAGAAGTTTATAGTCCATTCAATCACTTTGAAAACTGTTTCAGTTTCTTAAGAGCTAAATAGGCGCCTATTCTAGGAGGAATTCTACTCTGATTTATTTACCCAAGAGAAATGAAAATATAATTCACAAAAAGCCTTGTACAAGACTATTTACAGCAGCTTTATTCATAAGTGCCAAAAACTAGAAATAAGCCAGGTATCCATCCACAGAAGACTGGATAAGTAATTGTGATAAAATCATCTAAGCAAGATTCCTCAGTAATAAAAAGGAACTAACTATAGACTCATACAAGCATGGATGCATCTCAAAAACAGTATGTTGAGCAAAAAAAAAAAAAAAAAACCTAGACACATAAAGGTACATAGTATTTGATTCCATTTCATTCTAGAATAAGGAAAGTTAACCTGTGTTTGATGGAAAGCAGATGAGTAGCTGCTTCTGGGAGGGAGGGTTGGTTGGTAAGAAGAATAAGGGAGCTTTCTAGAAAGATGGTGGTATTCTATGCCTTGAAATTCTTTCCAAAAAAATGAATAATCGAGTTAATATCCAGAGCATTTGATGTAAGTAAATATCTCAAACAAACAATATTCAGCAACTTAGAGTCCAGAGGGAAAACAAGTGTCACAATATGGTGGAAAGTAATACAAGGATCTACTGGACACTACAGAATCACAAGGAGCATTCCCAACCCAGATTGGGAAGGTCTGGATAGACATTTGGAAAAAAGGCACCCTGGAGCTGGGTGTTGAAAGATGAACAAGAGTTTACCAGGCTGGGAATGAAGGGTGGAAGGAGAGGATATTCCTGACAGAGGAAATAGATATACAAAACCAGGGGGGCCTTTCACATAAGTGGAGGAACTTCCTATGGCTGGACCACAGAGAGGAAGGGCAAAGCAGCGTGCGATGAGACTGAGGGATCAGAGTCAGACCAGGCCTTCAGGCCCAAACACAGAACCTCCTGTGCTTCATCAGTGATGACTAATTTCAGCACATGGTATGTTTGAATAAGTCCAAGAAAGGTGACCCAAAAAAGACCTAAGTACTGGACACAAGCCCTTATCCACAGGCCCAAATGCTTGCCTCGGGGCTAAACAAAGCTACATCTTACATTCATTGTGCTGAATTTGGTATTCAAAAGACAGCCCACGTGGTAAATCATGTTGGGATATGTTGTTTGGATTTCAATTGTTCCTATGGGAAAAAAAATGAAGGGTGTGCTATGTACATTGAGTTTATTTCAACACCCACTTACATCACTGTTTGTTTTTGTTTTGTTTGTTTTTTCCTAGTATATTTTAAGAAATAGTAGCCCTGCAAGATTTTGGGCTGGAGAAGAGGATGTTGTGGTTAAATAGGTTTGGGAAGTGCCACTTTTGGAGATTCACAGTACACATGAGCACAATGAAAGTTTTGAAGAAGTTGTTTAGTCTCCAAACCACCATTTCCCAGTATCATTTGATTATGGGAACTTTCTATGGAACATTTTTTGAGAAGTGTCTGTTTAGATAAGACTCAAATGAGATATAATATGTCCTTCAGGTCCCCAGAGCAGCTATTTTAGAAGCAACCTAGTGGCTGAAATGACTGATCAACCTTCCTAATGATTTATCCTTTTTTTAACACAAGGTAAAAGAGTCACAGGGCAGTAACTATGTCTACTGAAAATAACTTGTCTCTACTGAGAACTTCCAAAGTGCTCAGATTCTATATGTTTGGTCTTATAAAATCCTCCTACAAAGCAGATAGTATCAGAAGTCCAAGTTAACAGATGAGGACACTGAGACAGACCAAGTTTAAACACTTGCTTAGGTTTTCACAGTGCTAAATGACAGAGCTGGAACCTAACCCAGGTCTGCTATCTTCACCACTCTGCCACTCAGTCATCTCCATTGTTCAACATTAATCAAGTTTATTCCTTCATGTATTCACTTGTTAATCATTCATTTATTCATTCATTCAAATCCCTCATTTAACGGTGAAGTACCAAAAAACGTACCTTAAGTTCCTCACATTGGAAAAGGATCATTTTGGACTAGTTTTTGCTGAAACTTGGTTTAGGAAGTGGGAGAAGAAGATTCTTTATCTTTTCATCTCTGAATGACAGACAATTACACATTACCTACTCTCCTGACATGAACGTATGTCTCATTTTGATCATTCTGGTCAAAAATGACATTGCTAGCATTTTTTTTTTCTGGGTCCAGTTTACATCAGTCATTTAATTAAGCCCTTCATGAAATACATTTTCTGAAATTTTCTTGAACACATTCTCAAAGTTAGCCAATAATCTAAAAAAAAACAAAAAAACAAAATAATCATCTCTAAAAACTATCCACCATGTCTATGTATTAATATTGCTATCTCTTATCTGAAGAGGAAATATGGAAATATTTTAATTTGAAGATGAAGTAGTTTCTCTCTCTGGCAGTAGTATGTGCGAAAACTCTTCCGTAGTCTTATTAGGAGCAACGCTAACTTCTTTGAGTGGGATCATTTTAACATTTCTCCCAGCACTTCATTTACACAGTTAAGATTTAAGCTTTTCTCCCACGTCCATACCCAGCTCAGAGCACAGGGAGCTCATTACAGACAAATGCAGTATCTGATCTTTCACAATGCTTTACCTCGGGCTGCTTGTTCAGCATAAAATAACTAAATTAAAAAAGAAAACATCTTTGCCGGTAGTTGAGTGGAGCACCCTAAAAGGCAGCCAAACACGTCTTCTCCCTTGCAGTCCTGCTGCGTTCTCCTTTCAAGAGGGATGGGATTCAGTTCACAATCCTCGGGGACACAACAGTATGTGACTGTACTTAACTCACACTGGAGTCCAGACGCAGGATAGGACAGACCATCACATTTTGGCCCAAAAGATCCGTATGCTTTCTCCTTCCAATTTATGTGCCAGTGAAAGGTAGTCTGCACATGCAAAACTTTGTGGGTATATTTCAGAGCTCATGCTAAACAGAAGCATCAAGCACCTAAAAATATAAGATGAGCTCTGCTTTGTGTATAATCTATCATGGCAATCTGGATACATTTACAAGTAATCAAAAGTAGGATGACTTTTTTTGGTAGGAATAAATTCATCAAGAGTCAGAAGTTGAATGTACTCACTGGAAGTGATATAGCTCTAAAAGGCTTTAGCTTAAAAGAAGGTCCCATTTTAATCAGATGGAATATATATTAAGAATTACACATTCCATATTCTTGTTATAAGAACATCCCCAAAACAAAGCCATATGGAAACAAGTCAAGAAAACACAACCTACATCCATCCAAGAGTTTAGGCTTATATAATTTTAAGAATATTTAATGGCTCCATATTTACTATGCTTAAATAAGGAAGATTCAGCATAGCCCAACTGCAAGGGTGTGTCTGAAATGACAAGCATACAAGCCTAAGATCCTAAACACCCAGATTCCAGAAGTTTTTGGCAAAGCCAAGCATGTGAAGTTTCTTTCTCCTTGACTTCTAATATCTCACCATCCCATCTTCTGCCATCTGCCTCTAGAAAATGTCAGTGTATCCCCAGGATGGAAACATGCTTCCTTTCTGAATCATCCTCTAAAATACTCCGAAAAATATGACCTACTGCAATTGAGCATGATTGCCCAGAATTCAGGGAAAATAACCAAAGCCATAGTTTTCTCCCAGCAATCCAGAAGAACCAATATTGTAGAGCAATTGTCCTGCAATAATTGTGTTTTGTTCTATTAAAAAATAGCAAAAAAGAATCCCACCCATCTAAATGACTAGTGTCTAAACTGAACCCTTATAGACTCCTAAACTGGCAGCCCAAACCGTCTTTGAGAAATAGCAATCAAAATTCAGAACCTACAAGAGAGTACTGAGGCTTCTGAGGACATGTTAGAAAACAGAGCATTAAAATCACCTCCTGATTTGGAATTTTGCATGGAGAGGGCTTTGAGCACGCAGTTCCTCTTTTTTGTTGCTGGTGGATTTATGAGACTCTTAGAGCGCAAGGCCCTTATTGCAGTGTTACAACATTCTGTGTGATTAACTGATTGCAAATCACTGCACAGGGTGCCAAGATCACTGGTAGGAAGCAGGTCATTAAATAAAATTAAAGCTCTGCCAGTGTTTTGCTTGTAAATGCTTCTTCCAATGCCTTACAGCAACAGCACCAGTCCTTACAAAAGGACCTCAATTCACCTGAGTAGTAGAGTCTCCTGTATTTTCTGGCAGATGATACAAATATTCTATATTTAATCCAAACATTCAGCATGTTATATTTCAGGAAGAAAAAGCTGTAGCGTATAATGGAATTTGCACAAAGAGAACCATGGAAAAGAGAGCTATGCAAGAGTCACCATGAAAATAATTAAATTTTCACAGTCTCACTATGAAATTATTTAGCAAAAAGGCTCAGAGTCCTATCCTGCAGAACTGGAAACCTCTGCAAGACCACAGTTTTCCTTAGGTAAGCCTTCAAACCAAGCATTAACATTTCAAACTAAATTGAATTAATATCTCCCTTAGAATAAGAACGGGTACCCCAGCCCCTCCTCTAAATAAACC
Organism: Okapia johnstoni; assembly: GCA_024291935.2. NCBI lineage: Eukaryota > Metazoa > Chordata > Mammalia > Artiodactyla > Giraffidae > Okapia > Okapia johnstoni. Next base: position 51,577,335 of record CM044313.1, read on the forward strand.
CTACAGTGATTTACCATGGCAAACCAGCATCTCCACAGATTAAAACCCAGCCCTTGGCTTATTTATCATCTGGCTCAAAGTCTGAACAAGACAACAGGACAAGACTTCGCCCCCTCAGCCAGCTGTTTCTGGAAGCTGACTAGCTGAGAACACATAGGTGCCTTTCCAGCAGTCTGTCTGGGGCAAAGCAAATGGATATATTTCTTAAGCTGCGACCACATTTAATTTTAAGATTGCTATAATAAATATGTGATCTTTCAGGCAATATTTTAAGGCTGACGAGCCGAAGGTGGTGCTAGGGAAACTGGTTCACATTCTAGGAGTGTACTTAACGAAACAAATACTAATTGTTTTACCTGGGGAGATATACTGGGCTCTTAAACAGGATTTAGCAGAAGAAAAAAGGTTTAAGAAAATGTTTCATTGATGCTGAGCTCGCAACCCATGTTTAATTTACTGGTGTTGGAGCTACTTCATGGTTAAAAAGAAATACCCCAGTGAACAGATAGGCTGACTAATTGTTACTGACGTAACAATTCAATGCTAAATTGTCTACATGCCGTCTTTGTAAAATGACAGGGATGAATTCAGTTCCACTTGTTTAGAATAAATTAAGGCATTTATGGAGATGTTTTAACTTTTTGAGCTTTCATTTGCTACACATGTTCATCTGGGGCTATATGTACAATATCCTAAAAGGAAAAATAACTCTTATAAAAAGATGTTCTCTGGACTTGAACAAAGAGTACGTATATCAAACTCAAAAGTGAGACTATACATTCGAAGACAAATTTATTTCAACATTAATGAAGAAAAAAAGCTGTTGTTCAGTAGCTCAGTTGTGTCTAAATCTTTGCAACCCCATGGACTGCACCTAGCCAGGCTTCGCTGTCCTTCACCATGTCCTGGAGTTGGTATTTGTTAAAGTCTGCTACTTAGCATCCAGAAAAGTATTTAATGCAAGCAATCGTATAGTTATCATTTTAAGAATGCCATCTTACATACACGCATCTGACAAAAGTTTTCAAACTCACTCAATCCAGGTAGCTATCCTGAAGCACTTGTCTAGTCCGTCTGTATTAACTACCATCACACCTCACACGTCTGCTGTCTTTCCTCAACATCTCTCAATGCCTCAGTCAAGACAAATGTTGCTTTCATTTCTGCTAAAGAGTGTGGATCTTGACTCCTTCATTCATGTCATAAACATTTATCAAATGTTCATTATATGCCTAAACACTGTGCTTGGTGCCTATGATGGAGCAATTAACAAAGGAGATACATGGAGTTCCCCGTTCCCTTCAAACTTATTCTACAGGGGCACGCAGTCCTTACATAAATGATTACACGTTATTAATTCAAATTAAGAGAAGTGCTAACAAGGGGTGCTTCCTGGTGATTCTGAGTCCTGATTTTTCTCCGTTTATCCAGGACTAACAACAACAAATCAATTCAGGATAACTGAACTCAAAAAGAAATTAAGGTCATAAACCAGAACACAATTGTTAAATTTAAAGGGAAAATGATTTAAACCATAATATTCCTATTGGGCATTCTTAACATTTTCTTTCTGGGAGGAAAGCCTATTCAGGGAACTCAATTATTGCTAGAAGTTCTCCTGGGGGTATATTGATGTAATGCAACCATTTATATAATGCAGCCAATGAGGGTTGGATGTTCTGTAGATATGGAAGCTCTACATCCCAAATTGAGATGTTCAGTCTTGTTGCCAAAATCTCTCTTATATCTGGTTTTGAAAACATGGTTGACTGATGTAACTTCTTTCTCTACAGAGAGGAACAAAGGGAAACAAAATGTTCTTTTTCCCTAAGACAGTTTTGGTAATAAACTAACAAACACTTCTTCTTAGGCCAATATGGAAGAGGCGCTAACCGTTTATATCCTATTATATTTCCATTCTGAGTAAAAAAAGTCCCCAATTAACATTTTTAAAAAAATTGTATTTGAAACTACTGGTTTCCTACTGTCATTCAGGAAAGTAAAAGTGTTAGTTGCTCATCTGTGTCCAACTCTTTGTGACCCCATGGACTGTAGCCTGCCAGGCTCCTCTGTCCATGGAATTCTGCAGGCAAGAACTATAGTTGGTAGCCATTCCCTTCTTCCAGGGGATCTTCCTGATCCAGGGATTGAACCCAGGTCTCCTATATTGCAAGCAGATCCTTTACATCTGAGCCACCAAGAGACACTTTCATTTCGATCAGCAGCCACCTCTGAACTACAATTACAGTGAATTCTTTCTGCCAGGTGGGGATAAAGCTAAAGTTCACTGGACCCACTACATGCTTGGCACTTTTTTTTTTAAGTTCTGCTAACCCTTCTTCTCTTTTGTACAGATGAGGAATTAAGGCTTAGGAATCACCCAGCAGGCACAGGAGCCTGAGTTAGCATCTGAACTGGGGTTCTTTAACATCAAGCCCAGCACTGAGGTTGGCAGTGCAGGGAAAGCTAACAAGGTGGCTGCTTCGGAACCACCTAAGAAGAACATTAGAAACACAGATTTGCAGGTGCATCCAAGTCCGACCAAATCAGAATGTCTGAGCAGAGGAATGCAGTTCTCTGTTTTATTGCTCTCTCGCAGAAACTGAGGTACCCAGACAGTTAGAGTAACCATGGTTCTAGCAGCCAATCCCACCCATGGCATCTCACTTCTCATGAGCCTCATAGTTAGCGGGGGGCCCTCCACAACACCATAACAGGATTTAGGGAGTTGGAGTTGAGGGGAAAGTTTCTCTGGGTTTCAGTCCATTGGCCTTAATTCCATCCAGTACATTCAACCCCATTTTTCTAAATCCATTTGCTCACAGTGACTGAATGAATAGAAAGTGAAAAAGAAAAGTTGTCTTTGAAAAAACAGAGACAGCAACCACCAACACACAAGGTTTTTGTAAAGGACATATGAGATCATGAATTCAGCTGTGTTTTTGAATGCCATATGAGATTACATTACTAATTTCAAGCCAGGAGGAATATAACCTCCTCAATTTAAGTGAAAATGAAAAAACAAGTTAGACCATCTATTTTTACAAATAAAGTTTTACTAGAACACAGTTTATCTCATTCTTAATATATTTTCTATGACTGACTTTGAGCTACAGAGGCAGAGTTGACTATATGCAACAAAGACCAATGGCCTGACAAGGCCCAAGCATTCACTATGTGGTCTTGTAAGGCAAAGTCTGCCACCCACACTGAACCAGATGGTCACATTTTTCTTAGGTAAACACAAAACATCAGTCCTTAGTGGAACACCCAACATTTTAAGTAAGCCCTAAAAATGGAATTTTCATGGTGGGATGGATAGGGATGAGGGAGTAGACAGTCCCCAGATTGGGGTTTGTGAAAAGTGTGATGCTTTCTCTGCCCAGTTTGGATCACTGTCCCAGGAGTCACAGAGACAGACAGGAGCACGCCTTATCCTGCAGGCTGGTTTGGTACAAAATTGGTTACAAACTTTCCTTCCAAACCCAACCCTTAATCACTTTGAGAATAAAGCCACACTGTACTATGGAGGTCAAATATGCAAGCCATAGATCACAAACTTGTGTCTGCACATATATGTATGTATGTAGATGTATGTGGGATGTTCTTTTATTTCAGCTAAGGATGACCCAAGGTCAGGCCTAACCCCTGGAATCCTTCACACAGAGTAGGCTCCCACTCCAGCAGCTTGTTCAAACCACCCTGGGACCTCAGCGGGGAGGAACAGACAGCCCCACGGCTGGCTGGCTGCCTGGGAAGCCACCCACCTGCTGGTTTCACTCCCCTGCCATGTGCTGGGCTCTGTGCACTACCGCGGGATGGCCCTGGCCCAGATGGCTCACGCGGCCAACCTGCCCCCAGAGAACTATGCAATCAGGAAGTTGGCAGCCAGCACCCGTGGCTCACCAGGCTCTCTGTAAGCAAATGGCATGTTTCCCTTTCCTGGTACAAAATCCACAGAAGGTGAAAGTCAATCACCTCCACCCATCAGTGAGAAAGATTAAAATTAAGCCTTTGAGCCCAGCTGTTTATACTCTTGTCATGATGTGGATGACCGAGAGCAAGCAGTATTATGGTTTCCCTTAAAATGTTAACCAAAGTGATCGCCAAGATTCTAGAAAAAAAGATAAAGGACTGATCAATAACTTCCCAGTTTTGACCTCTACGAAATCCCATAGATATAGCTGGATAATAATTTCATGCCATATGAATATTCTCAACCCTTCAGATTTGGTTTTATTTAAGAAATTCAAAATAAAGGCATCTGATATTCTCTCCCAATCAATAGAGAGAGTTCAAAATCCCCAAAGCTGTTTAATTAAGGTCTAGGTTTGGAAAAATATCCTAATGAATCTATAGACATATTTGCCCTAATTTCTGTGTTGAAGGAAATGGCAACCCACTCCAGTTATTCTTTCCTGGAGAATCCCATGGGCAGAGGAGTCTGGTGGGCTACAGTCCATGGGGTACCAAAGAGTCAGACATGACTGAGCAACACTTTCACCTTCACTGTGTTGACAGAGGCTTGATAACAGACACCTATATCTATAAAGAATATAGATATTTATCACAATTTTATTGTTTTGCATTTCTAAAAATTTCTCTAACGAAGTTTTTTTTTTAAAGTTCATACTGTAGTTAAATTACAATTCAACTTTAGCATATTTTTTTTAATTAAAGCTTTCATGCACCTAAAAATAGCAAAGAGAAAATAATAACTCATCCTGTGTTAAAGGCAGAATTGTGTCCCCCTCCACAAATTCAGATATTGAAGTCCTAACTCCCAATGCCTCAAAATGCATTTGAAGATAGAGCCTTCAAAGAAATAAATGAGTGAGGTCACTAATGTATGCCCTGATCCAACTTGGCTGATGTCCTTTCAGATGAAATTTGAACACAGATTTTCACAGAGGGAAGATTATGTGAAGGCAGGGAGAAGACAACCCTCTATAAGCCAAGAGAGGCCTTGGAAAAACAAATCCTGCCAACACCTTGATCTTGGACTTGCAGCCTCCAGAAGTGCAAGGAAAGAAACTTATCTTTGGTTTTTTTTTTTAAATTTTACGTATTCTATTTTTATATGCTCAAGAAGCTAGAGAGAGATTGAAAATTTAGGTTAAGATATGGAATATGGTTTTCAAAAATAAAAATTGAACTTATAGAGACAAAAACTGTAATATCTGAAATGAAAACTAACTAATAACAGACTGCATATTGCAGAAGATAGGACTAAAGAACTTGTAGAAACAGCAAGAGAAATAAAATTCCAAAATGAAATTCAAAAAGAAAATACTAATATAATAATAAAAAAAATGAATAGAAGACATCTGTTTCCAGACAGGATGGGATAAGAGAGGCTGGCTCTACCATCCAGCCACATGAAGCACTTTTTAAATGTATTTATTTATGCATTTACTTTGGCTCTCCTGGTCTTTGCTGCTACTGGCAGGCTTTCTCCAACTGCAGCAAGTAGGAGCTGCTCTTCACTTGTGTTTCCTGCCTAGAGAAGTTCCTTTAGCATTTTTTTGCAAAAATGGTTGAGTGGTGCTGAATCCTCTCAACTTTTGCTTGTCTGGAAAGCTTTTGATTTCCCTAACAAATCTTACTGAGAGTCTTGCTGGGTAGAGTATTCTTGGTTGTAGGTTCCTCCTTTTCATCACTTGGAATATATTTTGCCATTACCTTCTGGCTTGTAGAGTTTCTGTTGAGAAATCAGCTGAAAACCTTATGGGATGAAGCTAGCATAAGAGACCTGTGGGACAAGAGTAAACACACCAACATTCACATTATAGGTGTCCCAGAAGAAGAGAGAGAGAAAGTGCCCAAGAAAATATTTGAAGAGATAATAGCTGAAAACTTCCCCAACATAGCAAAAGAAAGAGTCAACCAAGTCCAGGAAGCACAAGGAGTTCCAGGCAGGATAAACCCAAGGAGGAACACATCAAGACACATAGTAATCAAAATGACAAAAATTAAAGACAAAGACAAAAATATTAAAAGCAATGAGGGAAAAAAGACAACCTACAAGAGAAACTTCTCTTTGAGCTACCCAATCTGTGGTATTTTATTATGACAGCTCTAGCAAACTAATACATCCACCTTTTCAAATACCTCTCTGTCACTGAAGTTTATACTATCTAATGCCAGGTTCACGCTTATGGGAGATTGCCTGTAGGTCTTTGGCAAAAGCTTCTTTTCACACAGAATACACAAATAAGGTACCCATTTCTGAATTATAGAATATTTTTTAAATGTTAGAAATTATCACCTACTCACTTCTTAAAGACTATTAAATGCTAACTAGAGCATAGCTTTTTTTTTTGGGAAATTTTCTATTATATTTCCATATGTAAAAAAAAAAGTCACTGAAAGTTTAACACAGCTGTGTTTAAAAAAATATGACAACACTGCCAAGATGAAATATTCTGAATACAATGCTTTGAATCTGAAAATATTTTGATGGGCACTAAATTCTAACATGTAGTAAAGGGAAACACTCTTCTGGAATTCAAACTTAATAAAGTTATTCTTTTTCCAATGTCAACTCTGAGACTAATGCATGAAATCTGGTTCTCAATTTAAATTTTATCATATACATTATGGAAAAATTATGATTTGCTGAAAAGGAATTTTTAGGTAACCTGCAAATACTGAGGTACAGATAAAAATATAACTGAAAGGGGAGACTAAGAATATTTCAGATTAATTATCATACCATATTTTCTCTGTTGATTAATAGAAAAGGCAAATATAAACTATGGGCTTCCCAGGTGGCTCAGTGGTAAAGAATCTGCCTGCCAATGCAGGTGCTGCAGGAGACGTGGGTTTGATCCTTGGGTCAGGAAGAGCCCCTGGAGGAGGAAATGGCAAGCTACTCCAGTATTCTTTCTTGGGAAATCTCATGGAGAGAGGAACCTGGTGGGCCACAGTCCATTGGGTTGCAAAGAGTGGGAACAACTTAGTGACTAAACATCAACAAATATAAACTAACAGAGACACTGAGTAAATAGTTTTGGAATTCTAAAACTGAGTGAGAAAAAAAGGCACAGAAAGAAGGTGGGTTTTGCTGATTTTTTGCCTTTAAGAAGAGTAATACAGTTGAGCATTCCATGGGGCCATTTATATAGCAATTGTCCTACGGGAACTACATTGTTTAAAGAAATTCAAATTTTCTGGAGTCTTGGCTAGTGTCCCTCAGAAGAATGCAGATTAAGTTCATAAACCAAGCATCTCTTCCACTATAAATAAAATCAAATACCATTTTGAATTTAATGTTCAAACATCAAGAATTTTGTTCATGAGACAACTTCCAAAACTGGAAAGTAACGTTCTTTATAAAGTATTACCTTAAAAAATGTTTACAACTAACACAAGGCTATTGTTAGGGAACACTGGAGACACAAATGATCCTTAAGAAAATGTGTCTGATAGGGAAAAATGTGAAGCTAAAGGGTATTTATGAAATCTGAAAATCCTCAGAACTCATTGACCACCACAGTCCAGATGATTTAGAAATATTTTCCAAACGGTAATGTTGAAAAAAGAAGGAAGGAACTAACCCAACAACAACCACAAAGAACTAGGCCTTCAACATTAATATCCAAGACATTACAACAGGGTTTATTCTAGTTCTACTCCAACTTCTTTTAAAAGGAGAATTTACAACAGCACTCCAGAAATTAGCAACATACAGTGTAACGGCTCAGTGCATTGGCTTTAACCAGTCTTCCCAGTTCATCTCTGGCTCTGCTATTTACTAGCTATTGGCCTTGGACAAGTCACTGAACCTCTCTGTGCCTCCGTTTCCCTCCTCAAATGAGACAATAACAGAATCATCTCAGTGGATGGCTGCTAGTACTAAATGAATTTCTCCACATAAAACCTTAGCACCGCGCTTGAGATTTGGTTAAGGGTCCTGTAACTGTCAGTGGCGGTGGTGATGATGGAGATACTGAAACACCAGTGACACCAGAACACAAAAAGCACAGTAAAATGTCTGATGAGATCGGCTTCAACAACCAAAATGAAAATGCCAATCTGAGCGACAGCTAAACACGCTCAGGAATCTTATTTACACCCATTTTTTTTTCCACCAGGTTTACTGTTTCCCAAATTCACATTTCCCCTGATCTGAGCTGCTCTCAGGCACCCAACACAAGACCAGACAAAAGAGCAGATGATTCTTTAGGGAGCTGCCTGAAAACAGCTTACTGATGAAATCAAACCACAGTTAAATACACATTTAACAAAAGCACCAGCCGAGAACATGAGAGGCAAATTCTGTTAGTGAGAGCAGTGATCCCTGATGGCCACTCACCCCAAGACAGAGCAGCAAAATGTGAAAGCAGGGGACGCTGACATAGCACTGTCCTGGATCCTAGCACGTGGACTGGCCCCTCTCCACCAGCACAGCCTGGACTGATTTCTTCCAGCTTCCCCCTCACCCGGCTTCCCCCTTCCTGCCCCCCTCCAAAGGCATACGAGGAAAGCCCAGAAAAAGTCTAGTGAAGACTTATTTTGGTAGCTTATTTTGAGCTACTTTCGATTCTGAGAACCGTGAAAGCTCTGGAATGGCTTGAACAATTTTATCTGGCCCTGACAACCCTCTTAAGAGTATCTATCCAATTTTCATTCCACTTGCCTATCACCTCCTCCTAATCTCTGACTTTATTCTCTCTCCTCCAGAAACTGCTTATCATGCTTAAGTAAACCAACATAAATAGAGGTTTTTTTTGACTAGTTGCAAAACTCTAATGCTTAACGGCCCACGCTGCATTTCTGATCTAATCCTTCCTGCACACACCAGGATGCTCCCGAGAGAGGAAGGCCAGAGTTGATTTTTCTCTTTTCTATCAATGTCCTGAGTGCCCCTGGCCTACACTGGACACAGTATCTGAAGCAGAAGCACATTTTCTCAGCATTTTCCTTGGCTATATTTAATTCCTTACATGTGGAGACACTGGGTTTTGTATATAATCACTGTTTATTTCCTTAGTACATGTTCTATCTCCTGCAAGCAGGCAGCCAAATGTTTAAAAGCTTTCTACTTTAAAGCACAACTCAACAGAAAAAGATGGGAGATACAGAAAAAGTAGGAATACTTATTTCAAACAAAAGCAGAATGTGGTTTAACTCAAACTGAGTTTCTGAATTATCCCAAAGCTGGCATGCAAAACCACACTGACAAGACAGAAAGCACTGCAAATAGCAACTTAATGAATGCACACAGCAAAGCAATATGTACCAGGAGAAGGCATTCTGCACATGGTCTCTACAGTATTAGGGCTGCAAGGCAGTATATTCAAGGGCTTACATTTTCTACATTCGGCCCGTATCTTAGATCTCAATTCACTATTCCATTTTTTTTTCTTTTTTCTTTAAAGAATATTTGAAATGATAAAGAACTACTTCATTCTCTTATATGTTGACAAGAAATGTTACAGCAGTGACCGAATAGTGTAAAGAACTATCCACTGCGAAGAAATTAACGTAATTTGGGTTAGCAATAGACCTACTTTCAGACAGTGTCAGAATTATCACTCCCTAATTCGGAGAAGGTGGACGCATTCAAACCTTTTTGTTGCTGACAAATTATCCTCCAGACAAGCTAAGTGCATCTATGAAGCATGGAAACCAATCTCTGTCCAAATCTGAAGGTCCCTGCACCACTGCTTGCTTCATGTTTCTGAAACATTTTGCTGTCGGTGATTTATTTCCCATCCATGTGGCCAGCCATTTGTTTATTCTATTGCATGCCATCTGTTTTTCGGTAGAGAGGTTTCAAGTTCTTCTCATTCCCTACCTCATATCCCACAGAAAACAATTTATAATAGACATAGATTTAAATCATTTGTATTCACATGGAGCTGGTAACTCGAGCTGCCTTTCATTTATATGTGACAAATGTTTCAATGGGATTAGCAAATTGTGTTATTACGAGGTACTTAAGGAGACACAACACCTTTTTAAAAAAAAAAAATGACAGATGATGTTAACGGTTTCATTTGGGGTGTTTAACATCAGTACAGAAGACTTTACTAAAGTTGTAGGAAATCGCCCCAAGAGAAAATAAAGCCCTACCACAAACCCTGTCCATGTCTTTTATTTCTGAGAGTCAACAAGTATGTGTATCAGGATGTGGTCAGGTCTACAGTGAAGAATAAATATCAAGTAGCTTCACTTTTCAGGGGAAAGTTATCATTTAACCCACAGATATGATAACCCTGTCTGCTTCTCACATTTCGGTGACATCCTCTAAGCCCTCCACCCATGCTCTAGCTTGTCTCGATTCTCAAAAGCGACGGACCCCAGATTTCCCCAAAGAAAAGTATATGCCGCAAACTCCAGCTCAGCAGCACCAATTTATTCCCATTCTAGGGCCCACTTCGATCTGCTCTAAAGAACAGCCAACCACTCAGAGAAACAGCTTCTTGTGGAAACAACACAGATGATGTGTAAAGTATTAATTACCATTTTTACAAGAATCCTTGCTGCTTTGGTGGAGAGGGGGTATCTGATGACAGGCCCCAGCCGCTATCCACAGTTCATGGTTGACGTCTGAGGGTTGAGAAACGTCTGTCTTGAGGTCTACTTGATTTTCACTAGTCCTCACCAAATCAGAATGAGATATGCCTGGGGGGTAAGCGGCATCCTGATGGATATGTGGTGGTGTCGGTTTGTTCAAAGGGTTAAGTGACATTTGCACTAAAGCTTCATTGATGAAGAATGAATTTTCATGACATAAAGTCTCAGATTGATTAAGTTCCATTACCTGTGCAAGAAAAAACACAAGAATTTCTTCAGCAATTTGCACCAGTTTTATAAGGTATTTATTCCTAATAGAATTTAGCAATCAAGACTTTAATGAGTATGGTAGAGGATAGTATCCTTGACTCCCCCCTCCCATCCGATTTTAATTAGCCAGTACCAAAAACTTCAATTAACAAAACATAGCATATCTTAAAAGAAATACAAATCAAATGAAAAAAACACGTGTAGTAGTGTTCACTGTCATTAAAGTGTTTCTACTTTTTAGGGAATAGCATTTTCACTTTTGCTAAATAAAAGTTGAAAACATTCATGTATATGTAAGGTATTTACAACAAATATAATTTAGCCTACCAGAAAGGAAAATAAGATACAACATGGATCATTCTTATAAGCTTATCAACTTCTACAACTTTATATACTATCATTAAAAAGTATCTATGTGCACACAGTACAGAAAAGTAAACTCCTGGGACAAATGAAATTGTCAAGAGTGGTTCAAGAGGGTGCAAAACGAAACACGGAACTTTTCGAAAGGTTTTATTCTGCCTAAACGTTAAACTATTCACGTTAACTGCCACTGGTGAAAAATGGATTTTGAATTTACTAGGTTCTTGTGGCTCAGCTGGTAAAGAATCCGCCTGCAATGCGGGAGACTTGGGTTCAATCCCTGGGTTGGGAAGATCCCCTGGAGAAGGGAAAGGCTACCCACTCCAGTATTCTGGCCTGGAGAATTCCAAGGATTACAGTCCATGGGGTCTCAAGGAGTCAGACACGACTGAGCGACTTTCACTTTCGGTCAAATTTACAAAAAAGAAAATAAGCTTGGAATAATAGAATAGTAGTATACTTGTTAAATTCAGTACCTGCGCACGTTACTAGCTAATGATCCACTGAAAGGTAAATCTCTACAGAACTCTGAAAACCAAAGCACATACGTCTTCAGACGTGGAACACACTCATGCCCACGGAGACTCCAGGACAAAACTCGCCTCACTGGGACAACTCAATTCTGTATTTCTTCCCTGGGTATCAAGGGAATCTATCATGAGTACAATAAACCCATGATCCAGAAGCACCCAGATTTTTCAAATGTGCGTATGTCAAGATGCATGCGTTATTGTCTCTGGAAGTTCCCAGCTCCTGCTCCCTACATATTGAGTAACTCTTGCGAGCTTACATGAGCAGCAAAAAGACAGAAGTGTGTTCAAGGGCTCCAAAACCACCACGACTGAAGCTGTCTTACTCTCTGCTTCTGCGAGCACAGGAGCCCCGTACCTCCAGGGTTCCTGGAGAAAACGCCACGGGAAGGCTCCTCTGCCTCCCGTGCTTCCAGCGGCGCAGCAGGCTCTGCTGGGCCCGCATCCTCTCCCGCTCCCTCTCCACCAGGCGCTGGCCCTCGCGCAGCCGCTCCAGACTCTGCTGGTAGTCCTGGAGCTGCTGGTCCAGCTCGCCCCAGCTCCTGAGCAGCAGCTCCTCCTGCGCCCGGCACGCCCTCTCGCGCTCCTGCAGCCGGCTGGCCCGGGCCTCCTGCTCGCGCTGCTGCTGGTCGCACCTGCGGAGCCAGCGCTGCTGGTCTTGCTGGAACTGAAGCTGCAGCTTGTGGGTGTCGGCCAGCTCCTCCCGCTGCTTCTCCAGGCTGCGGGACTTCTCCTGGTCCTGAAAGGGGCTGCCTCGGAAAGCGGGGCCCGGGACCAGGCTCTCCCGCTGCCGGAGAACCAGCCTGTGGATCTCAATGTGGCTGTCCTGAATGGTCAAGGCGGCCTGTCAGAGCAGAGGGCAAGAAAGCAAAGGCGTCCATATTGTCCGCACCGTGAGTTGGCAGCACCTCTACACATGAAAGTATGACCGAATGATTCTCTCTGAACACTTCTCTCCTCGTTCTAAGTTACCTCCTGAGACTGGCCTTGGCACTTCAGACAGGCTTGTCTGCATTTCCTTAGTGGTATAGTCTGAGATGTATACACAAAAGAAATTAAGCCCAAAAGGAATATTCTCTCCCTCCTTTGGAAATGTGGTTTGTTGCTGCTGTTGGATAATATTTAAGCAAGTGTTCTGAGTAAGAATTCAGTCCATTAATTCACAAGACTGCCTTTCTGTGCTATGCCACATTACCTTTCTGAGGTCTTGACGGTCAATAATTCAGGAGAATTTAAGAATCTATATAAATCTGGTAGTACCTTTTGAGTCTCCAACCAGAAATTGCTTAAGCTATATGACATACGTGAAGACATAAAGTCAACCATTTGGAAGCTTTGCTAAGTAATCTTTTTTATAATAGCAGTTAATATCATATTTAGGAGATATATAAATGGTAAAGCTAGTCTCGTTACTGTTACTTCTTTGTGTTATAGCAGGACGATCATGCACAAAACACTAAGCTGAAATTCATCGGTTTGATAGAATGCTAAAGGGAGGCTGGAATGATTAGGGGGACATAGATACTCTAAAACCCGGAGGAGATTACCAACCAAATTTAAAAAAAAATTTTTTTTGAGGTATGGTATCTACCTATTAAAAGTCTGGCAGTATCACAGGAAATACCTGCCAACTTTTGGAAGGATTCCACAAAATAAAAGGAAACAAAAAAGTGTGAATGCCCTTGGAAGCTTTTATTTTCAAAAGTTCCCATTGAAAGCACCAGGAAACAGAGAAGGGACAAATTGAAAATAGCCACATACTGCGTATGTGTGTGTACTGTGACTTGTTATGAGAAATTATTACTCTCCAAGGGATAAATTCCCATTTTTCTTTCCTAAAAAGTTAAAAAGCTATCCATGTGACAGATGTTGAGAAGATGGGGATTTGACCATTAGTTCTTTAAGTCAGCAGTTTCCTATACTTTCGAAGATTAAAGAATTAAAGTATACTTTAAATTAGTATTTGTTTTGGACCAAGACTCAAAAATGTTTTCAGTGAGGTCTTTTGAAATGAAATGTTTCTAAATTTGAAAATCAATTAAAAATTGAAATTCATATGAATACTTGATTAATGTCTTTCAGTGGTTATTAGAAAGAAAACAGTGATACCATTGAAAAGCGGTACTAATAACTTATATCTTTAAATATGAAATGGTAAGCCGTTCAGGACTCTGCTGACCTGGCTAAAGCAAACTGTAGACTGTCCATCACCAGTTAATTCTAACAATTCCTAAGGGCATCAGCAGAGTGAAACAAACAAACAAACAAGATCCAATATTCTATATGCCAGAACTTCCATAAGCAATGGTTAACGCTCAGGTAAGGATTACAATTAGACTAATTAAACACGAACATGAGGTATTTTTCATCTACTTAACATTTGGAATAAAACAACTCTCTTCTGTAGCATAGGGGTGAAGTTTAAAGATTGGATATTCATCTTCACATTTAAAGTTTACGTTTACATGTAAGACAGAGAATAGCACTTACTTTTCAAGCTTAGGAAAATTCTCAATTCATTCTCTTTCTCTTTTTTTAAATTATACCGAAGTATAGTTGGTTTACAATGTTGTATTCATTTCTCCTGTACAGCAAAGTAATTTAGTTGTACACATATCCTCAGTCTCTCTCAACTTTTCTCTGCCGAAGTGTGTCCTTTCCTTTCTGTCTTGCCTATACCTCATCTCTAACTCTATTCTTCTAACCTAGGGATCAAATTTCATTTTCATCTGATTCAAAAATGCTACGTAAAAAACGTTAATCATGCATAAGAGATTCAGCTTCAAAGGCGATGACTGTGCCATGAATAGAAAGCTTTCAGAGCACATACCCTTAAGCCAGCTCAAAAGCTTTGGTTAAGAGAAGGCACTATAGAGTTTGGTCTTTGCTTCAACCTAATGTTGCAAAAACTAGGTCCTTTAGGTCACCCAGCTTTTCTGAAGCTTGAATCCACAGAGGGCCGCATTTAAGGTTGAAAAGAACAGACAGAACCTTGTGAGTGTTTTCACCTGGAAACAAGCTGGGACACTCAGCGTCTTCATCTCCCAAAAGTTAACGAACTGCACTCACGCTATATTCCTTCTCAGTTAAAATGTAGAAGAAAGAATATTTGCTTTACATGAGAAATTAATCTCTAAGAACATCTATCCCAGACCAGCATATCTAATATAAGACACAAAAGGTATTCCCACTAAATCTTGAATAAGACAAGGGTGGCCACTATTGTTTACTATTTAATATTACTACGGCCACTATTAAGACATTTCAGAATTTCTAACCAAAGGAGTAAGTCAAGAAAATAAAATTAATTTAATTATTGAAGAGTAGCCATAATACCATTACTTTCAATTTTTACTTTCTACTTTGAATACTCCAAAAAGTAAAAAAAAAAAAAAACTGCTAAAACAAAAATTTGATGAGTTGGCCTATTAAAAAAAATAAATAAATCAATACTTGTATTTATACCAGCAACCAATATTGGGGAAACATAATGAAAAAAAGAATATTCTGTTCACAATAGGAACAGAGACAAATATCCAGGAATAAACTTCGCAGAAAGAAAAGTACCTACATGAAGACAATTACAGAGATTTCCAACAGAACATAAAATAACATATTCTCAGTCAAGAGAACCAATTATTGCCAAAGTGCCAATTTTCCCCAACTTAATTCATAAATACAGTAATATTTTAATTAAACTCTCTCAGTATAAATTTAAGAAATTTGCCAGAGTGATTCAAAAGCTTTTATGAAAGAACAACATTCAGATATTTAAGAGAGTGGTACTTATCTTAATAATCTTAATAGATAAGATAATGGTACTAGATCAAGAATAGGCAGATGATCAACAGAACATCAAAGACATCTTGACACAGTCAAAGTATTGAGTCAATAACAAAACAGCAAATGTAGCATGGCTATCTTTTCTGATGAAAACTTAGTATCAGACTTTATTTTCTTTTAATATTCAACAGATTTAAGATATGAAATCTGACTGACGATAAACCAGTGAGGGGAAAAGTTTAATTTCAGTAGTAACCAAAAAATGCAAATTAAGGTCATGAGCTACCTAGACTTATTTTCAAATTGAGGAGAAGTAGAGAGGGGTGATAATTATTTTGACAATGTCTTTCAAAAACCTCAAAAACTGATTTCAGTAATTTATCTCAAGGACACACTCAGATATGTTCAAAGAGGTCAGTGCACAAAGATGTGTGCTCTAGTATTATTAACAGAAAAGTATAGATTGTGTGTGTGTGTGTGTTAGTCACTTAATGGTATCTGACTCTTTGTGATCCCTTGAACTGTAGCCCGCCAGGCTCTTCCGCCCATGGGATTCTTCAGGCAAGAATACTAGAGTGGGTTGCCATTCCCTTCTCCAGGGGATCTGCCTAACCCAGGGATCAAAAAGTGGATCTCCTGCATTGCAGGCAGATTCTTTGCCATCTGAGCCACCAGGGAAGCCATCAACTATGAGGAATGGATTAATTCTATAGACCTAAATATTATACAACCACTAACAATTGTGCTATAGAGACAACTGATGACATAGAAAGGTACAGGCTCCAAGGGTACACATAAAATGATTTCTAAAAACTGGAGGGATACATACCCCCAGACAACAGTAATTCCCTCCACAGAATCACAAGTCATTTTATTTTATTTACATGTATCAAGATTTTTCTATAAATTTGTCTATAAACATTGCTCTCACATCATTTAAAACTATTTTTTAACTCACAAATTAAGCAGTTGGATGTCTTCAGCCTTTCTTGTGCAGGACTTAGGGGCTCATCCAGCCCCAGAGCCCTCATTATTAGGATGCCTGTCTTTCCTGGACAGACAGGGAACCAGCTGATGGTAGACTCTGTGGAGCACTTGCCCTTGCGTGCTCAGTCTTCATCATAGTGCCTGGCCCAGGGAGGGTACTCAATAAATGTTGGGTGGATGAACCAAGGAAACAATGGAAGAGCATGTGAATTATCTGACTGCCCCAAAGGCCTAAGGCTACATGTGGAAGTGAAAAGAGTTTAGGTGTGAATTTAAGTTTTCACCAGAAAATCTGAAGTCATACTACACTCACTTAACAGTTTCATTGCAAACTTCCAGCCAGATCATATTCATCAATATTTTTTAAAGATATGAACTGTTTTATGGTTTCAGAGAAGAATGGCATATAAACTACAGTAACGGTGATGCCTCGTGATTACAAAACCAGGTGAAGCTCAAAGCATCAGCAGAGTTACACTTGGGGTGGAGGTGGAGGGTTGGTGTTCTTTTAAGATCATTCATTACCGTTCAAATGTTCTAAATTTTAAAGTCTGGGACTCATCAAATAAAGTGAATTGCATGAGGGAAAACATTCACAGGGTCAGAGCATAGTTACCTGAAGGCTATATAAGAGACGAGTTAAATTCTGTATCGCTTGTATAATCTGAAAAATAAGATTCTGAGTGTCAAATTTTTGAAAAAAGCATTCATTATGCACAAAAAAAGAAAGGATGGTGACATATTTAAGGTATGCAGAGCTCACCTCTGACTGCAAAGAACCTGGGAAACTTCTATATTCCACCTAAAATACATAAAAACATAAAGAAAATGAACACTCACTCCACTCTTAAAAGGCTGCACTGCAGTGTTCCACAGTCTATGACCTCAGGGAAATCACTGCTCTTGCTCTAAAACTCTTCCATAGTGACCGTTTCCTCCCAGAAAGCCAAGTCTAGAGAATTAAACCACCACCTGATGAGAGAGAGCCCCCTCTGGGCAGCCTTGGTACTGAGCTGCACGGCTACTTCCTTCCGGATCCACTCAGCCCTCCCTTAAGACACCCAGGGAAGATGCTCGGGGAGCGCTGCAGGCTCAAAGTGACCACACATACCACATGCAAACCATGTTGTAAATGGTGCTCTCTGCATCCAGGCTAGTCTCTCAGGCCAGGCTTGTATCCTGGAGGCCAGATTCGGAAACTACAGGTCAGCATGCCAGGTCTCTAACTCACTTTGAGATTTGGGAAGTTATAATTGCCGCTGGTTGGGAGGAGAAACCAGACCCAGAGGCAGCACAAAGGACAGTACTCAGCTGGCCAGCATCCTCCCGCTGAGAGCTCCCAGGGCCCAGGCATGGGCACATAGGAGAAGCCCTGGCAGCAGAGGCCTTGAACGAGGCCACAGGAGACCATGTGCTCCTTGTGGGCGGTGGGGGTGGGGATGCATCTCTACCTGACTCCCTGCATCTCCACGGCACACACTGAGAGCACATGTGCACAGGTTTCCTGTTTTCAGAATGCAACATTTGTCTATTTGTTTACTGTCTCTTTTCTCTCATTAGGATGCAAGCCAATGAGTAGCACGATTTCGTTTGTGTATTCAGTGCTGTGTCTGCAGACCTAAGAGGGCTGCTTGGCATGTAATGGACACACACATGCCATACTATAGATAAAGAGTGAGCAGCCACTGTGTCCTCCACACCTCACACTACGGTGATCCTCTGAGTTGCTGCCTTCCAAGGACCTGTAGCCTCCTGCACACCGCTTGTGGTCTTGTCTGAGCAGTTAAATCAAACCTCAAGGAACAGTTCTCAGGTAACCAGAAACTTGTTAAATTCAATTAGTTCAGGCTGATGAGGCCACTGTGATGAGCTAGCCCGGCCTTTTCTCCCTACCTCCTCACTTTTCACCCCATACTGCTCATGAAAGTTTTCACTACCAAGCAGCATCTCGAGCAGGGGAAGGACAAATGATGGGAAAGGAGGTGAAGCTTAGTCATTAGAGCTGTGCCTCACCCTCAGGAAGACAACAAGAGCTGAGAACTCCCTGTCCCATAGTGAATGTCGGAGTTCTCTCCACTCTTCTGGTTTAGTCCCTGCTCTATACTCCACTGCGTTTGTAAGGAGAAGATTGTACAGGACATAATTTTTATACTCTATAAAAATTAGAAACACAGAAATGAGTTGGATTATGCCATATGAAGTCACTTATTCCCAAGATCCACTAAGTTTGCTGGAGACAGGAATTTTGAAATGTCATGTTTTTAATGGAGTTGGCCCGCCACCTTGTGGGGAATGTGCATAGCTGCATTAGGTGCTTTACACATGGGATATTTTGACATTTGGGTTGCAAATCTGAAATTTTGAAAATTTTTTTCAGAAATGAAACCTTACCATAATAAGAAAGATAATTACAAAACAGCCATCATATACTTCTTTAAAGTGTGATTTCAAATGATTCTGCTCTATAGGTCAATTCATTTCTCAAACTGCCTTATTAATGGCAAAATTTTCCAGGTAGGTTCATCCAAAGAGGAACCTGGACAGCTCATCTCTTACCTGGGACTGAATCATGGAAGGGGAGGACTTTAGGGCTGGAAGCCACCTCAGCTTTCCATTCAAACTAATCAGCCCTTCCCCCACTTCCCTCCTCTAATAACAAAAAGGCAGCTGGAAACTACAGACTTGAAACTGAAGTTTGCCCTGAAAAGAGCAGAAGAGCAGGAATGTTTTAAGATGAAAGAACTTAGAAAGCTTACAGTCAGAATAAGTGGAGTGAAATCTAATGACTATATTCATTTTGGCCTATGAAGTTTGAAAAAACAGTACATCACAGCCATCTTTTCTATGGCTCTTAAAATATCTTTGATTTCTCAGTCATATGTAATATACACAAAAATATCTATGAAATACAAAATGTTACATAAATAAAGATCTGACAGATGTCATTTTCCCACATTAACACACTGTGGTATCTGTAATGTACCTAATTCAATTTTAGATAAAGTAACTCTTGAGACCAGATAACCCTGGGAAGGCCCACTAGCCACCTCCCAGAATCATATTCTTATTCCCCATCTCTCTCTGACATCTGTTTCATTTGATGTTAATAAGAAATTTCATTTTAAAAGAGTGTGTTGTAACCTATGTGTACAGTACTTACAAAGAAAAGGTGATGCCACAAAGCGAAAACTGATGAGGTTTAACTACAAGACCATCAAAAAGGCAGGTGACAGTGAGAGTGGCGACAGGAAAACAATCAGAAACGAGGGGAAGGCAAAAGAAGGTGAAGAGCAGGATATTCCAAAGTCAAAATTATTTCTGCCACTTTGGCGTCACCTGGTTTCATAAGGGCCTACAAGCGCAGGACCACCTCTCAGCCAAGAGGTGCTAAATGTCGTGGGTGAAAAGCTGGAGGTTTGCAGGGTGGAAAGTGAGACCAGAAGCAAGAGCGCAGACACACAAATAAACGTTTGAGTTTTCAATCTTTTTAATAACTTTTCATTTGTTTCTTGGTTTACACCTACACGATATCAGAAAAGCAAGAACATTTTAAGAAAAAAGGTAGGAAGTTTAAGTACGAATACTGAAATGGAGAACAATGCAGGAAAATACTTGCGGACTATTTACTGCCAAGGACAGACCAGGAGCTGAGGTTATTTTATTACACAAAGTAACCGGTGCCATTTACTAACAAGTCAGTTCACAATACCTTCTCCCCCGCATCAGAAACCGCCAGGTCGGTTCCCACACCCTGGGTCCCGGCATCCACATCCCAACAGCCTCTTCCTCCTGTCCCTTCTGTGACTAGTGCTGGAAGCACATCGTTGAGACAGAAACAAAAAGGACATCATCAAACATCAGCCCGCAGACTGGGTCCTTGGTACACAGCTGACACATATTCCAAGATAAGAAACATGGCAACGTCACATGTATCGAACATTCTTCTACTAGGTGCTACAACAGAGCAGAGTGCAGAGTCCCTGCCCCCAGGGAGCTTACACACTAGGAGGTGCCAAACTGAGCCATGGCACCCAGCTTTTTACTTTTCTTTCTTTCTGGCAGAGAGATGTCTGTGTGATGTCTGTGGTACCAAGAGGGTAGGGTTCTGCATCTTACATTCACTTAATGGGAGAAGAGGCCTGGGGAGGGTCAAATAAAAACAGCACAGGAGAAGAAAAGCAAGGGCTGGCAGCCCAGGTCTAAGGAGACAGGTCTGGGAAGCCTCCCCCAGGGCCGGTACAAGAGCAGCAGACCATAAACAAGGGAGGGAGGCATCCAATCGGAGGAGTGAAACACCCTTCTAGGCAGGTGAAGATGGCGAAGACTGTATGAGCTCAGTCATGAAACTGAGAAGCTGTCCTTATCTCCAAATAACTTACTAGTAATATTTTCAATAATTTCTAAGTGTGTTTTTTCCCTTACAATTCTCGCTTATGCTCTAAATTCAAAAACACTGCAATCACTATATACTTAATGTATGACAACACAGAAATATTTTTAGCCCAGAAATATGTTTAAGTACCAAATAGATTTCACTCCATCCGTTAAATCTCCAACGGTGGGATTTTATTTATTTATTTATCCACCCATGTGAACTCAGTTAAAATTTATACCATGTTCATCTTGCACAGATTAAAACTAGACTTTCCAAAGCCCTTTCCCACACAGAATTTCACTGGAACCCTGCCCAATCAGGACCTAGTGAAATAAATATTCTTTTATGACACTGTTAATAATTTTTTTCCTTGGTACTATCTTGGAACTTTATTTCTGATGAAGGAAATACTTTTTTCTTTATTTAAATTAATTAAAAAATACTTAGATCTCTGGAAAATGAGAGTCCTCTATGATTCCAAACACCTCTTTCATTGCGAAAAAGCTTTTGTTTAAGCAGAAACTGCTTCAAATTATATCAGCTAAAATTTAAGTTCATTTCGCCCAAGCTGGTCAATGCTTCCTCTGTAGTGAAGGGACACTTTCTGAGATTTTTATGGCACTGAAAAATGGTTCAGCTCTTAGATATTATTCCTAATCTCAGAGAGACACCAAAAGAATTAGCCATTCTCTCTCTTGTCCCCCTCATAGACATGAGGACCACCAGATGGGGAAAGAAGCTGACGATGAGCCAGATGAAGACAAGAAGAGTGGAATGGATCAGGTCCCTCTGCTCCTGCATTCTCTTTCAGAACAGACAAAAGGGTCTTCATAATTTCACAGGAAGTAGATTTACCTGTCTACCTGATCAGGTATATTGAGGACTGAAAACAGAGGGTCTTGCTTAGTCTGTAATCTCAGACTGACATGGGCCTTACTTAGAAGAACCCAGTCCTCGAAGCCTGTCATAGGACTAACCCATCCAGTTACAGACTTTTGTTTAGGAAAGTGTTTTTCACCCTCATCAACTCTATAAAGAGCATCAAACTCGGGTAGCACCGTATTCCAGTCCAGCCCCAGCACTGAACACCAACCTGCCCCTCCTCTATAGGAACCCTGACATCAGGCCACTGTGAACAGGGTCTGGATGGTTCTAGCAGATGTCAGGGGAGATGAGGGTACAGACAGGGAGAGTCTTCACGGCCCGGGCTGATGGGAGGTAGGTGCGGCCTGTGCTCGGAGCAGCTGCTGGAGCTGAGTGGAGCCTCTCCAGCTGTCCCTGGGCTGAGGCTGAGAGCGGCAGATCCCTACTCATATTTTTAGCTAGAACTTCCTCAATGGCATAATGAGGTTCTTCTTTAAAAAGGAAATCACCCGGGGCAGTACAACTCCCTGACGAATCTGGGCTCTGTCGAAATGAAAAACATATGTGCACATTCTGAAAATAGAAACCCAGGATTAGATAAAGTAGAACCGAAGAGGGGAAAATAATTATTGGTGCTAGTTTTAAAAAATGTATAAGATTTTAAAATTGGACTGCTTCCATTCATCTCTTAATTAACCAAGGGATGCTGTTAAAGAAATTCTAAGGCAATTTAATCTGCCAATCTCTAGCTACTAAAAGACATCTTATCTTGAGCATAGAAGACCTGGTGGAAGTAAGGTTTTTAATCACCAGGATATAATGAAAAATATGTGCTTCTATCTCAAAAACCTCTAGAGAACTAAATATTTAGCTTACAACTACACATATGATTAGGCTTTGAGAAATTACTGAAATTGACTTACTACATTCTATTTTTCTGTATTTAAAGTCTTCTGAAACACTTTAATAAATGAATCCCAACCTCAAAGTGTATAACAACATTGATCAAGAATCTTTTGGCACTTCTGCCTTTAACCAAAACACTAAATTTCATGTGTGTGTATAAGTGGGTCTGTGTGTATGTGTGTTTTGCATGTGTGCATGCATGCATTAGATTCTAGTTTTCTGAGTTTGGTTTTCTCAGGTGATCATATGAGATGAAGGTAAAGGACTTACTCTTCAATGAACGGCAGGGACCCTTCTCCAAAAAACCCCAAAACTGCAAAAGCTCTTGCAAGACTGCATTCAGTTAAGTCACAGCCAACACAAGGCAGGGTGGGGTTGGGGAAGGTCACTGCTTGCCTGGGTAACCAACAACTAGGCAGCATAACCTACAACTAGTCTTTAAGTCCTCGTCCTTGGGACACCAGTGTTGTTATTGTAGGTAAAGTAGGCTAGCGTATTTACTCTCAGATTTTTTCCTAAAGAATATACTCAGTACCCTCCAAACCAGGGCACAGTTGTTGCCTTCATTTTATGTGCCCACTCTATGCTCCAGGGACTGTGCCCAGGCTCTCTGCAAAGGCCACACGCTCACTTACAAGCCATAGATGATCCTGGTGCGTCCTGAGAATTGAGCACGTCTGGCAAAGCTGGTTCTCCACAGCCTTCCTCAGGGGACTGACGCACATCGCTCATCTGGGAAGCCGTCACTGCCACCTGCAGACTCTCAGCTAAGGAGGAGGGAGAAGACAAAAGTCAGTTTAAATACACACACACACACATACACACACACACATTTTTTATTTAGTTCAGGGGTTAGCAAACTATTTTACCTGTGTCTGTTTTTATATGGCCCAGAAGCTAAAAATGACTTTTACCTTTTTTACAGTTGTATTAAAATACACATCCAGGCACAAAGAAGACTGTGTTCCCAAAAAACTGTACATGGCCTGCAGAGCCTAAAATACTTACTATCTGGCCCTTATAGAAAAAGTTTACCAACCTGAAATCTAGACCAATACTTTCAGTATCATTTTATGATACAGGATTAATTCAATTAAAACAAAAAACCGCACAGTATAAAAATAATTCAAATGCAATTTTCAGTAAAATAGTATGCTTTAAAAAAAAACTTACTGAAATTCAGTTAATTTAAATATAATATCAAGCATTAGGATTTCCAAACTTGCTACTCAAAAATATTAGTTATTCTTCAAAAGAGAATTTCCCCAAACATGCCTTAAATAAAATACAGGTTCCCAATCCTTACCCTCAACCTACTGGATCAGATTATCCAGAGAAAGTTGAATTTTAAAGAGCACCAAAGGCTACTCTTGAGATCTGGTAAGACTGGGAAACACCACACTGAGAAAGTCAAGTTTTTAATGACGATGAAAAGTTTTCAATTGGCATGTAGAATAGTATAACTCTGAGGACTCTATAAATATTTCTAAAACACTCTGTCCAGTGATTCAATTTAGCAATTACTCATTGAGCATCTACTCTGTTTGGGGGCCACTGGGCATCTGCTAACTCACCTTATTAGATGAGCTTGCAGAGGAGGAAAGAGACACATACAACTAACTCTACTGTAGGGCAATGCACATCAGTGCCAAGTTCTACCATCCAGGCATCAGAGCACCACAGAATGCCCAGCAGCACAGGCTAAAATTGCGAGCAGGTAACTTATGTGATAAAGACATCATCAAGGATAATGAGAGGGCCTCTGGTTCATGTCAATCCAGCCTTTTGGCTTTATTTCTAAAACCTCTCTTGTCTCTACCCACTTCTCCCTACTTGCATTGCCAATACTCCTGGTCTAGACCAAGGCCCCAGCCTCTCTCATTGTAACCACTTCTTAACAGTCTCCAGGCAAACTATTCTCCTTCTGATCTTGTTTTCCATTCATCAACCCTCATTCTTTTCAAGACATAAATAAGATCATGCTACACCCATGATTAAAAGCTTCCAACAACTAACTTTCCATTGGTTTTGGAATAAAATCTCTCTCTCCCTCTTTCTTTAACCACAGTCTACAAATATCTGGTCCCTGCCCACCCATAGCACAGTCTCCTCTGCCTCCTGCCACCTGGCCTTCCTCCTTTACTGAACATGCCAAGCTCATTCCCAATGTAGGGGCTATAAACTCACATTCTCTCAGCCCAGGAATTGTCTTCCCCTAGGTCTCCAGACAGTTGGCTTCTCATCAGTCAATTCTCACCTCAAAACATAACCTCAGAGCAGTCTTCCCTGACCTCTCTACAGTAAAGCCTTCCCCTCATCCAATCCCATTATCTTATTTTCTTGTGGCTTTCTGAAATTACCTTGTTTCTTTGTGTATTGTTTACAAGAGATTTTTATGAAAGCATTCCTCTTTCCTTAGTTGGCACCAACAATAGTGCACATGGTTCAGTTCAGTTGCTCAGTCGAGTCCGACTCTTTGTGACCCCATGGACTACAGCATGCCAGACTTCCTTGTCCATCACTAACTCCCGGAGCTTGCTCAAACTCATGTCCATCGAGTAGGTGATGCCATCCAACCATCTCATCCTCTATCATCCCCTTCTCCTCCTGCCTTCAATCTTTCCCAGCATCAGGGTCTCTTCCAATGAGTCAGTTCTTCACATCAGGTGGCCAAAATATTGAAGTTTCAGCTTCAGCATCAGTTCTTCCAATGAATATTCAATACTGATTTCCTTTAGGACTGACTGGTTTGATCTCCCTGCAGTCCAAGGGACTCTCAAGAGTCTTCTCCAACAC
The DNA here is from genome assembly GCA_024291935.2 of Okapia johnstoni. Lineage (NCBI taxonomy): Eukaryota > Metazoa > Chordata > Mammalia > Artiodactyla > Giraffidae > Okapia > Okapia johnstoni. Next base: position 51,602,733 of record CM044313.1, read on the forward strand.
CACAGTTCAAAAGCATCGATTCTTCGGTGCTCAGCTTTCTTTATAGTCCAACTCTCACATCCATACATGACTACTGGAAAAACCATAGCTTTGACTAGATGAACCTTTGTCGGCAAAGTAATGTCTCTGCTTTTTAATATGCTGTCTAGGTTGGTCATAGCTTTCCTTCCAAGGAGCAAGCATCTTTTAATTTCATGGCTACAATCACCATCTGCAGTGATTTTGGAGCCCAAAAAAATAGTCTGTCACTGTTTCCCCATCAATTTGCCATGAAGTGATGGGACCAGATGCCATGATCTTAGTTTTCTGAATGTTGAGTTTTAAGCCAGCTTTTCACTCTCCTCTTTCACTTTCATCAAGAGGCTCTTTAGTTCCTCTTCACTTTCTGCCATAAGGGTGGTGTCATCTGCATATCTGAGGTTATTGATATTTCTCCTGGCAATCTTGATTCCAGCTTGTGCTTCATCCAGCCCGGCATTTCTCATGATGTACTCTGTATATAAGTTAAATAAGCAAGGTGACAATATACAGCCTTGATGTACTCCTTTTCGTATTTGGAACCAGTCTGTTGTTCCATGTCCAGTTCTATGCTTCCTGACCTGCATACAGGTTTCTCAGGAGGCAGGCCAGGTGGTCTGGTATGCCCATGGTAGGCAGATGCTCAATGAACATCTGATGCATGACTGAGTGAGAGGTCCTCCATCCATGGGCTCCACTGTAGATCACCTCCACGCCCTCCATGGCAGGCAGATGCTCCATGAACATCTGACGCATGAACGGGTGAGAGGCCCTCCATCCGTGGGCTCCACTGTAGGTCGCCTCTATGCCCTCCTCAGGCTTCCCGGGTAGCTCAGCTGGTAAAGAATCTGTCTGCAATGCAGGAGATCTGGTTTGATTCCTGGGATGGGAAGTTACCCTGGAGAACAGATAGGCTACCCACTGCAATATTCTTGAGCTTCCCTGGTGACGCAGACACTATAGAATCCACCTGCAATGCAGGAGACCTGGGTTCAATTCCTGGGTTGGGAAAATACCCTGGAAAAGGGCATGGCAACCCACTCCAGTATTCTTTTTTTTTCCACTCCATTTTTCTTGCCTAGAGAATCCCATAGACAGAGGAGCCTGGTGGGCTACTGTCCATGAGGTCGCAAAGAGTCAGATATGACTGAGTGACTAAGCACACATGCCCTCCTTAAGAGCTCAGTTTCCTCAACTGTGACACAGATGCAACAGATTCCATGATTTCTAAATCCTCTTGCAGAGGTAGTGTTGTGAGATTTCTAAGACAGAACTTACCCAGTGTTTTCTGCAAACAAACAGAGAGTAAATATTTTAGGCTTTGTGGGCCTACTGCAACTATTCAGTTGCCTGTTGAAACTATTCATCTTTGCCATTGTAGCAAGAAAGCAGCCACAGACAATAGGAAACAAATGGGTGTGCCTGTGTGCCAACAGAACTATTGCTATAAAACACACCGTGGGAGATGGGATACATTTAGTCCACGGTCTGCAATTTATCAACCCGTGTGCTGAATGACAGCATCCCCTGCCACTCTCAGGCGGTGGCTTTTGTATCTCCCAAGCCCTCTGTCCCTGTTGTCACTTCCAGTCTATTAGCCCTATTTCCTCCCTAAACCCATTTTTCCTTTGAAGTTCATGCCACCACATTACACCACGTATGGCCCCCCTGGTTGTCATGCATCTACAGATTCCTCAAACAACATGGCACCTGGCATAAGTCCTCTCACCTCCCCCAGTGCTACTCTTGTCAAAATGCTCTGTCATCGCAACTCTATGGACATAGTCCTCCAACACCCTGGCCTCTCATCTCCCTAACTTTTTCCCCGTCATTGACCTCGTCCTCCACTCTACCTCCTTCAGCAACTCCCACGGTTATGCCTCAGACTCTGTTATTCTCCACACTGCACTCAGAGGGCTCCTTTAAGAACACAAATCAAGACATTCCTCTACTCAAAACTCTGTACCGCTTCCCATGTCACTCACAATGAAATTCAAAGTACTTAACCTTGATCTCATCTATGTAACCCAAGTCCCAGGTATTCTAACTCATCTCCTGCCACTCCCCACCCCTATTTCACTACACCTGCACTGTCCCCTTTGCCGTTCCTCAAACAAGCTTGGTGCTCGCCTGCCTCAGGGCCTTTGCACCTGCGGTTCTCCAATCTGGAACACTCTTTCCCCAGCTGTCTACTCTGCTTTCTCACTTCCTTCTTGTCTGCTCACATATCACCATATCAAAGAGCCCTTCCCTGGTCATCCTATCAAAACTAGAACCTCCCCAACCCCATCACTCTCTATTCCCCTCATCCTTATTTTCCTTCATAGCACTTGAACCAAACTGGCATTTTTTTAAAAATATATTTTGCTGTTTCTGGAATCAGTAAGGACTGTGTCTGAATAATAAGGATTTATTCTTTTGTATCTTCAGCTCCAAGACCACAACACATGGCGCATAGTAGCTGCTTAATAAACATTTTGTGAGTCTTTTGAGAAAAATCCTTTTGGAAGCAACTTACCCTCTTTCAGTGCTGCGGCCAGTAATGAGGCTGCCTGGGGAGGCTCTCCAGGGTCTGGTTTAATGAGGAGGTGGGGCTCTAGATGGACATCCTCATATCCACTCAGTTCTCCAAGTCTTGCATAGATATGCAGCTTTTCTTCCAAATACGTGCAAATTTGTTGATCTTGGTTACTGAGTATTTCTAAGAAATAGTATTTATCATTAAAAATTATCACATGAATACAACAAATGAAAACTTAGGCTCTAAGACAAAAGTGTTGCTAATTAGCAAGCAGGACGGTTGAACAGGTCAAGTACAAGTCATTGGGTGGGACAAACATAGATTCAAATCCTAACTTTCTATTTGGTGACTGTAGCTTCCAGCAGATGATTAAACATCTTCCACTGTCTCTTCTGTAAATTTGTTGTACTCAATAAATGTTCGTTTCCTTTCCAATTCCCCTAATTCCAGAAAACCTTGCAAAGCCAATCTTTGTTTATTCAGGCTGTTTTCTATTAAGACTAAACATGAAGCTCAGGAATGAAAATTGGGGCGGCACTGTCCATGATGAGCGCTTCCCACAAGGGAAAACAATGCAAGGGCTGGAACACTCGGCCTTCAGCCAGTCCTGGTCAAAACCAAACATACCGGTTTACGTTTTTGGTTTCTCAACATCCAATTTCTTTAACCATCTTCACATGCATCATTTTCCTCTAATTTCAGCAAGTCATAGAATTCTTAGAGCTTAAAGGGACCATAGCCAGCAGCGAATCCAGGGCTTCTCAATCTGCCTCAGAATCATCAGAGGGGAGTTTAAAATACTGGGGTGTACAGCCCATTGCCCTCAAATTCTGGGTGAGTTGGCTGAGGGTGAAGTCCAGGCATCAGAATTTTTAAAGACCTCCGCAAGTGATTCTAACGCCCAGTGAGAGGTGAGAATCACTGAGCTCATTTAATTTCCTTACTTCACAGATTTGGAAAACGAGGACCAGAGGTACTGTGGTCCTTGTCCAAAGTCAGTCAACCGTGGCCTAACAATGCTCGGATCTAAAATCAAAACACTAGACAATGGGGTTTCCCTGGTGGCTCAGTGGTGAAGAATCCACCTACCGATGCAGGAGACACAGTTTCGATCCCTGGTCCAGGAAGACCCCACATGCCATGGAGCAACTTAATCCATGTGCCACAACCACTGTGTCTGCACTCTAGAGCCTGTGCTCTGCAACCAGAGAAGCCACTGCAATGGCTTCTGTCCACCCAGGAATCTGTACGTGAAGTCAAAACCCGAACACCACGACTAGAGAGCAGCCCCCACTCACCACAACTAGAGAAAAGCCTGTGCGGCAACAAAGGCCCAGCACAGCCAAAAATAAATTAGTTAAATTTTAAAAACACTGGACAACAGCTCCCATGCCCATCTGCACCATACTGCCCACAACTACTGTCATGTTATATGCAGAATTTTAAACATATATATTTTGATCACTAAGGAGGAAGAGGTAGGGAGTCACTTTATTTGAACACTTCTAGTGCCAATATATATTAACATGTATACTTTTTGAGAGCAATCAGGGTGGGCCTTGGGTGCACAAAATTAATTACTTAGTCCTGAACTCCTGTTCATGCCACCTGGGCTCTCCCAGTCTCCAAGGAGAACCCCATGACCAGGGAAGCAGAGGTGCCTGCACTGTACCTTGACATTGCTGAATCTTCGCCACCCTGGCTTCAGCTTTCCTCCTCTCTTCATCAGACTCACTTGTCCTTCCCCCTTCTTCTTCTGGGCAACTTTAAAAGACAACAGTCAAGAAAGACAACTGAAACCATACCCAAGTATCTTAAGGTTCATTAGAAAGACATGGGAACTTGGCAGAAGAATTATTCAGAAAAGAAAAATTCAGCATAAAGAGAACTCATCATGCCCCCTGGCCAAGAGATTTGGTTTTCTTGAGTATATAATGGAGCTTGCATAACGTAAGAGAGCTTTCAAAGTGAGCAGTTTAGGATGACTCAAATATTCCAACAAACACACACATACACAAACATATACTTACACACACACAATACCAATGCCAGGAGTAGGTACAATTAAAAGAATACTTTTTTTCCTACTGCATTTGGACACTTGCATTCTCAATGAGGGTAAGAATAGAGAGACTCGAGGGGGATGGAGGTAGGGTGCCAGGTTGGGTGGAATGCAGTGAAGGTGGAGGGATTTTATACATCTTTCAAGATCTAGTCAAATTACCATTAAGAATGATCGCCCTCACACCCCCATTTATAAAAACTGTCATAGCACCAGCAATGAGGGGTAAGCTGATACAGACCCACTGATCTAAAAATGTTTATTGAATGATTCTTCCAAATTATGGACACAGAAAAACAGAAGACATGGTCCCTGCCCTCAAGGAGCTTCCAATCTAATAACCAAACATACATACATAAATAAGATAATAGCTACAAGGCAGTAGCAGATATCAAGCATCAAATAAATGATTTGGGAGCAGGTGTTAAGGAATTTCAGGTTAGGAAGAGACCAGTGGAACTGAGGAGGTCTTCATGAAGATGCTGGGTCACAGCTGTACCAAGATGGGCAGGAGTCACACAGGCAGAGAGAGACGGGGCGTTACATGCAGGGAGGCGTGGAGAACAAAGATGCAGATGAGGGGCTATGGCAGGCGGGAGCAGGGGGCAGGGAGCAGACCCTTCTAGCTGAGGCTGAGCTTTCATGCAGGGGAGACACGGTTAGATTATTTTCCCCAGTAGAACAAGTCCATTCCCGCAATAGTGGACAGAAGGAAGTGCTACCTTTCTACTGCCTGTTGGATCCGTCTCATCCAGGTATTTCTTTCCTCCTTGGAGTTGGTATGGATTTCATACATCTCGGGACCAGCAGATGAAGCGCTGATCAAAAACATTCCTCTCTCCTCATTCGCAACTTCCCTAGCAATGAGCTTCTGAAGGGAAATAACTGATGGCTTCTGATCCTACAGAAAACAGGATAAGGTGCAGATGAAACAGTATCCTACTTAAAGGAAGGGTCTCATAAAACACAATAGCTAAGGAAAGCGACAGTATTTGGCAAATATCTACTGCAATCTTTTCGGAAGAGCTGTGGAAGTGGGTACGATCTCCAATGAAGAGGGTATGGTGAAGAGCGGATGGAAAAAGAGGGTGCAGGAGAATGTCCTTAGGAATTGGTGATTTAAAAAGATATCATTTAAAAAGAACATTCAGAGCAATAAGAAAAAATATCCAAAAAAGGCTGCAGCGAGGGGTAAGAGAGACTTTTCTAGAAGGGTATGGAAACAGTGTATCAAATATTATGAATAGATTAAGAGGGTTGGAAGACCTAAAGCGACCCTTAGACTTGGCACTTAACAGTAACACTGTTTTAACAAGGTGATGCGTACAGAACCCCAAGCACCAAAGAGAAATCTATTAAAATGAAAGGTAAGCAAGGAGAAGCAAGACCTCAGATTCTCCAGGACCAACGTCTCCTGCTATTACAGTACCAAACACAGAGGCTCACTCCCACCTGCAAATGCCTCTTGTTCTCACCAACCAGAACAGAAGTGGGCAGAAGTGGGTCTAATTCATCTTCATATACCTAACACAGTGTTTTGAATAAAGTAGGCAACTCAGTAAATGTTTGTAGAACTCTATTTGGCATAATTCCATCAGACGGAAATAGGAACAAAGTCTAAAATTTGGCTGATTACATCACTTTTCCTATCAACATTTACTGTGATCCTTCAGCACCTCTTTCTAAGCACTGGGGAGTCAAAGATGAATAAAAAACATGGATAATGCTAATTTTGGTAGGTAGCTATAGTTGAACAAATGGCCAAAAGAATGCCTGCACAATGAACAGTTTGGGGGCTAAATATGAAGAATCTTCTTTGGTTTGTGGCTTCCACCACTGTTTACAGAGCTGGCTGCAGCATGTAGCTTTGCTTCTGCCTCAGGAACCGAGAGACACCTTTATCCAGAACACGCCGCTCCAGCCCTCCCTGCTGACTCCTCAGTGCTTGCCTATTTTCCCAGCATCACCCAGCTCCACCACATCTGAAGTTGTGTGCAAGGGGATGATCAGAAGATCACTTCACTCTATCTTCATCCAATTTTTAAGAGTAGCAAACACAAAAAACCAACCCATGGTGGGACAAACCATTGGTCTACTCAGTCTTGGGTGCTGCCTCTGCTCATGGAAGTCAAAGCTGCTTTGTGCCAAAGCTTTTGGAATGCTGCCCTTTCTAAGTAGGGAGCACCTGTGAGCATGTTTAATATCCCTTATTCAATTATGGGTTTACTATATAAGACCTTATCTACTTTCCTTCTTGCAATGCTGTTTCAGCTTCCTTGGCTTACAAGGTCAGCAGCCTCTGTACCTAAAGAGGCAGAGGCAGAGTAGGTTTGAACAAACATACCACACACACACACACACACACACACACACACATAATTTGAACTAATAGTTTAGTGTTGCAGGAGAGGAGGTGGTGGGGTCAGATATTTTAAAAATGAAAAACAGGTCAGTGGATAGAAAGTAGCTTCCATTTAACCACCATAGACCAGGAGGCATCAGGGGCAGGACCATGATTACTTGTATGAACCACACAGGGACGCTAGGGATGATCAAGAATTCAAATTAAATTTCTAGGAATGGAGGTAACCTGGCTACTTTGGAGACAGATGTCAAAAACTAGTGATGCAAAGGCCTATTTTCCAGTCTTTAAAAATTGAGCATTTCACTGTTTTAAAGTAAAAACACTAGATTTCTGAGTTTTGGGGGAAAGCAGAAGATTAGCAACCCTGGACCCATACCCTCATTTAAAACACAGGCAATGGCTGAGTCATCCTGCCCTCTTCAGGACAGGGCATGAATTCACCAGTTCACTGCAGTCTCTACCACTATCAGCTCCTTGACAGCAAGAGTCTGGGCCGGTTTACTCATTTATTAATATATTTCCTGCCCAATCCCTGAAGACACTGGAGTTGACAATCTCTGCCCAAGGAAAAGAGGCAAAGGAACTTCTACATTCAGCCTCATTATTTCATCACATCCACTGGTGATTACATAAAGAGGCCGATTCTGTTTAGTAATTCATTCCATATCAATCAATGGATGACAAACACTAACACTGTAGAGAGCTTCCATTATGCCGCTCACATTGGTTCTGCATCTTAGAGTCTTTCCTATAACAGGGTCTGATGCCCCACATGCTGATAAGGGGTTAACTGATGGCATCTGCCATCTTGAAGTGAGTCACTGTGGACCACAAGATGCTGTGCAAAACATGCTATAAAATATTGGTTTTACTGCTATTCTATGCCTCACTCTGTGCTGGCAATGAGATTAAATAACACAGTACAAAGATATGTGTTATGTGAACAGCCTTATTATCTAATAGTCACTATGGGAGAATGAAGAAAGAACCTTCTTTACACTTCAGATACCAGGATGGTATTCTCATGTTTGGCAGAAGGAACAGCACAAGTGGAGTTAAGCAACTGGTACAGCAGGCACTGCCCAACAGGGATAGAGTGAGGTGCCAGAAGTGATTTGCTGTTCCCAGCATTAGTATCTCAGTTGCTGGGAAGTCAGGAATGGGAGGGGAGGGGGTTGCTGAAGGGAAGACCAAGATAGTCAAGCAGCAGAGGGTCCCCTGGTGGCTCAGTCGGTAAAGAATCTGCCTGCAACGCAGGAGACCTGGGTTCGATGCCTGGGTTAGGAAGGTCCCCCGGAGAAGGGCATGGCAACCCACTGCAGTATTCTTGCCTGGAGAATCCCCATGGACAGAGGAGCCTGGCGGGCTGCAGTCCATGAGGTTGCAAAGAGTTGGACACGACTGAGCGACTAAGCACACATTCACCAACTAGTATCAAAATACTTCAATATTTTCACAATTGATCAAATTGCTGCATCAACTGACTACCATTCCTGGTTATGATAAATCAACTCATATCATGCTTGGTAAACCAACTGGATGCTTGTTACTGAACACTGTAGTCACTGATAATGGGAATATACCACAGGCATGATCTTGTCAATGACCATTTAATTTCACTAGGCATTTCAGGCATTTTCCAAGAAGATGTGGGATTAAAGTAATGGAAATATTCATCACACGGCCAAATACTTACAACAGCTGCAAAGATGTATTTCTGGTCTTTTTCTTGTAAAAAGAGCAGCACATCAGTTAGAAGTAGAGCTAGGATATCTTCGAAGGAAAAAAATTACTAGTATTAATGAAACAAACCACAATTCAAATGCCCTTATTAAAATTCTCATTTCATGTTTAATTTAAACAAGCTAAAAATTAAAAAGCTAAGATTTAGTCTAATTATAAAACTTTTATTAAAATGCCTATATTATGATAGCTAAAGGCTTACTTTAGAGATAACATAGTAAGTAAGTGGCATTTAAGTGCATGCTTGTGTGGTTCAGTGTCAGTACAGCTAAATCTCCAGCAAAATTTAATGTTGTAGCTTTCAAAAATGGAAGAAAAATATTCAGTGAAAAACAAGGCCCTATTAAGTCCAGTGGCCAGTGTTGACAAAGCCTCAGGCAAGGTGCTAGCTACAGAATCATTCCTTAAGTATTAGAATAAACTGTTTTAGACTCTAACCAGATTAACAGATGACTGCTCAATAGCAAACACCACCAATGTCAACATGCATATTCATGCATTATGTCATTCAGTACCAGAGATGTTTAGAGTTTATTTCTCTCCTCAATGGTCTGAGCCCTGGGCTGGCTTGGCACACAATAGACTCTGGGTGTGTAGGCATATTTTCCAGAATAATATTTCCATGCCACCAATTAGGATCCTCAGTGCCTTTGATTCAGACATCGCAAACTTGAAAACCCATGCAACACTTAGGAAGCCTTTTGCTTGGGGCAGCAAACTCTCCCCAAAGGTGTATAGGGTGGGCCACCTCTGTCTATTGAGGTTTCCAACTCGACCCTACAGGAATCTTTCCACTGACCCACAGTTCGTGTGTGTGCCTGCATTGCTGAACCATTTTTCTTTGGAAAATCTGTCCTCGATTAAATGAACAATGTGCATTAGAGAGAGAAACTGGTCTGTTAGAGCCACAGTACCTTTGAAACGACCTGTAGCAGTTTTCCAATAGACAAGGCCATCGTATAAGAGGGTCCTCTCTTTACTCATCAGCGCCTGTTTCCTAAACACGTGGCCATTTTTGAGCTTGGTGTATGTTTTGTTTTCGATTTTATTTAGGATCTCAAGCCATTTTTGTTTTTTCTCGTATTCGCTGACTTTTAAATCCACAGCTGCTATCATGTCTTTAATTAAGCAAAGAGCTTTGCATAAGTCTTTCTGTTCTTCAGTGCTCTCTGCATGGGAAAAAGAAAGAACAGACACCAAGCAATAAGCCAGAGTGCTCAGGGAGACACTTTTTCTTTAATGTTAAAAAAAAAAAAGTTAAATACATCATCTAAATAGCAGAAATCCCATAGCAAAAATGTTGGACTAACTTCAAGTATTAGGGGGGTTGGGACTGACATGTACACACTGGTATATTTAAAATGGACAACCAACAAGAACCTACTGTATAGTACATGCAACTCTGCTGAATATTATGTAACAATCTAAATAGGAACATGTATAACTGAATCACTTTATTGTACACCTGAAACTATCACAACATTGTTAATCAACTATACGCCAATATAAAAAAGAGAGGGAAAAAACTTCAAATATTCTATCATCATTCTGCATACCTCCTGCCCAAAAGGATGGTTAAAATATGTCCTTAAGAAGATTTACTTATCAGATACTTCAGCAGGAACACTGTGACAACATGATGTCTGAGTTCTAGAGATTGGGCTGACCTTCTTCCCTAGAGCAGTGACTGTCATATGCCAAGTTCAGCCTTCCTTCCACCTGCCCAGACATGAGTAATCAAGCAATCCCCATACCAAGCTTCTCAGAACTTCACTGAGCTACAAGCCCAACCTGGAATCCTTTCCCAAAAGGAGGCTGCAGTGTGACTTGAATGGACCCCAGACTCATTTGCCTTCCTGGATCCCTTGCTCCATAAAAAGTAACATTCAAAGTTACAGTTTACAACTGCATTAGCATAAAGATAAATATACTAATAATATGTATTAAAACATGTTTTCAGCCTCAAAAATTGGGACCAAGGCACTGTGCTGAGTGGCTAAGTCAGCTATGCCAACAGAGTAGATAATCATCAACCCAACTATTATTCTTTGAAATCCAGGCCAAATCTCTTATCTCTAGACTATCTGAAGAAAAACTTCTAGAGGAGTTTCTGCAACAGCTTCCTGGAGCTTCTGATGAAGTAAATTTAACTATTTTCTAAATTTGATGTTTAAAAAACTAATTGATGTTTATTGAGGTGAATGGAACTGAAAGGGAAAGTTTCAGGAAGTCAGAAACTGCTAGAAGGAGAGAAGAAAAGAAAGTCAACAGAGAAAATAAAAGATTCTCTAGAGCCTAGAGCAGCAGAAGTAAATATGCAGAAAGAGCAGTGAAATGGAATAAGGACTTGTCCTCCAAAGGATCTAGATGTTCCAGGCTCTAAATGCCTTAAACAGGTACACGAAGCCTTAGTCAGACAACCAAGGAACAGATCGTGACACCGTGGTTAACAAGGAAGATTTTCTCGTTGCCCACGATAGAACCTACTGCCTTTACTTCATGACCTTACTACCCTGTCAGTCACCTAAGCAGCACTCCCCACCACCAAAAATAAAGATTCTTCTTTATAAAGAGTGTATTTCAAATATAGGAAAGCTGAGTAGAGAAAATCAAAGTTGAATTACAAAGTGATTTAAAATAAGGCAAGAAAAGGCTCCAAGTCTTCTGATCTTCAGGGATAAATTACTGTCTTTTAACAGCCTACAACTAAAAAGTGAAGGAATGTGCACGCCACCCAGCAGTCTTGTCAGAAATGCTTGCCTTGGGTTCTACCTCAGTCCTACTGAAGCAGACTCTTCTTGTCAAGAAGACCTCCAGGTGAAGGGTATTCTAATCAAGTTCCAAAAGCACTGCCCTAGTAGAGTCACAGGACCTCGTGTGCCCAGAAGCCAGAGAAAGAACTGGGTGGAGAGGTCTGATTTAACTAAGGAGGCAGTGTTCACTCAGCCACTATGACAGCTACACCCGAGAAGCCAGAATTCACACTTCTCCCTTCTGACACACCAAGTCGCAATCACCGTCTCACATTCTACCTGGAATTTGACATGGGACGATTCTTGGAGCAGCAGTAGCTGACCTCACACAATCCGACAGCTCTTAGCTGTACATTAAAATTAAGAAAGAAAACATAACCATGATATAAACTGAAAGTCTTAATTTTGTTTTCATTCTTTCACCAAGAACAAAATTATGAAACATGTCTCTTTATATTGTGCTTATATTTTCTTGTATATTAATTATAGGAAGCAATAAAAATGGGACATAAGGAATGGGTGCTACCATTCCTGACTGAACTCACATTCTAATATGACTAAAAAAATGGAAAGACTAAAAAATGCGTTTCTACTCACCGAGACCCCTACCAAGAAAGGATGTTAAAAGTTGACTTCTTAGAGTGGTATTATCATTTTCATGGTCTTCAAGTCAACTGATTATAATAAAGATAATAAAAACAGCTCCCACTTATCAAGCACCTTATTTATATTAGGCTGTATACTGAGCACTTTCTGAGACCATCTTATTTAACCCTCACACCAATTCCATAAGATAAGGACTAGTATTCTCATTTGTAGTGGAGAGCACTGAGGCTCATTTCATTAACTTGCCCAACTAATGAGTGGCAGAGCCAAGTCTCTGCAATGGCCAAGCGAATTTACACAAAGTCAAATCAAAGCCCTTGTTAACATAATACACTACCATCCTAATAATTCACTCATGATCAATAAGCCTGATCCTTGAGGAACAGGCACTTTTACCTATCCATTCACTGCACTGTTCTAGTATTGATAACCTATTTGTACCAACCACAGGACTACCTATTGAACTAATAACCCCTCAAGGAGCTTACAGATCAGCCATGTGGATTAACAGTGTCTCAGAGGATTCCCAGATGTTAGTTTCTGATGAGTTGACAGGGTCAAAAATAGCTCCTTCATAAATCATCCTCAATCTAACAAGTCACTGCTGGGAGGGTAATAGGAAGATAAAGAAGAAGAGGAGGTATTAAGGTTTGGATATGGCGGAAATAGAGATGCGAAAGGCAGGGTCAGAGTATAAGGAAGCCTACTTGCTTTGGGCTGCTTGGAGGCATTCAGACTATCAGCCAAGTCACATTATGAAAGAGAACTTTTCAAAATGGATCCAAATCCTGAGGCTTTACAGTTTTTCTGTAATGAACAATCTTTATGAATCAGATGCCACAAACATTTATAGCTGTTTTCAACACCTGAGCTATGTTTAAACCTAATGGAAGAGGCAAATGCTGATCCCAGAAGGCATCACTCACCCTTTGTGCACTGCAGTATCCTTTCCACCAAGACAGGGTATTTTGTGATGCGCTGAGTGACCAGCAGAATGCACTCTGGAATTCCTCGGCGTCGAGCCAAGAGATTACTACTTCGGAGCTTAAAATATATATGCATATATATTTTAATATACACAAACACTATCTGTATTTTCTTTTCAGGTAGGAATTTAACAATACAAAGAATCTGCAATGGTATCATTCTATTCAGACATAACATGCATGATCATTAATTAAAACAACATAATTTTCATCAAATTGTATACTTTGAAATTAATATCAACAAGCCAAATCTCCAAGATTAATAAGTTTCAAGTTACTCTGATATAGTTAATTCCAAAATGAGCAAGTTTTAATACATGTAAGTGCAAGCCTTGTGTACAATATCTAAGCCTTGGTCAGATCCTAATTTAAGGAATCCAATTTTACTATGAGATAATCAGGGAATTTTGAATACTGGCCAACTCTTTGAAGATATTAAAGAATTATTTTTTACTTAAGTGTAATAACACCACTGTAATTTTTTAAAATATATATTGTTCACAGATACAAGTTATATATGAAAAGAGGTGTGTCACAGATTTGCTTGCAATTAATCCAGTGGGGCTGGAGTGGATTCTTTATTTTTACTGTGACTCTTCAGACTTATTACTTGTCACAGCATGAAACAGCTTCATAAGATACTACAAAGGTGCTCAGATGTATGGAGAACATGTCTTCACAAATATAAATACAAAAGTAAATGATTTGGGAGAAATATTTTAATAGCACAGAAAAAGCAGTCTTCTATCTTTGCCACAAACATATCACTTCTTTCTTCCCTGAAAAACAGTACCTAGATGTGAAACTTGCTTAGATCATGTAAAAAACAAGCAAGAACTTTATGTTGGCTTACCATTTTGTAAGAGTTTTAAAATACTTGCCTTGATAAAATTCTGAAACTTTTTATTCTGCTGGAGTTCTTTAAAGAGGCTAACAGCCTCTTTGTGATGGCTACAGAATTCCCCATATATTTTCTTCATTTTATTTGCATTTTCTTCTGAAAACTGAGAAGAATAACATTTCAATGATAGTTTGAAAATTTAGTCAGTTCTAAGTGGCTCAGAGGGTAAGGCATCTGCCTGCAATGCGGGAGACCCAGGTTCGATCCCTGGGTTGGGAAGATCCCCTGGAGAAGGAAATGGCAACCACTCCAGTATTCTTGCCTGGGAAATCCCATGGACAGAGGAGCCTGGAGGGCTACAGTCCATGGGGTCGCAAAGGGTTGGACACGACTGAGCAACTTCACTTTCACCTTTTAAACACTAAAAAGAACATGCAACTTTCATATATTTCAATGTATTTTTTGCAAATAAAGAATAAATTCCTGGAAATTCTGACCACAATCAGTTCTCTTCCACAGATACCTTTTAAAGAAAGAGGTAGTAATCAATAGGTAAGAGGAAGATATCAACATAATGTGATTATATGATATTGAACTAACTCAGTTATCAATAACCAAATGAAAAACATTTGCTATCTTCTATGTTCTGTGTGTTTATACAACTTTATAATTTCAATTTGCAGTTTGAATACTTTTATAGATTGAAGGAAGGGTATGGGGCATATTCAGGGATCCTCAGGAAAACTGACATTTACATTGGCTAACTGATCATGTCCACGAACTCAGTGCTCAATTAGGAACTTGATTTTTGTCATCACAAATGGATCAAGAGGCAGGTTATTATTAACCAAGATGACAGAGAAGGATGAGTAACCAGAAGGCCAATTTATTAACTGATGGTCACAAGCAGAAACATGGACTGGGTATTTCAACAGAAACTAAAATACACCTACACTCACATCACTATTTCTGGACTTTTCAACTTTGCTCGCAGTCTTATCTGTTTGAGGCAAATACATCTCAGGAAATGATTCTTAAACCACCAACAAGAATACATAGGTACAAATCTAACAAAACATACAGAGACCTTGTGTGCTAAAAACCTTGTGTGCTACACAATGCTGACGAAAGAAATCAGAGAAGATTTAAATAAATACACCACATTCATAGACTGGAAGATTCAATACACTAAAAATGTCACTTCTCCTCAAATGAGTGTACAGGTTTAATGCAATTCTTAATAAACCTAGCAAGTTTTTAGAGATCTAGACAAGATTATTCTAGAATTTATACCAAAGATAAAGGAACCAGAATAGCTAAAAATAATTTTGAAAAATAATAAAGTGAAAGAACTGTCTACTCAATTTCAAGATTTATTATATAGCTCATTATTAGATATATTATTACATAACAAGATTTATTATATATAGTCATAACTATCACTATGGAATGATACACATACATCAACGGAACAAAACAGGAACCCAAAATGCCCAGCAGATTTTGACAGAGAGCAAAGCAATTTATTGGAAGACGGATAGCCCCTTCAACAGACAATATTAGAGCAGTTGAACATCCACAGATGAAAATAAAAAAGAATCTTGACCAAAGTCTTGTATTTTTTACAAAAATTAACTCCAAATGGGTCACAGACTTAAATGTAAAATATAACCTAAAAATGTAAAACTGAAAAAAAAATAGGAGAAAATCTTCAGAATCTCATGCTAGATAAAGAGTTCTTAGACTTGAAACAAAGAGCCTGAACCTTAAAGTGAAAACCTGACATATTGGACTTTACCAAAATTATAGAAGTTACAGATTTAGAGAAAATATTCACAAACTACCTATCTGCCTGAAGGTTAGTATCTGGAATAGATAAAGAAATAACAATATTCAACAGTAAGAAAACAATCCAAGTGGAAAATGGGCAAAAGACAAGGACAGACATTTCACCGGAGAAGACACACACATGTATGAAAGTAAGCATATGAAAGATGTCCAACATCATAAGCCACTGGGGAAATGTAATTTAAACCACAACGAGACACTACTACACACCTCTCAGAATAGTTAAATAAAAAATAGTGACAATTCCAAATGCTGGTGAGGGCGTGGAGAAACTGGATTACCAGTACACTGTTGATAGGAATGTAAAATGTTACATCCACTCTGAAAAACAGTTGGTAGTTTCTTATAAAATTAAACATGCAACTACCAACCATACAACCCAGAAACTGTACTCCCAGGCACTGATCCCAGAGAAATGAGAACTTAAATATGCACACAAATCTGCATGTGACTGCTCATGTGCTCACGTGTGCATGGATTCCCAGAAGGTTCAGTGGTAAAGAATCTGCTTGCCAATGCAGGAGATGTGGGTTCAATCCCTGGATCGAGAAGATCCTCTGGAGGAGGAAATGGCAACCCACCCCAGTATTCTTGCCTGGGAAATCGCATGGACAGAGGAGCCCAGTGAGCTACAGACCCTGGGGTCACAAAGAGTCGGACATGACTTAGCAACTGAGCACACGAGCAATAAGCAAGTGCTCCTGAATAAGTGAATGATGAAACAAACCGTGGCCTAGCCACACCACAGTGGACAACTGACACACACAGCGATCTGAATGATGGAGAGAACTGCGTTGAGTGAAAAACAGTCGATCCAAAAGGGACATACTGTGTATATAATCTATATAACATGTATCTAATTTATATGTCATGACTGAAGTGACAGAGAACAGATTAGTGATTGCCAGCAGTTGGAGACAGGAGAGAAGTAGGTGTGGCTATAAAATGGCCAGATGAGGAATCTTCATGATGACAGCAACGTTCTGTAATCTTGTTGTATCTCTATCAGCACTTCGGCTGATACATAATGAGATTATTATTGGCGGAAAATAATTTTAAAATGCCAAATCCCAGACCCAGCGCTATCAAACAACTCACTAGGCAGGGGTTGGGTTCATAAGATACCTCGTTCTTAACAAGCTTTAAGAGACGTGTATGTACCTGAAATTGGAAAACCATTGCTATATACCCACCACGCTCCACATGTTCAGAATTCCTCACCAACACAAGTTCCCACTGACTAAATTACCATCACGTTCCAGTCAGCCTCCTGAGATCTGGAGTCTAAGACTGGAATGTGGGATTTCCCCAGACCCGCTCCACACCCTTCAGCAGCTTGCTCACCCTCTGTTCCCACAGAGCGCCACTCCCCCCGCCACCGTCTGAGGACTTTGCTGCTATATTGTTCAGGAGACAATTTTATTTACACAGTATTGGAAGGAAGCCCGCCACATCGACTAAGCGTGTCCACGAACAGGAACACAAAAGCAGACTTAATCCTGTCTCTGAATACCAAGGATTTCCCCCCAGTTGGAGAAGTGTGTGCTTTATCCAAAAGACCGCCAGGCTTTACCCTTTGCTAATAGCCAGCTTCCCAAACCTTGTCCTCAATTTCCAGCATTTTGATTAGAAACTTAACACTAGTGTGGATTTTTACACAGTGAGACATGAGGGAAAAGATCTGGAGCAATTGTCAGGATTTTTTTTTCTTTCTGTGTATTAGAAATATTTGTATTTTAGTATATTTAAATGTTTACAGACCAACAACTCCTTTGGTGTCTGTGACAGGGTGAGACTGATATAAAATTAATATTCTGAATGTGACATTTTGGCATCTACTTAGAGAAAGCCAAACTAAAGTAATTAGTGAGAGAACTCCATGCCTTTCCTCAAATGCTTTAAGCGACTACAAAACATAGCCCTGGAGTGAATACCTGGTGTGTTTTTCCCAAGCAATCCATGGTGGTGGTTTAGTTGCTAAATTGTATCCAACTCTTGCAACCCCATGGGGCCGTAGCCTGCCAGGCTCCTCTGTCCATGGGATTGTCCAGGAAAGAATACTGGAGTGGGCTGCTATTTCCTTCTCCAGGGGATCCTCCCAACCCAGGAATCGAACCCGAGTCTCTTGCATTGCAGGCACATGCATTCAATAAATATTTATAGTACCCAGCACTGTTCTAGGTATTGAAATAGAGCAGTAACCAAACAGATGAGACTCCCTACCTTACTGGGACTTAAAGACTAGTGATGATAGCAAGCTTCCCCAGCATGTTCCCATGGTATCTCAAAATAACATATTCTTAACTCAAACCCCAGCTATGCCATTTAACAAGATGTGTGAACTTGGGAAGGTCATTACTTCTCCATACTTCAGTTTTATGGAAAACAATATTTACCTCACTGTATAGTGAAGATTAAGTGAGGTAATATAATGGAAGTACCTTAAAAGTCCCTGCCATTTTAAGGTTGCTGGATGCATGTTATTTAACTTCTGTATTAGTATGTTCTGGGGCTTCCCCAGTGGCTCAGCGGTAAAGAATCTACCTGCAATGCAGGAGGCACAGGAGATGTGGGTTTGATCCCTGGGTGGGGAAGGTTCCCTGGAGGAGGAAATGGCAACCCACTCCAGTATTCTTGCCTGGAAAATTCCATGGACAGAGGAGCCTTGCGGGCTACAGTCCATACGGTCACAAAGAGATACAACTGAGAACGCATGCACGCATTAGCATGTTTTAAATGGAGAGCTTCTTTCAGAGAGATTGGGGGCCAATACAAATTGCCAACAATACATTGTTTTTTTATAGATGAGTGGCAAAGCCTATTCTCATTGATGCCTCAAACATCCCAAGCACCTAAAATGTGCCTCCTTCTAGTGAAATTTGTTTATCTCTCAGGCATGAACTCCAGGGCTCTCATGATAATAGATCTGCCTCACTCCTAAAATTAGGCAGTGCTTATTTTGCAAATACTGATGAGACCATCAAGGGCCAATGGGAGAGGCATGTTATTAGACAGCCCATCACATCAAGAAGTGAATTTTCATAAGGAATTCACTTGTGGCTGCGTCTCCAGCTGGAGACAGTGATAGACAGATGGATGATCCAGGCATCCTGCAACAGAGAAGAGCCATTCACTGGCTGTTAAAAGCTCTCAGACGTCAGTCACACACACCAGCATCAAACAAAAGAACCAACTGTCAATAACCGTAATGAAATCAATTTCAGTTCCCTGCAGGCTTTGAACACTAGACAATCTGTACCTTCAGGCTTCGAGATTCTAAGACTTTCAAACCTTTCTCACCTGTTGTACTAGAATATCTCCAATTCGGTTGATGATGAAATTCCTGTCATTGCCAACACAGGATTCCTGCCTTCGCTCCTTCATACTATAGAAGAAATGCCTGTGGATTTCAAGTAACTCGTCTAAACAGGGGAAGATTTTGTCCACAGTGCTGTGGTCCAGCTGCAGTTCCTCTTTCATCCCTTTCCTGAAGATCTCAGACATGATGAACAGGGTCTGGATGTGATGCATTTCTGTCTGCATTAGCTCTGGAACAGGTGAGCAGAAACAAGCTTTAAAACACGTATCTCTGGAGGTTAACTGTGGTGATCATTTTGCAATATATATACAAATACCATTAAGATGTCATGAAACTAACATAATGTCATATGTCAATCAGACCTCAATTTTTTTCACAAGTATCCCTATTGACCTAAATTTGTAGCTAAACACTGTATGTTACACAAATAAAAAAAAAGAGGGAAGGTTTAGGAATAACAATACTCTTCTACTATTAAATCAGCATTGACTAAATCTTTAATGTAAGCTCAAAATTATTCTCTTCTTCCCAGATATTATAAGAGGATATGTAAAAGTTAAGTCTAATATATACAGAATCCAATGTATCAAACTTTCATAATATAACCAGCTAACATCTTTAGGTACCTTCAGTTGGGAACCAGGTTTTATTTTATCCTAAATACTTCATAAAACATAACTTAGTTTACCTCTTTTCTTTTTTTTTGCATTGAGTAGGAGCACAATTTGAAAAGACCCCGATGCTGGGAAAGATAGAAGGCGGGAGGAGAAGGGGACAACAGAGGATGAGATGGTTGGATGGCATCACTGACTCAATGGACATGAGTTTGAGTAAACTCTGGGAGTTGGTGATAGACAGGCAGGCCTGACATGCTGCAATCCATGGGGCTGCAAAGAGTCGGACATGACTGAGCAACTGAACTGAACGGAGGAGCACAATTAGCTTGGTGAATTACATTGAATTCAATACAATAAAGTTCCTCAATGCATACAACAGTAGGTCCTTTCCATTACTGGATCTGTCTCCAAAGTTCTACTTTCTCCAAGAGAAACCAATGTGTTATGATCAAGGGACGTCATCAAGAAAGTGAAAACAACAATCCACGTAACAGGAGAAAATGTTTGCAAATCATGTATTTGATAAGGGACCCGAGTCCAGAATATACAAAGAACTCTTATAACTCAACAATAAAAAAACACAACAGTTCCAAATAGGCCAAAGATTTGAATAGATGTTTCTCTAAAGAGATGTACTATAGCCAATGAGCAAATGAAAACACGAGCAACATCATCAGCCACCAGGGAACCATAAATCAAAACTAGCATGAGACACCGCATTACATAACTACGATAATCGTGATTTAAAGGATGAACAATAGAGAGGCCTTGGTGAGGATATGGAGAAATCAAAACCCTCACACATCACTGGTGTGAATGTAAAATGGTATAGCTGCTTTGGAAAACAGTTCTTCAAAAGGCTAAAGACCCCCAAATTGGAAACAACACAAAACAACCATCAAGTCATGATCAGAAGAACAAAGTGTGGTGTATCTACACAATGAGCTATCACTCAACCACCAAAAGGAATAGAGTGCTGAGTTATATTATAGCATGGATGAACCCTGAAAACAGTACGCTAAGTGCAAGCAGCCTGGCCCCAAAACCTAAATATTGCACAATTTACACCATATGTCCACAATAGACAAATTCATAGGGACAGAAGATAGATGAGTGGTTTCCGCGCAGGGTTTCTTTCTGGAGAATGGAACTGCTCTGGAATTAGACAGTGGTGGATGGTTGCACAACTTTATAAATATACTAAAATGTTACAAATATACTATGATATAGATTTGTACACTGTAAAGGGGTGAGTTTTAGATCTCAATTTTTGTGATCTATCAATTTTAAAAATACACCATGAGAGAAAACAATAATTCACCATTACTAAGAGCATCAGAAGTACCGGTTCTAGACTAATGAGTATTTCCAAACCCAGGTACAGGTTTTAAAAAAGAACACAAAATATCACATATTAGCCATGGAGGGAAAACAAATCGAAATGTGGCTTTGTTTATTATTTTATCATAAACAAAACTCTTTTTAATTGGGAACCCACTAATTTATTATTATTATTATTGTATCCTACCACATTTTTAACACCTACTCTGTACTAAGTATCTACCATGTCACTTCATTTGATCCATTAATCTATTATGACCCCAAATATAAGAATGATTTTCTTATCTCTAAAAGCCAATGAAGAAAAGAGGGTAAACGATTTTCCCTGGAACATAAGACTTTCTGCCCCAAAGGCCCATGCTCTGAACCACATTACATGATAATTCACCCTAAAGGGGTTAGATTATTTTTAATAATGTATGAAATCAAGAAATAAAAGAAGAAAATTACAATATAAAAAATTGCATGGGAAGTACTAAAGGGGACAGCACCACCCTTTCCAAAGCAATTCCCTCCTATACAGCTCTAGACTGATTTCACAGCAGGAGAAGGGGCCCTAGGCACCACTGGACTTCGTAGTGCTTTGCACACACAGGATTAGTGAAAACTTAGGGCTAGGCTCATATTTAAAGTTAAGGTGCCTTCTTGGAACCGCTTTTTAGCATCTACTTGATACTTGAAAAATTTTTAAACTCCATTTTTTCCTAACTACTCTATCATCTAACCTTCCCTAATTCAGACTGCCTTCACCCCAAATAGCATGAAATCATAAAACCTCCCACAACTGAACCCCACACTCAGCACTGCCACTCAGGACCACACGTGATACTAGTCCAAGTGCTGTCAGTCCCACAGCACCTCTGTGAGTGACAGTCCCTGCTGCGTGCACGCAAACTACAGGCTACCCTACCTACCCCACCTTAAAATATGTGAACATTCACTGTGATTCTTATAACAGAAGTGGTAAATGAGTAGAGACAAGGCCTAAGTAAACTTGAAAAGGGTAGAAGAAATCAAATCTGCTTTGTACCAAGCATGTACAATGCCTCCTTTAAGCCTCACAACATTTTGATCCTGAGCCTCATTATCCCCATTTTACAAAAGGAAAACCTGAGTTTCAGGTGACTTAATACTATATCTGAGACTAAGTGACTAGGAAATGGTAGAACCAGAATTTGAGCTCCGGCTTGAATGCATGCTCTTTCCTCTGCACCACACTGCTGCAGCCCAGAGAGCATGTTTGCAATGCTTACCAAAGATGACATCCTGTCTTTGAATGACATCCTTCTCCTGCCTACTACAAAATGAAGGGTCCACCACCAGACTCCAAGATTCCGCTTCCAACTCCTGGGCATCACCGCTGAGGTCACTCCATAGAGATGAATCCACGACATCTAACATCCGTTAAGAAAAGAAAAGCTCAAGTGGGTGAACACGTATAACACAAACAGACCTTCATGAGTGCCTATGTTTATGGATTCATCGCCCTAAAGAAACCTGCTATGAACATAGAAACAATGAAGCCAAAATACTGTGATACAGAATTGAAACAATTGAAACCAACAAACTAGTGAAATGGTTCAGATTACTCATGAAAAGCAAAGCAGAATCAGGTATTAACAGTGACTGTGTGTATATGCAAAAAAAAAAAAAAATTGGCTTGTTCTATTTTAGTTTTATTTTTGGTCTCCTGCAGAGCCCACAACGTGCTCACACGGTCTTGAACTCCCTGATTTCTTTGCCCCACGTTACTCTGCACTGTTTACTCCACACTGAGTCTTGTACTTGTCCACTTGGTTTGCTCTTTACTTGGCTTGCTGTCCTCAATATAAACACGAAGCAGGGTACGAGGCCTTGAGTCACATGTGAGTACAGATTTTTCTGACAGCATCTGACAACACACACGTACCCTCTTCAGGAAAACTAAATTCTATTTGTCCGAACAGCACCCCTCAGAGAGAATCCAGCTCAGAGAAGTACAGACGTGATGACAATGGATTTAAAATAAGCAGATATATAGGGAAGAGTCTACCCCTTTCTCTCATCACTCCTCTCCCTTCATTTGGTTTTCCTCTGCCTATTAATACAGCTTGGATACAGCAAGCAATTGTCTAGATTGTCCTCTCCAAACACATGTGTTTTAAAAATGCTTTTATTCCCCCAGAAGTAGGAGGCAACACAAGGGGATAAATATCTTAGAGATCCAGACAAGTCCAGTCTTAAGTAACTGAAATATATATATATATTTTTTTTTTAAGTGTGATCCTATTCCAATTCATCAACAGCTGTAAGAAAAAATTTAAAGAACAGCAAGCATACAACGCATTTCTTTCTCTTCATGATGTTTGTGACACATTTTGGGGGGAGTATGTCCCTTTGAAAAATACATCATGTTTCCTTGGTCACTATCTGGGAGTCTCCCCTGGGGCTCAATGTTCATTGTTTTTATCAGAAGAACCTGCACCAAAGAGACACCATGAAACAGAATTCTCTTAAATAGAATAAAAGAAAAATGCTTCCATCTTATATCCTTCAGAAAACATCCCTTTCAGCAGATGCTCACAGAAACCCGTGTCAAGGCAAGGGCGTGCTCTCCTCACCTTCCGTTAAGAAGGAGTCCGTGGAGGGCGACGAGCCCATGGGCTGGAACAGCTCGTCAGAGTGAGACCGGCTTCGCCAGGTGCTGCCGTCATTCTCGGCCTCCAAGGATGCCCCCGGCCTCCTGAAGCTGGAGGGGCAGGGAGGACAGTCAGCCCGGGCTGCCATGCTGAGACAGCAAGGCGTCACACCACAGCGAGCCTTACCTTTCCAAGGTGGTGCCTGGGACGCTTCTGGACAAGGGATGGACATGCCCTGCCATTTCCTTCCTCCCGGTTGGCAACCCAATAGGCATGGAGGAGGAAGGGTGCAAGGAGAGCCCAGGCGATGGGACGTCTCGAAACGAAGAACCTGGAAATCACAGTGGACGCTTCATGATGTTTCCAAAGAGGGCAACGAGTAAAGGTAGTCACTTAAAAGCCAGAAAGCTGAACATTCCCGTGGTGCCTTCTAACGCGTTACAAGCCCAGCCTTGAAACCAGTTTCCCGGCCACATCCCAACACCTGCTTCAAATGTCCCTTCCAGCTCACACCCTCCTGGTACCAGGCTGCAGGCCTGCTTCAGCATATCCACGTGGAGAAACTGTGGGCGGCTGGGATTACACAAACAAACAAGAAGATGGAATGGGGAAACACTGGGACAGCTTGCCCGTAAAATCCTGCTTGTACTCCTCAGAGCCAGCTGTAAACAGATCCAAGGTGCTATTAGCACTACTACTAGAATGTACACTGTGTATATAAACAAACAGACACACACAAGCATAGAGCGTGTCAACGGCTTGGAATGATGCTGGGGAGTCTGTTCTTTATGCTGTAAGAATGTCAGGCAGATGAAATCTGCAAGCCAAGCTGGGCTCTACTCTCTCACATATAAAAAATGAAATGATGCTTCAGTCGCTTTCTGGTCAGTTTAAAATGTTATGGGCATCTACACACTTGCATTTGATGTGTATTAAAAGTGACTCTCTGAAAACATCTCAATCCTGTATGATCACTTAGCGCACACCTTTCTCAAGTAAAGGGGGAAAAGACTCATATGGAAACCTAAGACTCTACAAAGGATGCTACACATGTATGATTTAATTTTATTCTCACGACTCCTAAGTTAAGAGAAGGAATCGATGGTATTCTATCAAGTCTAAAATGCTTTTCAATTATTTTCATGCTTAACCTTATGAATTTGAGGAGTGTCTTCCAGCTGAGGTCAAAGGGACTTCTGGTGAAGAAGCAGGGGTGTGACCAATGTCACACTTGCCCACACTAGTTTTCCCTTGTGTAACATCACATGCAATCACACGTCGCCATCAACTTGCATACTTCCCTAACAACCCTGATTCAAATGGCTTTTAAAACACCGATCACACTGTTGCAGCACTGAAGTGCAAAGTGACCACAAACGCAAAGGGCCCGCCACAGGGCAAGCTGTGTAACATGCGAAGCAGAAGAAACTACAAGATCTCTCACGTCAAATCAAAGGATTTTCAAACTTAGGACAATGGTCTGTCTGGTCCTTGCATGCAATGTAAAGACTGTCAAAGGCTGACAATTACTTCAATTTCAACTATGTATAATTCAATATAGCGTTTATCTTTTCCCCCAAGAGGCTGTTATCAATAGTGCCTATAACACTAATTTGCATCTTAAAATTGAGGCAACATCATAATACCACCTCCATTCAGTAGCACAAAGACTACTAAGTTGCCAGAGTTTCTGCCATTCTTGCCTTCTTTGTCAAGAAAAATTATGCCAATTATGCCCAGCATGAGGTTTCCCTGGTGGCTCAGAATAAAGAACCTACCTGCCAATGCAGGAGACTCAAGTTCAATCCCTGGGTTGGGAAGATCCCCTGGAGAAGGAAATGGCAACCTACTCCAGTATTCTTGCCTGGGAAATCCCATGGACAGAGGATCCTAGCAGGCTAGAGTCCATGGGGTCACAAGAGTCGGACACCACTTAGTGACTAAACAACAACATGCCCAGCATATGCTATGAAAGAAGGAATAATTGGGCAAATGAGAGAACAGAAAGAGGGGGGAAATGTGTGGTATGTATGAAATGGAAAAAAGTTCTTGTCATTTTTCATATCACTTACTTCCAAGGATGGTCTGTGGTTTGTTCTTATTATATTTCTCTTGGAATTTCTGTAAAGAACATTAGAAACACAAAAAGAAAGATCAAAGCACCACTCGATTACAAGAACATCCACAGTTAAACAGAACAGGCTTCTTATCTTTGCCTTTTTCATGTTATTTTATTTCAAACAAAGAGGAATTCAAAGCAAACGACATAAAACGCAACAAAGAGAAAAGTGTTATGACAATGAGATGTGCACACTATAAGGGAGGTGCGCCTCAAGAACAGGTCTCAGCAAGATCCCAGCTTTAGCAAAAGCTCCAGCTTTTACTGGGAACCGAAAACCTCCAGCTCCTGCCTTCCAACCTAGGCTCAGAGAGGAGCTCCCATCAGCGCGCTCTCTCTCCTACTTGTTCTTTCTGTTCCTGGCTATTCCTCCCACCTGCAGGACACAATGGCCCTGAGCACTGAAATGTTACCCTCAACTTTGTGACCTGATAAAATGTGTGTTTCAAATAACCCAGAGCTGGAGACTGCACGTTCCCCTCTGAAGGATCCTCGTGCTCACTCACGTGCATTTCTGGCCTGGGTTTCCAGTAGGAGACAAAGGAACGTGATGATAAACTCGTCTATCTACTCAAGCCCACCCCCAAACACTGAGAACATTCCTTAGGGTTTGGTCCACACACCTCACAGTGTGGTTCGGGGAGCAGCAGCATCGCCTGGAAACACGTCAGAAATGCAAATTCTCAGAATCCCCACCCAGACCTCCTGCATCAGGAACTCTGGGAGAGGGGCCCAAAAATCTGTGTTTTAACAGGCCCTCCACGTGACCCTGATGTTGGCTGGTATTTGAGAATTACTGCTCTAAACTTCATTTTCATACTCACAAGGTTTGCAATGGTAAACCAAGTGGGTCCTGACAGAAAGTCTAACCCACCCATATCATGTAATAAAAACAGAATGTTCCCTCTATTTCTACAAGTGCATAGTTAAGTGAGGAGGTATACACTTTGAGCATGTGCTGTTTTATCACTACAATGACCACTTTAAACATAAATTGAGACAGTAATAGTTAGTAGATCTAAAAACATAGATAACATTGAAGCAGCGAGCTACATACAAGCAAGTAAATCAACACGTGACTGAGACGTTACCTTGGTACACGGAGGGGCAGCATCTTTACAGACTTTATGTACATTTCCATTACAGTCTGGAACAAAAGGAAAAGAGAGAAAAGTGTTCATCTTACTTGAATTAATCTGCAAAGTGAAATGCATAAAACTACATCATGCCTTTAAGGATCATTATCAAAATAACAATCCTTGGACATCAAGGAGATCAAACCAGTCAATCCTAAAGAAAATCAACCTTGAATATTCACTGGAAGGACTGATGCTGAAGCTGAAGCTCCAATACTTTGGCCATCTGATATAAAGAGCCAACTCACTGGAAAAGACCCTGATGCTGGGAAAGACTGAGGGCAGGAGGAGAAGGGGGCGACAGAGGATGAGATGGTTGGATGGCACCACCGACTCGATGGACATGAGTTTGAGCAAGCTCCAGGAGATGGCAAAGGACAGGGAAGCCTGGTGTGCTGTAGTCCATGGGGTCACAAAGAGTCGGACATGACGTAGCGACTGAACAACAGCAATAAAAATAACATGTAAACATTAAAACTATTTAGAAAATTTAAAAAGGAAAGAAAAAAATGTTTAAATCACATTATTGTCCCACCACTGGAGCAGAACACACTGTTAATATTTTAATTTCCTTGGAGATATTCTGCCCCTTCTGCACAAGGTCTTACTTATTATGAGAGTTGAAATTGTGCACGGCACACACTTCTGTTTCTGTCTGAGAACTCATGTACTGCTCTGCACCCTTTACTCATCAGGGACTTCTTACATCTGGCAACTGCCCGCTCACACACTGGGGAAAATGCCTATGAGGATGGAAAGAAAGGAAAACGTACAACAATGCTAGAAAAAAAAGGTACTGTCAGGCTCTGAGAGAATTCCTACTAATCAGAGGAAACCAAGTTAAAAGAGAACAGTTAGCAGCTTGCCTACGTTTTATTTCATGAAACAATGTGGCCTCATCTCACTGAAAGAAGGAAGGGACCACTTCTCCTGCCCTCCCCTGCCCACAGGCTAGGCTCAGAGACCTCCGTTCATGGGGACAGCTTCCTGCCAGACTGATGTCTTCCTGCCCTCTTCCCCCTCCCACTCCACCTCGCCCACCAAGACACCATCATCCTATCCACCCCTACCCCTACATGCTGTGTATAGACGGAGGAGCCTGTGGTTTATCAGAAACTTCATGAGAAAAATCCTTCTGTAAGGGTCGAAGTTCTCACTGAATTCCGTCTGAGCCACACTGGACAGTACCTGTGGCCCTGTGAGAACTGAGCAAGACACTGAGCCCACCATCTTCCTCCCCCGTAGGTCTTCAGAGGCATCTAGTCAACACCTCAATGGCCAATGAGCAGAAGCCAGGCTGTCCATGCACTGGTCCTGCAGGCAAACATTGAAATGGGATAGCTTCTTCCTCATCCCAGAACAAGAGAATGAGACAGGAAAAAGTAGAAGCTAGGAGAGACCACCAAAGTTACACTGAAAATTCACAACAAGAGGAAGCCACTGAATATTCCAAAATCCAGAAAAAAGAAGAAAAATTTATATATGTGAAATGCGCCCTCCTATACACAAAACAGACCAAAGGCCATGTAGGGAGTAAAGGATTTGACTACAGGCCAACAGGATGACAGGCAAATGGAGCTTTGTGGGACAAGAAAGCACTTCAAGGAAGAAAAAGAGCAAGAGTGGAACTTAAGCTAAATTGAGAAGAATTGATGTGACAAAGTATCAAAGCAGTACTACGAAATTAAACTTGAAAGGTTCTCTCTAGAACGTGGAGAAAATACAGCATATAATTATCAAACAAAAGATGTCATACAAAGATGACAGATAACAGATCACATTTCTGCAAAGAAGAAATCAAAAAGATGAAACCAGAAGTGACAACTGACAGCTACAACTGACAAAAATTTTTATAAGGCTTAAAAAGAACCAAAAAAGGCAAATAAAAAAGCCTTACTGTTTTCTAGGAAAAAAACCATTAAATGGCACCTATTCTAATGACACATTCTGACAATATCTGT
This sequence comes from Okapia johnstoni, assembly GCA_024291935.2. Taxonomy (NCBI): domain Eukaryota; kingdom Metazoa; phylum Chordata; class Mammalia; order Artiodactyla; family Giraffidae; genus Okapia; species Okapia johnstoni. Next base: position 51,631,587 of record CM044313.1, read on the forward strand.
ATGATTAGGTAGGTAGGTAGGTAGTTCAGTCACTCAGTGGTGTTCAGCTTTCTTTATAGTCCAGCTCTCACATCCATAAATGGCTACCAGCTCTCACATCCATAAAAAAACCATAGCCTTGACTAGACCGACCTTTGTTGACAAAGTAATGTTTCTGTTTTTTAATATGCTGTCTAGGTTGGTCATAACTTTCCTTCCAGGGAGTAAGCGTCTTTTAATTTCATGGCTGCAATCACTATCTGTAGTGATTTTGGAGCCCCCAAAAATAAAGTCAGCCACTGTTTCCACTGTTTCCCCATCTATTTCTCATGAAGTCATGGGACCGGATGCCATGATCTTAGTTTTCTGAATGTTGAGCTTTAAGCCAACTTTTTCACTCTCCTCTTTCACTTTCATCAAGAGGCTTTTTAGTTCTTCTTCACTTTCTGCCATAAAGGTGGTGTCATCTGTGTATCTGAGGTTATTGATATTTCTCCCAGCAATCTTGATTCCAGCTTGTGCTTCTTCCAGCCCAGTGTTTCTCATGATGTACTCTGCATATAAGTTAATTAAGCACGGTGACAATATACAGCCTTGACATACTCCTTTACCTATTTAGAACCAGTCTGTTGTTCCATGTCCAGTTCTAACTGTTGCTTCCTGACCTGCATACAGATTTCTCGAGAGGCAGGTCAGGTGGTCTGGTATTCCCATCTCTTGAAGAATTTTCCACAGTTTATTGTGATACACACAGTCAAAGGTTTTGCCATAGTCAATAAAGCAGAAACATGTTTTTCTGGAACTCTCTTGCTTTTTTGATGATCCAGTGGATATTAGTAATTTGCTCTCTGGTTCCTCTGCCTTTTTTAAAACCAGCTTGAACATCTGGAAGTTCACAGTTCACGTATTGCTGAAGTCTGGCTTGGAGAATTTTGAGCATTACTTTACTAGTGTGTGACATGAGTGCAATTGTGCGGTAGTTTGAGCTTTCTTTGGCATTGCCTTTCTTTGAGATTGGAATGAAAACTGACCTTTACCAGTCCTGTGGCCACTGCTGATTAAAAATTTATAAGTCCTCTTAAAAAAATTAAAAGTTCTCAGTATAATACTAACTGCCTAGATATAAGGGACCAGTATTGGTAGAATCTTAAGAGGAAAAGGTTTGGGTGAAGAATTTATTTAGCCAGATAAAACTGGCTACTGTGTGAAACAAAGATATAACCTTAGATACACAAGATTTCAGAAAACAGGTTATTCCAATAAACTTCTTGGGAAAAAAATTACCTGAAATCCTACTGCCTATTAAAAATAGAATCAAAATTAAGAGTCAAGAATGGATCAGCTTTATTGAAGGAAAAATACAGCAAAAGTGAGCACTGAAACCAAACTAAAGTACCACATCTTAAAAGTTACTGTAAGTAGAGATACAGAACTGGATACAAAGAGCAAATTATTATTGAAATATAAAATTATTCCTAAAAGATGAAATATACATTATAAAAATAATAATAATTAATTCAGTATACTCATAGAGGCTGGGGTGGGGAAAGGGTAACTATAAGAGAAATAAGAGTATTAAATTATAAGCCTTCCACAGCTCCTTATTATTACTTATTATCAGTAAATATTAAAGGAGTCTATCTTGCCAAATCCCTGGAGAAAATAAAAGCCAACAATATATGGTCTAAACCAGACATCAAGGAAAACAGCAAAGAACTATGAAAGATAGTGGACAGTTGTAAAATTAAACATAAATAAGGAAAAGATGCTTAATATAAAACAAGTTCTCTCAGTTACATTACAATTACCCACAGCTAAATTAAAGACACACACCTCAAATTAAAAACACAGCAACAGCTAAGAGGAACACATACAAAAAGGAAGTCAATGAGAATATCAATTTTAGACAATGTAAAATTCTTATAGAAGGCATTTAACTGCATTCGGGTAATTTCAAGTTTATGAAAGCTCAATTTGCAGTGAAGCTGTGATTAGTAAACTTCTGTGCATCAAATCACGTACCATCAAAATGTAAGTAGTGAAGTCTATTTATAAACAAGGAGAATTTTATAGAAATATTTGTGGAAAACTAGCAACTCAGGCTTTAATAAAGAAGAATACAGACACCACAAATTTTGAATATTTATATTATTTGTTTTATATCATATTGTGTTTTTAAGATTAGACATAGTAATATTCACAGGCAGAACCAAATACACATCTGAAGAACCTCGGCTTAGTCCAGTAAACCACAAAAAAGACAAGTCCTCACGTGTACATGTGTGGATGGAAACTACTTCATTAAGACGAAGGTGGTGAGAGTACCCACAATCAACTGCAGAGGTAACTGGAAAGAGGGGAAGCTAGCACAGTTTGCTCTCAACAGTCCAGAAGTGCTGATGAGAAGCCACCAGAGCAGGAACCATGAGAAAGGAAATGAAAGAGGGACTGCACAGACTAGGATGACAGAAAGAAGAGGAGCTAAGACTAACACGCCCAAGTTTCTAGCTGGCATCACAAACCCAGCAGGAAGAACAGCCTTCTGCAGGTGGACTGTGAGGTCGGTTTCAGACACCTTGGTGTGGGAGACAAGAAAATCTCTGGACGATCATGCCCACAGACGGGGTGTGATGGGGACAGTACTGTTTTATACGGTAGCTCTGCCATAATTCTCAAACAGGGCCACAAGTTACATGGGGGCTCAGCCTCCCTGCTGTGGCTGCTGCTAAGTCGCTTCAGTCGTGTCCGACTCTGTGCGACCCCATATATGGCAGCCCACCAGGCTCCGCCGTCCCTGGGATTCTCCAGGCGAGAATACTGGAGTGGGTTGCCACTTCCTTCTCCAGTGCATGAAAGGGAAAAGTGAAAGTGAAGTTGCTCAGTCGTGTCCGACTCTTAGCGACCCCATGAACTGTAGCCTACCAGGCTCCTCCATCCATGGGATTTTCCAGGCAAGAGTACTGGAGTGGGGTGCCACTGCCTTTTCCGCAGCCTCCCTAGGCAACTGGAAATATGGAAGTAGCAAGTGAGGTATAAAGAGGTTCATCTGGGAAGAACAGGTCTAAATACCATATTTTAGAACAAAAGACTGGATGACTATACTTAGAAACAATAAAGAGAACAGAACGAGTGCCTGAGAACCAAGTTTGGAGGGCACTCAAAGTTAGGGAAAAGGAGACCATCCAGGGGATAAACTGAAGAGTAGTGTGCTCTGGAAAAGAGGACATCTTTCTGCATGAAGGGACAATACACAGGGAAACAGGAGAGAGAGCAGTGAGTCTGAGAACAGTAGAGAGGCAAGATGCTCAGACTTGACTAGGAAGTGACTCTATGTTTCTGTCAAGAAGAGGACTTCTATTAAGTAGTAGGGACAGAGGCCAAAACCAGGTCATTAAGGAAGAAGTGTCAGGAATGGACACCAGAGCAGTGGCTGGAGGCCGCCCAACTTGAAGAGTTCATCTAAAAGTGAGGGGAAGGCTTCCCTGGTGGTCCAGTGGTTAAGAATCACCTGCCAACACAGGGGTCACGGGTTCGATTCCTGGTTCGGGAAGATCCCACATACTGTGGAGCAACTAAGGCTGTGAGTTACAACTACTGAACCAGCGCTCTGGAGCCCACGGGGCACAACTACTGAAGCCTGCTCACCCTAGAGCCCATGCTCAGCAACAAGAGAAGTCACTACAAAAAGCAGCCTGCGCACTGCAGTGAAGGGTAGCCCCCCGCTCACTGAGCCTGCGCACTGCAGTGAAGGGTAGCCTCCCACTCATCACAAGTAGAGAAAGCCCGCACCCAGCAATGACGACCCAGTGCAGCCAAATATAAATAGATCAATAAATCTTAATTTTTTTTAATTAATAAAAAAATAAAAATGAGAGGACAAAAAGGTCAGAGCTGTGGCTGGGCGTCAGATGAAGGGATCTGACCCTGTGAACAAGAAAGGAGTCACAACGTATGAAGCATATGCCATCACGCCAGTAAACTGACTGCTGACATGGAAGTGCAGTGAAGTCGCTCAGTCGTGTCCGACTCTTTGCAACCCCAGAGACTGTAGCCTACCAGGTTCCTCCATCCATGGGATTTTCCAGGCAAGAATACTGGAGTGGGTTGCCATTTCCTTCTCCAGGAGATCTTCCCAACCCAGGGATTGAACCCGGGTCTCCCGCATTGTAGGCAGACGCTTTACCGTCTAAGCCACCAGGGATGTCATGGAGACAAGCCATTAACAATCCACAAACAAGCCTTTCCACAAACTTCTAAAAATTTAGCAAAGTAAATCACAGCTAGACTGCTTGATGCTATTTTTTAAATGAACAGACTTTATTTTTTAGAGTAGTTTTGTTTTTTTTGTTTGATGCTATGCCAGGTCCCATAAAAGAAAGAAATCAAGTCCCCAAGGAAAGCAACATTCAAACATGCGATGAAACTGGCATCTTAAAGACAATGTGTGAATGGATACTTCCACATTGTTAATCATTTTCTGGGAATTTAATGAAGAACTTTACATATAATCTTCCCCTGCTCTTCACATCCCTTTATACTCCCATGCCACTTCCAAAATGTTCCCTGAATTCTGGTCACCAACAAATACCACAAAATGTATTTCATCTGCCTGGGCCTGAATTCTCTTGCACTGAGTTATTCTTTCATTCCACAAATATTTACTAAGCCCCTCCTATGCACAAGCAATATTCCAGGCACTAGACATAGCAGAGGACAAAATCAACGAACAAAACCCCACCCCTCGTAGAATTTATAATCTGGTGAAGGAGACAGATAATAAAATTGATACAGAGAACAGAGAGCAAGTTAGATGCTGTTAAATGCTATAGTGGGATGAGAAAGAGCAAAGGGGGACAGGAAATAAGCCAAGCAAAGGGTGGTCAGGAAAGGCCTCACTAAGGGGTGTTATCCGAGCAGACCTGAAGGAGGTGAGGGGGCACCACTCGGCTGACTGTGGCAAGACTGCTGCAGACAGGGGGCTAGGCAGGAGAGCCCACAGGCAGGGGTGCACCTGGAACCTGGCATGCTGGAAGAACAGCAAAGATGCCAGAGGGCCTGAACCAGAGGAGTGGGGGAGGGGAGAGGGGAGACCATGGGGGCCTCGTAGCCATTGTCAGGGCTCTGGCTGTTCTAGGGGATGACAGGAAGAGTCAAGAGGATCTGGAACACAGGGATCAATGCCTTGACAAATGCGCTCAGACTGAGGTTTTGAGAACTATACTTTTTGCAGTAAATGCACAAGGGAACCAGTTGCAAAGCCATTGAGATGGCAGCTTTAGACCAAGCTGCTAACAGTGGCAGGCGTGAGAAGTGGCTGGCTCTAAATATTAATATATTTTGAAGCTAGAGCCAAGAGTATTGTTGAAGGCTTGGATGTGGGAATAATTTTGGCACAAGCATTTGGCTGGAAGGATGGGACTGCTGTTAACTGAGAGGGTCAGCTTGTAGGTGGGCACACACGGGAGTGAGAGGAGCTCCATCGGGGACATGTAACATTTGTGACACTGTTTAGACTTCCAAGTGGAGACGGCAGTAGGCAGTGAGGTATGCAAGTCTGTTTTGGGAGGGACTATCACATGTGGACAAAAAGTATGGAGTCAGCCATCACAGGTCATTGCTTGCTAATGGAACCACATGGAGACACAAAGACAGAAGTCCATCTGAACACGCTGAGCAAAGGCACCACTCCCGGGATGTTTATTCTCAGGGGAGGCAAAGCACGAACTTACTGGAACATTGGAACGACTCTTTCCCCAGGAGCGTTTTATCGCAAACCAAACATTGCAGAACCCCAGAGAAAGTTCCAGGGACAAACTGATGTCGAGTCAGTTTCTCTTTGTCTTTGGCATCCTTGCCTTTTATCTTCAGGTATGGAGGCAGCAGCAAAGTGGGAAAAAAACAAGAAAAGAGAAATGCTCAGAGCCAGCCACCTTACAGAAGTCATACAAAGTCTTGATGTGTTCTATCAGGATAGAAGGGCCGCACAATACGATAATGCCAAAATGTAACATCTATGTAACATCTACCAGGATGAAGTGGTCTCTGTATTTCCAATGACTTGGAAAATACCCCACAAGAAATAAAGAGATGTTTAAACGTGTGTGTATAAAATCTATGGTAAGTGAGTTTAAAGGGAAAGTGCAAACTATACTAATTGCTCAGAAACTGAGCCATTCATGCTTTATAGACGGTAGGCATAAAACCTTAATTACCTTTGATTTATTCCGAGGGCTGGTCATCCTATTCATGAGGAAGCTAAACGTTCGGCTCACTTTGTATTTTTCAGATTCTGATTTGGCAGGTATGATGTATTTATCCCATTCTTCTTCCTGAATTCTACAAAAAAGAACCTGTTATCACAGCTTATAAAACTTATCAGAGGGAGCAAAAAAACCAGGAGTCATACATACATGTGTGTGTGTATAGACCAATACACAGATGTATTTTACACATATATTTTGTGTATATATATTATACATATATTTAAACATATATATTTTTTCAGCCTTTAATGGTTATTCTAAAGATAAGAATAGAAACTATCAAAAATACATCTTATAGATGAATAGGTGAACAGGTATGTGATAAAGCAACTATCTCACAATGTTAACAATTACAGAATCTAGGTGGTGGAAATAGGTATTCTAGTATATAATTCTTTCAGCTTTTCTGAATACTTTAAACATTTTTATATTAAAATATTAGAGAAATAAAGGAAATCTTAGAATTACAACTTTATTCTGAAACGTTCATCTCCCTGTTTACCACGCTAATAGAATTTTTCTAGTACCCAGAAGCCAAATAACTAATGACATGCAACTGGGATTTTATTTATTTTTGGAACAGAGATAATACTCAGAAGACACACATTTCTTTGTCCATAGAGCCTGAGAAACAGATCATCTGCCTCAGGGTTCCGTCTCTCCCACTCAGTCAGGTTTTCTGCAGCCTGAGATTCTCTCTGTTGGAAAGGAGAGAAGACTACAGAAACTCCCTCAAAATAAGAGGCAAGCTAAAGGTAACTGTACCCAATCTTTGAACCCACTGAATATCATTTATTTTCCACTAGTCCACAGAATCACTCTTTAGGAGGAAAAAAAATGGTCCCAGCTATGAAAATAAAACTTCCCTGGAACTTCTTATTTTCCCAGAACTGTCTCTGATCTTCTGATATTTCTAATCTTATCACAGAGAGAGAAAGCGTGAATATATTAAAGATCAAGCAGATAACATTTCTGCAGACTGTTTCCATAATAAACATTTCATGACCAGTGACTCTCCAACCCCCTCAGACTTCTCATTTGTCAGTGTTAGTGGCTAATACATTCATCTCTGGGAATACTTTTCAAAAGCAAGCATACTATAGATATGCATGAAATGTAAAATGACAACTTTCTAGAACTTCAATTTTTCCTATCTAATCAAAGACTAAATTATTTCTAAGGTTCTTTTTCACACTTAAATATAACATGTAATTATCTGGTACACATTAAACAAAACTATGTTATTTGACCTTTCTATTAGACTTGAGAATTCAAATCTATGAATGCATTTAAAAAAAATAAGGAATACTTCAGAGCTACCTCTTGGTCCTGCAGGACAGTGTGTGTCCTGCCATTGAAACCCTGCAGTTAGTGAAAGTGGGTTTGCTACTTACAGAAAATAGTTTAAAAGGTAAACAGAAATGAAAGTGTCTTACCACTACTCAGAATAACACGAGGAACCCAGGCCCTCTATTTTCCTTCTGCTTTCACAGCCACCTTCTCAGATAACTCACTGGTTAATATATCCATAAATTTCTATACCTCTTGTGTTTTAAGCATCCTACTTTGCAAAACTCTTGGAATAATATGGAATGGAGAAAAAAGTACATTTGAAAGCTGAAAAAATCCTCTCTGGAACACCTTTTGGGACCCCATCAAGAGCCATCCAATATCTACGAGAAGAACAATATGGGAGGAGACCTAACTCTTGGAACTAAAGAATGACAAGGTCAATGTGAATTCTGAAGTCAAGAAGTCCTCTCTCCTGCTTCACAGCAGAAACACAACACTCTTTCAAATAAAAGAAAATGTATTCTTGTTTACCTGACTCTACTCCAAATTCTTTCCCGTGCTACATAAAATTGTATCAAGAACAATGTTACAGCTTTGATTTAAAACCTATATGTGCACCTAATTTACCAAATATCCTATATGGGAGATAGTGAAGGACAGGGAAGCCTGGTGTGTCCATGGGGTCAGACATGATTTAATGACTGAACAACAACAACATATACTTCTTCTAAAAATGACATAAAATTATACCTTTTAATTTTTAAATTCAAAGGCTGAGAAGAACCAAGATGTGACAAAATAAACCAAAAAATACTGAAACACTAAATATTAGAAACTCTGAATCATCTAACCTGGTAGACAGTGAGTATCACAGACATGACCCACTTTCAGATTATAAGAATGAAAATCGCAGCTTGAGTGTTCAAAGTTGAAGTCTCAATTCTGTCAATTTTCAATTTGGATAACTGGAGCTTTTTAAACACTTAGATGCCCGGTTCTTTAAAAAAAAATCTTCTGGGCAGATGTAGAAGGTTGGTTAATTTCATGTTTCAAATCTAATTTAGCTATGTGGTATTCACTTACGTAACAATTAGGTAGTTTAGAGAAGAACTCAGAGGAAAAAATCCTCAACTAGTTTCATAACAGAATGTAACAACCTTCAATTTATCAAAATCTGTAAAATATTTACTTAAACTCTTTCCACATCCCAGAACAAGAATGCCTAACTCTATTATTGATTTGATGACCAATAAGATTACCCATAATACAGTTTTACAAGCTCCATTCTTCAGAGAATCTTGATATTATCTTTTTAATAGATAAACAGATATTTAAAGTATCTTAATAATATGGATATAGCCTCAATATCTTAATTCCTAACCTATTTTTCTTAAAGAACTGGGCATCTAAGTGTTTAAAAAGCTCCAGTTATCCAAATTGAAAATTGACAGAGTTGAGACTTCAACTTTGAACACTCAGAAGCTCAGTTTTTTTTTTTTTAATAAAAGGTAGTAAATCCATCAGATTTAAGATGGATGGTGGCAATAAAATAACTGTCATACCATACAATCCTGAGAACTTGGGATAGATGAAGTGTCTGCTCCTACAGGAATGAGCCTGCAAGGTCCAAAATGAGCCCCCCACCCCCACCCCGGCCTTTTACCTGGCTGCATTCTTTTCCAGAAATTAAGTGATCAACATAAATAAGGGAGTTCCACAGGAGGCAAACCCTCAAGTAAATATCTATAACATGACCAAAGCAAAGCATTCGGGTCTAGTCAGGTATCATACTGGCAACAAGCTATCAGGAATACAGTAGGTGAGGTGAAAGATCTACTCTACTGGATACACCAGGGGATGTGACTAAGAAAGTTGGATGCTTTCGGGATGTAGACCAGAGACAGACCAAAGAATGGGAGAAGAAAAAAAAAAACAAAAAACCAGGAATGAGGAATATGAGAGAAAGCGATGCCTCCTATACATCCCATCCAAGCTAACACTTTTTGTTGTTGTTGTTCAAGCTCTTTTACTTTTTTTTAATTTTTTTAATTCTAAATTCATTTATTTTTTAATTGAAGGATAATTGCTTTACAGAATTGTGTTGGTCTCTGCCAAACATCAACACAAATCAGCCATAGGTATACATATGTCCCTTCCCTCTTGAACCTCCCTCCCATCTCCCTCCCCATTCCACGCCTCTAGGTTGTTAGCAGAACTCCAATTTGAGTCCTGAGCCATACAGCAAATTCCTGTTGGCTATCTATTTTACATACGATTATGTAAGCCTCCATGTTACTCTCTCCATACATCCCACCCTCTCTTTCCTCCCTGCTGCCCCAAGTCCATGAGTCTGTTCTCTCTCTGTGTCTCCATTCAAGCTAAACATTTTATAAGTCACTACTTAACTGATTCTGACATTGGCTCTTTCAGTCTTAAATTCCTCTCTTGATGGAAAATATTTTTGATTTAAAAAAAATCTTTACAGTGAGTCCATTACTTCTTCAATTGTTAAAAAAGATGGCAAGGAGAAGACTGCTAATCAAAATGATGACTAGGATGATGAACAAATTCCAGAAGTAGTCAGTAAATCATTTAAATAAGTAATAAACGTAAATCATCTAAAACGGTGCCAGGCACATAAAAACACCCAACACCAGCTACTGCTCTCTACTGTCATCATCGTTGTCCTGATGCCATCCTCATCAGCCTGTTCTTAAAGGGCATGCTTAGTCTGTCTCTGTTTCAAAATTTCTATTCTGGTTTCCAAAAAAAGAAAGGAACAAAAGGAGATTTATTTTTCTTCTTCAGACTTCCAGTCCAAGATTTAAAGCAAAATAGTCCATTCTCATCTATATAATAAAAGATCTCAGAGTATGAGCATTAATAGCACCCAAATTAAAACTATTTTCTTCCTTCTCATACGGTCTCTCAAAGTCAAACATTTGTGCCATGTCTGACATAACCCCAGGGCTATTTCACAGTGTGGCTCATGAACAGTTAGTTTCTCAAGACCCACAGAACACAGCAGTCCAGTCTGCTGGCTCATCGGCTGCCCGAGGTTAACTCCAAGGACAGTTTTACCTTCTAGAGGAAAGAGCAGCTTAGGGCGTAGAGCTTCCAAATCTGCATATTAATCAGAAAGTTGATAATGTTCAAAGCATTTTCTGTATCAATTATTCTTTGTTTCAAACTTAACACTTCTAAACAAGACTCCATGACAACAGACAGCAAGGATGTTAGGCACTTTCTGTAACTGGCATCAGGGGCCTGTTATCACACAGCAGTCTTCCTGTTGTGGTGGACAGACCTAGCGAGAACCTGATGCCTTTCTAAAGCAGGTGGTCTCACACTGCTCCCCACTGTCCTGCGCATGGAAGTGTTTGGCTTTGAAAATAACCCAGCCTACTCTGTCCCCAGTCCTGAGCCCTGCTCATCCAGGCCCTGAAAGGAGCAGCTGGCAACTTACACCCATACGGATCACAAAGGGAGCAAAGCCTCAAGCAGGCTCTTCATGCCAAACCTCTCACAAACTACTGAACAGGTATCGGAAACGAGGGCTAAACATTTCCAAAGATGGATCAAACAGTGCCTCAGGAAATCTGAAAGAGTTAAAATACCTTTTTTCTCTTGGTGGCTCCGGCAAGCTGTAAGCTCTTTGCTCTACGAGACACAGAACAATAAAATGAAAATGAAGGCAGAGGAGCGAGCGGTCATGTGTTAGTCCGAAGTGCACACAATGTATTCAACTCTACGTTATCATTATACATACCACCAGTTAGCAAACAACAAGAAAACAAGTTATTTTATGTAACTAGGGCACTGCTCCAGATATCTTTATCACTTTCCCTAATTTGGAGAAAATGGGGAGGAGACCAAAAGAGCAACATTTAATGATTTTATGAACTAAGTTAGCATCAGCAAGGGGCAGTAAACATTTTCAGAAGGGTGGAAAACCAGTTCGATCTTTCTCAGTATCTCTCACTAGGGCTTCATCCCCTATTCTTTTTTTTTAACTTTTTATTTTATATTGGAACATAGCCAATTAACAATGTTGTGATAGTTCAGGTAGACAGCAAAGGGACTCAGCCATACATATACATATCCATTCTCCCCCAAATTTCCCTCCTATCCCTTCATTCCTTCTTCTTACCACTCGTTTCCCAACACAATACAGAATCAATAAATATCTTAGTGGCTTTTTCTCAAAGCTTAAAAGAAAAGTCTTGAAAGCCAGCCTAAGGGAGAGTCCATTTTAATATACCTGTAATGCCTTCACAGAGCAGTCAGTTTGGAGATGTGCTTTGTGGCTTACGGGAAAGGGAGAGTCCCTCCCCCACCGGACTTGGGGGTGGGAGAGTAGAAAGGGGAGACTTGTGCAAGCAGCTTAGCACCACCTTGTCTCCCCAGCTGGAGAATTTACTGCAGGGATGGAGCAGGGACACTGATGTACACAGTGAGAGAGACTGAAAGGGGGAATAGCCACGGTGGAGCACAACATCCACACGCCGGGACAGATCCTTGATGCTACAAGCCGGGAGAGTGAAGAGGCAACGCTAGGCTGCAACGGGAAATGGGCCTGATGGACAGGGAGGAAAACTAAAAAATAACACATCTTCTGAAATGTGGAAGTTCAAAGCTGAACCCAAGAATATCTTGTAGGTAGTAGAAAACCCACTGTGAAGAATCTGAAGACTTTTATTTTCTTCCCATTAAATATTCTGCAGATTAAGTCACGGGCAGAGAGCATTATTCTTATTGTACACAGACTGAGATGTCAGGACACTAAGTCATACAGCCAAAATAATCAAGCTAATAAAGTAATAGAATCAGACTCAGGCAACTGGACAAAGTCCAACAGGATTCCATCCATCAGAGCACAATAATGTTCAAAAGTACATTCACTTCACTCCTCAAATTCTTAAATGTAGAGCACTTTTGTCTGTCTTAGTGATTCTGTAATTGCCATTTCAACATTGAGAATATTCCTTTTTATCTAAACCCATGAACTACCAAAGGGAATTATAGTGAATTTTGTTTCATGTATAAAGCATTAAATAATAAAGTTGCCACCATTGTATTCTTGGCTCAAAAAAACAGAAACAAACAAACAAAAAGCATGAGAAATTATTGTAAGTAACCCTTTGGAAATGATAAGGAAAACAGAACATTACAAATTATAAAAAAGACTGAAGACTATCCTCTCTTTGTGTATCTATATTATAGCTCATGTACAGGAGTTTTCCACTGAGGAAAAGGAGACTTGGACTCTGCTCAAATAGAAAAACATTTAGAGCTACGCAAAACTCATTGATCAAGGATTTACAAGAACACAAATGTCAATTTACCTCTGATTAAGCAGACTGAACAATGAAATATTAGAACACATCTTTGAAGCAGTCAAGCTTTCACACACGTGCTATGATGATACACACACACACACACACACACACACACACACTCACACACACACAGTTAAAATTATTTCTTTTTCCTTAAGGGTTAATTTACTCTTCACAGTTCTATGATTTTGACTGACCTAAATGATATCAACCCAAATGTTTGCTACCATAGAATATCCATTGGAATCTTTGTACATTTAGTGTGTAACCTCAACCTAAACTGCCCATTTGTAACTCTTACCTCTGGAGAGTATCAAACTTCATTCAACAGCCCTATTTTTAAATATACTGTCTTAAGACAAGCTTTTATTCACAGAAAAAAACAAGAAATTAATTTCAGTTTCTTATTCTTTCTAATTCAAATGCAAAGATTTAAAGAATGTATGTAAAGCAAAAATACCCTTCCTTATTCATTAAAGAACTCATAAATCAGGGCTCTTTCCCTTACAAACTTCAATTTTTCTCTCAGTCATCTGAGATTTCAAACATCGTAACTGTCAGAATTTAACAATCAGAGATACTAGAGACAAAAAGACAAAGGTACAATTTTCCACACTGCACAGAAAACTTCAGTGTTTTCCAAATAGTTATAGCACAAAGTTAATTCACCATCTTTAAGACTATCAGTGAAAAGGTATCAAAGCTGCCATTAAAAGGAATTCCAACCTAAGCTAAGGTCAAGGGGACCTGGAGATCCTAGAAAGACTTATGGTATTAAAAAAAAAAATCCAGGGCAAATTTAATCCATCTTCTACTCCTGTCCCCTCAAGGTGATTGTATCCTTGCTTTTTCTTAGTCCTTTCTCTCCATCTTTCCATTGTAAAAATCAAAACTGACATTCGTATCAGTGTTGTTTTCTCTTCTTCCAAAAAGACATCCCAGGAAGAAAAAGGAAAAAAATGCTTGCAGTACTTGTTTTGTATTTTATGCATTTTGTCTGGTATATTCATTCAGCAAATATTGATCGAACATCTCCACTCATGAGTCATTATTTTAGAATAGCAGGTCCAAACACAAAGATTATGCTTTCAGTATTGCTCCACATAGCATGAAAATGCAAAATAATGGCAATGTAACAAAGCAAGAATAAGAAAAATGAAGGAGTAAAATAATTCCTATTTTAAATATTCTAAATATTGAGAATATGTAAGCACATCTCTTGCTTCCTGAGTCCTCTAAGACTCTTAAGGATAATAGACCAAAAGAAGGCATTATCTGATATACTTACAAAAAATTTGTAATAATACTATATACTACAGACTGACATTAATACTTCCAAATAACACCTTTAAATGTAATTATTACATAACACACTATGAACAGCAAGTATTAAGTAATCACACTCCAGAATTAAACTAACAATTGGGGTAGCAGCTGAGAGGGACTACAAGGGCAGCTCTGAGTTGCCACAACTATTCTACTTATTGATCTGAATTCCATTTTGAAAATTCATCAAGCTACATGCTTATAATATGCACTCCTTTCTGTAGGTATCAGTTCAGTACAGTCGCTCAGTCATGTCTGACTTTTTGCAGCCCCATGAACCGCAGCACGCCAGGCCTCCCTGTCCATCACCAACTCCCAGAGCTTGCTCAAACTCATGTCCATTGAGTCAGTGATGCCATCCAACCACCTCATCCTCTGTCGTCCTCTTCTCCTCCCACCTTCAATCTTTCCCAGCATCAGGGTCTTTTCCAATGACTCAGTTCTTCGCATCAGTTGGCCAAAGTATTGGAGTTTCAGCTTCAGCATCAGTCCTTCCAATGAATATTAAGGACTGATTTCCTTTAGGATTGACTGGTTTGATCTCCTTGCAGTCCAAGGGACTCTCAAGAGTCTTCTCCAACACCACAGTTCAAAAGCATCAATTCTCTGCAGGTATACTGTATTTTAATTAAAATTTGATTGTATAAAAGTTTATCTATAATTGTTTACATGGGGCACAAAAAATACTGCTTGAGATATACCTATTTGTGTTTCAAGTATGTTCTGTTATTTTAACTTGCTAAAGTCCTTATTAAATAAGGAAATGAAGATAATCCATTTTTCAACGCTTTGCCTCTGGGGAGTTGGGTTATTTCAGCACTAACTTACTTCAATAAAATTCTCTAAAGTCCTCACAATAAGGAACTTAGAATAAATTCCAGTTTACACTGCCCTTGAGGAAAACATTTTATTAAAAAAAAATAAGGCAGCAGAGAGGTGTGTACATATTTGTGATTTAATCAAAATAAAATTTATACTTTATGTGATATCCAGTGAGCTGAGGGTTTTGCTTAGTTTAGAAAAATCAATAATGAAAATGAAATTTAGAATACTTGCCTGCTCCTCTTGTATGTTACGCATTTATATGTTATGCACTTTTACTAACTGAAAATACACTCTGGAAAAGAATGCTTTCACAGCCAAATGGTAAATAATGCTTACCTTCAACTGAATCACACACTGTAAAATCACGTGTCAATCGAGTTTTTCCTAAAGAAATTTTGGGTGATGAGCAGGAATACGAACGTGAGCGGATTCCAGAAAACAATGATTCCTAAAAGAAATCACAACAAAGCTTTTTTAAAAATTCTATAGAAGACTTGAAAGTATGCACTCCATTCATCATCAACGTTACTAAATCAGGATCTTTACAAAAAGATTTAACTTGAATATTTCTGATGTAATCTTATTAATGATTTGTTTCTGTTTGTTTCTCACACTGCTATTGTCTTTTGAATGCTTTAGTAAACTTGAGCTCCGGGAATAGTTCCTATATACTTTATACAAGTATATAGCATATACTTAAGTATATACTTAGGATACAAGTATGATATTCTAACCATGTTGGTTAAAAGTGAAAAATTAAGTCACATGATTTTCTCTGCATATTCATCGAGTCTGACTTTTTTTTTTTTTACCTGAGTTGTCATTTAATTTTATAATTTTAAACTGCAGCATTTAAGCAAAATTCCATACAAACTGAGATCTCTATAGCAAGTGAAGTCGCTCAGTCGTGTCCGACTCTTAGCGACCCCATGGACTGCAGCATAGAAGGTAGAGAAACAGTCACCTAAAATTATGTTTTTAAAAGTTCCTAAAGGCTATTTCCTGAGGGCTTCCCTGGTAGCTCATATGGCAAAGAATCTGCCTGCAATGCAGGAAACCAGGGTTTGATCCCTGGGTTGGGAAGATCCCCTGGAGAAGAGAATGGCTACCCACTCCAGTATTCTTGCCTGGAGAATTCCACAGACAGAGGAGCCTGGTAGGCTGCAGTCCATGAGATCGCAGAGTCAGACATGACTGAGTGACTAACACAGAGGCTATTTGTAATATTAGCTGCAGCCTCCAAAAAAGAATGCATCAGAGCATTATACAAATCCTTCTAGTCTTTGCTCATCTTTCAACAGATCTTCCATCCAGCACTTCCTGGGATTTTGTTTGAATTATCACTGGTTTATATAGTTTAACTTTATCCCTTTTAAATGACCTGCAGTTTTCTTCCTGTTTGCCCAACCACCTATTATTTCTATCATTATATTAGCAACATATGTGAAAATGCAAGAAGGCAAGATAATAAAAACATGCTTTTCTTACATGGTCTAGAAATCTTACATGAATGTGCAACAGAATGTCACTAAAGCCATTTATGGTACCCAAACCTATCCAAAAGAGGCCATGTGGACTTAGGACTGATGCCCACCTCCCATTAACTATTAAGATACCACTTAAGGTTAGAGGTAAAAGAAAGTGCTTCAAAATGTGTTACTAAAATTAAGGCATCAGCAACAGCCCTTCAGAAGCACTATTTTCTTTTGTTCTCCATAAGTAAGAGCACATGGTTGCCTCAGGCTCCTGGTTTAGTTAAACAGCCTGGAGGAAAGTTGAAAATAGAAGCTTGACCTTGCTTTGAAAGGCCTTGAGCCATGGCTCCATGATTTTCTTATTGGGAAAGACCCAGTGGGCCTGGAGGTCCAAAAGGCCAACCTAAGTTGTCCCCTAACAGTGAGTTGGCCACAAAGGGCCCTAGCCAAGTGCCATCCTCTGCATTGAAGTCATGCATGGTAATCATTTTTCCTAACAATAGGAATTTGAAAATTATCCAGAATTCCTTGGCAAAAGTTATACAGGGTAATTACAAAGGCAAGGCAAGCCATAATTTATAGGACAGATTCTTCTTAAAAGTGAACAGTATAGAACTATTTCACAGAGAATTACTTTTCCTTCTAAGTAATGATGAGTTTTTCACAGTTCCATTCAAATTACAAGTCTGAGAAATAGCTGCATGAACAATCATATCTAATTCTTATTATCCAGCAATATCACATGATCTTTAGTTTCAGAAGATGATGACAGCTCTACAGACCTCAGAGCTGAGGGTAGGGAATTCAGGTTCTGGGGTCAGAAGGCCTAGATTTGAGTTCTGACTCTATCACCAAGCTTTGGGCAATGTGGACATCTAATCTTTGCAGAACTTTAACAGATCAAAAATTAAAATAAAAATACCACTTTATATCCTTGGTGAGTTATGAGAAAATTAGTGTTTTGTACATTCATAAAGCATGTTTTGCATATTGTAGAGCATATTATAAAAATAAAACATAATCATAACCACCATATGTTTAAGATAAGCGATGTTAAGGCACAGCACATGCTGTTTTACAGTGTTTTACTCAAACACATTGCATTTACCGTAGTAAACTCAATTTAAAAAGAAAACAAGTGGACAATAGAAATAAAAAAGAAAACATAGGTCCAAACAGAAAAGGGCCTCCCTGTAAGACTGGAAGAGTTTAGTCATTTCAAGAAACCACAATGAAATGAAACTCCAATGTGAAAATGCCAAAGACACAAAAGCTGTCTCCTGTGGAAAATCTAAGAGTCTATGGTATTCCAGATGAGTTCATGCAGCTCAACAAATGTTACCTCTGCCTTGGCAATATTATTTACCTCATCACCAGCACCAAGTAAAATTTTATGTGTGCAAAATAAGCTTGATCATTTAAACTCACTTCATACTACCAGCCTTTCTCCCATTGTTTAAGGGATGATGGCAGAAAACACTGTATAAAATGGTAAAGTTTTCCAAATACATGAAAGATGATCTGTGTTGGTGGGGATTCATGAAAACAAATCAGCCATTGTACATAAGGACTGCACACATTAGAATGTGAGAGAGTAAAAAGACAGACTCATCAAGTTCATGGGTCTTCAATTAAAAAAAATGTTCACACGTGTTACCATTAACATAATTTGTCTTTCAGAGATGAGATGATTTAGACAACATACTTTCCAGGCTTTTAATAAACCAAATGAATACTAATAAGAATACCTTCTGCTGCAGGCTGCTTGATAAAGAAAATGATTCCGTCCTGGAGATATTAAAATCTGGTTCAGTGTTGGTCTCAAAAGAGTCCAATTCATCCCCACTAGTAATGCCAGTTCTCAAGGAACTCTGACACACTGGAGTATAGCAACTGTGCAACTGCTCCGGATGGCCCTCTCCTTCACTGTCAGCATCCAGGGCATCAAGGCTGGAACTGGAGCAAAAAGCAAATAAACAACTAAGTCATCAAGTAAGACAGAGCCATGGCTGTCTATCTCTCTGAATTCAGATTCTCTACTGGTGCCAGCTACAAGGGGCTCTCATTCAGTACCTAACAAAATTCATACTTCAGTGATTTTTATCATTTTTTCCTCTCCCCTTATCCTGAATAGATCTTCTTAAACAAGATTTTATGTTTCCCCAAATGAACATTTCAATCTAGCAAAAGTCATTTCAAATTAGTACTATCTTCATTATTTCTGTTTTGTAAATACAATTATTGGGCTTCCTTGGTGGCTCAGATGGTAAAGAATCTGCCTGCAATGCAGGAGACCTGGGTTTGGATATTACAAGGTCCAAATAGTTACCCTTCAAATATTAAAAACACAGACAAAACAGAGCCACTGAGCTTTTTAGTGGAGAGGGGGCAGGCTCTGGGGCAATTTACAGGTGGAAAATGCAGCATGGCTTTCTTTCCTTCGCCCCTGGGCAAGTCAGGAGGGTGGAAGCGCACTAAGACAAGGAGAGATGTGAAGGTCTCGTTCCAGAGCTGGTGTCATGAAATGGGGCAGACACGAGTCAAGTGAGGTTCCAAACATGTCCTGTTCAGTTATCAATTTTAGAGATTTAAAAAAATGATTCCTATGAAAACTCCATTTCAGAAGCAGGTGGTGATACTGCTAACCTACTGTTTTTCTTTCCTCATTTAACTTTGATAACCATAAAATTAAAAGGCAAGAATTTGACCTTGCACCTTTCCAGCTCCTTCCATTCCATCTACATTTTAAACCACTCAAGCTTTGAGGCTGAGAACTTCCATAGGCATGTTAATGCATAATGCATTTTTTAAATGTAGTTTTTCTTTGGCTGTTATACTTCTGGAGCTAAAATTTTAATAACAACACAATAAATCATCTTGATTTTGAAATAGAACCAGAAACAAACTTCAAATTTGGTTATTTTCCTTGTCTCTTGTGTCAAAGCAGAGCCCAAAATGTCCCATCAGTTTAATTTGCAGCCACGACCACATGAGCGTCTTTAAAACTATAATTCACACAATAAAAAGCTAGAGAAGATTTTTTATTATCTATGCACTGGACATCACTCTTGGCACCAATACCTGTTAAAGTTTTCTAACCTCAAGCTGTTGTTTATCAGTGTAACCCAGTGATCAGCACCCAGTGACTGCTGCTTACCCTTCCTTTCACTCCTTTCTGATCAATTAAGTCTCTCAAATATTCATTCAGGTATATTTATATATACTCATATGTGTGTTCATTGTATTGTCATTTTGATTCATAATCTTATGTGTAAAACTGGACATATAATCAGAGGTCTAAGGCTCAACTTGAAATAGACACTTTTTATTCCTTCTCTACAATGCCCACTCAACGTAACAATTATCTTAAATTTGGGCACTTTTATCTTCTTCATTCTCATTTGTCACTCTCATAAAGAGGATTTTTATCCTCTTCATTCTCACTATCTAAGAAAAGTAATGCATGCTTAATCGCTCAGTTGTGTCCAGCTCTGCAACCCTATGGACTATAGCCAGCCAGGCTCCTCTGTCCATGGGGACTCTCCAGGCCAGAATACTGGAGTGGGTTACCATGCCCTCCTCCAGGGGATCTTTCCAACCCAGGGATCAAACCCAGGTCTCCTGCATCGCAGGCAGATTCTTCACCATTTGAGCCACCAAGGAAGCCCTAGGATAAAATGAAATCAATGAAAACGGGCCTATTCCCTAAAGAAAACAGACTGAAGGATGAATGGGTAAGAAGCAAATACAAAGATACAGCGTCTCACACACATGCACACACACACACATAAACATGCACAATCATATCATATACAATAAAACTATTGTTCTAGGGACCTTTTTACATATACAAGAAATTATATGTAAGGTAACTGTAAGTTACAGAGCATAAAAATAAAACAAACACCTCAATTTGCTGCTCTTTGATGACCTAGATGGGTAGGATGGTGGGGAAGCGGAGGGAGGTCCAAGAGGGAGGGGATGCGTGTACACATAACTGATTCACGTTGTTGTACAGCAGAAAGTAACAACATTGCAAAAACAATTATACTCCAATAAAAAATTAAAAATAAAATAAACACCCATCAGCCCACTCAACTTGAAACAAACACTGGCCACACTGTGGTTTTATTCTTTCCCTACAATGCCCACTCAATGTAACAAGCATCTTAAATTTGGGGCTTTTTCTCCTCTTCATTCTCTTTTGTTTTTCCTTATTGCTTAAGCACATTATACATGCCCTACAGTAATACATTGCTTGCTTTTGCATTTTATAAATGTGAAATCTAACTGAAATATTTTGTGGCTCCTTTTTTCGTTCTACTTCATGTTTCTAAGTTGCACATGATGATGCAAGTAGATGCAGTCATAGCTAATTCATTTTTACTGCCATACAGTGTCCCATTATGTAACTATAGTGTAATTTATCTTTTCATCCCCTTTCATTTGGGTTATTTCCTACTGCACTAAATAGTCTTATACATGTCTCTTAGGACACAGAAATAACACTGCTGGGTCATAATATATATGCACATCCAACTTTACAAGAAAATGCCAAAATATTTTCCAAAGTTATACAATTTTCACTCACATCAATTGTATATAGGAGTTTCTATCATATGCATTTTCACCAAAATATGGTATTATTACACTTTATAAAATTTTTGCTTATCTAGTAAGTATTAAATGGTATCTCATTGTGGTTTTCCTCTATTATATTTTTGTCAGTTTTCTTACGTATCTTACTTTCAAGTCATGAAATATAAGAACCTAAAAGGAGGCACTTTTGATGTAGAAGTAAAAATGGGGGGGGCAATAACAACAAGAAAATAGAATTTTCCAAGTCCAGCTACAAAGTTCTTTGATTTTCTACATTTTCTCTCTAGAATGTAGTACTTTACCTTCTTTTCTTTAGACGACTTTGCTCCTTTTCAAATCCATGAAGACCAAAAGAAAGATTCAGATTGGAAGCATATGAACTAGATGATGATATGAAAGACGCTTGGGCTTCCGTGTGTGATGTCACTTCTGTGTTCTTATTTGGTGGGTATGTGCCAGCACTGGCTTCAGTAGGTTTGCTGCTCTCAGGCCCCAAAGAAGAACCCATGGATTCAAAACTGGTATTTGCAGGGATTCCCTCTATATTAATATAGTTAATGTCCAAATCACCAACCTGGTAGTTGAAAGAAAAATATTTGCTTAGCAAAAGCAGGAAAGATTGGCTGAGCAAAGAATACAGTTTTCACAATTTAAAGACCCTCCAACTTATTTATCTTTTTTGGTTTTTTGTTCTTGTGTTTCTTTATATAAGCAAAAGAATTCTTACGTGACATACTTTTGTTTACTTCCTGCTCTCCCATAATTCACAAAATGAAGATGACCAAGTGTTTTATAAACTGTATTACGAAACCAGAAACTGACTATGATTTTAACATTTTATGAACCACTGACTCAAAATGAGGGGAAATGTTTCAAATACTTGAGACAAAAACTAAAGAGTAGGCATTTTAGCTTAGAAAATAGTTTTTAGGAACCTGGGAAACCAAGTTATTGGCAGTTGCATAAACCTGAGTCTCCCAAACAAAAAGACCAAATAAAGCTACATGATGTATGGGTTTAGCATAACTAGAAGACAGAAAATACCCCAAACTTTAAATTACCTGTAAATACTAAACATCAAATCTCAGCCAGCAACCTGTCATACTCTTGCCATGAGCCTTTGTGGCAGGGTAAGGGCAGTCTGGAAAAATCTGCAAGGGAGGGGAGTCAGCAGAGGGCCAAAGACTGATCTAAAATCTTCACCAGGAAGAGAAAGTACAGCCTCCACTGGATGGTGTGAAAAACCATTCCCAGTTGGGGACCTCCCTGGTGGTTCAGCGGTTATGACTCCAATTCAGGGGACACAGGTTCGATCCTGGTCAGAGCGCTAAGACCCCACGTGCTGCTGAGCAACTAAGCCCATGCCCTGCAACTACAGGGGCCCAGGTCACAACTAGAGACTGTGCGCCACAAGGGAAGATCTCATATGACCCAACTAAGACCCAAGGCAGCCAAATAAATAATCTTTTTTTTTTAAGTCCCAGTGGATCAAAACTCTTGCCCTAAGGAAGTACTGGTGATCTGACATGGTGGTCATCAAAAGGCAGCACTTCTGAGCGAGAAAACAGTAAAAACAAAGAGAGCAGCACCAAAAACAACCTGGAATATATTCTTCAAAATCACCATAAAAGACAAAGACTAAGTAACTGTCCCAGATTCAAGAAGACTAAAGAGGCACAACAAATGCAAGACATGCGATTGAATCTTCTTTGGCTACAAAGAACATTACTGGAACAATTGGCTAAAATTGAATAATGTCTGTAAACAGCTAATAGTAGTGTGTCAATGATGATTTCCTGATTTTGCTAACTATATGGCTTAAGTAAGAGAATATCCATGCTTTTAGGAAAATACACCATGAAAGACTGAGGAGTAAAAGGGCATCATATTTTCAATTTACTCCCAAACAAGTTAATATTTGTATACATATCTTAAGCATTTACAAGTACACATATACATATACAAATACATACTCAGAATAGTGAAGTAAAATATGATAAAATTTGGAAATTTTTTGATTAAGAGTATACAAGAATTCTCTGTATTAAATTATGCAGGCTTGAAATAATGTCCCAATAAATTTTTTTCAAAGTAGTTTATATCACATGAGTTTCCTCATCAGGTAGGTTGATAACCTTGAAAATTCATGGGAAACAGTACGTAAATAAGCTAGCAGTCTTTTCAGGTTTCCATGCCAGATTGAGGGAGATGAAGAAAATTAGGTAAGATTCTTTCCAGGTATTGCTAGAAATTATTTTCAGTATGCAGAATGTGGACTCATGTTGTCCTTGCTATTCAAATGGACATAGGAACAGTAAAACAAATGATGTAATATACTACAAACTACACTGCACCAATATAAGAAACTCTGTGACTTGTAGCCAGATTTTGCTTTTTGTTTCACTGCACAAATTCAGCAATCTTCTACTTCAGTTCAGTTTATCAATCAGGCTGTTTGAGTTCTCTTTAGATGTATGCCTCACATTATTAAAGCAAAACTTCTCTCACTCAAAGTACTTCCAAACAGAAGTTATACCTCATCCTCATTTTTGGTTTGGAAAGTTTTCCATTTTTAATGCATCTTCCAACATACAAAGACACAGTTTGCCCCCACAAATGTTGAGTCAAGTACAATTGTAGCTACTGGAGGTAAATGGAAGTACTGCAATATTCACTGAGGAACAGAATGAAAAAATAATGACAAATGTATTTAAACACTGAGAAAAATGTGGCAACAGAATAAAACCATTAAAATCGGAATATTGCTAGAGCACAGTAAGTCCAATCACCTTGCACCTTAAAAGAATGTCCCCAGAACTCCCACTTTGTCCTAAACTCTGTGGCTCATCCTAGATTTCTATAACTAGGGCTGACATTCAGCAGCTACACCAAATGAAATACACTTGTTATTGAGAGCTGATGTCCATTCTGATTTTTTGGTTTTTCTGTCATTTTGAATATCATTCCAATCTATGCCATTTATACTATGCACTTAATGTAACAATTTCTCATAACCAAAGGAAAGAGACATTCAGTCAATGGGCAGAAATTGGCATCCACTACCCACACCAGTGTTCTTGCCTGGAGAGCCCCAGGGAAGGGGCAGCCTGGTGGGCTGCCATCTACGGGGTCGCACAGAGTCGGACACAACTGAAGCGACTTAGCAGTAGCAGCAGACAGAAAAAAAAAGTTTACATCAGAGAAAATATCTATAAGTAATAGACACAACAGGGTACAATATATGTATACTAACAATATAGTATACAATATATGTATACTAACAACAACCCAAAAAGGACAAAATAGATCACTGTTCAGTGAGCATATATATAATGCCTCTTATGTGGAGATCAGGTTTTAAAACTAGGAAATAAGGCAGAAATTATGTGCTATCAAAATTACTCTGGAGAGCCCCTTAAATCTCCCATAAATTAGGGTATGCAGAAATTTTCAGATCTATAACTATACTTTAATTTTAAAAATATTAAAATGTGAGGATCACCAACCTACAGGAAAGGACAAAGAATAAATCCCTAAGTAGATACACATCCAAGCCATCTGTCTCTATGAGTTTTAACTCACAAATCTCTATCAGGGCATGGGTGGAGAATTCTAAAGGGTTCCAGCCTCCCTGCAACATGACACCATTCTGTTTTAATACTAAAGCTCTATATCCTAATCACACACCAATAGGTGTGTTGTGAGGATTAAGCAAGTAATTTATGTGACAGTCTCACATGGGGCTGGCATCAAGCTCTCGCTCATTAGTGTCTGCTGGATTTGAATACAAATATTACATAATCAGGTCAGAGAAGAAACTGGCCTCCCAAATGTCATTTCCTGTTTTGGCCCCATGGACAAGTTCCCACATTCTTCTCCTTGCCCGTGTCCTAAGACCCCTCCCACGGTGCTTCTCGGTAGAGGGTAAGGTGTGCTGGGTTCTCAAGGAAGGACCTACGTTAAGCGACTGTATGACGAGACTCCACGGCAACATCACCTGGGCTGCTCTTAGACTGGAATTTTCTGAGACTACAACAACGCGCAATGGAATTCTGACATGCGCACGTTTTTAAAAGAAGACAGATCCCCCTAGTGACAGCACTCATACCTCACCTGATCTATCACCATGCAGTTAGCGTAGACTTCATCGCCACCATTCAGCATGTCAGAGAGCTGGCCAGCAGCAAGAAATGTTGGGGGGTGCTTGGATTTTTTGAGGGCATCAAAGGAACGATCTAGAGGAAGAATGAAAACAGGGCAAATAAATAGAAGAAATTTATTTTACAGTCGAGCTTTACCATCTTAACCAAACCACAAGAAAAAAATCAAGATGGCATTTAGCTGTCTTCACATAACAAGATCAACAATGCAAGCATTTTCTCTTCTACATCCAAACCCTCTGTTACCTAAAACCTTTGTAAAGAATGAATCATTTCAGATAAAGAAATATGTGCCCATTTCAAGCACTATTTTTCCAACCATGAAAGATTTCCGTAAGAATCAATTCGGCTTTTGGTCTTCAATTCTTAACACTAAACTAAAACTCATTACACTTATAGCATGGAAGCATTAGTGATCATACTGGAAGCCTCGGATTCCACTGAAGTAGTCAGGCTCCAGACCCTTTCCGAAAGGACCCTGGATAGGACACAGTCTAGCCGTTCATTGCCTGCTGAATATGTATAATGTCATACAGAGAGAGTTTTGTTTCTATGTTTACTACAGAAATGTTTTTGCTTGCTTCCCATTTTCTCAGGTTTGTCCCAGGCAGACAAAGTTGCTCAAAGTTGAGTCTCAGAGAGTTGAGATGTTACTGTATTTGTAAGGAAGATAAAAAGAGTGAAAGTCGCTCAGTTGTGTCCGCCTCTTTGTGACCCATAGTCCATGGAATTCTCCAGGCAGGAATGCTGGAGTGGGTAGCCTTTCCATTCTCCAGGGAAGGAGACCCAGGGATCGAACTGCGGTCTCCTGCATTTCAGGCAGATTCTTTACCAACTGAGCTATGAGGGAAACCCTATATGAGGAAGATAAAGTTGAAGGTAATAAAACATTGTCAAGTCAGAATGCCTCATTTCTTGTGACTCTGGCTAACTTACTTGATCTCCAAATACATTTACAAAGTGTCCTTGTCCATAAAAAAGCAGATAATTCCTATGCTTCCTTCATAATGCGGTTATAAGGATTAAATGAGTTCAGACATGAAAAGCACTTAACACATGCCTGGCACTTAGCAATTGCTCAATAAATATTGTCACGGTTATATTCGATGTTTTGTTATTATTAATGGTGATTTTACCATGTTCAGTGTGAGGTACAAGGTTATTAATACTAATCATAGCGTATTATACTAACAGTAGATTCTTAATACCTCTAAATGACTTTAATAAGGTAGATTGAAAGTTACAGCCATAGCAACTGTCATCCTCACTGACATCCCAGTAAGGCCTTTTGAGTAGGTATAAAAGGGACAGTGTTGCCTCTGCTTCATCAGAAGTGGCCCTAATCCTACCACCTGTCTTATTTATATCATGACTTAAAATCCAGCTAAGCCCATGGGGGTGAGTTGAGAAATGAAAAAACATTAATAACTGTTACACTAATGTACTAGAAGTAAAAAAAAAAAAAAAAAAAACCCTATTCTTCATGGAAAATCCTGGCGACAATATAAAACTCATATATAAATATGTGTGAGCCAATTGGCCCTGGCCTCAGATTCTGCATCTAAGTATACCTCTTCCCTACAGAACAGTGAAGTGAGATTCAATTAAGCCTCCTGAGGAAATATACAATGTAAAAGCAAAACTTCATGTCTACAGTGTCTTGTTTTATCAATTTATTTAAATAGCTGCAATATAACATACAAAACCCATAAATACTTCTAAGTATAATTTTTATGATCAATTACTATACATTTTCATGATTTTTACAAAAAAAATAATAAAAGCATGTTCTAAAGGGTATAAATCAAGAATCTGACAAATCTCAGTGTGTTCTGAAGAAAACACTTGCTCATTTATCATTTTCCAGAATGTATGAAAAACAATCATAAATAACATGACCCTCTGAGCTGTAATTAATCCGGTCTAACTGCTCCACAATGTCTTAAGTTCACAGACTATAAAACAGCTGGCTGGGGAGGCTGGTCATGCCGCTTTTTAAATATATTGATCATGGCTAAATTAAGACTTCGTTTATAACTAGACTATCTAAGAACTAACATTACACTCAACTAAACAATTGCAAACAGTTGATGGATTTTCTATCTTAAAAACATAGAACCAAATGAAATATTACCCCAAATTGTCTGCTACCAGTGAATGCATTGCCGTTTAGCCAATATCCAAGTTCTTGATTACCAAGAGAGCAAGTCCTACGTTCAAAACTGACTCTCATGTCTCAAGCGTGACCAGGACCAAGAACTACGTCCATTTTCTTTTACATGGGTATAAAGTCACTTGGACTCAATGCTTCTTCCACAAACAAATCTACCTGGCCCAATACAGCAGATCAGAATGTATACTGAGGCGATACGCAACAGTAAAATAAACTTAAAGGTAGCAGAGTTACTTGGACCAAGTTGGTGTATAATTTTTTTTCCACATGATTAATTTGATCAGTATTTAGAAAATGATGTAATTTGTTTACAAAGACAGATCTATAATCTTTTGTTTTTAATTTTTAATTAGTTTATTTTCTATTTTTTAACTTTATAATATTGTATTTGTTTTGCCATACATTGACATGAATCCGCCATGGGTGTACATGTTTTCCCCTTCCAGAACCCCCCTTCCACCTCCCTCCCCATCCCATCCCTCTGGGTCATCCTGGTGCACCAGCCCCGAGCACCCTGTATCATGCATTGAACCTGGACTGGCGACTCGTTTCACATATGATAATTTACATGCTTCCATGCCATTCTCCCACATCATCCCACCCTCGCCCTCTCCCACAGAGTCCATAATACTGTTCTATTTATCTGTGTCTCTTTTGATGTCTCGCATACAGGGTTATCTTTACCGATTGACTAAATACCATATATATGTGTTAGTATACTGTATTGGTGTTTTTCCTTCTGGCTTACTTTACTCTGTATAATAGGCTCCAGTTTCATCCACCTCATTAGAACTGATTCAAATGTATTCTTTTCAATGGCTGAGTAATATTCCATTGTGTATATGTACCACAGCTTCCTTATCTCTTACCTCTTATCTGTGATTCTGAAATCTAGAAATCTCTGAAAATCAGAACTTTTCTTCTTAAGTTTGGTTCAAAAAGATATTTTGTGACCCGAGCTGAACCACATGGGGCCATGTATTTATCTCTATTTATCCCACTGTACATTCATATATTTTCTTGCAGAAATACTGTAGTACTTGATGATGGCACTGCCTCAGTGTCTCCTATGCAAGTCATATCATATATAATAGCTCTCTGCCAATAAGACCTGAGCATTTTGAATTCCAAAACAAATGCAGAAGAGACTGTAGATCTCTATACAATTAACCATAGCAGAGGTTGCTATTCTTTAGTCACCAAGTCCTGTCTCTTTTGCGACCCCGTGGACTGTAGCCCACCAGGCTCCTCTGTCCATGGGATTTCCCAGGCAAGAATGCTAGAGTGGGTTACCATTTCCTTTTCCAGGGGATCTTCCCAACCCAGGAATCAAACCCACATCTCCTGCATTGGCAGGCAGATTCTTTACCACTGAGCCACCAGGGAAGCCCTTAGCAGATATCAGACCAATATTTCCCATAATTTTGCCATTCCTCTATGAAATTCACAGTTTTGTCATGTCTACATATTACCTATATTATTATATACTCTAGTTCTTGTTTTTAGATTAACTCATCATTTTCCTTTGAATAAAACTAATTTTCATAGAAAAACCTTATCCTCACTATAAACAGAAAGCCAGTATTTCCTGTCAAAAGTAGAAGAGAATTACACATACTGCAACAAGGGAACACAGAACGATGAAACTACACTGCAGCCAAACACAGTTGCCTATCAAAGTTGGGGATCTTCAGAGCCTGCTCTCTGTCATAAAGGGAGATCCTGAAAGATGTGGGAGATGTTAAAGGGGCAATGGTGCCAACTGACTTCCTCCTTGAATCAGACAGTTTAAAGAAAACAGAAAAAGAAATGCCTGCCTTACTAAGTGACTCAGAGTCACCTAGTGTTAGGTTGGGACACCATATCAAAGATCAACAGTGGCCAGAGGATTTACCCCACACTTTGGACAACTGGCCTAGACCATGCCCTCATTCTGTCATTTAGGTAATGATAGTAAGCCTTGTTGAGGGAGGGCACAGCTATACAAAATCTTAAAATAGTAGCAAGGAGGGAAAATCTGTCTCCTCTTTCCACCTGTCATCCAAACCCTGCCATGTAGATTTTCTGGGTCACACACTGCAACTATTTATAAAACTGGCCCCCAAATCCTTTGCAGTATAACTCCCTGAAGCATCCATAGCCTCCACATGCCTAGATATATCAAAAGATAACAGGACCTAGAAGTGAATACAGACTAATAACCCAAAAGAGGACACAGACTTACCAGACTTCCACTCTTTTATTAACTTCAACACCAGTCACTACAAATACGGAGCTGCAGACTAGCAGAATAAGATTTATTGTGGAAAGAAAAGAGTCTTACACAGTATCTTCAAATAAACATCAGTTACATATTAAAGTGATTAATGCTCTATTGCTAGCTTCAGTTCAAAGAAAAACCTACAATGGTTTCATTAAAAAAAAACTTATCAAGATTTTCAAGATATATGATTTCATTACTTCCATATGTAACCACTTCAGTAGTGAATTAAGGGAAAAATTATTGCTCCCCCTGCAAAAAAAAAAATGTCCTTCAGATCTTTCTTCAACGAACATACAGAAATAATTTACAATAAAAAAAATCAGCTCTTTGTCCTAAATAAATGCTGTTTTGTAAACAGTTTTTCTTAGCAAAAAACTAATAAGAGTTTTGCTGATAGTATCAATTTTTAATATTTGGTAAACTCATATTTCAGAGATGGTTTAAAAGTAACAAAAACTCAATTCCCATCCAATAGCTGCCAGTTTTAAATGAGTAAAGAGCAGTGTCCTGCAGTTATTAAGAACGAGGGTCTTGGAATCTTGGGTTCAAAGTCCTACTCCACCATCTATTAGCTGTGTGACGTTGGGCAAGTTACTTAATCTCTTCATACCTCCATTACCTGATCTATAAAATAGGGACAATAAAACATCTCTCTCATCGAATTGCTGTATGTATTAAATGGTTTAATATTTAAGCGACTAGAACACAATCTGAAACAAAGGATTTTAACCTGACACAAAGTAATGCTCACTATTATTAGAAAAGTAAACGAGGTTATATAGTTTTGATTCTCTCATGTAGTTTTGCTTCTTAAAAAAACAGTTTCAACTTTGGCTATAACTTGACACGTATAAAACCAATCCAAGGCAACTGGAATGCACTAAACATTCTGTTTACTACACGAAGAGCTCTTAAAATGTTTTAACTCTTATTTCCAGATTCAGCTCACGTTAAAAAACTTTGCCAAGTTCATCCTGAACACAGTAACCAAAAAAACAAACCCAACCTGCCCATAAAATTTACCTCCAACAATTTAAGGATGAGATCTTACGAAATGGGAGAGATTATAAGAGCAGGACAAACAAAGCATCAAGTCAGACAATCAGAGACAGCGTTTCTCAAGAACAAAGGGAAGATTTCAGAAACTACGATGTTCTAACATGATGAAGTGGACTCGGGCCAGGTTCTCCCTGCAGAATGCCTGGAGGATAAACAGTTACTGCAAGGGGATCTCCAGCTCTCTCTGCCCCGCACCCCCTGCCCTGTATTCTCACTGCTCTGTAATGTGATCTGTGGGCCGCCTCCCTGAAGCAGAAGTTTTCTCCATCAGCACTTCCTCGCTATACTAGACGCTCTAGCGGGGTGACACACAAGAGACGCCTCGAAACACATCCACCTGGAGAAGGAGAATCGGTGCTGGTGAGGCAGGAAAGGCGGGTGCATTCCAGCTCTCTGACACTGAACCCGTCCCCGCGCTAGCAGGAAACAGTTAAGAGTACTGACCGGTCTACAGCCTCTGCAAGCTGACTTCTAAAGAAATCCAACTCTCCCTCAAGAAGCTAAGGGCCTAGTAGGAAGTAAGGGAAAGCATGGCCTATTTGCCTGGTTTACGTAAGAGACCCACAGCCAGACATAAACAAACCCGACTACGGCAGCTTCTGCAAACCTGCTGCTGACCTGGTTTGACTAACTCTGGCTACCAAGCTCTCACTGCTAAAGGCAGAACAGGGCCTCTCAGTTCATCTCTCCTGTGTGCGTGTGTGTTTCTCTCTTTCACTCATTCATTCATTCAGTTTTGTTTTAAACCTAGAAGCTTATGAACACAGCAAGAGAGTTTATTGAGAATGACTAACCATCACAAAAACAGCAGGTAAAGCTGGCTTTTAAGGTCAATTCCCAGCACTGCACCTAACCCGTGCCCTTCCCATTACAGAATCTGGAGGTCAGCTCTCCTTGCGTGACCTACAGCAGTCTCTGATACAGATGATTGCCTTTTTGCCCCCCCCCCCTCTCTCTTTCTCTCTCTCTCTCCCTGCCTTTCCTTCTCAGTCTCCCTGATCTTCTAGATTTGGCAAGTTGCAATGCTCCAGGGCCAATCCTCAAACCTCTTTTCTTTCTCTCTGCACTCATTCTCCAGGTCATCTGACAGCACAGCATCATGTACCATGATAAGATGACAACTCCCAAATTTTCACCTCCAGCCCAGCCCTCTCCCCTGAATACAACAGACAGTTGTATTGGTATCACCTTGGTTTCACCACTGAGTTGTACAGCAGCCATGTAAAACACAACAGGTGTGAAACACAACTCACCATTTTCCCTCCTACACCGGCTCCTCCCAGTAGATAGCCACTCTTGCACTGTTCTCTTTCACAACCTAATAGACCCAGAACCTGACCTTTCCTCATCATTCCACTACTACCCAGGGCACCACCACCATCTTCTTGTCAAGACTATTACAAGGTATCATCTCCTCACTGGTCACCTTCCATCCGCTTCTCTGTCCTCCACAGCCTAGTCTTCACAGCACAGGCAATGCACTTCTTTCACAGAGGAAATCAAATCATGCTCTGCCTCCGCAAAATTTTCCAGTGGCTTCCCACCTCATTCTGAGTCAGAGCCAAACTTTACCACAACCTACAGAGTCTCACCAAACTGGCCTGGGGCCCCATTCCCAAGCTGAGGGTGGGGAGGCTCCCACACACTCGAGCAATTCTTGGACACAAGCTGAGTGTCCTACAGCTCAACTCAACTCTGACACTGCCTACCTGAAGACAGCATCAGATTCCAAAGGCTGAGGGTTCAATCCTACAAACTGCCACCCCCACAAATTTCAGACATCAATTCCAAGTTCAAGTTGTTACCTATACTTCTGATCAACTGGCTGTAAACCCAAGGTTCCCACAATTTCTTCCCCAGACTTGACCAATTTGCTAGAGTGACTCATGGCCCTCAAATACACATTTTACTTATCAGATCACTGGTTTATCATAAAAGGATATAACCCAGGAATAGCCAGAGGGAAGGGATATACAGGGCAAGATATAGGAAAGGGGTATGGAGCTTCTGTGCCCTCTCCTATCAGGCCAGTCACCCAGTACCTCCATGTGTTCACCAACTGGAAGCTCCCCAAACCCAGTCCTTTTGGGGTTTTGTGGAGGCTTCACTAGCCAGACGTGATTGATTAAATCTCTGGCGATTGTTGATTGAACTCAATCTTCAGCCCCCATCCTTAGATCCAAAGTCATCTCATCAATACAACAAAAGCACCCGTATCACTCTCAGCACTTGGAACCTTCCCAGGGATTTAGCTGCTCTGTGACCCCCTCCCAAAAAAGAAAAGAAAGTAGCTAAAGACCAAATATTATTTCTTATTATAAACAAAATATCACAATTACATAATCTCCCCCTCCTCTACCCTAAACCAACCTCTCTGAAGTCTGCCACTTCGTCTACCATCCATGCTGGCCCTGCTGTTCTGTGCCCCAAGCCATTTTCACCTGCTGTTCTATCAGGAGTACTTTTCTCCTGGATACACAGAAGACTTGCTCCTTCCCTTACTTTCCTCCACCCTCCACTCAAATGTTATCACAGAAGCTGACCGTTACATGTATCAAATAGCAACCCCCTACACTCTGTCTTATTTTCTCCTACACCATGTAACATCACCTAGCATATCATGTATTTATCATGTATTGTCAGTTTCCTTCTACTAGAATATAAGCTCCAGGACAAGGGCGACATTGATTGGTTTGTTCACTCCCGAGTGCCTAGAACCACATCAGATACATAGTAGATACTCAGTAAAATATTCTCCAAAGGAGTGAATACTTGCTCATTAAGAAAAGGACAGAAACCCTGTACCAGGTACAACAAAAAACCACTCTCTTTTGGTCTGGTAAGGTTTTCTCTGATTCTGAGGGTTTTCCTGTTGCCTAGCTGTTCTTTTACTACTCCAGGTGGTGATGGGAGTGGCACTTTCTTACTCCTCTCATTCATCCACCCATTTACTCATTCACTCTCTTTTTCAGCATTTACTGAGTGTCTACTGACTACTGGTCACCATGCTACCTGGCCTTTGGCCTCCATCTCTGATGTCCTCAAAGCACAGTCACTATGGACGACCCCCAGGAGGTCCCCACACAAGACTCGAGAGTCACGAGGCTGTCCTCCTTCTCTGGGCTCTTCCTGCCTGTTACCTCCGTGTCTTGTTCCCTGTCGTCTACCACACTGCAGTGATGAGAGTTTCATTTTGCCCCTCCTGTAAGGATAAGTAACTGTTTTGGTTGGTGTCTGAGCTGAAAACAGACACCCCACTGTGCAGACCATCACAGATGCTAAGCGCTTCCTGTGTGACACTATCAACGTGCCCTCTCTAGCAGTACCCCAGAAATATTACTCTTTAATCTCTTATTTAAAATATCAGATAGGTTATTTTTAAAGGAATAATGGGACTTCCCAGTTGGCCAGCTTCCCAGGTGGCACTAGTGGTAAAAAAAAAAAAAACCCACCTGCCAATGCAAGTGATGTAAGAGATGTTGAGTTCAATCCCTGGGTCGGCAAGATCCCCTGGAGGAGGGCATGGCAACCCACTCCAGTCTTCTTGCCTGGAGAATCCCATGGACAGAGGAGCCTGGTGGGCTAGAGTCCATGGGGTAGCAAAGAATTGAACTCTACTGAAGTGACTGAGCATGCATATATAGCTAGGTTTGCAAAGTAAAGGTACTTGAAGAAGATGATCGGGGCTGGGGGAGGGGGGAACCTTAAAAGGGAGAGAGTAGAAGCCAACAATTAGATACTTGAGGAGTAAGCATCTATTGGACACCTGTGCCATACTGGATACTTACCCTGGTTAATGTCACTATTTTAGCTATCACAGATAGAGCTCTTCCTCTGAACCAAGCACCATATGATTTTTATATATTAACTTGTTTGATTCTCAAAGCAACCCATTAAAAGCCATGCTATTTGTTATTTTTGCAGATTAGGAAACTGTGGTGCTATTTAATTAACTTACCCAGGTCACACAACCAGGAAACAGCAACTCTAGAGAGGCAGGTATTCTCCTAGGTAGTTCAAAGTACTTTATTTAATAATTGGGAGTTACTCAGTATCCTACTTTATCAAAACCAAAGAAAATGGTATTTGAGCAATGTCTGGTATTTTCCCATTAGGAAGTTTCATTAATAGGTTACAGTATGACTTGTACCCCAATGTATTTCTTCACTTCCTGGGCCTGTGCTACCTGCCCCTGGAGAAGAATACAATGTGATCCGTGCTGAGAAAACATTCATGTAATAGTAAATACATGATTTCCTTTGGTTTACCCACACAACCACATGCAAGATAACCAGAAAAAAAAACTGAGAAGATACACTAAGGTGCCAACTTCTATTTCTAGGTGATGGATGAAGCACAGGTGGTTTTTCACTTTCAACACTTTCCTGTCTGTAATTTCTAGATTTCTGATAACCATTTTTACAACTAAAATAAGGGAAAAAAACTAAGTCATGGTTTAAAAACTTGCCTCCTATTATGAAAGAACAGCTGTGGGATCTCATGCAAAATAGGTTATCAGTAAATCAACCATATCCGATAATAGGCATGTAAATGTGTTCACTGGAAATGTTTTACCCAAGCATCCATAGTATTGGTTTTACCTACCTGCTAACCCCACTCTCTGTAACCACAGGAGGTATTATCACGTTCATTTTGGAGACAAGGAGGTCTACAAAAGACAGCGGTCACCTCGAGACATTATTAAACAACAGAAGCAAATGCAAACACAGTGCTGACAGAAACATCCTTTCTCACTGCAGTTCACTACCTCCCAAATTCAAAGGGAACTTGGCCAAATCCTAAAGCATACAGATAGTCTTTTCTACCTGTGGTCCTAGTGTGCTGCAGAGGAAAGAGCAAACCTGCCCTCACAAATGATCATGAATATGGCTGAGGTACACTCAACCTTTCTCTTCTTGCCTATTCTTCCTCTAACCCCTGTTGGGATTTTCCTGATACTGGGTTGGCTGAAAAGTTCATCCAAGTTTTTCTGTATGACTTTATGGAAAAATTCAAATAAACCTGTTGGCTAACCCAACTTTAGTCCTGACCTGGAACATCTCTTGGTCTCACTCTTCTGAGTTGGACTTTAGGTTACAAAGGGAAACCATCCAAACTACAAGATTAGCAGCCCAGGAATTTCCAGAGGGTCACAGATAAGCTAACATTACTCAGAAGACTAGTTCACACCAAGATGAGTTTGGGAGAACCCAGGGAACGTTTGTCTACCAAACTACAGTGGCTCAAACATGGTTCCAAATGTCCAATTCACCCTCAGAACTCATCTCACACTCCTGGGATCCTGTGAAAAAACAAACATGAGCCCTGACATGAGATCAGGCTTCTCAACCAGCCCTATTTGCAACTATAACAGCTGAGAACGGAAGTGAGCAGATCTAGAGCAGCTAGGGGTGTACCTTGTTTCTCCAGCCCTCGGCCTTGGAACCACTGCTGAAAACTCCTTCAAAACAACAAGTTACAACTTGGCACTCTAAAATCAGATCCTAAATGCAGCCCTTTCTGCTGTTTTGAGAGGCCTAATTATCAAAATTATGAGGAATAAAACCAACCTTTCCCCTCATAATACACTGGAGGCACCCAGGGAGGTAGAGAAAAAGAAGGAAGACAGGAAAAGAAAATAGAGGCTCAGAGAACGCCACAACTTTCTCCCCACCCTTTCCAGGTCCTCATTCCTAATTATAGTAGTGCAAAGTAGCCCTCAAGAGAACACATGTTTATGTTTGAAAAAGAAGGACTTAAAGATGAAAATAAGTTTCTCTGCCTCTGCTTCCCCCAAGCTATCAAGGAGATGTTCAGTCATGTGTGGGGTGCAGGCTTTGGTGTGATTAGATTTAATCAGCAATTCCTGTCCTTCTTGATGTAGTTCTCCAAAGCCTGCAGCCAATTTGTCAAAAGACGGAAAAAACAGGCAAGCTGAGAGGAGAGAAACTAACAGGTTATACAAACTCCAGGAGAGAAGTGAAAGGCCTCACAGAAAGTGGGAGAACATGGACAAAACCACTTCAGGTGACTGTCAATTAAAATACATGGACAAACTGATATGGCAGATGCTCCTGTATGTTATCATCACAAGAAACCCGATGAGTGGTTCAAATCTTGCATGATCTTATGGAAAGATACAGGCACATAAATATGATTGTGCCCACTTCAAAAGTCACCAGGAGCTCCAATTCTCCAGTACCTAGCCCTAGAACCATGTGTTTTTGATCTCCTTATTCCCCAAAGTAACTGAGTTCTACTACAGACAAGGAACTCCACTAGCAAAATAAAGACTTCTCCACTGAAATGTAAATTATTTCTGTTTTTATTTTTTGACTATTATTTACATATAACATTAGTTTCAGGTGTTCAACATAATGATTTCTTATTTGTATACATTGCAAAGTGATCACAGTAAGCCTGGTTAACATTGCCACATGCAATTACAAAAATTTTCTTATGATGAGAATTTCTAAAATCTACACTCTCAGCAACTTTCAAATACCTTTTGCTTATTTGGGGTCTTTAGCAAGCACATTTTGAATTAGTGAACACATAATAATGGAAGCCAAGCACTGCCTGGCATGCCTCCAACTTGTTCTAGGTCTCTCCTGGTTGGGAAACTCTACTTGCTTCCTGAATCCTGTTCCATTACCCTGAGCAACTTCGAGCAGGTTAGCCTGAATGACCACTGGATAGATTTGTTGCAATTCATAATGACGGCTTTCCATTGGCATGGGCAACAGAGATCAAAGGCAGAAGACCCACCAGTTCTCTGCCTGCAGAGAACAGTGTGAATTGGGCTGGGGGCTGCTCTGAGGGTGGGTAGGCTTTTCTCCGCTCCAACTCCGCTCCAACTTCTGAATGCGATTGCCTTGCAGGCTGCCCCAACCCATCACGAGGACAACCACCACCAAGCACCCTCGCAGGTCAAGCAGGAGGGTCAAGGCCAGCTTTTCTGGGCTGTTCCCAGGTGCCTGGGGCTGAGAAAGGCTCCTCAAGATCCCACAGGCATCTGAGAGGAGCAGGAAGCGGCTGCAGTGAGTTCTCGTGGCCTGCCACAGGCCCATCATGGGGCAAAGGAAGGCCCTTGTACCAGATATTTTTAGGGGTACATGAGAGCCAGCAGCCAAGGGCAGAGATTCCCAGGTCTCTGTAGTATAAGAACCAGGACGAGGCCAAGCCAGGAAGGAAGGAGAGCTGAGAGGTCCTGATCGACACTACGGAGAAGATCCAGCTGAAGGACTGTGATCACAGATGCCAGAACACCCAATGAAACAAGCGTGCCTCAGAGAAGAGCCTAAGACAGGAAATCCATAGCAGAGCCCAGGAGGACCCTGAGGGCAGTCAAAGGTGGAGCCTCTTCCTCTCCCATATTACCATACTCCCCACACCCTCACCAGGAAATCAGTCAATACAGCTTGGCAAGAAAGGGAGAAGAAAAGGAAGAAATCTGAGACTAGATATTTTACTTAAAGAGACCGAGTAGTTATCAAAAATGACTATTTTCATTATTGCATCAGACCAAATTTTTTGTTAGACTAAAATATACCCTTTCCCCTCCCCACTGCCTAGGGTAGGACTTTATAAGATCAGATCTCTTATGGACAAAAGAAAGAAATAAAGGCAAGAGGGGAAGCCTGGTAGGAAGGGATAGTTAGGGAGTCTGGTACGGACGTTTGCACACTGCTCTATTTAAAGCAGATCACCAACAAGGACCTCCTGCAGAGCACAGGGGACTCTGCTTGGTGTTATGTGGCAGCCTGGATGGGAGGAGAGCCTGGGGGAGAACGTGTGTGCCGTGTCTTAGTCGCTCAGTCGTGTCTGACTCTTTGTGACCCCGTGGACTGTGGCCCACCAAGGATTCTCTGTTAATGGGATTCACCAGGCAAGAATAATGGAGTGGGTTGCCATTCCCTCCTCCAGGGGATCTTCCCAACCCAAGGATCGAACCCAGGTCTCCCGCATTGCAGGCAGATTCTTTACTGTCTGAGCTACCAGGGAAGCCCTACCTGGGGGAGAATGGATACAGGTATATGTATGCCTGAGTCGGTTCCATCACAGTATTGTTAATTGGCTGTACTTCAATATAAAATAAAAAGTTAAAAAAATAAAGGCAAAATTAAAACTGAGTGTAATGTAGTAAAACCGTGCACAATACACTTTCATATTTACTGCTTATTTTCTGTGATAATACACAGAAATGTGAAAATACGTCAGCCAGGCTCCACCTTCAAGGAATTCAGTGTCTCATGGGTTAAGGGACAGTAAGTGATAGTTGTACTACAGTAATGTGATGCCTGTTATAAAACTATACACAAGTCACACTGGCACAAAGGGTAGAACAATGAAACTGAGGGAATTCAGGGGAGGCTTCCAGAATAAGGGACCCTCAGGCAGCATCTTGAAGGACAAGTTAGAGGCTTCAAGTTGGAAGTGGGATAAACAGTGACCTGAATTTGCTTAACAAAAAGTAAAAGGGGGAGGGGAGAGATGTACTGAAGGCCTGTGAGGGAAGCTCCAGAAATGAAGGAATCTAACATTCAAGCTTGGGGGGGCGGGGAGAATCACGGCAGCAATAGACCCCCAGAGACTAGAATGCGGGTCTGGACTTTAGGAGGACCCACAGCAAGACCGCTTATCCTTCCGTGTGTGCAGTATTTCCTCCTGCTACAGACTGGCTTCTCCCAGCTAACAGCTTTCATCTCCACCCTTCCAGCGCTGCTACCCAAGAAGGAAGATACTCCTTCTGAATTCCAGTTTGAAGAACACCAAGGAAACACTCTGACTGGCCAACCTGGGGTCATGTGTCCACCCTGGGCCAATAGTTGTGACCAGGCAGGAGGAGTGTTGTGACTGGCCCACCTGAATGGGATGCCCATCTCACTGCATCCAGGAAGACAAGGTCCCATGAGAAGGTGGCAGCATCATTCGGACCCCTGCCCAGAGCAGTGAGGGGCAACCCATTAAAGAATGTGAGTGCTGGGCAGTGAAGGGCAGGAGCATACTGAAACCAGCTGTCCAGGCCAGGTTAACACTGGGCATCTCTCTCTGTTTTGTGCTCCCTGCATGAACAGCACACAAAGATGTGGGCTACTGTCCATCACTTTGATACTCTCTGTGTATATCTGGCTCTGTCCACTTGCTTGGAAGGACAGTCTGTTAAAATTTCATTTCAGACTTCTCTGGTAGTCCACTGGCTAAGAATCCACCTACCAATCCAGGGGACATGGGTCTGATCCCTAGTCCAGGAGATTCCACAACCAAGCCCACATGCCTAGAGCCTGTGCTCCACAACAAGAGAAGCTACCGTAATGAGAAGCCCATGCACCACAATGAAGACCCAGTGCAGTCATAAAAAACAAGATAAAACAAACAATCCCACCACTTCACCACAGGCTACTGAAATGGCATCCCTTTCATGATACCCTCAACTTGAACTAGTCTCTTCACCTTGAACTTCAACAGTAATTTGTCCTGAACTCTCCTATAGGACTTATCACATTTTCCCTTAGTTCTCTCTTAATTAATGCATCTGAATAAACAACCCACTGGTCCTTCCCCAAAACTGGAGTGGTAGGGATGAATCTCTTGAGCATGGGGTAATAAATTAGAATAATGTCTCCTTTCCACTGACGGGGATTAATGCAGACATGTACCTTGCCTAAGAATTTGAACTAACTCAAAATAAAGGAAACAAATCAGTTTCAAATATTTGGCAAAGTATTTGTTTAACTAAAGGGAGCCATGAGGGGCATGTAGCTATGTGGTTTGGCAACGGCCTTGCAATAAGCTTCTTCTCTCAGGCTGACAAAGGAAGGCCTCCGGGCGGCGTCTGAAATTGAAACTGCTCTGCATGAGGTTAAATACTATCTTCATTGTGAGCCAACGAAATCTTAGCAGGTTATGTCACCTTTTGGGAAAATATTTCTCTTCCTTAATAAGGGTTTCTGTAGTGACTTTTTCCTCCTATGGTATTCAGGCATCCTCTGGGGAATTTCTAGATGAAATACACATATGCCCATGAAAGTGTGTGTCTTCAACACAACTTCTTGAAAGAAAGGAAGGAAGGGAGGGCAGGAAAGAGGAAGAAGGCAAGTAAGCCCATGAGACAAGAGTACCTCACGTCTCTCCTATCCCACCCTTTTCTCAGTTCCTTCTGCCTCTTCAGTTCCTCACCTGACTGTCCACTGCTGCAGTCATCTATCAGCTCTTCTCTCAAATGAGGGATGTGGGTCAGTACTAGATACATATGTGCGAAGATGCATCAAGACAGTGGAAACAGTGCTGCCCAAGTTTTCCCCAGAGTTTCCACTGCCACCTCTATTTCTCGTTCAAGATACACAAGAGAAGGAGAGGCTAGGATGGTGAGACCCAGTGGCACCCACTGAATATGACAGCCAGTCGTTGAATTCACCATCTTTTATCTCTACTGAGAGGTGGTAAAATACACTAGGAAGAACAAAACCTCTGAAGTCAAGGACTATGTTCTGTCGTAGGTCTGGTTCTGCATTTATTAGTTTAATCTTGGGCAACTCATTTCATCTCTCTGAGCCTCAGCAGGCACGTGTACTAAGTTGCTTCAGTCGTGTCCGACTCTTTGCAACCCTATGGACTGTAGCCCCCCCGCCTCCCAGGATCCTCTGTCCATGGGATTCTCTAGGCAAGAACACTGGAGTGGGTAGCCATTCCCTTCTCCAGAGGATCTTCTTGACCCAGGGATTGAACCCGGGTCTCCTGCATTGCAGGCAGATTCTTTACCGTCTGAGCCACTGGGGAAGCCCCTGAGCCTCAGAGCCCCCAACTAATAAATGAAGGTGACAACCATATGTGACATTCAGGTCTTTTACAAGATAACACATGTGCAAACCACCTTAAAAACACAATGAATGAATGCATTCATTCTTTTCTTTCCTTATTTTAACCATGTAATTGTTATCTGCATTTCTTGGTATGGACTCAGAAATAACTTTAAAACTCTTTAAGCCTCAGTTTCTTCAACTGTTAAACAGATACAATCTCTCTCAGAGAATTATTTTGAGAATCAGATGTTATAAGTGTCAAGCACCCACCACAGCTTCGTAAACAATGGTTATTATGATTAATAAAGTAGTACACACATACCAGTTATTTTGACTATGACTACAGAAAGTTTGGTGCTATCTAAGCTCTCAAGGTCATTAAGTTTTCATACAGGCATTGCCTCTTGCACCAGCAAAAAAAAAAAAAAAAAAAAAGCAGTCTTTCACACTTTGTGTCACTGTGTGTGTGCGCCTCGTCGTTCAGTCGTGCCCAACACTTGCAACCTCAGACTGTAGCCTGCCAGGCTCCTCTGTCTGTGGGATTCTCCAGGCAAGGATACTGGAGTGGGTTGCCATTTCCCGCTCCAGGGGATCTTCCCAACCCAGGAATCAAACCCAAGTCTCCTGCATTGCAGGCAGTCTATGATGGACATGAGCTGGAAGAGGAGAGAGCGAGACACAGGGCATAAGCGAATGAAAGGCACAAAAAGAAGAATAGCTCAGCGCCTACTGGGGCCTGATGATTTGTACTAAAGATGCATTTGAAAGACTGAATGATTACCGGGAACTGAGGTAAAATCCAACCCTTACATTTTAACGTTTTTCATGAATAAATATTGTTTCTTGGTTGAATCTCCTACTGAAATCAACAAAATAAAAATCCAGGCATTCCTGAAGTCCTTGAAGCAAACAATGATGGATTCTGACCCACTCCAATTAGTAACCACTAGGTTCCCAGGACAGCCTGTCCTGGGCTGCCCACGATATGCCAAAGGCAACTTTGAGAACCCCAGGAATAGCTGTTGGGCAGTTTGGTTTCAACTGCTTTCACCCCCTGCTTACATCACATTACCCTCGAGACATCAGTCCCTTCCAAAGGCCCTACTTCTAAGTTAGATCCTCTTCTCTTTCCTTAGGAGGACATGAAGATAAGTACTAGTTGCAGTTTTAAGTTAATATATAAGTATTGATGGATTTCTGCTAATCCAATTTTCCTCTTATTACTACACCCTCTGAATTTTCACATCTCTCTAAACAAGCCAGTAATATGTGCATGCATCTATCAAAAAACAGTGATAAGGACAGCAGGGGATATTAAAAGAGAGCGAATACTAACAAGGAGGATCAGCACAGAAAAAAAAAAGAATAAAAAATATTTCT
The DNA here is from genome assembly GCA_024291935.2 of Okapia johnstoni. NCBI lineage: Eukaryota > Metazoa > Chordata > Mammalia > Artiodactyla > Giraffidae > Okapia > Okapia johnstoni. The sequence goes on from CM044313.1 coordinate 51,674,523, forward strand.
AACCAAATATGAAAGGTTTGCTTATAAGCCAGAAATTCCAAGCTCTCAATACCTTCTTCATGATTTCCCAGGAGACCAGAACCTACATCCTGAGAATGATGTTGGTGATGATTAGAAGGAAGGAAAGAATAAGGAAGAAACTCAAAACATCTTAAAGCCTGGAAAAATAATTAGATCATTTTCTAAGGGACAAGAGACCATAGAGCATCACAATCCAGCCACGGGGCTGAAAAAATCAGGCTTCTCAGTGTTTCTTCTACTGCCAGGAGAGACGGAATCCACTCCCAATGCTAAGATCCTTGTAAGCAGAGACAGGATCTATCTGGTTCATTACTTCATCCACCCTCTAGGAAGTGTCTGGCACTCTGGACATGCTTGTTGAGCACTCAGATAATTCCCTATCACTTCACTTCTTTGGATCCCATCATTCTCATCTGTAAAATGAGGTGGTTGGGCCAGGTGATCTCTAAGGCCCTTTGGTTCTGGGATTCCACTCAGCTAACATTAGAAACAGTGTGACCAAAGCCATCCTTCGCAACCCAGCCATCATCGTTTAATGAAGAAGGAAGCCTGGGAGACCGACAACCCCCAGCTCTCTGCTACCCACCTTAGCTTTACTTGTCCTTTGTTTACTGTCAGCAAATAGTTAATCATTTTCATATCTCAGGTACCTGCTTTCACTTGAATTGAGTTTAATTTATACATAACTATGTTATGACTTTCTGCTGGAGTTCAAACTGGCTGTGCTCCAACTTTGGATTTCAAAGGAGAATGTGATTAATGCATTCCCTACAACTCCACTGGACTCGGAGGGTTCTCCATTGGCCTCCTAATCATTAATCTCACATCTCTCCAGGTTGTTAGACTACCCAGGCCTCCCACAACATTGGCATCCTGCCCTCCAGCCAGGCAATACATTTAAATACAAAACTATATGAAACAGACTATTCCCCAAATTTGACTGAGAATTAGCACAAAGATTAAGGAACCTTACAGAACTGCTACCTGCCCTCAAGAAGTTTTCCATGCACCAGAACCAGTAATATTCACTCTAAAGAATTAAGGACTTGGTGTAGCTCCTATCCCAGAAGTCATTTAAAAGTTTTAAAAAATTATTTGGAAATAATTTCAGACTTACAGAAAAGCTGAATGAATAAAAATAACACCAAGAACACTAATAATTGCCTTTTACCCAGGCTTAATCATTAACATTTCACTCCATTTTCCGTTGCCGTCTGAGCTTGCTTTCACATGCACATGCTTTTGTTCTTCATGAATCCTTCCCCCCATCCCCGAACTATCTGATAGTAAGTCACATTAGAATCATGGCTCTTTACCCCAAAAGCAGGAGCAATTAAATTTTAAAACAGGAGAACAGAATGTTGTACAAATGGTTTAAGTCCCCAGTGACAGAATTTCAAGGATGGCAGTGAACAGTGTGGGGGGTTTGTTCAGGGTGAGGCTTTCTAGGACTCTTATAGAGTCAGCTCATCTTATTCCTGGGGTTGGGAGCCTGGATTTCAGCCCAAGAGCAAATACACACACACACACACACACACACACACACACACACACACACACACACCTTTTTTTATTTTAGAAGGAAAAATCCCTGAAGTAAATCAGGTAGGTGGACAACTGCCAGCCTCCATTTTTCTCCAGGAGAAGCAGAGGGCAACGTGGCGGGTCATTCTGTTCTCAGGAGATGATTCTGCCCTCCCCACCCGCTCCCCCGCCACCCAGGATAAAGCCACAACAACAGCCCACTTTCCGAAACACCTCTTCTGCTTGGAAGCTCACAAAAAAGTTTCTCTTTGAATTAAAAACATAACCACACAAAGTTCCTCCACAAGACAAGAAAGGGTTGCTCACCACCTTTGTAGCTTTGATCAACCTCAGAAGGCAACAATCCCCACCTGCCGGGGGTGGTGTACCAGATACTCAGGCCTCCCCCGCTATTCCCTAAGACCATCTTATCTCCTGGTTTCCAAGACCTGCACCATGAGAGTGGGTTGCAGGTGAGGGGGAATAAGCAGTGTGAAGCCACGCCATCATTAATCATACTGCAAATAATAGCTCTTCTTCCTTAGGCAGTAAAGCATTTTGTATACTGGTAATTATTGTTAATAAACTTTTTAATATACTTTTTAATATATGACTGCATCCCCTGGAGAAATACAGGCTTTTTAGCCGAAATTAATTTCTTAAAATCCCTTCCTTAGAGCGTCTACAAAATCAAGAAAGTAGTATAGGAAAGAGAGAACTTTCTCAGGTACTAAGAAAAAAAAAAACTTTTTAATTGGCACACACTTGAAAACTAAAACACAGACACAGCAGAAACTGGGTACTGAATGCACACAGAGTTCCCTGTAAACCCCACAAAGACCAGACACTTTTAAATCAACAAGGCTCCTTACTGTCAAGGTAACGCCAAGGTAACTCTGAGCAAATGATTCCAAAACATTTACTTTGTACTAAGCTCCCTGTTTATTTCTTTTTTAAGAGAATAGCACATGCACAATATAACACAAAGGCAAATTTCAAGTGAAAGGAACACAAGAAGGGTGACAGGCTTACTTCAGAGGTGTGCTGTAAAACACTTATACTGTGAGAGTTTCACAAAGGCACGTATAAACATGCACTTCATCAGAAAGAGTTCTGCAAAGCAATGAGGGAAAGAAAGCTAAGACTCCTGCCTTGGCTCCAGGAGAAGTAAAAGATCCCATGAGCTACCTTGTTTGGACGCCCTCCGTCGAATCTTCATTTTGGGGAAGGAAGGCCACGAGTAGTTAAAAGGTGAGTCCGAGTCAGAATCCATCTTTTTGTCTTGATGAAATCAAACAGATGCAACAGCAGAGACTCGGGAAGAACTGGGGCGTCCCCAGCCAGGAGGCGAGTCTCCCGTGTGATGTAAAAGGAAGGGACGGGGCTGGGTGAAAGCCGCAAACACCGGGGCGGGAGGGGCAATAAACGTTTTGCTTCCTTCAGGCATTCAGGCATGTAGACCAAGAAGAAGGCTGTAAATATTCAAGCCAAACTGAGAACGGACAAGGAGGTGAGTGCGGCTCCTCAGAGTGGCACGGGTACACCACAGTCCAGTTATTCAAAAGGTCACTGGGAGCAAATGAATCATTAACTCTTCTCCTTGCTGGAAATGGAAGTAAAGAAGAAAGGTAACTGCGAACTGAAAGAGAGCCGCCTGGAACTCAAGAAAAGCTTCCCAAGGCAGGTGCCTGTTTTGGTCGGGAGCTAGGGGATGGTTTCTCAGACAAGCCACCCTGTGCAGCGTGAGATAAAGGTTGAGGTTTATGTGTGTGGACAGCGAGAAAGCTCCGGTACATAGGCAAATAAAGGCCGTCATACACAGGGCAGGGATTTTTCCAGAGCGGTCTATTCTTTCATACGATTGGCAGGTTTGGCAGCTTTTCAGATCTAAGAGCCAAAACAACTCTGATAATTCATTTAACAATCCAGTCTCCCCATCCTTTTAATCCTCAAGGGGTTGGAAGCTTTAACTTTCATCCAGAATTATAGTTATTTCATTAAATTCATGCAGAGTCATCTACTTTACACTTTAGCGCAATTGGGGCATTTTTTTTCCCTCAAATTGTCACCAGGTTTGGTAGTCAGTCATAAGGCGTTGGGTGCCTTTGGGACTCTGATGCACACTTTCATTCCATCTCAATAGAGCTAGTGACTAATTTACACAACCTCCCTGAACAACTCTTTGGTAATTAGCATTCAGTAGAAGCCTGTTACTGCCTCCCCATAAATCGTGACACTGCTCAAACTTACTTCTCTAAATCACGACCAGCAGGCACACAGATACACTGGCCTCGAATAAACTCAAGTACAGCAGCCAAGATCAGTGGCAGAAAAAAAGTGCACCCCAAGTCTCATCCAGGAGTCTCTTTCAAGCATTTCTTTTCATAGAAGTATTGTGCTCTGTTTTGAGGTCATCTGACGGCCAAATAAACTTGAAAGGCAAGTGGAAACAAGATGAGGATCTTTTCAGCTCTGCAGATCTGGAAATGACACTATGTGTCTTAATGAACACCCATCTCTTTACTTCAATTAGTTCCTAAACTGTTGGCACTCTCATGCCATGCAGTGTGAGAAAAGAAGACGCATAACCTGCTCTCTAATAGTTAATCCTGTCTGATTGGGTAGGATTTGGATGAGGGGTACAGCTAGATGTGAAAAAAGGGGAGAAATCCCTTACTTTCAAATTCAAATCAGAATTACATAAGTCACCTCTATGTTTTCATATTGTTTGCTTCGTAAACATAGCATACAAGTAGATAAAATTACAACTAGAAGGTAGTTGCTAGCATTACAACTAAGTAAAAACACACAATATATTCTCTACTTTGTGACCTTTTATTTGAAAAGTATATATTTTTCTTACTCAGCTGGGTGCAATTATAAGGAAAAAGTACTCTCAACTCTAATACTAGATAAGGTTCTAGTACACATGCATCTTTCTATAAGAAAATAGACAAAATTTTGTGAATGGGTTTCTATTTATTCTGTTTTACAACTGAGAACATTGCAGGCAGCTGCGAAATGAATGATGTACACAGTTAAGTTCTAACCTGTAGATGAAGAATCTTTATATGAGAGCTGCAATATTTTTAGTATCTGATGGGTGACTAAAAGTGTACATCTTGACCAAAAAAGCTATGTGAACTCCAGAAAAATGTTTAAACATATATTTGCATTTTATTCATCATGGCATGAACAATACATTTGCAAAGAACAATACTATTGGGTAGAGAAGACCCTTCATTCTCTAAGGCTCCAGACAATACTTGGGGTGTGCACAGGACTCTTGGCTGCCTGAGAGATGACCAGAGACACAGGAAAGCAAACCTCCTCCAGTGGAGATAATCACCATTTGAAAATGAAAGACTGGGTCAGGAGATACTGTTATCTTTCTCATTATCACAGCTTTAGAACCACTTAGCCAGGATAAATCCCAGGTCAACAAACTACTGGAACAGGCTGCTCCTCTATTGACCATCAGAGACAGGTCAGAAGACCTTCAGGAAAATGCAAAGACATAAAGGAACTTTGCAAAATGCAGATCTGTGAGCTGTCAGGTACATCCATCTCAATCTAATTTTCCCCAAAGTACAGTCCTGGTTGACCAATTCCATACCAACTCATTGTTGATATCAAAATTATTCCAGCAATAAAACTACTAGTACTACCCAATTGGTACATGTGAGAAGCCCAACAAGAGACTTTTCAACCTCATTTGCTTTATTATTTATCAACCTTGTTTAAAGAATGAATTAAGTGTGCTGACCAGCAGTCCATAGTTAACATAAAAAGTGGAGTATTATGTTGACACGGTCCTTTTTTTAGGCCAGCTCATTTTCCTACCAAAGAATTTCTCCTAAATATGGGTCATTTATCCTCCTTACTATCTATGGTAATTGAGTTCCACCCCCCACCAGTGGGTCAATGTGATTGCATTTAAATTAATTCAAGATGTTATTTACATCTCATTCATATTCAACAGCTTAATTTCTTTGCTTTCTCTGACTGGCTGATTACAACTGCAGTTGGCAGAATTCAACGATATATCCCCAAGGCCACTTTCTCACCAGTTATGATACAACCATGACAACATAAGAATGTAAATTATTTCATCAGCCTTACTGTGCCTCCTTTAATTAAAAATCTTTTACTTAAAAAATAAAGTCACTTATCCAGGACACATACTGTCACCTACTTTCAATCTTGATAAAACTGAACCTCCCTGGAAGAGTATTTATATTTTGATTTAAATTACAGCATTTGTATGGTTTTCTTATCCTCCAATGGGATCCAAAATTCCTTGAGGGCAAGAACTGTGTTTTATATTCACATTTTTAAAGAACCACACGCTGAAAAGAAAAGCATGGGGTTTTGGAGACAAATACAGATGGTCCGTAGCTTATGATGGTTCAACTTTACCAATGGAGCAGAAGCATTCAGTAGAAACCAGATTCGAAAATTCAAATTTTGATCTTCTTCCAGACTAGTGATATGCCCTATGACAGTCTGTCAGGATGCTGGGCAGTGGCAGTGAGCGCAGCTCCCCGTCAGCCACGTGAGCATGAAGTTAAACAACCTATACGCTTATAGCCATTCTGTACCTGTACAACTATTCTGTACCTGTACAGCTTTTTCACTGGCTTCCCTGGTGGCTGAGCGGTAGAGAATTCACCTGCAATGCAGGAGCCATAGGAAACATAGGTTCGATCCTGGATCCAGAAGATCCCCTGGAGGAGAGCATGGCAACCCATTCCAGTACTCTTGCCTGGAAAATCCCATGACAGAGGAGCCCGGTGGCTACAGTCCATGAGTTGCAAAGAGTTGGACACAACTGAAGCGACTTAGCACACATTCAATAAATTACATGATATTCAACACTTTATTTTAAAATAGGCTTTGTGTTAGATGATGTTGCCCAACTCTAGGCTAATGTACATGTTCTGAGCACACTGAAGACAGGCTAGGCTAAGCTAGGATCTTCAGCAGGTTAGATTTATTCAATGCATTTTGACTGATGATATTTTCAACTTACAATGATTTTACTGGGGCATGACCTCATGAGAAGTCAAGGAAGATCTGTATATCTGGGCTCTGTCACTTATTTACTTAGTGGCCCTAACCAAGTCACTCACACTTTCTGATCCTCAGTTGTTTCCTATAAAATGAGATAACATCTATACTTCAAAGAGTTGTGAGGATCAAATGAGATTATGACAGTAGAGGACATAAGTTTTTGCTAAATTTCAGCTTACATATTAAATGTTAGTAAAGTTTCCCTTTGATTATATTTCTCTTCTAAATTACAGACACTGAAGGATGCTTACCTTCATATCAAGAGTAATAGCTTGATTTTTAAAACAGAGACAGGGCAACATACAAAGACGTTCCAAGGATGTCATACCCAAACAGAAAAAGGAGGAGGATTTCTTTTGCGTCTCTGCTCCATTGTTTGACCACCAGAGACTACAGTTTTTAACACAGTTAAACACATTCTTGGGGAAAAAGTAAAAAAAAAAAAAAAAAAAAAAACCCACAGACAAGAGGCAGCAGGACGCAAGACGCAAGGACAAGCGTATCTTGGGTAACTTCAGCCGCACGCAGTGGTCATTTCAAGCCTCAAGTTCCAGCATGAGGTGAAAGTTTCAGAGATGATCAAAGTCTTCCTCCAAAACCTCTAGAAGGCACCATGGCATCGTTCCAAAGTCAACACAAGCATTTCTTTGCTGGAGAACACTGTTACCTTGCTTGGGTAGCAGGTGCAATGGTTGGCTTTCACTGAGAGGCCGTGTTTTACAGAAAACAAGGATCTTCAAAACCACAGCTTGGGACCTCCCTGGTGGTCCAAGGTTAGAACTCTGCGGCCAATGCGGGGTGGGGGAGGCGGGGACAGGTTTGAACCCTAGTTGGGGAGCTAAGATCTGACATACCTCGAGGCCAAAACATCAAAATATAAAAGAGTAACAATACTGTAACAAAGTTAAAAAGACTTTAAAAATAGTCCACATCCAAAAAACATCTTTTTCAAAAAGCACGGCTCACATCCACATGTAAGATGTGCTCACTGTGAGCCAGGGCAGGAAGCAGACACTCACATCCCCAGGGCCAGGCTCTCAGGGCCGTTCAACTCACCTGAGTCTAGACCCACCAGAGGTTCAGATTATTTTCTCCCTATCTCCTCTCCCTATTTAATTTTTAAAATAGAGCCTAGAAAGTTGAATTCACATAAAGTAGACACAAAGTAGGAGCATGGTAGAGATGCGAGTTTGATCCCTGGGTCAGGAAGACCCCCTGGAAAAGGAAGTGACAATCCATTCCAGTATTGTTGCTTGGGAAAATTCCATGGACAAAGGAGCCTGGTGGGTAGAGATGCGAGTTTGATTCCTCGGTCAGGAGGATCCCCTGGAAAAGGAAATGACAATCCATTCCAATATTGTTACTTGGGAAAATTCCATGGACAAAGGAGCCTGGTGGGTGACCGTCCAGGGGTCACAAAGAATTGGACACGACTGAGCACACACACATACACACACACAAAGGAGCATGATGCAATGCTGGTCATAAATTGGATGATGCCATCATAATACCACCTTACTTTAAAAATAAGAACTTTTTTTTTTTTATTTCTTACCTACTGTAATTACCTTAATTTATCTTAACAAAAACTCTGCATGCCCCTTCACAAGTTCTGTATACCCCCTTATGTCATCCTACTATCTAAGGGGGAAAAAATGGACACAACCTGGAAAGCCAACAAACAAAATTAGTTGTATCATGATAAATGCACATGTAATTAATATAAGAGAAGAAAATACTCAAAAACACTTTCAAATAGGAAAATAATGGATTTTCTGACCAAAGTAGCATATTAATGGATTATGTTGTCATAGCTTCCACCAGCATTTAGTATGGCTAACAGATGGAGGTTCTACTTAGATGATTCTCTAAGAAAAGAGAGATCCTTAGTGGACCTCTTTTGTTCTCAGACATAACTTGAAAGAATTAGGATAAATTCATTAAATATTCCTGAATGATACATTATGAAGAATTTTTAATTTATCCCAAAGAGGCAGCTACAGATAGTAGATGTGAGGGCCCCTTGGGGCAGAAGAAGCAAGGATATGGGCCATGAGTCTGCAGAGAGAAAAGAGGGCAGGGAGGAAAGTATTAACATCTTGTTACAACCTAAGGAGAAAAAAATGTTCTACATAGTAGGAAGAGCCAAGCTATTTAGGGAAGCAACATTTATGATTACACCTGAATTTATTCTCATCAGTTTACACATCGTGTCCAATCCTTTGCAACCCCATGGACTGCAGCACGCCATCACCAACTTCCCTGGCCATCACCAACTCCAGGAGCTTGCTCAAACTCATGTTCATCGAGTTGGTGATGCTATCCAACCATCTTATCCTCTGTCATCCCCTTCTTCTCCTGCCTTCAATCTTGCCCAGAATCAGGGTCTCTTCTAATGAGTCAGTTCTTCGCATCAGGTGGCCAAAGTGTTGGAGTTTCAGCTTCAGCGTCAGTCCTTCCAATGAATATTCAGGACTGATTTTCTTTAGGATGGACTGGTTGGATCTCCTTGCAGTCCAAGGGACTCTCAAGACTCTTCTCCAACACCACAGTTCAAAAGCATCAGTTCTTCAGCACTCAGCTTTCTTTATAGTCCAACTCTCACATCCACACATGACTACTGGAAAAACCATAGCTTTGACTAGATGGACTTTTGTTGGCAAGTAATGTCTCTGCTTTTTAATATGCTGTCTAAGTTGGTCATAACTTTTCTTCCAAGGAGCAAGTGTCTTTTAATTTCATGGCTGCAGTCACCATCTGCAGTGATTCTGGAGCCCAAAAAACAAAGTCTGTCACTGTTTTCATTGTTTCCTCATTTATTTGCCAAGAAGTTATGGGACCAGATGCCATGATCTCCAGTTTTCTGAATATTGAGCTTTAAGCCAACTTTTTCACTCTCCTCTTTCACTTTCATCAAGAGGCTCTTTAGTTCTCCTTCGCTTTCTGCCATAAGTGTGGTGTCATCTGCATATCTGAGGTTATTGATATTTCTCCCGGCAATCTTGATTCCAGCTTGTGCTTCTTCCAACCCAGCGTTTCACATGATGTATTCTGTATATAAGTTAAATAAGCACAGTGACAATATACAACCTTGATGTATTCCTTTTCCAATTTGGAACCAGTCCATTGTTCTATGTCTGGTTATAACTGTTGCTTCTTGACCTGCATATGGATTTCTCAGGAGGCAGGTAAGGTGGTCTGGTATTCCCATCTCTTGAAGAATTTTCCACAGATTGCTGTGATCCACCCAGTCAAAGGCTTTGGTGTAGTCAATAAAGCAGAAGTAGATGATTTTTTGGAACTCTCTTACTTTTTCTATGATTTAATGGATGTTGGCAATTTGATCTCTGGTTCCTCTGCCTTTTCTAAATCCACCTTGAACATCTGGAAGTTTATGGTTCATGTACTGTTGAAGCCTGGCTTGGAGAATTTCGAGCATTACTTTACTAGCGTATGAGGTGAGTGCAACGGTGTAGTAGTTGTAACATTCTTTGGCACTGCCCTGTCTGGGATTGGAATGAAAACTGACCTTTTCCAGTCCTGTGGCCACCACTGAGTTTTCCAGATTTGCTGGCATATTGAGTGCAGCACTTTCACAGCATCATCTTTTAGGATTTGAAAAAGCTCAACTGGAATTCCATCACCTCTACTAGCTTTGTTCATAGTGATGCTTCCTAAGGCCTGCTTGACTTCGCATTCCAGGATATCTGGTTCTAGGTGAGTGATCATACCATCGTGGTTATCTGGGTCATGAAGATCTTTTTTGTATAGGTTTTCTGTGTATTCTTGCCACCTCTTCTTAATATCTTCTGCTTCTGTAAGGTCCATACCATTTCTGTCCTTTATCGAGCCCATCTTTGCATGAAATTTTCTCTTATCTCTAATTTGCTTGAAGAGACCTTTAGTCTTTCCCATTCCATTGTTTTCCTTTATTTCTTTGTATTGATCACTGAGGAAGGCTTTCTTATTTCTCCTTGCTATTCTTTGGAACTCTGCATTCAAATAGGTATATCTTTCCTTTTCTCCTTTGCCTTTGGCTTCTCTTCTTCTCTCAGCTATTTGGGAAGGCCTCCTCAGACAACCATTTTGGCTTTTTGCATGTCTTTTTCTTGGGGATGGTCTTGATCACTGTCTCCAATACAATGTTACGAACCTCCGTCCATAGTTGTTCAGGCACTCTGTCTATCAAATCTAATCCCTTGAATCTATTTCTCACGTAAGTGATTTGATTTAGGTCATATCTGAATGGCCTAGTGGTTTTCCCTACTTTCTTCAATTTAAGTCTGAGTTTGGCAATAAGGAGTTCATGATCTGAACCACAGTCAGGTCCTGGTCTTGTTTTTGCTGACTATATACAGCTTCTCCATCTTTGGCTGCAAAGAATATAATCAATCTGATTTCAGTATTGACCATCTGGTGATGTCCACGTGTAGAGTCTTCTTTCTCTTGTGTTGTTGGAAGAGGGTGTTTGTCAGGACCAGTGCGTTCTCTTGACAAAACTCTGATAGCCTTTGCCCTGCTTCATTTTGTACTCTGAGGCCAAATTAGCCTGTTACTCCAGGCATCTCTTGACTTCCTACGTTTGCATTCCAGTCCCCTATGATGAAAAGGACATCTTTTTTGGGTATTACTTCTAGAAGGTCTTGTAGGCTTTCATAGAACTGATCAACTTCAGCTTCTTCAGCATTTCTGTTTGGGGCATAGACTTGGATTACTGCGATATTGAATGGTTTGCCTTGTAAACAAACAGAGATCATTCTGTCATTTTTGAGATTGTACCCAAGTACTGCATTTTGGAGTCTTTCATTGACTATGAGGGCTACTCCATTTCTTCTAAGGGATTCTTGCCCACAGTAGTAGATATGATGGTCATCTGAATTAAATTCACCCATTCCAGTCCATTTTAGTTCACTGATTCCTAAAATGTCAATGTTCACTCTTGCCATCTGCTGCTTGACCACTTCTAATTTACCACTTGATTCATGGACCTAACATTCCAGGTTGTTAAGAATATTGCTCTTTACAGCATCAGACTTAACTTCCATCACCAGTCACATCCACAACTGGGCGTTCTTTTCACTTTGGCTTCACCTCTTCATTCTTTCTGGAGTTACTTCTCCACCCTTCCACAGTAGCATATTGGGCACCTACAAACCTGGGGAGTTTATTTTTCAGTGTCATATCTTTTTGCCTTTTCATACTGTTCATGGGGTTCTCAAGGCAAGAATACTGAAGTGATTTGCTATTCCCTTCTCCAGTGGACCACGTTCATTATTCTCATAATTTTCAATTTCCCCAAACTTTTTGAAAAAGTTTCTTATATGACATAGACTTGTTCAGAAACTTTTTTTAGAATCAATTTTAACATCAATTGTTTTATAGACTTTTATATGGTCATTCATATGTAAATAAGTTAAAAGAGCAAAGAATATAAATAGTTTTAACAAAAGCATTATCAATAAAGTTTTGAAGCTGAAATTCACACAAAATGTGATGGATAATCCAGTTTGTTTGTTTGTTTGTTTTTAGTATTTAATGTGGTGGACTCATCTTGTATATGCTACTTGAATATTGATCCTTTTAGGCCCTCTCGATCGGCTAAGATGGTGGAGGAATAGGACAGGGAGACCACTCTCTCCTCCATAAATTCATCAAAAGAATATCTGAACGCTGAGCAAACTTCACAAAACAACTTGTGAATGCTGGCAGAGGACGTCAGGCACCTAGAAAAGCAGCCCACTGTCTTTGTAGGCCCTCTCAACTGACAGAGCAAGGAAATATGTGTGTTCTAACCCAACTGTGAGCTTCCCTGGTGGCTCAGTCAATAAAGACTCCACCTGAAATGCAGAAGACCTGGGTTTGATCCCTGGGTCAGGAAGATCCCCTAGAGTAGGAAATGGCAACTCATTCCAGTATTCTTGCCTGAAGAATTCCATGGACAGAGGAACCTGGCGGGCTACAGTCCATGGGGTCACAAAAAGTTGGATACAACTGAGAGACTAACACTTAACCTAGGTATACACCCATACCTACAAATATTTCCATAGACAACCACGTGCATTTATTTTAACTAATCATGAGTACATACTGATGTCGACATCTCTAATTCATCACCACATGGATCATTCTGGTCTCCTCCCCTGCTTGGTTGTAAACTCCCACTTCAATTGTGAAAAACGTGACACCTACTCTCCATAAGCCATTGACTTACTTATTTCCAGTATATATTTATAGTAGTATCAGAAATGTTAACCTATACCCCTACAGGACATAGCTTTATAACCAAGAAGAGAGAGCTTATGTACAGTTTCTTTTGCCTTTTTTCTTACAGACTACTCATTTCCAAAGTGACTGAGGTCTGCATCCCATTCCCATCCTCTATAGTGAGGTCATTCCAAAAATTTTTAATAAAATTAGACTGTTTTGCTACATTCTATATTCCATCACAGGATCCTCCAACCTCTTAATTTTTAAATTTGTACACATTGAGGCTTACTCTGGGTGCCATCAATTTCTATGGGCTTTGACAAATATAGTGTTATGTATCCACCATTACAGTATCATAAAGAATATATTCAACACCATAAAAACAAAAACAAAAAACCACAGTAACAGGAATATGTAGAAAGCACATAGAAGTCAGCTGAAAGAGTCCCTCATTGCCAAAGCTAAAACACTCCGAACAATGTGGGACTAGGTCACTATCCCAAGTTTAAAATAAATATCCATCAATTCATACTGACATAAATGCTGGAAAAAATAAGCAAAAGGATTCACATCTCCCATGGAGAAGAACTGCAAATAGTATAGGTGGGTACACTGCCCCCAGGGAAGCATACATAGAACTCCTCATTCCTGTAAATCGTGACTTCCTTCCCAAGAACACACTATGGGAAGAGGAGTAGGGAAGAGTGGCTTTACAGTGGAGAAACCTGACAAATACCAGCTCCACCAGGGAATCAAGGTCACCGTCAGCAGTGATAGGTCTGTGACTGCTGCTATTCTCCACCACTGACACAGTATGATGAAACTGGCACTTTACCTCGCTGGTGCTCCTCCCCAAACCCACGACCCCAGTTAAACAGCGGGGATTGCCAACTGAGGGACATTTTACAGAACACCTGACCAGTATACCTCGAAACTGTCAAGATCATCAAAAACAAGTCTGAGAAACTCTCACAGACAAAGGGAACCTAAGGAAACACAGCAACTAAATGTAATGTGATATCCTGGGGCAGCAAAATGGAAACTAAGATAAAAACTAAGAAGATCTAAATAAAGGATGGAATTTAGTAATTATGTATCAAAGTTGGCTCATTAATTCTAAACAATGTACCATGATAATAATATATGATGTTAAATAATAAGGGAGAGTAGGGGGAATCTCACTGGGAAAGACCTTGACCTTGATGCTGGGAAAGACTGAAAGCAAAAGGAGAAGAGGGCGGCAGAGGGATGTGATGGTTAGATAGCATCACTGACCCAATGGACATGAACCTGAGCAAACTCTAGGAAATCGGGGAGGACAGAGTAGCCTGGTGTGCTGCGGTCCATGGGGTCGCAGAGTCACACACGACTTAATGACGGAACAACAGCAAGGTGGATCTAGAGTGTTGGGTATATGGGAACTCTCCGAACCACCTTTGCAACTTTACTATAAATCTAAAACTGTTCTATAGAATAAAATTTTAAAATGTTTTAAACAATGGGGAGAAAAAGTACATAATCTATGTTCATTAAATATTTGTAGAATTTATGCTAAAAGAAAGTCTGCATTGCTTATTCAGATACATAGAATAAAACTTTCCCTTTACTTAAGCTCTTACATGACGTTACCATGTAACTCTGAGGAAACTAATGAGACGTTAAAAGATTATCTGTGGAAAATAATTTTAACTTCTCGGAAACAGTGTGATTTAGGGGGTTAATATGCTCCCAAGAGTTAACCCCAATGCAAAGCCCTTACTGGGCACTGGTGGGGCAGGTAAGCCTGCCTCACTGAGATCAGCAGAAATCTAATGGTACATAAATCTCAAGAACCTGGATGAAGCCCAGCTTGCTTACTCAAAATTTGCTTTAAAATTCTAGACACCTTTAATTTCATTCTTTATTCTGTTTTTCTGCTTGTTATTTTAAATATTATGAAGGAACAACAGACTATTGCACTGGATCTCCTATTCGACAGCTGATTGCATCACTTCTTCCCTCTACACATAGTCTTCAGCAGAATCTCGTATGGTGAAGAGTAAGTTCTGCTGGATTTCTCACTCATGCTGAAGAGACCATGTTTCATAAATATGTCTTCCAAATTAGGCACACTGAAAGTTACAGCAAATTGTCCCAATAAATTGTTAGAGCTTGTACTGCTCCCAATGAAAGTTAACTAGAATCTTAATTGCCCTTAAGTCCCTTCCAAGGCATTAACCACTGGGTATTAAGCAAGCCTGGGGGCTTCCCTGGTGGCAATAGTGGTAAAGAGCTCGTCTGCTGATGCAGGAGATGTAGGTTCAATCCCTGGGGCAGGAAGGTCCCCTGGAGGAGGGCATGGCAACCCATTCCAGTATTCTTGCCTGGAGAATCCCATGGATAGAGGATCCTGGCAGGCTATAGACTATAGGGTCGCACAGAGTTGGACATGACTGAAACGACTCAGCATGTACACACACACTCAGCAAGCCTAAACTCACGTAAACACACTGACACTGCCATCAAGCCCAAACCTCAAGGATTCCTCTGTATGGGCAATTCTTTCATAAACCGTCTGTACATACAGGTATTCTAAAGTGTTTCAACCAAAGAAAAGGAGATAAAATCCCTAAGTAGAAATTTAACTTTCCATATTAAGCATTTATAAATACCATTCCCAGAATATATTTCATATCTTTCATTTGTTTCATGTTTTATAAGGTATTTATAGTTCCCTTAAGATTTTATGCTTATTTGAAATTTATAATTGTTTGATTTAATCAAATAGTGTCTTTAGGGATGGAAGCTATGGAATTATCCACTAAGCTGGTTTACTGAGAGTTGAGGACCCTATTCTGCAGAATGAAAAAGTTTAGGTTTCAGAGAAAGAGCTGCCATTTTTTCCTCTCCTTGATTACATTTCAGAAATTAAGTTAGTCTGTGAGATGAAAGAAAAAGGCCATTTAGAATACACTACAACTAGGTTTCCCTGGTGGCTCAGTGGTGAAGAATCCACCTCCCAATGCCTACCAATGCAGGAGATGTGGGTTCGATTCCTGAATTGGGAAGATCCCCTGGTGAAGGAAATGACAACCCACTCCAGTATTTTTGCCTGGAAAATCCCATGGACAGAGGAGCCTGGCAGGCTTCAGTCCATGGGGTCGCAAAGAGCTGGGCATGACTTAACAACTAAACAACAACAACAGCAGCTAGGTTGGTACCACTGTCAAACATCAGGACTCCTTGCAATGCCCTCATGACATCAGCGTAAACAGCCACCCACTCCCTTCATTCCAATCTGTGCACCTCGAAGTCCAATAAATGAACATGACAGCAAATACAATCACTTGATTCCTTCTTAATGTTTAAAAAGAATCTGTAAAGGCTCAATCATTTCATTTCGGTTCAACTAGTTAGGTAACTTTTTCAATATATTTTTTTATTTTTTACCTTTCCCTTAGATCTACAATGATATTGATGGTGATAATCATTTAAAGCCTGAAAACCTAATAGAAATGGGCTCCCATTAATTGCTTTTGTAAACAATTGAAATCAAAGTAGAACCACACTTCTCCAATTTCAAAAATACTGAAAATCCAGTAAGTCAGGAGTGATTTCAGCAGAGGAGGGCTCCCTTAAGGAGCTTTGTCGTGGTTCTTGATCTCGGCTGTATCTGCGAATCAGCTTGGGAAGCTTTTAGAACTGAAACACAGGTTGCACTTCAGGCCAATTAAGTCAGACCTCTCTGGGGGCGGGACCAGGGCTCCAGGACTATTTGTTAAAGCTCCAAGGAAATTCCAGTGGGCAGAGAGAGTTCAGATAAGACAGTGCTTAGATTAACTAGCAATGCCTAATCTTAACTCACTTTCATTTTGTTTTATGTTTTTAAACACAGAGTTATGAGCAAAAAATAGGCAGAACATTAGACCTATCATTGGACCAGACAGCTTCCTAGACTGCACTTATAAAAAAAAAAAAAAAAAAAGCAACTATGCAACTATGTTAAATTATAAGACCATCACATGAAGACATTACACCTACAGTAAGGCTTTAGTTCCTTCACACTTCCTACTCTATAGCATTAATTAACCTGATAATCCCAAAGTTCTCTTTTAACTTATGGGATAAAAGTCTGTCAATAAATATTCCCCTTGTCTAATTTAAAGAAAAGTGCTTTATTTGCATTCCACAAGGAGAATTTTATTCAAACGATGAAACCACAAATAGAGAAGGCAGAACACTCGTGATAAGAGAGCCAACCTCAGCTTATAACACTCAGCACAATTCCAACAGTCGGCAATTTCTTCTACCAAAACCAATTTTTAAAACCTTAACAACTGCAAGAAGAAATTTTCATTGAAGTGAACAAAAGGAATAAAATTTGAATCCAAATTTTTACAAATAACTTTGCATTCCAGTGGTCATCTCGGGTATTTCTCCAGTCCCAGCTCCTTTATTTCAAAATCAAAACACTGGTAAGCTTTGGTTTGTGGTAGAAAGATGATGCCCTCCCCTATGCAAAAAGAAATGAAAAGAATTAAATGGAGAAAACAAGGAATCTACCCAAAATTCTTATAGCCTGGGGTATAGAAACCTGCCAGAAATTAGGCTGAAAACTATTTTTCAGAAGGCTAATGGCTTTGTTAAGGTTACCTCCTCTCCCTTTTTTTCCTTTTTTTTTCTTTCCAACATTTCATGCACCAGTTTTGATATCTCAACATAGATACATGTGTTACTAAATAATAACAGCTAAAAGGCAGTGACAGATTTTATTTTCTTGGGCTCCAAAATCATTGTGAATGGTGACTGCAGCCATGAAATTAAAAAGATGCTGCTCCTTGGAAGAAAAGCTATGACAAACCTAGACAATGTATTAAAAAGCAGAGGCATCATTTTGCCGACAAAGCAAAGCTATGGTTTTCCCGTAGTCATGTATGGATGTGACAGCTGGACCATAAAGAAGGCTGACCACTAAGAATTCATGTTTTCAAACTGTGGTGCTGGAGAAGGCTCTGGAGAGTCTCTTGGACAGCAAGGAGATCAAACCAGTCAATCCTAAAGGACTGAATATTCACTGGAAGGACTGATGCTGAAGTCCATTGACTCAACTGACATGACTCAGGGAGCTAGTGAAGGACAGGGAAACCTGGTGGGCTGCAGTCCTTGAGGTCGAAGAGTTGGACACAACTGAGCAACCTAACAGCAGCAAGAGAGGGCCAGCTTCCAGTGACGTGAGTCCTAGATCTTAAGATTCCACATTGTAGATCTTGTTTCTAAGATAAAAGTATTGAGATGTTTCCAAACAATTTAAAATTGCTCTTTACAAGCTTTTATAGCTTAGTAGCCTCAATTCCATTTACAAACTTTCACTTAGTATAAGAAGAAAAGACTAACCTAATTAGTCCTATTGATTAGTGATTTGCCAGACTATACTATTGACTGCACCATCTTCACCCACCTCACCACCTAAATCAACGGGCCTGGACTCTCCCAGATATATCCACAAATGCAGGTCTCAGATAAAGAGTTTGTACAGCCCCTGACACTTCGTTCTAGAGGGACTGCTCTTTGCATCTTCCCATCATTTCCTTGCAGTTCCCCTTTAGTGATATTTCCCTAGCTTTTGTGCGGGCCCTCCATCCTCCTCTGTCCTGTCTGTGTTGGCTGCACTGCGCACCCTGACGCACCTCGTTTCCTATTGCTTGCTTCTGCTTCTGCCTCCTCTTCCCAGCTCATCTGCATGAGGTTTTCTGGCATCAAGCCAGGCTTCCTTCCACATCCAGCTCTGGTTCATCTGCCCAGTGCCCACCTTGCCAGTCCCAATACCAACTGAGAGGTTTGCTCATATTACACATAAGATTCCTTAGTGGCTCAGATAGTAAAGAATCTGCCTGCAATGCAGGAGACCTGGGTTCAATCCCTGGGTCGGGAAGATCCCCTGGAGAAGGAAATGACAACCCACTCCAGTATTCTTGCCTGGGAAATTCCACGGACAGAGAAGCCTGGTGGGCTACAGTCCATGGGTTTGCAAAAGAGTCAGACACAACTGAGCAACTAACACTTTCACTTCACTTTCAACAAACAATTAACAGCAATGAAGTGACCCAGGGTATTAACAATAACTGGGATTCAAGCCTCTAGCATGTACTGACAATTGGGCCACTCTGTAAAATCAACAATTATGTTATAAAAGGGAGGGTTTGAGTTTTTTTTTTTTTTTTCCTTAGCCAATAAACACCTATGGTGGCTCAGACAGTAAAGAATCTGCTTTCAGTGCAAAAGACCCAGCTACAGTCCCTAGGTTGGGAAGATCCCCTGGAGAAGAGAATGGCTACCCACTCCAGTATTCCTGCCTGGAGAATTCCATGGACAGAGGAACCTGGTAGGTGCAGTCCATGGGTTTGCAAAAGAGTCAGACACGACTGAGCAACTAACACTTTCAAACACTTACAGGGAGACTATGACATCTTCTCTTTTTTCTTATAAAAGTAATCCACATTTTTAGTAGAAAAAATTGTACAGCATTATTTACCTAAGGTACCATTAGCTACCTTCTAACATGGAGCTTTACATATGGCATATAATCTAATGTGAATAAACAGGACACACAATTCTATTGTTTACATGATCACAACTATGTAAAAAAACAGATGCATAGGGAAAATACTGGTAGTACACACACCAAAATTTAACAGTAGCTGCTTTGGGGGTGGCAGAAATATAGGAATGTTTTTCTTCTATTCTTTCTAAAACTTCAAAGTTTTCTACTGTGAGCAGTTATTACTTCTGTAATTACAAAAGACAAAATTATTTCTTCTGAAAGGCTTATTTAGCACAATATGTGTGTATTAGTCACTCAGTCATGTCCAATTCTTTGAAACCCCATGAACTGTAGCCCGTCAGGATCCTCTGTCCATGGAATTCTCCAGTCAAGGATACTGGAGTGGGTAGCCATTCTCTTCTCTAGGGGATCTTCCCGACCCAGGGATCAAACCACCTAGATCTCCCACATTGCTGACAGATTCTTTACCATCTGAGCCATCAGGAAAGCCCCATTTAGCACAGTATCATGCTTAAAATCTCCAGCATTTGCATCAGGCTCACTCTCCACTTGCCAAACAGCAGATAAGGACCTGCTTCACACCCAGAGCTTCAGGTACCAGGACTCCCCAGGCAGGAAGATGACACCGGTAAATTCCATCACCATGTCCCCTAGTGACCCTATCTCCCTATGACCTGCCCCCATGGGGAAAGTTAAGCATGCTCACAGAGCTCTTGTCTTAACATGTCAGTTTTACCAACCCTTCATTTTTTCCATCCAAATATTCATATAACCTACAGCTTTAGTAAACTTCAACAAATTATCTGTAGTCCAATGCAAACAGATTGAAGGCAGGAGGAGAAGGGCACGACAGAGGATGAGATGGTTGGATGGCATCACCAACTTGATGGACATGAGTTTGAGCAAGCTCCAGGAGTTGGTAATGGACAGGGACGCCTGGCGTGCTACAGTCCATGGAGTCGCAAATGATCAGACGCGACTGAGCAACTGAACTGAACTGAATGCAAACAGTAGCTGATAAATGACTGCAGGAAAATCAGTTTCATATCTGGGCTGTCGTATACAAGCTCACTCACACTGGAATATCACTTGCTAGGAGAGGAGTGTCACCTCCCGGGGCTTCCATAACTCACCTGAGACACTGGCATTCTTGCTTCATAATACTCAGTCATGAACTTAACTTTTAACCGGAAATCTTAGTTTCTTACCAGGCACATGTTTTTATTTTTTCAGATTCAACCTTTTAAAAGTAAAGTTTGCTTTTAAACTACAACAAACAACTAACCAAGTCATTTCCAGCTTTGCTGATCCAGAGCTGGTCTAATGCATCTTTGTTTGTAGCTGGGTTTCCAACAAGGCAGTCCCCACTGTGCTTCCCAAGGAGGTCCACACTTCCTGCTCGACGTTCGCACCCCTTCTCCTTGACACAACACTCAGAGCTGCCCACTGTTAAGCTTCGATTTCTTAATCACATTTAGCCCTGTATCCTCTTTCTTCCTTTTTAATTTCCATATGGACCCATTTCATCTACCTTCTCTTCTTTCTCTTGCTCCAAATGCTTTGCTCTCTCCTGCATCCCACCTGCCCAGAGTGTGAAGGCATATGGCGCCTTCCATATGCCAAGGAGTCCCACTCTTCACGATGGCAGTGCAACAATCAGACCCTGGCCCTCAACTCACACTCTCCCCTCTGAGCAAAAGGTCAAGCCTGCACAATATCCACAGAGAGTGGGGCCCTCGCTTCTGAACTCACCATAAATGTAATCTCAGTATCGTGACTCACTGCTGACGCAGCTCAGGGGCACTGGCTTGGATGGGGTTACCACCTACTACCCACCGGAGACATTATTCCTCCCATGAGTAGTCATCTTCAGCGTATAAACTGATGTCGAGGTGGTTGTCGATGCTCTAATGCACCAACAACAATACAAAGGAAACTTACTCTGGATCTTCCCCATCCAGTGCAATAGTTATAGTTCCAAGGCAGTTCCTCAGTCATACCGCTCACACATCACATGCTATACAGACATACGGAGCCACCGGCTGGATCTGAACAGTGCAAATACAGAACAAGTCCATCGTCACAGAAATTTCCACTGGAACAGCACTGATCACATTAAACTCACATCACACTGCTTTGAATAATACAAGGCAGCAAAGGAATGCACCTCAACCCCACAGGAATCAGTCCTTCCTTAGAGACTAAGCAGAATATCAGCTTTATATATGAAGTAAAACAGTTTGAGAAAACTGTTTGAGAAAAACCGGGAAAAAGCCGTTTCTGGTTCCAGACACCAGCTTACCACCTGACGCTTGCTCATTGCTTGCTGCCCTCTTCTGTCTCAAAGGTTCTTTTATTTATTTTTTTTCATTTTTTTTAAATTTTATATTGAAGTATAGATGATTAGGGTTTCCCTGTGGCTCAGATGGTAAAGCGTCTGCCTGCAATGCAGGAGACCCAGGTTCAATCCCTGGGTTGGGAAGATCCCCTGGAGAAGGAAATGGCAACCCACCCCAGGACTCTTGCCTGAAAAATCCCATGGACTGTCACCTGAGGAGCCTGGTAGGCGACAGTCCATGGAGTCGCAAAGAGTCCGACACAATTGAGCGACTTCACTTTCACTTTTCACATAGATGATTAAGTATTGTGATAGTTTTCGGTGGACAGCAGAGTGACTCAGCCAAACATATACACATACCCATTCTTCCCCAAACTCCCCTCCCATCCAGGCTGCCACATAACACTGAGCAGAGTTCTCTTGTGCTAGACACTAGGTCCTTGTTTGTTACCCATTTTAAATAGAGCGGTGTGTTCATGTTGATCTCCAATTCCCTGACTCCCCCTTCCCCCCAACCTTCACCCTCCCCACCCCCGCAGTAACCGTAAGTTCATTCTCTAAGTCTGTGAGTCTGTTCAGAAGGTTCTTTTAACATGAACAACAATGCAATGAACAACAAAGCAAGAGTAACAACCTGTATGAGGGACAATCATTCACAGACCTCCTCATCAAGGACCAAGGTTAAAGTCATACAGGCTCCTCTCTCTCAGAGTCTTCATCTCATCCCTCCTCAGACGTGATGGTGTTACTGACAAAAACCTCAATGAGGTCAGGTTACTACAGTTTCCGTAACATGTGCCTTCTTACCCAGTAAGGATACCAGTTTGAGAAGAGAGTGAATGTTTAGAGCCTAAAGTTAAAATAATCCTGCTACTTAATCCTTTTAACAGCCAACACGCCTCCCCCACCAGCAACGTGTCTTGGTAAACATTCTTCAGAGCGAACATTCCTGGAAGCATGATGCAATCTGGAGAGAAGACATCCTGCACGCATGAGCAGCCGCCAGACTCTGGACTTCCGTGGCCCACGACAGTCCTCCACATGGACATGCCTGTTTTCCCTTCTCCTTCCCCTCTTCTGGAAGTAAAGTACTCCTCTTATCCTCTTACCTTACGCAGCTTCCCAGGTGGCACTCAGGGTAAAGAACCCGCGTGCCAACGCAGGAGACACAAGAGACCCGGGTTCGATCCCTGGGTTGGAAAGATCCCCTGGAGGAGGGCATGGCAACTCACTACAGTATTCTTGCCTGGAGACTCCCATGGACAGAGGAGCATGGCAGGCTACCATCCATAGGGTCACAAAGAGACACGGCTCAAACCCTTAGCACACACACACCGGACACAGCGTAAAGAGTAAAGGTGTGCACAGTGCCTGGGATGGTCTAGTTTCTATTGAAATTCCAGTGGCAACTCATACAAGGAGATCCAGAAACCACCTCTACTTGTGGCACAGCCAACTAGCACGTGGGGTGCTTCCCCCTTGCCCTGCTTTATTCCCCTGATTTCCTAATTGCCCTGCTCTGTGCCTGCCAGGTGAGAAAACACTTCCCGGGGAGCCCCCCGCACCCCTCCACTCAGCAGGCCCACCCACCTTGGTTCTCACCCAGGGAGGTGTCCTGCTTTCCCCTGGTCACCACACCCCTGCAGCTCCCAAGGCTGCTCTGCCCCGGCACTCTCCAGGTGTCCGAGCTGCTTCAGCTTCGCTGAGCCTGAAGAAACCGACTGAGAAATTTCTTGGTTCTCTGCTTCCCACTTCTCAGATACCCAGAGGAGGCATCAGCTGATGGCCCCGCCTGTGTATATCCTCAAACCCCCACCAGCTTCACCAGGCTCTGACTCAAAGGTAAGAATGGAGCCCTGATGAGCCCTGAACAATTAGCAAAGGCTCGAGGCAGACATGTGGGGAGATACTCCTCGGAGAGTGCTGAGTTATGATGCCTATGAGCGGATGGGAATTCCCAGGCCCACAGGAAGAAATACCTTCCTCTTGCCAACAGAGTGTCTGCTTCCTTTGAAACAACACCCACGTCAGATCCACGCCCCAGGGTGAGCATCTGGTCTCTTCCTGAGGCCAGGGGGAAAGATCCCACAGGCTCAGTTCCAAGGGGCCCTCACCAGGTATCACAGTGGAACAGAGGTAAACCTGGGGATTCTGAGGCCAGGCAGATGAAGCTATGAGTCTCAATTCCCCCATTTACTCTCCACAGTGGCCTCGGTCCAATCACCTACACACAGAAGCTAGTAGTGCCTCCCTCATAGGATAACAGGGTAACATATGACCAGCTCCAAGCTAGCACGTGCTCAGAGTAAAACTGTCCGGGAAAAGCTTGGATTCCTTCGTTTTGATTTGGTTTTTAGATTGTAAATGGAGACTCAAATGCATTTCAAGAAACAGACCTGGCTCCCAGGAAGGAAGCCAGTTCTAAATAGACTTTCTTCTTCTTCCCTGCATACCCGTGTCTGTGATACCCCTACATGAATGCCAAAGGAAGCCATTTGTTGGAACATACCCAAATCTAGACTGTCCTGGTCCTCATGTTCATTCAGTGGAACCACCGGGCTTTTCACACGCTGAAAGAGATAAAGTCAGGTGGGTTTTTACAAGTTACTTACTTGTTAACACTAATGTTTATTTTTGTAAATGAAAAAGCAACCTAAGAAAACATTAGGAAAAGACATGCTACACATGTCACCATAGGTAGACAGAAAAACGAGTCTTGTACTTAATATTAAGAGCCAGAAGTAAGCAAACGATCTGTACCAAGCTGAAGCATGCCTAAAAGCCATCCATAGACTATTTTATATTCAGGGAGTATCTCCCAGGTTCATTTCTAAAGACACATTGTTGGGAAACATCTATAGATACCATCTTCAGGTACAAAGTTTTAGAAAATGTATTCAATTATCTTGCATAGACAAGATGCATATACAACCCAGAAAGACCTCTAGGTTTAGTCATCAAGGTAGAGATCGAAAATTTGATAGAGGAAATAATTCAAGTTATTCTCAACATGTCTCAGGACATATCCCTGAGGTTTTCTCGCTTTGGGTTTTTTCCTGTGTTTATTAGGACCAGATCTTCACTTCCACTCCAGAGAGAGGCACAAAGATGAAAACAGGCAGAGAACTGTTACCTTTACATCCTCCTTCCTAGGCGATGATCTGCTGCACCCTGAATTCTTAATCTCTGCAAAAAGAATAATTCTCATCAGGATCCACTGACAGGAATTTCCTTAAAAAAAAAAAAGAAAGAAAGAAAGAAGAAGAAGGGTGGTGGGAAGAGAAACTAGATGACAAATATAAATGACTCGCTCAGAGCTGTCTGTGTGGAACTAGGTTTTAAATTTGGCTTCTTAAAAAACAACTCTCCACAGAGCAGAGTATAACCCGACAGCCCACGCTCTGGTATTGTTTGTGTGGACCAAGATGTAAACAAGCCCAGGAGCTCTCACAGGAAATCCTGAGGAAGAAGACGACCGTTAAACAAACAAACCCCCCAACTCAGAAGGAAGGCCGCGCGCTGACCGAAGCTTCCTCCATACAGCACCCAGTCCAAGGACGTGACTCGTACCCACCTGAGGAAACCCCGCACTTCTCTTTCCTCTGGTACCACTGACTTAACGTTTCAAAAGAGCCTAGCTCGTTCTAGACGAGGTTCAGCCTTCCCTTGCCCATGGTTTAAAGTCAAGAACAGCACTCACATCAGCCTAGCCCTCGGGCTGGGACCTCAGACAGTGCCCAGCTCCATCTCCCCAGGCCCAGGCAACTGGGGACCCATGCTCTGCATAAAGGCTTTCCCGGAAGCATCAGTGCTCATGATGTTCTGGGATGAACAGGAAGGTCCACTTAAGGCGTATTTTCCTCTGTCTTGACTGATTGGTTCTCTTCCCACTCAGTTACCCGTAAACAAGAGCCACTGCAGCTGAAACAAGCACTGACAGCAGGCCTGGGCCTGAGGAAAACAGCAGAGACGGGCACTGCTGACAAGGCAGTGGGATGGAGGTCTTAACCAGGATTTGCATTCGTATAATAACACTGTGTGCCCAGGCCCTCCTCTGGACCCTCAGCTTCTCTGCCCCCCGGGCCCTGCAGGATGCCAGCTCTGGGGAGCCCCTAGCTTTCCTGGCAGGTGCATTGACTAGGCATTCCCTCCTCTGCTGCCACCCCTGTCACTGTAAGTCACTGAGGTCTCACACCTCTGAGTAGATTTATTCAGGTTCTTCTTCCTGCCTGGCAACAATGCCAGTTCTCATCCACGTTTCTGCTTAGACAAAGACTAAGGTCTTCATTTAGGTGGCTTTCCAGGACGAACCTTAACAGGTAAGGATGGAGCAGAGAAGTCAACAAACACAAAGTCATGATGTGGTTTTTTAAATCTGCATTAACAATAACTTTGAACTTGCTTTACATTAAGCAAGTTAATAAGATATTTGCGCTCCATTACAGTACATTGGGGTTTCCCTGGTATTTCAGCTGGTAAAGAAGCTGCCTGTAATGCAGGAGACCTGGGTTTGATCCCTGGGTTGGGAAGAGTCCCTGAAGGAGGGCATGGAAACCCACTTCAGTATTCTTGGCTGGAGAATCCCCATGGATAGAGAAGCCTGGCAGGCTATAGTCCATGGGATCGCAAAGAGTTGGACACAACTGAGCGACACACACACACACACACACACACACACACACACACAGAGTATATTGCTCTTGAATTCATACTGTATATTAGCCTCTGTGATGAAAAGTGAAAGGACAATAGCTTCAATTTCATGTAGTCATGACCACTGACCTCAACAAGGAGTAAGGACAAGACAGCAACTGCTGCCCAGCCTTTCATCATCCAGCTTTTGTTGTCCAGCATCCCAGCCTACATTTACATGCACATCCCAAGCAAGCCCTCCAGGTGGCAGCAGAGTACCATCTGCAGAACAAGAGGCACCCTGATGGGAATGTCAAAATGAAACAAGTTCACCCTTCAAAAGCCTGCTGTTTAAGCACCAAAGTCCAAAACACTATGTTAGGAGAAGGTTTTCGTCCTACTGCACAGATGCAGAAAACTGATGTGAAGCATCTACTATAGTGTTTACCATATGAGAGCATAGCAAGTCTTCTGTTTTGAAATATATATAGCCAAACTCTAAAAATTCAGTGAGCACCCACCAACATGTTAAAAAAAGAAGAAGAAGGGTAACTAGAACTAAATTTCAACAGACACATCTGCACTGACAGCAAGAGAGCCACAGACATTTTTATTGCCCATCACTGGATATTACTTTAGAGTCATTTTAGAATACATGCTCTTAAATGATAAGAATTCTGCATCTCGAAAGAATTCTGCACCTACAGCACTGATTCAGAAGAATAATACACATTTTACTCAGGGTTGCTGATGAAGAAATCTCTATGTCAGGTAATCCACCTGCAACAACAAAGGATGTGTTCACCCGGTAACCTGTTCAGAGTCCACCCCGGTAGTATGTTTGGATTCCATCTCCCTGCCCCTCTCAAAAGGCTGATCTTCATATACAGCCAGCCTACATTTTCCTTACGATCTAAATCAATTCTGTTCAATATGCAAGCAAATAGTACAAACTATGTTAAAACAGACGTCTTCATAAAATGTGTACTTCATCATTTTAAAAACGACTTTCAAAGCTATAAAGCTTTTATCTCAAAATCATTAATAATTCTTGTGACAAGATAATAATGCATCTTTAATTAATCTAGGATGATACCGAACTATATCTTAGAGGTTTTAAAGAATTTGGCACTCCTTCCACTGGAGTTTGATTGCTCCTGCAGAGTTTCTGCTAAATGCCTAGGATCCTTTTACATTCAGCCGTTGCAGCACCAATTGCAGAGTGCAATCAAGCTACTCATTGATATAGCAACCTTCAGCCGATAATGATATCAGTAAACCCAAGCTATTCTGTTTAAAGGCCTACTAATCTTTCCAAGGCCCACCCAGAAGTAAAGATCACCCTCTCCTAAATCAGACTTACCAAACATCACAAACATGTTCTTTATTGCCAAACTATAATGCAACAAGAAATAATCTCTAATATTCATGTTCACCAGGGACACTGCACCAGCAAACAGGGTTTTCAACACAGGATGGAGTGGTTGTAAGATTAATACCAATGTCTTGTTAAGAAACAGATTAGCCTAAAAGATCTCAATCCTGTGCACAAGCCATACTGTCTCCTTTTGAGAAATGGGACCACAGAGGTTAGACTTAAGCAAAGAGAAAGCCTACATCAAAAATACAGGCTGCTCAGTGTTCTTCAACTACAATTTGCTGTGCCGTCTGACTCCTCCCCCAGGAAGAAGGCAAAAAGAACCTGGATCAGAGGTAGCCAGACAACTACTGCAGCTTCACTCCTACCTCAGGTTCAACTCTCTACAGTCAAGTCCCCAGCTGGGTTAGACATGCAGGGCAGCGTCAAAAGCACGAAGGAAAACAAGAGTCATGCTCTCAGCTTGCTCTCCTGCCCCACCGATGCCCAAAAAGGGTGTAGTTCACAGTCTTTGAATGAATCCTCTTCTCCCAAAAGACTATAAGCACTAGGAAGGTCAGGTCCTATCAGTTTAAGTCCAACACTTGCATCTCCAGGACCAAGCAGGGTGCCTTCCATATTCCAGGTGCTGAACAAATGCTTCTCTCCTTGATTAGGATCCAATGGCCCAAAATAACTGATGAGATAGAGTAGATCATTAGGGACAAGGAAGGGAACGTTGTTCACTTTTTAAAATTACTAATCCAAACACTTTCAATACTCGCATTATTTCGTCACAATTTCTGAACTGCCAGGTTGATGAGACAGATAATGCCTTTCCCCTGCCTTCCCCCTACTCCTCCAGCTCCGCAAGGCCCAAGCCACCCTTTCCTCTCTAGTTATACACTGGAGTTTCACTAATAACTTCACTCCCACAAATCACCTTAATGTTTTATCCTAGTGTGCATGTCTGATTCACAACTAGTAGAGAATTACACTGGCAAAGGGAACAACATTGAAAATACTTGTGACATCTACCACTCTCAATTCAGAGGTTATCATAACACTCTGACCTTTTGTTTCAGTATCTCCATTATACCTTTTTTACTGAAGGAATTATAACTTTTTTTCTTATTAGGAATACTAGTAAGAACTATCATTTGGCCTTCCCAGGATAAATACAGACCAGAAGAAACAAGGAGGGACTTATCAAGAGAACTATCAGCATGAGCCCTGGTAGTCCATGAATTCCAACACTCCTTCCAATGCACCAAGCTCAACCCTCAACCAGGCTCCCACTGTGCCCCAGGATAAGCAGTCAGGGAGAGGATGGCAAGACGAGAGAAGACCTCAAACAACTCTAAAACATCATCTTTTATGATATAATTTTTCTATTTCTACCCTGCATTCTTTCAGAAAGAAATTAAAACATCTTTTTTAAAAAAATACATACTGGGTTTTTTAATTTAAATTATTTGTACAGTTTTTTGAGCCACAAAAGTAATTAAGAAAATTTGAAAGGGACTAAAACCATCTATAAAACCACCATTAATGGCTTAGTATAGTCTCTTCGCACATACACATATATATTTGTCATTGTATATTTGTGTTTGTGTGTGTATATACGTACCAGCTTTAAGGTATAATTCAATACCATACTACTCATCCATTTAGAGTATACAATTCAATGATTTTTAATATACTCAGAGTTGTGCAATCCTCACCACCACCAGTTTTAGAAGATTTTCATCACCCCAACAAGAAACCCCATATCCATTAACTTTCACTACTAATTTCTCCCCAACCACCACCACTTCCACCCCAGCCCTCAGTAACCACTAACTACTTTCTGTCTTAATGGGTGCCATTTTGGATATTTCACGTAAATGGAATTATACAGTATGTGGTCTTTTGTAACTGGCTTCTCTCACAAGCACGTTGTCAAGGTCCATTCACGTCATAACGTGTCAGTACCTCATCCGTTTTTACTACCAAATGCTACCTATCTCCATTGTATAGATAGATCACATTTTTGTGTATCTGTTTCTCAGCTGATGGACTTTTTGGAGTCCTTCCACTTTTTTGGCAGTTATGAATAATGCCACTTTGAACATCTGTGTGCAAGTTTAAGGAGATCTATGCTTTCATTTCTCTTGAGTATGTATCTAGGAGTGTCATCACTGGGTCACATGATAGCTTTATGTTTAATATGTTTTTATAATATATATATATATATATATATTTACATCTCCAGGGTGTACTTTCTCCCATCCCTAGCCCTATAAAATCTCAGTCAAAAATTAAGTCATAGGGTTAAAAAAAAAAAAAAAGATATCCTCAGCCCCCAAATTTGGTTGTAACTATCAACTAAGCAGAAGCTCTAAGTCATTATATTTCAAATTGAAGTTAGGACATAATTTTCCTGATTTACTCAACTGCTTGAATAAAATGAGGCAAAGTCATCTTTCAACAACAGAAACAGGATTCAATTTTCTCTTAGGAATACTGTTATGTCCCTAAGACTTCACACTTGGATTATATTTCAATTCAGAAAAAGAAAACAAAAAAACCCAACTCCTTAACTATACGTTCAACTTGAGCTTATTTCAACCATATCAGACTCCTCAGTTAATATGCTTAGTAAATGCTTGTCCTTCCCCAACTCCTGCTAATCTGACCTAGCTAGAGCAGAAGGGGGCAAAACTGGCTATACCCAGATGAGTCCTGAGAAATCCAAGATTCTTTCCAGCTCAAACTAGGATTCTTTAATTCTATGATGAACTGGGGGAGGCAAGATGGAGAATTTTTATGTGTCTGAGAAAATACTATTGTAATAATACATAAAATGGACATTGTATCAGCTTGGTATCTTATTTTAATCCTTGGACTTCTAATGATGAAACTGATTCTTTTCTGGGGGCAGGGGGGAGAAAGTGGACTGGCAAAGTCAGATACTAAAAGAAACAGAGAGAAGGCTGAGCTGTCTGTCAAATGAAACACAGATGACTTCCTGGGGTTGCGAAGTACGCTCTCTGGGTATGATTGGTAATTGTCTTGCAAATGCCCAAGTACCTGACTTCAAGGTAAACAACGCTGATCAAGCCCTTGGATGGACATTTCACAATGCGGTTAAGATAAGAGCTGTGATCCCAGCTGAGTAATCACCCCTGCAGAATAGCCTTCATAAGGGCTATCCTAAATCTCCAACGCCTCAGGCCCCAGCCTTTCTGGTTAAAGGATCTGCATCTTGACAAGACACTGCAACCATATTCAACAGTTCTAAAAAGACACGAAGCCACAGAATTTAAAACAAAAATTTTTGGAAAGGAAATTCTGCATGGATAAAACACCTCTTGGTTTTCCCAATAACATTTCACAGGAGATGTTCAAATAAGGAGAATCGATCAAACGATTTGGCTCCTATGTGAAATATATAAGAAAAAAGGTGGTACAAATGAATCTATCTACAAAACAGAAATATAGTTACAGATGTAGAAAACAGATTTATGGCTACTGGGGGAAGAAGGGGAGGGGTAAACTGGAAGACTGGGATTGACATATACATACTACTCTATATAAAGCAGATAATTAATAAGAACATACTGTATAGCACAGGGAACCCTACTCAACACTCTGTAATGGCCTATACGGAAAAAGACTATGATAGAGTGGATGTATGTACATGTATAACTAATTCACTTTACTGTCCACCTGAAACAAACACAACATTGTAAATCAACTATACTTTAAAACTTTTTAAGAAAAAAGGAGAATCCACCACACGACACCCTCTTCCCGCTTCCCTCAGAGCACAGGGAGAAGAGCTGCACCCCCGTCTAAAGAACGTTCAAGCAAGAAATCTGCTCACCTGGTCTCTGTGACATAAAGAGCTACACCCTGATATTGCAACGCACATGGTCACCACCAAGTCCACTCGAGCCGCACACTGTAACCCACGCTCATCTCAAGACAGTGCTGGCTAAGCATCCATGGTTGGATACCGGTCAAGGTGCCCCACCTGTATTTTCTCATTTAAACCTTATTTTGAAGGAAGTATGAAATGACGCTCCCACCCCATTATCCACAAAAGGAAACACAGCGGAGTCACTTGCATCCTGTTGAGAAGTCAGTTCACGGCAGAGCTGAGTTTGGAGCAGAGGCTGCTTGTTGCTGATGTGTCATCAAGACATGTCTCTGCATGTGGGTCACAATCTCTGCTGGTAGCAGACCGGTCAGTCATGTGGAAGACAGTTCACTTCTAGGCAAGGATTCCAGTTTTGCACTTTTCCATCGTACAAAAGCTGGAGAGGACTCTCGAGCAGCAGTCCAAAGTCTAAGCCCATAAATGTTCTCTGACAGAAGGGTGTGGGTATCTACGGCACGGTGGGTCAGAATGTACCCACCTGAGTTCTGACTGCCCGAGCAAGCTGTGTCACCACACAAGTTAACGTGCTCTCTCTCTGCTACCACCTCCGTGTGTACACAACGTGATTCCTGACTCCCAAAAATGTCCCTCTCCAGGCCACGGGGAAATGTGTGCTCTGCGAGTGTGCAAACCTGGCTCGGCTTCCAGCAGCACACCCAGCACCTCAAGCAGCGCCTGTCCCTCCACAGAGACGTGAGAGAAAGTCAGAGAAAGTCCACTCCTTGAGACGAAGGCTTTTTCCTCTTTGTCTTTTTGGGTAGCTGCTTCATCACCCGTCATGAGCACAGTGCCTGGCAGAGTGAGCACTCAACAGAGACTCACTGAACAGGTAAGTCAGTGGGCGCTCAGGGTTCGTGTCTGCCTGCCTAGATCAGGTCTTGCATGTGGACCCCCGGCCCCTCCGCCTTCCGCATGAGACAGCGAGGGGGAAGCCCCTCTGAGCTGGCTGAAACTGCCACCTCAGCCCTGAAGGAGACGATTTCTCCCTCTCCCTTGGTGCTGGCATTCAGGTTCCAAGCCCAACTCCCTATTTCCTTGTTAAAGAGAACGTGCGAGATAATTTGTGGTAAGAAGACAACAATGTAAAAGACCAGTCACATAAAATTCGAGACAGACAATTTAAAACGGCAAAATAATAGAAGAAAATGGATTCATATAGTGGTCAGTGGTATTGCGATGGTTGTGTTATGGCCCCATAGAATCTAGGCAGGTAACAGCCTCCCAAACAACATCAAAAAGTACAGAGGGCTGTATGAGCTCAGCATTCAAGATGACCATGAGCAGTTTTAAAAATGCCTCCCAAGCCCCTTCTCCGTGTGAGAATTATATACTAAGAGATGGAGAGAATCCACGTGATGGTGAAAAGAGAGGACATAATAAGCTTGAGAAAGGGCAGAATCAGGAGACATGAAGAGCAACCTTCCCAAAGCACCTTCCACAGATCATTTTCATAAGATGTTGAGAGCCAAGAAAAAGGGATTCTCCCGTGATCAAGGTAGAGAACTGCTGGGTTAAATAAGAAACACAGGTTTCTTGACTGCAAGACTTACTAGAACCTACAAAACATTAAATGTATTCTTGATTTGCAAAGTCACAAAGAGCTGGACACAACTGAGCGCCTGACACACACACAATTTCCACTGGAGGGGTTTTGTGTTAGCATCTCTATTTATTTGGACAAAGAATTCTTATTCTTCAGAGCATTTTCCAAGGTTGGTGTTCTGCACAATGCTCCTTAAGAACTACTAGAATAGGAGATCAAATAAG
This sequence comes from Okapia johnstoni, assembly GCA_024291935.2. Taxonomy (NCBI): domain Eukaryota; kingdom Metazoa; phylum Chordata; class Mammalia; order Artiodactyla; family Giraffidae; genus Okapia; species Okapia johnstoni. The sequence continues at coordinate 51,707,908 of CM044313.1, forward strand.
GAAGGACAAAGGTGGCAAGAGACAAAATGGGGTCAGTTGGTGGATCAACACACACTAATAATGAGCTTATTCGTCCAAGCACAGTGAAAATGAGGTAACCTTTTGGCCATTTATTTCATTTGGAATAACATCTCATCATTCTGGGAGAACACTTACAATCATGAAATTATGGAAACATAATTGATTCAGAGACCATAATAAGAACATTTATCACAGTAATAGGGAACAAGTGTATTTCTAAGTTAAAGCTATTATTGTCTTTTAATCAATGGTAGCTACAGATACACACTTAAAACATCCCCCTATACCCCAGGAGGAGTAGAAAAACATGATCTATTAAGAATCTTCTGTGATATCTCAAAGGGAAAGTTTACTTTGGGGGCTTAAAGGGGGAAAAAAATCAAACTCTTACACTCAAAAGGTTTTGTTCTTCCAGTTGAGTTGCCTGCAGGCTTTTGAATGAACAAAAACAAATTGGATGCTTTCATTTTAGCTAAATACTGCCCTCTGCAGGAATGTGCACACAGTTTCTAACATGTCTTCCAAGGGTATAAACATCCAAGCATTGTCTATAAGGTCCACACATTAATTATTTGGCATTAGAGAACTTGTGTTTCTATCCAAATTCTTTTGCTTATTGATAGTGATTTCAGTTCAACTGGCAGCCAGGTATATTAATATGGCTGACCCTGGGGCCCACCAAATTCAACCTGTCTAAAACTGAGTACTTATTTTGTCATGATCCTGCTTCTTATAAGGCCTATCCTACTCGGCGACACACCAGGAATGGAAGAATCACCCTTCTCCCTCACCACTGACACCCACCTGACATCCTACACCTTCAGGACAGTCCCTCTCAATCCCTCCATCTCCAATCTCCTTACACTGCTCTGGTGCAGACCCTCTTCCGCATTCCATGTGGCAGCCCCCGGCCCCTCTAACTCATTCTCCACAGTCTCGAAGAGTGAGCTTCCTAAATAACAACCTGAACTAATTTGCTTAAAACAGCTTCCAGAGCTGTTCGGATGGAGTTCCAATTCCTTGCCTTGTGTACAAGCCCTGCTGATCTGCCACGCTTTCAGGCCTATGTTCCTGGCATCTCTCTCTCTCTCTCTCTCTCTCTCTCTCTCTCTCACACACACACACACACACACACACACACCCCTATTCTCCAGGACCAAAAAGTGACCTGGATTTTCCCCAATGCATTATCTGGTTCAGGACTCTGTATTGCGTATATTCCTGTGGTCTAGAATTCCCTTCCCTCTATTAGATCACAGCGCTGGGGTCACCTCCACCAAGCAGCTTTCCCTGGCCACCCCACCATCACACTCCACAAAGTGCTCTCAGTATTACTTGCCTATGACTCCTGAAGCACTAATAATATGCCGGGACAGTTTGTTTTTCCGTGCCAGTTCCAAATTGTCAACCCCATCTTTTACTATTTTTTTTAAATAATAAAAGTATAACTTTTTTAAATAGTAAAAATATAAAATAGCAAAAACATCTTCTACTATTGTGATCATGTAACCATTACATGATATCATTGTATCATGATTGGTCAACAGAAAATAATAGAATTCTATATCAATAAAACTACCATTTAATACAGAAACTTGTAATCACTTTTTAAAATCAGACGCATAATAGAATTACCTTGGAATTTCTTGAAAAAATACAAATGCCTAAGTATTGCTATTTTTCTCCAAAGCTCGGGATGTCTTTCTAATGAGCAGCCATGTTTAAAAACAACTAGGCTATATGATGATCGTTTCCTTTTATCTAGCTTGCTTCACTTTTTCTATTTCATATTCAGCGCTCCCATTTCACTACGTCTCCCAATTTCTGTCTCTTTCTGTTGTTGTTGTTCTTTCCCAAGCCTTTATCAAAAGTAGCAGAAAAGCTGTTGTATACATATGTGTATACAGTATGTATAATATAATGTATATTTTAGAAAATTTATGAATTTTTGCCTAGCTAGAAAAATTACGACATTTTGATTCCACTTGTTTGACTTCCTATGAATAGAATGCTAGATTTCTAATTTATATTCACTCAGAACTTTGATATAGTTCCATGTATTTGGCATCTAGTATTACCGCTAAAAGTCTAGCAAATTTATTATCTTAGTGATTTTAAAAAAGTTTGAATAAGGCTAATCCAATTCTGAGAATATAAAAAAGTACTACACTGTAAAAAAAAAAAAAAACCCAGGAAGTTAACAAGTGATATAGTATTATTAAGTACAGATTTTATTCAAATTTCACAAAATTTTATGCTAGTCTCCATTATTTGTTTTCATACATTATTCAAGACTCTATACTGTATTTAACTGCACTGAGCAGCTTCAGCTGCATGCAACAAATTCTGATAAACTCTCTTTTCATTTTTATTCTACTACAAATATTTTCAATGTTCCCTGTTATGGCTTCTTAGATACACCCATCATTTAAAAGTGGACATTTAATTTCCAAATACATGGGATTTTCTTTAAAGTATCTTTAATATTAATTTCTCTTTTGTTATTAATTTCTCATTTAAATGCTTTCTCTGCAATCACTTTCTGTGTTCTTCTCATTCTAACTTTACTGAGTCTTTCAATAGCTAAGTCAAAGATCTCTCTTCGTAAATATCACACTGCACCTGAAAATATGTGGATTATTTTCAGATATCTTTTGATGTTGATTTCCAACATAATTCCACAGTGATAAGAGAATAAACTGTGTATTATTTCAATACCTTTAGACCATGAAATTTTTGCACCTTGTTTTACGTCCCTGGATATGTTCCAGTGTCTCTGAGTTTACAGTCTCCAGGAATTTGAATAGAATTTGTATCCTACTCTTGTATGAAAATTGTATAAATCTTAATTATGTTGAATTGGTTCATAGTGCTTTTCAGGTCTACTATATATTTCTACTTCTCTGTATAGTCATTCTATTAATTTTTGAGAGTTTGATATTGAAACTCCAACTAAAAATCTTAATTTACTTAAAAAACAATTGTAATATATAATGGAACAACATGTAACCTTATTCTGTATGTTCCAAGTCTCCTGTAAATGGGTTATCATACTTTCATAACTTAAAAAAAATTTTTTTTAAACTGGACTTGTCACTAGGACTTGCCAACAGATCAGATCTACTTGTATGTGTTAAAGGGGAAAGAACCTAAATTGAAGTAGAGATCACATGCCCTAGTAAGGTGCCAAGCTGCAGAAAACAAGAAAGTATCATATTTCTACAAACAAGCTGGATGTTACATGCAAGTGTGCCATCAACACGACTCCCCGTTATGATGTGGAACAGGGGAGTGAGGATGTGTTTTTAAACACACACCTCTTGCTGTGTATTTTTAAACACCCACCTTGAGCAGATTTGGACATTCAGCCTCTGAAGCATCATCAGCAATGTGAACGAACCACTGTGCAGGACAACCTGGGCTGCGGGGGGCCGCCTGTACCCTGAAGACACTCAGCACCCCTCACCCCTCACCACTCACCTCTACACATCAGCGGAGCTCCCCAGACCCCACGACAATCAGGACACCCTCACAACCTCCATCCTCTAGGACCCACTTGCCCAGCACAGAGCAGAGGCTCCACAGAGGTGGAACGAGCTGGAGAACAGGAGAGTGACGGAGGACTGAATGGAACAGACTGACCTCGGTGACGAGGGGAACGCCCTCTGCATGTCAGGAGACGTCCCTAAACACTGTGGGAGGAAACCAGGAAAGGCCAACTGAATAAAACGTGGAAACACACAGTACCTTTGATCAGTGCTGCTGGAGGAACTCTGGGCCCTGCTGCCCCAGAGCAGCCTACTTCTGCCTCCGAGTGCATCAGCTCCTGCTCTCCTTCTCCACACACTTCAACTCCCAGTTGACTAGTGAATCCTGAGCACTTTCTGAGTTCCCCAGGTGGGGATGGAGCATGCATACCTTCTCCAGTTTCTGCAGCGCTGGAGGGCATATCTGGTTTTTTCTCTGACTTGGCTTCCTGCTCTTCAAGAGCCTAAGAAAGGCAGGGGAAAAAAAAAAAATCACTGAAAGCGGTTTGAGGCTTCAGATATGCAGCAAGAGATGCAGATCACAATTGAGGATCTGAGAGGTGAAACAGCCAGGGGCAAAGCCAGGGGAGGTGGGGGTAGATGGGGTGTCAGAGAACATGAAACAGCACCCTGCTTGACGCAAGAGATGGTGTCTCTGCCAGTGGTTCTCACTGCTTCCCCTGATCACAACGCCAGAAGGATCTCAGGAGCATGAGACATGAACCAAAAGCTTGAAGTCACTAAGAAGGGCTGCTGTTTTATGTATCTGCCTGCCTAGACTCCCATCCACACCCTAAGACACAGGGACCAGGGGCCTGGAGAGCGGGGGCAAACACTAATACAGAGAGAACCACTAATGCATGGAGGACCTAGGATGGCATAAACCAAGGGTTGCATGTTGGTACAGGCAGGATCAGGCTGTCCCTGGGCAAGACTGGGTCATGAGCCGTAGATAGAATGAGGTTACCCTTAGAGCCCTCTGTACTTCCTTTTCAAATGGATTCCACATAGTCAGTGAAAATGTGAAGAGACAGAATTATGTGTTGATGTGTCAAAAACTATCCAAGCCTGCATCAGCACACATTCCAAAACAAATACATGGGCGAACTGGGGCAGGCAACACTCCAACTGACATAGACCCCTAAACCACCTCCCCACCTTCCACCCTGGGCATGTCTTTCAGCTCAGCGCATCAAGTGCTTATTCATGACTATGTCAGAACATCCTGAGGCCAGAGCAAAAAGAACAGGAAAATATACATAATTGACCAAGTCACAAAGAGGCAGGGAACAAGCAGTCCCCAGTCACCCAGCCTCTGTGGCTATTCCCTGTCCCTAGCCTGACTCCCAGGACACAGTACTCACTCTTTTAGGGCCTGTGATGGAATTAATGGATGCACCAGAACAGGTATGTCTGGGGAGGTACTAAGGAGATGACAGGATGGGTGAGAGCGTTAGTTGCTAAATCGTGTCCTGCTGTTTGCAACCCCATGGAATGTAGCCTGCCAAGGCTCCTCTGTCCACAGGATTATCCAGGCAAAAATACTGGAGTGGATAGCCATTCCCTTCTTCGGGGGATCCTCCCAACTGAACCCAGGTCTCCCGCATTGCAGGCAGATCCTTTGCCATCTGGGCCACCAGGGAAGCCTCACAGGATGAGTACCTGGGGTTAAAAGAGGACTGACCACACAGGTTCAAGGCCAAAGACAGCCACTGACTCCATGTGTTTACCTGGGGGTAAGCCTTAACCCCCAAACCCTAGTCTCAAAGGCAACTGGCAAGTCTATGTAGAAATGACATCAGGCAATGCTGCTTTCTTATCACAAAACAAGGAAACACTTCTTTTTTAAATGGGGTGAATTAAAACTTAATTTTTATTCTTGTGAGTAATTTTGGATACAACTTCAGAACACTTATATTTCCCAGTCGTCTTATATATTAATTTTAGCCAAGTTCTAAAACTAAATAATCAGCATTCAATTAACATAAAAAGCTTTGTTATGTGGAGGGAACAAAAACATGATTAAAGATATAGCTAATATTTTGCCTGCTATTTAATTTCCTAACAACTACCTTTACACTCTGGATATTTAACACAAACCTGTCATTTTCAGCATTGAATATTTATTACAAATGATCAGTCTACCAGTGTCAGCTACAATATCACATAATAACATGCATCTGTTACAACTCAGAACAAGGATTGCTTCTGAACGGGATCACCGTCACCTGCACAGGTCTTGTATCCTGTAGAGCAAACTCAGGTTTCTGCAGCAGGTTTTACTGTCATCGTGCTAGAAGGCTGCAGATCACTGAGCAATGCCTGAACCCAGACCCAGAAGCTGCCTCGAGGTCGAATGAGTCTCTCAAAGCAAAGTCACCGTCTATAGCTATTACATAAAAATAGACTTTCAGAACTCTAAGATTTAATAAATAAATATTTCATTACACTACATATAATTTCACCTGTTAACCTAAATTGTAAAACTTTAGTGTGGACAACCTATATGATGATCACTACCTGCTTACATTTACCTAGACTTGTCCAACTGGCTATAAATGTGATGTTCCCACAATCCCTCCTTGTGTTCAATTAATTCACTAGAGCAGCTCACAGAACATACAACATTTTACTTACTAGCTTCCAGGTTTATTATAAGAGAACATAACTTACAGTTATATAAGAGAATATGTGGTACTTCTCTCTAATAATATAGCTATATATATATAAGAGAATACAACTCAGGGATAACCAGATGGAAGAGATGTACAGGGCAGGGTCTGAGGAAAGGGCACGGAGCTTCCATGCCACTCCAGGCAGGCCAGTCACCCAGCACCTCCAACCAGTTCCCCAACTGGAAAGATCTCCAAATCCAGCCCTCTGGGGTTTTAATGAAGGCTTGCTTTATTAAGTAGGCATGCCAGATGAAATCTTCGTCCTTGGGTGATGAAATTCTATCTTCAGGTCCTTTCCCCCACTGGAGGTCAAGGAGGTAGGACTGAAAGTGGGTGGGTCTCCTGGTAACTAGCCCCTATCCTTAAGTGCTTTCCTAAAGTCGCCATATTAACATAACAGCAACAACAAACACACACACACATTTATCTGCTCAATATTTAGGAAATCCCAAAGGTCTGGAGAGCTATGAGCCAAGAACCATGGACTGAGACCAAATATATTTCTTACTGTAAGTTATGACATCACAATTTCCGGAAGAACCTCAGCCTCATTCCCTTCCCAGTCTCCCTATGCACAACCCAACCAACAGGTCAGGGCAGGAAGGATAAAAAAAAGGATGCTGATACTTGGAACACAAGGCCATCCCACTGCAATGGATTCTTCTTTTACCAAGTGTTTTCCATAAAATGAAAATCTCTGATATACTAGAAAGTAACCTTCAGTTGGTCTTTGTTATAGCATACTCCACTACAGTCAATTATTAAAGCATCTAGATTTACTCATCCTAAATCTCCCAAAGTCATCAGTAAAAATGATCTCAAAAAGGTTATGAGAAATTACAAATCTGACTTAAGAAGTTGGAGGTTTTTATAATGAAAGAAATGTTCAGAATTCTGGCTCTATGTGGAGCACGCTCTCGCCTTTGCAGGAGCTTGGTGATCCTGCTGTGGTCTGAGTGTCCCCTCTGAGGATACACATGTTGCTGAGCTCTGCCTCTATGAAGCTGAAGGGAGAGGCGCTCACCCTGAGCAAGGCTGCTGGGCCAGGTCCATCCTCTGTCCAGATAGAACATCCACCCCTGGGGCCTGGGTGAAAAGCCATGGGAATGGCTGAGGGCTTCTGCATCTTTAAAAGTACCCTTAAGCAAAATGAGGAAATACCATAGGCCAGAAAATTATACACTAAACTCCTTGGAAGGAAAGTTATGACCAACCTAGACAGCATATTAAAAAGCAGAGACACTACTTTGTCAACAAAGGTCCGTCTAGTCAAGGCTATGGTTTTTCCAATAGTCATGTATGGTTGTGAGAGTTGGACTATAAAGAAAGCTGAACACAGAAGAATTGATGCTTTTGAACTGTGGTGTTGGAGAAGACTCTTGAGAGTCCCTTGGACTGCAAAGAGATCCAACCAGTCCATCCTAAAGGAAATCAGTCCTGGGTGTTCATTGGAAGGACTGATGTAGAAGCTGAAACTCCAATATTTTGGCCAACTAATGCGAAGAGCTGACTCATTTGAAAAGACCCTGATGCTGGGAAAGATTGAAAGCAGGAGGATAAGGGGACAACAGGGGATGAGATGGTTGGACGGCATCACCGACTCAATGGACATGAGTTTGGGTGAACTCTGGGAGCTGGTGATGGACAGGGAGGCTTGGCGTGCTGCAGTTCATGGGGTCGCAAAGAGTCGGACACGACTGAGCAATTGAACTGAACTGAACTGAAACTCCCTAAACCCAGCAAACAAAGGTAGTTCATACTCTGAAAAGCATGTTTCATTTTTAATTGTCAAAAAAAAAACCAACCCTATACGGAGAAAGCAATAATCTTTGCTATATAATATTTATGATTAAATCTTTTGGGCTTTCCAGGTAGCTCAGTGGTAAAGAATCTGCCTGCCAATGAAGGGGCTGCAAGAGCCACAGGAGATGCGGGTTTGATCCCTGTATTGGGAAGATCACCTGGAGGAGGAAATGGCAACCCACTCCAGTATTCTTGCCTGGAGAATTCCATGGACAGAGAAGCCTGGTAAGCTACAGTCCATGGGGTCACAGAGAGTCAGATGCACCTGAGCATGAATTAAAAAAAAAAAAAAGAAACTCCCTAAACTCAACAAACAGAGGTAGTTTATACTCTGAAGAGCATGTTTCATTTTAATTGTTTAATAAAACCCTATATGGAGTAAGTTATAAGCTTTGCTATATAATATTTATGGTTAAATCTTTCACTTAGTTATATAAAGCAAACATTTTACAAAAGTCAAAACTGATAACAGTATCAGTTTTCTAAACTGACTGTTTACTTTGTAAAGCCTAAACTGTCATGAAACTGGTGCTTTTTTTTTGGTGGTGCTTATTAATGGATGTGCTTGAGAAGACTGGGGGTTGGGAGGTTGCCAGGGAGTGTCACACAATCTGGTGAGTAAATCCATCATACCTGTGAGCACTAGCAACTAAACCGCCTGAAGCCCTTTTACTCAAAAGAACATTCTGCTTAATAATAATTTAAAAATATAAATCTGCTTTCTAGTGCTTGAGATTTGACCAAAAAAATAATAATAATGAAGATAGAACATTTTAAACCTAAGCTGGGCATGCTATCATAACACTCAAAGCTGATGTTTGGGCAATGGTGGGAGGGGAAAAATATCTTTGAAAAAGTACTAGTCTCAAGTGGCCAGGCCCCATTCAGGAAGAAGTTGTACACTGAAACAAAGGCTTAATTATATCTAAGTCTTAAGAAATCCCAGAAGAAGGTATAATTCATGTAAAATAACCCTAAAGGCAACTGCTTTAGATAAGAATTATAATACAATCAGTAAATTAATAGCAAATATCCAACATTAGAATATTAAAATTCAACATCAGTGATGCTGGCTCACGAGAAGTAAAGGGAACAATATTATACAAATGACTACAGCCAAAACATTATATAATAATCTTCATTCTGCTGGTGTCACAGTTTCCAATTCCATGTCCCTCCAAGTCCCGTTAGAAAAAAACAAAGTGCTATCTCTCAAAAAAAAAAAAAAAAATACTGTTCCCCAGATAACAAGTTTGCTGTCTAAACTCTCAAAGAGCATGAGTTATTATATTTTATACCACAATAAAGGGCACAAACCTTGATGAGAAAGGCTCTATCCCAAAAGTATTTTCTGAAGAGTTTAATATCTGCCTCCAGCAAATGCTCAGCTGTGTGGTTAAGCGTCAGGGTCAGGGTTTCTGATGAGTGAATATACCGCAGAGAGGCATCTTCGCTGAGCTGCACGCGGGAGAAACCTGGCGAACGCCTGCCCTGGAAGCTGAAACACCAAAAATCAAAAAGCACAATCCCAGTGCCCCTCATCGGCCCTGATATTATTACAAACCCAGTGGCCAAACAATTGCTTCCTCCTGAAGATAGATACATAAGGCCATATAAACACATCCTAATAAAGCCATCTTTGTTCTCTCACCTAGAGAAGTCATCAATTGAAAAGCTGTTCACATATATTATATACTTAAAAGAGTTACATAATTAATGCAACAGTACTGACTTGTAAACATAGTGCTTTACCTCAGTATTTCATTCTCCTTTTAATCTGAAAAGATGCCTCTGGCCTTAATGGCACCACATCTAGTAGAACAAATTGGCTGGCAGCTGACGGTTTATTAGGTGATTACAGTGGAAAACAGATATGATCTCTAGGGAGCATGGTGAGGTTTGGATGTTACAAACAAGCAAGATATTCATAATACACTAGTCCACTGCTGTAAATCACTTCCTCATGCAAATGAGAACACGCGTAAATTTGATCACGTTGAGTTCATGAAATCACTCATAGACAAAGGAACAATATGCTCAGACTAAACTCTGAGCATCAGCTTATTTTCTGTTGTGGCAGAGAACAACTGCATGCTCATTATTATTAGCTCCACGTAGGCTTCTCGGTCAGTGTCACAATATTCTGGATGGTCTACAGGTCGATGAAGAGGGCTCAGGGGGCAGATGCTAGTGCTCCCAGGTAAGAGCCCACCTCAGCGTGTTGCCACAGCCCACGGGTGCCCCCAGATTCTTCAGTTCACAGAACTTGCTCTACGCCTCTCTCTTCTTCCATTACATCACTTTGTTAATGAACATTTGCATATTTGCAAAATTACAGTATAATTCCAACCACATAAATGTTGTCTCCATCTCATGGAATGACAGATCCATTAAGAACACTCATACTCTAAGATTTGGGGCATCTCCCCCCACTCTTGACATAATTACTGGCAGGGACTTTAGAATCTTCTAGAAAATAACTCCCCATGCTAACAGCAAGCCCCTGAAGTGAATAATTCAGCCTAAGCAATAAGAGTCTTGTAATTAACTTAGAAAATGGACGCTCCATCACATAATCGGAATTTAGCTTACAGTCTACTTCTAATCCCATCATGAATGAATTTATTAGATGAGAAAACCTATTTAATTTTAATTTTATTTACATATAGCTGATTTACAATGTTGTGTTAGTTTCAGGTATATAGCAAAGTGCTCCAGTTATACATGTATTTATTCTTTTTTAGATTCTTTTCTCTTATAGGTTATCACAGAATGCTGCTGCTACTGCTAAATCACCTCAGTCGTGTCTGACTCTGTGCGACCCCATAGATGGCAGCCCACCAGGCTCCGCCGTCCCTGGGATTCTCCAGGCAAGAACACTGGAGTGGGTTGCCACCTCCCTCTCCAGTGCATGAAAGGGAAAAGTGAAAGTGAAGTTGCTCAGTCGGGTCCGACTCTTAGCGACCCCATGGGCTGCAGCCTACCAGGCTCCTCCGTCCATGGGATTTTCCAAGCAAGAGTACTGGAGTGGGTTGCCATTGCCTTCTCCATATCACAGAATATATCTGTGCTATATGGTAGGTCCTCATTGGTCACCTCTCTTATATATAATAGTAAGTGTATGTTCACCCCAAGCTCTTGCTCACCACAACGTTTCCCCTTTGATAACCATAAATTTGTTTTCGATATCTGTAAATCTGTTTCTGCTTTGTAAATAAGTTTGTTTTTATCATTTTAAATTAGATTCCACATATGGATGATATGATATTTGTCTTTGTCTGATTTACTTCACTTAGGATGATAACCTCTAGGTCCATCCATGTTGTGGCAAAAGGCATCATTTCATTCTTTTTTATGTTAGAGTAATATTCCATTGTGCATGTGTGTGTATACACACATTTATATATATACACACACATATATATTTATATATATACCCCATACGTTCTTTGTCCATTCTTCTGTCAATGGATATGTATGTTGCTTCCATATCTTGCCTACTGTAAACAGTGCTGCTCTGAACACTCAGGTGCATATATCTTTTTAGCTTATGTTTTTCTCGGGATATATGCCCAGGAATAGAATTGCTAGATCATATGCTAACTCTATTTTCACTTTTTTAAGGAACTTCCACACTGTTCTCCATAGTAGTTGTACCAATTTACATTCCCACCAACAGTGTAGAAACGATCCTTTTTCTCGACACCCTATCCAACATTTATTGTTTGTGGACATTTGATAATGGCCATTCTGACCAGTATGAAGTGGTACCTCATTGTACATTTTATTTGCATTTCTCTGATAATTACTGATGTTGAGCATCTCTTCACGTGCTTTTTGGACATCTGTATGTTTTCTTTGGAGAAATGTCTATTTAAATCTTCTGCCCATTTTTTGATCAGGTTGTTTGCTTTTATTGACATAGAGGATGGATAAACTGTTAAAATCTATATCATCTTCTGGTCTTAGACACAACAGAAAGATACAAAGCTACCAAACATAAAGAAGTGACGCACCAGGTCCTCAGTGTAACCCTGAACTATCCACAATGACAAAGTCAAGGGAATGGTCCTGCCTTGCCCTTTTCAGGTAAAGAAAGTGTGGTCATGGTACAGCAAAGACAAGGGCAATTCCATTAGGATGGGGCTCTTTCCTTAGTTGGTGTTTATTTGACCAAGTGAGAACAAAAATGGAAATTTGTGACTTCAACATCTACTCGGGTAGCATACGACCATAAATTAATTACAATGAGTTCCCATGGGCCAAATAAAAAGAACTAGTCCATGAAGACAAACCATGTAACAACACTGATAATATTTAATATTTACGTAATACTTTGTAATGTTCATTGCTGCTTCCCATTTATTACTACATGCTAAGTCAAGGAAATCATTGTATAGGATTCCTCTAATCATAAGTAAATATTAATAATAATGACCAATCTGAACCATTCTAAGTAACAAACATTGAAAGTGTAGGTATCATCCTCAACATAGAGACCTTTACATTTGACAAATTATTTCACTTCCATTATTTCTAGATCCTACCATCCAGCCAATTGGCTACATAGTATTTTAGGGTTTGTTATTCGTTGATTCAACAAAAACTTACTGTCTTTCAATGAATGTATATGCTGAACACAGCAGGTAAAATTGAAACAAGTTTCAGTCCCCAAATGATTTAGAATGGAGACATATATGAAATAAATGATGATTATATATAAAATCATAAATTATGATATATATTATAAATTAATGATAATTATAGTCACAATTAACACTTTAATCATAATCATAAAAGATCAGAATGTGGAAGGCCTCTGAAGAAGCGACATTTAAACTAATGAAAGATGAGTCAGGGTTAGGCTAGTGTTTCCCAACATTTTTTCTTATTGTAGCCACCAACCCCACCATGGAGCCTTTTAAGAGACTTTTCCTGACTCCCTCTCCCCCATGAAATGTGAATACCAAATATAACTCTCTATCTGTTTATATATGATGTGTATATCTATACTTTATACATGGAAACTAATGGTAAAATATAAACCAAATGTTAGCTTGTGGCTTGGTTATCTTTAATTTTTCCATAATGCTTGGAAGACTTTACAGAGGTAGATTGAGAGAGAATCTATCAAGCAGCCAAACTCACTTTGTGATGTCTTCAACCAGCTTGGAGTGTCCACCATGTAAAGCTAAGTCTAATGGTGTGGCACCCTCCTCGTTGGGTAAAGTCAGGGCCTGGGCTCCCCCAGGGAGACACAGGAGGAGCTGGGAAAGCTTAGCGAGGCCCCATCTCACAGCCAGGTGCAGAAGAGACTCTCTATGCAGAGAAACTGCAAAGCAAAAACATGCGGCATTATTAATAGTTCCTCCATTTAAAAAGTTTACCTTACATATTTTCTCCAAGAGATTGTCAGAGTAAGAACAGTACAGTAAGCATGCAAGAGCTGGCAAGAACGATCAAAAACATCTGATCCAAACACCTCATTCTGCAGATGTGGAAAGGTCAGTGACTTGTGCCAGGTCAGGCAGGCACTGGAGCCAGCTTTGCTCATCACTGGTACAATGTTGTTCTACCCACCACAGTGCACGTTCGTATCATCTTTCACTCATGTTCAGTGAAGTCATCTGGGGAAAACAAGTGCTAGGAGAGTACCACCTTTTGGAAATAGACATCATCAATCTCCTAAGGTATTCTCTAAGGAGATGCTGCTACCCTAGCAGGACAGCCTTCATTTCCACCTTTTGTCCTCAGAGGTGCTCCTCCCCACTCAGCAGCTGAGGCAGAAATGGCATCTAAGTCCATGGCCTCTCTCAGACTTCACGGAGGTACTTTAAGCCATCTATTAGATTCTTGGGATTATTTCAATATTGCCAAAGCTACATACACCTGTGTGTGTGTGTGTGTGTGTGTGTGTGTGTACTCAGTTGTGCTCAATCGTGTCCGACTCTTTGCAACCCCATCGACTGTAGTCCACAGCGCCTCTGCTCACCAGTACTTTCTTGAAGAAGCCTGACCTGTGCCTCTTCACATGCCCCTTGACCTGGGGGTTCCTGCCTGGTCTATGTCTGGGTTTTCACTCTTTGTGTTTGCCAGTGTGTCTTATGGCTGTTTCCTGACTGTGTCCTCTATGCCATCCAGCCATCTCATCCTCTGTCGTCCCCTTCTCCTGTCACCTTCAATCTTTCCCAGCATCAGGGTTTTTTCAAATGAGTCAGTTCTTCCCATTAGGTGGCCAAAGGATTGGAGTTTCAGCTTCAACATCAGTCCTTCCAATGAATAGTCAGGACTGATTTCCTTTAGGATGGGCTGATTGGATCTCCTTGCTGTCTAAGGGACTCTCAAGAGTCTTCTCCAACACCACAGTTCAAAAGCATCAATTCTTCAGCACTCAGCTTTCTGTATAGACCAACTCTCACAACCGCACATGACTACTGGAAAAACAATAGCCTTGACTAGACAGAATTTTGTTGGCAAAGTAATATCTCTGCTATTTAATATGCTGTCTAGGTTGGTCACAGCTTTTCTTCCAAGGAGCAAGTCTCTTAATTTCATGGCTGCAGTCACCATCTGCAGTGATTTTGGAGCCCAAAAAAATAAAGTCTCTCACTGTTTCCACTGTTTCCCCACCTATTTGCCATGAAGTGATGGGACCAGATGCCATGATCTTAGTTTTCTGAATGTTGAGCTTTAAGCCAACTTTTTCACTCTCCTCTTTCACTTTCATCAAGAGGCTCTTTAGTTCTTCGCTTTCTGCCATAAGGGCAGTAATGCTTTTAAGTAATGCTCAAAATTCTCCAAGCCAGGCTTCAACAGTACATGAACCATGAACTTCCAGATGTTCAAGCTGGTTTTACAAAAGGCAGAGGAACCAGAGATCAAATTGCCAACATCCGCTGGATCATCGAAAAAGCAAGAGAGTTCCAGAAAAACATCCATTTCTGCTTTATTGACTATGCCAAAGCCTTTGACTGTGTGGATCACCACAAACTGTGGAAAATTCTGAAAGAGATGGGAATACCAGACCACCTGACCTGCCTCTTGAGAAATCTGTATGCAGGTCAGGAAGCAACAGTTAGAACTGGACATGGAACAACAGACTGGTTCCAAATAGGGAAAGGAGTACATCAAGGCTATATATTGTCACCCTGCTTATTTAACTTACATGCAGAGTACATCATGAGAAATGCTGGGCTGGAAGAAGCACAAGCTGGAATCAAGATTGCTGGGGGAAATACCAATAACCTCAGATATGCAGATGACACCACCCTTATGGCAGAAAGTGAAGAAGAACTAAAGAGCCTCCAAGGTGGCTCAGTGGTAAAAAAAAAAAAAAAAGAAAAAGAAAAATCCTCCTGCAATCTAGGAGATCGGGGTTCAATCCCTGGACCAGGAAGATTGCCTGTAGAAGGAAATGGCAATCCACTCCAGTATTCTTGCCTGAAAAATCTCAAGGACAGAGAAGCCTGCTAAAGTCATTCAGTATTTATTGAGTTGAATGACAAGTGCCTGTTAACAATCTCAATCATGTGTGTATGTTTAATTCCTCTAATTTGTATAGAGTTTGTACACTGTGTTTCTACTATGACTCAGTACCTGGAACACAGCTGGCCCATGATAAACATTACACTGGAAACATGTAAAAGAATAATATACTTGCTTATATTTATATACTTACTTATGGGGAGGAGCACCTCTGAGGACAAGAATATACTTGCTTATATCTAGAAAAGCTAAGCCTATGAACTCCATAGACATCAAGACACACCTGAAAACAAATGCAGTCTTAACAACTGGACACGAAAATGCTAACATTCAAGATCTGTTGGAATAAGGACACAGTAAGGATCTGAGTTGCACATACCCTCCAGTTAAGTAATATTACTGATTGTTTGTAATCTGAAAGAGATCCAGAGGATGCTGCCTCACCCTGGAGTGGAAAGTCCCAGAGGATAGGACCTTAGCTGTCTTTAATCCTAGCACAGTGCCTGGCGAGTAATATGCTCTACAAATATTTGCTTGTTGAATGAGTAAATGATCAATGGCTCTTTCCCTCGTGAGTACCCATGATAGCAGCTTTTAATACATGGCTACACATGCTCTTTGAAGCATCTATCATCCTTAGTTCTTCCTCTGATATCAACACCTCTTGACTAAGATCTATGAACCCAAACTACATACTCCCACACAGTTGGGACACTGAACACAAAATCTACCAATTTCTCCACCCAGCTTACTGTCTACACTGACATGATTTTGCTACTCCATTGTCTTCATTAGCATAACGTCACTAGTCCTGGAAGACTCTGGCCTAGGCAAAGATTGAATATTCATCATACGACCTTCCTTCAAGGCGTATCAATGCTTGATTAGAAAGCATTGACAGTTTAAGCCCTAAAGCCAATATTTAACCACTATACCATGGTCTTGATCTAATCCTAATCAAACTCCCTTCCCTGCCACCCCCTTGCCATCACTCCTCCTCTGCATTTGAAAACCCTCATTAAAACAAACTTCCAGTTCTCAATAAATTCCAACCATATCCTCCCTCTTCAAGATGATGCTAAGGCCCACTGGAAGTGGGGTTCTCCTTCATCAGGCCCTAAACCCAGCCTGGCCTTACCAGCAGGCTGTGCTGTCGGAGCCAGTATCCATCAAGACTCTAATTTGAAACAATCAGAAGGGAATACTCCATTGCACATGGGTGCAAAAGAAAACGGTTTAGCTTCCATTTTTTATTGGTTTACACTATTTCTACCCGTAGATAAATGAGCATAAAGCCTTATAGTTCAAATTTGCAAATGTCACAGACTTCACTGTACGTGTGCTCCATCTTCCACCTGTGTGACACAGCACAGACGCTCCCTCCCACTCCAAGTGAAAGACATCTGAAACATCTAAAAACAGACAAAGCAGTGCACCCCCACCAGACAAGCTTAATATACTTGCTGTCTTTCAAAGACTACCAAAGGACTTATCTTTATTTTATCCTTTAACTTTTTGACTTTTAAACCCACTTAATTAGAAGTTAAGGTTTTTTACTCTTAACTGATTCCTAACAAGGCACGTTTGGTAACACTGACACTTTTTTCCTTCTTAAATAATAATCAGGAAGAGACTTGTTAGGAGCAGGTGACAACACATAAATACACACAAGTACACTGCCCAGGGTGCCAGTCAGCATGCAGTTATAACCAGCCACACTCGGATGGGATCTCTCAGTCACAGATCTCAGTCTGAACCTGGTGAGAAATGCCCATGCTTATACGAGATATCATTTTTTTCCAAGAAAAATATGACCAAACGGGAGCATTTTCGTGTTCCCTTTTAAAATCATAGCACTGATAAAGGCAGTGTGGTGTCAACCATTTAAATGGTACTTCCTGTAGTGCCTGGAACAAGGCCCTAAAATACCCTCAAACCTGCCTGTGGTTCACTGTGCCCAACCTGACTGAGGTGTGAGTGTGGAGAGAACCTGCTTCCTCCACCAACAGAATCTGCCAGGCCTGTTCGCTAGACCAGCTCCCTGTTCTCTCCTTTCCAGCTCCATCTGTTACCAACCGGAGCTCCTGGCCTTCCCCAATCAACAGAAACTGACTAAAAGACAAGAGATTCAGGCAAGGCTTTATTGGGGCCCCTGCTGCAGCAGAGGGGAGCAAGAACAAACAACAGGTTCCCTTGCTTGCTCCTTAGCCCTGAGTGAGGTAGAGCTTGTTCCTTATACAGGGCGAGGGTGGGGATGTGTTCAGAGGCTGGCCGGATGGGTGGCTTAGGTGGTTTGCCCAACCCTCAGGTGGCATTGAGTGCAGGAGGCAGGCACAGTATTCTGCTTTTGCTCCAGGCTCTTCAAAAGTGGCAGTTGGGTTTTTTGGTCTCTGTGTATCTTTTGTTCAGAAACTGTCCCAAATGCGCACGCATCCAGTTACTTTTAGTCCCGGACAGTTTCTTTGCATTTTGTTGCTCGAGGAGACATGTGTCCAGGTGTAAGCATTGCAGCAAACAGTCCCAGGATGTCTCACACCCTCACACCCAGCTCAGTGGGCAAGGACAACAGACCTGGGGGACTGAGTGCTCACTGAAGCCACTGTCTCTCTCTGAATCTACCTGCTTCCTGGGAAAATGGGAAGGCAGGGGGAGAGAAGAGCTTCTGATGTTTGAAGGAAACAAAAAGCTGCCCCAAATGTGTTAAGAACAAGCTTTCACGCTCAATATAGATGTTCAGAGCCCATAATCAAGCAAAGAGCTTGAAATAGGAAACATCATGACATATATAAATAATTCTGCTTGTTACAGAGTTTCAGATTTTTAACAGTAGTCAGGAAAACAAGCTGTGGAAAGGGGTTCTGCAATTTGGTAGACATGGGAGAGTTTAATTAAAATGAAGGGTTTTTTTTTTTTTAACCAGATAAATTTGTCTTTTCCTGTTTAGCTGGTGCCCAGAGTTATTTGAACTAATACAACTAAAACAGAATTACTAATAATTGCTCTAGTGGAAAACATTAAAAGGTGTGACCTGTAACATCCTGGGAGCAAGATCACTCAGACACAAAAAGGAACAGCAGGCTGCGACATTCAATCAACAGTCCCACCGCGGCATAAAGGGGGGCACATCTGCCCCAGACAAGGTGAGAGGCACAAAGCCCACCCTTCCCTCTCTGCCACATCTCAGTTTCTCTTCCTGGCAAATGAGCCTGTCACAACAAGGACCCAAGGTCCTAGGAAGATTCATCCTTGCCTTGGCTTTTTGGGGATCAGGGATCTATGAAATACAGCACAGGTTACAGATAACAGATCTGCAGCACAGATCGCACAGCAGAGCACCTGAGGCACAAGAGCACAGGTGACCAGCTTGCTTGTTACTAAAGGAGGGAGCTTTTACAGACTGTTCACTCCAAACTCGGGGCCATGGTCACCCTCCACGAGGTCTAAGGTAGCAGGAGATTCAGGCTGGAAGAATGAAAAATACATTATCATGCCCTTAGGAACTCATGTGCACTGCTAGAGGCAATGTGAATTGGCACACTCACTTTGGAAAACACAGTGGCAAAACCTAATAAATTTGAAGACACTAACATCGTATGGCTAAGCGATTCCACTCCTACGTTGAAACCCCAGTGAGGACTGTGCTTTGTAAGCACCAGGAAGCATGCATAAAAATGTACATGATCAAAAACAGAAGTGATCTTAATGTCCATCCATAATAGGATACATTACACTATAATCAAACACTAGTGTTCTAACAATAAAAATGAATTGCACGCTAATAGAGAAGAAACTAAGAAATATAATACTGAGGGGGAAGTCACAAAAGAATACACAAAATAAGTTTTAATTAATATAAGTTTTTAAAAAAGTGAAAACTAAACCATATATACAAATACACGGGTGGTAAAACTATGAGAAAAAATAAGATAACGGTAACTCTAATAATACCTCTGAGGGCAAAGAGATGAATGTGGCTAGGAAAGAAGGAGGGGCACTGGTATTACTGGGGTTCAATGACATCCATAGGTCTCGTCCTCTCTCTCCCCATTCACCCCACATAGCTGTGTTCACGGCCTTCCTCAGAACAATTAAAATTCTGGGGTGGGGCTCAAGCATCTATCTCTTCTAAAGATTCCACAGGGATCCTATAACCATTCAAATCCAGGGTTGAGATCTGCTACTTTAAATAAATATCTAGCAAACAAAATCCAGATCTATGCCTCCTGTTTATACCACTGTCTTCCCGATCATCTCTGGGAAGGAAATCCAAAAAAGAGGGGATATATGTATACATACGGCTGATTCACTTTGGTGTACAGCAGAAAATAACATAACATTGCGAAGCAACTATACTCCAATAAAAAAAGACTTTTCAAGAACTCATTAACTAAAAAATTTCACCAATGAATGAGACCAAAAAGTACTTCTGACTTTTACAAGCTATTTTTAACCTACATCACTTGCTGCTACACCAAGATACAGCCTTAAACATTAAGCAAAATATTAAACCTGTGGTGGGGACAGTAACCTAGGAGCAAATAATATTTTTGAACAAGTCCTTCAATTGTGTAGGGTTCAGAAGTCCTTCTCTTTTCTAGAGTTTACCAATGTTTCATAACTCCTGAGTAGAGCCACTAAAATGTATTCAATCTTATAAGATTATGAACAAAATGTATTTTTTAATTCACATAAATCCTATCAATTAAAATAAGTTCTACTCTGGTTTCCAAAGCTACATATATATTCACAGAGGTTTCAATTTGTGCATCTAAGTCACTGAGCAGACAAACATTGAATCAAATGACTACTATATGCCAGGACCCATGGACACAAAGCAGAAGCATATAGCCAGCCCATTTTAGTTTGCAATAAAATAAATATCTTGCCCATGAAATCCTATCTGGTAACTACAGCTCTAGGAAAGTGTGAACAGAAATAAGTAAACTATCTGACCTACAAGGTTAATTATAGGTTAATCAACCTACATCATGTATCATGATTTGAAAATGTATAGATGTTAATAAAATGATGAGCAGAAAAAGAATAAAAAACTATTAGCAAAAATTACATGGAGAATGGGAAAGGGTATTTGGCATGAGCATCACACACAATCTCTGATATTTTTCAGGACTCTCAATGAGAAAGGGAGGAGAGACTGCATATTATGGCATCTTCCATTTGGGTGGTCTAATCAGGGCTTTGGTGTGTGCATAAACCAATTCACCTTCCACACAGAAGATCGGAGCTTAGTGAGTCTAGGATAGGAACTGCAAATATAAACACACTCATGGGAAAGATATGGAAACACGACGTCCCATGGCGCACAATACCAGCATGGAAGGCAGGGCGGGATCACAACGCCAAAAGGCAGACGAGGACTAAAACAGCATAATGGCAGATTTTAGCTTCCTAAAACATCTGCTCCGCATCAGACACATTTGAGATACTCAGATCATAACAACCCCTGGCTGAAACTCTGGGAAAACACCAACTACACACACAATCATTCCAGAAAATTCACATTTTGATATACACTCCTGGAATGCACTTCATGGGTTTTGTATCTCGTATAGGTTGACTATATGTACGTTGTGGAACTAGTGCTAAGTCAGCAGAAACACTGCTGCTGCTGCTGAGTCAAGTCAGTCGTATCCGACTCTGTGCGACCCCAATAGACGGCAGCCCACCAGGCTCTGCTGTCCCTAGGATTCTCCAGGCAAGAACACTGGAGTGGGTTGCCATTTCCTTCTCCAGTGCATGAAAGGGAAAAGTGAAAGTGAATTCGCTCAGTCGTGTCCGACTCTTGGCGACTCCATGGACTGCAGCCTACCAGGCTCCTCCGTCCATGGGATTTTCCAGGCAGAAACACTGAAACATCCTTATCAGAACTCAAAAATGGCAATCCAATTTCTGGCTTTCACAATCTGGGGACATTCCCAGACTGACTTGTACAATATGGGCATCGACACAAGATATGAAGACTCCAGACACAACACTGTCTAGTGCAAAGGGATCAGATTAAAGAGTTGAAAGACCTAGAGTGGAACACCTACAGTGATGCAGCTCTGGAAAGACCACTGAATTCTCAAATTTTAAGTTGCTTCATCTGTAAAAGGAAAGGGGTATCTGCCCAGCCTAGTATCCAAGATTGTCAGGGGGCTGTAACGAAAATAACATATGAGACAGGGTTCTCTAGAGCTAAGAAAGCCTATATTGGGGGACTTACCAGTCATACATATTTGTCTGGTCTTTTTAATACCAAAATATAATAAATACTCACTAAATAGATCTATGTATATTCAAAAGCAGTTTCCCTTTGGTTATAATTAAACATCATAATTTAAAGGAACTAGTTATCTGCTTAAGAGGCACTATAATTGCATCAGTGTAAGACACCAGATGTGCCATTAAGACAAATGTGTTTCAACCCCATGGCTTGGACAACAGGCGGTCATCAGGTGCCATAAGCAGCAATTATGTCATACTTGCTTTTCCAGCCTGTGCAACAGACTTTTTACATTTGTTAATATTTCTTCAAGGCTCTGATTTCCATCTACCATTCATTCATTCAGTTGATATTTGTTGACAGCCTACGATGCACTGGGCATTCTTCTGCTCTCCCCTCACACCACAGGGGAGCCTATGGAATTCCCGGGCACCCTTCCAAGTGACCCTCCAGGAACCCTGTTCTATTTGGAAGACAAATGAAGATACACCACAATCTAATTCTATTACTGACAAGAAGGAAAAGCATAGACTCATTATATCTTGAAATGGCCTTTTGAAGTTTGCATTGAGATTCTGAATTTAAGCACAACCAGGAAACTGGCCACACATCTGCCTTGCCCTGGAAGCCACAGAGCCAAGCCTGCATGGAGAAATATTCAACTTCATGGCTATGAACTGCAACTTTAGTGGGAGATCTTATCCCCTCCTTCAGCACAGGGGCACACTTAGGAAGGGATATTCTGGTGAGAGAAGCAGAAGATAAATGGGGTAACCCAAACAGAATATTAATATATAAAATGAAGTCTACCTGGGATGAGAGTGAGGATGGAAAGTCGGAAAAAGTTAATTAGAAGTCCAGATGGCAGCTGTTAGGCATGAATGAAAATCAGTCACCACATCTACTTTTATCTCCTCCTTGCTAGGTGCCAATGACTACAAGGGCTTTACACTTCTTGTTTCCCTGTAACATTTATTATGCAATTCACATGTGTTATCTTTTATCTCATCAACTCCTGCCTAGCACTGCACAAGGTAGGGGCAGAAACAGAAGCTTGACACAATTATGCAGTTGCCCAAACTCACGCAGGTAGTAAATGGAGCATCAAGAATCTGAACCCAGGTTCTTCAACTTCTAAAACTCAAGTTCCTAACTATTATGCTTCCCACTGTTGTTGCTGTTCAGACACTCAGTCCTGTCCAACTCTCTGCAACCCCATGGACTGCAACACGCCACGCTTCTCTGTCCTTCACCATCTCCCAGAGCTTGCTCAAACTCCTGTCCATCGAGTCAGTGATGCCATCCAACCATCTCATCCTCTGTCTCCCCTTCTCCTCCTGCCCTCAGTCTTTCCCAGAATCAGGATCTTTTCCAATGAGTTGGCTCTTCAGCAAAGATAATGAGATAAAAGAAGACAAACCCAAGGAAAGAAGAGCAGAAAGACAGAACTTGAATACATCAACAGATTGAGAGTGGGGAAGGGCAAGCAGCAGGAAACTAAGCCTCCCAACCCTAAGAGCTCAGGCATGCACCCCACTCTCCAGAAGGCCGTCTGTCTCCACACACATGTATGTGTGCACACATACACTCTCTCATGACAAATCTGCAAAACAAAAGCTGCTAGAGGTATGGGGAAGAGAAAGTGGGCATGTAAGAATCACTATGAAATAAAACCTGGGGTAGAAAGACAGAAGATCTGAGGGCTATACAGACTTGTGCCCACATCATGACCCATATTTGAAAGAATCAAGACAAAGCCTTGTAAAGTTCACTAGGGCCCAGCAAAGGGGCCGCTGTTCCAGGACACAGGTTTGACCACTTCCCTAAGATCACCGCACCACTTCCGGCTTGCTGCCTGCCCCCGTATGCCAGGCCTCACCCACCCATCTTCAACCATCAGCCTTTTTAAGCTCCAAGCATTTGGAAGTTTTTAACCAATATTTGATTTAATTTTTAAATAAAGTAGCACAAGGAAAGTTGAAAGTGAAAGTGTTAGTCGCTCAGTCGTGTCCAACTCTTTGTGACCCCCTGGACTGTAGCCCGCCAGACTCTTCTTCCCATGGGATTCTCCAGACAAGAATACTGGAGTGGGTAGCCATTCCTTTCCCTAGGGGATCTTCCTGACCCAGGGATCAAACCAGGGTCTCCTGCATTGCAGGCAGATTCTTTAATGTCTAAGCCAAAAAGTTGCCAGTATTCAAATTCTATTAAAGAAATCTATGAAAATAGTAAAAAGCTTAACTTTTTTACTCAAGGTAAGTATTAAGAGAATACTTGGCTACAGTCATTTTCAAATTCAGTTTTAGTCTCCTGTGTGCAACCTCAAACTGCCCCATACATTTGAAGGGTTCCCAAAAGAGAAAGGCCAGGAATGAAACGCTGCCACCCCAAGATAAATTTCAAAACCTTCCACTGCCTTGCATCCTTTGGGAAGCACGGTAAGGATGGGCGTTTGAAAATAAAAGCTTCCACTTGCATTGTTTTTTCCTTGAATATTTTGAGAGTAGGAGACCATGACCAGAAAATCACCTGAAGAGAGCCCTGCTCTCTATTTCTCAGGACTGAGAACACATGTATCATTCTCTACTCTAGTCTCAGGACCACTGGTGTCCTGCAGGAAGCTTAATTTTTAAGGAAAAGTTTAATTTAAGCTGCTTTTTCTTCTTTAAAATACAGTGACTTAAACAGAGAATGGGCTTAATAAGAGTTGACTGATTCAACTGCAGGAAAAGTCCAAATGACTCAAAGGGGAGAAGGGCCTTTCTTTAAGAGGTCAATTCTGTGTTAAATTCCTTACTGTCAAAAAAAATTTATTCCTTAAAAACGACGAGCTAAAAAAAAAGAGATGAAAGGCAGAGAAACCAGTTTTAGGTTAAGGGTTTTAAAACTTCACAAATGATGCACATTTGTGTGCATGTGCATGGCTGAGTATTATGAAACAATTTTACCCATTTACCTAGGACCTGTCTTAAAGATCATTCTCTCCACCACTAGCAGTTATCCAGTGTGTTACCTCAGCAACTGAAGGAATATAATACCAGCTTTAAATGTCAGACGAGCAAGTGTGGAGATGCCTGTTCCACCAGGTACTATCAGAAATGCCAGAAGGCTAGAAAGTAATACTGAGTGTACACACAATTGCTTGAAAAATGTCAAGATTTCCAGGAAAAACATATATCCCAGAATTAGTCAACACCCATAATGCATGAATTTTAAAACCCTTCCAAAAATATTTTTAAAATCTAAAAACTTGTATTCTGTGATAAATCTGTCCTTTATAAGTTTCCTGCCCACTGGTAGGACATCAGCTGATGTTATCGCAAACTTTCTGTCCAGGACAAAGCTTTGGGGCAGAAAGACAAAGCTGACATTTCACAAAGTCTGTGGGACAGCAAGCAAGTCTTCTAATTCAGCCCCTTTACTAATAAAACCTGGTACCCAGGTGGGAGCCCACCAACAGGGCCTTGCTCCTGAGCCTCACTTTGGTTTCTTTCCATTTCTAGAGCTGGCAGCCTGTATTCAAACACTAGACAAGCTCTGTTTCAAGTGTTAAACAAGCCTTGCTTCTTACTGGATACAGATCTCTTTCTTCTATTCAAGGAAAGATAAACAGATATCTCCCTCTGCCAAACACCACTGGCCCTCAAATTCCCTTCTCTTGTTGCCTAGAAAGAGGGGATGTTCCGGGTATGTGACCTGAAGCAAGATGTAGGTGTCACAGAAAATTGGCAGTTCCCACTGAGTCTTTCATAATGAACTGCTAATTCTCACTTAACAGCATTTCCTGCAGGTAAGCAATATTATATGATGGTTCTTTAAACTCCTTAGAAGAACACTAAACAATTAAGACACATGTGACAGTGGTAAAGAACCCACCCACCAGTGCATGAGATGGGGGTTCTATCCCTGGGTCCGGAAGATTCCCCTGGAGAAGGAAATGGCAACCCACTCCAGTATTCTTGCCTGGAAAATCCCATCGGCAGTAGGAGCCTGGTGGGCTACAGTCCATGAGGTTGCAAAAGAGTCAGACATGACTGAGCAGCTAAACAACAATGGTTGCTGAATAACCCCTACTCTATTATAAACTTTCTTCCTAAGCCCTTTTGGTTGTCTGCATTTCTTTTCCTTTTATCCCCCATTAAGTTGTAAAATAGAGAAAAACAAACATTCTCCTTCAAAGGGAATTTATAAGGACACTATTAATAAGGCAGAGCACCATGCTAACCGCTCTTCTTCTTAGTAACAGCAGTACCCCACCATTAAACTTGTGGCCCCATTGAAGTTTCTATTGCTCCTTTAAGTCACCATTCATTACACTGTAACTTGTTTTCACAGACAGATACTATTAGGTTGGCCAAAAAGCTCACTTGTAAACTTACAGGAAATACCCAAATGAATTTTTGGCCAACCCAATACTTGGCCTGGCCCTTGCAACATGTATTCTGCAACCAATGTACCATTTCTCTAATTTCTAGATTTAAGTCTGTTCTGCTTATTATAACTCCACTGGTGGTATAACTCCACTTGCAAGGAAAGGTACATACTGTTGATCTGATCTTTGGAATTAATCATTAAAATAATAGTCTTTGGAATTGTTATTAAAACAAAAAATTCCCTAAGCCACTGTCAGTGGGTCCTACCCATTTCATCCATTGTTTCTCTTTGGAGACAGCTCTCCAGCCAACCAAAAAACTACAGAATGAGAAACAAGCTCTCAAAATACACTGTCTATGTTTATACCCAAGACAGCCCTGCAAAAAAAAAAAAGCCACAAAAGCTCAATCAGCTTACCCTGAAAACTTCTTCCACTTACAGAATCAGCTGTAAAGGTAGGGACTAAGTTTAACTCTTCAAACTTAATAAAGCAGTCTGACATATTTTCTTCGCTTCATTAAAAATTTTAATGTATATGTCCTACAGATTCAATTCATGGTGCCACCCTTTTTAAATGTTCTTACCACAGGGAAAAAAGAGAAATGGTAATTATGTGATGAGAATGAGGTGTTAATGCTATAGAGGTAATCATATGCAATATATCAAGGCATCAAATCAATATGTGTACACATCAAACATATCTAACAATATACGTCAATTATATCCCAACAAAGCTGAAAAAAACAGCTTGTTATGTTTTCACAATTGGTATAATTGATGAAGAGTTCTTCTCATCCACAGCAAAGAACTTCTGCCTATAAGGAGATCTTTGAACAAATGAAGTACTTTTACCTAGAGACCTGAAGAAAAGTCCAAACTCATTTTTCACAACAATAATTTACTTTGGCAACAAATGTCTTGAATCTGCAAATTGTTGCTACAAATTGATTTGCAAATCTATATATATGCTGTGAGAGAGACTTTTACATGACTTTTTAAAAGAAAATGGGCTTTTTCTTCCTTAAATCAGAATGCTCAGGGGACTTTCCTGGTGGTCCAGTGGCTAAGACTCAGCGCTCCCCATGCAGGGGGCCCAGGTTCGATCCCTGGTCAGGGAATGAGATCCTACATGCCACAACTAAAGATCCCACGTGCTGCAACTAAGGCCTGGTACAGCCAAATAAAAAGGGAAAAAAATGCATAACCAAGACAAGCTCTACCTAACTCCATAGACTAGGAGAGGAGCTAAGTTCCCAGGAGCAAGGCCATCAGTCCTCTGGGACGGCATCTGTAGTCCCTCTGGGATCTTTACTCAAATGGCAGCCTCACCACTGCTGCCAAGTTTGATGATAGCAAGTTTGGTATTTGCAGCCATGTCAGGCTGCTGGACACACAAGTGAAAGCAAGTAATTTGAGCAGAAAAGGAAGCCTGCAACTCAAGTTATCTGAGCACCAGGAGAATAAAAAAAAAAAAAAAAAAAGAGTATTTCAAGCCAGTTAACCTAATTGTCAAATTATGCCAATCTCTGAGAAAAGGTTTCTGTCCAAAAAACAATTTAAAAATCCAGAACAAAAAAAAATTAAATGTGAAGTTTTATTGGCTATTATATTACTACTTAAAGTTTTACTATAAATGTGAGGTCCTGAGACCCTGCAGAAGCTTTAATCACAAAAGCTATTTCTCAGATAGAATGGGTTTAATTTTATGAGACAGAAATCCAATTTTATTTATGGCACCAAATTCAATAAAACACAGGCTATTTCCTTCCCTAGGAGAATAACTGAGTTGCATTACGAGTAATGATGGGTAACATGCAGGGCTAAGGAAAGGCTCTGCTTCGCTTTGTAAGACACAATACTCAACGCAGACTCTGGCCCTTCTACAGGCTCTAGGGTCTTTCTGATAAATCTTATTTAGTGTTTGAAAAGAGAAAAATGAGAGATTTATTATAAAATGCAAGGAAATACAGTCGTGCTTCACAGTAAGGCTTGCATCAGACTCATCCATGACAAAATCATTACAGAAATCAATTTTACTCATTCCTTAACATCCTCTGTGAATGAGTGTTAAGCCACTTCAGTCGTGCCTGACTCTCTGAGACCCCACCAGGCTCCTCTGTCCATGGAATTCTCCAGGCAAGAATACCGAAGTGTGTTGCCATGCCCTCCTCCACGGGATCTTCCCGACCCAGGGATCGAAACCATGTCTCTGATGTCTCCTGCATTGGCAGATGGGTCCTTCACCACTAGCACCACCTGGGAAGCCCAGTGTCCTCTGCACCCCCCTACAAAGCATAAATACATACAAAGCATTTTAAATAAATGTTAACAGTACAGTATCAAATAGCTTTTGGATAGGTCATAGGAGAAACAGTTACTAGAGGAAGAAACCTGTTTTCCATTCATGATGCCCCTACCATTAACACATGATTAAACTTCAGTGTGCCACATGCCACAGTTTACTTCTTACTTTGCTAGCATAATTTATCTGTCTCAAAAACAAGCAACACTAATAAAACATGTATGCTAAAAAAGCTGCATTGACTTTGCTGAAAATACTGGACAATATCAAGTACTAATATTTTAATTCTATAATAACTAAAAGAAAATAATTCTTACAATAAAGTACATTTGATCTGCAGCCTCTCTGTAATTGTAATATAAAGTCATCGCTATTTTCAACACTTTTTGAGAAATTAATGGCCTTAATGTGAGTAAATAAATGAAAAATAAAAAATAAATTCAAATCACTCTGCTTACAGAGAAAAATAAGAGAAGCACTGAGTACGTAAGATATTCTAAACATCTTGGATCATAACTCTACTACACTGAAGGAGAAGGATCAGAAATGCGACTCAGCAGACTCCTGAACCACCCTCCTCCCATGGAAATGGACAGCTACACACAGAGCAATTCCCACTGAGAGAAATCCAGTAACTACCTCAGTGCCTCCTACACATAAGGTGAATGAGAAAATACACTGAGATGGGTAGGAGAGGCTGAGACAAACTCTTGCCATTAACCCCACCCCCAGCACAGCACCATACAATCAGAAGGGAACACCAACTCCCAACTTTTCCCTGAGGAGTCAAGGGTTTTCACTGTACATATAACACTGCAACTTTTAAGGCTCCCACCTGAGGGATGGGCCCCCAAAATACCTAGCTCTGAAAGCTTATACGACTTATACTCATGAATCTCACAGGACCGTAGCAATTAAAGAAGCAGCTCTAAGATGGGCACATAAGCATGCACCATGGCTATCCCCCAGGGCTCAGTGTAGAATGAGCAGGCAAGAACACCCAGTCTTTCCCAGGAAGAGATTTGACTGTATATTTTATAAGCTGCTGCCCTATGGTCTAGCTTCTCATTAGCATGCATTGAGGGGCTGGCTTTGATTCTCCCTGGACCGCAAGGAAGCCAGCTGGCAATTCCTTTACTCCTTTGCTCCAGTCCCACTCCAACAGTAAAGCCAGGTCACCAGCATCTCTCTGAAAGGAGCTGCTTTTATGGCCATGACTCAAGCAACAGGTCCCAGATCACCAGGCATTGACAGGCAATGGGGCTTGCATTCACAAGTCCCACAGGATTGTAATGGATAAAGAAGCAGTTGTTAATGGGTGTGCACATAAGCACTTGCTGCAACAATCCCCCTAGGGTTCTTTACAGAAGAGCAAGCTAAAAACACTCACCTTCCAATCTTTCCCTGGAAGGGATTTGATTGCATACTTTCCCAGCTCATGCCTTCTAGTCAGCCTGCATCTAGGTGCTGACTGAGATCCTCCCCTTTAGGGCTCTGACAGGTCTTGGCACACGCTCAACTACTGGGAACTACTAAGAACAAAACAGCAACTTGGACTATCACAAAGATTTAAGAGGCAATCAGGAGCTTAGGCTGGGATGATTGATTAGGCTCATCTACACAAGAGCAGTCTGTCAAGACTGGGAGAAGTGGCTGTTTTATCTGATGCACAGAAAACAAAACACAGTCAACGGAAATGAAGAAAAATACTAATAACATCCAAAAAAAAGATAAATCTCCAAAAACTAATCTTAATGAAATGGAAATAAGTGATTTATCTCAGAGAGAGTTCAAAATAACAAAGATGCTCAGTGAGGTCAGGACAGTAATGCGTGTACAAAGTTAGAATTCCAAAAAACAGAAAATGTTTAAAAGTACCAAACAGAAATAACAGAGCTGAAGAATACAACTGAAATTTAAAAATTCAAGAGTTCAACAGTAAACTAGATCAAGTGGAAGAAAGGATCTGCACACTAGAAACCAGGAGTGTGGAACTTATCTAATCAGAGGACCAAAAAGAAAAAGGGCTGTCCCTGAACACTGATGTTGTAGAGAAGTTCTACTACAAGTCTCTAGGCTGCAGGCAATGTTATCTCAACTACTATAAACTGTTCTTAGGGAAAATCTAGAAATTTACTAGAAACTTCAAGGAATTGTTTACAGCACCAAGATTTTCTCTTTTGCCTATAGCTTCATTTGCCCAGACCAACTGTAATTTCTTTTTCACATATGTACATACAATCTACTCTCTATACATGGAAATCCATTCACAAACACACATGAAGGTCAACTTTTACTGAGAATTTAGTATGTTCAGACACTGTTGTAGAAGCCTCATCATACACTATCTAATTCAGCCATGGCAACAAGCCAAGGAGTTTGGGGACTACCATGTCTCATTTTAGAAACTAAAACTGTGGCATCAGAACAAAAATAACTTACCCAGAAGATCCTACAGCCAGGAAGCAACTGGGCCAGGACTTGGCACTTAATCTTAATGACTATTACACTAGAAATGTTTTCCAATAAAATACAACGTCTCACCACGTGAAGCAACTACTCCAATTTTTTCATGAAAAAAAATAACAATATACACAATATGTACTTACATATCTTGGTGACATAAGAGCATAGTGAGAAGTTATGAAAGCTTTATGTATTTGTCAAAACAAGTCTGCCTTGCAAAATGTAAAATACCCTCCAATGTTATTGATAAAATTGGTTTTAAAAGCCAAGAGGCTTAAGAAAATGAAGCTCCTTATCTAGCAAACATATATACACATATGTATAGTGAAAGTGAAGTCGCTCAGTCGTGTCCGACTCTTTGCAACCCCATGGACTGTAATGCATAAATGAATATATGAATATATTATGTGTATATACATGTGAATCAAGTTACTTAGCCAGGAAACATTTTTCCCTTCCTTATACACAGGGGGGTTACAAAAGTGATATCTAGGATGTGTGACTTCTTAAAGTCTCAGGATATACCCCTCATTCATTCAAGTATTTTTTGAGTGCCTGCTATAGGCCAAGCTCTTTGCTAGATCCTGGGAGCAGAACAGACACCACCAACCCCATCAGGAAGCCCACCCCTTCATTCATATCGGCCAGCTACCACACTAAACGCAGCACATGGGAGTCAGGTATTGCTCAGTGATGAACTAGGCTTGTGACTTATTTAATCCAAGGTCTTAAGAAATCAGAAACACCCTTAAGTGCCCAGGAAAGTTTAAGTACAACCCTGATAAAGATAAGAAATGGAGATTTTCTCTGATTGTGGCATATGGCCTTATGATTCATCTTTAAAAAATCATATCCCTTTTACCTAGAGTAGGGGCTTCCCTTGGCTCAGCTGGTAAAGAATCCGCCTGCAATGCAGGAGACCCCAATTCGATTCCTGGGTCGGGAAGATCCTCTGGAGAAGGGACAGGCTACCCACTTCAGTATTCCTGGGCTTCCCACTTCAGTATTTCTTGGCTCAGCTGGTAAAGAACTGCCTGCAATGCAGGAGACCTGGGTTTGATCCCTGGGTTGGGAAGATCCCCTGGAGAAGGAAATTGCTCCCCCTTCCAGTATTCTGGCCTGAACAATTCCATGGACTGTGTAGTCCACGGAGTCACAAAGAGTTGGACACGACTGAGCAACTTTCACTTTCACTTAACCTAGAGTAGTGCGTTTAATCTATCCATGACTGAACTTAAACCAACCTATAACCTGTAACCATCTGGAAGCAGAAATTCTTAAAAACAGCATTATCCAACCACAAAGCTAAAAGCATGGGAAGAACACAGAAAAAACATCAATAGTATATGTTTTGTTGAATAAAATACAGTGATATTTCTACCTCCAATAAAATGTCATCTGTAATCACCATAAGTACCAACTACTGCACAGTGAAGCCTCATGCATGGTACAGGCTAATACATCTATATCTCTGCTCACATAGGCTCCAAATGGTTTTAAGAGTCTATTTAATGATATTAAGGCTCTATGTAGTCTCTCAGTAAAGGAAGGGCATCCAGAAGTAATTCCAAAAGTTAATATAAATATAGTAAATACGAATATTCTCAGTGACACTGACATTTTTGGAGATGTCAATGCATTAGCTAATTTCCTGCATGGCCACATTTCTCAGTGTTCCACAAGTAGGCTGCATGTTCTTCCTTGCTCAATGATTCTCCCTGTTTGAAAAAGGGCACCAATATCCTCTTGTTACAGCAAGAAAACATGCCAAGGGAAGTGGAAGCATGGCCCAAACCTGCCACAAAGAAACAGTCTTTCCCTCCTTGAGGCAAAGTTCTTCACCTCCTGGAATACAGTGGCCTCAACCAGCCCAGAGATGAGCAGCTCAGGACATCAGAGACCCCAGCTTGACCAGGGAAAGGCTTGGGTCAAAAGTAGGCAAGAAAACCCATCCAGATAAACAGATAAAAAATCGCAGAGCACATTTTGAACTTCACATAGAGAGGAGACACCTGAATTTTCTGGTAAGGACTCACCTTCCAGTGAAGAATTCCCCAAGACGGTCCACCCAAGAGGCAACTCCAGATGAGTCAGGGCCAGCACGAGCTCCTCGTCCAGAGCAGGCAACGCCCCCACCGTCAGGGCAAACGGGGTCAGCAAGGTCTGGTGGCTGCTAGCTGTGAGGCGATCGGCCTGGGTGACCAGCAGACGGGCCAGCCTGCAGGCCATGTTGTCCACATAGGTCACGGAGTCAGAGCCCACGGTCACCGGGGAATAGCCTTCCGAGCAGAGGCACACGGACACTGTCACCGTCTCCTGAAGCCCATGGCCTGGACAACAAGACAGTGAACCGCTCACCCTGAGGCCGCTGAAGACGCACTCCCAGTGTCCAGAGCAAGAGGCCGAGCACACACACCACACACGCACAAGAGTAAGGCAGGTAGGAAACGCGCCCGGTCAGCTTTAAACGCTGCCAAGCCTGTGGGTCCAAATCAACGCTGACCCCATCTGCTTCCAGGGACTCCAATTTCAAGCTAACTTTTATGAGCTCTGACCATTTTAGTGCCTGTCCTCTTAGCTCAGTCGGTAAAGAATCTGCTTGCAGTGCAGGAGACCCAGGTTCGATCCCTGGGTGGGGAAGATCCCCTGGAGAAGGAAATGGCAAACCATTCCAGAATCCTTGCCTGGAAAATCCCATAGACAAAGGAGCCTGGTGGGCTGCAGTTCACGGGGTCACAAAGAGTCGGGCATGACTGAGCGACTAACACCAACACTCCTATCATTACCACTGCTATTTGGCACAACTGCACCATGTACTTCTACCCAACCGTCAAATTCAAGTTCGTTGTCCTAAAGACCTTTGCCCTTTTCTGTTCTGGCATTTCCTTCTGAGTCACATGTTTTTAGATATTTATTTAGGTGATCATTTTATAAGGCAGCACCATAAAGTTACACAAGTTTACCCTAACTCCTCAGCGTCCTTTTGAACAGTGAGTAGGGTGGATAAATACTAATCCACAGAAACATTATAAATAATGTTCACTGGCCCACTGCCACTTTTGAGAACAGCCTCTCTGTTCTGTAGATGTTCTTAAGAACATCTTCTGCTATTGGGTGGTCACCTAACCCTGCTACTTCTCTCTCCTCCTTACACTCTTCCTTCATTTTACTAAGGTTGTGAACTTCTCCCCAGGTATGGTTTTATGTTGTCCTTGGCAGAATTTCCAGGAATTACTGCCACCTAACTTCTGTGACTATGATAATCATAGCTGGACAGAAGAAGGGTTAACATTTAGCTGCCACTGACCCGCAAGCAAACGACTAATGGGTGCAGATCATACTTGTTCTGCCTTATTCCCCAGGAGCTATGCTGCCAGGCTTAAAGGAACAAGAGCATCCTGGGTTTACCAGGCAGGAACTACTGCCATTTTTCTCATTATTGTCTCTTTAAAGTGGTCCAGTGGTACAAACACAGAATGCAGCTCCCATCACCAGACTAAATGTGTCTAGTATATACTATAGAAATCTGAGAAAGGTACCTTTGCAAAGCTATATCCAGGAAAATTTAAGATTCAGAAATAGAAACTGCCTGTGAGAAATTTGTTAAACTCAAGGTATGAACGCTCCCTTCTAAGCAGGCCACAATATACTCAAAAAGATGTTCTTTAACACGCAAGGAGCGGGGAGAATGTTCACCCCTACATGCAAGTAAAGAAAAAGATAAAAATGTTGATGTTAGGAGTAGCACTTCTGCTATTATTTTTATTCTTTCTCTACATAGGATGCTTGATTAAAAAGGGAAAAAAAAAACAAGAAAAGAAGGCCAAGCCAAATGCAGCAAAAACATGAACACAAGTGTCAAAGCAAAAGGGGAGAGGCAGAAGAGACTGACAGCCTGCATAATTCTGTGCCATTAATGTGGTTTGACTTTTTTTTTCTTATGAGGATGGGAGTTCCTGGGCCAAAGATAGGAGAGCTTAAAATTGCCCAAAGTCCCAGAAGTAGGACAGTAGATTGATTTGGTGGTCAAACCCAAGGAGGTCTGCAAGGTGTTTGTACATCGCTACCATTCTCACTGTATCTGTGTTTGCATGTTTACTGTCTCCCTTCTCCCCACATGCAACAGATGTCCTACAGAAGCACTTAAAACATTTTGTTTAAAAAAAAAATGAAGCCATTCTTACCTATTAAAAATTGAAGAGTCCCTAGATGATATAATTTAAAGGGGTCTTAAAGACCCACAGTTGAAATCAACCAATCAACAAACAAGAAAAACAACAAAAACTCTCCTTTCCTGCAGGTAAATGATGCCTTAATTGCACCTTTAGATTAGAGCTCGCTGTCAGATGCACAACCCACGCCTACTGAAAATACAAAAGAACTGTCCCGAAGGAGGGCTGTTAGCTCATAACTTGTCATCTGTCACTGTGATACTTGAAGACATTTGGGAGAACTACAGGTCTCAGAATGTGAATGGTGATGGGATGAGAAAGTTCTGGAGCCTGAGATCCAACAAGGAAACATCTGGATGGACAGGATGCCGAGTAAGGAACCCCAGCCACCCAAGAGAGCAAAGCAGAGAGAAGCTGGTGGACTGACCCCAGGAGAACGAAGAAGACAGAACTAAGATGGATGTCAGGTATCTCAGGGCCCCCTGAGCTGTCCCTGGCCATGGGTCCCAGGACGACAGAGGCAATATTAAGACAGATTGCATCCAAAGCCCCCCTCCCCAGTCTGGAGGGCAAGTCTAAGTTGTGGCTGCTTGGGGAACTGCAGACACAGCTGGAAGAGCCTCAGACATGAGATAACCCAGTGTGAGTACACACAGACACACACACACACACACACACACACGCACGCGCCTCACCTGGAATGCTGGACTGGAGAACATTATCCTCTGTGCGCTCTGCAATCACGATGTGTCTCTGATGAGATCCATTATAAATAAAGTAAAACTCAGCATCTTTAGGAAGATAAACATTTTTGCCAAACTTCGCGCAGACGGTCATCTGCCCCTGAAAAAGGAACAAGTCGAGGCATCATCACATCTCCTTGTCCTGGCTCTAACCCCAGGCCAAAAGAGCGTCCTTTGTTATGTTCACTTCTCATGGGCGAGCCCAAATATCATGAATCCTTCTTCCCAACAACAACATTTTGGACCTCAGGGAGATGCTTTCTGATCTACTTATGTATGCATGTCAGAGCTGGTTTGTTCTGCTTTCAAAAGTGAAGAAGTTAGAGCATACAAAAGAATATTTTTATTTATTAGATGATACTTTGTTGTTCTTTACCTTCTTCGAATTCCTACCTGAGGAACATATTGCTTGTATTTATGTTTTCCTGCACCTGAGATACCACCATAGTACAAAACTTCAAAATAATTATTCTTAGCTGGGGCCTACATTCTAGACCAAAGCAGCTTATAAGAACTTTGAGTTTCCTCAAGCACTGCCAAATAAACAGCCCTATGCGATCCAACAGTTGGCATGCCCTTTCTCACCACTGTTTGTCTTCTCTGAGGGATTTCCAGGTCCACTTTCTCACCCAGCCTGGCCTCACACCTTCTATAGAAAAGCTTCCAGCTGGCACCAATCCCTGCTAAATACCCAGGGTCCGCGGAGAGGAGCTGCCACCCTGGGTCACTGAGGCACACTCTGAGGAAGGAAGGGAAAAAGGAAGGAAGGAAGGACAGAAGCAAGGAATTAAGGACAGACGTCATGTCAGAAGCAGGCAGCAGGCCAGCACTCCCCAGTATATTAGCATCCAGGGGTGGTGTGGAGCGGTCAGTCAGTGCTACAACCCAAATAACAGTGATGGATGAGTCTGCCAGATCACCAAGGATTCGGGACACTCCCTCTCCTCAAATACAAAAAGGCAGTACAAAGGGGGCCTCCAGGGAGCAGGTACACACCACCCAGCTTGTGGGAGTAGCTGGGAAATAGAAACCGAGAGGTGGA
Source organism: Okapia johnstoni (assembly GCA_024291935.2). Taxonomy (NCBI): domain Eukaryota; kingdom Metazoa; phylum Chordata; class Mammalia; order Artiodactyla; family Giraffidae; genus Okapia; species Okapia johnstoni. The sequence continues at coordinate 51,744,744 of CM044313.1, forward strand.
GGGCTCCAGGGCTCCCTGTAGGGCTCCAGGGCTCAGTCCAGCGTGGAGAAGGATGTGGGCTCTTGTGCGCCTGCCCAACAAAAAACAAAACTACTCTTCCAGAGTTCCTCATCCTGTGACAGGAGAAAAAGTGAAGACAGAAAAACCTTCCCCCCCAGTCTCCTTCACATCTGTTAGCCTCTGATGGATATCAGCATGATAGTCCATAGGACATAAAGAGGGAGACCAATCAGGACCAAAAACAAAATCAGTGTGGACTTCCTCTTTGCAGTAACTACATAGTTATTCTTGCTAAAATTTTTAAATAAACAGACTATGCCTCCCCAGTGGTTTGCAGTGCACCATACACACAAAACATCATCTTGAATCATAAATAAGAATAAATACAAACTGGGGAGTTCAGGGAAAAAAAACACCAGTTCCCTATTTTGAATTATCCTTAATGTGCCTGTGAGCAGGCACATGAGCAGGCATGTAAGCACATGCTTACATCCACACACACATATACACACAATCAACAGAAAATAACATACCAAGAAAAATCTACCATACGTTTCCAAAAAAAAAAAAGTTCAGGAAGAGGATCTGAAAAGCAAAAAACAATAACAACTGTCTGACATGACAGACAGAGGAAACTTAGATGAAATTCCATTTCCTAAAAAAGGAAGACCAGTTTGCTTTAGCCATGTTCCTGGTTTCTAAAGAGACTGCTAATTACCCACAGGCAAAATCTAAACTGATGCGTTAGTGATATTTTTTTAATGTTGGAAAATAAACTGTACCAACAGGTCAAAGTTTTTCACAGATCAAAAGCATATCTAATCTATATCTGTTCAAAACAATGATCATATTACATTTTATTTGGTTAGGTGAACCAGGACTATGCCTTACGAAAGAGTTCAACTGCAACCCTTTTTAATGCAATACAGCCCCAAACAGCAGAGTTTTACCATTCAATTATGCCTCCCTTTCAAGACCATACCATGCTTTACATTGGTCAAAGAAGATAAGTAACAGGTGAGAAATAAGATGCAGCCATTACAGAGATGTCTAGAAGTCCTAGCATTAATAATAATATTCAACAATAAAAAGAGTCTCTCATTTGCTAATCACAAAGAAATCAGAGAGATGTCGTGAAGAATATTATGGGAGGAGGAGGGAAGAAGTGATATAGAAACCATCAAGAGACCCAGTGAGACAGCAGGGGCTGGCAGGAGCGGAAGACAGGGAAAGAAAATAGGAAAGGACAAGAACATTCACCCAGAAAAGCTAGATCAAGTTTAAAAGAGATTTAGATAAAGCTACAAAGGAGACCAGCAGGAGGAAAGAGACTCTGAAAATGTGCTGAGGAACAGGTAAGCCTAAAAAATCAGCCACAGGTGACAGTCTATGACTGAGAATGAGGACTTCCTAACCGCTGTGGCCATTCAAAATCTACTTCTCCCTAAAGGCCATTTTATTAATAGCAAACATAAATTGCAATGTACAGATTTCCAGTGTGTCTCCATCACTCCCCATCTGGACTCAATTGCATACTTTGTTTTAGGCAATTGAAAACTAGAAACTTTTGTAAGTGAATGCTGGCATCAATAGCAGAATCATTCTGCTTCTACACAGAAAAAAGACAAATGTTATCACCTGTTCATTCACTCTATCCCAAATAAATTTTTAAAACTCAGCTATTTCACTGAAACTTCTGGAAACACCAGGAGGCTTAAGCGGCAAAATTATTTTCCCAAATTAATCTATAGATTTAATACACTCCAATTAAAACCAAAACTAAATTTGTCAAATGAAAATCAACAAACTTACTCTAAAGTTCATGTGGAAGGATAAACACACAAGACTGGAAACAAAAGTTTTGGGAAAGAGAATAAGGTTTGAGCTGGGGTGGGGGGATCAGAACTTGCCTCTGCCGTGGAAATTATGTAACAATGAAGGAAGGTGGCATTTCAAATCAGTAGGGAAAGAATGCACTACTCAGCAACCCATTTTGGAACAGTAACCATCTATTAGGGGCAAAAACATTCTTCACATCAGATAGTTAAATTCCCAATTAATTCAATACTCAACATAATCCATAAGCACATAAAATTAGAAAACTGTCTTAAATTTTTCATTTTTGAACAAAATAAAGATATATAAATTTCATCTATACTAATACCACCCTAATTTATCAAACTTTAAAAATTTTTCCTATTTCCTTCCAGTCTTTGTTCAATGCACAGCTAATTATTACATAGTTATACTCATGGCATAAATACACATATGGTTGTACTTTTCTCCTATCCAAAGCATTTTTCCATGTTGTTACAATTTTGGCACCATTTTTAATTGCATTCCATCAAGTTGTCTGATGTTCCCTAATTTACTTAATCATTCCTCTATTGTACATTAAGGGTATTTCCAGCTTGTTAACATTATAAAAAAAAAATTAAGTACTTTCATGCCTATTGTTTTTATTCTTTACTCTTTTAGAGTAGAATTCCAGAAGTGAGGCCAAGAATGGACACAACTGTCACAATGTGTGTGATCGCTTTCCAAAAATGTATCAGCTTTTGAATCAATACATGTACATACATGGCTGAGTCCCTTCCCTGCTCACCTGAAACTATCACAACATTGTTAATCAGCTATACCCCAATACAAAATAAAAAGTTAAAAAATATACCAACTCTTGTCATCACCTGTACCAGTCAAGAGTATTATTTTTATTCCAACTTTGCCAAAACTTCCTTTTTTATTAACAGCTTCTCACTGATTTAATTCATATATTCCATTGCTGCTGAAATTTATTGACCACTTTTACCAAAGTCAATATTGATAGTTGCCTGATTAAATCCTGATTTAAAGAATTTTAGTCTTCTCTCTTCTATTTATCTAAGTTCACCTTTGCCTTGAAAGAAAGTGAAATTGCTCAGTCATGTCCAACTCTTTGCAACCCCATGGACTATAGCCTGCCAAGCTCCTCTGTCCATGGAAGTCTCCAGACAAGAATACTGGAGTGGGTAGCCATTCCCTTCTCCAGGGTATCTTCCCAACCCAGTGAACAAACCCAGGTCTCCCACATTGAAGGCAGATTCTTTACCCTCTGAGCCACCAGGGAAGCTCAAGAAAACTGGAGTGGGTAGTCTATCCCTTCTCCAGGAGACCTTCCTGACCCAGGGATCAAAATGGGGTCTCCTGCATTGCAGGCAGATTCTTTACCATCTGAGCTACCAGGGAAGCCCCTACCTTTGCCTTAGTCAGGTCAAAATTTTCACTTTTGCAAGTGAACCAGTTGAAAGCAACATCACAACCATCCCCTTTCTCCTATTACCTTCTCATGCCCAAATCAAAAGCACTAGAGTACTCCTGCAAAACCAGTAAAGGTCAGGTAATATGGAAAACAGGAGTAATAAAAGTAAGGCAGAAAACCTTAACTAAGTATAATCACACTAAATATCACTCAGTATAAGCACAGACCCCAAAAATTAACTAATTAAACAACACTTTTTTTTTTTTTTTTTACCATCGAGCATCCCCCTGGAGAAATTCTACTTGTAAAACTCATCAGTAATTCTCACGATCAAGTCTTCTTCGGCTGAAATGCTGTGACATCTACGTACTTCTTCTCGAAGGAACCAAAAAGGTAGAAAATGTATTTGCCATCTTAAAGTATTTCTTCCAACTCTCTTAACTCATCTTCCAATGGCATTTAAGAAGAAAATGGACAGTGACATTGATGTGCATAATATAAATATTTTTCATTAATCTATAATGGCCTCTAAGTCAACTTCTCTAATACCCTGAATAATTTGGTGGCTATATTATCTTAATCTGAGTATTAGGTATTCTTGTATTAATGCTCTTCCTCCCTCTCTCCCTTTCCTCTCTCTCACCCTCTATAGACAACACACCTGTATATACTTTGTTAATAAGTGTCACCTGCTGGACAGCAACCTTAACTATCCGGTTTCTAAACTACCTGGCCCGACAGGGAACAGACAAACACTACAGTTTCAAATGATGACAACGAGAATGAAGTGTGCAAGTACACACCTTTTTATAGTGAGGTTTCTTTAATCTGGGTCTGTAGGAAGAGTCCATCTGGGTTTCAGGGGGTCTGGGAAACTAAAAATTCAGCAAAACCGTTTATGTGCATGTGCGTGCAGTTTTCTAGGGGTTCCCAGGTGGAGCTAGTGGTAAAGAATCTGCCTGCCAAGGCAGGAGTCTTAAGAGCGTGAGTTTGAGCCCTGGGTTGGGAAGATCCCCTGGAGGAGGGCAGGGCAACCCATTCCAGTATTCTTGCCTGGAGAATCCCCACAGACAGAAGAGTCTGGTGGGCTGTAGTCCATAAGGTTGTAAGGAGTCAGACACGACTGAAGCGACTTAGCACTGAGTCCCGTTTTCTAAGGAACAGTTTATGGTTTCCATCACATTCTCAAAGGCATTAAAAGATTCAAAAAATGTTATGAACTCTAGCTTTTATAGTAACAAACAAAAATGGGAATTTAACAAATGTTTATTATTGATCATTGTCACCTTTTAACATGACAGTAAGACTGCTCGGTTTTCTAAGGCGTTCTAGTATTCTACACAGACTTTATACGGGATGATTTCTAACAGAAGCACAATGAAGGGTAATTGACATGTCAAATATTACAATGAATGTTTCCTAATACGTGTCATTAAAACCATAATAGTAATATAAATAACACATTCTATCAAATTTGATTCTTCGTTTTTAATATTTGAAACTTGTCCTCTTTACAGTAACAACAAAAAAAACAGTTGTTACTTTTTTTTACTGTAATTTTACCCAGAGACTTCTCTGCAGAGACAAGTGTGTTAAATGTTGTAAGATCCTAAAAAAATACACTTTAAAGAGATACATTGTCTCATGCCATAGGTAAGTGAATAAAAGTACAGGTACTAGTTAGAATCAACACTAATAGGATTTCAGAGCCAGATTAACAGTATTGGATTTCTTCTCTTCTGCCCCACCCCAAGTTATATTATCTTTACATTCCTTAAGAAAAATTCCAAAGAAAGTGCTATGGGCAAAAAGTCTTATTTCAAATTGCTGTATTCAGCTGAAGTACTTTTTTTTTTTAATAAATTTATTTATTTTAGTTGGGGGCTAATTACTTTACAATATTGTAGTGGGTTTTGCCATACATTGACATGAATCAGCCATGCGTTTACATGTGTTCCCCATCCTGAACCCTCCTCCCATCTCCCTGCCCATCCCATCCCTCTGGGTCATCCCATTGCCCCAGCCCTGAGCATTTGTCTCATGCATCGAACCTGGAATGGTGTTCTGTTTCACATATGATAATATACATGTTTCAATGCTATTCTCTCAGAATGTCCCACCCTCACCTTCTCCCTCAGAGTCCATAAGACTGTTCTATGCATCTGTGTCTCTTATTCTGTCTCGCATATAGGGTTACCGTTACCATCTTTCAAATTCCATATATATGCATTAGTATACTGTATTGGTGTTTTTCTTTCTGGCTTACTTCACTCTGTATAATAGGCTCCAGTTTCATCCATCTCAATAGAACTGATTCAAATGTATTCTTTTTAATGGCTGAGTAATATTCCATTGTGTATATGTACCACAGCTTCCTTATCCATTCGTCTGCTGATGGACATCTAGGTTGCTTCCATGTCCTGGCTATTGTAAACAGTGCTGCGATGAACATTAGGGTACACGCGTCTCTTTCAATTCTGGTTTCCTCGGTGTGTATGCCCAGCAGTGGGATTCCTGGGTCATATGGCAGTTCTATTCCCAGTTTTTTGAGGAATCTCCACACTGTTCTCCATAGTGGCTGTACTAGTTTGCATTCCCACCAACAGTGTAAGAGGGTTCCCTTTTCTCCACCCTCTCCAGCATTTATTGCTTGTAGACTTTTGGATAGCAGCCATTCTGACTGGTGTGAAATGGTACCTCATGAAGTACTTCTTTAAACAAAGTTTGTAAAAGGAAAACTGATTTCCTATATACTGTGTGTACATATTATATATAAATGCATATCTATATACATAAATTTATTATTTTTCATGTGAACAGTACTCCTCAATTTATTAAGTGATTTCTTGTGTATTTTCTCATCTCATTCCCACAGTAATGTCTGGGAAGTGTTACCATGATCCTTATTTTATAAATGAGAACACTGATACTATCAGGCCCAGCATATGGCAAAGCCACATATCAAATCTAGGTCTTCTGTTTCAGGCCCAGCACACTTTCCTCCCCAACATGTCCCTGTACAAACAGCAAGTGCTCAAGTATTAATTGACTTATCTACACCTTTACACTTAACATTTATTTTATACTGAATATAACGATTCTCATCCTGAAACCCATGGGTAGACATGGTGTGGAGAGAGAATGGGAGGTAGAAGAAATGTTCCTTAATTCCCATGAAGAATACGCTCCATACAGTTTTAAGCATTCACCTGGGGTCAGTAGACGTCTGTCTTTTAACCAGAGTCCTCGTAAGGTACAAGGAGCTTATGATTCCAAAAGGTTAAGAACCACTGATTTAAAGCATGTTTGAAGTGACTTCCCTGGTGGTCCAGTGGTTGAGACCTCTGTCTTTCCAATGCAGGAGGTATGGATTCGATTCCTGGTTGGGGAATTAAGATCCCACATAACTTGTGGTATGGCAAAAAAATTAAGCATGCAGGGAACCCAAAGCTGGTGCTCTGTGACAACCAAGAGGGGTGGGATGGGGAGGGAGGTGGGAAGGGGAGGGAGGTTTAAGACGGAGGGGACATGTGTATGCTTGTGACCGATTCATGTTGATGTATGGCAGAAACCATCACTATATTGTAAAGTAATTATCCTTCAATTAAAAATAAAATTAAAAAATAAGTAAAACATGCTTAAAGCATCTTTTTCTAATTTACTTTTTAATTGAAGGATAATTGCTTTAAAGAATTGTATTGATTTCTGCCAAACATCAGCATGAATCAGCCATAGGTATACATATGTCTCCTCCCTCTTGATGCTCCCTCCCACCTCCCTCCCCATCCCACCTTTCTAGGTTGTTACAGAGCCCTGATTTGAGTTCCCTGAGTCATACAGCTAATTCCCATTGGCTATCTATTTTACATATGGTCATATAAGTTTCTGTTACTCTCTCCATACATCCCACCCTTTCCTTTCTCCACACTTCCCACCCCCCTGCCCCATGTCCATAAGTCTGTTCTCTAGGTCTGTGTCTCCATTGCTGCCCTGCAAATAATTTCATCAGTACTATCTTTCTAAATTCCATATATATGCATTAGTACATGACATTTGTTTTTCTTTCCGACTGACTTCAATCTGTATAATTTAAGCGTCTTTTGCATAGGGTAAAAATATCACCATCACTAAAATTTATCATCCAAACCAAATCTAAGTCAACAAAATCCAGTTGAATATGCACTGAATTGGTTAAGTCCAGGGGGAAATACCAGAATATCATTTTTTTAAGACAGGTCAAACCAAAGTGAGCTAAAAGACTCATAAGACATTTCTTCAGAATTAGCTTTTGGGGTAGAAATGGCTTTTTTCCCCAGACAGGATAAAATAGAACAGGAATAGACTAACATCCTTGCTGATAACAAGAAAACAAAGATGGAAAAATTAAAAGTAATATTCTTAAAAGCATCAGAAAACTATGGAAATGTGAATAAAATACAATTAAAACTCTGGAAAGAGCAGAACCATTCTGAGAAGTTATAGAAGCTAGAAGAGAATGAAATGACATCTTTCAAGTAATAAAAGAAATTGATGACCTAAAATTCCGTACCTAACAAAAATATTCTTAAAGATGAAATTGAAATTAACTGTTTAAGACTAATACTGAAGGAATTCCCTGTCAGCACGAAAAGAATTACTAAAACAACATATTCAAGCAAAAATAAAAATAAATTCACGTTTCTCAAACAGAATCGTGCAAATGTAAGAGGCAACGAGGCACAACGATGTGAGTAAATACAATTAACACCTAATGGACAAAATAATAATTACAATGTCATGGGGTTTTAAATATTTGTACAACTAGAATATCTGACTACAGTAACATAAAAGGGAAGTAGAATTAGAGTATCGAAGAGTTTGGGGAAAGCATTAAAAGTAATAACTTACTATATAATATGTCAAGTCTACTACTAGCAGAATGTGAAAAGAATGTATAGTTAACAAGTTATAGAGTAAAAATGAAATAGAAAATAATCAAAACCATAAGATAGGAGAAATTAAAAATGTAAAACATGTCAAATAGAGAGTTATATGATAGATATAAATCCAACTGTATCAGCAATTTTAATATAAACAGACTAACTGATCCCAATACAATGCTGAGGCAGTTAAGTATGGGTTTTCAAGAACAAGAACCGTTCAGGGACAACTATATGCTGCTTGCAAGAGATACACTTTAAAAATAAAGCAGAAAGTTTAAGTAAAAAGATACACTATGCAACACAAACCAAAAGAAAGCTAATATAGCCAAGGCAATATCAAAGTAGTTTTTAAATCAAGACATATTACTAGAGAAAGAGGAACTTTTCATCATAAAGTGTAAGCTAAACAAGCTGATACAGTACTAAATCCGTATGCATCTAATAAATAGCTTCAAAATATATAAAAGAAAAAATATCAAATCCAAAAAGGAGAAATTGAAAAATCCATAATCACAACGGGAAACTTTAACATGCCTTTCTCAATAGTGACAGAACAGGAAAAATTGACAAGGAAATAAACATGTGAATTACGCAATTACCAACTTACTTAATCAAAAGGAATAACTGCCATAAATTAAATGTATATAGCAATATTTATTTTAAAAGGCACCCATTATCCAAACCTCTGCATTATAATCAGTTAAACATAAACACAAACATAAAAAATTCTTGGTGATTTTCCCACTTGATGAAATGACTCACCACTATAGAATTAAGATAGCCTTTGTTTCTGTAACACAGCTGACTTGCGTGAAAAACAATTCACAATGACAGTCAGACGGTGACTCCAGATTTCTCACAAAGCCAGAAGCAGGCTTGAAAGAGCGGCTTAGCTTACTTCCTTTTAACATCACTAACATACTCACAGATTGCATATAAACATAGAACTCCTAGAAATTGAAAACACATAACTGATACTTCAAGTAGATCATAGTAGGAAATATACTGCGTTGGATATAAGAATACTTAAAGTATAATCTCTACCCTTCCATTATCAACGTTTCTTGAGGACTAAATGTCCTGCCCTTGGTTCCAAGATAATCAACTGAAAAAAATTAAGAATGAAACAAAACACTGCTTAATAGTTGGATATCAGTGGGGGTTTTAGTCAATAATCAACTAAGCATGAGTTATCACTGAGACAGCCATCCGATGTTAATTCTGCCCAACTCTTCACTGAGGAAAATCTAGTAAGTTCCTTAAGAATGATATGGTCCAGCTCTTCTCTATACCTAACAGACATACCTGGGCCATGGAATACTTGAAAACATACAGACCAAACTGACAACATGTGCAGAGAAAAATGACAAGGATGCTGCAGGGACACAGAAACCATGCTGTCATATGGCAGAACAATTGAAGGAACTGGGACTGTTTTGCCAAAGGAGAAAAGACTCATGAGTAAACGGTCACCGTCACAAATACCAGGATCTGCCCTGCAGACAAGAGGTTAGGCATGTTCTGCAGGCCCCAGGGGAAAAGCATAGAACAATGGAGGGAAAGACAGGGCACAGAGTTCAGCTCTACTGTGAGAGCCTTCTAAGGACCAGAGATGTCCAAAGATGAGATGAATGACTTCATCTTAGGAGGAATAAGCACCAGCGGAAGATGGAGGCTTTGATTTTTGTTTTTCTGTTGCTTATTTGTTTATTCTAAGAGAATGAGGCTAACTATTTAGGCTTCAAAGTCTAAGACTGATAATACCTTCAATATAATTCTACATTACCGGCTTCAATATGAAAAAAATCGGAGGTCTAGATAAGTGGTGATTGGAATTTGCTTAATTTCTCCCATATTCTTTTGCTTTGGTTTATTTCTTAGCTCCTTGATGTTTATTTTTCCTTCTCTGAATTGGTGGTTTTCAAACTGACATCAGGGGAACCACAGATTTTAACAAAGGAAGGTTGCGACTTTGCAAACATTCCTTTTAAATTTCATTTTGGAAACTATGTTTTCAGTTACATTTATATCTAAAAATATTAAATTCACTTAAATGTATTATTTACCAAATTTTGATACATTGGAGATTTGCACTCCTAGGCTAAGTCACTGTTCTCACTGAATTAACAAATGTAATAAATTCAAAGAATACATTTATAATAAAGTTTGTATCAAGTTTATACATTCTCCATAATACTTTGTGTGGGGAAAAAAAGATTCCTCCTTCAAAAGAAAAGTTTCAACACCATCTATTTAGGGTCTCTAAGGCCCCTCTGACTCTAGGACACCCTCTGTTATCTAGTCTGTGTTGGAAAATAAAGTCCTATTAGCTCATTTTACATTTCAGAGCTCAAGTTTTATATTCACAACACAATAAACACTATGACTCATCAATTTCAGACGTAGGTTGAACCTATGCAGACAGTAAGCTCACATGGTTATTTCCAACATTTGAAGTCTACAGATTTATGTCAAACCAAGTGGTGTCTGAAAGTCAGCATAGGTCTGCTGACAGTACTGAACACACCATTCCAAAAACTACCAGGAAAACAAGGAAACATAAGTCTCTGTAAATTGATCTTCAATGGCACCCCACTCCAGTACTCTTGCCTGGAAAATCCCATGGATGGAGGAGCCTGGTAGGCTACAGTCCATGGGGTCTCTAAGAGTCGGACACGACTGAGTGACTTCACTTTCACTTTTCCCTTTCATGCACTGGAGAAGGAAATGGCACCCCACTCCAGTATTCTTGCCTGCAGAATCCCAGGGATGGCGGAGCCTGGTGGGCTCCCGTCTGTGGGGTCGCACAGAGTCGGACACGACTGAAGCGACTTAGCAGCAGCAGCAGATAAAGAACTGTGACAGACCATCTGCATTCTTACTTCAGGGTAGGCCTCGAAGCTCCTGCACTCCTCAGGAAATCTCTCTCTTGAGGACACAAAGGAAAGGAGCCCTGTACCCCTCTCATCTGGCCAGCTATGCCAAGATCCCTCTCCCCAATGCACACAGGCACACACTCATGCACACACTTGTACACACACACAGGCCCTTCTTAAATAAGAACACAGAAGATCCTGCCAAGTAAAAAGATCCCATGCAAAATAAAAGAATCAGAATCCTCACTAGGAGAAGCATAGATTCTGAAACTTACAAAATATTCAGCCGAAAGAAACTTACCTGGATCAAAACCCTGCCTTTACCAGTGACCTGAGGAAACTGAAGGCCCACCACGATAGGTGACCTGTTCTGGGTCACATCACATAGGAGACCCAGGGCTAGAGCCCATGTCTTCACTCTCCTTCCAATCCTCTTCTCACTGCTCCAAGCTACCACTGCCAAGCCCTAAGTCAATCCTACTCCTTCCCCAAAGGACTGGGAAGAATCTTTATGGAAACAAGTTAGAATCAGAAGCAAACTCCCCCAAAGTTCCCCAGTCCCCAAAACATCCAGATCCTTCCATCCTCGTGTCTCTCCTCTTCCTAGACCTTCATCACCTCTGCTCAACCTCAGAGTCTCTCAGGGCCCAAGGCTCTTCTTCTGACTCTTTTCCTCTCAAATCAGAACCAATGCAGGTAAAAGCCGACTCAGTCACAGGATGGAAAACATGACACCATGGAAACCAGAGAAGCAGGACAATGAGGAAAGAGCATCCAGAGATCAAGATCAGCCTCAGCTCCCAAAGAATGTATGGGAGGCAAGAAAAAGACTGAAAATCAGGGCTCATTGGGGAGAGAAAGGATAGAACGGCAGCAGCAGGGGGCTGAGGCATGATAACAATGGCAAGAGGACAAACAGCTGAAAAACAAAGCACCGTGGAATGTAACTGAAACAGGAATAGGGCAACAAAGACTGATAACAGATAAATCAAAATGAGCAGGTGAGACACAAATATCCACCCTCCCAGGAACTGCAATGTGGAAACACTTTTGTAGAAAGAAAGGAGGTAGGGGGAAGGACCTGAATTTCGATGCCTGCAAAGAACATTTCATCTGATCAAAATCAAGAACTACGGGCAGGGACTTCCCTGAAGGTCCAGTAGTTAAGACTCTGCACTCCCACTGCAGGGGCACAGGTTCAATGCTTGGTCGGGAACTAAGATCCCACATCCCACATGGCACATAGCGCAGACAAAAAAGAGAGAGACTATTAAATAAGAATATTATTTTTAAGAAGAACTGAAGGCAAAAGAAACAGTACAGAATGTGCACTTTTGTGACACATCATAAAGGCAGGAGGGCATGTCTTCAAACTACTCACATCCAGCTACCTGCCACAACCCCACTGTAGTAATTCTATCTTTTCTGTGTCATGAGCAACAGTGCAGGAGGAAGGGGAGGACGCCCTTAGAGAGTCCTCTCTCATCCTCCCTTTAGAACTGACAATGGCTTTAGAACTCAGGAGCCCCTTTTTCTAGCCTTGTCCTTTTTTGCCCCTTAGATTCTCTTTGCATCTTCAGGTCAACTTCTCAGGGTTCTTAACCAGTGAAAAATAGGACCTAGATCCAGGACTTCCAGATGTTGGCTTCACAAGAGGAACCATTCAGTCAAAAGTCAACTGGAGTCTGCTCCCTGTCCCTAACTTGGCACAAAGTGCAGCAACACAAGTACCACATTTGGGGCCAGCACACGGAGAACCAACCCAAAAAGCCCGGCACGCATTAACCTTGTTACGCATAACATTTTCCGTCTCCTTAGGGCTTCACCATTCACAAAGTGTTTGTGTATGCTGTCCCACTTGAACCTCACAATCTCCAGAGACACAGGTCAAAGACTGGCCCATGGAGCCCCAGGTAGCCAAAACCAGCCCCCATGTCTCCCCACATATCCATGCTTTGTTCCAGGTAGGTACTGAGTGTCTATGAAGTGTTGTGGCTAAAACAAACCATCTACCCCATCATTCTAGTCTGGAGACAGACACAATGACCAAATAATTAAGCCCCTGATATGTGAGTGATTCAGAAGACCTGATAAAAATAAGGTGGAGGTAAAGAGATGTTTTACATAGGTCAGTAGGACAAACCCTCTGATAAGGTGCTGTTCTAATAGAGACCTGAATGGAGTAAGAGAGTGAGCCCTGTGGATGTGAAAGGCCATGTTAGGTTGAGGGAGCAGCAAGTGCCCTAGAGTGTTTGGAAAACAGCAAGGAAACCTGCTGGTTGAAGCAGAAGAGAAGGGAAATGGGAGGCAAGGCAAGGGGTAAGGAAAAGCCACTGTAAGGACTTGGGTGTTAACTGCAGTGGGAAGCCATTGCACCATTTTGGGTAGAAAGGTGACAAGATCTGAATTTCATGTTAAAAGGATCACTCTGGCAGCTATGTTGGGACTAGACTGTGATGGGACAAGGGTGGAATCAAGGGGGCCCAATGCAGGAACCCAGGCAAGAAGTGATTAGCATTTCTTGCCCCTACCATGGCGGTTCTGCCAAGAGGAGGTCCATGCACCAATCTCCCAGGGGACCACATCTTTATTCAGCTCTGCTTATCACTGACTGCAGAAGCCCCCACAGCCGGTGCCATGAGGAAGACAGGGCCACAGGGTATAAATGGACACTTTCCAGCGTGGGAAAGTTGGCAGGTGTTACGCTTGTGAAAATGCTTCTAGGAAACCCTGGCCCTCCCTTCCACTTCTTATAGGGATATGAAAGAACGATGGATGGATGGAACGAAGAAAGAGCTTCCATTTACCCCTCTGCTGGCATTTCTCAGTCAGCAATTTACAAATTCAGATGATCAAAGAATGAAAGTAAAAGTCACTCAGCCATGTCCGACTCTTTGCTACCCCATGGACTATATGGTCCATGGAATTCCCCAGGCCAGAATACTGGAGTGGGTTGCCATGCCCTCCTCCAGAGGATCTTCCCAACCCAGAGATTGAACCCAGATCTCCCACATTGCAGGCGGATTCTTGACCAGCTGAGCCACAAGGGAAGCCTGATCAAATAGTACTTATGGTCAAATATCTTTTCAATCTGAACATGAAACAGCTCTGACCATCCTCTAATTCTAACCCAAACCTCTGTGGTACGTAAACTTCTGATTCTTCATAGGATCAACCACAGACATTCAATAGACAAATATAATCTAATATGCTTTACAAACCTTACTGTGACAGATGCCTATTTTCAGATACTTTCCCACTGTCAAACTCCCCACCATAAAGATGTTACTGAAGTCATCTCAGGAAAAAGAGATTTCATTAAAACTCACAGTGAATATGAAATGTCTCACTTCTGGACACGAAAATTCAATGTGAAAATAACAGTATTTATCAATTTATTCACTGAGGTTCTTAAGAAACCATAAGGATAAAAATGGCCATCATAGGATCTTTTGTGTCTTAATTTATAGTAGCACGCATTTGAATGCACCAGGCACCATGTTATGTGAATTATTTCATGAAGTCTTTACAACCATCCTTTGAGGCAGAAACTATCAGCCCCATTTCACAGATGAGGAAACTGAGGCTTTCCGAGGTAAAGTACTTTGACCACAGGGATCTGGAGGTTCAGGGGCAGAACCAGGAGTCAAACCCATCTCTGCTACATGGACTCTGCTTCCCTCCTAACTCCTGGCACATCCCGCCACCACGCTCAGCACTGCATCACCTGGAAGCAGCGCCTGGTCCACCGCACTGACTGACAGTCTCCCCAGACACAACTCAACGGGGTCTTCACATGCTACATGTGAACGCACTTTGAGTGTCTACTTAGAGGAAAAGACTCCTGTTCAAAGAACATGAATATTGTGACCACTTTTGAATCATTTTATTCTCTCTTCTCCTTTCATTCAACAAATAGCTGATGTGTGCCAGGCACAGATGACAAGAAGAAGACAAAACCCAATCCTGATCTTCACCAAGCTCCCAGCCTGGTAGGGAGAGAAAGCTCAAACATGCACACGTTAGTGCAGGGCCCCCGCACAGGATGGGGGCAGAAGGGACCAGGTCCACTCGCAACCTTGGGAAAGACCTCCCAGAGGATGGAAGGGACTCTGTCAAAGGAAGGGAATTCTGAGCATAAAGACTGGGTGTGGAACAGTTCTTGGGGAATGATGGTTTGCTGTGGCCAGGCAGTAACACCGGAGGTGGGGAAGAGGGCCTAAGGGGAAGTTGGACATGGAGGCAGAGGCCAGCTCATGGACAACTTGGGGCCCAGGGACTCACTGGAGGGATTCTGAGCAGGGGAGGGATGCAATCAGATCTGCCACTTGATCTAGAGGACAGAGTCACATCAGAAAGGACACTGTGGAGGCTGGCCTTTCTTGGAGTACAGCCTCTTTCACAGTACCCTACTGCTCCGTCATTTCTACAGAGTACATAAGGTAACCCTAGAATCTAGAAAAACATGGATTTGGATCGACAGGACTGACCATGTAGACAAGAGACTCTGGTCTGGATTTCCATCCACATCCTACTCCTTTAGACCAGCGGTCCCCAACCTTTGTGGCACTAGGGACTGGTTTTGTGGAAGACAATTCTTCCATGGACGAGCGGGGGTGGGGATGGTTTGGGGATGATTCAAGCGCATTATATTTACTGTGCAATTTATGTCTATTATTACTAAACCAGCTCCACCTCAGATCATCAGGCATTAGATCCTGGAGGCTGGGGACCCCTGCTCTAGAGTAGAGAAGGCAAAGGCTGACTGTGAGGCCTCTAGGGTTAGAGCAGACCTGGGTTTCAATCTCAGCTGCCTCAGCTACTTAAACCGTGAAATGCGGATAAATACAGAACCGACCTATCACATGGAACAGTCAGAACTAAGTGAAGTCACATATGTTGATACATGTCCGCCAACTAACAATTTTTTTTTCCTTTTTAAAAAATTAATCTATTTATTTTAATTGGAGGCTAATTACTTTACAATATTGTAGTGGTTTTTGCCATACACTGACATGAATCGGCCATGGGTGTACATGTGTCCCCCATCCTGAACCCCCCTCCCACCTCCCTCCCCATCCCATCCCTCAGGGTCATCCCAGTGCACCAGCCCTGAGCACCCTGTCTCACGCATCGAACCTGGACTGGCGATCTATTTCACATATGATAATATTCATGTTTCAATGTTATTTTCTCAAATCATCCCACCCTCGCTTTCTCCCAAAGCTTCCAAAAGTCTGTTCTTTACATCTGTGTCTCTTTTGCTGTCTCGCATACAGTGTCATCGTTACCATCTTTCTAAATTCCATATATATGTGTTAATATACTGTTTTGGTGTTTTTCTTTATGACTTACTTCACTCTGTATAATAGGCTCCAGTTTCATCCACCTCATTAGAACTGATTCAAATGCATTCTTTTTAAAACTGAGTAATATTCCATTGTGTATATGTACCATAGCTTTCTTATCCATTCATCTGCCGATGGACATCTAGGTTGCTTCCATGTCCTGGCTATTGTAAACAGTGCTGCGATGAACATTGGGGTACACGTTTTCTTTCAATTCTGGTTTCCTCGGTGCGTATGCCCAGCAGTGGGACTGCTGGGTCATATGGCAGTTCTATTCCCAGTTTTTTAAGGAATCTCCACACTGTTCTCCATAGTGGCTGTACTAGTTTGCATTCCCACCAACAGTGTAAGAGGGTTCCCTTTTCTCCGCACCCTCTCCAGCATTTATTGTTTGTAGACTTTTGGATAGCAGCCATTCTGACTGGCGTCAGATGGTACCTCATTGTGGTTTTGATTTGCATTTCTCTGATAATGAGTGATGTTGAGCATCTTTTCATGTGTTTGTTAGCCATCTGTATGTCTTCTTTGGAGAAGTGTCTGTTTAGTTCTTTGGCCCATTTTTTGATTGGGTCGTTTATTTTTCTGGAATTGAGCTGCAGGAGCTGCTTGTATATTTTGGAGATTAATTCTTTGTCAGTTGCTTCGCTTGCTATTATTTTCTCCCATTCTGAAGGTTGTCTTTTCACTTTGCTTATAGTTTCCTTCATTGTGCAAAAGCTTTTAAGTTTAATTAGGTCCCATTTGTTTATTTTTGCTTTTATTTCCATTACTCTGGGAGGTGAGTCATAGAGGATCCCACTGTGATTTATGTCAGAGAGTGTTTTGCCTATGTTTTCCTCTAGGAGTTTTATAGTTTCTGGTCTTACATTTAGATCTTTAATCCATTTCGAGTTTATTTTTGTGTATGGTGTTAGAAAGTGTTCTAGCTTCATTCTTTTACAAGTGGTTGACCAGTTTTCCCAGCACCACTTGTTAAAGAGATTGTCTTTTCTCCATTGAATATTCTTGCTTCCTTTGTCAAAGATAAGGCCACCTAACACTTAAGTGCTTAATAAATAAATTGTTCATGCCGTGCTTAGTCGCTCAGTCGTGTCTGACTCTTTGCAACCTCATGGACTATAGCCCGCCAGGCTCCTCTGTCCATGGGACTCTCTAGGCAAGAAGACTGGAGTGGGTTGCCATGCCTTCCTCCAGGGGATCTTCCTGGCCCAGGAACTGAACATGTATCTCTTACATCTCCTGCATTGGCAGGTGGGTTCTTTGCCACTATGCCACCTGGGAAGCCCAATTAAAAAACTACCTGTTACTATAATAGTACCAAAAACATTATCTGTTAGTATTCTTTGTTATTGAAGAAACATTTCTTGAACACCTACTGTGTGCCAAGTACTTTCCCCCATCTAGGGGTACAGTGTCCTCATTTTTGCAGATTAGGATATTGTGCCCGAAAGGTTGAATTATTGGACCAAACTTAGTATGACTCTCTCAAATTTCTCTTGGAGCCAGCAACAGGAGCTAAAGAAATAAATGTATAGAGGTAAAATAAGTACTATACACCCATTAAAAAGATTTTACATTTTAAAACTGAAAATTCTATTTCAAAATAGCCTTCCCTCTAAACTGCAGGGGGAAAAAACTAGATATTTTAATCCAGAAGATAATTCATTCTAACAGTTTGGCCAAGTTGTATCAGTAATTGAATTCTGCTGGACCTGGTTGTTACTACCATCTGTCTGTGCTCAGCTTCCCCAGTGGCTCAGTGGTAAAGAATCCTGCAGTGCAAGACTGTCTGTTTACAGGTAAACAAACAGAGCACTCACTTTCAAGGACTTGTAACAAAATATCTGGCAAACTTTGGGTCCCATGGGACCTAGATTTACCTTTGTCACTACCATTTTTCATCCAAGTCTAGGCAACATCTTAATGCACAGAGTCATTTCTTACTGTTTGTTGTTTCCATTTTGATCTTTCATATACCACTTTTTTCCTAGTCCAAAGTAAGATAGTTTCATACTTCATTCACCAAGTATTAAGCCCTTATTTGAACACATTCCACCCTGTTCTAGGAACAAGGGAGGCAGCAGTGAAGTGGGCAATTCCCTGATCTCACAGTTTAGAGTCTTCTGAGGGGAAGACACAATCGATAAGAAAATATCATCAGATAATGCTGAGTGCCACACAGAAAATTTAAAACAGAATGAAAGCAAGGGCCTAGAGAGTTATTTTAGATCAGACAGTCAAGGAGACCTGTGAGAGGTAAGGCATGGAAGCTGAGATTTGAATCGCAAGATTTGCAGGGTGTTTTCAATGAAAGAGGAGAAAGCAATGAGGATGGAGGAAAAGGGAAGGAAACAAAATAGGTCAGTGAAAAAAGCCTATCTGTTGGAAACAATCAATGAGGGCTTTGTCCCCAGGCCCAAACACAGGTCTGAAAAGACAGGGAGCTCCTCCAGTGCCTTACTCTAGTGATAGGTAAGTAGAAAGTAGACCTGGCACCTGGAAGCTAGCTGGTGTAACACAATGAAAGTGCATTTCTTGCTCACATAACAGCCTCAGGCAGAGACTGCTGCTTGGGTGGCTCTCCTCCAGGCAGCTTTCCAGGGACCCAGGCTCCTGCCACCTTGTGGCTCTGCCACCTGCAACACTTGGCTTCCAAGTGACCCTGCTCCATCCCAGCTGGAAGGAGAAAAGAATATTGGCCATTACAGCTGTCCAGGCCTGAGGCTGGCTCCCATCTCCTGCCTCATTGCACTGGCAAAGCCTCAGCTACTAACTGCAACTAGAAAATATTGTATAGTTGTGTGTCCAAGAGAAGGTTTGGTTATTGGCTTAATCTCTGCCACAGGCTCTGGCATAATGAGTGATTCCCAGAGAATATGTAAGAGCCAGGAGCATCACTAAATCCCAAGCTCAGTTTAATGAAAATTGAATAAACAGCCTCTTGAATGAAAGTGAAAGAGGAGAGTTAAAAAGTTGGCTTAAAGCTCAACATTCAGAAAACTAAGATCATGGCAACCACTCCCATCACTTCATGGCAAATAGATGGGGAAACAGTGGCTGACTTTATTTTTCTGGACTCCAAAATCACTGCAGATGGTGACTGCAGCCATGAAATTAAAAGACGCTTATTCCTTGGAAGTAAAGTTATGACCAACCTAGACAGCATATTGAAAAGCAGAGACATTACTTTGCAGACAAAAGTCCATCTAGTCAAGGCTATGGTTTTTTCAGTGGTCATGTATGGATGTGAGAGTTGGACTGTGAAGAAAGCTGAGCGCCGAAGAATTGATGCTTTTGAACTGTGGTGTTGGAGAAGACTCTTGAGAGTCCTTTGAACTGCAAGGAGATCCAACCCATCCATCCTAAAGGAAATCAGTCCTGGGTGTTCATTGGAGGGACTGATGTTGAAGCTGAAACTCCAATACTTTGGCCACCTCATGTGAAGAGTTGACTCATCTGAAAAGACCCTGATGCTGGGAAGGATTGAGGGCAGGAGAAAAAGGGGACAACAGAGGATGAGATGGTTGGATGGCATCACCGACTCGATGGACATGGGTTTGGGTGGACTCCGGGAGTTGGTGATGGACAGGGAGGCCTGGCGTGCTGCGGTTCATGGGGTCGCAAAGAGTCGGACACGAGTGAGCGACTGAACTGAACTGAACCCTTCCCAAAAAAAAACAATCTAAGAGAGGCAAGAGTTAGGGATTAGGACTTCCCTAGGGTCCAACAGTTAAGAATCCACCTTGCAATGCAAAAGATGCAAGGTCGATCCCTGGTCAAAGAACTAAGATCCCACATAACTTGGAGTAACTAAGTCCATGAGCCACAACTACTGAGCCCAGGCATTCTGGAGCTCAGACGCCACAACTGCTGAGCCCACACAGCACAACCAGCAAGTCTGAGTGGCTACTTTCAAAAGCATATCCTGCCTGCCCAGACTGTCTGTCTGAGTGTCTCTCTCTTTCTCTCTCTCTCTCTCACACATACATATTTTCTCTCAACAATTTTACCCCAAATGCAGTGCCAAAAGTTATATTTTTGCAAGTGGCCCTTAATTCAGGGGGGAAAAAAAGCTGGGAGAGAACAGCTTCATCAATAAAGAATTGTTTACATAGTAAAGGAAAACTGCACTGTTTTAAATGTTGTTCCAAATGATAAAAAGAGATTTCTAACACCAAACAGTAAATCATGCCACTTGGTATCATCCCAAAAGTACAGCATGCACAACTAATGGATGCTGAAAGTTTCCCAGAGGTACATAGCTTTATTATTTACCTGTCAGAGAGGTACAACATTAATTCTCTCCCCTTTCTCCGAAAAAAAAGCCAACATCCCCCCGAGATGTATGAGAGGAGTTGGCTGAAATCCTTCCATGTGGTCCTAACCCTGGCTCCATATCAGGAAGCAGCAGCTCACCTGACATGTGACCAGTGACTAGGCAAACAAGAAACTGAACACATTCTGACCAGTACTGAAATAAACCCTGAGGCTATAATGAAGGATAGCAATTAAAGGATGATAATCTAAATGACTTTTAGAAATAGAAAACCTGGAGAATGAAACCTTTCCAACGGTCACTCAAGACAAGAGGAACCAGCCAGCTAATCTGAACGTTTAGATCACTTTGATAGTAGATAGCTAGCATGAATACAGACGTTCCCTAAAGCAGCATCTGCAGACAGTCCTCCTTTACCCCCGGGGATCAGCACTGTGCATGGTCATCCTCATCATTAGAGCATCATGTACTACCACCCTCCACTCATCTGCCAAGCCTGGTTCTAACTTCTTTCAACACGTCAACTCATGTGACCCCACAACAAGCCTTTGAGGTAGGGATTCTAGCAGGATAAATTTGACAAATGAGGAGCCTGAGCAGGAGTCCTCAGATAACTCACCCGAGGTCACACAGCTAGTGAGGAGGCTGAGCCAGGCAGTCTCTGAACCTCATGGCCAAGTCCTCAAACAGACGCTGTTCTGCAGGCTGGCAACCCCTACCTGCTCCTCCCCTGAGGCCAAGACACGCCTCTAGGGGCACATAATTACAGGTGAACCCCACCAGGTTGCAGTGATACTTATGAAGCCTTATATGATGTTCAGGGCTTTCTGCTATTTCCCAATTTTCTGCTCGTCTTTCTTCTCCAGTTCTCTGATGATACCTTGAACTTCTATAAAACTCACATTTTAACACAAAGCACTAAACTCTTCTTTTGTTTCTGGGGGCAAATTGACACACCTCTGGTCAACCATCCTGTATCAAACTGTTCCTTTAAAACACAAGTAAAATGGTGGAAAGAATAGCCATAGAAACCAAGATTTGCAGAACACACTTAACCCAGAGTTGTTTGGCAGCTCCCTCTCTGACTGATATCAGGACTTCCCAGTGGGAACCTTCCTCCCAGGATACAACTCTCACGACCCTGCATTCAGTGTAGGGATAGCACCAGACTCTGTGGCTAAGAATACTTCTTAGTGCGGGCTTCCCTAGTAACTCAATCGGTAAAGAGATTGCCTGCAATGCAGGAGACCCGGGTTCAACCCCAGGGTCAGAAGATCCCTTGGAGGAGAGCATGGCAACCCACTCTAGTATTCTCGTCTGGGAAATCCCATGGGCAGAGGAGCCTGGCGGGCTACAGTCCATGGGATCGCCGAGTCAGACTTGATTGAGCGACTAACACCTTCACTTTTTTCACTGAAGTAGCTCAGCTGGTAAAGAATCTGCCTGCAATGCAGGAGACCCCAGTATGATTCCTGGGTCAGGAAGATCTGCTGGAGAAGGGATATGCTACCCACTTCAGTTTTCTTGGGCTTCCCTGGTGGCTCAGCTGGTAAAGTATCCCTCTGCAATGTGGGAGACCTGAGTTTGATCCCTGGGTGGGGAAGATTCCCTGGGGAAGCGAACAGCTACGCACTTCAGTATTCTGGCCTGGAGAATCCCATGGACTGTATAGTCCACGGGGAGCCAAAGAGTTGGGCACAACTGAGCGACTTTCACTTTCCCTTTCAAGGAGGGGAAATATTAACCTGTCCACTTGTCTTAACTCTACATGATAAGTAAAAAGAAGGCTTTGTAGTATATTGGGCACTGTACTTTTTTCAATTTCTCATAATTTAAAACTATTTATAGCTTTTAGTAATAGATTTATATGTCACATCTGACTTGAAAGAAAAATTGAATTTTCAGACTTGCAAAGTAAGGAGTTGATCCAAGATCTGTAGAGACACCACAAAGGGAAGCCACCAATTGTGAGCCATGATTCAATAGCAACTGGCCCAACAGTTTCTATACTACATTGAGACAAAACAAGTAAACAACTGTTTTAAGAATAAGAAGCCTTTCCCAAAACCAAGCCAGGCTCTATCCTGTTCTTCATGTTTACTAATGACTTCAGTGAAGGCATACACGTCCTTATCAAATTTACAAATGGCAGGAGCAAAGTTGGGAGGGTCAGTTATTACAACTCAAGATTCAGAAGGAGTAGGGCCAACACTAACAAGAGGAGCTTACCAACTATCAGTGAAAGTATTATACTCAGAGAAAACTCAGCAGCACAGTGGAAGAGGACCAGAGAAACACCATGATGTGTACAGGATCTAGAAATTTCAGATGGCAGCCCTCTCAGGAGGGTGAACAGTGTGACACACTGCCCGAGAAAGCTAAGACCACACAAGACTGCAGGACACTGTCCAGAACAAGGAAGGTAACAGTACCATTGTCCTCTGCATGACCAGAAGCTGCCCGAGTTTTCTGTTTAACTAGAGGCACCACATTCTAACTCAATGGTGAGAGCAGTCAAAGTGATAACAGGTCTCAAACTCACATCATGTCAAGAACAGCTGTTGAAGCTGGGGGTATACTCTGGCAAAGAGAACACCCAGTGGGGAGGCATGAAAGCCATTCTTAAACCTTTGAAAGTGTATAAGAACCGAGTTCGGAGGGTTTTCCTGGTCATCCAATGGGTAAGACTCCAAGCTCCCAATGCAGGGGGGTTGGGCTTTATCCCTGGTAGGGGAACAAGATCCTACATGCAGTAACTAAGACCTGGCCCAGACAAATAAACAAAAACACACAGAGTGGCTGAATACTAAGCCATAAAAAAAAAAAAAAAAAGCAAAATAAGGAAGAACAAAGTTCATATACACATATACAATGTATGTCTCAGGGGCAAAACTAAAACCAATGAAGAGAACTACTAGAGATAGAGTTCTAGCTTTTGGATTCCGGTTGGCCTTATTCCTAGCTACCTACACTGTGCTTAGTAAATTGATCACACACTGGGTTCATACACTCCTCCACCAAATTAACTTGCCTACTAGTGAGTCAACCAATTTCCCAATGCTTTATTTCCCAACTAGCTAGAAGGCATATATTCTAAACTCTCTTTAATTGCTTCTCTAACAAAGATAAAGCCAAAGCCAAGCTCTAGACCAACTCTTTATAAAAGAAAATTATTGTTTCTACTATAGCTGGGCTTCAGATAATACATCCACAAGCCAAATAACAGATGAATATCTGTATAGCTTGAATTTTGTTTAGAGGTTGGCTGGCCATACACAGCAGACTGGGAGATCAGCCACAGGGGCCTCTGTTCAGGCCTGGTGGTGAGTCTCTTACCCCATGGGGAGATGCACTGGCACCCACACATCTTCTCCCCTGGTTAAAAATGTGAAGGATTTGGTCTCTGCAGTGAAGCTCATTCCAAAGGAAGAATACCTCACATTATCCAAGTCAGTCACCTTGATTACCAGATTAACAACTGACTCTAATTTAGTGCTGTCTTAATCAAGAAATAGGTATCCTGAAGTTGGGAGCTTCCCTGGTAGGTCAGATGGTAAAGATTCCACCTGCAATGCAGGAGACCTGTGTTCGATCCCTGGGTCAGGAAGATCCACCAGAGAAGGAGATGGCAACCTCTTCGAGTATTCTTGCCTGGAGAATCCCATGAACAGAAGAGCCTGGTGGGCTACAGTCCATGGGGTTGCAAAGAGTTGGACACGACTGAGTGAGGCTTGGAAGAAGAAAGGATGGATGCTTAAGAAAGGGTTGCCAGAGAGGAATGAATAAAGAAGATGCAGTACATAAATATAATGGAATATTACTCAGCCATAAGAAGGAACAAAACTGTGTCACTTGAAGAGATGTGGATGGACCTAGAGACTGTCATACAGAGTGAAGTAAGTCAGAAAGAGAAAAACAAATAAATATTAACGCATATATGTGACTTCCCTGGTGGCTCAGACAGTAAAGTGTCTGCCCTCAATGTGGGAGACCTGGATTCGATCCCTGGGTCAGGAAGATCCTCTGGATAAGGAAATGGCAACCCACTCCAGTACTCTTGCCTGGAAAATCCTTTGGACGGAGGAGCCTGGTAGGCTACAGTCCATGGGGTCGCAAAGCGTCGGACACGCTTGAGTGACTTCACTAACTAACCTAATGTGGTATCTAGAAAAATGGTATAGATGATGTTATTTGCAAAACAGAAATACAGACAAACTCATAGAGAACAAACATATGGATACCAAGGGGAAAGGTGGAGGAATGAATTGAGAGATTGGGACTGACATATGTACACCACTGATGTGTGTGTGCGTGTGTGCACGTGTGCTCGGTCATGTCTGACTCTTTGCAACCCCAGGGACTGCAGCCCGCCAGGCTCCTCTGTCCATGAAATCTTTCAGGCAAAAATATGGAGTGGGCTTCCATTTCCTACTCCAGGGGACCTTGACCCAGGGATCAAACCCATGTCTCTTGCGTCTCCTGCACTGGCGTGCAGATTCTTTACCACTGGGCCACCTGGGAAGCCATTAATGATACTATATATAAAATAGATATAGCACAGGGAACTCTATTTGGTGCTCTATGGTGACCTAAATGGAAAGGAAATCCAAAGAAGAGGGGATATATGCAAACATGTGGCTGATTCTCTTTGCTGTGCAGCAGAAACTGACGCAGCAGTATAAAGCAACTGTACTCCAATAGACAAAAAGAAAGGCTTGCCAGATATCCAAAATGGTAAGCCAATTTTTTAAATTCTTCTCATATCCTTTTTCTTCATTACCCAGCCAAATGTTGTTATCCAACTCTTCAGAGAACCACAAAAATACACCTGACAAGCCTAGGTCTTTGCAAACCAGGCATGTGAATGAATGTACTTCTCCCCGACAAAGCACACCTATCCTTCCCAAACAGCAAACTCACTGATTATCTCAGTTCAGGTCTCAGAGGTCTATCCGAGGTCTATCTCAGAGAGACCTCACCTGAATGCAGGCAGTATTCAAAAAAAAAGCTCTTTTGTTATCAACTGGTTATTTACTGTATGATAATCTCTAGCCTTAACTTAAGAAAAATATTGCAAATTCTTATATGAAAGTAAAAAATGATAATATGATTACAGTCACTAGTTAAAACATTGTTAATACCTACTGAGTTTACACAAGGGGAAAAATAAAGCAGACTGAATCAAAACTTTATTCATATCCATATGCCTCAAACCTAAAGGGTATATCTACAGAGGCAATTGGCCATGTTAGCTTCTATTAATAACTGTTCTTAAATAAATTCACATGAAATAGGGCTGTGCAGATATTATGAGGCCTGTGCAAATAGCTACAACTGAGGAATTCAAAGTTCCTCTGTACCAAAATATCTCCTATATCAGTCTGCCATGATTTATGACACTCCTATCTTCAAATTTACTTCTAGGATATTATTGTGCTTAGTCGTTCAGTCGTATCCAGCTCTCTGCCACCCCATGGACTGTAGACCACCAGGCTCCTCTGTCCATGGAATTTTCCAGGCAAGAATATTGGAGTGGGTTACCATTTCCTGGGCTTCCTTCCCTGATAGGTCAGTTGGTAAAGAATCTGCTGCAATTCAGGAGACCCCAGTTCTATTCCCGGGTCAGGAAGATCCCCTGGAGAAGGGATAGGCTACCCACTCCAGTATTCTTGGGCTTCCCTTGTGGTTCAGCTGGTAAAGAATCCACCCGCAATACGGGAGACCTGGGTTCGATTCCTGGGTTGAGAAGATCGCCTGGAGAAGGGATCCTACTCCAGTCAAATAGTATTAAGTCATTAAAAATTATGATAAATAATATTTAATGATATAAAAATATTTGTGAGGTAGAAAACAGGTCACAAAACAATAGGTAAATAACCATTTTTGTTAAAGTAAATTATGCACATACCCAGATGAAAAGGAAAGATATATGGGATAAGGATTTTTTTAGCCTTCTTGTCTCATACTTTTCTACATTCTTCAAAATCTCTATAATAAACATGTATTACTTTTATAATTAGAAGAAAAATTATAAAATTTAAAGTAAACTTAATAATCACATTTGATAAATATAAACTAAACCATATCACCCAGCAATCCATTCCTAGGTATTTATCTAAGTATTGTGTGAACTTAACATTCATATAAAACCTGTGTATGCATGTTATAGCAGCTCTAAGCGTAATCACTGAAATTTGGAAACACCTCCTTTATGCCTCCATGGATGAACAAATGAATGACGGTACCTTCACACAATGTAATATCACTCAGGAATACAAAGAAACAAACTATTGAGACATGTTACAAATGGATGAATCTCAAATGCATTACGCTGAATGGCAAAAGCCAGACCCAAATGGCTACCTGATGTATGAATCCACTTAGCATGACATTCTGCAAAAGGTAGAACTGTAGGGAGGGGAGTGGATCAACAGCTGTCAGAGCTAAGGAAGGAATTAACATCAAAGGGGCAGCACAGGAAATCTGGGGGTAATGGAAATGTTCTAGGTGGATTTCTGTGCTGGTTATGCAACTGCATGCATTTGTCAAACCTTAGAACTGTTTACTGAATTTTACTATATGCATATTATACCTTAATAAACTTGTCTTAAAAAAAAAAAAAACTGAAAGTCTATCCAATTCCAGATTATGTTGTACTCTTTGTAATTGTTTCTCCAAAATGTGTCTTTCTTTTTTTTTAAGCAATCTTTTTTTTTAGGATTACATATAGTAAGCACAGAACATAATCATCATATAGTAAGCACAGAATGCTAAAGGAACAGGGCCTTGAAAAGAGAATTTTTAAGAGGAGTAGATTAAACAAGATTCAGGACACTCGGGCCTGCCAGCGATGCCCCCACAGACCCTGGCATGGGCACCTCTGTGGGCCACCTGACAACCACCAAAGGATCCAGAGCTGAGAGAAGGTATTTAACAGGGACTGGGGACAGAAGATATAATATCGTTTTCCTGCCTAATACTTTCAGAAGGTGGCAAAATGCAAACACTGGAAACCACTCCAGAGAGCCAGGGCTTTGGCTGGAGTTGAGCACTTCTAAGTTTCCTCATGCCCACATCAGAACCATTTCTACACCGATGACTGTATGACCAAGCAGTCGCCAGATTAATTTGGTTTATTCAATTTACAGCTTAAAATGCCTGCCACACCTCAGTGATATTAGAAAAGTGCTGCTGAGAGGTGTCAGAGGAGATTTAGAAAAGCTTCTCTTCCCACAGATTTCAAACCAGGAATTTTTACCTGAGCCTAGTGAGGGAACTGGGTTTTTGTCTTGGAAGAGCACACAACTAAACCTTAAACTGATCTTTGTTACAAGCGTCAAAGGGTATACTTACCCAGAGATGTGCCAGCAGGTTTCATAAAGTAGGAAATTGTTTTTCCTAAGAAATATTCTATTTATGCAAGGGGAAGAGCAATACCCACTGTTCTTGTCCATGAAAAAGACAAAGGAGGACAGTGGCCTGGGACAGGTTCAGGAATAATTATTGAGCAATAATCGCATTCCTCTCTTTCCTCAGTTCAGTTCAGTTGCTCAGTCGTGTTCAACTCTTTGCGACCCCATGGACTACAGCACGCCAGGCCTCCCTGTCCATCACCAACTCCCAGAGCCTGCTCAAACTCATGTCCACTGAGTCTGTGAGGCCACCCAACCATCTCATCCTCTGTTGTCCCCTTTTCCTCCCACCTTCAATCTTTCCCAGCATCAGGGTCTTTTCAAATGGGTCAGTTCTTCACATCAAGTGGCCAAAGTGTTGGAGTTTCAGCTTCAACATCAGCCCTTCCAATGAATATTTAGGACTGATCTCCTTTAGGATGGGCTTGTTGGATCTCCTTGCAGTCCAAGGGACTCTCAGGAGTCTTCTCCAACACCACAGTTCAAAAGCATCAATTCTTCACACTCAGCTTTTTTTATACTTCAACTCTCACATCCATACATGACTACTGGAAAAATCATAGCTTTGACTACACGGACCTTTGTTGGCAAAGTAATGTTTCTGCTTTTTAATAAGCTGTCTAGGTTTGTCATAACTTTTCTTCCAAGGAGCAAGCATCTTTTAATTTCATGGCTGCAGTCACCATCTGCAGTGATTTTAGAGTCCAAAAAAGAAAGTCCGTCACTGTTTCCATTGTTTCCCCATCTATTTGCCATGAAGTGACAGGGCCAAATGCCATGATCTTAGTTTTCTGAATGCTGAGTTTTAAGCCAACTTTTTCACTCTCCTCTTTCACTTTCATCAAGAGGCTTCTTGATGAAAGTTCTTCTTCACATTCTGCCATAAGTGTGGTGTCATCTGCATATCTGAAGTTATTGATATTTCTCCCAGCCATCTTTTTTGTTTGTTTGTTTAATTAGTTCATTTTCTATTTTTTAACTTTACAATATTGTATTTGTTTTGCCATACATTGACATGAATCCGCCATGGGTGTACATGTTTTCCCCTTCCAGAACCCCCCTTCCACCTCCCTCCCCATCCCATCCCTCCGGGTCATCCTGGTGCACCAGCCCCGAGCACCCTGTATCATGCATTGGTTGAACCTGGACTGGCGACTCGTTTCACATATGATAATTTACTTGCTTCCATGCCATTCTCCCATATCATCCTGCTCTCGCCCTCTCCCACAGAGTCCATAATACTGTTCTATTTATCTGTGTCTCTTTTGATGTCTCGCATACAGGGTTATCTTTACCGATTGACTAAATACCATATATATGTGTTAGCAGCCATCTTGATCTCTTCCCTAGACACTTTGAAAATAAGTAAAACTTCCTTAAATTAGGATGTGGACTGAAATACATCTTCATATTTTCACATAAGAAAGGATGACTAGCAAACTAATGTCCATTAGCTGATTAAGAGATTAAATTATTTTTAAAGATTCAAAGTACTGTTTACACTTTATAAAGAATTATCCTAATCTGTTCATTAAACCAGACCACCAAAAGAAAGGCCACTTTAAAACTCGATTAGCCTTGTTTTTTAATATATATACACTCACACACATATACATAAATAACTACATATATAACAGAAACATGAAATTCTATAAAATAAGTTGTGTGTATGCCTGTATGTTTGTAGCATATCAAGAAAGCTGGGTCATTCTGTTCTAGCCATCCATCCCACAAACTCTTATTGAGTCCTTCCAGTCTGACAGCCCCAGGGTATCCATTAAATAGCTATGGAACTCCAGATCCATTATTTATAATCTCTGAGCCTTAGAGAGGGGAAAGCCATACTGAGCACACTGGGAAAGTCATGGGAATCAGAAAAATGTTTGCAAACTGCACAGTGTCTGCCAGGCAGTGGATATTCAAGAACATTAGTGCTCCCTTTCTCTCTTTCCCTTCCTTCTGAAAAGCTTTCGTTCATATACAGTTCATATATTCACAGTCTTTCTATTTAGTCTACTAAACAGTTTTAGCACAGCAGCAAGCTTTTCTGTCTCTGAGTCCCTATATGTCAGATATGTTTGTGCGCTGCTTAATTACTTTTCAATTAGTAATCAAGAGCAACAAAAGACCATAACTGACAGGCTCCCAGATGTGATCACTGGACACTGAGTGAGCATCTGCTTGGGGGGATTCTTCAGGACCTTTTTTAACTTCACTCTGGATCCTCTGTCTCAATAAACAGGTTCACCAACTATTCCAATAAAAATACACTTTATTATAAGCATGCAAGCGGGTGATCCTTGAAGTATATTGTAAGTAAATAGATGGGGAAACGATGGAAACAGTGACAGACTGTATTTTCTTGGGCTCCAAAATCACTGCAGACAGTTAAAAGACACTTACTCCTTGGAAGAAAAGCTATGACAAACCTAGACAGCATATTAAAAAGCAGAGACATTACTTTGCCAACAAAGGTCTGTCTAGTCAAAGCTATGGTTTTTCCAGTAGTCATATATGGATGTGTGAGTTGGACCATAAAGAAAGCTGAGCATCAAAGAATTGATGCTTTTGAACCGTGGTGTTGGATAAGACTCTTGAGACTCCCTTGGACTGCAAGGAGATCAAACCAGTCAATCCTAAAGGAAATCAACCTTGAATATTCATTGGAAAGACTGATGCTGAAGCTGAAGCTCCAATACTTTGGCCACCTGATGCAAAGGGTCCACTCACTGGAAAAGACCCTGATGCTGGGAAAGATTGAAGGCGGGAGGAGAAGGGGACAACAGAGGATGAGATGTTTGGATGGCATCACCAACTCGATGGACATGAGTTTGAGCAAGCTCCAGGAGATAGTGGAGGACAAGGAAGCCTGGTGTGCTGCAGTGCATGGAGTCGCAAAGAGTCAGACACGAATGACTGACTAAACAACAAACAGGTCACTGGTAACAACAGCCATGTGTATTTCATAGTGAAAAATAAAATATCTGGAAGCTCTGAGCACGGGAAGCAGAGAGCACCTTTCGCTAAGGAGATTTATATCCTTCAAATGAACCTTGTAATATTCACAAAGCCTTAGAATTCACATTTTCTCTAGATGGGAAATATTAATTATTATATATTAAGTCAAATTTATGTAGATGAAACAGACATTTTCTCCAAGGCTATGGAGCACAGATGTGACCACAGACAATGCTGGAAAAACTTATGCCCTGAGAATGTCTAAAGAAGGTAACTAAGACCTTGTGACATCTAGGGTTGGCCAGTTATGAGAGAATTGGTGTTTCCATAACAAAGCAAACTGAAACAAAGGCAGGGCCACATCAGACTCAGCACCACAGGATGGCCCTGGGGCCACAGAGCTGTCCCTCAAACACTGGGTGGACAGGACACTGCTGATGATTAATACAACTGGACACACCCACAGTAAACATTATCTTCTCTCAAATTTACTAAATCAAAACAAATGCAACCAAAATCAGGCCCCCAAAAGTTAGATTAACGTGCAAAAAACGACCACAAACAACATGAGTAAAAGAATGTGACAGTCGCTCAGTCATATCTGACTCTTCGCAACCCCATGGGCTCTACAGGCCATGGAATTCTTCAAGCCAGAACACTGGAGTGGGTAGCTGCCCCCTTCTCCAGAGGATCTTCCCAACCCAGGGATTGAACCCAAGTCTCCCGCATTGCAGGCAGATTCTTTACCAGCTGAGCCACAAGAGAAGAACACTGGATGTCAAAACAGGCCCTCGGCGCACAACAGTGTACACAGACAAGAATTTTCATCTCAAGACTTGCCATCAAATCACTATGCAATAATTCTCAGTTAATTGGGACAGTTTAGGTGATGCTATTAATTTAAGGAATAAAGGTGTCATCACAATGAACTATTAAATAAATGAAAAAGCTCTTCTGGAGGGTAGATTTTAACTTCTTAAGGGCAAGCTTAAGGCAAAGGAGAAAATAAAAGATATACCTATCTGAATGCAGAGTTCCAAAGAACAGCAAGGACAGATAAGAAAGCCTTCCTCATTGATCAATGCAAAGAAATAGAGGAAAACAATGGAATGGGAAAGACTAGAGATCTCTTCAAGAAAATTAGAGGTACCAAGGGAACATTTCATGCAAAGATGGGCACAATAAAGGACAGAAATGGTATGGACCTAACAGAAGCAGAAGATATTAAGAAGAGGTGGAAAGAATACACCAGAAGAACTATACAAAAATGATCTTCATGACCCAGATAACCACAATGGTGTGATCACTCACCTAGAGCCAGACATCCTGGAATGCCAAGTCAAGTGGGCCTTAGGAAGCATTACTACAAAGTTAGTGGAGGTGATGGAATTCCAGTTGAGCTATTTCAAATCCTAAAAGATGGTACTGTGAAAGTGCTGCACTCAATATGTCAACAAATTTGGAAAACTCAGCAGTGGCCACAGGGCTGGAAAAGGTCAGTTTTCATTCCAATCCCAAAGAAAGGCAATGCCAAAGAATGCTCAAACTACTGCAAAATTGCACTCATCTCACACGCTAGCAAAGTAATGCTCAAAATTCTCCAAGCCAGGCTTCAACAGTATGTGAACCATGGACTTCCAGATGTTCAAGCTGGATTTAGAAAAGGCAGAGGAACCAGAGATCAAATTGTCGACATCCACTGAATCACAGAAAAAGCAAGAGAGTTCCAGAAAAACATCTACTTCTGCTTTATTGACTACACCAAAGCCTTTGACTGTGTGCACCAAAACAGTCTGTGGAAAATTCTTAAAGAGATGGAAATACTAGACCACCTGACCTGCCTCCTGAGAAATCTGTATGCAAGTCAAGAAACAACAGTTAGAACCAGACATGGAACAATAGACTGGTTCCAAATCAGGAAAGGAGTACATCAAGGATGCATATTGTCATCCTGCTTATTTAACTTATATGCAGAATACATCATGTGAAATGCCAGGCTGGACAAAGCACAAGCTGGAATCAAGATTGCCAGAAGAAATATCAATAACCTCAGATACACAGACGACACCACCCTTATGGCAGAAAGTGAAGAAGAACTAAAGAGCCTCTTGATGAAAGTGAAAGAGGAGAGTGAAAAAGTTGACTTAAAACTCGACATTCAAAAAACTAAGATCATGGCATCCGGTCCCATCACCTCATGACAAATAGGTGGGGAAACAATGGAAACAGTGACAAACTTTATTTTCTTGGGCTCTAAAATCACTGCAGATGGTGACCGCAGCCATGAAATTAAAAGATGCTTGTTCCTTGGAAGAAAAGTTATGACCAACCTAGACAGCATATTAAAAAGCAGAGACATTACTTTGCCAACAAAGGTCCATATAGTCACAGCTATGATTTTTCCAGTAGTCATGTATGGATGTGAGAGTTGGACTATAAAGAAAGCTGAGTGCCAAAGAATTGATGCTTTTGAACTGTGGTGTTGGAGAAGACTCTTGAGAGTCCCTTAGACAGCAAGGAGATCCAACCAGTCCATCCTAAAGGAAATCAGTCCTGAATATTCATTGGAAGGACTGATGCTGAAGCTTAAACATCAATCCTTTGGCCACCTGATGGGAAAAACTGACTCATTTGAAAAGACCCTGATGCTGGGAAAGATTGAAGGTGGGAGGAAAAGGGTACGACAGAGGATGAGATGGTTGGATGGCATCACGGACTCGATGGACTTGAGTTTGAGCAGGCTCTGGGAGTTGGTGATGGACAGGGAGGCCTGGCCTGCTACAGTCCATGGGGTTACAAAGAGCTGGACATGACTGAACGACTAAACTGAACTGAACTGAAGGGCAAGTGAATCAAATTCAGACTGTTTTTCATTCTAAAATAAGCCTGTAGTTTAAATCAGAGATGACTATCTTCCTCCTTCTTTGTAATAAATTAAGCTGGTAACACCCCAGCTTTTTTCTCCTGGGCTATGGTAGCAGACACCATACAAGCATGGGAAGCGGGAACTCTGATTAGCACGTTTCATCAGTCAGTTATAGGACAGGGTGAGGCATCGCTGCACTGTCAGCATATTTTGTGAAACAGATTCACAAAATGATGCCTAGACAATTTCATTTGCAAACTCAAGGCACAGACTCCTAGGAGGTGACCATTAGGAGCTCCATTAATGGCTCCCTAAGAAAGTGACTAGCATATTGAGATAGCAGCGCTCTGGTCTGAAGGTCCATGGAACCTGCATCCCAACACATAATTATACCTGGGTGTTCTACTGTGACCTATGTCATTGGTGTTCAGTTGCTAGTGTCTGACTCTTTGCGACCCCATGGACTGCAGCACGCCAGGCCTCCCTGTCCCTCACTATCTCCCAGAGTTTGCCCAAGTTCACGTCCATTGAATCGGTGACGCCATCCAACCATCTCATCTTCCGCTGCCCCTATTCTCCTTTTGCCTTCAATCTTCCCCAGGATCGGGGTCTCTTCCAAAGGCCTTTCTGTGACCTAGAGATAAAATCTATTTTTACAGCCAATACTGATCTTAAAATAACATGAGAAATAGCAGCAACTTTAAGGTGTTGTGACATTTCACCTTTTGGATATTTTGTTTATTTTCTTTTCTGTCTGAACAGCATCCAAAGCTCTTCCTATTTTTAGCAAGTCACCCATTGTGTGAGTCTCAGTGGCAAGCAAGACCCTACCTCACAATACGGAAATGGATATTTCCTCTGCTGCTCCTTGGCCATCATATGACCTACACTTAGCTCAAGTCCCATTCCAGGCTCTGAAATTGGAGTGAGTGACGTTAAAGACCCAGAGTTTGAAGAGATGATTCAGAGCAGCAGCAGGGGTGACTGCCACTCTGCCCAGCAGTGACAGCAGCACCAAAGCTGGACCCCACCACGGGCAGGACAAGACCTCAACTGTGGGCCCTATCTCTTTCCCAAGCATGGGTTTCCAGTCATCTTCCAATTACTTTATATTTAGCCTAAATCAGTACTGTAGGTTGCAACTAAAAGTTCTAACTCACACAGTGGGAGAGATTTTTTTCTGTAAATGATGGGAAATGAGGTAACCTCAGGAATTCCCTGGTGGTTCAGTAGTTAGGACTTTCCCTGCAAGGGGCAAGGGTTCAATCCCCGGTTGAAGAACTAAGATCCCACATGCCATGCAGCACAGGCAGAAGAAAGAAAAGGAAAAATGACTTGAGTTAATCTCATAATTCACTTTGTATAAGAACTGATAATGAATTAATTGCTGGTAAAGGGACTATACCCAAGATTTCACTTTTCTTTCTATCTCAACATATTTATGTCTTGCTGAAGCTGTATTTCCTCAATATTAATATGTTAGGAAGAAAAACATTCAGTTAAGATCTCTTACTATAGAAGTACAGTGTTTACCTTTGGAAAGGATAATGGATAATAACTGGGAGGGAGTACAGGGTGTGCTAAAAAGATTCTATGTCTCTATCTGGGTGATGATGACACGAGTATATATTTTTAAAAAGTTTACCACATGTACTCTTAATATTTGTGCACACGATTAAATGTAAGTTTACCTAAATCACACACATACACACAGACATACAGTCGAATGCCTAGAAGCTGTGTTGATATTGATGTCATCACACTGATAATGAAACAAACACAAAGAATGTCTTCAAAAAAAACTTTGTACATACTATCCCCTTTGGCCCTGGACTTTCCTGGGCATTCTATTCTGCGGATAGAATTACCACTGGACATATTTTAATGCCCAGTGGTATTCTTCAGTGCCTCCTAAGTATGAGCAAGTCCAGTTCTGGTTTCATTCCTCATCATACCTTCAAACCTTTTCATCAGAACTCTCAGGGTTCTAGCTGAGAGCTGAAGTCCTGCCTTCCCCACTTCACTGCACCTCAACTGTATTGACACCTCACTGCACCTCAGTCCCCAAACCTAGGACTGATGTGCTCTTCTGCAAGCCCTGCCCTCATGCTTCCTCTTCTGATCAAGTGACCCTGATCACTATCTGCTCCCAGAGATGATGGCGATGACGACTCTGGGCCAGGCGTGGATGCCGGTACTTCACACGGCCAAGTACTATTATTCTCCTCATATGAGGACCCGAGACACATGGAGGTTAATAACTTTCTTGAAGTTCAAGTGCTAACATAAGAGGACCAGCTCGACCTGCCTCTCCCACCTCTTCCCTAGATCCAAAATCCAGCACATGCTCAGCCTTTCTTTCCTTCATTTGCTCTGGTGAGGAACTAATAATTTCTCTTTAAAGGTATCCATTTGCCATTTCAAATTCTGCATACATGTATTAATACACATGTGCCAAAGGCAAGACAAAACACCCAATAAAAGAGGAAAAGATAGTTCAACCTGGAAGCTGTTACATAATTACTCAGTATTCCTTCCTTCAAGAGGAGAACAAAAATATTTAACTCATCATAAAAATTTCGTGTCATGTTTTTCCCTAGTTACAAAAGTCCATCTTATAAACATAACACATATTCAGAATGATGAATGGCTGACCCGCCCCTTCCTCCAAACACACCATCATATTTCCCTTCCTCCAGACTTCTGAGTAGTGGTTAACGTTCAAAACATGTCAAGATCACACCTCAAATAGTTCTGCCAGAAACTTCTGTTTATTCAGAATTGAAGTCAACAAGGCCTGGAAAGTACTAGTGGCCCATTTTTTTTTTCCGTCTGTGCCCTTACCCTACCACTCCCTGCCCCTGAGTCAGTCCTCACCCCTCCCAAGAGGCAAAGCAAGTTGTATCAGCTAGAAAACTACAGCATCTGGGATTTGCCACCTAGCCCTGGATCCCCAAAACCAGGTCAGCAACAGAGAGGAGACAGAAGAGAGGGGAAAGGAGAGGGGGAAGGGGAGGGGGAAGGGGAGCTGGGGAGAGAAGGGGGAGATTGGGGAGGAGAAAGAGAGAAGGGAGAGGGGAAAGAGGGGGAGACACAGGGAATGAAAACAAAGAATTTTACACAGCAATTATGAAGAAAGCAAAAGAGAGATCCTAGAAGAACTGCTAGAGACATTTGAGAATATACAGTGGAACTGGTCCCCAGGATATACTTGGGCACTAGGTTTCACGAGCCTGGCAGCTGGGAAACAGGTGTTCCACACTAACAAATAAAGCCAATGTGGGGAGGTTAAGAATTTCTCACAATAATAACTGCTTCATCAAATAGTGCATTTCCATAAAAATTTGGTTTTCATATAGTGTCATTTTCTTAGGGGTGTTGCCTTAAGTGTAAAAGGCTGTTACACTTTTACTATAAGTAAAAGTGAAAGGAAATATAATTACATGTGGGGAAACCACAACGTACAGTGATTTAGAAAAAATACTCTCAGCAAATGCTCATTATGTTTAAATAATTATACTCTGTAGATCAATAAACAAGGGAGTGATCTCCAATCCCAGAACAAAATTTATATCATTGCACAACTCACTTATTTCCCTCCATTTCTCCTCCAAAAGGTATTGAGAGAAGGGCAATTCATTAACTAGATTATGAGCCTGGAATGCAAGTACTAGGAATACATCTCTGTTCTGCTAGTTTCATGAGGACTTTTCCATTGTTCTGTGTATAATGGAAGCATGCTAATAATTTCAAGGGGAAAGTTCACTGAACTTTATGTTTGTTCCAAATACTTATTTCCCATTTCTCCCCACTGCTTAACATGCATGCAAAATACTACGCAAATTGAGCCCATGCTGGCTAGAACTTTCAGGCACTGCCCTTTGGAGAAGCCTGGCACAGTTTTAGTAACAAGACACACACCTGCACTGGCCCTGGAGTGCACTTAGATACCAAAGAGAAAGCATCCGTCTCACCAGTAAGGAGAGAAAGGTAAACAGAAATCGAGAGTCTAACACTTTCGCTGTCAAAAAGTAGACTACTTGTAGAATCATAGTCTTAATATTACTATCCATTTTATTCCCTCATATTTTATATGAACAAAGAAAGAATTCTTAGTTTGTATATGGGGAATCTTCAAATGAAAGTGGAATTACACTAGCGCCCCACCCTGACAAAGACAGTATAAAAGAAGAAAACTACAGACCAGTGCTGCTCATGAACACGGAAATAAACTCAACAAAATATGTGGAAATTCAATTCAACAGTACATAAAAAGAATAATACATCATAACCAAGTGGGGTTCATCTCAAGAATCCAAGACTGGCTCAACATTCAAATACCAATGTAATTCACCATGTTAAGAGACTAAAGAAGAAAAACCACATCATCTCAATAAATGCAGAAAAAGTATTTAACAAAATTCAATATCCACTGACAACAAAAACTACCCAGGGTAAAGAACAAACTATGTTGGACACAAGCACTATACTCTAGTTGGTAAATATACAGTTACACAGGAGTTCAGGTTACCAATAACCATTGTATGAAGTTTGAACAGATAAGTAAATACATGTAGTTAACAAAAGCCAAGTTTCTCACAGTCAAAAGCAAAGGGTGAATACTAGGGTAAGCTTGTGGTGCTGGACTGGAGTCAAAGACTGAGTATGAACTGGATGTTTATGTTAATATATAGGTTGTACATACATGGGTTGGTGTACATACATACATTTCTAGGCTCTGTCCACTGAGAGGGCCTAGAAGCAGTGACACTCCAGTAGCAATGAGCATACCCAGTGCTCAGATCTTGGTGTCAACACACCATTGTCCAATAGAAAGGAACCAAGGCTCCTTGGAGAAACACCTGAGTCATGGAAAATACAAGATCAGCCTGGAACATCTTATGGTGCCCAAAACTGAGGAATTCCCAACAGCAACACGAACAGGTGACAGCATTTCAAAGAGGCACAGGAGCCAATCTGAAAGAGCTTCTAATGTCCAAAGCTGGAATAACTTGAGCAAGTAAATGATAACAAGAGTATCTGGTTATAACCCAAATAAGAAAATAAACATCATGAGTCTATACTGACATGAATTTCCTCGCAGAAGAACTCAAATTAATAACTATAGGAAAAACGAGGGAGATAAAATCTGTCAATAAAAACATCACAATAGTAACTGCTGTAGGAAGGTATGCAAATGATTACTAAAATCAGTGGGCAAATTTTTAAGGAAAGACAGGATTCTGAATAGCCTCAGGGCTGCTCTTATGGGTACATAGCCTGTGATTGTCCAGGGTCCCACTCTCGGAAAGGCTTCTGTCTGCTGCTCCAATCCTGAGATTTTCAATAATCCTGAACGTGGGGTCCCTACATTTTCATTTTGTTCCAGGCCCTACAAATTATGTGCCCAGAAGAAGATGAAATTATGTTTGAGTTGGCCAAAAAGTTCATCTGGTTTTTTCCATAAGATGGCTCCAGTAGAGCGCAGGTGTCTTTAACTTCATTTGAAACAATTTTGTTAGACTGTATTGTGACAGCTGTCATATCAGCATGCATTTTTTTAAAAAATGATGAATTTTTGTGTAGACATTTTAACATTGGAGATGGAAGCAAAAAGCAACACTTGGGTATTTGCTTTATTATTTCAAGAAAGGTAAAATCACAACTAAAATGCAAAAAAATTTTAAAGAGAGATTTGTGCAGTGTATATAGAAGGTGCTGTGACTGATTGAATGTGTCAAAAAGGACTTGTGAAGTTTCTTGATGGAGGTTTCTTGCTGGATGATGCTCCTCAGTCAGGTAGACCAGTTGAAGCTGACAGAAACCAAATTGAGACATTAACTAAGAACAATCAATGTCATACCATGCAGGAGATAGCTGGCATACTCAAATTATCCAAATCAAGCCTTGAAAATCATTTGTACCAGTTAAGTTATGTTAATCACTTTGATGTTTGGGTTCCACATAAGTTAAGCCATAAAAATCTTTTTGACCCTATTTCTGCCTGCGATTCTCCACTGAAACATAATGAAAGCATTCTATTTTAAAAATAATTGTGATGAGTGATGCAAAGCAGATACTGTACAATAATGTGGCATGGAAGAGATTGTGGAGCAAGAGAAATGAACCACCACCAACCACACCAAAGGCCAGTTTTCATCCAAAGAAGGTGATATGATATATATGGTGGGATTGGAAGGGAGTCCTCTATTATGATATCCTTCCGGAAAACCAAACAATTAATTCCAACAAGTAATGCTCCCAATTAGACCAACTAAAAGCTCAAGGAAAAGTGTCTGGAATTAGTCAACATAAAATCCATTATCTTCCAACAGGATAAGCGCAAGACCTGATGTTTCTTTGATGATCAGGCAAAAACTGTTACAGCTTGGCTGGGAAGTTCTGATTCATCTGCCATATTCACCAGACATTGCCCCTTCAAATTTCCATTACTTTGGTCTTTAGAAAATTCTCTTAAGGAAAAAATTTCCAAGCCCTGGAAGATTGTAAAAGGCACTTGAACAGTGCTTTGCTCAAAAAGCAAAAAGTTTTGGGAAGATGGAATTATGAAGTTGCCTGAAAATGGCAGAGTAGTGGAACAAAATGGTGAATATGTTGTTCAATAAAGTTCTTGATGAAAATGAAAAATGTGTTTTTTATTTTTACTTAAAAACAAAAGGAACTTTTTGGCCAGCCCAATAGTTGCTCCTGTAATCACCTGAAATTCTCTCCCATAAAATAGTAGTGATTTTAACATATGCCCATAAATCCTGAGCTTTATTCCTCCTCCTTTGAGTTAAGGATTAAGGTCACACATTACTTATATATATGTATCCTCAGATAATCATATTTGCTGATATTAAAGCAGGAGCAAGAAGGGAATGTAAAGGAAAAGGAGAAGGAATGAAGAGAACTCCTATCCAGGAAGTTGTTTACCCCCTTGGTGGCACCTTGACTTCCCGTAAGTAACCACAACTTGTCTTATCGAAGGCCTTTATCCAAACGTCTCCTCCTCCTAAGGAGAGTAAGTCACACACTGGGATTGCTCTCTCCAGCCTTCTTAGTTGGCCTAGAATTTCTTTACAGGCAGGATCTGTAAATTCGAGTGTCAGCACCATTTACCTTTATATGTTTCTTTCGTTCAGTCAGTGTTTACTGAGCACCTTCTCTGTACCAGGCATGGTACCCAGGACTCAGCAATGGAAGGCCAAGTCTTCTTCTCACAGCTCAAGAGTCCAGTGAGAAAACAGACAAATTACAATACATGAATTTTGACGTGAAGTGAAGTGAAACTCCCTCAGTCCTGTCTGACTCTTTGCGACCCCATGGACTTCAGGCCAGAATACTGGAGTGGGTAGCCTATCCCTTCTCTAGCGGATCTTCCTGACCAAGGAATCAAACCGGGGTCTCCTGCATTGTAGATGGATTCTTTACCAACTGAGCTATCAGGGAAGCCCCCAAAATGGAGAACTGTAATTCTCTAGGCCAGAACACGAGTGGGTAGCCTTTCCCTTCTCCCGGGGATCTTCCCAACTCAGGGATCGAACCAGGTCTCCCATATTGCAGGCAGATTCTTTACTAGCTGAGCCACAAGGGAAGCCCATATGAACTTGACCAGAATCTATTTTAAGATGTTGTATGCTTCCCAGAGGCTTCCCTCAGGACTCAGTGGTCAAGAATCTGCCTGCCAATGCAGGAGACTCGGGTTCGATCCCTGGGTCCAGAAGATCCCCTGGAGGAGGAAATGGCAACCCTCTCCAGTATTCTTGCCTGGGAAATCCCATGGACAGAGAAGCCTGGTGGGCTACAGTCCATGGGGTCACAAAGAGCCAGACATGACGGAGCGACTAAACAATAACAATTCATTTTCCCACAGTCCATTTAACTTGTGATACACAAAAATCAAAATCACTTTCAATGTTCTTTTGTTGGTTGGTTGGTTGATTTTTAATGATCTTCACTTGAATGGTCTACCTCAGACGCTAAAACAACACCCTGGATTTCATCTGCTTCCTGTCTGAGCTATTTCTTACCCTCTCACCAAAGAGCCCTTCTGAAGCAGCATGGCCGGACGGTGTGCAAACACACAGACCCTTGGCTTCCTCAGTTCCACTCAGGGCTCCAACAGCTGCTGGACCTACCTAAGCATTCTGGGATAAACATTTTATTCTACCTGATGGAATTCACCACCACAAAAAGCCGCGGTCGTGAGAACACAACCACACATCCCAGCTCTCTCGAAACATGGTTTATAAGAAGGCTGCAGACGGGCACTCACTGGCATATACTCGCATGCCTAGCAGAAAGCCACTCTATTCACCGCCAGCGCCACTCCTGTCATTCGAAGTCAGCGTCTGAGAGTCACCATCCACAGAAACACTGGCCAGAAACTGTAGCTCCCCTGGTACGCAGCAGGGAATTTAAGACGAGGTCTCCTCCAGTGGGCCTCTCTGCTCCCCGCTTCCTCTCTCATCCCCTAAAATCAACACCTGAAGTCAAATGTCCAACTCTTCTCCCAGAGGAATGCACACTCAAGATGGGGAGAGAAGGGGCTAACCTAGCTGGGGCAATGGGCACCTAGTGGTTTTTATTTATAGAAAAATTGGGAAGCTTTAGGCTGATCCCAGTGTTTATGATGAGTCCAGGCCATAAATATTGACTGAGGGCTTACTCTGCAAGTGTACGTGCCGCTTAACATTCACTCAAAGATCACATAGTTAACCCAAATCTGCAAGGAGAGAGGTGGTGAGTAGCAAGTGTGAAGCTAGTACGGTCAACAGAGAAGGTGGGAGCATTGGCTGAGTAACGCTGGTTGCTAACGGCTAGAACAGAGTGGGGAGGGGTATAACTCAAAGTAGGAGGGGCAAGCAAGGGTGTATCTTTAAAGTTATTTTTAATAAGGACACAGTTGCTTCTGTCCACACATGTCAATGGCTTTCAATATATAAAACATCTTCTGCTTGTGTAAAATGTTTTATGAAGACAAAGTAATTCATAGATTTAAATGTCACCTAAGAAAAGGGGTCACAGGCCACAAGTACAGAAACATCACAGCTCTAAAATGTTTAAGTACCTCAGTTCCCAAAACACCAAAACATTAAATCCTTCACCATACTCAAAGGTGCTCCACTTACCCTAAATTATGTATATGAACTTCCTTTCTTCTCCCCCTGCATCTACCAAATATTGACCAACAGCAGTGCAGGAACCCCAGGATGCCAGGATGCATGAGATGACATCCCAGTGAACCAGATGTCCTAACACCCTGCTGGAGCCTCCTGGCTCATCTGGGAGTCCTTCTGCCAGACACAGTGACACTGTGGTGGTCACTGAACCTGCTGGCCGATCACAAATACAAACTCGAGCGATTTAACAGCTTTATGATGAACTGATGGGCCTTCCTGGGGACACAAAGCAGTCTTCACTTTGGGGTATCAAACTCTAATGGCACACTTACTGAGCAAGTCAGAAAAGAACAAAGAAATACTCTGAGGAAAAAGGAAATCAAAATGCCTCCTGCCTAAATCAGGCCGAAAAAAAAAATCTGGCAAATAAAGGTGATCATGTGGCCAAGATAAAAGGCTACACCCTACTTACAGGAAAACAGAGAGCTGAAGCAAAAATGAAAAAGTAGAAATCAGTTTGTTTAGAATTAAGGAAAGATCATGAGCCAAAGCCAACTCTGCAAGAAGTTAAGGTCAACATGTAGAATGTCCTTCAACAGAATCCTCCCTCCTCTCAGAACTCAGAGCCATCTTAA
This sequence comes from Okapia johnstoni, assembly GCA_024291935.2. NCBI lineage: Eukaryota > Metazoa > Chordata > Mammalia > Artiodactyla > Giraffidae > Okapia > Okapia johnstoni. The sequence continues at coordinate 51,788,400 of CM044313.1, forward strand.
CCCTGCATAAATCGTTGCTTGAAAATGACCTGGAATTTGTTTTCCTAACTACCAGAAGCTCTTAAAGGGGCTACAGCTCTAGTAACCCCGTGCGGTTGCTGGCTGTCAGCACATGAAGTTAGTTATACTATGATCATGTTTCAAGCTTCCTCCTATAGTTTCTAAGTTACTTTTGTATGCAATTTTTCATTTTATAAGCCTTTTAAAAAAATACTAATAATCCTCCGTTGGTTCACAGCCTGGTTTACTAACTCCAGGCTGACTGGATTTGCATTTGGAAAGGCCATCTTGTTTTTCCATATGGCAATCTCCAAAGAGAAAGAGAGGCTTCCCTGGTGGCTCAGTGGTAAAGAATCTGTCTGCCAATGCAGGAGAGGCAGATTCAATCCCTGGGTCAGGAGGATCCCCTGAGGAGGAAACGGCATGCCACTCTAGTATCCTTGCCTGGGAATTCCCATGGACAAAGGAGCCTGGCGGGCTACAGTTCATGGGGTCTCAAAAGAGTCGGACACAACTGTGCAACTAAACCACAGTAAAAGAGAAAGAGACTGAACCAGTTCCCTTCTAATGGGTAAGTGGTGGGATTTTTTCTTTCTTTTTTTTTTTCTTATTTTGTTTTTAGATACTTTCAAAAGATTCACTATCTATCCTGGGTCAATGGATGGATATCTCCCCAATCAGGGCCTTTAATACTGTGGCCAGCACAGTAACACTCATCACTCTAGTGGGGAGAAGCACGGATCTCCCAGAAATCTACCTTAGTCAAGGCAGGAAATGCCCTAAATGCCATCTCCCATTCCTTCCTGTCTTAGTCCATTCAGGCAACTATAACAAAATACCATAAACTGGGTGACTTATAAACAGCAGACATTTATTTCTCTTAGTTCTAGAGGCTGAGGAATCCAAGATCAAGTCACCAGCAGGATCAGTGCCTCGGAGGGCATGCTTCTCCAATGAGGTCCATCCTCTCACTGTAATCCCACATGGCAGAAGAGGCAAGAGAGCTCAGTTCGGTCTTTTTTATATAAAGACACTAATCTCATCTATGAGGGCTCCACTCTCATGACCTAAAGCACATCCCAAAGGCCCCACCTACTAATGCCACCTCACTGGGCATTAGGATTTCAGCATATGAATTTTAAGGGACACAACATTCAGACCCCAACATCTCCCCATTCTTCTGTACCACCCACATACACACACCCATGTTAAGTCACTTATTTTTTAAAATTCTCTTTTAAACAAAGATGACCATGGAAAGTGAATATGCAATTTACATATACAGGTAATATTCACAATACACACACACACGCACACACTCTTTTGGCAAAGGGTAGGTAAAATACTTAAGATTTCCCAATTACTACCCTAAACTGTGAAAGGAAAAGAGACAAGGTCCATAACCCAACGTTCACCAATCCTTGGAAGGTATCAGGTGAGCCCAAAAGACATTTGTTCAAGCAATGACCACTGTGAGTCACCCGCCCTCCTTCTCCTCCCTGGGGCTTCTGGGCTGACCCAGGCCAAAGGCCTGAGAGCCATCCTCCATGCCATCCCTCAGGAGTCCTGTTTCCACAGGAAGCCCCCAAAAGGGACCAGAGTCTCTATTTTTTCCTGTCTCCTAAGGGATTGCCTTCTAGGAATCAAAGAACCAATAAAGTGAGGTTCAGAAAACCCCAAACCCAAAAAGACTCTGGGTTTGGATTTGCAAGGCACCATAGAAGTTCTTCTCTTTAAACATCATTCAGGCAATTTGACCTAAAGTCACCAATTTAACCATAAAGCATGTAGTTACATAAATTGGTTGAGCTTCCCCTGCAGTGTTGTCCATGACAAATAACTTTAAAATAATCTCCACTCTCTAAACTCCCACTCTTCACTTCTGGCTTTTTAGTCAGATTTACAGAACTTTTTAGATTAAAATATTGCTATCTGAACTCTCAACTGTTCCTACTCAAAAGGATTTAGCTAGAGTATTCTTTGCTATATGAACTTATGACATTAACTCTTGTTATCTGAATTCAAGATCCAAATATATTCAGATAGTGAGAAATATCTAGAGTGATGTATAAATTAACTTTAATCTCATCCCAAAGCAGAATGAAAACTTGTCACAATTTGAAAGGTCTAAAGGATCCTAATCAGTAATCTCTACTATAGGCATAGCTGAATAAACATGTCAAATCTCTTTATCAAAATCTGTACCAGACCACTCTACATACACAAGCATGGTTAGGATCAAAAATAAAAATGTTTTGGCAAGGACATGGAGAAATTAGAAATCCCAGCGCCATATACTGCTGATAGGAATGTACATGGCACAGTCATTGTGTAAAATAGTTTTGTGGTTTCTCAAAAAATTAAACATAGAATTACCATGTGATCCAGGCTTCCCAGGTGGGACTAGTGGTAAAGAACTAGCCTGCCAATGCAGTAAAAGTAAGAGACTCAGGTTCAATCCCTGGGTCAGGAAGATCCCTTAGAGGAGGAAACGGCAACCCACTCCAGCATTCTTGCCTGGAGAACCCCATGGACAGAGGGATCTGGCGGGCTACAGTCCACAGGGTGGAAAAGAGTCAGACACAACTGAGCAACCAAAACACACACACACCACATGACCCAGCAATTCTACTTCTAGATATACACACAAAACAACTGGGACCAGAGACTTAGAAACTTGTACACCTAAGTTCATAGCAGCATTATTCACAACAGCAAAAGGTGGAGACCACTCAGTGTCTAACAAAGGAATGGATAAAGGAAGTCTAGCGTACATATAGAGCGGAATATTACTTAGCCTTAAAAAAGAATACAATTCTGACACAGGCAACACAGCAGACCTTGAAAACATTATATTAAATGAAAGAAGTCAGAAACAAAAGGACAAACACAGTGTGATTCCACTTGTGAGGCACCTACAGTAGTCAAATTCAGATTCAGAAAGCAGAATGGTGAGTGCCAGGGGCTGGGGAAAGGAGGAATGGGGAGTTATTGTTTCACGGGTACAGAGTTTCAGTTTGAGAAAATGAAAAAGTTCTGGAGATGGAGCGTGGTAATGGTTATACAACAATATAAATGTACTTAATGCCACTGAACTGTATACTTACAAATAATTACAATGCTAAAATGAGCTATACATATTTTACCAGAATAAAGGGAAAAAATCTGTAGCAGAGACTATAAAAAGCTATCACTACACACATTTGAGAACAGCTAAAATAAAAATGTTGACAATGTTAAATGCAGATAAGAAGTTAGATGTCTCATATATTATAGGCATGAATGTAATAAGCTACAGCCACCCCAGAAAAGAACTTAGCACTTCCTTTAAAAACAAAACATACACTAACCAAACAACCTACAACTTCATTCTTGTATATCTATCCCAGAGAAATGAAAATCATACCTACACAATTGTTCACAGCAGCTTTACTTATAGTAAGTAATATGAAGCAACCAAAATGTCCTAATACAATATGTGAACAGTTAAACTATGGTACGCCCATACCATGGAATTCTACTCATCAATGAAAAAGAATAAATTACTGATACAACAATTTGGATGGACCTTAAAGACATTATGCTGAGTGAGCCAGCCTCAAAAGATTACATGCTGTATGACTTCATTTGCATAACATTTTCAAGATGACAAAATTCTAGAGGCGGAAACTGGATTAGTGATTGCCAGGGGTTAGCAAGGGTGGAGAAGGAGGGTGATGAGTATATTAATGCACTATAAGTTTATCTACCTATCTGTGGAAGTTGAAGGTGCTTTTATTTTCCACTGTCAAAAAATGCTTCAAAAAGTCTGAATGTTTATCAAGAGCAGACATACATACAATTTAACGGCTCAATATCCCTCCCAGGGATCTCAGGTTCCACTGAAAGCACAATGGCAGCCACCCACAGAAATTCCACCAACAAACTGTCACATTCTAACTTATACCCACCGCATTTTGGCCTATTTTCTTTCCTGTTTTGCCTGAGAGGGGGAGCTCACTATTGAATTCAGTCAGTGGTTTTGACAAATATCATCTATTTTCATGTTTAAGCCTTACCACTCGTGTACAAAAGTCTTTTTAAAATTCAAGAACACACAAAGATGTATAGGGTGCTCCCAGTTCAAACAAACCTAGCTTGTAAAAATCTGAATTCAAACATACAACTGGTGGGATTATCAAGAGTATTCACTATTGGGTTTTATTCCAATAGGGTACTCTCCTGCTAAAACTTTATTTTATTGGTGTGCAACTTTTCCAAAATACCTTTATTAAAAAAGGGTGCAAGGGAGGTAATAAAGAACCAAATAGTCACAATTCAAAATAAAGGCAGACAACTGATTAGAAAAGTCATTCTTGGACTTCACACACATAGCCATTCAACTCCTAATTGCACCACTAATCCTTTACATTCCATTCTACACAAAGTGTTTTCAATTTCTTACCAAAATATGCACTGCAACATTTTATGATGATTTTAAATGGCAAGATGTGTGATTCCTATTTGACCTACAAATTTATGGGTGGCCAAGTACCTTTAAGTGGATTGATGCTTTAATGATCCAACTTTATTAAATCATGTGCTAGAAATCTCTGCTGAAAATGAATGTTTCAGTAACTGCTTCATTTTTTCTGTGGGTTTTTTTTTATTATCTGTTCTCAAGGAAATAAAAGAATTTTTAATTTCTAGAAAGTCACTTTTAATAACTATGACCATATGCTAAACAATAAACAACTATGTCAGATTCTTAAGTATATTTGGTTTTAGTGACCTAGAGGGAATTTTCAAATTCCCTCCCACAGTCACCACTGCCCACAACCCAGATCAACCACAGAGAACAGCCTCATCTGCGTGCTGCTCCACAGCCTGGGCATTTCAAATTACAAGTTGGCACAGAAGTACATACTTCCGTGTGGAATCTCATAGAAGATAAAGTCTTCGACATGATCTAGACCAGCAACTGTTTCTAAACTGCTTCTTGAGTTTTCCCCCTAAATTTCCCTCTCTAGTGGATCCTCTTGATCTTCACAAACAGAGGAAGGCTTAAATGAGACAAGCTCCTGGGGAACATGGAACCTTGACAGCCATGCACCCACAAAGGGTTCCCACGTGGACGCTATCACTGTCGCTGTTGCGGGAGTACAACTCTCACTGTTATCGAGAAACTGTCCCCCAACCCCGGCTCTGACAGGCTGCTGATTCTGCCCTAAACAGTTCTGCTATCTGACAGAGAAGGCAGAATGATGGTCTCCTCTACGTTTGGGAGGGAAAGGGTTTGCAAAATTAAGCATGAGAACCCAGAGCATCCATGGATCATCCTATACTGTCGTAGAGCAGGGTCAGAAGACCTGGGTTTCAGTGCCCGCTTTGCCCCCATCTGAGAATCGATCTCGTACCATCTTCCTCCCCAGGCTGACCTCAACCCTCCCCTCCAAACAGACGGCTCTCACCAGGGCACGCACCCTCCCACTCAGCACCCTCTATCTGGGCCACTCTTTACCCTTACACTTCCCCTTCTCCACCCGGGACGCTTCTCTGAAGGTGTCCCCCTGCGCCCCTCTGGGTTTCCAGGAGCACCCTCAGCTTGTCTTCAGCAAACCTTTCATCATGGATCACTAAGTGCTTTCAGCGAGTGTGCACTGCCCCTCCACTAGCAAACTGAGGGCAGGGCAGCCTGATTTCCCCAGGCTTGTACACAGGCGTGCACACAAACACCCATGCGAAGCTCAAGCTTAGGGCTCCCGGTTCACAAGGCCTCTAGAAGAGCCTAACATCACGTTCACACAGTCAGTTTTGTCTGATCTACAACAGTAAGGAAATCTTGAAAGTGGGATACAGTCTGATCCGCACAAGCCCGGGTGCTCACCAGGACCAGAGGAAGACAACAACAGGGAAATCTGGCTGAGACCTCGTGTTCACCCAAAGTGTGCTGGGTGAAGTTTACAGGAAACATAATTAACAAAATCACTCTGTATTTCACGCCGGAGTTGGGGGTGGGGAGACACTTCAACTGCCATCAGTGAAGCATGCCCTCTCTTTTCATTTGAGTTCCCCCAGACACACTCCCCTTCCTGCTAGGTAGTACTGGAGCTTCTGGCTAAGAGGAATACTGGGACTATTTTTTAAATTTATGGGACTTGTCAACTTTTTCAAATTTTGTAATTTCTCATCATACTTACTTTCAATCTAATTTTATACTTGTAGTCTTATATTCCTTTTCTGAAAGAGAAAAACTGCAGAAGTTTCAGGCCCCATAAAACCTAGGTTTGTCCCAGCCTGTACCTCATATAGTTCTTGGCCCAAAAAATTTCTTAGGGGAATGACTGCATGTAGGAATGAGCTCAGGGCAAGGCACCTAACATCTGTGGATTCACCTCCTCTGCTAAACAGTCACGTGTGGTGCTAATGAAATGGATCACCTGTGAAAACATCTGGTAGGGCACTACAAGGTGCTCAACAAGTACGGCAGTAGTGCCATGATCTTTCTCCCCCAAAGACATGGAACATAATAACTGAATACTGGGTGGTTATCAGTCAAGATGCCAAACGGAGGCACAGTTCACATGACATGGTTCGTAGATCATCCTTCCTGAGTTAGGGGACTCTTCAGGCATCCTCTGTTAGAGAAGGCAAGCTTTTCACTCCCTACTACTTTATCAGAACTTCCTCACTCTTAAATTCTAATTCTCAGCTGGGAATTTTCTACCTCACAAAGACTTTCTTAATTTAATGCATAATTTTGATACAGTCCATACAGTACCTTCCAAATTTCGGATTCAGACTCTGGGACAATTTCCTCCCAAAGCTCCCAATTTCTTGACCGTCATGATGATAGCTCCGCCTCCTGCTTGGCCGTCTTTCTGACTCTTCAGGCACCGGGAGAACAGAAAGCTAGCATGACTGTCCCCAGCCCAAAACAGGGATGGTCACATACCTGCTGGGGAAAGGTATATAACCACCCAGAAATGAGCAAACAAAACTAAAGCATGCTCCAAGATGAACATAGGATGTTGTTCTTTTTTTCTTTTAAACTTTTTATTTTGTATTGTGGTATAGCAGACTAACAATGTCATGATAGTTTCAGGTGAACAGCAAAGGGACTCAGCCATACATACACAGGTATCCATTCTCCCCCAGACTCCCCTCCCACCCAGGCTGCCACATAACCCCGAGCAGAGCACCCTGTGCTCTACAGTAAGCCCGTGCTGGTTATCCATTTTAAATAGAGCAGTGTGTACAGGTCCATCACAAACTCCCTAACTATCCTTCCTCCCATCCTTCCCCTACCCCCAAGCCACCAGAAGTGCATAGAACATCATTTATTGAAGGCAACTAAATTAAAATCAAGTATTCATCCAATAAATATTTTTTGAACATGGCATTGAACTGGTACTGGAAAGTCAGTGGACGGAAAGTTTAAAATCTCTGCTGTCCTGGTGTTTACAAGCTAAAAGGAAGATACATTAAACAAAACAATAAGCAAAATCTCCTCAAAAATGTAAAATATAGAGTGTCTAGATGACTTTGAGGGTATGATTTGAGTTGAAACCTGCACAGTAATAATTACACACAGCAGGAAGTAGCAAGAGTGTACCACACAGGGGGAAAAGCACATACAAACGTCAGGGAATAGGAAGATGCATGATACTCAGGAGAAACTAAGAGGAGACTTTGGCTGGAGCTCATGGTACAAGGAATCTGTACAATCTCACAGATGGACTAAGCGCCATCTTTTTAATTATCAGCCTACTTGTCAACTGGACCCACTCCCCAGTGACCACAGCCACTGTCTAGAATGTTCCTGTTAACAGTCAGAGATAGATCAAGCTTATCTCCATCCTCAGTGATTCTCTAGAAATGTAATCAGCAAACATTTCTGCAAACTCTACAATACACTGGACACTGCACTTGGTATTTTGACGTAAACAAAGGGCAAAAGTCTGTGTTCAAGGGACAGTTTGGTATAATTGAGAATGTCCTGGAGTGAGAGTCAGAAGACCCTGGGTTCAAATGCAAGTTCCAACAGAATTCAGCTGGGTGGCCACACTTGACTCAGTCCAGTGAGAATCCCAGATACTGGCCCAGATAAATACATGCTGATAATAGAACATCACCTTGCTTCCCTGAACCTAAATTCTCTTATCTCTAGATGGAGATAATCCCTATCCCACAGAGTTTTTGTAAAATTAAGTGAGAAATCATTAAAGAACATACTGTACACTCGAGCACATAACAAGTCTATTAGAAATGTTTGGTTTTTAAGCTATTTCATTGGAGCCAAATGCCTACCTTGCTGCAAATGATTTGTCCTACTTAAGTGTGAATCTAGTATTATTTAGTGGCAATTTAAATTTCCTAGTTCATTCCTTTTAAGCGAAAAGCTGTAGTTCTCTTTGAATTTTAGCCTCACCTTTGGAAAGCCCAGCCCTTTAGGCCACAGGCTATGGGCCCAAGGCACTTTGGGGTAACAATACATCCTGATCATTGCCAACATACCCAGGAGATAAGAAACAGCTTCCAAAATGGTAACTTAACCCACAAAGTGAAACTAAGCCTTAGGAAATTGCCAAAAAGATACCCATTGTACAGCTTTCTAGCCTTGTAACCTAAATAGCACACTGTAACCCATTTCTACCTGAGGCTAGTCCTGGTTATGGAACTGGAGCAGTCTGAACAAAGTTCTGCAAATAAGAGAATGAAGAAAGCTCACTAAGGCAGAGAGGGGACTTGTCTCATTAGAACAGACAGAGTACAAAGCAAGAGATGAACACACGAAGATAACCAGCATCTGAAGAGAACAAAGTGTCCAAAGTCTGAGAAACAGGCAGCTCTGCAGAGGGCAAAGGCAGCAATCCAAAGATGAACGAGAATCACAGCAGACAAGAGAAAAGAGACAGTAGTGACCATCAGCACGTCTTGATGGCTGATCAAATACAGAAGACAGTAACAGAGGAATAAGGAAAACTCAGATTTAAAGCCAGGATGCCTGGGAGGATGGTGGTAGAGTAACACAAATCAGGATGTTATAAAGGAGATTGGTTAGGGGACTTGAAAAAGTTTTTAAAAATGTAACAGTCTGGATTTGAAGCCAAGGCTGAAAAATTGAGTGGAAAGAGCCAACAGGCCAGCTGGGAACAGACGATGTAGCAGGGGCAGAGGTCAGGAGAAGGGCCCGCGTGTGGGAGTCTTCCAGGAGGAGCTGCGGTTGAAAAACCAAGGAGAAATGAGCTGCCAGAGAAAGCAGCGGCCGGGGACGCGCCCACGTAGGCTGGGGAGAAGAAAGTGCAACAGACAAACAGCACAGGTTGAAAGAGGATCGACAGAGTTTGAGAACACTGGGAACACACATCTAAAGTGTAAACCAGATCAGGCAATTTCCCCACCAAGACTCCCACGCTGACTTCTCACTTCATCACCTTGGCCACAAAGCTTTCCATGAGTGGCCTCGCCCACCCCTCCAACCCACCTCCTCTCCCTCACAACACATCAGCCACATGGGCCTTTGACGATCCCTCGGAGACATGGGGTTCACCCCTACTTCAGGACCTCAGAGCTTCTACCAGAAGGCTCTCTAGGGACTCTGGTTCCTAACCTATCAAACCTCACACACACACACTATTCTCTACCATACCGTACCGCTGTCTTGTCCTAATACACAAGTGCAAATTGTTCTGTCTCTTTACCTACTTCCTGTCTGCCTCTCCACTCCCAGTGGACTCTGACAGAGTGAGGTCCTAGGACCTTTTCTCTTCCCCTCTCGACTACACCCTTAGTGCCTGGAAAAGCACACTGCACTCCATGGGGACTTAAGAAAAACCTTAGACTGAGCAAGAGCCAAACAGTGCCCTTCGTGAATCTAGTTTGGAAAAGAAAGACAAACAAAAAAAAACAAGGTTAAAGGCAAACTGTATCAAGTTATAGAGAGGAAAAAGAGTCAGGAGTTTGAGATAACAGTATTCAAACCATACAGCACATGCCCTCAGGGGTGCAGGACAGGAATTATTGAGAATGTACAATCACTATATATCAAATAAAACATTTTTACTGCTTCACATTTACTTCTTCTACTGCAGGTTCTCCCAAAGAAAAATCTGACCCACACCCATCACGCCTAAAATTCTTGCTTAAGGTGGTAACATATCTTTTAAAAATCAAATAGAACAAAAATGTCGATTACTGCAAGTTCTATATTAAAAGACACAAGCCTGCAAATTACCAAAATTGTGGAGGCTGCCACTGAAACACGGGAAATGAGACAAGAACACTTTTAGAACACTTGGTACTTATGTACCCACAGCCCCCAGCCCACACCAGCCAAGATATTCCTTCAAAGATCCTGTGTGCTGCAGTGAATTCTTCCAGCAGTTTCCTGCACTTGTACATTCACCTTCAGGTCTTCTCTCGGAAGCCTGCATCTCAAGGTAACAGTAGAAGGGGGCTTCCATAAAGTGCCAGTGTGCTGAGGGCAAACAGTAGTGTTTCTTAAAGAACCTGGACAGGGATGAAGCTAAGGGAGGATTTATGTAGTATCTCTAGGTTGAAGATTTTGCTCGAGTCTGAGAAGTGGTTTTTTCCCCCTCTACACCTGCCAGAACCATCAGAGAACCTCCTGGAGCAGCTAAGGAGCTCAGGACTTCACAGGAACTGACATCGTGTGACTGCTGGTGGAGCCGGGTAGTTACAACAGTTCTCCTGCTCTGCTATGAGAACAACATGCTGCTTTGGAGTTGGTTTGCCCCTTCCTTAGGGAAAGCGGGAGAGAAGGCAAAAAGGTAAAAAGCAGGATCAAGCAGAGAAAGACCAGGCAGAAAAAGGCCAAGCTAAGTTGGTAGAAAGCAAAAGCCATCAAAGCAGAGCTGACTTCAGCCAGCCCAGCTCAAGCAACAGTGGAGGAAGCCACCCAACAGGTAGCAATTAGTTGAGATGCTCATGCCGTCGTGTTTAAGTCAAAACAGGTAACCTTAGTATACTTTACTAAAAACAAATCTGCACAAAGTAAACGTGTGATCAGCAAGTTCATCTCAGGCAAATGCCCCTCCCAATTCCATTCTCAAAGCCAGAATTAGCTGTATTGACATGTGCTAAGAGACACCCTCGCCCGGGCCCTGACACCTGAACTAGCGACGTTACTATTAAGTGGAGCTTGAAAGCTTGATGGCACAAAGGATCATCAGTTCCCAGGCCCAGCTTTTTGTGAGCAAATGAGCTTTAGAGGGTCAGGGGTTGCCTAGTAACAAGCAGCATCCTTTAGCAGGATAAAAAAAAAAAAAAAAATGTGAAGGAAAAAAAGAGATACTTTAATTGAAAGTCCAAGAAGTTACACCATTCTTCAATGTCATAAAGCTCAAAGGGAGACTTCAAGGTGGTGAAGGACAAAATGAGGACCTGGCCAATGGGGAGATGAAGTTGTAGTAGCAGTGCAGTGGAGAGGTCATTTTGATTGGCTAGTGAAGATGCAAAAATCCCAGGCTTACTGTGGATCTGCCACTAACAAACTTTCTGAGCTAAAAAAAAGTTATGGCTTCCAACACATCATTTACAAATCCTGAGTGCCAAACCAGCTGAGCTAACATAGTCAAATAAGTGATTCTCCCTCTCAGAACCTGGATTTCCTCATCTGCAAAGTGTGAGTGGCTAAGGCAGAGATCTCAAAGGGGCCTTCACATACCAAGATTCCAAGTTGATGGTCAAGAGGGACTGATCACAGGAGGCCCATCGGGGGAGCCACAAGCAGAGAAGGGGCAGCATCTGGAGGACAGGATTTCCTTCAACAGGAACCAGAAGCCAGAAGGCATCTGTGAGAGTCAGGAAGGAGGTGTCCACCAGGTGAGTACAGAACAAAGCAACCAAGTCACTTACAGCCTCCTTAGGAAATGGCCTCCCTGGGCCCTGTCCTAGGGTCCCACTCCAGAAGGTTGGGGCCTAGGAGAGTGTGCTCAGCCAACAGATTCAAGGACACTTGACCAAGCCCCAGAGATAGAAGAGGGTGAATGGAGGAGGTTGAGCTCAGCTACTTACAGTACTGATTAGATCACCAAACATCAGATTACACCTTCAATTACACACAGTGGGCCCAACAGCAACCAATATACTTGGGACCTAATTCAGCAAGATACTGTGACTCAGAATAAAAGAATAACGACATAAAAGGCTAAGGGAAGAGGGAAGCCACTTAGATCCAACTGGCAACAAGCTCCTGAAGCTAAAACTCTGTTGTCCAAATGGTTATACAATCTGCAACAGCAGGAGAAAAAAAATGATGACTCTCCTCAGTCGATTGCTACCATTAACACATCTAAAGGGTGGAAGAGAGCAAGAGCCCACACACAAAGTTCCACAGACACACCCTCTGCAGATGTTATAAAAGTCTCCAAGGATTAGACATTCATATTAGCCAGAATCTGAGAAACAGCAGAAATGAAGCCCATGCCCTCTCCCCAAAACAAAGATTAAAACAAGGGAACTTCTTAGAATTTTTATAAAATTTAACACAAAATTTAACACGCTACCCTTCTTTGCACAGTGAAAATGAATGTATAACCCCCAACTTCATAATTACCACAGTTGTTAGGGCTAAAGAACTAGATATTAGGTATATCTGAAAGTTGCTGAATAAAATGTGAACTCTTACACCTCATTTGCAAAGAAATAATTGAAGTATGTAATATTCTTCATCCAACAATTCCACTTCTGGGAATCTATCCCATAAAAATGAAAGCATACATAAATAAGGACTTATGGACAAGGATGTCTAGTAAATACCGATCCACAGAGAAGGGGCCTAACCCACACAAACATTTACTAAACAGAATGAATTAGAGCTATACCTGATGACTTGCAAAGATTTCCACAAAGTAATGCTGGGTTAGAAAAGATATAGAAGTTTATATAAATATGATCCACATTCTTTTTTTGGCCATTTATCACTCAGCTTGTAGGATCTTAGCTCCCCAACTAGGAATTGAACCTGCATCTCCTGCATTGAAAGCACAGGGTCTTAACCACTGGGCCATCAGAGAAGTCCCTGATTCAGACTTGTTAAATGATTTTATTAAAACTTGTGTCTATATTTATGGATGTGTAGGGTTGTATGAGCACAGAGAAATGTAGAAATATACACACTAAGTCAGTGATTCTCAAACATTAGCACACGTGAGAATCACCTGAAGGTGATATCTAGGCCCACACCCAGAGTGTCTAATTCAGTAGGTTTGCAGTAAGGTCTCAGAATTTGTATTTCCAGCAAGTTTCCCAAGGAGGCTAATGCTGTTGAGAATGACTGCAATAGGTTTCCACAAGAATAACCTGTGAGACCGAAGTGGAGGTATGGAAATGGGGAGAGAATAATGGGGATCTGTGCAAGGTAACATGAACAGCTTTTTACATGATTTCTTTCATGGACCGTGTGTGTATGTGCATGCCCACAAATTTCTGAAAGAACTGTCATCAAAATACTAATGAAAATTCATCCCAAAGTGGAATTTTAGGTGATCTCTATTTTCTTGGTAATTTCTCATTCTTTTTTATAATAAGCAAGTGTGATTTACATAATCCTTAAAATAAAGCCGTTTTATTGAGAAAAAAACCTTTGAAATCAACAATTTCTCAAGGAAAAGCTCTTCTATTTTGTTTACAGCACTGAACTGATATTTTTGTAGAGATGAATGCTAATTACACTTTATAGAAAGATTAAAATATAATTAATGTGGAAAAGGAAGTTCTTGGATGAAGTACATAACAACATGTATTTTATGTTGCTGTTGCTCAGTGGCTAAGTTGTGTCTGACTTTATGAGACCCCATGGACTGTAGCCCACCAGGCTCCTCTGTCCATGGGATTTTCCAGGCAAGAATACTGGAATGGTTTGCCATTACCTTCTCCAGGGGATCTTCCTGACCCAGGAATTGAACCCGCAACTCCTGCATTGGCAGATGGATTCTTTACCATTGAGTCACCAGGTAAGTCACATGTGTGTTTTATAACCTTTCTTAATCAACAAAAATTTAGAGAAAACTCAATTTTTAAAGTAATCAAAAATAACCTAAATGGAATATAATCTATAAAAAAAAAAACACAACTGAATCACTATGCTGCACACGTGAAACTAACACAACATTGTAAATCAACTATACAATTTTTTTTAAAATTCAGCAAAAACATACAATCTTTCTTGTGAATGTACAAACGTTTTCTCTTTCAAAATTCAATCAGATACTCAGTAAGCAAAATCTCTTTTTAAACTGTACTTGCATCAGTTCCTCTTTTTACATACAGACTAGAAAATAAAAATAAGACGAAAACCAACTAAAAATAAAAAATAACTTTATGACTTCAAATATAGAATGTAAGTTCCCAAGTGGTGTCCATTAAAGAGTATTAAGCTAGAAAATAAGTATCTTAGATCAGTTATAATCATTCTAATTTACACTTTCCAGGCTTTCTCATTTCTCATTAGTTTCTTCACTACAGCTCTTTGCTAGCTTAAAACATCTCCTCCTAAAACCATGTTACCATTCTATCTGAAACTTAAGCCTAGACTTCAAACCAGATGGCATGCCTTTGCTAGCTTTTCTACGGGGAACAAACAGCCTGGCCTTTCAGAACTGCTTCCTTTAGTTTCCCTCAAAATACAGATGCAGGAAGCTGCTAGAGGCTGAAAATTGGATTTGTAATGCTTATATCCCTAAGGTTTGCAAATCAATATTATAAACTCTTGGCTATCAGTCCTGCCAACTCCATCTTCTTCTATAATCTTATTATAGTGCAGTGTTTCTCTGTTCCTGCAATAACAACTCAACAGACCTCCATGGTTCATTTTAAAAATTAGGGTAAGTCTAAGGCTGAATTCAGGAATATTTCTGCATTCCCAGTACTGAGATTGTTCCATTCCTAAAGATAAGCAAACAGAAATGTTTGCCAAGGGAAAAAAAAAAGGAGAAAAAAGTTTGCCCCCCCAAAATAAAGAAAAACATTTAAAGCACATGATCAGATAAACACATAATCATAGACTATGCTTCCTCCATCTGAAACAGATTCCTGAAGATAGAGAAAAAAAGATTAAGTTCTTGCTTTGTGCTCACAATAAAACTAGGTGGGTATAAGAAGAAACATACCATGCCAAGATAAGAAAATACTACAGAGACTAAAAACAAAGTAATGGTCCAAAACTGTTCTGGCAAGCAGGAAATAAACTTAATAGTACAGAAAACTAACGTAAAACAGAAAAGAAAACATGCTTGCAGAAATCAGACCAAAAAAAAATAAAAAAAGAAAGGATAGAAGAGTTAGAACAGTCCAACCTTAGAATATCAGCTATTCTAGAAGCCGAAAACAATGAAGATCAAAGGATAATATCTTAAAAAGGAAGTTGAAAGTTTTCATGGATTCAAACAAAATGTATGGGGGGGATGGGGAAAGACTTACATCCATAGATTTTTTTTTTTTTCTATAGGTATAAAGAATCTACCATCTTTAGGAAGGATTCTCTATGGTGACCCAAAAATAAAGACGGAAAAACATTTTAACCAGAAAAGTTTTGTAAGAAATAAATCAAAAAAGGTTATAATCAAAGGAACCAAAAAGAAATCACTTATAGGACCCACTTGAATGAAGTATCCTTTTGTGAAGGATGGACAGAAGTTGGGGAATAACTGCTATTTTTTTTCTCCATGATTATTGCCCCATTATGTGATTTAATTTCTCGAGCTAAATCTCACAATTTATGTTTTTAAAGCCTGTCTTAAATTATTTTTCCAGTGTATTAGCATACAATTATGCTTAGTATTTTTTTATAATCAAGATCAAGAAACAACAGTTAGAACCAGACATAGAACAATGGACTGGTTCAAAATTGGGAAAGGAGTACGTCAAAGCTATATATTGTCACACTGCTTATTTAACTCATATGCAGAGTACATCATGTGAAATGCCGGGCTGGATGAAGCACAAGCTGGAATCAAGATTGCCGGGAGAAATATCAATAACCTCAGATATGCAGATAATACCACTCTAATGGCAGAAAGCGAAGAGGAATTAAAGAGCCTCTTAATGAAGGTGAAAGAGGAGAGTAAAAAACCTGGCTTAAAACTCAACAGTCAAAAAACTAAGATCATGGCATCTGGTCCCAACACTTCATGGCAAATAGATGGGGAAACAATGGAAACAGTGACAGCTTTATTTTTTTAGGCTCCAAAATCACTGCAGATGATGACTGCAGCCATGAAATTAAAAGATGCTTGCTTCTTGGAAGAAAAGCTATGACCAACCTAGACAGCATATTAAAAAGCAGAGACATTACTTTCCCAACAAAAGTCCGTCTAGTCAAAGCTATGCTTTTCCAGTAGTCCATGTATGGATGTGAGAGCTGGACCATAAAGAAGGCTGAGCACCAAAGAACTGATGCTTTTGAACTGTGGTGTTGGAAAAGATTCTTGAGAGTCCCTTGGACTGCAAGGAGATCCAACCAGTCCATCCTAAAGGAAATCAGTCCTGAATATTTATTGGAAGGACTGATGCTGAAGCTCCAATACTTTGGTCACCTGATGCAAAGAGTCGACTCATTGGAAAAGACCCTGATGCTGGGAAATACCGAAGGCAGGAGGAAAAGGGGACGACAGAGGATGAGATGATTGAATGGCATCACTGACTCAATGGACATGATCTTGAGCCAACTCCAGGAGATGGTGAAGGGCCTGGAAGCATGGTGTGCTGCAGCCCATGGGGTCTCAAAGAGTCAGACACAACTGAGGGACTGAACGACAACAGCAAATCATCTCAATATTACATAATTTCTAATATTGTTTGGGTTCTCTCTTAATCACACTTAAGAGTTATCTTGTTTTTCCAAAAGAACTAGTCATGACAACTAGATAGAATCACTGGAAATACACTGGAAAGAATCAAAATTCTGAGATTCAGTGTATCAGTCACATGAGAAAATACATCATGTAAATAAACGTCAAAAGAACCTTCAATAAAATTCAACACAAATTTATAGATAAAATTCTGGAAAAAAAATACACCAAAATGTCAACATCATTATGCATAACAGGATTAAAAATGGTGTTGATTTTTGCATGTATCTTTAAATAAATATATATAACATAATAAATATGAATAAAATATCATGGGCTTATAACCAGATTGCAGTAAACTAGGAGAAAACAGAAGTGAATATTTATGAAACATCTGAAGACAGAAGGTCACAGAGGAAGCCTGCCCCGAGATACAAAAACAAATAATAGCCTAGCTTGTGTCTGCTTTGCCTGTGTTACTCATCTGATGAAATTTGATTTAAAACTTGTTTTCATTACAATACTTCCCCACTGACTGCTTACTGCATGAGGTCAAATGGGCAGATTGGTTTAGGTCAGTCCATAAAGATACTGACATAAAACATCAAGTGAAAAAGCACATTTCAGTTATGCTAAGTATAGTGTATTTCATCTGAGATACCAGTTATAATATACATTTTATATTCCACTAGGAGAAAAAACTGCCAAGTTTTTGTGAGATTCTATACTTATTAAAAGAGCTCATCGAAATTTATAGACTTTACCACATTATCATGTTGCTCTTTCCATGTCTTTCTATATACACAGTGACTTTGACTTTTTAATGCCAAATCACAGTGAAATCATTTTGAAAGCAATTAATTCTCACAGAACCAGAAAGGCACATATGTAATTTAAAATGACAACAGTGTGAACCATTGTGACCAAGGTCACACATGCGTAGGTATTGACAGCTCCATCATGACACCTGCCAGGATAAACACTCAAGTGAGATTATCTCAATTTCAGAGATGTAAAATGAGAAAATTACACGTTTAAACTGACAAATAATAATGTTTTAAACCATCAGTCCCCAACCGTTTTGCACTAGGGAATGGTTTCATGAAAGACAATTTTTCCATGGACTGGGGGGTGCAGAATGGTTTCGGGATGATTCAAAGTGCCTCAACCCCACCTCAGGTCATCAGACGTTAGATTCTCATAAGAAGCACACAACCTACATCTCTCACACATGCAGTTTACAGCAGGGTTCGCACCCCTATAAGAATCTAACATCGGCAATGATCTGGCATGAGGTGGGCTCAGGAGATAATGCAAGTGACGGGGGGCAGCTGTAAAGACAGATGGAGCTTTGCTTGCGCACTCGCCACTCACCTCCTGCTGTGCGGCCCTCCCAGTTTCTAACAGGCCCAGGGGCTGGGGATCCCTGTTTTAAACTATCTATAGAAGATGAGATTATGAGTAACTTATTTTCTGAACACTTTTTGTATATTTTGGGTTTTTCTAGTTAGTTTATATTATTTGATAATTAAAAAAATTTTTTTTTGCTCTCCCTTGGTCTGTTTAAGTGTCTTCTCTCCTTAAGCAATGTGTATTGACTCTTCCCAAATCTGGTCTTAATCTGGTAGTCCAGGTTCAAAATAGTTATACCAAAATGCTGATCAACTACAAGGTTTTGAAAGCTAGAGGCATAATCCTCCCAGACCTCAGACAATAATACAAAGCTACAGTAAACAAAGCAGTAGGTACTGGCACACACCAAAAAAGACATATGGATCAATGGAACAGAACCGAGAAATAAACTTATACAGCCACAGTCACCCTGCGACAAAGGGGGCAAGAACACACAATAAGGAAAAGACAGTCTCCTCAGCTAGTGGTGTCGGGAATGCAGCTATCCAGGGCGGCTGCATATAAATCGGTGAAGACAGAACAGTCCCTCACACTATACACAAAAATAAACTCAAAATGGCTGAAAGACTTAAACACAAGATGTGACACTCCTAGCGGAGAACACAGGCGAAGCACTCTCTGACATAAATCACAGCAGTGTTCTCTTAGCTCAGTCTCCCAAGACAATACGAATAAAAGCAAAAATAAACTAATGAGACCTCATCAAACTTAAAAATTTTTTCACAGCAAAAGAAACCATAAACAAAACAAAAATCCTACTGAGTGGGAGAAAATATTTGCAAATGATGCAACTGACAAGAGCTTAATTTTTAAAATATACAAACAGCTCATACAACTCAATAACAAAAAACAAAAGCCCAGTGAAAAATGGGCAGAAGACCAAAATGGACATTTCTTTGAAGACGACATACAGATGGCCAATAAGCACATGAAAAGATGCTCAACATCATTAATTATTAGAGAAACACAAATCAAAACTACAGTGAGGTACCACCTCACAGTGGTCAGAATGGCCATCACCAAAAAGTCTACAAACAACAAATGCTGGGGGTGGGGGGCAGGGGGGGGGCAGGTATGGAGAAAAGGGACCCTCCTACACTGTTGGTGAGAAAGTAAACTGATGCAGCCCCTAGGTAAAACACTATGGAGGTTCCTTAAAAAATAAAAAATAAAAAATAGACTTGCCATATTATCCAGCAATCCCACTCCTGGGCATTTATCCAGAGGAAACTCTAATTCAAGTAGATACAATGCACCCCTATGTTCATAGCAGCACTATTTACAATAGCTAAGACGTGGAAGTGCCCTAAACGTCCACTGACAGATAAATGGATAAAGAAGATGTAGGGTGTGTGTGTATATATATATATATATATATATATATATATATACACACACACACACACACACATATATATATGAAATGGAATATTACTTAGCCACAAAAAAAGAATGAAATAATGCCATTTGCAGCAACATGAATGGACCTAGAAATTATTGTACTACATAAAGCCAGAAAGAAAACAAAAAATGCCATATGATATCACCTTTATATAGAATCTAAAATATGACACAAATGAACTTATTTATGAAACAGAAACAGGGTCACAGACATAGAAAACAAACTTACATCTACCAAAGGGAAAAGGGTGTGGAAGAGGGATAAATTAGGAGTTTGGGATGGTAAAGCAGCTGCCTGGACAGAGAAGCCTGGTGGGCTACAGTCTATGGGGTCACAAAGAGTCAGACACGACTGAGCGACTTCACTTTTCTTTTCTTTTGGGATTAGCAGATTATTGTTGTTGCTTAGTCACTTAGTCACTAAGTCGAGTCCAACTCTTTCGCGACCCCATGGACTGCAGCCCACCAGGTTCCTTTGCCATGGGATTTCCCAGGCAAGCATACTGGAGTGGGTTGCCATTTCCTTCTCCAGGGGATCTTCCCAACCCAGGGACTGAACCCATGACTCCCGCATTAGCAGGTGAATTCTTTACCACTGAGCCACCTGGGATACAAACTACTCTACATAAAATAGATAAATAACAAGGTCCCGCTGTACAGCACAGGGAACTATATTCAATATCCTATAATAAACCATAACAGAAAAGAATATAAAAAAGAAAAAACTATATATATAGTTATATATATGTGTGTGTGTGTGTGTGTGTGTGTGTGTGTGTACAACTGAATCACTGCTATACAGCAGAAACTAATCCAACACTGTAAATCAAACATACTTCAATTTTTTAAAAAACTACAAGGTTTTATATCATGATTAGATTTTAGATCTGTTTGGTTTGAGGTAGGGGAGCAGAGTGGAAGGAAAAAAGTTAAGCAGGATTAAGTTACCAAAAAAAAAAAATTTTAAAGTTCGGACCAAATTGGGACTAAATTGGTCTAAAATTAGCCTTGAACCAATCTCTTTTTTTAAACTTAATTATGGCTAGGCCAAGTCTAACTTATCTATAATTCATTTTATGACCTCCAAATCACAACCTAGAGAGAACACTCTAGACCACTGGGTAACCCAGAAGGCAGCTTTTTCAGTATTCAGTTATTTTATCATTTTGTTTTTCTCCAGAGAATAGAGCGGAATCTGTAAGGGGGCGGGGAGGATACAGTAAGGGAGGAGGAGGAAGGGAGAGAGGGAGGGCCACTGGGTAGGGATGTGCGGTAAGGGGAAACGAATGACTATATTTTAATTGATCTAAGATTCTATTTAAATTTGTTCCAGTTCCTTGATATTTTGTCTATTGGGGATATATCTAAATTGAGATCATACCCTTATTCTAGATTTAACATTCTTGGTGTATTTCATGAGTGGATGATTCAAAGGCTACCTGAAATCCCAGTTCCAATGCATACACCCATGCCCACTCGCCACCAATAAAGGTTCCAAGAAAAGAGGTTATTTCTAAAATAACGACGGTGGAGAAAATCATCTCCCATTTTCTATGTGGGGAGACAACTGGTTCACTTCTGTTACACGTAGTAACTGCCTTCAGGAACAGAATCCTCCGTCAGCCCAGAAGGCACATCTGATCAGGAGCCTCACCGGCTGCTCTGCCCACACAGGGCCCACCACCACCTGTTCTATGTATGTCCCAGCACTTTTGCCTTTGAATTCCTATTTCATGATTTTACCTTGACTTTCATGTTACCAGCTATCATTGAACCCTCCTCCTCCAAAGATACACACAGAAAACATTCTTGGTTATTATCAGCATATCATATAAGCATGTGTTCAAAAATCATCCACAGAGATAAACTGAGTATTTCTGAGTCCAGAAGTTAGTACAGTTAAGCATTGGTGATATAGTGGTGAGCAGAGCTGCCTTCCAGAAGTTATACAGTTAAAAGTTACTCAGGAAAATACCATTAAAACCTAGACTTTGGAACCACAAGTCAACCAGTTTTAAAAGTCTCCTTGCAAAAACTTGAACTAGACAGTAACGCTGTGTGCGGTTTTTTAAAAGTCCCAACTCAATAGCAAGCAAAATACTTCTTCCCACTTCGGTCACGTGGGTTTCAAGTCCAAGAATGAGCCCCTTAGGCCTGCAGCCCGGTGCTTAGGCACTTACATACAGGGGTACTTCGCTGCAGTTCAGCTCCATGGTTTCCGCATCTGCAATGAAAATAACAAACAGGAGAGTTACTGCAGGAGTCCCTGTGTGACCAACCAGTAGAGCTGTATCCTGCCTTCCAGTTAACATCATGGAGGGAAGAGATACCCACTAGATAGGAAAACAGCAGAGACAAAACTAAGAACAAAGGAATAAGATGCTCTCCGTATAAAATAACTTCCCCCCTTTCTTCTTCACATAAATATCTACAATAAGCAAAACCTATCACTCCCAACATTATCCCACTGACTGCTCCCAATCAGAAATTATCAATATATTTCAGAAAGCCAAGAAAGGCCAGCACAAGCATGTTGCAAGTTTTGCCTTGGTTAATCACTTAGGCTACTCTGAGGTCAGAATCCACTTTTGGCTGGATGGGGCAGGAGCCTATGTGACAAAACAGATCTAGAACCTGTTACTCAGGACCTGAAAGCTTTATCTGGAGGGAGGCAGCCCGCTGTCAGGCTAACCAGCCTTTCCACTAGCTGTACACACCCCATCTTCACCCAGAAACCATCTAGCAGCTTAGATAAAAGGAGCATCATTTAAAAGAGGTTCACTGAACACCTCCACTGGGCTCAGCATTGCACAAAGATGACCAGGAAGTGATCCACCCCTCAAAGAGCTCACAGCTGAACAACAGACACCTAAAGATGAAAAGAAAGTAAAGAGTGGGCTGCATGTGAACTCTGCGTAGGGTCGACAAGGAGACTCGTGGCCCCCATCACTTTTCCTCTCTCCCCTCCACCCACCTGCGCCCTCTGGGACACAGTTCTGCTCACCAGGCCAAGCCTGGTCCTGGCCCCCAGGCCACCACCAGCTGCAGTCCTTTGGGGATGTCTCTTAAGAAGGCAGACACGTAGCCCTGAATTGTGACTTTTGAGTACAGTAATCCCTAGAGGACACACTTGACACAGAGGACAAGTACAAAGAATTCTATTTTATTTTTTTATAAAATCATTTAGCTCACATTTTACTAATAGTTCATAAACATGCTGGCACTGACCACCCTCCTGGGTCACAGGTTACCTTCCATGACTCATCTGGAGAGAAGACCGAGGGCACCACAAGGCCGAGGGGTTGACAGCCGGGTCCTCCCTAGGTCCTCATCTTCAACACTTTGTGCCCTGTGGCAGTTCATGTGGACACACTTAAATGGGCTTACAGGTTATCATTAACAATTTTTAATGAAACTAACCTCATAAATTGGATGAATGGTTTAAGGAGTCTAGGAAAGAAAGTTCAAATTAAAAAGACTACTAACCACAAAAATGACAAAACTGAGACTCCCCATCCCAAAAGGAATTGTTCATCAGCTACACTATGAAATAAAAAGAATGACCAACCTGAGAGCATTGACAAGTACATGGCCCCAAGATTCAAAATGATCAAGAAGGCATTCAAAATATGAATGTAGGGCCTCCCACGTGGTACGGTGGATGGGAATCTGCCTGACCATGCAGGGGTTGAGCCCTGGGCCAGGAAGGTTCCGCATGCTGAGCAGCAACTAAGACCCTGCACCACAACTGCTGAGCCTGTGCTCCAGGGCCCACGAGCCACAACTATTGAAGCCTGTCTGACTAGAGCCTGTGCTCCACAAGAGAAACCACCATAATGAGAAGCTCGCACAACACAACTCGAGAAAGCCCATATTCAGCAACAAAGACTCAGTGCAACCAAAAATAAATAAATAAAATTTAAAACATGTAGGGCTTCCCTGGGAGGCTCAGCTGGTAATACGCCTGAAATGTGGGAGACCTGGGTTCAGTCCCTGGGTTGGGAAGATCCCCTGGAGAAGGGAAAGGCTAGCTACTCCAGTATTCTGGTCTACAGAATTCCATGGACTATAGATAGTCCATGGGATCGCAAAGAGTCGGACACGACTGAGCAACTTTCACTTTCAAATGAATGTATATCCACAGCACATGTACCATGACTTTCACACTAAATGTATGCTGTGTCTCAAAATACTACTCATTTTTCACCTGTTAACAGTCATGCCATACACAACTCCAGTCTTTTATAAAACTTTACTGAACTTGATAATAAAATCAGAAGATTCTTTGGAGACTTCTACTTAATAGTAAAAGAAATGAATGCATTCTATGGTAAACACAGTGCTAAGAAAAAATGGCTGAAACAGAGTGAAAAACACAAAGTATAAAAACTAACGCACGTTCCTTTAGGAGCAGAACTTTTAAAACTGAGTATTTTAAGAAGCCTAGTAGGACAAATTAAGCTGTGTGGAAGACTTGCCATAGAGTTAGGGGAAAGTACAGATGGCATTAGATTTTGTCTGATAAAATACATTTAAAAAGTCACTTTGGGTGAGAATATGAAGATTTTCTGAAGAGTGAATTACTGCTTTAATAAATAATGTTCAAAATACAACCCTGATAGGGCAGCTTCTCAGACAGGAAGTTTAAAAAGCACAAATGCAAAATCCATTCACTGTGTCATTCATGGGTGAGATATCGTAACAAAGAACTTGAAGCCAAAAGCACACAGTTTCACAGGATGTCAGTATGGTTAATTTTATAGAAGTAAGACCTTTAAACATGGTCAAATCTTTACAATTGCTGCAACAAGATGGGAAATGACCATAAAAATCTTTACCACATTAAAGGGTGTTGGTTATATCGCAGCAAAGTACTTTAAAAAGTTGCCAAACATGTACTACCTAATCTTCTAACAAAGATAGAAGTGTTCTAAATTTTTGCTGGGTTTTACAAGATTAAAACTGGCTGTTCATAGCAGATTTTTCTTAAAATATTTTTCAAATACATATCCTATCCCTTCTAGAAAGGGGTGATATTTAATAAGTGAAAAAGAAAAGGTATCTCAAAAGAAACAGGTTATAGACAGTATACACCATTGTAAAAACATTCTGAAAAAGTATTTGTATGTTTTCATTTTGTGATTTTGATGCAAAAATTATTTAAAGTTTGCCATCTACAAAAGCCCTCATACACACATGCTTTAAATTTTCGGGAAAGGCTTTCCAATATACTTTTTTAACCTTGCCAAATGTTTCATGGGTTTTTTTCTTTTTAATGCAACAACTTCTGACTAATTTGCAGGAAGAATGATTAACATCAGGAAAAATGGGCATTGACTAGCTACATTTGAACAAACTCTTGTATAATTGTTGGATGGGATTAAAATATAAATCCTCTTATTTATAAGTACACCCAGCACTCACTTCTTCAATTAGAATCTTTTTTACCATAGTATGGTATCTTTTCCAGCTATGACACTTCAAAACCAATTTCAAAATAAACAGTATTTGGAACCAGGCATTCAAGCCAAAGTACTACACAGCATTAAAATTACTAAGCATAGATTTTTCAAAACAGTGACACATTTTCATTATATTACCCTGCCATGTATTACATGTCAATGATTTTAGTGAGAACAAAAGGGGCTATTAAAAAAATTTTTTACTACAATGTTTAACCCTTACAGCTTTTTAGATTTGAGGTATGTTTTAGAATATACACTGTTACACTGTTATATTCTAGTACACTAGAATACACACTGTTACAGTAGTTATTGTTGTTCAGTCACTAAACCATGTCTGACTCTTTGCAACCCATGGACTGCAGCATGCCAGGCCCCCCTGTCCTTCACTATCTCCCAGAGTGTGCTCAAATTCATGCCCATGCTACGGTAGCATGTTTTATTAATAAGTACATTAAGTAAGGGATACATGCTAACATTTCATATTTAAGGGTACAGGACAACATTTTGAAGCTCTGTTCCGTAAAGTAAGCCTTCCCCACAATGGTTAGGCTGCTTTTCCCAAGTTTTCCTCCAGGTTCAGTAGACTAAGGCATGACCTGTGGAGCGTAGGCCGCTCACCAGAGCCTCTAGACTTGTGTGTTTATCCAGTGAAAAGGCCCACATGAGCTGAAGTGCAGTACAGAATCCAACCTGGCACAGCTCTGTGAAGGATCCAGGGTCTCCACCCCTTTCAGTCAGTATAAGGCCCACTTCAAACGCCTGCCTCAACTTTGGATTGTAATTATCTCAGACGAAAGGCAAAACAGCAAGGGCTACACAACATATTTATATTTCACCTGATATTTAACAACTCATATTTTATTATTTATGTTTACCTTTTGCCTGTTTTCAGTGAAGACATTTAAGAACCACTCTGAGCAGCAGTTTTCTTGTTTTTCAGAGAAACTATGTTTCACTGCTTGAAAAAATAAACGAAAACCAAAACCCCCACAGTTCTCAACCTCAGTTCCAACACTTACAAAAGCTCTCTCAGGATCACCTGCTTAAGCTATAAAGAACAAAGTCCGAAGCAAATATATCCTCAAATAAAACTTCAAATCAAATCAGATATTAAAAACCATATCCTCACTTTTCTGAAATTAATTCCTCTGTTATAGCTAAAAGCAGTAAGTTGTGTGTTCACTAGCAGAGCTGCAGGAGCTGCATGGTGAAATGTGGCCACACCTCTTTTTACATCAAGTTTAATGATAAAAAATTTGTATGTGCTAAACAAGTCACAGTTGCCTAAGCTCTTCACATGCTGTAGCTTTTCACCATGCAAGTGAAGTGTCATATACTGCGCTTCATTTTCTAATGCTTGAGTTCTCCACCTGAAATTTCAAAAACTGAGACTCAAGTACTTTTATATCGCACTGCATTTTTTTTAAAAACATTTCTTGGGGAACTGAAGAGCCAATACAGTTCCAGTCTTGCTGGCAGACACCATGGAATTATCTGGGGTCTCAGTAGAGAGCCGCAACTTTTAATTTACTCCCAAAAGAGGAAACAACCTTATGAAAAGATCAAGATACAAAAAATTCAATATTTTAGACATGTTTTGAAAGATATGTACTATTCCAATATCTTTGATTGCTAGTTAACTCTAAAGAAAAATATTTGACTATTTTCAACAGGTGAAAAGAATATTTTAATTTTTAAAAATAACATTTAACTAATACAGAAAAAAATCAATTCTTTGAAGTTCTGGGTTTCTCAAGTTTTTGCATCTAAATGAAATACTCTAAGACTGATTCAATATAAAACCATGACTAATTTTGTCTTCAACATGCTAAAAATCAGTGTGTATGCCTCTCATACAACTTGTTAACAGATAACGGTCAAATATTTATCAATACTATAAACAACTACATTTAGAAGGATAACGGTATGTGAAGTACTGCATTAAGTATTTTACCAACATCATCTCAGAGAATCCTCATGGCTGCTGTTGTTCAATCGCTAAGTCATGTCCGACTATAACCCCATGGACTGCAGTACTCCAGGCTTCCCTGTACTTTGCTAACTCCTGGAGTTTGCTCAAACTCATGTCCACTGATTCAGTAGCATTGAGAAAATGTTACTTAGTTACCTAAACCTTCATTTACAAGTCCCTCCAGTTACAATGTTAACTGCAAAGTAAGTTACCTAAACAAAAATATTTAAAGGAATAGACCACTTACAGAATTACAAGCAACAACCTCCTGTGTTCATTCTTCCCCCAACCCAATGTCAGCATCTACCCTCTAGCAATTTTATCCTGTACACCAAAATTTTTTCTACAGTTTCTTGCTTTGGCCTGGTGTGGTTACCAGATATTTTAGCTAAAAAACAAATAAACTCAAAATAATGCTGGAAATCTTTTTTTAAGCATGAAATAAGGTTAAATAAAATTGAGAAAAGAGTTTGAGTACTGGAGAACTTCAAGTCACATACGAAACTATCAATGAGAATGTGACAGAGATCCATTAACAAGTAAAAAGAAATAATCATAGTAAGATAACAGCTTAAAGACAGTAATTTCAACATTAAAGGAATACGAGTACCTTCTTTCCACCTAGGAGAAAAGAGAAGACAATCTTGGGTATTTCTAACAAAAACGATCCTCATAATAATGCTTTGAAAATCAAATAAGACAATACCAATGTCCCACTGTATAAGTTGTGCCAAAAAAAAGGTCACAACCTCCTTCAATTAATCTCTCACACACACATGATTCACCTTACGTTCATTCTAAGAGTCAACAGAGCTGAAAACTAAATGTGCATTAGGTCACCCTGAACAAGGCTAGGGTGGTATTTAAGCAGCCACTCCAGAACTTTAAGTTCTAGCCATGATGCTCTGCAGCCTTTCAGCCAAAGAAATAAAATATAAATTTTATAAATATTTTCAGAATTTTAATTTCACTTTCAGAAACTAGAACCCCGAGCAAATCTTTTCTCCACTACTGTTCCCTCTGAATTGCGGTCCCCATTTTAAGGAGCTTCACTTTAAAGGGCCTTCCTGATACCTGCCCTCTTCAGCTAGGAGGGCCTCCAGCACCCCTGTCTCCACTTCACAAGGGCAAAGAAAAGCTCAGCAAAGTTGTGCCACTTGGTTGAAAATGAAACCAAGAGGTTAGTTGTGGCCGAGGCATGTGGATCCAGCCTGTCTGACCCCAGAGCCCATGCTCTCCTTGGCCTCAGCACAGTCCTTTTGTCACATTACTACAATCTGAAAGACAAATTTATTTGGCAAAAAGCTGTAAGAACCTCATAGCAAGGAGTACAGGCTCAGAAACAGACTGTATTTGAACACCAGTTCTACCCTATTCTGTGTGACTCTGGGCCCGTGTCAAGTAGAAACAGTAACAGTACCTACCTCTTAAGACTGTTGGGATGCTTAAGAAAAGAGAAAACCCTTAACGGGAACGCAATAAATCCTAGCTGTAACTTTGATTTATTATCATCACATATTACAATGCATGCATGCTCACTCATGTCCCACTCTTTGCGACCCCATGCACTATAGCCCTCTGTCCATGGGATTCCCCAGGCAAGAACAGTGGAGTGGGTTGCCATTTCCTTCTCCAGGGGATCTTCCCGACTCAGGGATCAAAGTGGTGTCTCTCCCATTTCCTGCATAGGCAAGGGGATTCTTTTCCACTAGTGCCACCTGGGAAGCCCAATCATTGCATATGAAGCATACACAAAGGGTTTTTTAAGCATTTGAATCTTTATTCCAAATAAAATCATTCAGAACCTCTACATATTAGACTGATCAAAATGATTTGGCAGTAACTGGGGTGAAAAGGGTAAGAACGAGGCCTATTCAGCTCAGCCTCATCCTGGCAGCCCTGAAGAATTCCCAGGTATCAGGAATTCTAAAGAGCACTGTACCACATCACTATAACACTGCCAACCTCCACAGAATTTTTCGTTAATTTATTTATTTGGCTGCATTGGGTCTTGGTTACAGGATGTGTGCATCGTTGGGTGGCTTGGTTCCACACGGATGTGTGGCGTGTGGGCTCAGCAGTTGTGGCACGCAGGCTCCAGGGTACATGGGCTTAGTTGCTCTGCTTCCATCGGGGTGCACGGACACTCTCGTTGTGGCATGTGGGCTCAGCAGTTGTGGCGCACAGGCTCCAGGGTACATGGGCTTAGTTGCTCTGTGCCATGTGGGATCTTAGTTCCCCAACCAGGAATGAACCCATGTCCCCCTGCACTGAAAGGCAGATTCTTTACCACTGGACCACCAGGGAAGCCCTAACTCCACAGAATTTTATTTGATTTTATAGAACCAAATATGCCCCCTCCACTTTGAAACTTCAAAGAGCAGAGAGCAATTACTATTGGGGTAATTCTACTGTTACCTCAGTTTGAAACCTGCAGCATTGGAGGTGGAAATGTTGATTCACCGCTCCTTCAATGAACCTTGGAGTGTAGAATTTTAATTATATTTCACAATATTTCACAACTGTTATACTAACAGGAGGAGAACAGAACAGTTAAACGGGAGGTAAGTCCAAGTAAAAACCTTCCATGCCAACACAATGGATGGGCAGGAAAAAAGCATTTTAGAAATATACCTACTGCTGAATACACAGCAGTGTCTATAGACCTGCTTCAGACTGGAGTTATCTATCTGATTTATGCAAGTCTAAGCAGCTTTATGTGAAAGAGTAGAATTACTTGGTGAACTCAGTGTGGGGAAATGTCTGAAGATTAGAAAGCAGGCAACACAATAACCATTCAAAAGGATCTCATTAATTCCAGCAACTGGGGGTGGGGAGGAAGAAGGGGAGCCAGTCAGTCTGAAATGGGACAGCCTAAATTAGAGGACGTTTGTAAAGTACAAAGAGGAGCAGGAGCTAGCTGCTAGCAAAATGTTCCACCAAACCAGTCACACTTGCTTGTATTTCACAGGATGTATCTGCACACAGAGTGATTAAGCCCTTAAAAAGCTTTTTTATACATCAATGGAACATCCCCTTTACCAGCTCACTTGTGCTATTAATCTGTTTAGTGTATCCTTCACAGTCAATGCAAAGCTCAATCACTCAAGCATCATGGGCAAGTTCCATCCTATCAGGGCATCAATGTCCTTATTAGCAACACAGCTCTAAAGCTCCTCTTTCATGTCAAAGTCAATTCACCGCACAACACTATGAAGGCTGTCATTGGAGGGATAATAAAATATATAAAATATATATACAATACTGTCCCTAGCATGGATGAGCTTACAACCTGGCCAAGATAAGATCTATAACCATGAAAAGCTAAAGGGTAAAGGAGTAATACCCCTGAGCTGGCAGAACACGATAGTATAGAACGAGCTTGAAGTGATAAATGAGTTACATACATAGAACAAGAGAAAGGAGGATTCAGCATGAAAACAGACCTGGATACGTGATGTTTTTATGAAACACTGAGGAGTTAGATAGGTTCGAGTAACAGGTCTGGAAACCAGAGGGAGTAAAGGTCACTGGCCTCTTACGGCAACACACAATTCATCCCTAAAACAACACATACTAAATCTGCAACAAGGACTTCCCTGGTGGTCCAGTGGTTAAGAATATGCCTGCCAGTGCAAGGGACATGGGTTCAATTCCTGGTCCAGGAAGATTCAACGTGCTGCAGGGCAACTGAGCCCGCATGCCCTAGAGCCCAGCTCTGCAACAACAGAAGCCACGGTAATGAGCAGCTCATGCACTGCAACTAGAGAGGAGCCCCACTCGCCACAACTAGAGAAAAGCCCACACAGCAACCAAGACCCAGCGCAGCCAAAAATTTAAACAAATAAATAAAAACCTGCAACAAAAGTGAACAACAGACTTCCAAGGGCAAGACTCCTTTGCCAGAGACCTAACAACATTCCTAATTTCATGTTTGCTTCGAGTCAGAATGTAAACAAAATATACTCCAGTTTTTCCTATAATGAGCTTTTTACTTTTCCATCTTAATGGGATGCATGATCAAGTTTAATACAACTAACTGATGTTGACAATTCTCTGCTTGGGCACAGATAATGAACATATCCAATTCATCAACCCTTGCTTCACCACTAGCATCTCATTCCTATTTTCTTATTTTGCACTCATCTTTATAAAACAAGGAAATGGAGCAAGAAAAATAAGTCACATGTAAAGAGTCATGCTACTAAAACTGAACTGGCAGGTGTGAAATGCCCAGAAGTTCACTCGTTTGCTGATGCCTTAAAGCTCAAATTCAATACAAGAAAGACTGTTTTCTTGGCAGAGCTGTTCAGCCTAAGAAGTTTAAAGCAGCAATCTGGCAATGTATCCCAGAGTAGTCAAGAAAAATATTGCTGAGAAAGAGGCATTTGAGTTAGGTCCTCAACAGAATAAAGTCTGGCTAATATAGCTTTCTCTTATTTTGTAAATTACAGAGTTTCTCCACTTTTTACTTCAACAAAAGAAGGGTCACTCTCCCCAGAATCTTCTGCAGGACTACTGCAAATTAAGTGGATTCATATGACTTATAGTTCATTGAGGAACTTTATAGAGTCTGTGAACACCAAAACTTTAGGTATGAAATTTTGTGTGATGTGCATTTTTCTGACAAGAGTTTACAGCTTTCAGATTCTCAAGGGACTACTGGACATTAAAGACTAAGACCTTTCTTTTTTTTAATCATGCTAGACATCAAAATTTAAAAATTTTCCTCTGTGAAAGCCCAAGTGAGGGAGATCAAAAGGCATGCTACAGACTGGGAGAAAATATCCCACAAAGGACTAGTATCCAGAATATATTAAGAACGCTCAAACAATCCAGTTAGAAAATGGACGAGACATGGACATTTCACTGAAGAGGATATTTGCATGGCAAATAAGGTCATGGGAAGATGGTCAACATCATTAACCACTTCAGAAATGCAAATTAAAACCACCATGGATATTAACTGGATTTACTGTGGTGATCAATTCACAATACAATCAGTCTTCTATATCCGCAGATGTGGAACCTGAAGATACAAAGGGCTGACTGCACTACACCATTTCATGCAAGGGACTTGAACATCCACTGATCTGAGTATCCACCAGTGGGCCTAGAACCAGTCCTCCATGAATACCAAGGGATGACTGTATAGATATATAAGGAATGATTGTGTTTTATACCTGAGATAAATACTATGTTCTAGGTCAATTAATTCAAAAAGAGAACTTTGGTTCATGTATTGGAATGCTACAAAACTGTTATATCTACTATAGAAAGAAATACTTAATACCTTGGAAAGATGTTCAGTGTAAGTTAAATTTATAGTGAAAGTTATTTAAAACATATAGTATAATCCCATTTTTGCAAATAATATATGTATACAATATGTATACAAAAGACATCAGAAGGCTATGAATGTGAAAAAAAAAAAACCCAAAATCTACACACACACATAATGAAATATCAATATACCATTCAAATGGCTATAACAAAAAACAGTGGCATAACCAAATCTTGGAATGGATGTAGAGATACTAATCACTTACACATTGCTGGTAAGAATGCAAAATAATACAGCCACTCTGAAAAACAGTTGGGCAGTCTCTTAAAAACTGAATACACATTGCCACCAGTAATTCCACTAATGGGTATTTCCCCCACCCCTAGAGAAACAGAACTTTATGTTCACACAAAAACCTGTATGTTATTGGTCATAGCCTTACCTATAACAGCCAAAAACTAGAATCAGCCCGGATGTTTTCAACAGTTGAATGGTTAAACTCTGCTGTCTGTGTGCACACTTACATGTGTAAATGCCTAACTCAGCAATATATACTACTCAGAAATTAAAAGGAACAAACTATTTACACAACATGGATCAATCTTTAGGAAATTATGCTGATCAACAGGAGCCAATTCCAAAAGGTCACAGACCATAGTCCCACATATATAATAATATTTTTAAATGAGAAAAATTAATGAACAACAGATTAGTGGTGGCCAAAAGTGAAAAACAGTATTGGGAGGGGTGAGGAGGGAAGGCGGTCATGATTATAAAAGGGCGACATGAGGGATCCTAGCAGTTTCAGAACCATTTAGGATCTTGTCTGTGGTGGTGAATGCATGAACTTACACAGGTGACAAAAAAGGATGCTGAAATTTAAGATCACAGAGACTAGTAAATATAAGTAAAACTGGGAAACCTGAATAAGATGAGTACATTGCATCATGGTCAATATCAATGGATCTTAGTAGTAGTAGTAGTTAGACGCTGAGTCGTGTCCGACTCTTTGCGACCCCACAGACTGTAACTCACCAGGCTCCTCTGTCCATGGGATTCCCCAGGCAAGAATACTGGAGTGGATTGCCATTCCCTTCTCCAGAGGATCTTCCCGAGTCAGGGATCGAACCCGGGTCTCCTGCATTGCAGGCAGATTCATTATCATTTGAGCTGTAGGGCAATTGAGCTTATTACAGTTTTATAAAATATTACCATTGGGCAGAGAGTATAAAATTTCTCTACAGTGTTTCTCGGGCACTCAGCAGTGAAGAATCTGCCTGCAATGCAGGAGATGTGGGTTCGATCCCTGTGTGAGGAAGATCCCCTCGAGAAGGAAATGGCAACCCACTCCAGTATTCTTGCCTGGGAAATCGCATGGACAGAGGAGTCTGGCAGGCTACAGTCCATGGGGTCGCAAAAGTGTCGGACACAACTTAGCAACTAAACAACAACAAATAGTATTTCTTGTAACTGCATGTGACTGTACAATTATCTCAATAAAATTGTCAATTTGAAAAGTCATGTTAGAATTTATGTATCCTAATCAGTTTTATCTTTTGCAGTGGCTACCATAGGTGGTCCACTGCCCCTCACCTCTCACCCTCATTTTCCAATGATATTGCTACTGCTTAAGATATTTTTAGAATTCTTTCTCAGCCTGTGACATGTTTTGATTATTCTGTGTGACAGCTTTATCTTTAAGAATAAATTTCAAATTTTAAAACGTCAAAAGAAATTCAGAACTATGTTAGAGAAGAAACATAAGTGAACAAAGTAGGAAATACGATTTATGGGCAAGAAACAAAGTAACTAAATCATGAAACTGGTTCTCTTTTGTGGAGTCGTGGGCTTAATTTAAGGTTGTGAGATCCAAGATTAAAACACCACATACTTCCGATTGAAAATCCCTTCTAGAGGCAATGTGAAGCCAAAGAAGTATTTGAAGTGAGGCAGTAACTTACCTAACGTCGTCTTGTCACAAGGTTGACCCGAAGACTGCTAAATAGACTACAGAGACAAAAGAAAGTAGCTGGGGAAATAGGCGCATGAAATTTCTCCTGATAACTAAGGAGCATGTCTACTGAGATGTTAACAAATCCAACCAGAGGTGGAAGCCACCGCCTCCCTCATGGCTTTCATCTGCATTTCAGACAGCAAATTGTAGCTCTGCACCACCCCCATCCACCTCCCCATTCCCAACTAGGCTTTATACGGTCTTTGCAGGAACAAAAAGGTCCTCTCCACCTACTACCCACAAAAATTAAATTCTTAAACCAGAATAGCTAGACTACTGCACTCAATTCTAGACTATAAGACTAGTGGACAAATGAGTAAAGCCTGGAGAAATTCTCAAATGGTGCTTTCACATTTAGAAATATGACCTTCACAATTAAAAGAAATGAAGCTTAACCTCAGAAAAACAGCTAGTTTCTAAATGTTTCAGTTTAGCACATTTACTCAGAACTTTCTATATATGCTAAGTACTCGTAAAAAAAAAAAAAAGTATAAATGTCTCCCTTCAAATGTCTATCAATCTGTTTGAAAAGAAAGGGTATACTGATATGAAACAGGCAAATAAGCTAGAGGAACAGATAACTGCATACTGAGAAAAACACAACCATTCACTTGCTCTATAAATACTTACTGAGCATCTATTATATCCTAGGTACTGGGGATGCAGGGATGAGTTCTTCCTAGAGAAACTGCCAACCCACTGAGAAAATGGAAAACAATGAGAATATAAAATATGTGTGGGATTCTGTGAATCCAGGGAGACAGAAACACTCAAATCAGTCAGTAGCTGAGGTGTCAGGCATGGCTCCCCAAGGAGATGAGACCTAAGCTAAGTCTTAAAGAATACATACAACTGCTTTTTACTAGGGGCATTCCTATGTAGAAAAGCATTTGGAAATGAGGGCAGAGCACGTCTGGTTCTTACGTGACTGGGTTGTTGGGGCAGGGGAGGAGCAGAAGAGGGAAGGGAACTGCTTCTGGCATTCAGCATCAGGAACCATGCATGCTGAGCATTCAATAATACTGGATTGATTCTGCTCAAAGAACTGTCCCACCCAAACGCCAACAGCAACCCTTGTTGAAAATCACCGATGTTCACCAAGTAGACCGTGAAATGGGAGGACATTTAAAGTAGAAGAAATAGGAATAACTACATGGAAGCATTCAAGAAAGGGTTATTCATGGAGCTACAAACACCTCCAGGACTACTGAAAGTGTGCATAGGGTAGTGGTGGGAGAGAAAGATAGAAATTTTTTCCAGGCCCCAATGTTACATCATACTAAGTAACATGAACTTAAAGCCAGTTAGTGCCTTTAGGTAACAGAGGCAAGTGACCCAAATTGTGTATTAGAGAGATCACTGTGACGCAGGGCAAGATGAGCTGAAAAGAGAGAGACCAAAGTCAGGGAAGTCAAGCAAGAGACCATTGCTATTGTTCAGGTGAAAGACAGTGAGAGCCTGATTCAAAGCAATGCTTTAGGGAGGACAAAGAAATGTGAGAGATTAAAGAACAAAATGAAAAGGCCTTGGTGCTTAACCAGATGTAGGGCATAAGGACCAGAGGGAATGAATCTACGGTGACTCCTTAGTTCCTGGCTTAGACAATGGGGAAGACAGTGCCACTGACCAAGAAGGGGAAAGTGAAAGGGGAAGCAGGTGGATGACTTGGAGAAAGAAATAAAAATGAGTTGTGGCCGTTAAGAGCTTGAGATGTGACGACTGGTGTCCCAGACAGGTCGAAAGCAGGGACCTGGAGTTCAAGAAAGAGGTTGGGGCTGGAGAGAAAGATTCTGATAATACAGTAACAGTAATTAAAGTTATTTGGGAGTAAATGAGATGGAGTAAGGGAGTGGATACACACAAACTCAAAAAGGGCTTAGAACAGAAACTTGGAGAACTCCAAGAGAAAGGTAGAGAAAGCAGAGCTCACAAAAGGCATTGAGGAAAAGAGAAATAGGGCTGACGTTTACGGAGCACTATTTATTGTGCTAGACAATTTTCATCCAGTCCTCACAAACATATAGAGTACCTTCCGCTGTTGTCCCCATTTTAGAGATGGGAAAAGTAAGGCATAGGAAGGTTAAACACCTTGCTCAAGGACATACAACTAAACAGTAGAATGGAAATTCAAAATCAAGCAGTCTTGTTCCAGATTCCACACTCCCAACCATCTATTACCATGTTAGAAATTTAGAAGGGGACAAATGTGACAAAATTCAAGAGAAATGAACCAGGGAGCAAAAGCTGTGAAGCCAAGCAAGATAAGAACTGAGAAGAAACACCGAAGCCGTGACTGGAGAGGTCGCTGGTCTGCTCGGCCACACCCATGCTGGAAGGAGCAGCCTAATGAGAGCAGTGCTGCAGTAACTAGGAGGCGAGGAGGGGGAAAGTAACGTTAAACAGTACATGCTTTAAGAGTTTAGGAAACTGAGACAGCTTTGCAGTTGAAGTTGTTAGAAAAGACTCTGCCTTGTGTGTCTTCCAAGCTGTGTCTCAGAAAGGAGGAACAGACTGAGAACTGTTTCAAAAGCCAAGTCAAAAACTGTTTTGTTACTGTGACTAAGATCCATCTATACCCCTGGGCTCCTGTGATCTGAACAAATGTGACCTACCTATGATAAGAATAATAACTACAAATTTCTATCACATATACAATTAGGATGTAAAATCAACAGTGGAGATTCAAGATTAAAACAGAAAAGAACCTACTTACAGGGTAAATATTAAAACAGTCCAATGAGTTACCAAAAAAATCTTCAATTAACAAATTAAATATTAAATACATTGTCCTGAATATTACTAAAGGCAGAGAGAAATATAAGATCCCGCCCTCGAGACATTTATAGAGAGACAAGTTCAAACACATGAAGAGTTCAGCAGCAATTTAAGAGCTTAAATAATAATTCATTAATAATACATAATTGCGGGCTTCCCTGGTGGCTCAGTGGTAAAAAAAAAAAAAAAAATCCACCTGCCAATGCAGACTCGACTGGACCAGAGACACGGGTTCGATCCCTGGTCCAGGAAGATCCCACATGCCATAGAGCAACTAAGCCCATGTGCCACAACTCCTGAACCCATAATCTAGAGCTTGGGAGCCACAGCTCCTGAGACCACACGCTACAACTACTGAAGCCACACACCCTAGAGCCTGTACTCTTCAACAAGAGAAGCCACCAC
Source organism: Okapia johnstoni (assembly GCA_024291935.2). Classification (NCBI taxonomy): domain Eukaryota; kingdom Metazoa; phylum Chordata; class Mammalia; order Artiodactyla; family Giraffidae; genus Okapia; species Okapia johnstoni. Next base: position 51,825,922 of record CM044313.1, read on the forward strand.
AGGGAGCAGCCCCTGCTCACTGCAGCTAGAGAGAAGCAAGCATAGCAACAAAGAATCCGCACAGAGCCAAAAGTAAATAATGTTAAATAATAATAGTATATAATTGTGTAGAGCTCATGAGGGACTGCAGTGAGGCCAAGGAGAACGAGGACTCAGAAGGGGCCATGGTCTTTGGAAATTACAAAGTAATGCGGAGTCACTTCTAGTGCAGTGAAGAGGAAAAGGAAGGGGCTTTTGTTTTATTTGGGTCTTTTTATGTCGGTGGGGACCTGTGCGTACTTACAAGAAGGGAAAGAGAAGAATGTTCAAAGTGCTGACGAGAACAGACCTTGGCAGTTGGCACCTAGTGACCAAGGATGTTAAACGTCCCAAAACAGGAAGAGTCCTGCATCTTGAAGAACTGTGCCATGTTCTTCTTTGAAATCTGGACAGATTTCCATTCTGCTTCTGATGGCTCAGGTGTGCCTTTTCTTCAAAAGAGAGCCTAGCCAACTTCAAGTCTCCTCCAGAAAGGGCCTTCCTCATGGGAGAGTTCCTACATTCTAGAAGGTCATACCAGTTAACTACATAATACTATCCTTGATACAATCCCCCAGGAAATTAGCACGTAATTTCTTTTCAGATCTACCATTAAAATTCCTAATATTTTTATTTAAATTATCATTTAATTACCCATCTCATAAATTATATATTAATGTTGATTTTCAGTTAAAAATGAAAACAGAATACTAGTTTTACTTATTTTTCAAAAAGATGGTGAAAAGAATTTAATACCCAAATACACATATCTTCTATTGGAATGATTGGTTCTATTTCATGGCATATAAGTTCCTTGTTGATAGTCCTCAACAAGGGAGACCAAAGAATAAGGCTCTGTCTTTCCATCAACCTGAACGTGGACAAGTGGGTGGCTCTCAGGATTGGATATGCTCCAAAAACTGCAATGCCTGCTGTGAGCCAGGGAGAACTTGGCCCTTTCCCTCTATTTACTCAAGTCCTCAGGAAAATTAGAAGTCCCCTTTTCAGATCATGTTTTCTATGGCTCTCACATAACAATGTGTTCCCTAAACCAACACTGAGCCCATTATTCTGAAAAATGCACTATTACAAAGGAACTAGGAACTAAAGGCTACACTTTGCAGAACCTGAAGTAAAGAAGTAAACAGCACATCAAGGCAGATCTTCACATGCCATGAACTGAACTACTCTCTACCTATTCTAGGGATGGAAACGCAGTCTGGAAAACGTGTGCATCAACAGAATACACAGGTGTGGTGAGTGCAGGCCTGAGTGTTTCTGTCTCCCCCGCAAACTCGTGTGCTGAACACTTTACCCCAAAGATGATGGGGTTAGGAGATGGGGCCTTTAAGAGGTTCTTAGGTCATGAGCGTGGAGGCCCCATGAATGGAATGAGGGCCCATTCCCTAGCCCCTCCTGCCAGCTGAGGACACAACAAGAAGTCTGTGACCCAGAAGGGGGCCCCCGCCCAACCATGCTAGCACCTGAACTTGGACCTCTAGCCTCAGAACTGTAAGAAATAAATCTTTTTAATAACAGCAAGGCCAAATACATGGTCATGCTTAATCACTATTTCTCATCATCTTAGGACTTCTCATAAGGCAACTCAATTTAGTTCATCTTAACCCCACTCCCAATGTATACACATACACACATACACATTTACCTTTCATCTATTAGTTCTTTACATTCCTACCTTCCAGTAGGTGAAAGCTAACTAATGGAGTGATATAATCCAGGTTAATATGGTAACGATAGTCATGGGTATAAAGCCTTGATCTTCCTGACCAACAAATCATGCCTTGATTCAGAAACACTGACTCAAAGACACAAATACAGGAAGAAAGGCAGGGCACACAGTTTGGAGCAAGCAGGTCTATCAGCCAAATTACAGCAAACATGCTGCCCCTGACTCAGTGCGTGTATATGTGCCCGTATGTATTACAGATCTGTCCAGGTGTGCGGCCTATAAATTTATATTACATATTTGTGGGGAAAACCTCATTTCAGATGAGAGCTGACAGAGCATTTGGTAAAACACCGACACCAGACAAAATGTCCCGGGTGTGGAATGAACCCAGTAAACTTAATCACAGCAGATGAGTGATTTACTGAAGGACAGTCTATAATACCAGCTCCAGACCACACCCATTGCCCACCTCTGAAATGAGCTCATGCCAAGTTATGCTCTACCAACTCATTTCCCTTTTCTAACTGCATTAAACTATGGGAACGAATGAGTATGGTTCTTTCCTTTTATTATCCCATCCTTAAGATGTCACCTCATTCTGAACAAAGACTTCATTTCCTGTTTTGAAACCAACATTTCATAACATCAACTGGTCACATATCAGGCCTTCAGAGCTCTTTCCTTCTGGTTCTGCCTCCAGTTTCCTCATCCATCTCTCCTCCTGTATTCTGGGTCCCATTTGTTCCCAACAGCCGAGGGACTTTTCACCCACAGTAGTTCAGGGTCCTTGCCCTTGGAAACTCCTGCCCTATTGTAAGAAGCATACAATGAAACAGCAACGTCAGGTAATTAACATTAGAGTAAAGAGATGAACTGGTTGCTAGCAGAGAACAAAAGAAAGGCACCAATCCTGCCAGAAATGGGCTGGGTACCTTTGTAAGATCAGTTGACAAGCACTTGTTCATTTAAGTGTTTAAGAAAACAGACTTCCTTTCTGCCAACATGATGAGTTAAATAACCTGAGAACTCTACTGCTTAAAGAATTTGTTGTTTATTGTTCAGCTGCTCAGTCGTGTCCGACTCTCTGCAACCCCATGGACGGCAGCACACCAGGCTTCCCAGTCCTTCACCATCTCCTGCAGTTTGCTCAAACTCACGCCCATTGAGTCGGTGATGCCATCCAAACATCTCATTCTCTGTCACCCTCTTCTCTTCCGGCTCTCAATCTTTCCCAGCATCAGGGTCTTTTCCAATGAGTCAGCTCTTTGCATCAGGAGGCCAAAGTATTGGAGCTTCAGCTTAAAATCAGTCCTTCCAATGAATATTCAGGGTTGATTTCCTTTAGCACTGACTGGTTTGATCTCCTTGAAGTCCAAGGGGCTCTCAAGAGTCTTCTCCAGCATCATAGTTTGAAAGCTTCAATTATGCAGCCCCAGCCTTCTTTGTGGTACAGCTCTCACATCCATACATGACTACTGGAAAAACCACAGCTTTGACTAAATGGACCTTTGTTAGCAAAGTGATGTCTCTACTTTTTAATATGCTATCTACGTTTGTCATAGCTTTTCTTCCAAGGAGCAAGAGTCTTTTAATTTCATGACTGCAGTCATCATTTGCAGTGATTTGGAGCCCAAGAATATGAAGTCTGTCACCATTTCCATTTTTTCCTCATCTATTTGCCATGAAGCATGATCTTGGAAGGAAGCCTATTTAAGAATCACTGCAAATGCATATTTCTTGAGAACTCTCCCAAGAAAATAAGGAAGCTCTCCAAAAGTCACCAAATTAAGACTCACTGAAAAACATAGCAACAAACTGTGTTTTCACAACAAACTGGAAAATTCTTAAAGAGATGGGAATACCAGACCACCTTACCTGCCTCCTGAGAAATCTGTATGCAGGTCAAGAAGCAACACTTAGAATGAGACATAGAACAGACTTGTTCCAAATAGGGAAAGGAGTACGTCAAGGATGTATATTGTCACCATGCTTATTTAACTTACATGCAGAGTACATCACGCGAAATGCCAGGCTGGATGAAACACAAGCTGGAATCAAGATTGCCAGGAGAAATATCAATAACCTCAGATATGCAGATGACACCACCCTTAAGGCAGGAAGCGAAGAGGAACTGAAAAGCCTCTTGATGAAAGTAAAAAAGGAGAGTGAAAAAGCTGGCTTAAAACTCAACAGTCAAAAAATGAAGATCATGGCATCACCTCATGGCAAATAGATGGGGAAACAATGGAAACAGTGACAGACTTTATTTTCCTGGGCTCCAAAATCACTGCAGATGGTGACTGAAGCCATGAAATTAAAAGACGCTTGCTCCTTGGAAGAAAAGCTATGACCACCTAGAGAGTGTATTAAAAAGCTGAGACATTACTTTGCTGACAAAGGTCCGTCTAGTCAAAGCTGTGGTTTTTCCAGTAGTCATGTACGAATGTGAGAGCTGGACCATAAAAAAGGCTGAGAGCTGAAGAATTGATGCTTTTGAACTGTGGTGTTGGAGAAGACTCTTGAGACTCCCTTGGACTGCAAGGAGATCAAACCAGTCAATTTAAAAGGAAATCAGTCCTGAATATTCACTGAAAGGACTGATGCTGAAACTCCAATACTTTGGCCACCTGATGGGACGAACTGACTCATTGGAAAAGACCCTGATGGTGGGCAAGATTGAAGGCAGGAGGAGAAGGGGACAACAGAGGATGAGATGGTTGGATGGCATCACCAACTTGATGGACAAGAGTTGAGCAAGCTCCAGGAGTTGGTGATGGACAGGGAAGCCAGGCATGCTGCAGTCCATGGGATTGCAAACAATTAGACACAACTGACCAACTGAACTGAACTGAAAAATATAGAGATTACATAGCAAGAATCTTGGCCCTAAAGAGTTTGACTGGTCTCAGCTTTGAAGATTGAGTTTAAATGGCCTTTGAATGTAATCAGTAAACTAGAATTTGAATCTTAAGGGGTTATACAGAATACAGCAAAGGAAAAGGCTAGAGGAGAAAGATACGAAAGATGTTAAGAAACATGGAATATATGATGAAAAGGTTTAACATACTTTTTATAGGAATTTCAGACTGAAATGAAAGAGAATATTTGAAGAGACGATTTTGAAGAACTCTTATTACTAGGGTAGTTCAGTTCAGTCACTCAGTCATGTCCGACTCTTTGTGACCCCATGAATCACAGCACACCAGGCCTCCCTGTCCATCACCAACTCCCAGAGTTTACCCAAACTCATGTCCATTGAGTCGGTGATGCTATCCAGCCATCTCATCCTCTGTTGTCCCCTTTTCATCCTGTCCCCAATCCTTCCCAGCATCAGGGTCTTTTCCAATGAGTCAACTCTTCACATGAGGTGGCCAAAGTATTGAGTTTCAGCTTCAACATCAGTCCTTCCAATGAATACCCAGGACTGATCTCCTTTAGGATGGACTGGTTGGATCTCCTTGCAGTCTAAGGGACTCTCAAGAGTCTTCTCCAACACCTAGTTCAAAAGCATCAATTCTTTGGCGCTCAGCTTTCTTCACAGTCCAACTCTCACATCCATACATGACTACTGGAAAAACCATAGCCTTGACTAGACAGACCTTTGTTGGCAAAGTAATGTCTCTGCTTTTTAATATGCTATCTAGGTTGTACTAGGGTAGTACTGACACTCATTAGGTACTCAGTAAACTGCAGGGTCCTCCCTCCCCTCATATGCCCAATGACTGCCCCTATACAATCTAACAATTATATCTCAGCACTTGTTGCTGTTTTATGTGCTTATTTCCCCAGCTAAATTATTCTCTTGCATTGTCCTTTGGTCGCTAAATCGTGTCCAGCTCTTTTGCGACCCCCTGAACTGTAGCCCACCAGGCTCCTCTGTCCATGGGATTCTCCAGGCAAGAATATTGGGGTGGGTTGCCATTTTCTACTCCAGGGGATCTTTCCAACCCAGGGACTGGACCCACATTTCCTGCATTGACAGGTGGATTCTTTACCACTGAGCCACCTGGGAAGCGTTTTTCCTATAAATAAATGTATCCCTAATGTAAAATTCCCTGATAGATCAGGTAAAGAATCCACCTGCAATGCAGGAGACCCCAGTTTGATTCCTGCATTGGGAAGATCCGCTGGAGAAGGGATAGGCTATCCACTCCAGTATTCTTGGACTTCCCTTGTGGCTCAGCTGGTAAAGAATCTGCCCACAATGCGAGAGACCTGGGTTTTATCCCTGGGTTGGGAAGATCCCCTGGAGAAAGGAAAGGCTACCCACTCTCGTATTCTGGTCTGGAGAATTCCATGGACTGCATAGTCCATGGGGTCACAAAGAGTTGGACATGACTGGGTGACTTTCACTAATGCAAAATTTGGCTGACCATGAGAGAGTTACAAATTTTACAAAAATATTTTTAGCTTCTTCCTGAAGGATTAGTTCAGTAAAATCCATATCCTTTCAGAAACAGGAAGAAAAGATACATTATAATTTTAAAAGAATATTACACTTAAATACATGGTCTATTAACTACTGGAGTCCCCACTGAGACTTAATGAGAAGTATCTTCATATACATAAAAGTTACTGAACTAAATAAGGCTACATATTTAATTACATACAATTATGGATGGGTTCCCATGCACATGAAACATCCACAATCTGTGTTCTGTAACATACTGACATCCACACATAAGTCCTACAGACAAAAGGACTCTTCACATGTATTTAATGATGTCACATTATTCAATTTATTTGTGCTTTTTAAAAAGCTTCATTATACCTAGACATTTGTAGGTTGCTTTAAAAGAAAAACAACCTTGTAATCAGATTTCTGCAACATGACTTCTAATATAAATGTTTCCCTCAGTACAGATTCACTGAGAATTTTTATTAAAAAGCTTTCACATATTTAAAATATTTTTTAAAGGTTCTATACTTTATATCACTAATCTGACATTCACCAAAACATCACTTCTTGATAAAGCCTTCCACATATGTTGCAATCTTTGTGATCACCCCCTTTCAGAGTGTGCTCATATGAGTCCAACTGGTATTTAAAAAGTTTCTGAATGCTCAGAATACTGAGAGGAATTTCTGATTTATGATGGTTACCCTCACAGAAATTTCCTGATACTCATTTTACTTACAGGATTTCTCTCATATGGTTTCAATGTCATACAACAAAGTATGACTCCTGAAAGAGCAGTTGTACCATGTTTGAGAAATTTTTGCAATTTGCCCCATGGACTGTAGCCTACCAGGCTCCTCCATCCATGGGATTTTCCAGGCAAGAATACTGGAGTGGGTTGCCATTTCCTTCTCCAAGGGATCTTCCCAGCTTAGGGATCAAACCCAGGTCTCCCACATTGCAGGCAGACACTTTACCGGCTGAGCCACCAGGGAAGCCCAAGTCTTCCACCTCCTCCCAAAACTTTACCTTGAGCAGGTTATTGCTCTGCAGACAGAAGGCTGGAGCTTCCTAAGAAGGATATCTTTATAACTACATTTAAGAGCCTATGAACAAGTCATGTCTGTACTTTTATTGCACAAAACTATGTAGTAAAATCATATACATGCACTTAAAAAAGAAAAGGGCAGAGATCATAAAAGACTTTACACATAAAGTCACGTGTGGGCTTTGGTTTCTCAGAGTATGAAAGGATTCATTTGAGCATTCCATGCTAAGGAATGACATGATCTGACATATACACTGAAAGTATCATTCTAACTACTATTGTTCAAGTTGACAAAGGGACCAAGAGCAGGGCAGGAGACTTTTTTGGAGGCCATTGCAACAATCCAGACAAGAGATGATGGAGGGCAAGAACAGGGTGGTGGCAAGAAAGGCGATGAGCAGTCACTGGATTCTGAACACATTCTGAAGATAAAGCCAATAGGATTTCCTGGCAAGTTGAAAGTAAGATGTAAGATAAAGAAGGTGTCTCCAAAGTTGGAAGAATGAGCTAAGGATGCATTTGCCATTAACAGAGATGGGGAGTGTTGTAAATAGTACAGATTTGGGAAAGGAAACCAGGAATTCAGTTTTGTACATAAGTTTGAGATGCCTACATGTGCAGAGCTGTCACACAGATACTGAGACACACAGAATGCAGTTTTTTCTGCCCACCAAGTCCTTTTACTGATTTACTCTCATCAAAGCACTAGTGAGAAGATAAAAGATTAAAGGGAGGAAGAGTAGGGACAGTTTCCTGCCCTTGAGTATGTAGAAATCTTAAAAAGGGTGGCCTTTTCTGTCACCTATGGCACAGCCTAAGCTGGAACGGCAAACAGCATCTTCTTTTTCTAACACTTGGAAACGCATCAAAGGAATGAGATGAGTAAATCCAAAGAGTGGTTTCAGACACAAAAACACACCACCGTGCTGACTGTCTGGGTTGCAGCTACAATCAAAATACCTGCCAGCGATACGAGAAAATGAAACCACATTTTGTGATAAATCATCCCCAAGTCTTCCCTTTCACAGTCCCACTCTTCAGATATTGTGGTCTATAGGGCTATTTTCCTTGGAAATAATTATTTTTCAAAGGAAAATGAGTTCGGGTTTTCTAATGGTCAAGGAAGACGACACCAAGCCCAGGGCAGCTCTGGCTCCCCCCACAGGCCCCGCCTCGCCTCTGCCTCGTGACTCAGTTTCTCAGTGTGTAAATACTGCAGCAGGGAAAATATTTTCCACTACCTACACACAGGACTTCTGTGAAGATTAATGAATTAATGTGTATAAAACACTATGAGCTACTCAAATACGAGGACAATGGAACTCTATTTGTAAGCTGTTGAGGCCAAGACAGAGCAATCTTAACTCTTTTCTTACAAACCCCTCTGAAAAGCACACTAAGATATCAGAAGTTATCCTGTATGGACCTGAAGAGATAACGTCTGAAAGCTCTTTGTGACATTCAACGCCAACATTAGGATTTCTAACAAAGATCCCTTAAGATAGAAATGCAATATTAAACAGGTTAAGAATCATTACCAATCAACAAAAAGTTGTAGTTCTAGTAAAGCTCCCCTTGGGGGTTAAATGTGTTGACCTAAGAGGCTGTATTCTGAGTTGCTGCTGGAAGCATGACAAGAACCGGGAAAAAAATACGGACTTTTGTCCAAGAGCCGTAGAATTGAGCACGTCATAAGAGCCATCTATGAAAAGAGCTTTGTTGAAAGCATTTTCTCTTATTTTCTAGATGCTGTCCAAGTTCACTTAAATGGTCATGATTAACATTGAAGTGAATAGGCCACTGTATGGACTCTGCCCCTAATCCAGAGAGATGGTTTTCTCTGCAGGCTGTGATTTTACACCAGCATTCAATCAACCTTTCCCGTTGTCTCATGCCTGGCCCAGACTCTGCCAGAGAGCAGATGAATGCACAGTCTGAGGTAAAATCTCTTCCTCACAAAGCAAGCAGGTGCTTGGATTACTGTGAACATTGAGTTTTCTCGCACCTCAACTTTTCATCTCAGAAAAAGAAGTGCTAATGGTGGCTAGAAAAGTACCCAAAACAACAAGCTCAGAATGACACCATGATTAACCTGAATCGGGACCAAAAATGTTGATGAGTTCATCCTGACGAGGTTTCCCCGAGCTGGCTGGCACAGTCACCCTGCCATGGACACCTGAGGCAGGAAGGGCTGACTTGCCCAAGGTCAGTGCGTTCTAATCCCTGAGTTGCTCATGACTCACAGAAAATTCCGGACTTCGGTTCTGTGTTTACTGCACATGGACACTAATCTCCCATCTGGTTTCCCTGCTTTTAGCCCCAGCTCCCTCCAGTCCATGTGGCCGGTGAGCAAGAGTCCACTTATTCAAACACTGCTCAGCTCCCCTAACCTACACAACCTCTCTGTGGCTCCCACTGCCAAGAGTGGAAAGGTCCCCCTTCTGCACCTGCTGAAGGAAATGGCAACCCACTCCAGTATTCTTGCCTGGAGAATCCCACGGATGGAAGAGCCTGGCGGGCTACAGTCCATGCAGTCGCAAAGAGCTGGACACAACCGAGCACGTGCACGTGCACACACACACACACACATGCAAGGGTAGGTACGTGGCTAGAGAGTTTATGCAAAGGAATGCCGGAGGGTCAGTTAGGATCATGTTTAGGCAGCAAAGGCTGTTTCTGTTATCACCAAGATCTATGGCTGAGACACTCTCCAGCCTATTTCCTATAACTTCCCATTACCAGCTGGCCATTCTATGAGGGTGGCCAATGAGGGGCCCCACCTCCCCCAACCCAAACACCACAGGTACACTTCCCAACCCCCAACCCAAACACCACAGGTACACTTCCACCCCTACGCTATCTTTCTGGAAAATCAGAGCAGGGGTGCCTGACCAGGGTAAGCACAGGGCAGGAACGTCAAACCCAGTCCAGGAGCTGGGCATGCTGAGTCTTGAAGGTGAATGCAAGTGAAGTAGACAACAAGGAAGGGCAGGGGGCTGGGGGGAGACCCATTCCAGCACGTGTACTGAGGACAGGGAGCAAGTTGATCTGTGTAGGACCTGAAGTCCCTTCTTTAGAGCTGTGTGCATGACGGAGGACAAGGGGACAAGAGCTGAGACCAGAGACGCAAGCAGAGCTCTCCTCACCCAGTACTTGATGATTGTGGAGTCTCCATTCTGAAACCTAAGGGGTGGCTTACAAGAAGTGTAAGAATAAATCCCTAAAAGCCAAAAAGAGACCAAAATTCTGTTTCTCCCAATTAACTTCCCAAAATTCCTAACACTTACTCTTACTATACACACTTACCTCCATAAAATACAACAGTTTCAAGTCAAGACACCTGTTCAGTTAAACTCATTCCAAAATAATTTAGTTTTGTATATATAGCACCTGAAAAAAAATCAACCCCATCACATTCCTGAACAAAGCAGGAAATAGAAGCAACTGCTGTGTGTCCAAGTGTCAGGTTGCGGAAAGAACCAAGGCAGAAAAGAGGCATATACACCTGAACTAGAGTTCCCAATCTGTCTCTACCTAGACGTGTGACTGAGGGCATGTTACTTAATTCAAGCCTCGACTGCCTTATCTGTAAAAGGTAGCTAATGATGCCAACAGTTAGCTGACTGTTCTTGTGTTGAAATCGAATATACCTAAAGCACTTGGTTCACATCAGTCATGCACTGATGCCATCTCTTTCTTTCCTAGGATCAGTCTGCCCTTCAAAGACCTCAGTTTCTGGAAGGCATGTCCCACACACCCTGAGGCATCACTGGAAAACCAGTGGGCCGGGAGGGTTCCAACCATTGCCATCTCCAACTGTGTGACTGGGAGAGGTCAACTTGGGAGCTCCATTTGCCTATCTGCAGAATGAGGACAACAATCACTGCCCACTCCTGGCCATGCAAGGGTGAAGGGAGAGTCACTGAAGCTTCTAAGGACTCCAGGTACATAAACTACAATCACCGAGTAATTGTGTACTTCCAAGTGACCTGCCCTGAGACACAGTTCTGACACCACCTTGGAATTTCCAGTTCAACCACTTTCCTCATGTCACTCATGAACCTACAAAGACTCTTTATTGCTCGTTAGGTCTCTCAAATTCTGTTTGATTTCCGACTCTCCTTAACGTGGCCCCACCCCACCTGGCTATTGAATACTCTTTCCTCCTGTACCCCCAGATTTGCACGCTCTCCTGCTCATGGTCACACTCAGCCCTGCCCCTGAGCTGACCCCTCCTGCCTAAAGCACCCATCCCTACCCTCTCGACTGACCTAGGTGGATAAAATCTAACCCAACTAATTCTACCTGCTCCATTACACCACTGATTCCTCCAGCAATAAGGATTCTCTTCTAGTTCTGAACTCCTCACCAGACTCTCGGTTGATGTTTTACTCAATTCCCTAATTTCCCTTCTCTGCTACTGTTCTCTTCAATTAAATGACAAGCTTCTTGCATGAAGAGATCTTATCATTTTTATGTTCATTCCCTTAAAAAGTTCAAAACAGTGCAACAGCATAAAAGAAAAACATGGACGAGAGGTTCTCACCTCTCTCTGTGCACAAAAACTTCCGTCCTCCATTCATTTCCACAAATTTTTAACAAACACCTACTCTGTGCTGATGGTAAGGAAACCAAGGTGAGCAGGGTAAGTTTCCAGGTCTCAGAGGCTCAAGATGCCAACAGGTCAATGGCAGACTTCAGTACAGTGGAGCATGGGAAGTCGTAGCCCGCAAGAGTTATCGCACAAGATTCTAATACTGATTTTCAATCTATAGTCACGGTTGAAACATAAAACTGCCTCTTCTCTTGTAGGAATCGAGCCATAAATTCTGATGTACTTCACGCATTATGAGCAAAATATTGGGAATAACCTAAAAGTCCCACACTGAGAATAATACAATAGACAATTTTATGCAGTCACTGAAAATGGTAAATTTTGAAGGATATCCAACCAATATCAAGAGTAAAAAAGGAAGAATGGTTCATGTACATGTTAACAAGCTGTCCTTGAACACAAGTTTGCTGTCCACCAAACTCCACTTCAAGCACTTTACACAATGGCCACAACAACACCAGCCTGGGTGAGACCTTCCACATCCCCCATCACCTCCACCAGCTTTTCCCAAATAACACAACCTAATTAAAACTCTGTGGTTTCAAGACAAGCCCTCTTCTTCTAGTACAACTACTTTCCCTTCATTCTTATACAGAGGAAAGCTGGAGTTGCCTCCTAACATATGTTCATCATTTATTCTGCACCACTGCCCATAAAGTGTTGTTACTCTCATTTCATGGATGAGAAAATAGACTGAGGGCTCAAAGTCATCAGTTAAAAAATGGTGGAGCTGGAAATTACAGCCATGTACATCTCATCCTGATCTCATTATTTGGACCATAACAGCACTGTCCATCCACCTCTTAGGGCCAACTCAGCAGACTGTCCAAGCCCCACATGTGTGGTTAGGCCAGGGCTGAGCTCCCGACTAAATCCTCTCTAACTCTCCTAAACATAGGAGGCCTAATTGTAGTGTTGTCTTTCAATACTGTTGTGGTATCCCCAAGTTGTAGAGGGTCAGAGTGTCTAGTAACTCCTCCACACATTAATTATCAAGTAACCTTTACACAGACAGGCTTTTCATTTGGACAGATCAGAAACCTTCATACACAGTTAATTTCAACTAGGACACATCTCTCAGGTTATGAATGGGCCAGATTCCAACACTTGTAAATGGGTTATCTGCAGCTCCTATATGCCAAGGGGGTTAAATATCCAGATCAGCCCACAAGAGCCTTTTTATTAATACCTCCAATACTAATCTGTGAGTATTTTCCTAAGCATCATGTTCACCCATGTTTCCATGGGACAATCAAAGTTCCCATTTACAATTCCAAAAACATACTTCCTCCTGCTATAACCCTGATGATGGGATTAGACCCTTCTCCTCCCACCCATATCCATGGAGCCACAGAAGCCAGGACATTCCCAACTCCTATGAGATACAGAACCTGTGTGGGGGCTACAGCAGGGACCCACACCTGGGTCCCTTTCCTTTACTGCAGGGGGATGGAAGGGGCTGACCCACAGCCCCCTTGCCTACTACTACCCACCCCACGTGTTAAACACTAAGGTGTCTAACAGAAACAGATTCCGTCCCAATTTCTTCATTACCCTGCTATTATTCGCCAAGCAAGCACACATTCTCTTCTGATACTGAAAAATACAATAGAAATAACAAACAAGAGTTGGTTACTATAGTCACCCTGATGCACATTACATGCCCAGGATTTATTTATTTTATAACTGGAGTTTGTACCTTTTGACCCCTTCATCCATTTGCCCCCACTAACCTCCCTCCCTCCCACTGCCTCATCACCCACAAGGTGCTAGGAAAGTAAATCTGAAGAGTTCTCAAATAAAATTGTAACTACCTGTGGTGATCAATGTTAACCAGACTTACGGTAGTGATCATTTCCCAGTACATACAAATATTGAATCATTAGGCTGCATATCTGAAACTAATGCTATATGTCATTTATATCTCAATAAAAAATTATAACAAAAAAAAGAGTTGGTTACAAAATGTTAATCAAATTCACTCAGAAGACCAGGTTCAAGTATGCAGTCCACACTTTATTTTACTCACTAGGAGCACGCCCCCGGGCAAGCAGTTTCAAGTCTCTGAGCTCCAGTTTCCTGATCAATAAAACAAGAGGGCTGAACTGCCTGACAGCAACAGCTCCCTAGTCATAAAAAGGGTCGCAACGAAAGTGCTTCCAACACACAGAGTGTGAGTCTGATATTTCTGGCTCTTCTTTGCTCTGCCAACCAAATCACCCTTGTTCTGAAAAGCCTCATCCAAACCCTCCTCAACGCCTTCAATTCCAGGTCAGGTACTCCTGGGCCCCTCTCCCTCTCCAGCCCTCTAACCAGCCCCCCCACCACCAAGAACATATCATCTATCAAACAGGAACAAAGCTATGTCAGTGATATTTTGGAGGCAGGACCATAGAATGGTTAAAAGCCCAAAATTTAGACTCAGAGATGAGTGTCAATCCAGTTGAGCAATTTACTAGCTTGTAACCCCAGGCAAGTTACTTAGTCTAAGCCTCTGTTTCCCCATCTATAAAATAGGGACCATAGCAATGCCTATTTCATAAGACAGAAGTGAGTAACGCACATAAAGCCTTTAGAGGCCTGGCCCACATGTGCACTATAAAGCCGTTATTGTGGTGGCGGTGGTGATTATTACGTCTATAAATATTATTTTCCTGAAGGATGATTAACAGACTGATTGAAATGAGATTCTTCCCCCAAAGGATAACTAACTTATGAAACTCCACCCAAGAGCCACTCCTGAGACGGGGAGGAGAAGCTTCTGTTTGCAGGGGGAATAGAAAGATGGGGTGAGGGACAAGGGAGGCTGTTGATGAAAAATCAGAGGGGGAGATGCGGTCCTGTCCATTTATTCTTGCCCCCGTTATCCTCCATTCTCCAAGGAGAAGGGCCCTGACGTCAAGGATTAGCCCAGGAAAGGCATTCCTGCAGCCCCCTGACTCCGAGGGATGTAAGACAGGCCTGTGCAAGAGAACAGCTTTTCACATCTAGAACTGAATGAGTCCAGGGAACATTCAGTCCCTACTTCATTTAATGAGAAGCTACGTTCATGTTACATTTTAAATTCTAGGAATCGCTGGTAAGTTTGGGTGGTGTGTTGACTTCTGATAATACTGTGTTTCATATCTAAAATATCTGTCTTCTAGCTGCAATAGATTTTTAATAGGATTTCCTGGAAATGGTCTATCTCCCCAAAGACTGAACAGGAACTCTCAATGTACGGGTTTCCATGCAAACAGTTCCATCTGGTTAACAGTACAGAGGTACCTCACTATTTCAGGGAAAACAGGAGTTTTCCAGACACAATTTTCTAAAACATTAATCATGGAGCCAGAAAACCTGCCATATAATCAGCATGTGGACCTCAACCTAAAGCATCGCTGGATGTGTATTCACAGCAAATTTGTCAGATAAAATCAAGGTAAATTCACTTCCCTGAGGACAATATAACTTTTGATGCACAAGAAAGAGAACTACCCATATGAATGAGGATAAGAATAAAGACAATTGAAAAATTTAATGAAATCCCCAATCATTTCATTGGTTCACTTAACTAACATTTACTGCATAATTTAAATGTGCCAAACACTAAGATCTAGAGAAAAGATGATTCGATCTTTGCCCTTAAAATGCTCAACCCAGTGAGAATGATAGACTAAGAGATTACATGCCTAATATGTCAGAGGCAATACCAAGAAGGAGGACCAAATTAGGATAGAAGAGCAGACACTGGTTAGAAGAGAGATGGCAGACTGCCAGACGACCCCAAAAATCCATTCTCCCCTTTACTTTAGTGGTAGAATCCTTCCACTTTTTGAAACATGAATGCAGCTTTATTGAAGCTGAAACTCCAATACTTTGGCCACCTAACGAGAAGAACTGACGCATTGGAAAAGACCCTGATTCTGGGAAAGATTGAAGGCGGGAGGAGAAGGGGACAACAGAGGATGAGATGGTTGGATGGCATCACCAACTCGATGGACATGAGTTTGAGCAAGCTCCGGGAGTTGGTGACGGTCAGGGAAGCCTGGCATGCTGCAGTCCATGGGGTCACAAAGAGTCGGACATGATTGAGCAACTGAACTGAACTGAGACTCCTTCCATTTTAGCTGTGCGCATGGCTAACAAGCTAAAGCTATATGGCGCAATATGGTAGCCACTACTACACATGGTTATTAAATACTTGAAATGTGGCTAATTCTACACGTTGAAATGATACTTTAAATATACTGGGTTAAATAACCGGGTTAATTTCACTTGTTTCTATTTTTCAATACGGTTATTAGAAAATTTTAAGTTACATGTGTGGCGCCCATTATCCTTTTCAGTACTGAGTCAAGAATTCTGTTACCCAGCTTCCCCTGAAGTTTAGTGTGGGCATATGATGAAGTTCTGACTGGCAGGATATGAACAGGAGTTCTGTATATAGGGACTGAGTCAGGCTCTTCAAAGGAAGGAGTGGGGCCTCCACACCCTCTCTCCCTGTTCTTGCCGGCTGGATGCAGGTGTGTGGAGGTGAGCCAACCACACTCAGGCCAATAAAGATAATGCCCTATGGTTGGGGGAGCAACAAGAAAGAAGGAACACAGTCCCCGGATAACTTCACAGAGTGAGACTTCTACATATGTAAGAGAAACTCCTGTCTTGTTTAAGTCGCTCTAAAGTCACCTCCACTATATTCTAGCTAATAGAGAAGGGTATAAAAGGTTTCCTCAAGGAGATCGTACCTTTAAAGACATCTTCAAGAGTATTAGTTAGCCAGGCAAAGGAGAGAAGGACATTGGCCATGAAGGCCAGTTGCAAAAAGAAGGTGGGACAGAGGTGACAGAGCCAGGGCAGAAAGGCAAGGGTCGGTGGGATGTGTCCAGCGAGCTTTCAGACAGGACCACAAGCTTGGAGACCTGGAGCTCTGGAAGATGGAGAGGTAGCACCCAAGGATGAGGCTGCAGAGGCTGCTCAAGTGCCTAAAAGCCTTGAATGGTGAACTGAGAACCTTGAACTTTTCTCACATAGGAATGGAGAACTACTGAAGATCCTACCTAAGGAGGAAACAACCATTCTGGTGCCCACTCACGAAGTGGATGTTCAGGAGGCCAAATCAGAGGCAGGAAGCGAGGGAGTAACCCAGATAAGGTGTGATCAGGTTCTGATCAGCAGCAATGGCAACATGGAGAAGACGGGACAGAATTAAGGCCTGTTCAAAAGGTCCAGTCACCCTAGGGGGCAAAGGAGAGGGAGAAGTAAAACAAACTCTCGGACTTCGGGGTTAAAGGAGGGGTCTGACAACTCAGGCAGATCCGCAGCAACGTGGATGGACCTAGAGGCTGTCATCCCGAGTGAAGGAGCTCAGACAGAGAAGGAGAAATTTCGTATGACATCCCTTATATGAGGAATCTAAGAATAAATGATACAAATAAACTTATTTACAAAACAGAAGCAGACTCACAGACAGAGAATGAAGTTATGGTTGCCAGAGGAAGGATGGGGGAAGGGATAGTTAGGGAGTTTGAGAAGGTCATGCACACACTGCTGTATTTTAAAATGAATAACCAACAAACACCTGCTGCAGAGCACAGGGAACCCTGTTCGGTGTTATGTGGATGGGAGGGGACTTTGGAGGAGAATGGATCCATGTACACGTATGGCTGAGCCCCTTGGCTGTCTACCTGAAACCATCACAACATTGTTAACCAGTTATACTTCAGTACAAAACTAAAAGTTTACAGAACTAATGACTAAGTGGAATAAGGAAACAGGCTCAGTTTCAGACACACAGAGAGAGATGCTTCCATTTGTGCCAAAGCTCATCATGAACAGCTGTCCCTGACTAGAACCTAAATAGGGTACCAGGAACAAGGATGCAGATTTGGGGAGGGGGGACATTTCTATAGACACCCAGTCTCCATAGACATCAACCGTACAACAGGGGACAGTAAATGCCAGGAGCTGGGAGAGGAAGGGGAAAAGGAGGGAAAAATTAATCGAAATCACAGAAATGTAAACACTACCGAGACTCTCCAGGCTCTACTCAGAAAAAAAAAAAAAGTGGAGAAACAAATGTGCACAAGACTTTTTAGGGGGAAATGGTGAATAAAAAGGAGTTGAAAGTATTACAAAAACTTAAAGTAAAACTTTTGTCCAAAATGGTTCTCTTAACCTGTACATTAAATTTTATCAGTGATAAAAGCATATCCCAAATGACTTAGAATACTTTATTTTCTTGAATTCATTACCATACTTTCTAAGGAAAAATTACACAAAGATACTATAATCCCATTCTAAGTTTTATAAAATTAGTCAAAATGAGATTAAAATTTCATAGTCATTTCTTTTCAAGACTCTAAATCACTGGCTCTGCTCTTTTTGCAGAACTTGCAAATTCACTTTGCCTATTTTTTAGGAAACACCTGAGAAGAAACCCCATCACTTTTAAATTCTGAAAATGCCAGTGATTGGGAACCCAAGAAATCTAGTTACATAAATACCTTTAAAACACATGATCCTGAGCAAGTTGCTTAACATCTCTGAGCTCCAGTTTCCTCATCTTTAAAACGAAAATCTGACCCACCCTCCTACCTCCTAGAATCGTTGAAGATTAAGTGAGATGTTAATAGGAGCCCTCTATAAACTACAGAAGGATGCACCAATTTTATTTTCTTATACACAAGAAACTCGGTGAGACTACCAAAATTTCTTTTGTGGATGCAGTGGCAAACTAACAGATACAGAGAAAGCAATAGCAATAATTAATCATGATTTTCATAAAAAGCTTCCCAGGGCGGGGGGTGGGGGGAAGTAATCTATACCAATGGAGTTTAATACAGATTCCCAGGGACCACCTGCCAGAGATTCTAATTCAAGTGGCCTCAGTGCCCAGGAAATTATATACCAAGCCTCACCCCACCCCAGGTGGTTCTTATGACCAGCTAGGTTGAAGACTCAAAGCTAGAAAACGCTTCAGATCACAGACCCTTTTGTATAAACTGTAACCCAGCTGGCTGGATTCTGTGGCTGGATAGATTAGGTCTATCTACTCATGCAGTATTTATTGTGAGCACCCAGTCTGCACCAGGTACAGAGCTAGGTGCCTGGAGCCTATGGTCTAGCAGGGGAAATTAAAGACAATACATATACACCAGTGATGACAACATGGGGCAGTAAGTACTATGACAGAGTGGACGTGCAACCTGACAGTGCACACAGGACAGGGATAACTGACCCAGAAGCCAAGAAGAGCAGGAGGTACGCAAGGTTTTGCAGGGAGCAGAGGAGTGCAGAGAAAAGGAAATCGAGAGCGGATGAGGAAGTGCAAAGGCAGAAAACCAAGGTGTGTTCAGGGAGCTGCCTGAGACTGTCGGGCAGGAGGAAGGCCAGAGAGGAATATGGGGGCCAGACCATGAAAGGTCATAGAAATTACACAGAGCTAGTGAAGGATTCTAAACAGAAAATGACATGGTCAAGTCTGTATTTTAGCAACTTCACCTTGAGAGCAGTGGGAGATGGTGGGCCAGCTGGGAGGATGCAGACAGGTAAAGGGAGCCTAGAAACAGGGACTGTAGTTAGAAGACTATCATAGTAATCTAGAGAAAAGGTGCTGGAACCACAGGGCAAAGAGTAGAGATCACAGGAAGAGTTCCACAAAAGTTAACTCAGGGTCTGCTAGTTAAAAGCTTCTCTATAACCTTGATTCTCAACTTAGCAGATAATGTAAGATGGGAAGATATCAGAGCAACATCCAGGGTGATCCTAGCAGCGGTATACCTGGTGAATTTGATTTCTAAACCAGATCATTTAATATCCCCCTCCACAGGGCCTCCCTGCTGGTCCAGTGGTTGGGACTCTGCACTCCCACTGTGGGGCAGCCAGGTTCAGTTCCTGGTTGGGGAACTAAGATCCTGCATGCCAGATGGCACAACCGAAAAAAAAAAAAATGCCCTCCCCTACACAACAAAAATTTCAGTAATAGTTTTTTTAATGCATAATAATGGCAGGACATGCAGTGAAAATATTACCTTATTGAACTACAAATATATAATCATTCCAGAAAAAAAAAGTGCAAACAGCAATAAAATTCTTAAATATCTTCCAAAGATACAATGAAGGCAGCTACTAAACTGTGCCAGTAATAACTTTTCTTCACTTGTGTTTTAGTTCTGAGACAAATTTCAATTTGAAAGATGTTCAAATGCAATAAAATATTTCAAATATAAAATTTTCACTTATGAAACAATATTAAGATTCATAACACTCACTCTGCTTCACTCCTTTACATTTTAAACACAAGAACTCCAAGCAGTCACACAGAGTGACAGAATTAAAGTAACCTAAGTTTTGATTCTTGGTACTTCATTGTCGCTGTTTTTTTACCATCACTCTCCTATCATTGCTGATTCCAAATCAACTGTTTAAATGAGCTATTAAATAGTACTACAGAGATTGAACACACAAACTGGACCCAAGATAAGCTTGAACAATGCCACATCTTTGATTTTACTCTCAGAACCAACTTATGTACTATGTGCTGGGGACCAACTATATAACCGGGAGTTGTGTGAATTAAACTCCATGTCGAACACAATGTTTATTAAACAAGTCATTAAAATGCACTAATTTGAAGCTTTCATGAGTATTATTAAAATGCCACAGTGACTGCAAGAACTTTTTAAACAAAGTGAAGGATTTTGTGGAGGAGAAGTAACATTAACAGATATTGTTTATAATTGCCAGTGCATGGTGATAGTAAAACCAGCCTGACTAAAGTCGATTTCGGAAGGAAAACAACTTCTTTATTGTCAGTGCCCTGACCAGGTGGCCAGAGAGGAGGTGGGCATGACCACTGCCCACCCTGACGATGCCACTGAAACGAAGAAGACCCAAGAGGACAGAATCAAGGCCAACAGGGGACAAACACAGAGTTGGCAGAGTTGAACAAAAGCAAACACGATAGGTCCTTGGGAATGACAAAATCAGAAGTCACCCTCAAGTTCAACACACAACACATTTAAAATGCCAAAAGGCTGCTGGAATGCATAAGAATTCTGGGAAGAGAGCACAGGTATTGAGAGGTCAGAACTCTGGTTGAGAATACTGTGCCTAGTCTAGAGCCTTCCCTCTAAGAAATAGCCATGAACTTAGAGGTCATAATTGACCCACCAGATAGCATACTAGATTCTGAGAAAAAGTTTATTACCTTCTATTTTTCATCCTGGAAAGATCACAAGCTATGTAAAATCAGATCCTCTACCCCAGATAAGTGTCTTACCTGAACTGTGACAAGTGAGAAAGATGAGATACTAAGTTTCACTACGAAGACAAACCTGAAAATGTCGAGGCAGTGAAAACTTTCTGGATCAGCTGAATAGAGCAGAAGCTCTCCTGGCCTCTTTTACATGTGGACAGGCTGCCTTCTCCCCTAAGCCTCCTGAGAGACATCATGAGAAAGTGAAGAGAGAGAGGAGTCCCACAGGCTAGGAGGGATCAATAAACAAACTGCTGGACCTAGAGCAGGTTGTTTAACCTCCCATATCTCCTTAGTTTCCTTATCTGTGAAACAGATGAGGTTGCTGAAGGAACTAAAGATAACAGGCCCTGGGCTCCAAGCAGAGTGCTGAACAAAGGGAAAGCAATTACCACCCGGTTATCATCATCTTCACTATCAAACTTCAAAGCAAATGACACAAAGAGGTCTTTCTATAGCTGATGAAACTCGCAGCCCATTCTCCCTGCAACAGGGCCCTCAAATGCTATAGGGACTGCTTGGACAGTTGGATAAGCTTCATAAGCGTCATTTCTCCCACTGTACAAAGACATAAAGACAGTGGTTCTACCTATGGCCTATGACAATCACATACTTAGCTAATTATTAAGCAAATTTTTATTAATTAATTCATCCTTCACAGTAGGAACATTATGTACCCTATCCTCACTCCCCATCCCAAGATCCAGAAGTGAGGGGGTTTTCCCAATTATGTTAAATAGCCAGTTCCTCCCATGCCATCTCAAGATTCTAGGATAACCAATGTATAGTTAGCCCAAATCATCTCCAGGACAGAGACTCATTTGACAATAATAACACAATTTTACAGCTGAACATGACTCCAAAGCCAGATGAAACAAGCAAAAAAATGTCTTCACCACACAGTTGCCTTTTTATGACAATCATCAACCAAAGAGAGAAGAGTTTTTCTGTCATTGGCTTTGAAGAATTAGAAGAGATTAACGCTTGGGACCCCTGAAAAGTTCTTAATGTGAGAGTGAGGCAGACATTTACAAATCACTTAGTGTACATAGCCCCACCGATATACAAAAGAGGTACTCACGGCTCCTCTCCTGGTGGTAATTTATTTTTTCTGAATGGGAGATTGTGGTCTCATAAAATGCCTCACTAATGCTTCTGCTCAAGTGGTTTTACACTCTGGCTAAACAACAGAAGAAAAGAAAAACGCTGGTTTTTGAGGGAGGGTTGTGTTTTATTTTTGGCAACCTCTAGTACAGAACCACGGATTCCTACTAGAACATGCTCCTCACAGCCTCTTTTCTTACACAACAGGCCTCATTGAGACTTTCCTCCCCTAATTTGAATTGGCTCCACATTTTCCTCTCATGTCACTGAATACAGAATTGCGTCAACAAAGACATAGGACTGGTGTATTACCAATGATCACGTTCACTGCTTTTCCACATGTATATTCAGAGTTATGCCACGGTGACTTTTCACAGAGCTATCACGTTTTAGGTTTTGATTTTATATTTATATATTACTTAGACTTTCCAAAGTATCTCCATCTGTAATTTCACTTGATTGGCAGACCACTCTTAGTTTGATCTAGGGCATCCCTGGTGGCTCAGATGGTAAAGAATCTGCCTGCAATGCAGGAGACCCAGGTTCAATGCCTGGGTTGGGAAGATCCCCTGGAGAAGGAAATGGCAACCCACTCCAGTATTCTTGCCTGGAGAATTTCATGAACAGAGGAGCCTGGTGGGCTACAGTCCATGGGGTCGCAGAGAGTTGGACACAAGTTAAGAGCAACTCACACTTAACACTTTCAGTTTTATCCAGACAGCTGGCATCATCCCCATTCAGAGAGGGAACACAGAAGTGCAAAACACTCTACTGAAGTTCAACTAGGTCTGCACTCCCAACCTCAACTTTAATTTTGAGACTGAGAACACCTGCATTTTACCCAAAAGTCACCTGTTAATAAATTCTTAACTAGCTGACAGAATAATTCTTCTAAGCTGTTTTCTAATGTTAGTAGTGCAGAAGAAAGCTCCACTTTGACCTCTGCTGGCTGAAGTTTTCTCTGGCACAGTAAATATCAAAGCAGTGCCAAACTGATAGGTAAATGGCACTCTGACGCAAGCCATGTAAAATATACTTAATAAGGCTGTTTAACTTTCTTAGGGGTTTTCATATTGTACATGCAACTGTTTATATGTCGCTCAGACAGTCATAGAAGGGATCAGATGAAGGAATTGAGGATGGTTACATGGGTCTTGCTTATAGGTTTGTGGCGAGGTTCCTGCCTGATCCCTGCAAGAGGAATGCAGAGAAGAATGCAAGGAGGAGCCCCAGCCCAGCTCACCTCACTCCTGTCACTCTGCATAACGTGGTGCTAGTGTCCAAGCAAAATGTCCAATATTTTCAAGAGTGCTATTCACCATATGTGCATCTGGCCTTACTCATATAGTGGTTTTGACACCTGTATTAATGCATTACAAAAATCGGACATTCGTTGTTAACATTTCTGAAATGGACTGGTCTGCCAATAAACGCTTTTCTTTTTCTATACAAATTTGTTATTCTGAAATAAAAGGGTACAAATGTGAAAAATTAACCTCCCTCGCATAGTTAAAAGCTTATACTAATGTGTCATAAGGACCGTCTGTAATTGCATAAGTGATAACCACCACAGGCATGCCTTCTTCAAATCTACTTACAGTCTTCAATGTTACGTGGGATACACTATGAATTTCCATGCTTTTAATGTCTAGTGACATAAGACTCACTATCTATACCATGCAATCCCACACCACAAGAAAGGGAAGATTTCTGGTGGAAGAAACCACTGTTTTTTTATTCAAAAGAAGTTACCTACTGTATACTTAAAATGCAATAATTCTGTACCCCAGAAAGAAAAATAAGGGATTTAAACCATCAACTTATCCTACCAAAGAAAGCAAGCAGTAAATCACAAAAATCACACACAAAAAATATAAGGCAAGCTATAAAATAGAACGCTGTGACTGATAACTCACTGATTAAAAAGACAATTTACAAGTGTTTTTATTATGTAATAAAGTGTACATGAGTTTAGTTATGTTACCTATACATTTTTACTAGTCAAAAATCCACTGACCCAAATATCCCAAGGCAAACACGTGAATGTACAACAGCTGCACAAGTTACTGACAAACATTCTTCTTTGCCCATATCCGTGTAATTTCTTAATTTAGAAAAAGGAGATTTCTGCACCTACTTCCACCGGAAGCTGTTACAGGCCAAGAAGGTCTGCTTCCATTGGCGGGCTCGTCCTCCCAGCCACGGCCCCAGCCCTGAGCACCTCAGGGTACTAAGCCCACACCTCCCCTAGAGCCACTGCACAGACTGCCCTGTAAGCATGACCAGCATGACACACCTCACTGTACAGCACCTTGCTTAAGACAGAGCCCTGTATCTTATTGCCCTAACTTGTTTTATTTCAAGGTACCTCGGGCTTGATGTAAAATAAAAAATGCATTCAATTGCATATATACATAGGAAATAAAAATTCCCTCTAATCTCTCCACAGATGACTGAACAATATTTCACACTCATCTGGCCTCAGACCAGGTCTGTCAACAGGCACGTCTTAACACCTCCTTAACAAAATTTTACACACTGGAGCCAAGAAGATTCGCTCACCAGACAGAGGCATCCTGGCTGAATCCTAGTCTCCAAAAGGGCTTCTCATTCTCTCTTCCCTGTAATAAGCCTCGAATTCAATATGAACAAAAGTGCAGCAGCTACTCTAAAGAAGAGAAAAAAGGAACTGTGAAAGTATCAGCAGGGAAATCAGCTACATATTTGGAATTCTATGGGAATAAGTTAACAAGAAGAAAACAGGCACCTGGCAGGAAAAAATTTTAAGGAAATTATTGAGACATGATACACTTCCTGTCAAAACAACACATGAGGTGGTGATTCATTTGATCAGTATCTTTTAAGTGCTATGTGACTTAAAATGCTCCTTAAGTTTAGTGATATTGAATTGTGGCAAGGAAGGCATTTATTTTTTAAGTACTGAACTGTTCAAACGATGCTGTGCTCCAAAATAAAAGCCAGCATGTACTCAGGGTATCCACAGCAGTATTCTTTAATGTCACTAAGGAAAGATAAAGAACTACCATTTGCCTCCCTAGTTTAAAACCGGTGGCCACGGATGTAATTCAAGTTGTGGAGCGCTTAGTCCTGCAGAGCTGTCGCCCAACAACAGAAACATTAGAATCAATTCCCTCCTTGATCCAACATTCAGAATTCTGTAAAACTGCTTCCATTCGCAAGAGTCTGCAGTTAGAAAAAAAAAAAAAGTGTTTGTGTGTATGAATGTGTGTGTATAGAGCTAGGTTTTTCCACACAAATTTAAACTATAAACTCATTATAAGCATATTGCCAAAACAAATTTAAATAAATACAAAATAGGACTTTCAGTTTGATAATAACCAATTTCTCCCCTGCCCCTTACCAAAAAGATACTGTAAATGTTTTATAACAAACAATTTGAATTTGAAAAGTTTAATTAGCAACAATTACATAAGTTTAATAAGAGTTTCAAAGTAAGTGCTGAGTTATGACATCTGAAAGATACTCCAATTATATTTATGAACTAAGTATACAGATTTTCATTAAAATATCTATTTCTTAAATTCACTTCTGTTTTTATCAAGTCACTGAGGCAGATACATATTTACAATACAGACGATGTTTAGGAAACTATAACAACAAAACAAAGACTGGGTAATACTTTGATTCCCATTATATCAGGCACATCTCCCAGGTAGCTGAGAGCACCCTGCCCCCACCATCTCCACATCACAACACACTCACTCTTTCATGGCTGCTGATCTGACAGCACTGAGAGCTCCTCAAAAGCTATTAATACTTCCAAACCTCTTCTCTCTAAGCCTCCAGCACCCATATAAGCCTGCCTCATAGTAATTACTAGCCAAGCTCAACTCAGTGAAGGTTCAAAACTCTAGCAGAGAATTCCAGCTTCTGCTTCAAGATGGTGGAGGAGAAGGACATGGGCTCAGCTCCTCCTGCAAGAACACCAAAGCTGCAACTAGCTGTTGAATAACCACCAACAGGAGAACGCTAGAACCCACCAAAAAAAGAAAAAAAACCCACATCCAAAGAGATGGCAGGAGCGGTGCAATCCCGACAAAATCAAATCCCATACTTACCAGGTGAGTGACCCACAGACTGGAGAACAATAATACCAAAGAAGTTCTCCCACTGTTGTGAAGGTTCTGAACCCCACATCAGGCTTCCCAGCCTGGGGATCTCACAAAGGGACTGGGTATCCCCAGGGAATCTGACCTTGAAGGCCAGCAAGTCTGATTATAGAACTTCCACAGGACTGGGGGAAACAGATTTCATTCTTGGAGGGCACAAACAAAATCTTTCACACACCAAGACCCAGAAGAAAGGAACGGTGACCCCACAAGAAACTGAACCAAAACTACCTGCTAGTGTTGGAGGGTCTCCTGTGGAGGCGTGGGTCGGCAGGGGCTCACCACAGGGACAGGGGCACTGGCAGCAGCAGTCTGGGAAGGTCGCCCTTGGGGTAAACCCTCTGGGAGGGCACCATTAGCCCTACCAAAGAGTCCACAGCCCCAAGGTTAGGTTACTTCAGGCCAAAAAATTACCAGGGAGGGAGCCCATCAGCACCCATCACCAGATAACTGGATTAAAGCTTTACTAAGCAGGGCACTGCCCAACAGAGCAAGACCCAGTTTTTCCCACCACCAGTCCCTCCCATCAGGAAGCTTACACGAGCCTCTTAGCCTCCTCCATCAGAGGGCAGACAGAAGAAGAAAGAAGAACCACAGTTCCCACAACAGGTAAAACAAAAACATTACAGAAAGTTAATCCGGGATGAAAAAGCAGAAAGTTATGCCCCAGATGAAGGGACAAGATAAAACCCCAGAAAAACAATTCAATGGAGACAAGCAACCTTCCAGAAAAAGAATTCAGAATAATGATAGTGAAGATGAACCAGGATCTCAGAAAAGATGCAAGAATTGTGTACCAAAGACCTAGAAGAACTAAAGAACAAACAAACAGAGATGACTATAACACTAGAAGGAATTAATAGCTGAATAACTGAGGCAGAAGAATGGATAAATGACCTGGAGGACAGAATGGTGGAAATCACTACTGCAGAAAAGAATATAGAGAAAAGAATGAAGACAGTCTAAGAGACCTCTGGAACAACATTAAACACACAAACATTCGCATTACAGGGGTCCCAGAAGAAGAACAGAGAGAGAAAGGACCTGAGAAAATAGTTGAAGAGATAATAGCTGAAAATTTCCAAAACATGGGAAAGCAAATAGTCAACCAAGTCCAGGACACACAGATAATCCCAGGCAGGACAAACCCAAGGAGGAACACACCAAGATACATAGTAATCAAACTGACAAAAACTAAAGAAGAAGATAAAATATTAAAAGCAACAAGGGAAAAACAACAAATAACATACAAGGGGACTCCCATCAGGCTATCAGCTGATTTCTCAACAGAAACTCTACAAGTCAGAAGGCAATGGCATGATATATTTAAAGTGATGAAAGGGAAAAACCTACATCCAAGATTACTCTACCCAGCAAGACTCTCCTTCAGATTTGATGGAAAAATCAAAAGCTTTCCAGACAAGCAACAGTCAAGAAAATTCCACACCACCAAACCAGCTTTACAACAAATGCTAAAGGAAACTCTCTAGGTAGGAAACATAAGAGAAGGAAAAGACCTACAGAAAATAAACCCAAAACAACTTTAAAAAATGATGATAGGATCATACATATCAATAATTACTTTAAATGTAAATGCATTAAATGCACCAACCAAAAGAGAAAGACTGGCTGGGCAGATGAAACACGTGCCTGCATGTACTTCCACTTATCACATCACTCTGCTTGACTGCCTAACTTGTATGTTATTATTTTATATTGTTAGGTTAGTCATGTTCCCATTATGGCTTGCAATTGTAATTATCTTTTATTTTTCATCTGGCTATTGATTGTGAAAGCAGATAAACATCTTTTACTATTGTGATTATGTAACTATTACTCACTTAATACCATTGTTTCATGATTGGTCAACAGAAAAATAACAGAACTCTCTATCAGCAAAACTAGGATCTAATAGGAAAAAAAAAAAAAAAAAAAACAGCTCTAACAGAACTCTTAAACTCCCTGAGGTAGAAAAGCTTTGGAAAGAACTCCTGCATAAATGTTTAGAGCTCCTACATCCAGTAAGCGAAATCCCAAACAGAAAAATGCCCAGTGTCCAAATCACCAGTACAATAAGGTATCCTTATCTTGAGGTGTCATGCCTTAAAATGGTAGCTTTTCATGAGTACAATTTTGCTTTCTTTAATATTACTAATCAGGAGCTACATTAAATACCAGAGGTTTTATAAATTTGCTATACATTTTGGAAAAAAAAAGGGATTTCACTTATTTGATTTTACAAGTTTAAAACAAAGTGGAGGAAAGTGGGGAAGTGGGGAGGAGAAACAACCATTATAAGTGTCATTTTAGCTAAAAATTGGCATTTATCAAAAAATGCCATGATTATCAGTGCATATTCTCCACCTATCCTAAATGGAGTTAGGGACATTAACTCCTTTTGCTAAAACGAAATTAATACCCATTTTCAGTCATGTATGGATTCAATTCAAAAAATTACTACATTATTACTGGCTGATTCCACCTCACTGTTCATGAAGTATTCAGATAACAATAACATGAGCTGCCATCACAGGGAAATCTCAGGCTATGAGCAACCATTTCTCCCCATAAAGATACAACCCTGAAGTAGCTTCTTCAACCCCAGTTTCCTGAACAATTCAGATGTTGCCACTCAAGTGTCTGAAAGTGCTCTAGGAATCAAGCAGTCCAGCAATCCAAGGGAGGCTTAAAACACCATCCTTACCTCCAGAGAAGCACAGAACTGAAGAGATAGGATGTACCATAGAAAAGGGGTTGGCCCAGCTCCTCAGGTTTCAAATGAGGTCACGAGGGCCAGGAGAGGTGACACGATTCCCCCAGAAGGTCAGTGGCAGTGCGAAGATTTCAAGAGAAATTCTGCTTCTGCTTCAGCCTTTGCTATCCCCAGACTATCTTTTTAAAATGTTCCTTTTACACAGAATCTACTATCATTTTTAAATAAAAGGCACAAAACACCAGTAATCATGTCCAACTCCCACTAAAAAAATTCTTAAATTGAAATCCGGACACCTTGTCTATGTCTATTACTTTCTGCAGCTACTTGTACATAAAGATGCCATACAGCCAATAAACATAAAGTCTCCTACTATAAAGGGGAAAGAAAAAAGAAATGTTTATTCTATTTTTAATTTTAAGAAAAACCAACAAACCAATATCTAAGTTCTACTTGGCGTTTCTTTCAAAATGAAAGTTTCCTTAAACTGTCCATAGTAAATTTGAATTTTCCCTAGCTCAGCCCCATTTTTGTAAGTAAACCAAATGAAAAGTTAATTTCGGACTTTCTACAGATACGAAAGTAATCTACAGTGTTCATTTTTATTGCAAAACAACCTAACTTAACTATATGTGAAATCTATTTCACCTCAACTTAAAAGTTTTTATTAAGGCCCAAAATCAAAAGCCATGAGACTTTTGCCTCATAATTTCTGTCCCATAGAATCTTTCTAAGTAAAGAACAAAGAACAACTCAAATTCCCATGACTGATTTTAAAGATTTTTGACATTGTGTTTTATATTCAATTAGCAGGCTATCAACATTTCTGGTTATTAAACGGAAGAAGAAAAATACATATGTATTTTATATAACAACTTTGACATGAATGATACCATTTAAGAGAAATGCTTTTATTTTATTCCCCATTTAAATGGAATGCATCCATTTAAAACTTAATAAAGCACTGACAATAGGTTTTGTGTATTGCCCCTTACAGCCAAGAATAGTGAGTGGCCAGCAGGAAACTGGCTAAGTCTTTAAGGGCTGGGATTACGGGTATAAAAGCAACTTCCAGAAATTCATCCCTGAGACCTTCTGACAAGTTGCATAGCCGGTGATTTCATAAAAGGCAACACTGAGAGTTAAATGAGCCATTTCTTATACACGAATTTATATACTGATACACAGTAGGATCAAACCCACATCTCCTACACAATGTATCTCCTGCATTGCTGGTAGATTCTTTACAGCTGAACTACCAGGGAAGCCCATCCAAATGTTATTATCAATCAGTGAAATCACTACCTAAAGAAATCACCATGGTTCAAAGAAGTAACCCAAGACCTCCCATCTGGAGAGGATGTGGATTTGGTGGCAATATAGAGAGATCATTATGTTCAAGGAGCTCAAGACTAAAGCCAGGCCTCCCGATTCCCAGCATTGTGCTGTTTTCCTTTCAGATGATAAAAATAATTGTTTGCTTTTATCCTCCTCCCTGCCTCTTTTCCAGCACAGATAATGAAGACAGCATGCTCTTAAGAGCTGTGTCAGACAGACTAAAGCCCCAAATAACATGAGGTTGCCAAAAAACTAAAGATAATCAGATTTTTATTTCAATTTATTTAAGGCAGAACATCAAGGAAGGAATAGATAGATCTTCTTAGGACTGGTCATGTAGTGTAGATGAATGATAAGAACTCCTCTACAGCAACTGAGATTTTGTCTACTCTTGGATGAAGAACACCTTGCACGTGAAGAGGACAGAAAGAACTTCTGTAAGTGGGAAAGTCCCAGAGGTGCTGAACAAGCTGCTGCCTCTGGACAGGGTCAAGATGGGAAAGAACCCAATGAGATTTTCCAATCATGATCTACCAGGAACTGTGGACAATGACAGGATTCAAACATAGGAGACAGGAACATGTCACGCCAATTTTCAGAAAAGCCAATCCTAATGACCTATGTGGGAAAAGAATCTAAAAAACAGTGGGTATCTGTATAACAGATTCACTCTACTGTATACCTGAAACTAACACAACATTGTAAATCAACTATACTCCAATAAAATTTTTTTAAAAACACAAAAACTAGAGACAGAAGGAGCTTCAAACTCATCATAAGCAAGATTCTAGAGTAGATTAAAAAGCTGGTGTCTGAGTACCTCAGAGGAAGCAGCAGCTACCTGGAGCCAGTGTGAGTTCGTGAGACTAACCCCACTCCACTATGTGGTCACCAAACTGGTAATTCCAGATAGCAGATGCACAGTAGATTTGGTTGAAATAGCATATATCCTTATGACAGGATGGAGGATTAAGAATCAGATGCTAGTGCAAACAGGAATAAGTCTCTGAACAACTTTACCTAAAATTGATAAACATTAATCTGAAGTAAAGTCTGTATGTGCAAGTGTGCTCAGTCATGTCCAACTCTTTGCGACCCTATTGACTGTAGCCCACCAGGCTCCTCTTGTCCATGGGATTCTCCAGGCAATATTGGAGTGGGTTGTCATTTCCCCTTCCAGGGGATCTTCCTGACCCAAGGGATTGAACCCGGGTCTCCTGAATTGCAGGCAGATTCTTTACCATTGAGCCACAGGGGAAGCCCTATGTATGGAAACATCAAATTGTTCTGCCCTTGATCTCAGCCTAGGCAACAATTTTATTCCTTAAATCACTAAAGAAACGCATATCCAATCTGTGGATAACTTGGAATAAAAAAGGGTTGTGAATGATTAATGTATAAATAAACAATCTAAAAGATTTTGAAAGGCTAGAACAGATGGTCATATACAGGAAATTTAGATAAATATTAAGTTTTTTTCATGGGACTAAGAAGCCAATTGTACACATCCATGAATGAAGAGATGTGACTCAGCAGCAACATGTGTAAAAACAAACTTGGTTATTTTGAGATGACTGACCATCAGGAGTCAGCAATCTTGTTTTAGAAGGACTATGGTTGGAAGGACTATTGTTAAGAGAAATTATTCTATCCCAGGTTCTGTGCTAAGCATTTTTAACAACCCTATTTAAGAGAAATAGGTAAAAACACACTAAAAGTTCAGACGACTTACCCAACACAAGGCAGAAAGTAACAGCTGAAGAGTCTCCCTACTTTTCTAATCTGCAGCTGGCAATTTTAACCGTGAGGCTTCAGTGCTTACCAGGGCAGGTGGGGGGGGGGGGGGGGGGCGGGGGCAGTGATGTTGGGGAGGGAAGAGGGATCTCAGCAAGGGTTAGAACTGTTCTACTTACCATCAGTCAGCATCTGGAAGTATTATACTTTAAGAAGAACATAGCAAATCGGTATATGTTCAGTGTTCAAGGTAGTGAGATAATTCAAAATCATGTCACTTAATGAGGGTTGAAAGAGATTTACCAACCTAAATAGGCTTCAAGGTAGGGTATGTAATTAATTTTCAAAAATGTAAGATGACCCAGCTACAAACCATTCAAACATGTAAGGTTTCCAAAGATAGCGCACCTACAAACCAATGAAAACAGCCCTGGGAAAGCTCTACACTCAGAGCAGCAGCAGAAACCCCGTGGAGCTCAAAAACAGAGGACGGCAGCATAGAAAAGCCTAGGAAGCATTTGCCTGCATCACTCCATCCCTCAGTCCAGAGCAGCTTGGTGCCAAGAAGGATCCCCTTGGAGGGATTTCACTCCACAAATAGGAGGACAGTAGGCCTCCTCGTCAATTCACAAAGGATGAAAGTTAGAGAGGAAAAACGAAAGAACTATAAAACAATCAGAAAGCAGCTAACAAAATGTCAATGGTGCGTCCTTTGCTATAAATAGCTAAATTACTCTAAATGTAAATGGTTTAAATTAAAAGACAAAGAGTAGTTGAATGGACAAAAACTCAAGACCCAAGTATATGCTTCCTACAAGAAACTCACTTAAACTTTCAGGACTCTCATAGGCTGAAAAGACATTCCATGCAAATAGAAACTAAAAGAACAGGGGTACCTATATTTATGAGACAAAATTAACTTTAAGAGAAAAGTTGTAACAAGGGACAAATAAGGTCACTATATAACAATGAGGTCAGTTCATCAAGAGGATATACAATTATAATTATATGCATGCTGGTGGCTCAGATGGTAAAGAATCTGCCAGCAATGAGGGAGACCGGGTTCAGTCCCTGGATCGGGAAGATCCCTTGGAGAAGAGAATGGCACCCCACTCCAGTATCCTTGCCTGGAGAATCCCATGGACAGAGGAGCCTGGGGGGCTACAGTCCACGTGGTCGCAAAGAGTCGGACACAACTGAAGTGACTTAACACAGACAACAAATCTGAAGGCAGAAACAGCAATTCAAGAGTAGAGGGCTTCACAATAGACAGATTATCCAGATAGAGAATCAAGAAGGAAATAAAGAACTTAAACAATACTTTTGGTCAAATGTACCTAACAAACATACAAAATGCTCCATTCAACAGCAGAAGAATACACATACTTCTTACGCACACCCATATCCTCCAGGAGAATATTTTGGGTTACAAAATTAGTCTTAACAAATTTTAAGAAGATGAAAGCCATATAGAATATCTTTTTCAACCACAATGATTAAAGCTAGGAGTCAATAACAGGAAGAATGTTAGAATAAAAATCAGATGTGTGGAAATTAAATTACACTTCTAAAAAACCAACTGGTCGAAGAAGAAATCAAGTAATCCAAAAATCTTGAGATTAAAAATAGAAACACAACATACCAAAACTTATGGGATGTAGCAAAGGCAGTTCTAGGAGGGAAGTTTTTAGTGATTAACACTTAAATTAATGAAAAAAGAAACATACATAAATCAATAGATGTGTTAATAAATGCAGAAAAAGCATTTAACAAAAGTTCAACATCCTTTAATAAGAATTCAACAAATTGGGTATAGAAGAAACATACCTCAACATAATAAAGGCCATACATAACAAACTCACAGATAATACCATACTCAACAGTGAAAAGATGGAAAGCTTTCCCTCTAAGATCAGGAATAAGACAGGATATCCTCTCTTATCATTTCTAGTCAACACAGTACAGAAGTTCTAGTCACAGCAATTAGACGAGAAGAATTAAAAGGCATTCAAGTGGAAAAGGAAGAAATAAAAATGTTTCTTTGAAGATGACATGATCTTACATAGAAAATCCTCAGTACTCCATCAAAAAAACTGTTAGATCTAATAGATGAAGTCAGTAAAGTCACAAAACACAAAATCAACATACAAAAATTTGTACACTAATTAACTATCTGGAGAATAAAGAAAATAATGCCATTTACAATAACATCAAAAAACAGTAAGATACTTAGGAATAAATTTAACAAAAGAAGTGAAATATCTGTACATCCAAAACTGTAAGACATTGAAGATGCAGAAGACAAATGGAAAGATACTCATGTTCATGAATCAGAGGAGTTAATATTGTTTAAATGCCCAGACTACCCAAAGCCATCTACAGATTCAATGTAATCCCTGTCAAAATTCCAATTATTTTTCAGAAAAATAGAACACAATTGTCCTAAAATGTGTAAGGAATCATAAAAGACTGAATGGACAATGCAATCTTAAGAACAAGGTTGGAGGCATCACACTTCCTGATTGCAGATTATATTACAAAGCTATAACAATCAATATAGTATGTTACTGACATAAATACAGATACAGAGATCAGTGAAACAGAATTGAAAGCCCAGAAATAAATCCATGCCTGTATGGTCAATATTTAACAATGAAGCCAAAAATACTCAATGGCAAAAAGATAGTCTCTTCAACAAGTGATGCTGTGAAAACCGGACATCCATATGCAAAAGAATAAAACTGGACCACTATCCTACACCACTCACAAAAATTAACTTGAAATGGATTAAAGACTTGTAAGACCTGAAACCATAAGATTCCTAGAAGAAAATATGGCAGAGGAGCTCCTTAATATCAGTCTTGGCAATGATTTTTGGATATGACACCAAAACAACAATGAACAAATGCAAAAAATCAACAAGTGGGACTATATCAAACTAAAGCTTCTGCACAGCAAAAGAAACCATCAACAAAATGAAAAGGCAACCTACAAAATGGGAGAAAACATATGTAAACCATGTATCTAACAAGGGATTAATATCCAAAATATATAAAGGACCTCATACAACTCAGCAGCAAAACAAAATCTCATTTTCCAAATGGGTAGGGACTTCCCTGGTGGTCCACTGGTTAATATTCCAAAGCAGGGGGCACATGTTCAATCCCTGATGAGGGAATTAAGACCCCACGTGACATACCACGCAGTCAAACGATTAAATAAAACAAAACAAACAAAATGGGCAGAGAACCTACACAGATATTTTAACAAAGACAACATACAGCATCAGTGACTATAGTTTAAAAATATGGTATTGTATACTGGAAAGTTGCTGAGGGTAGATCTTGAGTGTTCTCATCATGGAAAAAGTTAACTACGTGAGGTGATGGATGTGCTGACCATCTTGATCTTGGTAGCTGTTCTACAATGTACATGTATATCAAATCATGTTGCACAATTCGACAAATAATTGTGTGTATCTCAAGTTGAGGGAAGAAAACAAAGACAGACTGGGGTATCTGTGGTTATTAGTCCCCCATTACTGAAAGTATTCAAGGACAATAATCAAATGGTCAACCATTTGGAGGTATGCTATACATGGGGATTGTTCACTTGCTAGAAACTAGAGAGAAACCTTTTGGGTTTCCTTCAGTCTTAAGACTAACTCTGAACAAGAATTTCATTCATTTCCCCAGACAGAACATAGAGTTACCTAAAAGAGGCCTGGGTAGCCTCTCATTTACATCTGAGAAGGACTAGCCACCTAACTTCTTGAGCAACATTCTCCTTCCCTCCCCTGCATCTCAATATTTTCCAATGCAATCCACACCTGATACAAAGGAAAACATCACCATTAGCATCTGTGGGGATGCTGTAAATTAGGACTTGATATAACAGTGGAATTACTAACCAACCACCCAATATATGTATATTCTGCTTGGAGACCCTAAAAAGGAGCCTAAATCGGTGTTCTTGCCATAGATCGGCTTACTCTCAAGTTGGAAAATTGAGAATCTGGTCAACAGTTTCAGAGAGATGGTGGCTTAAGCTTGCTTTGAGGACTGCAAGAGACTTTAGCTAGAAAGAAAAAGGGAACAAAGGAACAAAGTCAAAGAAGTTAGGAAATACAAGGCTTGTTCCACAGGCAGTTACTAGTCCTGGCTACTGGAAGCAGAGTGTCCATGAGACCAGGGAGTAGGAGACATGTGACTTGCCGACCATTTAAAAGGAACGCCATGAAAATCACCCTTTTCTGGATTCTTTCAGCTGCAGAAAGCCAGAAACACTAAAGGTTAAGAAAGTAGCTAGCAAACCCTTTTATAAGTAACTAGTGTCACCTTTTTAAAAGATCTTGCTGGGCCCAAGTTAAACGATTCTGAACCCAGGTGATTCCAACAAACAGCCAGGCTTAGAATCCTGGGTTACAGACTCAACTAACCCATAATCTCATTAATCACTGAGCACCCCATACTTTCTTAAACTAACACCTGGCCACATAGCAAACCAGGAGTCTGGTGCAGCAAGAAAAAGGACCATGCACAGACACTAAACAAGTCATTAGTGGGGAAGAGACAAATTTGCCCCAGAAGGACTTCGCCTGAACCATTCAGCCAACGAAAACTTCATCGATAGTCAGAAGTCCTTAAGAGATTGCCTGTGCTCCAAATGCTTCTAGTTTACAGCATCCCTGCAAAGGCCATTGGTGATGTTTCCCTGTGAATCAGGTGTGAGAATATTTTAATCATGAAATTCAGAAATAATCAGCCCACTTGTTTTTTACCTTCTCAGCTCTACCCCACCCCCTCTTCCACAAGGAGTGGGGTTTTCCACAGAAGAAAGGGAGCAGGATGGTCTATGACCCATAGGCATGGGATCCAGACTTTCATGTCTGAAATCCCTCTGGACTAAGTCCAGAAAGATAACTCAGTCATTTCAACCTGATGACTGTCTGGTGATCAAGGTGGGGTAAGTTAATAGTATTATTTCATAATCCCTTCAAATGTTTCCTGACCACCGGCTGCAGGTGCAGGACTGACCCTGTTGACAGTACATTCCTGGCCATGTTGCCCAAGACAGCAAAAGCTGAACTGACATTCACCCTCCTCACCTTCAAATTTCAGGGCTGTATTGAATGTTAGAAGCAGCAGGTCCTTAGACACCATCAACTCTACTCCTTCCTCTTTGACCACATGAGGAAGCTGAGACCCACAGAGGGGTTATCCTTGCCCAAGGTTACACAGCTGAGAGGTCACAGGCAACAGTTTCCATTCCTGCCCTGGACTCCCAGCCTAGGACACCTCCCCCTGAGATCACACAGACATCGCACTGCGTTCTGAAACCTGGAAAACCTGCACAAGCTCCCTTTCTTTTCAATGTCTATTTTCCATTTGTCATAAATCTAACCATCATTTTCTGACACTTAATCTCTGCCAGGCACTACTAGAAGTGATCTCTGCATTTTAACACACTGAATTCCTCCAGCAACCCTAGAGGGCAGGTTACAATGATTATCCCCATTTCACAGATGCGAAACCTGAGGTAGAGAGAGACGACAGAGTCAGGTCCATCTCATGAGACAGACTGGCTCCAGAGTCCCCACTCTTAACCACTTGGTGATAATTTAAGAAGAATAATTGCTTTAAATTATAAAATAATGGAAGAAGAGGTGCAAGCCTTGAAAAGGGTACAATCACTAGTGTATGATAATGAATCTAAGAGCCAAACCATACATTTTGTTAACATATGCAATATATTTCATGACTATTTTTTAAGGGATTGTGTGTCTGAGAGAAATATAGAAAGCATATTAACATTTTAAGCATTTTTAAAGGTAAAATGATCATGTACACAGCCGTCAAAGTCTGCCACGTTGAAACAGGCAGAATGTTATCTGAGTGCTGGTTCTACTCATGCTATTATGTAAAGTGAAGGAGTCGCCCGTCTTCTCCTATGCTGGCCTTCATTCTCGGCGATGAGGTACTCCTTTTACATCAACCCTCTGCATAAATCAAACCTCAAAATAACAAATTGAGGATTAAAATAAGACACTGCACCTCCGATGATTACATTTTTTATAAAAATGTCCAAAATCAAGATCGCTGGAACAAATGCCCAATATTCAATTATGTTTTCACTCTCCTTCATACTAAAAATGATGTCAAATCTCATTACCTTCGTTATCCAGGAGAAGAAGTCCAGGAGCAAGCATGGTAGAAATAAGAAAATTACAACTGTGCCCAAGATCAAATTTCAAGGGAAAAACTGCAGTCAAGCTAAGAAGATGCACTATTACAGAAAAAAGCTACCTAACATTTTATCAGCCAATAGTCTTAGTGTTGAGTATGGAGAGGCCCGCTCAAAATGCAACAGATCCTAAAAATTCTAAAATCAGAAGAGTACTGCCTTATATATGAACCCCACAGTACAGAGAATCAAAGCAGAGAGCAGAGCCAGGCATATGATAGGTCCTCAAATATCTGTCGAATACATATAAGAAAATGTTCACCAAAAGAGAGAAACATGATAGAGACTGTCAGAATGGCAAAATAGCAAGTGACACTGCTTAGAGGTTTTAAGAACTTTTAAATACCAAGATGATAGCAAAAAAACTAAGGATTATATAGACTGGACAAAAATGGCAGAGTACCATCCAATCAGGGCAAAATGCTCTGTGGTCTAGTACCTGACCTGTACTTCTTAAGAAAAATAACTCTAAGCCCAGCCTGGCCTAAGGGAGGGATCTGGACTCAAACCCTACAGCGTGGCATAATATTTGCAGTACAACTCTAACATGGCAAAATTCCCTGAATTTGGTGCACTTCAAATATAACACTTTTTAATTTAGAACTCTCAACAGGAGTTGCCGGGCTTGACCTATCTCTTCATAACAAATTCAAGGTCCCGCTAAAGCAACATAAATACAAACGCAATTAAGCAAAAAGTACATAAACCAGGTCTGCCATATCTGATCAGTAAATTAAAGCATAATAAAATTACAGTTGGCCTGGCAGTTTGAGAGTAATTTGGACTCTATGCAGTACCATTCTAGCCGTATCGCAATTGCAAGGGGTTTTCCGACATTTATACCATAAATCGTTTTCTGGGGAGTCACACCTGGTCATAAACTCTGGCTGAATGTGAAGTTAGAGCTTAAGTACCAATATAGTGGCTACCAATTCTGTACAGAATCCTAAATTTAGAAGTAATACTATAGTCCTTTCTGTTTTAATACCTTTTTAGAACACATTTCCTTTTCTCATATACCAAAGGAGGTCGTGTAACAGAGCTCACCTGAAATTCCTGTGAAATTTAAGTCTGAGCCACAACAGTAGTTTCTTATAAAAGCACAAGGAGAAAATATTCCAAACTCTTCTGCAGTACTCACGTGATTAAGCAAAAAAACAAAAAAAAAGGTGTGAAACACAAGTGAGGAACCTGATGAAATTTCATAGAGCCTTAGTTACCAACTACTATTTTCCTCTCTACCTTTAAGTGTTTCTAAACTGCTTAAAGGACAGAAGTGCTTCAAAGGAAAGTCTAACGACACACCTGTTACATAACCTGTTCTTGGTTGACCAGGTTATGTGGCTTTAATAAGGAAGAAAACATAATCAAAAGCAGAACCAACACTAATTCTCTGTTCTGCCTTCTCACATTAGCCAGGGCATTCACCTGAGTCACATGCCCAATAGGTAGCTCTGTGCCTCAGTTTCTCTAATCACCAAGCATAGGTTTGATGCTATCCAAATTCCTACTGGATCAAAGTTAATGAGCACAACAATCACACAGAAAGTCCACATCGGAACATTAAACTGAAATGCTATATTGTGTAAGAAAAAAGCCAAAGGTTTTTGAAGTAGTCATTTGTTTTCCTCCAAATAATTCCATAGGAGTCAGCTTGGCCATAAATCAGGATAAGGTAAATACCTATGTGCTTTAAGAATGTGCATATAAAAACTCAAGACAGATAAACTAAAAAGCTTCCCAGGTAAAGCTTGGACTGCCGTGTTCAAAGATCAACCCACAGAACCCAAGAGAACAGGTCTTTGATTTTTTGTTGTGAAAAAAGGACTTCAATTCCCCTGACATCTCCAGGACCTAGAACACAAGATGGCAAAGCTTTAGAAAACCTGGTGCCCCATGGGACCCCAAATGATCAGTTCTTTCTAAACATCTTACATTTTCTTATTTTTTACCCAATTGGTGGGGGTCTGGTGATAAAACCTCTTTAACTCTGGGTCTGCAGAGGTCTGTCGCGACCCAGGCAGGGGTCAAGAAGGGAGACGCTGCGCAAACACAGATGTTGCTGCCAGCTGAAACCAAGGAGGGGGGCGGGGGCTGCTATGGTAGGGAGGCAGATGGATTCTCTCCTGGAAATCTAATTGGTGTCTGGGAAACGAGAGCTGGGTTTCCAAGGCGGCCTGAGCACCCAGCTTCTGCAGAGCCCTTCATAGGCGAGGAAGCCTCCTTGGCGCCCGCGCAGGACGTCATCATGCCGAGGAAACCTCCCAGCACAGGAACGTTAGGGGACCACCACGCACACCCCAGGTTCCCAGGGGAAAGAGACCCACACAACAATCCTCTGGAAGTCCAACGGAATTCCGGCCGCCTCTCCTAACCAGAATAACTATAGATACCTTTTAAAGCACACTTATGTTTCCACGCGAAAGAAACGTTGGCGCTTGTGTCCTGAGCGGAATTCCGCTCGCTCTGCTGCTCTCCGGGGACCCGGCCCCGCCGCGCACCCCTCACCCCGGAGCCAGGCACTGATGGCGAGGGGCGAGCCCAGCTTTCGAGGCTCTCCCTTCTCCACCGCAGGAAGACTGCTGATTTCCCCGGCACCCGAAGGACAGAGACCCAGCTTCCACCCACCCATTCCCGGTCCCCGGAGCGGGGCCGGCAGGGGGGCGAGAGGGGCCGCGCCGCCGGGGGACCCCGCGCTCCGCCGCCGCCGCGCCGCCTCTGCACTTGTTGCAGTCCCCGAGGGGCCGGGAGGCGGCGGCCATCCTCCACGCCGCTGAGCCCGCGGCAGCACCCCCTTCCCACCCCCCTGGAGACCCTGGACCCTGGAGAAACTAGCTCCGCGACGGCGAACTCAGGTGAGGCGGCCAAACTTTTCCGCCCTGAGGGGCCGGGGGACGCGAGGATGGAGCCCCCGAAGAGCACTTACCCGGAGCTGCGGCCGCGCAGCCTCCGGCGCCCGAGCGAGGCGCTGCCCCCGCGCCAGCCCGCGGGCGCCCGGAACGCGCCGCCGAGCCGCGGAGGCTTTCCCGAAGCGGGCCCACGCCCGGCGGCTGCGGCGCGGCCGGGCCAGCGCGAGGGGGCGGAGCCGAAGCCGCGCTCCGGGGCCGGGCTGGCTGCGCCCACCGCTGGGGACGCCCAGCTCGCTCCGCGCCTGCCGGCTGCCGCTGGATCCGGCATCACATGGCCCGGCCTGCCCGCCGCCGCGCCCGACACCAGCTCCAGGAGGAAACCTGAAGCTGCCCTACCGTGCGGGCTCCGCCGGCCCCCTCCCTCCCCCGGCGCCCAGCACCAGGACCGGGAGAGGCTGCGGAACCGGGGACGCGAGGTTGCGCCCGGATGGCGGCGCCCGCGCGCCCCGGATTCCACCGGAGTCAGGGGCCGGCTGCCCGCTCCTGAAAGGAGATGTGCAGGGCCCGGGGAAGGCCCAGGCTGCCCTCGGCCAAAAGCCACCACCGTTGTGACTGAACGTGGTCCAGTTCTTACCTACACATCAGTAGATGCCTCTTGTTTCTCGAGGCTCACGATCCTCCAGCCCAGAGCTTCAGCAGCTGTGTGATTCTCTGCGTGTTCACGCCCGCAAGGGGCTCATTAGAAGTCATCATAATTCTGACCAGTGCAAATTCGATGCATGAAGCAGGGTACCCAAAGCTGGTGCTCTGGGACAACCCAGAGGGATAGGTTGGGGAGGGAGGTGGGAGGGGGGTTCAGGATGGGGGGACACATGCACACCCGTGGCTGATTCATGTCGATGTATGGCAAAACCCACCACAATATTGTAAAGCAATTAGTCTCCAATTAAAATAAAAATTAACTTTTTAAAAAAGAATGAACAACAAAAAATAAAATTAAAGTCATAATTTTAAAATAAAAGTCATCATAATTCAAAAACATGAAAACCCTGTTACTTAACCATGAACAGCAATATGAGAGGGAATCCCTTACCATCCAAGGCGCCTTTCTAGTTAGAACTGATCACAACCCCAAGCAGAGAAGCCTCTCCATCAGCCAGGCCTTCCTAAAAGAGATTTCAGATAATGATAGCAGCTTTAAAGACAAAAGTACCCATTTGATCTTTCTCATAATTAGATAGTGAAGGACAGGGAAGCCTGGCATGCTGCAATCCATGGGGTCGAAAAGAGTCTAACTCGACTTAGCAACTAAACAACAACCCATTTGATTTTTCTCATAATTACTTTGAGTCTCTGTTTTTGTTTTCCTGTAAAGACCTGTCAGAACCAGACAGAACCAGGACAGCAGAGTAGGCCAAAGGAACTGTATGCCAAGACACCCCTTCACCAGCTGTCACCAACACCTCTCCCAGGCGGTGGTCAGTTTCGCCTCCCTCTCTGTCCTCACCTTGCCCAGGCCACCTTGCAGACAGGGCAGCCAGAGCAAGAGGGCAAAGCTGAAGAGGAGAGCAAGAAAACCCTGCCTTGTGTCTGAAGTCCTTCGCCCTGCTCCAAGGCAAAATTCCAGGCTTTTGCCTTGATAAAGGGGCCCCACCCTGTCATTGCACACGGGACCCCATGCTACACCCAGCTCCTGCTCCACAGATTTGGGACCCCAAGACCTGGCCTCAGGCATGGCCTTTTAAGGACAAATAAGTTCCTACCCATTGCCAGGCCTTCAAAGTATTCGACAAAAAATAAAAGCAATAATATTCTTTTCAACACTAAAACATACTTCCAACCATAAATGTCTCCTGGAGTTGAGATGAACCAACACACTGGAAAAAAATGGTTTCCAATCCATGGTGAGCAAAAGCCTGGATGGATTAGAGGCCTTAGTTGTTATGCTCCTTTCTACATCACTTCAGTGCAGTTCAGTCGCTCAGTCGTCTCCGACTCTTTGCGACCCCATGAACCGCAGCACGCCAGGCCTCCCTGTCCATCACCAACTCCCGGAGTCCACCCAAACTCAAGTCCATTGAGTCAGTGATGCCATCCAGCCATCTCATCCTTCTTCTCCTGCCCTCAATGTTTCCCAGCATCAGCGTCTT
Source organism: Okapia johnstoni (assembly GCA_024291935.2). Taxonomy (NCBI): domain Eukaryota; kingdom Metazoa; phylum Chordata; class Mammalia; order Artiodactyla; family Giraffidae; genus Okapia; species Okapia johnstoni. The sequence goes on from CM044313.1 coordinate 51,869,212, forward strand.
TTTAAATGAGTCAGCTCTTCGCATCAGGTGGCCAAAGTATTGGACTTTCAGCTTCAACATCAGTCCTTCCAATGAACATTCAGGACTGATTTCCTTTAGGATGGACTGGTTGGATCTCCTTGCAGTCCAAGGGACTCTCAAGACTCTTCTCCAACACCACAGTTCAAAAGCATCAGTTCTTCTGCGCTCAGCTTTCTTTAGAGTCCAACTCTCACATCCATACATGACTACTGGAAAAACCATAGCCTTGACTAGACAGACCTTTGTCAGCAAAGTAATGTCTCTGCTTTTTAATATGCTGTCTAGGTTGGTCATAACTTTCCTTCCAAGGAGTAAGCGTCTTAATTTCATGGCTGCAATCACCATCTGCAGTGATTTTGGAGCCCAAAAAAATAAAGTCAGCCACTGTTTCCATTGTTTCCCCATCTATTTGCCATGAAGTGATGGAACCAGATTCCATGATCTTAGTTTTCTGAATGTTGAGCTTTAAGCCAACTCTTTCACTCTCCTCTTTCACTTTCATCAAGAGGCTCTTTAGTTCTTCTTCACTTTCTGCCATAAGGGTGGTGTCATCTGCATATCTGAGGTTATTGATATTTCTCCCAGCAATCTTGATTCCAGCTTGTGCTTCATCCAGCCCATCGTTTCTCATGATGTACTCTGCATATAAGTTAAATAAGCAGGGTGACAATATACAGCCTTGATGTAATCCTTTTCCTATTTGGAACCAGTCTGTTGTTCCATGTCCAGTTCTAACTGTTGCTTCCTGACCTTCATACAGGTTTCTCAGGAGGCAGGTCAGGTGGTCTGGTATTCCCATCTCTTTCAGAATTTTCCACAGTTTGTGGTGATCCACACAGTCAATGGCTTTGGCATAGTCAATAAAGCAGAAATAGATGTTTTTCTGGAACTCTCTAGCTTTTTCAATGATCCAGCAGATGTTGGCAATTTGATCTCTGGTTCCTCTGCCTTTTCTAAAACCAGCTTGAACATCTGGAAGTTCACGGTTGACGTATTGTTGAAGCCTGGCTTGGAGAATTTTGAGCATAACTTTACCAGCATGTGAGATGAGTGCAATTGTGCGGCAGTTTGAGCATTCTTTAGCATTGCCTTTCTTAGGGACTGGAATGAAAACTGACCTTTTCCAGTCCTGTGGCCACTGCTGAGTTTTCCAAATTTGCTGGCATATTGAGTGCAGCACTTTCAGAGCGTCATCTTTTAGGATGTGAAATAGCTCAACTGGAATTCCATCACCTCCACTAGCTTTGTTCGTAGTGATGCTTCCTAAGGCCCACTTGACTTCACATTCCAGGATGTCTGGCTCTAGGTGAGTGATCACACCATCGTGATTATCTGGGTCGTGAAGATCTTTTTTGTACAGTTCTTCTGTGTATTCTTGCCACTCTTCTACATCACTAGTACTGTACATTTCCTTCCTTCTTTCTCCCCTCTCCTTTTTTTCAGCACTTCTGTCAGAGAGAAGAAAATATGAAAATGTGGGAGGAGGACCAACTATTATTAGAAGTTACCCCCAAACCCCTTCTCCACTGAAAGGAAACAAACAAGCAAGACTACTATCTGTGGAACCCTCAGCACCTGAGGACATATAATCATGCTATCTGCAGTTTTCTTGTCTTCTTCCAAGCTCTGAGCTTGGTCAATATTTAAATAAGTACTTGGCTTTCAACTTCTCTTGGTTCAAATATTAAGCAAAGTGTACTCTAGCAACCTTACAAGAAGCCTGTGAATGTATGGAGCAGGAAACTATCAATTGTGTAAATAGTCCCCGCGTCTGATTGATTTTGTTGCTCCAGATACAGGTCACTCAGGACATTGAGATAGTGCTAAGCTTGGCTGGGATGGCATTTGTTTAGAATTCAAAGACTATTCTCTGGCCCCAGAGAAGGGACATTCAGCCAACAAGAAAACAGGTTGGTAATTCAGTTGGGAAAATTCTTACTGGGACAGTGACTATTAGGCCAGTGTCCCAGCTCAGCTCTGTCTTTTCTAGTTATTCAGTCTCCATTCATCCTTACAGACTTCAGTCAGAGCTCGTCCATAAATCCTTTCTTCGCTGTCCGGTTTCTGCCAGCCTCTGAACTTTGGCAAAGCTTAATGACCTTCCCTCGCAGTTTAGCGCCTGATCCTACTCACTGTCATGTGTTGAACTCTTATAGTTACTTATCCTCTTCCCTTGTCATCTCAAGGGCAAAGACTGTCTCTTACCCTAGTAATCTCCAAAGTCCTAACACAGGGCACCTCTGGAGTATTTAATATCTGTTTTTTTAAAATGAATTATCATATCAGTTATTCAGGTTGGAAAATGTATATCATAATTTTCAAACTTTTCTTTAATGGAATATAACCACTCCAAATTCTATTATCTACTTAATCCTTTCCTGCTCTTCATTCTATTTCCTTTGCCAGTAATTCTCAAAGATTGAATAATACTGTAAATCTAATGTTCGGACATAGCAGTTGGGAAATTTTCAATGTTTCCTAAATAAAAGCATGATACTAGGAGACTATAGATTTGGGGGGGGAACAAGTTTTGGAACTAGAAATAAGATGGGCTTGGCAAGAGCCAACCTTTCTAAGTCTCCATTTCCTCAACTGTTAAGTGAGCATAAGAACAGTATTTATTATCATTGTGAAGGTTAAATGACTGGAGGTGATTATGGGACATGTAATAAGGATGCAGGAAATGGTGGCAATTAATATTTCAGGGTATGGATATATTAGGAGAACATTTCAGAGCTTTGAGAATTAATAGAGCATGTCAGACTCTGAGGTAAGAAACTAGTTCTGGATTATACACTTGGTTGCTCAGACTGAGAAGGTTTGGGGAAACACAGAAAAAAGAGGCCAAAATGATCAAAACCGGGGGGAAAATCTTGTGGGGAATATCTCACAGTTGTCATTCTGGCTACACATTAGCATCACCTTAGAAGCTTTAAAAGTAACACCTTGATTCCCACAATCCTACCCTACACCAATTATTTCAGAATCTCTAGGGGATGAGGCCCACACATTGAGATTTTGGGGGGTTTTGTTTGGGTTGCGTTTTTTTTTTAAGCTCTCTTCAAGTGATTCCAATGATCTGTCTGCCAAAGTTGGAAACAACTGGACTAAAAGACTGAATTAATTCCCCCTGGAGAAGGGTAAGAACTAGCCCTCGATTATATGAGGTTAAGAGAATCAACTCTTTCATTTCTACTAATTTTGAACCATCCTGTTTAAATTGCAGGCCAGTGGTGCTTCAGTGTAACGTGCATGTGAATCACTTAGAGATCTTGTCACAATGCAGATTCTGACTCAGTATCAGATGGAGGCTAATACTCTGCATTTCTGACCAGCTCCAGGTGGTGCCACTGCTGCTGGTCTGTGGACCATACTATGAATAGCCAAATGAGAGATCCAAAACGGACATTAGGAACAAAAAGTAGAGAAATACTCATATTGTTAGAAGTCTTGACATTTCTGAATATTTTTAATCAATTAATATTTATTGTACACCAATGGAAGCTGAAGCTCCAATACTTTGGCCACCTGATGCAAAGAGCCAAATCACTGGAAAAGACCCTGATGCTGGGAAAGATTGAGGGCAAGAGGAGAAGGGAGTGACAGAGGATGAGATGGTTGGATGGTATCACTGACTCAATGGACATGAGTCTGAGCAGGCTCCAGGAGATAGTGAAGGACAGAGAAACCTGGCATGCTACGGTCCATGGGATCACAAAGAGTCGGACAAAATGACTGAACAAAAACAACTGTGTACAAAATATATTTTGCAATCTTTTAAGAAAAGATCATTTCCAGCCAGTTTTGAGTGTGAAGACTTCACTAAAGTGAAGGCACAACCTCTCAGACAGAGCCAACTTCTCCACCAGGTATAGCAGTTTCAGTGCCCAAAGCCCACTACACTATTAGAAGCCAGCAAACTGTTTTAATTTCTTTTAGAAGAGAAGAAAAAAGATGAACTTTCAGGTCAAAGAAAATGTTTTAACATATTAGTATATTTGACTTTGTGACAATGGAGTCTTAAAATGTAATTATTTTACTTCATTTTTCATAGAGGAAGTGACCTGTGGAGGCAAAAGTGCCTAGGATCCACAAAAGCCCACAGCCATAATGTGGCTGTGTGCTGTGTTTCAGTCCCAGGTAGTTTTAGGAAAGCACATGAAGACTGTTGGGGTTGATGTTTGCATACCGATATTTACATGAACAGGAAAATGGGGAAGACATAAATTGCCCCTTGACTGGAGTCAGCCCTACCACCATATAGAGTTCACCACTTCCCATGTGCGTGATTTGAGGAACAGTAGGGATGCTCCATTGACAAAACACTGTTCCTCATCAGCTGGTTTCTACCATTGGAGACTTTTTCCACCTCCAGAGCCAGTCTATAGAGGCTCACACTATCTAGAGACCCTTCCTTTGTAACACTGACCTTCTTTCAGCTCCAGTCCTTTTTGCCTTCCAGATCTAGGACCCCATCTCAGGAACTCATCAGGGGATTTTCTTCAAAAAGAAGAAAATATAATAATGAGATTCCATTTTATAAGAAACATCAATTCTAATCAGTTCCTAAAAGTGTACATGTAGCCATTCATGGCTAAACAATATCACCTTCATCACTATTATTCAATGCATTAACCTCAACAAAAATTACTGATTGTTTTACTGTCCACTACTATAGCCATAAGTCACATGATACTACTTAATTAAAATGAAATAAAATCTAAAAATCAGTTCCTCATCGCACTAGCCATGTTTTGAGTGCTCAATAGCCACATGTACCCATTGGACAACACTGATACAGAACATTTCCATCATTGCAGAAAATTCCATTAGACAGTGATGTTTCAAAGATTTCAAGTAAAGAGGGGCCCACCCTTCCTGGACCCTCTGAAATGCAAGGCCAGTTGAGGAAGTATGCAGACTCTAGCTCAGGCACATTTTTTTATTCCTATTTGTCAGCTGGTTTCCAGCTGCCCAGATCAACAGTTTCTTTCCTCTTTTCTAAACCACCCAAGCCAGGCTTTCTAGAAAACCAACATTTTGTTGAAATTCCCTTGCCCTTCAAGAAAGCTAGCCATTTTTGACTTGTGAAGGGCATTAAATTCTATTCTTGATCCATCCAAGGAACAGCAAAGGTTTTTCCCAGGATCTCTTAACAGTTTTTCTCCTAAAAAGTTATTGTTTATTTGCATCACTGGTTTGTTTAGGTTTTATCCTTGTAAAATGACTCTAGCTGTCCTCAAGTTGTTGTTGAGTTCTTAAATTTTAAACTAACTCCAAGGCCCCTTTTTGATCTCCCAGGCAGTTCTGTGTAAGGCAGGTCAGCTGGATAATGCCCCAAATGCATGTGTCTGTAAATCTCCCATCATCAGCAATTTTGCTTCCAAGAGCACTGCTGGAGAGCTCAGGTATGAGGTGCAGGGCAGAACAACTCACTATCGAGTATTCCTCCAATCCCCTCACACCTGCTGAGTACTCACATGAAAATACTAAATCCCAAGTCTTCACAGTTATATAACATAAGCCCTGAAAAAACAGAGTTGATAACTGAGATTCTAACACCATTTTAATTAGGCAGGGAGGAGATAATACAGGTGGGAAATAATGTGTGTGCAGCTGTCACATGGGCTGTAATTATGTTTAAGACTTCTGATGACATGACAGATGGTGAGAACGCAGCTTCAGTGTTCTGCACATGATGTCATCTGGAAGCCTTAAAAAGCACGTATAGCTTTGGGCAGCTATTACTCATTAAAGAGGATTGAGATCCTGTTTTTCCATTTACAAAGGGCAAGCAGAGGAAGGGAAAAGACAGGAAAATCTATAAATAAGATTAGTATGAATCAGTCCCCCCAAAAAAACTTTTTTTTTTAAAAAAACTTTTTTTTATAAATATATTTTAACTCAGTTTTGTCATTCAGACCCATTTGATTGCTCCTAATAAATAACCCAACAACTAAGCTTGGAATCTTGCCACTAAAGAATCCAAGAATTGTTTAATAGCCTAAGTTAAATGTCCTGGAATTTCTGAATCCAACTCAAAAGACCTAGATAGTTAATGCTAAGTGTAATGCACAAGACCTGCTTTATTGTTGCTATTTTCGATTCTGCAAAGACTCCATCCCCATTCACTGCTGAAGCTGGATATTTTGGCAGAGCTTTTTCTTTGGACTCTAAGAGGGTAGGTAGGGCAAGTAAGCTTATGCAGGTCCTGAGACTCCAACTCAGATAAAGAGACTTAAGAATCATCCATAATGTACCAAGGAAAACTGAAAGACTTGGGAAAAAACAGAGTCCAAAAATAACATGTCTTTAACTCTTCTTGTTTTTCAATAATATAGTGTCCTATCCAGAGCCCTGCCATAAAAGGAAGTTATTCTAGCAACGAAAATGTCTTAAGTGATCACTCACTGACATTATTGCTTAGTGTAAATAATTCATTTTTAATTTTGAAAAATCATTTCAGCCATAGATAAGCATGGGAAGCAACCATGACAGAAGCGATGGACAAGCTCAGGGCTTACAAGATGGCCGCTGCCTTCTTCTAGACCAGGGACCAGCAAAATTCCTCCGTAAAGGGCCAAATAATAATTATTTTAGGCTTTGTGGACTGTATGGTCTCTGTCAAAACCACTCAAGTCTGCTACTGTAGTACAAAAATAGTGAGCCACAATATGGAAACAAATGAGCTTGTCTGGGTTCCAGAAATCTGTGTTTACAAAAGTAGAGTGGGCCAGATTTGCCCCACAGGCTGTAGTTTGCCTGCCCGCTGCCATAGACCACTGAAATATCACGGGGAGCTTTAAAAGCCACTGAAGCCTGGCTGCTGCTGCTGCTAAGTTGCTTCAGTCGTGTACGACTCTGTGCAACCCCATAGATGGCAGCCCACCAGGCTCCCCCGTCCCTGGGATTCTCCAGGTAAGAATACTCGAGTGATAATGTCTCAAATATGGATAGTTATATTTCTATAAGAAAAGCCACACTATGACAAAGAGTCCAAAATTTAACTATAGAATTAAACTATAGAAATTAAAGTTTAAGCTATAGGGAAGAAAAATAAAACAGACACAGTGCAAGGAAGAAAATAGAACTTTCCATCAGTTTAGTTCAGTTGCTCAGTCATGTCCACCTCTTTGCAACACCATGGACTGCAGCAAGCCAGACTTCCCTGTCCATCACCAATTCCCGGAGCTTGCTTAAACTCATGTCCGTCAAGTTGGTGATGCCATCCAACCATCTCATCCTTTGTTGTCCCCTTCTTCTCCTGCCTTCAATCTTTCCCAGCATCGGGGTCTTTTCCAATGAGTCAGCTCTTTGCATCAGGTGGCCAAAGTATTGGCATTTCAGCTTCAGCATCAGTCCTTCCAATGAATATTCAGGATTGATTTCCTTTAGGATTGATTGGTTTGATCTCCTTGCAGTCTGAGGAACTTTTAAGAGTCTTTTCCAACAACACAGTTCAAAAGCACCAATTCTTCGGCACTCAGCCTTCTTTATGGTGCAACTCTCACAGCCATACATGACTACAGGAAAAACCATAGCTTTGACTAGACAGACCTTTGTTAGCAAAGTAAAGTCTCTGCTTTTTAATATGCTGTCTAGGTTGGTCATAGCTTTTCTTCCAAGGAGTAAGTGTCTTTTAATTTCATGGCTGCAGTCACCATCTGCAGTGATTTTGGAGCCCAAGAAAATAAAGTCTCTCACTGCTTCCATTGTTTCCCCACCTATTTGCCACGAAGTGATGGGACCAGATGCCATGATCTTCGTTTTTTGAATGTTGAGTTTTAAGCCAGCTTTTTCACTCTCCTCTCTTACTTTCATCAAGAGGCCCTTTAGTTCCATAGATTCTCATTAGTACATTCCAGAGGTATAAAAGAAAACAATGTATCTATCAAATAAGAACAGGAAGCTATGAAAAGGGGACAGAGGACAAGAAAGTATATTTAGACATGAAAAAATAAGGTAGTAAAGTTTAAAACCTCAACACAAGGTTGAAGATAAAGTTGAGAAAATATCCCAGAAAGTTTAAGAAAAGGCAAATGCTAGAGAAAAGGGAACCCTCCTACCTTGCTGGTGGGAATGTAAACTGGTACAGCCGCTAAGGAAAACAGTATGGAGGTTCCTTAAAAAACTAAAAAAAGAGTTACTGTGTGATACAGAAGTCCCACACCTGGACATATATCTGGAAAAGACAAAGACTCTAATTCAAAAAGATGCATGCACCTCAATGTCCACAGCAGCACTATTTACAATAGCTAAACTGTGGAAGCAACCTAAGTGTCCATCAACAGATGAATGCGTAAAGATGTGGTGTATATATACAATGGAATGATACTTAATAATAAAAAAGAATGAATTATTGCCATTTGCAGCAATATGGATGGACCTAGAGAATATCATACTAAGTGAAGTCAGACAAAGATAGATATTATATGACATCACTTAAATGTGGAATCTCAAAAAATGATACAAATCTATCATATATAATATAGGTACAAAACTGAATCACTTTGTTGTAAACCCCAAACTAACACAACATTGTTAATCAACTATACTTCAATTTTTTTAATAAAGGCAAATGCACAGAAAATATGAAGTAAGACATAAAAGTTTTTAAGGATTAAGCACACATATTCAACATACTACTAAAGAAAGCTACAAGAGAAGAAGAAAGGGTGAAAGAAAGTATCAAAGATACATTTTTTTAAGCTCTGAATGCAGAGAAATATGTCTACTTCTAAAAATTTATCCTAAAGATATATGACTCAGATGAGGCACACAAGCACCAAAAGGCACTGCCAGGCCCTTCAGGAGCAGCGGCCAGGACTTTAGTGGCATAGCCTCCTATTGAACTGTGCAGAATGTCAAAGCCTAGGGAGCTTAGAGGAGAGAGACCAATGAAGAGTGGAGTAGTCAAAGATGCTTCATGGAGGAAGTAAGCCTTGAAGGATGATAAAGGCAGAAAGGAGAAGATTATAAGCCAAACAGCTAGTAAGAGAGAAGACATGGATCCTAACGAGCATCTGGCATTCAGTCAAAGGTGAGGACAGTAGTCCATCTAGATTAGAGATACCATGTTAGTTAAGATTAGGTTTGGCTGCATACAACACAAAACTCAAACAACAGTGCTTTAAATCAGAGAGAGGTTTAATTTTCTTTCATGTCAAGGGAGCCCAGAGATACATTGTCCTCATCAGCTTCATCATCTTCAGGGCCTCAGACTCCTTTCTTCTCGCTTTACCATCTTTACACTGCTTCCAATCCTCAAGGTAGCCTCATAATTGTAATATGGCTTCTATAGCACCAGCCATCATATCTATGTTCCACAAAGCAGGAAGAAGGAAGGAGCAAGGGAAAGAGGCATACCTCCCAGATCAACCAGCCTCTTTTGAAGCTTCCTGGACTCTATACCCAACAACCTCTACTTATATCTCATTAGCTACCACTGTCAATTACAGGAGGCTGGAAATGTGTAGTTTTTTTAAGCTGGGCACACTGGTATTCCTATTAATACAAGATTTCTAGAAGAAAAGAAGAAAGACTGTTAACCATCTTGCTAAGGGATTAGGTTAAACTGTAAAGGTTTTTGAAAACAAGGCAGACAAAAGAATTTACATTTGAAAAGGGGAGAAAGAAATTAGCAAGTTACCTATCACTCATAAAAAATAGGTAAAAAATTGAATAAACTTAGAGTTTTAAAAGTATAGAAGAAATAAAACTGAAAAATAAATGAAAAACACACTAAGAGATACTTATTTTTGAGAGTAGATAATATATTAGTTACACAATGAAATGAATATAGTTAATATTATTGAACTATACACCTAAAATGGTTAAGATAGTAAATATGTTAGGCGTATTTTACTACAATTAAATCTTTTAAATTTTTTAAGTAGCTAGTTTCTAATTTTGTAGTTACATATCTGAACTTACAAAAATGTGTGGCCCAGCTCCATTCAGAAACTTTGAAATTTCTCCAATTTCCTAAATAGATATAGTAACACTTAACCGTGTACCCCTTATACTACCAGTACAGGGTAGACTTCTGGTCTGCATGTGATGACAGAAGTCAGCCTTTGTCCCTTCTCACCCACATACTCACGGCGCCTTGAAGATACCACTATAACAATAGCTACCACATTGTGCTTTAATTGATTGCTAATCATGTTGCTGGTTAAAAGACAATGTTGAGTAGAAAGAGCAGCCTTTGTCATCAGACAGACCTGACTTTCCCCTTGCTAACTCTAACAAGTTAACGTTCAAGATGTGCTTCAGTTACCCTCAATGTGAAGAACATAACATGAACCTTACATGCATTTTTGAGACGGTGGTGAGGACTGGAGCTGGTACTCAGCCAGAACCTGGTGAAATGGCAGGCTTCATTATTGTTTATGTCTTCCTTTCTGGAGGCAAAGGTCTTCTAAAGGACAGGGCATGTCTTACATATCAATTTGTGAACCCCCAGTATCTAACACGATACTGGATACCTTGAAAGAGCCATTTCAGCAAACAGAATTGTCAACTGATAGGCATTCATGAAAGCTCTAAAGCCAGCAGCACACAGGCCAGCCCACAGCAGTGCAGTGAATGTCACTGGCGCATGACAGTGCCCCAGAGTCAGGAGGGAAGCTATGGGAACTAAACCTCCCCAGGGACATTAAGTGACACTGTAGAATTCTCCTTGTGGGACATTTGAAATTCTGACACTCTAGACATCTCACGATTGTTGCTTCTTTTCCTTTTTTATGCATCATAGCTTATAAATATGTTTTACATTAACGATATTTCCTTCAGGTGCATTGAGGCAAGGTATTCATTTTAGAGTGCTTCCTGACAAATGCCCACACTGACAGCCCCTTGCGGGACGCCAGGATGCATTCAAGACTGACCAGTCCCATCTGTGTTCCCTCCTTTTGAGAATCCACCTACATCAACATCTTCCATGGCTGGTTGTGATGTAAGAAGCAGGAAGGCTCTGCATAAGCTCCCCAGACCCTCCCTTGTTTACTGTAAGTCAAGTTTCTAAAGCACAGGGCACCACACCCTACTGCCTCTGGTTGCAAAGCTCTTCCGTTGCCCCTGTCCTTTCACCTTTTGCCTCACCCCATCTCCTGACATTTGCACATGGGAGCATCAAATTGCAGGGTGGAAAGGGAAACGATCTGATTTCTTCTGTGTATTCAGGAAAACTACCCAGCGGCAGGGTGTGCCTGGCACACATCTTCGCTCAATGTATTCCCTTGTTGGGTTGTGGTCCCGCAGTTAGGCAGAGCCAGCCATACTCTTCAGGCCAGAGGTCTGAGCAGACGTATCACCTGAAAGCCTTTTCCCCATCACTCATGCCTGGCCCCTACACCTGGAGGTACTGAGTCAGCAGATGCTGGGAACATCCCGAACATGTGTAGTTTGCTAGTGCTCCCCAGGTAATTCTGTTAGGTTCTCCTCCAGCTCTGCCCTTGGGAAACACCAGTATTCCCCGTGCTTCCCTTCTGAAGAACCACTGTTGTCACTGCTGCCTAAAAAGCCATTTCCTCATCAGCCACTGGTCTCGTTCACCAGTGCTGTAAGGAATTTCACTATGGACCACAGCCTCGGAAACAAGACTACCACTGATGTTTAGTACATACCAGGGCTCTTATACTAACTTATTTAACCCTTACAACAACACTCTGAAACACTCATTTTACCAAGAAAGAAACTAGTAAGTGGTAGAGGCCAGATTTAAACTCGGCCCATACTCATAACCAATACCCTACACGGCCTCTTGCAGTGAGCTTCAAAAGCCCTCAGGGGTCATATACTTCTTTACGGTCAAACTAACCCCAGTCACCATGCTGACCATTCCTACCTTGGTCCATCTAGCTCCCTCACCAGTGCCAGCCTTCCCATCTCTTTAGTCTGCTCAGCTGCATAGCTTCTAAAAACAATATTTAAGATCTCGGTGTTTTTCTACTGATCTCCTAAGTCTACTGATCTCCTAAGTCTACTGATCTCAGGTCTTACCTCAGGCTCTGCTTCCAGAAAATGTTCCTCCATGCCAAGCTCGATTAGGTACCTTATCTACACTTCCCTCTTGTTCTGTGCATTTCTTGATCACTAAACTTATTATGCAGCATCGTGACGGTCTGTATCTGCTTCCATCTCCCTTGGCCGAGAGTTCACCAGGGTCAGGAGTACGTTTCAGTCATCTTTGATTCTCTGACGCCTAGTACAAAATTTGGCAGAAGCAACAGATCACTATTTGTTGAATAAACATTGGCTTCAGTGTTACCTCCACCCCTCACCTTACAGAAAGAGGTGTCCATTCTACTCTGGAGTCTGGGGCAAGAAGGAACATCTTCCAACAGCCCCTTATTAAGACTTCACCTCTAGAGACTACAGACATATTCTTTGCATCTTATTCTATTTTCCCTTTCAAACCCTCACCCCAATACACATATATTCTTTTTTTATGCCTAAAGTGCCAGGGACACAAAAGTCTTGCTTAATATGCAAAAGATAAGCTCCCATTCAACCTCCAACTTTTCTAACAGACAAGTCACCTTTATCATCCTTAAATCTCTCTTTCCCACCCTACCTACACTTGTTGGTAGGTGACTTACTGCGACAGGCGAAAATGGAGCCTTAGGGCTTCTGGATGGAGGCTCCAAAATGTAGATGTGTGACAAATGGAAACATTTCATAGTCATCTGCAACCTCAAGGTTGTAGACACAAACTCTCTTGTCTTTCTCTTTTAAAATGTGAGGTCTTTGGAATTAGTTGCAGTTTGTGAAGTAGTGGGAGATGAGCAGGAACCGCCAATGAAACCACCCGGTGGTCAAGGAGCTCAATAAGCCAAGTAAGAAGGAACAAAGAATGGTAGGTGCTTTTCACAACTTCTCTGTAAAACTTTGCATCTGGTTTTATAGATGACAAATATTTTTTATGATTTCTACTAACAATTTTATAAATAATTTCTATTGATCCCTAGAATGCTCATGATATACCCAGATTACTAAACATACTATCAACAAATCTCATTGTTCATCACTTTCTCCCAGCTCCCCCGCCCCCATCATATGCGTGTAGCTCAGAATCTATTTGTCCTGACAGTCACTTCAGCACTGTTAAAATGTGCCACAGGTGGCTCAGACAGTAAAGAATCTGCCTGCAATGCGGGGGACCTGGGTTCAGTCCATAGGTGGAGAAGATACCCTGGAGAAGGGAATAGCAACCCACTCCACCATTCTTGCCTGGAGAATTCCATGGACAGAGGAGCCTGGTGAGCTATAGTCCTTGGGGTTGCAAAGAGTCAGACACGACTGAGAGACTAACACTATAATACACAAAATGGCTTTGATGACAGATACAAAATACCATCCTTAAAACCTTCCTTAGTAGAAAACACTGCATTCTTCCCTCACACAGTATGAGCTGTCTTAAGAAACAGGTGAAGAGCATTTGAGAGAAGGATGGATAAGGTGTTCCACAAAACCTTTAACATGCTGCTGGCTGACTTACACCTTTGATACTGATTGCATGACAAATTGTATAAATCATAATAAGCAAACATTACACTGCAAGATTAAAGCCTCAGTGGGAAAGTATCATTAATCACACCAAACACGTATTTGCTTTTTTTGTTGGCATCAAAATGTAATTGTTTCTCTATAAGTTAAACACACCTCATGGTGCAATGCTGAGCCAAATCTGTGTAGCTGGCAACATGAAAGGAAAGCTTATCGTCTTTCATCCATTGTATGAATGTGTTTTCCTCCAACCAAAACGATCAACTTGGATTAAAGTTTATTCTGTCCTCCTGTATCTGTGTTGCCAAACCCAGTGCTTCAAGTTTGAGTAAGTACAAAAGAATGATCTATGTTTGTCCACTAGGCTGATTAAAGAAACGGCTTCTTTAATCAGGAGTAGAGGGAATGAGGTCACAGACACATTTGAGAATTTGGGGAAAAAAAGCTCAGATTTTCACCTTAAAATAATACACATTCACTCATATTCACCAAATTGTGAATTTACTTTTCAGGAGGTTCTTAGCCCTACCAAAGCCCTATTCACGGTCCACAGGTTAAGAACTCATACATTTGAACAAAAACTTCACAGGGTACAGAAATTAAATCATTTGCATTTCTTGGCAGCAATCCTATTACCTAAGATTAAATATGATAACATTTTGAAGTAGGATTTAGTAATAAACCAGTTTTTAGAAAGGAGCTTTGAGGATCCTTCCCCTTTTGACCCCTCACAAAGAGCTTGTCCATAAATATCAGCAAAGCACCCATCTAATAAGATGGTATTACAAAAAAATATATAAGGAACTCATACAACTCAACAGCAGAAAAAGAATAATCCAATTAAAAAATGGATCCAAATAACATTTGGATAGATATTTTCCCAAAGAAGTCATCCAAATGGCCAACAGGTACATGAAAAGGTGCTCAACATCAATAATCATCAGGGAAATGCAAACCAAAACCACAGTTAGTGGGTGAAACTGGGAAAGTTTAAGCTGCATCAACTCTGAATATTCATGGGAAGGACTGATGCTGAAGCTGAAGCTCCAATGCTTTGGCCACCTGGTGTGAAGAGCCAACTCATTGGAAAAGTCCCTGATGCTGAGGAAGACTGAGGGCAGGAGGAGAAGGGGACGACAGAGATGAGATGGTTAAATGGTATCACTGACTCAATGAATGTAAGTTTGAGCAAACTCCAGGAGATAGTAAAGGACAGGGAAGCCTGGCATGCTGCCATTCATGGGGTCGCAAACTGTTGGACACGACTAAGTGACTGAATAACGACAAAAGCTGAAAACAGGACATTTGCATAATCTCAAAGTATCTCTTCTAAGTATTTCTCAAAGGGAAAAATAATAACCTAATGGTAGAGAAACCTGGCCTGCAATGCTTTCATTAACTAAGGGATCAAAGCTAAGGTCACCAGTAATAAGACATATAGACATCATGAACACCTGACATGACACTCTGAGAAAGACACAAGGTCACTTGTGTGATATGCTTGCTCAAAACTCGTAACCTGAATCTAATCATGAGAAAACATCAGACAATCTCAAATTGAGGCTCATGCTACAAAATAACTGACCAGTCTAAAGTTTCAAGGTCATGAAAAACAAGGAAAGTGAAAGTCACTCAGCTGTGTCTGACTCTTTGCAACCTCACTGACTATACAGTTCATGGAATTCTCCAGGCCAGAATACTGGAGTGGGTAGCCTTTCTCTTCTCCAGGGTATCTTCCCAATCCAGGAATCGAACCCAGGTCTCCTGCATTCCAAGTGGATTCTTTACCAGCTGAGCCACCAGGGAAACCCAAGAATCCTGGAGTGGGTAGCCTATCCCTTCTCCAGCGGATCTTTCCCGAGCCAGGAATTTAACTGGGTTCTCCTGCATTACAGGTGGATTCTTTACCAGCTGAGCTACCAGGGAAGCAAGACCAAGAAATCATCACAGATTGGAGGAGATTGAGGAGACACAACAACTAAGTGCAATGTAGGATCCTGAATTGGATCCTAGGACAGAAAAGGGATTATCAGGGAGAAAACTGGAGGACCTGGCATGTTCTCATTAATAGCCTTGCACCAATGTTCATTTCCTGGTTTTGATTGTTGTTAACTTTGGGGGAAGCTGGGAGAAGCTGCACTATTCCTAGAACTTTTCTGTAAAACTACAATGACTTCACAATAAAAACATAATAAAATAAAAATCCTAGGGTTTTGAAGCCTTATGTCCCTGAAGCTTCCATTTTTATTTAGTTATTAGGAGAGAGCTAGAAAACTCATTCCTTTGTTTAGCCCTGAGGGAACAAGCCACCTTCCACTCTAGTAGCCCTACTCACTTCCATTTCAAGCCTATTTGCCTCTGAGGATTCAGCGTTCAAGCAGCAAATATTTATTAGTATCTCGTTTCTGACAGACCCTATACTTAAGGCAGGTATGGCCCTGTCTGCTCACAGCTTACTTCTTATCCATTCAACATTTTGTCAATTACTTATTTAAGTGAGTCACCACTCAGATTTTAAATATTGTACTTACCCCTGTATTTCCAGGATGGATCCAAGAGATTCATACTCTTATCTCCTATACTGCTGAGAAAGAAACCCAGAGGAGAACTAATCCAGGTTACTATTTGGACTATTAATGTAACAGTTTATATTGGTTGAGCTGAACATTAAGCATGAGTGTTCCTCTATCAAGTGACCCTCATGTCCTGCTTTCTAAGAAGATCTATCATTGATCGCACAGCTTCCTTATAGCAACAGCAGAGACAATGTTTTATTTACAAGAACAACCAGTTACCTGAGGTTCTTTGCAAGAGCTTGATGTGTTCACCTTTTAATGACTTAGATTCACCACATCTTTGGTTACTTCTTTTTTTAAGCGGCTTGTTTTTTTGTTCCCTTCAGCTTTATTGAGGTATAATTCACAAGTAAAGAGTGTATATGTCTAAGTTCTACAGTGTGACGACTTGATATACATATACAGTGATTACTACAACCAAACTACATAACATATCCATCACCTCACACAGTTATGACTTTGTTTATAATTGTGTTTTATTTCCATTAACGTAACACATTTACTGTAAAAACAGTAATTTTGATAGAGAGAGTAATAGTACCAACTCCAAAGTTGTGAAAATTAATTAGTATATGTACATTGGTGAGAACAATGCCTTAGTAAGCATATTATTAGTATTAACCATTATTATCTTTCTTGTCCATCGTTTTCCAGTTTTGATCACTCTTATACTTATTGTTAAGCAGAATCAAACATGGTCTTCTTTACAAATTGACTAGAGAGATTGAAGGTGGGAGGAGAAAGGGACGACAGAGGATGAGATGGTTGGATGGCATCACCCATGAGATGGACATGAGTTTGAGCAAGCCCCAGGAGTTGGTGATGAACAGGGAACCCTGGCGTGCTGCAGTCCATGGGGTCACAAAGAGTTGGAAACGACTGAGCGACTGAACTGAACTGAGTTTCCTACCACTAATGTGCACTGTCTTGCGCTATCTTAAATAACTTGTACTCACAAGATAAGTAAATAAAGCCACTAGGTTATGTGGATGTTTATGGTAATAATGTTGTGGTAGAAAATCATGTGTATGACCTCATAATATTCTCCTAGAAATTATAGAAAAATGAAGTTCATATACGCTACTATCAACAAGTTTCATGCAATTGTCTATTTTCAATTCTTTCTCATCACGTGGATCTTTTCCCACTGAAAGATAAAAATGTGTTAGACAGGTGAGCCTCAAAATCTTTTTTCCTAAGGGGAAAACAGTAAAAGAAAAAAAAAATCTGACCACTGCTTTCCACTTCTTTCCTATGAGAAAACTGCTTTTGACTCGAGCCTTCTGATTTTTTAATTGGGAACACTTTGTCAAGAATCTAATATAACATCAACTAATATAACTAATTATATAACTAACATCAATTATATCTCAATTAAGAAAAACCTTATATGAGTGCAGAGTTTTAGAGTAGCGTTTATTGAAAATTGTCAACCCTCGTTAACAGAATTCTAAACTAAAACCCTTTTGGTCAATATAGCCATCACACAGTGACAGCTAGTACAGTAAATTTGAATACAGAAAAGTCTGCATTAATATATATGTTTAAAGACATAATTCTGCTTAAAATTTCTTCTATAACACTAATAATTCAGTGGGAACTCACATCTTACTTTCATGAATAGGGGTCTTATTTGTACATACTGCAAATCATATCACTTGCTTTCAAAATCAGAGAATTGTAAGCAGTCTCTCTCAAATCAGTTAAACCCCTGATTTTATAGTGCATGCAATTCATTTATTTTAAAAACATCCTTTATACTAGAAAGCTTCAGCCTAAACTTTAAGTGATACAAATGATGTTAACAATCAGAGAAATTAAGAAAAAGCTCCAAAGAGGTTCAGGGCAAGCATACTCTTCATAATCACAAACATGTGAATAACGCAGTAAAGCATCTAACGCACTTTAGCATGTCACTGCATTTATCTTCACAACAATCCTATAAAGGAAGTGACATTAACTCCATTTGACATATATGAAAGCTGAGGCCCAGGCACTTACCCAGGATCACGTAGCTCATGTTCTTTCCATTATTCTACATTGTTGAAAACTTTCATCTTTAATTAAAAATGGGTGTTGGTTAGGTTTTGTTTCCACATTTCTGGCTGCTGCTAAGTCGCTTCAGTCGTGTCTGGCTCTGTGCGACCCCATAGACGGCAGTCCACCAGGCTCCCCTGTCCCTGGGATTCTCCAGGCAAGAACACTGGAGTGGGTTGCCATTTCCTTCTCCAATGCATAAAAGTGAAAAGTGAAAGTGAAGTCGCTCAGTCGTGTCCAACTCCTAGCGACCCCATGGACTGTAGCCTACCAGGCTCCTCCGTCCATGGGACTCTCCAGGCAAGAGTACTGGAGTCGGTTGCCATTGCGCTAGCATCTAATAATTATTGATGACTTCTGAACCCACTGTGTCAACATTACAATAACCAAATATCTTCATTGTTTACTGAGAGAACTCACCTTACTACTCAGCACCACAAACTTGATTGAGAGCAAAGGCTATGGAAAAAGCAGGTTTCTTATGGTTTTCAAAGTAATACTGCCACCTCGTGGACCACTAGTGAGCTAGTGGTTCTAATGCATGGTTTAAGTTCCACCTGATTAAAATTCTTGTGGGCAATAAGGCCAGTTTCCAGAAACACTTTACATTGCAGCTCTCAGAAAATACCACCATCTCATCTTGTCCACAGTAACCACAATGCTGTTTTCATGTGAACTGCCCAAACCGGAGCCAACAAGCATTCCTTCGTTCCATTCAGTTATTCAGCACATTTACTAAGCACCAACTAGGAATCGTGCATAGTCAAGAATACAAAAATGAATAAAGACTTATTCCATGTTTCTAGAATATTTCTGCAGTGGCTCAAACTAGGTACTCTTCAACCAGACTAAGTTCAAATCCCAGATCTGGCACAAACCGTGTGATTTTAGACAAGTCACCTAAACTTACTGTGTCCCTTCAGTGTCACCATGTGTAGAGTGGGAATGAGTAGCCCTTGCTCCTAATAAGGTTAAGTATCTTATTAAGGGGCTTCCCTGGTGGCCCAGATGGTAAAGAACCTGCCTACAATGCAGGAGACCCCGGTTTGATCCCTGGGTCGGGAAGATCCCCTGGAGGAAATGGTAACCCACTCCAGTCTTCTTGCCTGAAGAATCCATGGACAAAAGGAGTCTGGTGGGCTATTGTCCACGGGGTGGACAGGAGTCAGACACAACTGAGCGATGGAATACAAAGTACTTGGGAGAAGAGAAGGTCTTCAAGGAACACATTTTGCAAGTGACTCTGGCGGGTGGAGCTTGGCTGAAAGCTGGGTAGCACCTCCTTAGATGAAGATGAGCAGCAGGGATGAAACGTTACTTTGGGGCGGCAAGACAAAGACTTACACTCTAGGATTAGGCTAATTCACGTCAATTTATCCCAGTATACACACCTCAAAATGCACAAAAACTTACGTAAAAGCCTACTCAATGCATAACTGTGCAAGAATGGAAAAGAATCTAAATGCCCATCGATGGAGGACTGGTTAAACTGATTGTGGCATATTTTGTTCAGTGAGATAGGGCAGGATAAAAAAAAGGATGAAGCAGAGCCCTATGTACTAAGTTGGCAGATTCTCTGATGCACAGTAAGTGGAAAGTGAAATGCAGAACAAGTATAATGTGCTCCCATTTGCTTAGAGTTGAGGGTATATGTGTGTGTGTGTTAGTTACTCAATCGTGTCTGACTCTTTGCCACCCATGGACTATAGTCCGCCAAGTTCTTCTGTCCATGGGATTCTCCAGGCAGGATACTGGAGTGGGTTGTAATTCCCTTCTCCAGGGAGTCTGCCTGACTCAGGGATCGAGCACAGGTCACTTGCATCAAAGGCAGATTCTTTACCATCTGAGCCACCAGGGGAGCCCAGAGTTGAGGGTATGTATGCTCTTATATTTGAAGATGTGTCGACTATTTGGGGAAGAATAGTGTGTGGATTGCCTTCCTGATCCTCTGCTCCAGACTCCTAGGTTGTGTTCAGAACTGCAGAGCTGGAACACTAGAAATCACATCTCTCAGGTTCCATTGCAGATAGTGCTCTGGATGCAGGATTAGGCTCCATTAATCAGATATATTCACAGAAGATTTGGAAGGCAGGAGGCAGAGGGGGCCTGCTTCCTGTATGTCACTGCTAGCCAGCTTCCTCTGTGGTCCTCCTGAGTGCTGCTAATGTCCTCACACCCCTCATACAGCTGTCCTAACAGGTAGGGCAAGTGAGCCTCAATGCTTCTGGACAATTCACCCCCATTCCTTCCCAAGAAAACCTCTCCTTAAACTTTCATGTCATTTGACTACATATGTAATACTCCACTTTATTGTGCGTCAATAAGGGCCACTCTCCACTGATTCTTTTTTTAAAAAAAAAAATTTATTTATTTTTGGCTGCACTGGGTCTTCATCGCTACACGTGGGCTTTCTCAAGCTGTGGTGAGCGGGAGGTGAGCGGGGACTACTCTCTTGTTGCAGAGCTTCTCTTGTGGCAGAGCGCCAGGGTGCGCGGGCTTCAGTAGTTGTGGTACCAGGCTTATGTCCCCTACACTGGCAGGATTTCCAACCACTAAACCACCAGGGAAGTCTTCCCTATAGATTTTTCAACACTGTAGCTCCTCACTTGCTGTCACTCTCTCTGAAATTATTCTTGGCTTTATTCTGTCATAATTCTTGGCTTGTTCACCAGCACATTTCATGTCTCCAGCTCACTACCTTTAATACACAAACTGTAACTCCTCAACTCCACACATATCAACAGTCCGTCAACCCAGTTATTCTCACACCCTCGTGATCTCATTTCCTTACTTACCCAGCTTTGATTAGACGGTGCATCGTGCACTACTTTCATGTCTAAGCAATGCCCTTGTCCCTTTCTTAATTACTCTGCACTCACTGATGAAATCTCTGCTGTTGATTAAGTCCATACCTCAGCCTATCCCACATCCGCATCCTCAGAGCCAAACATGACTAGAGAAAAACACAGTCACGCTGACTGGTCTTGTTTGAAGTCCGTAACACTTCCTGCACGTGGGCCTTAGCTCTGCTGGTAATGCTACTTCCCTCTCTAGTCCTTTCATTCCCCCAACAATAACAATAGCAAACAACAGAAATATTCTAGGTACTTTAACAGGCATTAACTCACTTAATTCTCAAAGCCACTTTCTGTGGTTGCGTCTAATTAATTAACAGATGAAGAAAATGAAATAGAAAGTGGTAAAATAACTTGCCCAAAATCACATAGTCACACAGCCAGCGAGTGGCTGAGCCAAAATTCAAACTCAGGCAGACAGGCTCCAAAGTATGAGCTCTCACCCTCTCTCATGTCCACTCTGTGTCCTCTTTTCAAACTTTCAACTCCTCTGATCTCCTCCTCCTCCACCCTGTTTCAGTTGGTTACTTTGTTTTTTCCAGTAAAGGAACTCATTAAAGAACTTCCACAAACCACCATCATCACCACTACACACTTAACTGCATCTGTGTCATATCTCTGTCTTCTTTCCAGAACAATGCCCAAACTATGCATCCACTGTCTAAGCCAACCCTTCCCTTTGGGCACTCAGACCCGCGCCTCCTCCCAAGGACGCAGATCCAGCCATTGGCATCCCTCTCCTATAAGCATCAGTTTCCCCTTCTCTACAAAGGGATTATCCCCACGAGGATACACTGTCATTCCATTCAGAAAATTACTATATTTTAACAATCATTTTAAATGAGGCTTTTAATTAATGTTTGATAGAGCTGATCCAAGTTGAACAGCCTAAATTTCTTTAAACAAACTTATTTATATTCCAGAGTCCTTTAAACAACTTAATAGCATTTATACATTGAAGGGATTTGATTTTCTTGTAAATAGCACTTCAAATGCAACAAGCATTTGACCCAACAAGCAAAACTTTGCATAGTTCGTAACTTTTATAAATAAAATAAATTAAATGTACAGTGAATAAGTTCTATGAAATACTTCACTATTTCTGCAGGTTTAGTAACATCTTAAAATACATTTCAACTAAAATTCACAAATCTAAAAACCTGTTAGGCATTTTCAGGCGTTTTAAGTTGGAAATGAAGGCCAATGTTACACTGTTATATGCCAATTACAAATAGTACTTCAAATACCAAAGACTACAGTTTGTCCCAAACTTTAAAAACTATTCATGAACTCAACACTGAACTATTGATGGCTATGAGAATTGTTTCCTAGCCTTTTTGAAAATTTATAATTATTACGTATCTCATCTAAAAAATGGCAGCACTCTGGTGAAGTTGTGTTCAAGGAAATGAGTGGTTTTGGCCACAGCGAGCAGGCCAGTTCACAGTGCTGGGATGAGGAACTCAAGCTTGGGTAATTCAAGGGTGAATTCAATGATAAAGGAGAATACCAACCCTGGATGGTTGTGGTAAGAATCAGATCAAATAATGTATTAGAAAACTCCTGTCAAAAAACTTGTCTTCCAAAAAACTAGCTTTTTTGGAAGAACCTCAACCTTTCAGCTTTACTAGTATCCCACTTATCAGTGTATTTATGAAATTAAAAAAAAACTTATAAATTAACACTTCTTAACATAAAGACACAGCTTCTGATCTTGACTAATCTCATAATCACTCAAGGAAGCAAATTCTTGGTTTCTTATAAGCCACTGGGCTTCATAATGGCTTAAATCAATTCATGAAGGGAAAACCAGACTCTCTGAGCATACATCCTTATCAGAACATAGGAATATTTCTTTCCGCTTTAAAAATACACATATAAATTCACAGAACTGAATGTGAATTTAAGAGGAGATTGCAATTACAAAATCTTCCTTTAATTAAGGATTCTTCTAGCCTAAGACATACTTCCTTACAGATAGTTAACTACTTCAGGAACTGGGGGAAGGTGGAAAAGGGACCAAGTGTAAAATCAGCGTGCTAGAAATCAGTAGTCAGTGACTACCCATCAGGAATTGATACATCCCAGAAAGTCAAGAAGAAAATAAGAATCTCTTTACAAAAAATGTGATTTACGTTGAACTTAAAAAAATAAAAAATACAAGGGGTTCTAAAACACAAAATAATGTTAAGAACAGAGGAGAGAAAAACAACCTTAATACAGGCCAAAGAAAATGGTTTTCAGAGGTAGGTAGCAGCAAGATAAGCTCCAAGTATACGTATAAAAAAGGCTGAAAGGCCTTTGGTCACAAGAGAAATGGCAAATTTTATCATTCCCCTGACCTGAAAGAAGCTGAAAAGCTGGCAGAAAGGCTGCATACTGAGGGGCAGAGGAAAAATATGGTCCCAGAGGCTTACCTGCAGGCCCTGTTCTGAGCAGCACAGTCAAGATTACGGGAAGAAAAAGAAAACACAGGCTGGTGAGCACAATTTCTAAATATCATATCTGCCTCATCACAGTCTCTGAATACAGGTCAAGCTCGTGTCAAGTATTCGGAGTTGGCCACTGATTTGCCACACTGGGAACAGATACAGTCCAACTACCAGCTGAGGTGGAACTTGTGACCTGGGACAAATGACGACAGCAAGGAAAGGGGGCACATTCAGCTGGAGCCTGGGGACCCCAAGCGCACTGATTGGAGAATTTACTGGTTGTTGCCATTTGTTTTCTTGTTTTTCCATGATGGAAGGAAAAAATAAAGCTCTGTTCCTTTGGCAGGATTCTTAAGTCGAAACCCTCTCCAGAGTTCTGAATGTCTCCTCAAATGTTGAAACAGAACTCAGCTATATTAAAATTAATGTCAACCTGTCCAAGATGGACATACACTATGACCAAAACTGAGATCTCTTCCAGCTGAAGATGCCATGAAATAATCCAAAATACAACATGGAAAACCATGTTTAAAAACAGTTTCTTATTTTCCAAGCATAGTTATTCCAGTCTCTTCTATAAAATTGCTTCTGCAAATAGATTTTTTTAATGTATCAAAGAGATTCTCTTCCCAATAGTTAATAGCATCAAATCTAATCCATGTTAGGAGTTCTTATGTTTCCTATTAAGCAGACACTATGACTCAATCTTATTGTTCTCTAGAAATCCATCCAATGTATTATGCTGCAACACAGAAGTGCTTTCTTTCCTTGTCATGGTAGCAAAAAGCATATCCATCATCCCCAAGGTTTCCAGTAGTTCTCTTTGGTAATCAATCTCTTTTTCTACAAGTCCCTGAAGTATCAAAAACTTTTTATCAACTACAGGTGACTGACCAATCACAGGTAGATATATATCTAGAAAGAGAGGAAACATTAACTATAAACATCTTTCTAAACAAAATATGAACAGCAGAATTTAGAAAAAGTACAAAAATATTAAATATAAAAGACACCGAAAAATCTGTACTTGTACAATTTATGTTTTACATAAACAATCCATATGAATAAATGTATTTCAGAGAGAAATAATTAATTCTGACTTATTTTTCATTTTCTCATTAAAAATTAGTCATGGTCATTGTAGGTATTTAAAGAAAAAAACTTTTTAAATTATAATAACCCTAGTGCCAGCAATTGAAGGCCAATCCATTGTCAACATTTTTACTCTATTTTAAAATGCACCGATTTACTATTATTGTTTTCTCCATGAATTCTTTACTGGAGACTTGATAAAGACAGCATATTTCAATCTATTTGATTTCATTACCTGACACCTCTACTTCTTCAAGCATGCTAGAATTTTAGCAACTACTTACCAATAATTATTTCAGCAGCATTAATCAAAACAGGGGCAAATCTTGGCTGAGACAGATTCCTACGAAGCAAAAATTCTGTTTACTGAAACCTGCAAACTTTAAAAAAATCCTTAAAACAGAATTTACTAAATAAACTGTTCTGTCAGTTCTCTACAAAGCTCAAACTAAAAGTACATTTGCAGATAAAATTTCAGAAGCAAAATACATGCATTTCAGAGATATAAAACATACCTTATCAAAAAATTAAGAACACGACTGATTTCCTTTTCATCTCGACCTGCGAGGGCATTTGCAAGGACTCCTCTTCGATTCAGCTCCTTTATGATGGAAACTGTAATCTCGGGTGTCTTTAGTGTACAAGTGGGCTAGAAAGGTTTTCAGAGTCAACATGAGCAGCACAAGAAAAGAGTAACAGTCTTAGTACTCGCTAAATCTGGTAATTTTCCTTCCCAGTTTTGAGTCATGGCAAGAAACAATTCTTTTAAAAATAAACTCAATGTTATAGGGCAGCCTGGACAGGAGGGGAGCTTGGGAAAGAATGGATACATTTATAGCTGAATGGATACATTTGCAGCTGAATACAGGAACAGCTGAGTCCCTTCATTGTCTACCTGAAACTATCACAGCACTGTTACCTGGCTATAATCCAATACAAAATAAAAAGTTTAAAATAAAAAAAAAAATTTTAAGCTCCAGAATTCCCTGGTGGCCCTGTGGTTAAGAATTTGCCTGCCAGTGCAGGGAACTCAGATTCAATCCCTGGTCTGGGATGATTTCACATGCCACAGGGCAACTGAGCCCATGCGCTGCACCTACTGAAGCCCAGCACTTTGAATTCATCAGTTCAGTTCAGTAGCTCAGTTGTGTCCAACTTTTTGCAACCCCATGGGCTGTAGCACATTAGGCTTCCCTGTCCATCACCAACTCCGGGAGCTTGCTCAAACTCATGCCCATCAAGTCAGTGATGCCATCCAACCAACTCATCCTCTGTCGCCCCCTTCTCCCACCTTCAATCTTTCCCAGCATCAGGGTCTTTTTAAATGAGTTAGTTCTTCACATCAGGTGGCCAAATTATTAGAGTTTCAGCTTCAGCATCAGTCCTTCCAATAAATATTCAGGACTGATCTCCTTTAGGATGGACTGATTGGATCTCCTTGCAGTCCAAGGGACTCTCAAGAGTCTTCTCCAACACCACAGTTCAAAAGCATAAATTCTTCGGTGCTCAGCTTTCTTGATGGTTCAACTCTCACATCCATACATGACTACTGGAAAAACCATAGCTTTGACTATACAGACCTTTGTCTGCAAAGTAATGTCTCTGCTTTTTAATATGCTATCTAGGTTGGTCATAGCTTTTCTTTCAAGAATCAAGTGTCTTTTCATTTCAGGGTTGCAGTCACCATCTGCAGTGATTTTGGAGCCCAAGAAAATAAAGTCTGTCACTGTTTTTACTGTTTCCCCACCTATTTGCCATGAAGTGATCGGACTGGATGCCATCCAATTTGGAACTGACTGGTTCCAAGTTGGGAAAGAAGTATGTCAAGGCTACAGTCCATGCTCCACAACAAAAGAAGCCACCAGGAGACGCCTGTGAACCGTAACTAGAGAGAAGACCTCACTTGTCACAACTAAAGAAAGCCCACACAGCAACGAAGACCCAGTGCAGCTAAAAATAAATTAAAAAAATCAAAACTAATGTCCTTGTAGGTTCATGAGTTGCAACAAATGTACCCCACAGGCTATGCATGTGTGGGGCAGAAGGTAGATGGAAAAGCTCTGTACCTTCCCCTCAATTATGCTGTGAACCTAAAACTGCTCTAAAAAAAAGTCTTTATAAAATAAAAAAAATCGCACACACTTTACTCACCTCAAGGACTCTGTCAAGTGCCTTAGAGATCCGGAAGTTTTTCAGATCCCTGTCATACAATTCTAAGTGTTTCTTTGATGGCCTGTTGATCAAAATGTCATCCTGCATTGAAAAGCAAATTTCCAAAGAAAAATCAATATGCAAATAGAGTTTCATTCAAAATAATCATAGTTCCACAGTGTCCTCGAACTCTATCATAAATAAGGGTCATAAGCCCATGAAGTCAATCAAATGAAAAGGGAACAATCTGCCACATCACCATGTTCTTAGTGTCCTGTGATTTTAACTTAGGATTCATACACAACATCTCCATCCTGGGCAGACACTGCTCACTGCAATTCTCTTTACATAGCAAGCAGTGATTGAGTAGAAAGAGAAAACAAGGATCTGAGCAACCACCTAGTCCCAGTAAAGAAATCCTGGATCAATCACAACTTCTTTGCATCTTCACCTTCTCAGATGTCAAATGGCTCTACTCTTTTTCACGGTTATTTAGAAGATCAAACCAGACAGTGTGTGACAGACATTGTTCTGAGCACAATAACGTTGCTATGATTCAGGGCATTAAGAAGTATCATTAGACAGTTTCTTCAACAAATGGTTTTGGGAAAGCTGGACAGTTACATCCCCATTACTTATTAATTTAATGTCCCCAATCTAGCAATCTGGAGATAAATATAAAGTAGAGAAAAGTAAAATGAAGCTAAAAATGAAGCTAACTGCCAGGTGAACTACACTTTTTCAGTAATGTGCAGGGATGAAGCTGGCCACTCTAACAACTTTCATCTTTAAAAAATATATATGAAATAAAACAAATACCTGTTGTTTCATATAATTTTTTCCCTTAATAAAAGTTCGATATGCAGGCCTTCT
Source organism: Okapia johnstoni (assembly GCA_024291935.2). Classification (NCBI taxonomy): domain Eukaryota; kingdom Metazoa; phylum Chordata; class Mammalia; order Artiodactyla; family Giraffidae; genus Okapia; species Okapia johnstoni. The sequence continues at coordinate 51,896,758 of CM044313.1, forward strand.
TCTCCTGGGCACAGAATCCTTCTTTGCTTCAGATTTCCGATGTTTAACACTTAGTATTCCATTGGTCATTCCTACAACTATTGTCTCATCTTCATGCTAAAAGCAATTAGAAAAGTAAGTAAGTGTATTAGGAACTCATAATTCATCTTGCTTCTTCTTCCAAATACCATTTATAATGTGCTTGCCACTTGTCTGTACTTTCATCAAGAGTTCCATTAGGATACTGATTCTCTGCCTAACAGTGACTGATCTATGTGAAAAGTTAAAGTAACATCATTTTTATTCCTCCAAGATACTACTCTTTGACAGCATCCGCTGGAGAAGGGATAGGCTACCCACTCCAGTATTCTCGGGCTTCCCTTGTGGCTCAGCTGGTAAAGAATCCGCCTGCAATATAAGGGAGACCTGGGTTCAATCCCTGGGTTGGGAAGATCCCCTGGAGAAGGGAAAGGCTACCACTGCAGTATTCTGGCCTGGAGAATTCCATGGACTGTATAGTCAGACACCACTGAGAAATTTTCACTTTTTTAATTATACTCGGAAATGATCACTGCCAGTTTGTATAATAATACACAGTTAACAACATCTTGGGAAATATTTCCAAAATAATTTTTCCCCACGCCCTCTTTCTAGAAAAAGAATGATGTGGTGGCATGTGTGTGTGCATCTGTGTTAAGTTGCTTTAGTCGTGTCCAACTCTTTTGTGACCCTGTGGACTGTAGCCCACCAGACTCCTCTGTCCACAGGATTCTCCTGCCAAGAATACTGGAGTGGGTTGCCGTGCCCTCCTCCCAGGGATCTTCCCGACACAGGGACTGAACCCGCGTCTCCTACGTCTCCTGCACTGGCAGGTCCGTTCTTTCCCACGAGTGCCACCAGGGAAGCCCCAGTGGTGGCACGACTTTCCAAAATCTTGCCAAAAAAACATTTTATAACTTCTTTTCCACTCCTAGTTCAGATTTCTATATAAGATGTTCAAATCTATTCCTCCTCCTCAATAGCTCATGAAACATGACAGTAAACACTCCAGAAAGAGCAGTTAATAAAGAAAAGGAGACATTTCATTTTGTGGCCCTTTGTCTCCCCCACTCCTTTTTTCTGGCTTAGAGAGCCAACCCGACTTTTTGGAGTGTTTAACCCTTGAGTTAAATGTGTTGAAGAGAGGTTTATCTACTTTCCAGGTCCTGCCCTTAGTGTTAACAAGGCCTACACAACACTATGGTTAGTTAGAGTTATGCAGTGAGTGGGACCTAAATCTGAATTCATGCTTGGTTATTGAGACAACTCATATATTCCAGCAATTGTCTTATCCCAATTATCTAATGTGACAAGAAGAAAATAATACTTATTCAAATACAAAGATAAACCCTAATACTTCACGTTAGCTTCATTTAACAGGCAAGGTTAGTCAAAATTAAAAAAAAAAAAAAGAGCTAAAAGTACTTACTGCAAGTGCAAGACTCAAAATTGAAGCTGCATAATCGAAACTGTGGACTACTTTGTAGGAAGCCGTGCTATATACTTTCACCTTCCTAAGCAAAACAGAAGAAAAGAGCTTTGTCACAAAGCATCTTGGAAATGAGTATAAAAATTACTATTTTTTAAAATTCAGTATGTGCATATTAAAACATACAACAATGAAGAAAAATGATTAGTAATATTAGTTACAAAGTAATTTATCACTGAATCTCTTTTAAAAATGAACTGTTTTTTATTGTTTGCATAAAGACTTCAACCAGCCACCAGAAGGATAGACCACTCTCTCCTGAAGATGAAACTAGAAACCAAAGAAAAAGCATCAAAGTCAAAAGAGTAGGCTTTCTCAGCTTCACTCATCATCACTGACATTGTGGGCAGGGTAATTCTTTGTAATGGTGGCTGTCCGGTGCACTGAAGGATGCTCAGCAGCATCCTGACCTCGTCTCCCCACAAACCAAGAACACTCCAGCCCCAGGTTGTGACAGTAACCAAAAATGTCCACAGATAGTGCCAAACAGCCTGAGGGACAAAAGTCTCTCTGGGCTGAAAACTACTACAAATAGAGCTCCCTTCCCAACAGCTTCTGAAGGACACGTCTAAAAACCAAGTCCCAAACTGCCCAGTAATACCACTGCAGGGAATCTGCTTTATATTTACATAGTAAGTTCCTCTGTATCAGAAGTATTTTCTCGCTTTTAAAACATGTATACTTTTTAATAAATATGCTGAAAAACCAAGGCTTTATATAACAGTGAAAAAAGAAATATGGAAATAAAAGGAGCAACAACAGATAAATGAAAGTAAATTCTGGAACCGGGTCATCACTCTAGCCACCTGTGGCCAATGAGCACTTAAAATGTGCGCAGTGAAGAAGAAGTGACTTTATTGTACTTAATTGTAAAATTGAGGCAGTATAAAAATATTTTCTATTAAACACAACTTATTTTACTTTAACCATAAAGTATTATTATTGTATCATCGGGCATATATATGAGGCTGAACTTGTTTCTGGTCTATCCTTAAAAATTTTATGCTGATTACTTACTAAAAGAATATTTTAGAGTAAATATATTATTAAATTAATTTTACCTTTTAAACTTGACTGGCAAAACTGAAAATTACATCTGTAACTCACACTGTGTTTCTGTTGTACAGCACTGTTCTAGAACATTAACTAATGAAACACTAATACCTACTGAAAGTAGTAATATTTAGAAATATGTAATTTCTATACATTAACACATAGAAATTTTTACATGAAGTTTTAAATTTTAAAGAATGTAAGGTAGAATATATATATATATACATACTCATAAATATTTCAAAATATACAATAATGATTTTAAAAGAAAACTACAGAATAACAAATTATTTTAAAAGAATATTCAAATGATTCAATAAATTCCTGAAGTACATAAATTCAAGCAAAAAATTACATCAAGGGAGAAAATAAGTTTGCTACGTATAAATGAAAGGTCAAAACTATTTTCAACTCAACAGATTTTTTCATGGAAATCATGTGGCAGCATATTAATGCTATTACAAGTTGTGCAGAAATAACATTTCTTCAAGCAGGGAACATATTCACACTAAGAATGATTAAGAAAGAAAATTAAAATGCTAACCTATCCAGTGAGCCAGAGAGTAACCTCTGTCCAGAGCCGCTGAGACATAAACATGTCACAGTTTTATGATGATTTTTCAAAGACACCAGCAACTGTCCTCCTTTTAGCATGTCCCAGACTTTAACATACCGACCTCCTATAAAAAGAAATAATCATTAGTTTAATTTGGAAAACAACTAAAAAGCACCATAAAATCATTCTTCAAAGGAATTTTGTACAAAAATGGGAAAGAATAACGAAGACATCGTTTCCTAAAAATTCTGTGAATCCCAACAAAACTGAAAAACTTCTCTATAACTTTTACTCTAAGAACTGGAAGCATTCTTAAAGGCAATTTAATCCAATGGTTTAAAAAGAAATTTTTCAATACGGCATCTTTTCTTTCAATGAAGTATTAAGCAAAAGTCTAGCAGGTAAAACAGCAAAACAGGCTGGGGAGCTAGGAGTGGGTGGGGACAAAGTTCTTACCCATCCTGACTGTGAAAAAGGGCCTGGAACCCAATTCTCAGTCCCTGTCCCCCCACGTGCGCAGCTCATGCAAAAGACCACAGTTTGAAACCACTGACCTCGTCCAGTGGTCAGAGATAGACTCTCATTTTCAAGGTCTATCTATATTGGTTAAGGGATTGCCCAAGGTCACACAATCAATTAGTGACAGACGGAGATCAGCATACAGACATCCGTTCTCCCTGTTCAACTTGTACGTACTTCCATTTCTCAAAATAACAGTAAGAAAAATAGAAACTCTGACAACTTATTTTGAAATCAAATAGGTACTGGGGAAAAGTATAAAACGGGATAACTTCTATTTGGATTTTAGAATTAAGCAAAAAAACAAAGCAAAGCTATACACTATCTATGTATTCTTCTAATGCCAACACACCAATTTTGACTTCACAAATGAAAAAAGCCGATTCACTACTTCCATTATAAATGTGAAAATGCACTATGAGCAGTAACGAAAAAAATACCTCAGTTTCAACTTGACAAAAAATACACTGAGGCCACTCTGAGTCCATGTTATCGCCTCCTCCAGCACTATCAGCTCTCTGCTGGGTAAGGCCATTTCAATCAAGAGTCACATAAAAAGAGAGAAGTCTAATTCTAGATCTGAAAGAACCTGTGTTTTCAAAAGCAGCTACAGATCTCGTATGTAGGAACAACAGCAGGAGTCCGACCTGGATTTCTGGGTAAGTACACAACCCAGGCTCTCAAATTCTGAGATTGCTGATTTGCTACTTACCACTTTTTCTCAGACAAATTACTTAAAACTTTGTCTTTATTTTGTAAAACAGAGAAAACTATCTTTTAAGCACATCTAGGGGACTGGAGATAATCAGTTTATAAAAGCACAGTGCCTGGCTCATAGTAGGTACTCAGTAAATAGAAACTGCTTGCCTATCCCACTTATCAACTGTCTGAGCAAAAAACTAAATGTGCAACTCAAGTGCACACTGACAAAGAAATACCTGACTCGAGACAAACCATACTGGTGAAACAATTTTTAAAAGAAATACCTGCTGATACCAGAAGACCTCCAGAGGGAAAAAGCAGGACACTCTCCACTGGCTGTCCATGCTCAACAGAGATAACACTCTGGTTTGTTCGTGCATCAAACATCTTCACAGTATGATCATATGACCCTAAAACAAAAATGTGTGTGTGTGTGCATATTCAAATGAAACTTTCAAAAAGAGAAAAGGCTTAGATGAAATTTTAAAAAGACATATGTATACTCAAGAAGATACAGTACTTCTAAACCCTCTGTTACCACTGTCTGTTTCTGAAACACTAACCTCCCTGGAAGCTTAAACTATTCCTACCTTCAGACGACTGAGTCATCTGGGAGTCTTACAGAGACACCCATGAAGACTGAACTGCATTACCTCTGCTTCCTGACCACTGGGGAATCGCTGAAAACCAGAGAACGATGTTTCAAATCACATGTGGAGGACAATTAAGAACAATCCCCCAAAGAAGAAAAGGAAAATAAAACAGCAGGATAAACACATACATATTTCTTTGAAAAAGAATCCCAAAGCAACATCCGAGTATATCGATTAAATTACCAACTTCAAGAGGGAAGAAAAAGATTTCACTAACCTGTGACAAAGAGATCTGGGTTCAGTTTGCTAGCACATCCACACCTCACATAATCAGAATGTTCTTTGAATGTCAGAATTTCTTTGGAGTTTGGAATATCCCATAATTTAACTGTATAATCATCAGCCCCAGAAACCACATGATATTTGTCAGCTGTAAAATCCACTGAATGAACTGCTCTGAAAAATCAAGAATCACTCTATCAAAAAGCAAGAAAAAATTATTTCTGGTATCTTCTAACATCCGAAATAACAAGAAAAGCAGCTCATTTTCAGTAAGTAATTGTAGAGAGAAATCATGAGAGAAAAAGAAAATCTTAAAAATCTTTAAAACAGATGTTTATCCTCAAGCCAATTTAAAATGTATATATCCCTGGTACTATGAAGTTAATAAAAATACTGAACAACAGCCTTAAAATTATATTTTCTAATATGTTAACATTTCTACTTTGCTGCTCAGTGCAAAGTTAAATGTTCTAAATGTTCGCACAAAGGTACTTTAATTTAAAAAATTTAAAAATGGGTAGTTCTTAAAAAGTTCTAAGGAGACTTGCTACTAAGCAGGATCATATTCCATGAATTTGCTATATTTAAAATGTTTCACTGATGAACTAAGACTATCTTGATAATATACTATAAAAAACACTTGAGATTTAAAATCAACAGTACATTTCAGCAATGACATTGGTAATTCTGAACAAAGTTATAAAACTGCCTTTGGCTGTTTAATTTATAAAGAAGCAAAACACCAAATACAAGTAGAAAAAAAATCCCACCTTCCAGCTTGATTTCAAAACACAAACTCCAATACAATCCAGGCCTCCTGGGTTCTCCGTAACAGTTGTGAGGTTGCCTTTAGAACCTCAATGGGGTCACAAAACTCACTGAGAAGTTAATGAAAGCTATAGGACGTCTACATAGAGAAATACACATTTCCTAAAATGTCACAAAAAATTCTAGGGAATTCATGAGCCCCATTAAACTGGACCATAGGACTGAACCAAGTTATGCACTCTGTCTTAGAACAACCAGGAAATAAAGTCCATAATGGTACATAATCTTCACAGAACTCTGTTTCTTTCAAAGCCTGTAAAACCAATAGAACTTACAACAAAACAAAAGGACAGAAACCAACTATCTGTAACTGTATGGTGACAGATATTAACCAGTTTATTGTGATGATCATTACACAATATATTCAAATACCCAATCATTATGTTGTACACCTGAAACTAATAGAATGTATGCTAATTATACTTCAATAAAAATAATAAAACAAAACAACAACCGTCTCTTACTTAGTATGGCCTTCAAACTGCCTGAGAGGAGCCCTCCCGCTTATATCAAAAAGCTGAACACCGCCATCTTCACTGCCAGCCACAAGCAGTCTCCCATCCTGTCGAAAGGTGGCACAGTATGCTGTGTCTTTAAATCGTGAAAAGGTTTTTATAGGTTCTTGGGAGTATCGGCCATAAATGTGAATCTACAACAAGATAAAAAACATAGTATTTTACTAGATGGCTCAAGAACAGCAGCAAATATAAACTACTTAAAGGAAAAATATTACATTTACCCTTGAAGAAGCTGTGACTGCATAGTTATATGGAGGCTGGGGAGAAAAGTCTACTTTTGACACTGCACCAAACTCCTTGATCTGAACAGGCGTCTTAATGAAAAATAATAGAGAGTATTAGAGTTACAACCATGCAGGCTACTTTGTATCTTGCCTTTTTTTCACTGACTAACACATCTTAGCTAACTTTTCATATGAGCAATAGCTTTACCATTCATTATATCATAATTTACTTTACCAGTCCACTACTAACAATCAGGTTTTTCTGAGAACTTAAATGAGCATCTTTACACATAAGGATAACATACGCAAATTTTGGAGAGTATATTCACTGATTAAGTTCCAAGCTGTGTAATTTACAAGACCACAAGTTATTTTTATTGTAAGAGATAATGCCAGAATTGTTCTCTGGAAAGTTTGCGCCAATTTTCCATACCTCAAGCAGCAATGATGATCAAAATTTTTCATCTGTGCCAACATAATACATGAAACGGTATCTAAATTATTATCCAATAATTATCCAACTATTGTTTTAATTTGCATTTATTCAATTATGAGTGAAGTTGGAGCTCTTTTAATATATTTATTGGCTACTTAAATTTCTTTTTCTATAAGCTTCCCAATCCCAACCTTTTTCCATTTTTCTATTAAGTCAATCATCTTCTTTATAAAGAAAAACCATTTAATTAGCCTTTTCAGATAGCACAGAATTCATTTTACATCTCTTCCTCCTGAGATTAAGAAAAAAAATTTTAATTTTTTTAAAAACCTTCTTTCATGAGATTCAAGTTCTAAAATTTAATTCACTTGCACTGATTAATCATCTATTCTGTGTTAGATACCTGTATTATTAAACTGATTAAGGAATATAGATTTTTATATAACTCCAAGAAAAAAAAAAAATCAGACATCAAATTTTCCACCCAAACTATAAGCTGCTGACAGATTCTTTTTAGTTATTAATTCTTTACTAGCCTATCCAAAGTATAACAAATGCTGGAGAAATTGGCATTAAGTGCAAAACAGCCCCCCCCTTAATTTTGTCTATACTTACCTTATAGTTGTTCCAGTACAGTGTATCTTGGGTGATTTTTTCACCAAGTATAGGATATGTCTGGATTGCTACAGGCTTATAACCAGCCATATTTTCATATAATTGCACTGTTATCCAAGGGTAACTAGTTTGAAACTGGTGTTAGAAATAATTAAAGTGATGCCTTACGTCTGAAAAAGAAAATATTTTATATACACATTACTACTATTCATAAACCTATATATCGTTATTATTCTCACTCTGTGTCTTTTCCAAAGGTTGTGTGATAGCTTATAGATTAGTGATCAGTAACCATTTAATCTTAATACAGAAGAGACAATCTAAAGGAAGCAAGAAGAAAACAGACAGGGCTACCACAGTGTACTATCTGCTCAGTTATATGCAGAGTCTACAAACAAATGTTCCCACACCTAACTGACCAATTCACAACACTTGGGAATAAGTCTGGCTTAGCCACCCAGTTGCCAAAGCAGAGAGAAACACACTGGCTTGGAACATTCATTTACTGACAACAGAAAATGTTAACATGAAACTGCAAATACAAATGCTTCCTAAAATTAAACTTAAGACAACAATTAATCTATAAGTACACAGTCTAGGGACCTGGGGCTTCCCTGGTGGCTCAGAGGGTAAAGCGTCTGCCTACAATGCGGGAGACCCAGGTTCGATCCCTGGGTCGGGAAGATCCCATGGAGAAGGAAATGGCAACCCACTCCAGTATTCTTGCCTGGAAAATCCCATGGACAGAGAAGCCTGGCAGACCACAGTCCATGGGGTCGCAAAGAGTCGGACACGACTGAGCGACTTCACCTCACTAGGGACCTGACTTCCTGAAAGCCTAAAACTGCCAAGAAGAAAGCAGAGCTGATATTTCAATGTAGAAGAATAAAATTAAATTTAAATGCTTAAAATAAAAAGCAAATATTCTGATATAGAAGATTAAAATTAATTTAGTTGATTTTAAAAGGCTTAAACATAAGAAAGAAAACAAAAAACAATTCTGAAATGAAATTCTAAATTAAAGTGACAGAATAAAGATTAAAGCTTTTATAATTCCACATTTGTTTCATTAAATCTAAGGTTTAAAAAATAACTTTTCACAACATGAAGAGTGTTTCTTTGCATAAACTTCTTCACATACCACAGGATCTTTACCTTTACCTAAATGTTTTATAATGTTGTGCTGGTTTCTGCCATACGACAACTAAAACTTTTAACTGACATGTAATTAAGCTGAAATGTCTTTCCAGAACCATTTAATTGCAACAGGGGAATGATTCAGTGGAGCAACTCATCTATTCTAAAAAGTCTGAAAACACTGTATCGGTAACACCAAAATACACAGGTGCAACATATTTTAAAGGCTTTGATGAAACATGGCAATCCCATGATTTAAAAAAGGGAAACTTTTCTGTTCACTGAAGTACCTACAAAGTAACACACTGTTTTAGGCACTGGGGTGCAATGCTGCGTGAAACAGACATGGTCAGTGCCTTCATATACTCTGAGACTCTTCATTTCAGCTGGTAATTGGCACCAGCTAGGAATCTGGAATCAGTCTTACCTTGTCGTTCCTTCTCACTTCTAACATATAATATTTAGCAAGAGCTGCTGATTTTACCTTCCAAATCTTTCTAAACTCCATAATGTTCACACCACCTAGTTCAGTTCAGTTCAGTTCAGTCACTCAGTCGTGTCTGACTCTTTTCGACCCCATGAATCGCAGCACACCAGGCCTCCCTGTCCATCATTACCAACTCCTAGAGTTTACCCAAACCCACGTCCATCGAGTCGGTGATGCCATCCAACCATCTCATCCTCTGTCGTCCCCTTCTCCTCCTGCCCTCAATCCTTCCCAGCATTAGGGTCTTTTCCAATGAGTCAACTCTTCGCATGAGGTGGCCAAAGTATTGGAGTTTCAGCTTCAACATCACCACCTAGTTAGACTGCTCTAATTCACATCTTCTCAACTACTGAAATGGTGCAATATAAGGTCTCCCTGACTCTCTTGTCTGTCTTCCAAATAGCCGTCCGAGTTACCGAACTACCATGCAAATCTAGCTGTTGCTACAAAGCCCAAAACTGCCCAGAAAAGAAGGTGCAAGCTCCTTCAAACAGAATTAAGGCCCTCTGTAATCTTGCCCTTGCTTATCTTTCCAGCTTCACTTCTTTTTACTCACTCAACACACCATGCTCTTTCTTGTCTTAGTATCTGTTTTCATCTGTCCTCTCTGGCAAGAATGATCTCCTTATACCTACCTCCTTTTTATCATTTAAAATTCAAGAATCACATCCTCCAGGAAACCTTTGACCTCCTTAGCTAGGTTAGGGGCTTGTCTTTTATAAACCTACTTGACTGTATTTCCGTCAATTCAAATAATCATATGGCATCACAATGATCTTTTTTCCCCATTAGTCAAAACAATGGTTTTTCTAGTAGTCATGTATGGATGTGAGAGCCGGACCATAAAGAAAGCTGAGCGCCAAAGAATTGATGCTTTTGAACTGTGGTGTTGGAGAAGACTCTTGAGAGTCCCTTGGACTGCAAGGAGATCAAACCAGTCAGTCCTAAAGGAAATCAGTTCTGAATATTCACTGAAAGGACTGATGCTGAAGCTGAAACTCCAATACTTTGGCCACCTGATGGAAAAACTGACTCACTGGAAAAGAGCCTGATGCTGTAAAAGATTGAAGGCAGAAGGAGAAGGGTATGACAGAGGATGAGATGGTTGGATGGCATCACCGACTCAATGGACATTAGTTTGAGCAGGCTCCAGAAGTTGGTGATGGACAGGGAAGCTTGCCATGCTGCAGTCCATGGGGTGCCAAAAAGTCGGACATGACTGAGCGACCGAACTGAAACTGAAAATTTCATGTCTGGAAGACTAAAAACAATTGCTCAATGGGGGCTTCCCTGGCTCAGACAGTAAAGAATCTGCCTGCAATGCAAGAGATGTGGGTTCGATTCCTGGGTCGGGAAGATCCCCTGGAGAAGGGAATGGCTATACCCACTTCAGTGTTCTTGCCTGGAGAATCCCACGGACAGAGGAGCCTCGTGGACTACAGTCCATGGAATCGCAAAAAGTCAGACATGACTGAGCAACTAACACTTCAATTTCAAAGAAGTATTTGTGAAAGGAACAAAAGGAAGTATTGTGCTGGGTTATATGGGAACAAAATTAAAACCATGAGTGGTACGAACACTGCTATAAAGCACAAGTCCACAGAGTTTTTCTGTAAAAGGTCAAAGAATAAATATTTTAGGCTTTGTAGGCCAGCAGGCAAAATGGAGGTTATCATGTAGTTGCTTATATACCAAGAAAGAAAAAATTCCAAATTTTTTACTAACAAACTATCCCCAAATTACTATAAATATGATATTCTGTTTATGAATGAAAGAGACTCTTTGGAGAAGGGGGAGAAAGTTTCATGGACTTTGAATGACGTGTCCTGGCATCAAATAGGGCTTCCCCGGAGGCAAAGTGGTAAAGAACCCGCCTTTTAATTCAGGAGACACAGGAGATTCAGGTTCAATCCCTGGGTTGGGAAGATCCCCTGGAGAAGGGCATGGCAACCCACTCCAGTCTTCTGGCCTGGAGAATCCCCATGGACAGAGGAGCCTGGGGAGCTAAGGTTCATAGGGTCATAGAGAGTGAGACTGAAGCAACTTAGCACATATACATCATGAAACAAATCGCAAACCTTCATCTATAAAAAGCGTACTTGGCTCACTGATGACCCCCAGAACAGACAGTGGGCCAGATCTAGCCTGTCTGTGGGCCTTAGCCCCTCACTAGAGCACGGCTGACGCTTGAACAGCACAGTTTTGAACTGTGTGGGTCTGCTTAGAAGCAGATGTTTTTTCAACAGTAAATACCACAGTACTACAGAATTCCGGCTTGCTGAAAGCACAAGCGGACCCGAGGATGTGGAGGAACCCCATACATGGAGAGGCCACTGTGAGTTACCCTCCCAGGAAGGTCGGGCCCCTAAAGCTGCCTCACCGCAGTTTTCAAGGGTCAACTACACAGGCGATGGAGAACATAACTCTGCCCTGAAAGAAGTACTTTACAGTGGTTTGCCAGATTAAAGTGAGGAACAGCATCAGAGGCAGGAGAGGGGACAAGACGGTGCAAAAGCACGGATGCAAGAAGTGACGTGAAAATGAACAGGAAGAAAATAATCAGAGAGTGGTAACAGCCTGAAAAAACCGGGACTGAATGAAAACTAGGTACTACTTCATCACAAGGCACAATACCAGAAGTATGCTGTAAATGATATACAGAAAACAACGCTCAGACGAGACTTAATTGGGAGGCTACCAGAAACATTCAAAGTGTGCGTTTCAGCTGGGCCTTTCATATAATATTAAAACTAATTAACCACTTAATAAGAGCGAGCACTGCAAACTGAGAGAACAACATAAGCAAAGACAGAGATGGAAATCTGCCTACTACTTTGAAAGGGTGTGGATTACTGCACCCTAATACTGGTGGACAGTAGGAGTGGACAGTGACCGCAGAGGAGGAAAATCGAGATCGAAACTAAATGGCGAGGATCCTGAGAGGTTGCTTAAGGAGTTTAGCCACTCCGCGGAGACCGGGAAGCCCCAGGGAAACATACTAGATACCAAGGAAGGCCTGATGTGAGTCTGGGCTACCCTCATTAGGAGCCCCCTTTACCTACCTCCGTGGGCCCGGACGGTCCGCCGAGACACCCCAGCGTCAAGAAGAATTTCTTGGACTCCGCCAGTCCCGTTCCTGGACTGTGCAGGAGAACATGCAGAATATCACGTGGATACTGTTAAGAAACCCCTGAAACACGCCACCAACAGAAGAGGCCGTCGGGTCGCACGAAGGTGACGTCATGGCGCAGGCTCCCGAGACGCACGCAGCCCGGGTGACGCAGGGGCGGGTCCGGTGGGCGGGGCTATGGTGGTGGAGGAGGCGTGGCCAGAGGGCGAGGCCAAGGCCTGGCGATGGACCCAGAGCCGTGGCTGAAATAACGCTATCTCCGTAGTTACCGGGACCGTAAAGATCGCGCAGCACAGCGCCAGGAAAATACCTGGAAATCCTCTCGGCTGCAACGACGCTGAACGCTTTCTGGCCGGAAACCGAAAGAAGAAATCGGAAGTGACGTCGCGATCAAAACAAGCCGGGGTTTGGTTGGGGCCCTGCAGTGAGTCTGGCCGCAGATGGAGAGGCCGGACTCGCTGTGGGCTGTCGAAAGCGGTCGCCAGGCGCTGCGCCCCAACCCGGTCCGCCTCTGGTCCCCGCTCCCGGGACCAGCCCGCCGCGGCTGAGCCAGAGTTTCCGCCCGCGTGCCGGAGCCGCGCTGGGATTTTTTCGGGCGGAGCTGGCGGGTGGCGACAGAGCGAGACTTCCCTGCCTGCCACAGCCTCCCCTCCAGCGGGTTCCTGTCCTGGGACGCCGGGACACCTGTCGCCTGTGAGGCATCATTCATTCTCATAGCACCTTCCTTTCCTCGTCGGGCAACTCCAGGATGAAGAAGAGCGGGGGGCGGGGGGCTCCTGCTGTTAGCACCCACTGGGGAATAACCCAGTTGCCCGTTTTATTTCGTTAGGGCCGCTCTCCCCTTCTCTCTGGGCTCTGACAGGTTGAGGTGATCCTAGCTTTACCTCTTTTTTCCTCACCGCCTCCTCTGGATCGTCTCCCCACCCCCCCTTCTTTTCTTATACTTCAAAATTATGGCTTAACCGGTCAATTTCGCCTCTCCTATCTAGACTGGTGCCAAGATAAGCGTTCTGTTTCCACTTGGCTTAGAAAGAATTGGTTTCTTTTACTTTAGTGCTGCTTTTTATTTTAATGAACAGAGTGATGGAGTCATGAGCTCCCTGTTTCTCTTCTCTACGGTGGACATTGATTATGATTACCTGCCCTGACTACTCAAAGGGTTGTTATAAAAATTAAATAAAAACATAAAAAGGATTGTTATAAAAATTTCGGAAGATGTTTTAAAACTGTAAACAGGGGCTATCTATATGATTTGCCAACTTTTGCTCCACTGTGATCCTCTTTTAGTTCCAATTAATTACAACTTTAAAACACCCTGAACCCTCAAAATTTCTAAGAGGCAATAAGCCTTAACATGATAAAATTGTTTTGTCTGGTCCTGAAGTCCTGTCCCACTCTTTTTGTGACTCCGCGGACCGCAGTCTGCCAGGCTCCTCTCTCCCTGGGGTTTCTCGAGCGACAGTGCTGGAGTGGGTTGCCATTTCCGTCTTCCCGACACAGGGATTGAACCCGCTTGGCAGGCGAATTTTTTTTACCACTGAGCCACTGGGAAGACTATGAAAAAATTAACTGAATGCTATTTATTTTCTTCCTGTCTCAGTGACTATATATCTAGGACAATTATATTTATCTTGGAGTTCTTTTTTTAGAAGCAAATGTAGGTACAAAAATGAAATTTCTCTTCAGATTATATATATTAAGGTCCATAGGAAAATGCCAGTGATTACCTTACTGAAAACTCATTTAAAACAGTGGTAAATGATTCAGTAACAGGTGTGCTTATAACTTGGATTTTGAGAATTCACATTTATTGAGTTTATGTCTTGACAATCAATATTTGGATAAAAATCATTAATCCTTATTTCTTAATACTTACTATAAAGATTGGGGCCAAAAATTATACTTAAATCATAATATCCTAGAGATGCTAAACCAAAGGAAACCAATTCATAATCTATTTTTTATTTTTCATAAAGATGAAAATTTTCATTTTTCATAATAAAAACCTGTGTTAAGTTGCTAACACTTAATCTGAACAAAAACTGATTAATAAATATGTCTTCAGTTATCATAACCAAGACTTTGTAAAGCCTTTCACTACTCAGGAATCAAGGACACTGTAGTTGCTGATATATTTGGGTACAAATGGGTTTCACCTTTTTCTTAAATTCAAACTGAGAGCATGTTAAAAAATGAACCTCAGATTAGAGGTTAATATTTTTTACATGAAAAGTTTATTTTTGTTGTTAGCCTGATTTTTAAAAAATCCGGTTGGCAGTATTCAGGAATAGGAAAGGGAAGGTAAGGGTAAGTACAGTTTGTTGGGACCTAGTAATGGAGGTGAAAATGTTACTGTATTTCATCTGATCTTTGCCAGGATCCTGTGAGGTTATTGGTATATCCCCATTTTACAAGTGAGACTGAGGCTTAGAGAGGTTGAGGAACTTATACAGGTTCACATCAGCCAGTAAATGGTGAAACTTGGATTCAGACCCAGGTTTTTCTACCTCTGAACATTGTATGCTTTTTATTATCTATCAATGCTTGTAAGAGCACTGTTTGCATATGTGATTGAAAATGATTATTTTCTGTACATTAAGTTGATATACTTTTAATTTTTTTCTTTCAGATGTTTTAATACCCAAATTCAAAAAATACATAGTATACCATTCTTCTAAAACCAAGAGGAAGTCATGAAGAAATGTTTTAACTGTTGAAACTCAGTTGAAGTCATGGCTACATCAGCAAATCTGGATATTGGAGCGCAGCTGATAGTGGAAGAGTGTCCTAGCAGTTACAGTCTAAGTGGCATGCCAGACATTAAAATAGAACATCAACTGGACTCAAGTGCAGAAGAAGGATCAGCTCAGGGTGTTGCCATGGGAATGAAATTCATACTGCCAAACCGATTTGATATGAATGTCTGTTCTCGGTTTGTGAAGTCCTTAAATGAAGAGGATAGTAAAAATATTCAAGATCAAGTTAACTCTGACCTGGAGGTGGCATCTGTCCTATTTAAAGGTTGAAAGTTATGGTATAAATATCTGCATTTGTTTTGTTTTTGTTTGTTTGTTTTTTCCTTTCTGTTCATGAAATTTTAGTTTGGGGAGAGAGTTTAGAAGTAATCTTTCAATATGGTTTTCTAGAATCTCACAGAAACCAGAATTAAATAATTTCATGTTATATAATGTCCATAAGTACATGGTTTTTTTTTTTATTTCTTGCTTGACCTTTGTTTACTTACAAATTTTCTACTAAAGTTTCTTATTGTACCTTTTAAAATTATAGGATAAAAAAATTATGTGTGCCTTTTATAAGTGAATTAATTCCATGAATATGTGATTGGCATTATCTTCCTGTGCTTTAATGCAGTGAAATCTGTCATCATACTGTACATTTACTTTTATAACAATCTATTGAATAAAAAAAACCTCTCTGGATAATATTGCTCAAGATTAATATTGATTTTTTTTCCTGGAACTTTTACTAGTACCAGTTTTTTATGGCAAAAGATAATGTCACTTGAGAACCAGTTGAAGATATTATACATCTTGTATTTTTTTTAATGTAAACATTGACATGGAACTTTGAAATGCTTTGTTGTTAAAATATTGTTTTAATGTGTTTAAATTAATTTTACCTAGCTGAATGCAATATCCATACATCTCCTTCTCCGGGAATTCAAGTAAGGCATGTCTACACTCCGTCTACAACAAAGCACTTCTCACCCATAAAGCAGTCAACTACTTTAACCAACAAACACAGAGGAAATGAGGTCTCAACCACACCTCTGTTAGCAAATTGTAAGTATTTCCCACTGCTGTTTGAAAATATGGTTATTGCTAATGTAATAGTTTCAAGAGTTTGGCTTTGAAACATTATTTTCATTAAATGCATATCCTGTTTTGGAAAGCTTAAGTGATATCCTGATAGTTTTAGTAATTTAAAACTTCCACATATTATTGCATATTCAAATATATCATGTTTTATGTCTCTCTGTTGAGAATGGATTGAAATTTTAATTCTTAAAACCTTCATAGTTTTACTATAAAAACCATAGTAAAAAGTTTAGTAAAAAACTATAGTAAAAAAATGAATTATAAAACTATAAAAAATGAGTTATTCTGAACTTTGGGCAAAGCAAGACATTGTGATTTTGTGTTCTTGCCGTGGGTTTTACTTGTAAACTAGATCACTGATCAACAAGTGATTTGTCGTAAAAACTGAGTGATCTATAATATAATTTTTAATCAGAATATAATATGAAACCACCTCTTTAAAAACTTTGAATTTACAATTTTTTAAATGTAGAATTATTCCAAAAGAAATAAAATGAAGATTTTCTGTATAAATTAGAAAATACTCTATATAGTTCAGATTTCTTAATGAGAGAAAACCAGTCAGCAGTTTGGTGTTAGGGACTGTATTTGAGAATATAAGGTAAATGTATCTGTATTCTAGAACATGGTGAAATATATGTCTTTACTTTGGAAACATTATATCCTTCCAGATTTTGAATCATATGCTATGACAGGTAAGCCAGAAAAAGTTCATGACTCTTAACTCCACCTCAGGCCGATTTTTGTTTTATTGACATTTATGTAAATTTTCATGTGGCTCCAAATTGCTTTCCTTTCTGTATTAAGGCCACCCAGTCATATCACCTGAAGTCAAGGATTGAGTGATACTAATTTTAAAGTGAGCTATGATATAACTGTGCCGGTTTGGCTTTGTTTTAAAATAAAGAGATTACCTTAAAATATTCCAGCCATAGATTTTTTTTTTTTTTTAACCATACTTAGAGGCTTAAGGGATCCTAGTTCCCCAACCGGGGATCAAACCCAGGCCCCTGCAGTTAGAGCACTGAGTCCTAACCACTGGACCACCAGGGAATTCCCCAAAACCATAGAGTTTTTGAGCTTAAAAAAAACAGCTAGAGATCATGTGGTTCACATCCCTCATGATACAGACAAAAATGTTTAATCAGCTTTCCAGGGTCACACAGCTAATTGGCCAGAGCTAGGTCTGCACTCACGAATTTACTCTCAAGGCTAGTTTTTCATTTATTTCCTCAGTTCTCCTAAAGTTAAGAAATACTCTTTATTTCAAGAAATAATATTTGGAACTTAAATGAATTCAGTCAATTAAAACACAAGAGTCTTTTAGACCCAACTTCCTTACAAGCTTGGATGAAGAGAGATTTTAAACTTTTTACTTTTTTATTATTTTTATTTGTCTGGTGCCAGGTCTTAGTTGGGGCAGGATCTAGTTCCTTGACTAGGGATTGAACCTGGGCCCCCTGCATTGGGAACACAGAGTCTTAGATGCTGGACCACCAGGAAAGTCCCAAGAGAGATATAAAAAATTAAGTACCTAAACCATTTCTTTAATTGATAAGATCAGTAACAATTCGAATTGTTAATAATTGATCAAACAATTTGCAAATTTATTGACAGTAACACTGCAGCTATCAGAATTACCTTAAACATTTATGAGTCAATTCTCAGACTCATATATTTAAGATAATGCTGATGTTTGCAAATGTTAGGCTATATTTTAAGTTGCAGAATGAAAGTGTTACTCACTCAGTGGTATCCAGCTCTTTGCGACCCCGTGGATTAGTCTCCCAGGCTCCTCTGTCCATGTAATTCTCCAGGCAAGAATGCTGGTGTGGATAGCCATTCCCTTCTCCAGGGGATTTTCCCAACCCAGGGATTGGACGCAGGTCTCCTAAACAATGAAATGATGGATTGTGTTTTGGAGAAGAAAATTGCTACACAAACATAAACAACGAGATGATGATGGTGTACCCTACAGATACACATGAAACTTTTTAATGGTATTTTTTCAGCTCTATCTGTTCACCAGCTGGCTGCCCAGGGAGAGATGCTCTACCTGGCTACTCGAATCGAACAAGGTACTAGCCTATTTTTAAGAATGTATTTAAAACAAATTTAATAGGATTTGTCAGATTTGTTATTATTTTATTTTTATACAAGAGAGTATAAAAACAAAAAAGAAATAGTTGCACAGTCTCACCAGGCGGATAACCCAATAGATACTTTTTTAAAAATAGTAATGTCATGTATAGAAGTTACAGCTTCACTTACCACCCTAGACTTTTCTCCAAATGCACACACTGTAAGTTTCTCATATTTTCAGAAGACTTTTCTGGAGAATATTTCTTTTGTACTTGGGGCTATATGTGACAATATGTATATGCTTTTTTGAAAAAAAAAAAAAAAACCACTGCATTGCACTTTACTTTTTTTCACTTAAATTTTGAGATATTTCCATGTAAACACACAAAGATCTGTTTCTTTTTTAGTAGGTCTGTGGTTTTGCGTTGTATTGCACATGTATATGCTATGTTCTTTATTTTTTAATGAGTCCGCCTGGTACTAGTTGATTCCAGTTTGTTTTTATTAAGTAACAATATTGCTGGCATTGTTTTAGAGTATATCCATAGGGTAAACTCCTACAAGTATATTTACTGAGTCAAAAGGAATGTGAATTTTTATTTTTGTATATGTATAACCAGATGTTTGCCCTGTCCTCACACCAGTGTTAGAGTTTCTACTTCCCCGTAACTTCACTGACACGGAATACTATCAGACTTTAATCTTAGCTAATCTCGTGGGTGAAAAATGGTATTTCATACTGGTTTTGTTTGCCTTTTTTAAATTATGGTATATTTGAATTTCTTTTTGTGTGAACAGCCTACTTTATGTTGATTTATATGAGCTCTTACCTAAATTAAAGAAGTTCATTTTTTGTTTATGTTGCATATATTTTTTTCCCCGTTTCCCATTTTTCCTTTGACTTTATGATATTTTCAAACAAAAGCTTAACATTTTTAAGTGGTAAACTTTTATCCTCATGACGTCTGAGTTTTATATCTTGCTTAGAGACAATTTCCTACTCCGAGTTTATAAATAAATTCACTGATGCCTTATTCTAGAATTTCTGCGGTTTCCTTTTTTACATTTCTTTAACCTATGTGGAACATGTTTTGGTGTAATGAGGTAAAGATGGAGCTTTACTCTTATTTTCATTTTTCGAAAACCTAGCCAATTGTCCCAACATTATCAGTTGAATGCAGGGCATATGATTAAAGAGTAGTTTTTTAATCATGTCATTCTTTTATAAGAAAGACTTATTTTGTCTTTTGTTTGTTTATAAATATATGAAGGTCTTATTCTCAATATACCAAATAAATGTAGGGACAAAGCTGTGGACCCAGTAGACTGAGTCTAGGGAACAAAATTGGTTTTGAGGTAGAATTGCATAAAACTGTTTTTCAAATGATTCCGTTTTTATTCACATTATAATACCAAAAATTTGAGAAAATTCAGAGGCAGCAATGTTAACTAGCAAGTAAAAATAGCTTTAATAAGATTTTGGACTTTCTATAATATATATTTATATAATGCTAAGGGCTATCATTAACCTAATTTTTATCGTGATCCTCCCAGTTTTACATTGAGATGAGCAAGGTTTTATTCTGGATGTTAGAGAAATTAAATGATGTGCCTAAAGTCACACTGCTGGAAAGTGACAGTCAGCATTCAAGCTCTGGTCCCCTGATTCTGAGTCCCGTGTTCTATGGACTGACCTGTACCTAGCAGTAGGTTGTATCCAGTAGTTTATACTTTTAATAATGTACTATTTGAACTCAGCTATGTACATTGAGGCATATTTTAATATATTCAGACTGAAAATTGCAAAAACACAGTAGGAGTTCAGTGAACCCAAATCAGCTCAAGGTGAGCCTCATTGAGTAATAGTCACCTTTTTAGAATGCCAGTATTTTCATAGCAATATTAATATGTGGTTGTTAAATTAGATCACAAAAATTGCTTTTCTTTTAAATAGAAAATGTTATCAACCACACGGACGAAGAAGGATTTACCCCTCTGATGTGGGCGGCAGCACACGGGCAAATAGCTGTGGTAGAGTTTCTACTTCAGAATGTAAGGAAAACGCCTCAGACAATGTACATGTACAGTTACTCAAGTTCAGTTAAGTATATAGTAGTTTTTGTATCTCCAGCCAGCTAGATGTAATGGTAGAGGATCAAAAAAAGAAAGTTTACATGCTCTTCTTCATATTCTTGTGAAATTCGGATCTAGTTAAACAGGCAAGTCTAGTCATTCATGAAGCAGTGAGAGAGAAATGAATGCCCAGCCCCTACGCAGCGCAACGGGAACAAAAGTCTGTAGGAGAACCTTCTTGAGAAGATGTAATTTGGCTCCAAGTGACAAGATAGTTAGGATCCAGGTAGAGGGAGAAAGGAAGACCTTCAGACAACCTTGATAACGGAGCATCCAGGAGTAGACGTTTGTGTTCGTACTGTATTAACCCCAGAATGTTACCTGACCTATAATTATTACTGACGAAAGTAACAATATTCTTACTTTCAAAAAACTGAGAAGTGTTTTATCTCCATTTCCCACTCCAGGGTGCCGACCCCCAGCTTTTAGGAAAAGGTCGGGAAAGTGCACTGTCATTGGCTTGTAGTAAGGGCTACACAGATATTGTCAAAATGCTGCTGGATTGTGGGGTTGACGTAAACGAGTATGATTGGGTGAGTCTATGACACTGATTTCTAGGTTTTGGAAACTGTATTTTATTAAACACTTAGAAGAATAATTCATTACCGTTAGTTAATGAAACACCCGGAAGAAAAAGTTACTGCCCTAATTCTGATTTAAGTATTCCTCACAAAATTTAAAATTAGCTTCAACTACGTTTACATGCCCAATTCTTGGTGAGGCTTCACGCAGCAGCACTGAATTATTTGAATCTTATCCTTGAAAAGCTAAATCACCTTTTTTTTCCCCCAGAATGGAGGGACACCTTTGCTTTATGCTGTACACGGAAATCATGTGAAATGTGTAAAAATGCTCTTAGGTAAGCAGATGAAAGTGGAAATATTTAGAAAATGCCACATGAAGACATTATTTTTTACAAGCTGGTCTCAGGAGAATCATGAGCTGGCACTGAATACATTACGCACCCCTGGAGCGCCCCCTTCCCTAAGGTTCTCATGTAAGCCACAGCTCCATCACACAGCACGCCTGCAGGCACAGCATCTGTCCTTGCTGCTTTGCTTCAGAGCTCATATGTGAACCCATGGCTTTTTTCTCTTTTCTCTATCTACAATGTCTTTAAGCCGAAGTTCTGTCTGTAGTTGTGTATTAGTTTCAATTGCTCTAGACGACGGAGAAGGCAATGGCAACCCACTCCAGTACTCTTGCCTGGAAAATCCCATGGACGGAGGAGCCTGGTGGGCTGCTGTCTATGGGGCCGCACAGAGTCGGACACGACTGAAGCGACTTAGCAGCAGCAGCAGCAGCTCTAGAGGATGCCTGTATGTTTAAAGTGACTTCCCTCTGACCCACCAGAGTGAATTCTATGCCCTTCCTGTACTCTGTACTTCGTCAGACCATCCCGAAAATACCTTCCAAATTTGCGAAAAATCTGTCCTGCTGTTTGCACATGAGCCACCATGGACAAACATACCCACATTTTCATTTTGTTTATGTAGATGTTTCTATTTTGGTATAGAAAATGGAGCTGACCCAACAATTGAAACTGACTCTGGGTATAATTCTATGGATCTCGCTGTAGCCCTGGGCTATAGAAGTGGTAAGTGTTTTAGAATTCTCAGGTTCCATTTTAGTAAAGTTCTATAATAATAGAAGCCAGTGGTGCAAACTGTTCTCACCACTTGCAGTCATGGAACATGTATGTTATCCTAACTCCTGACATATACTTTTAATTGTGGGCAAAATCAACAGATTGCTACAAAGTCTAGAAATGAGTTTGTTACTGTTACTTTTCACCCACCCAGATAATTAGTTGCTGGAGGATAAGTGCACACCTATTTACAGATGTGTTGAATGTTTCATAGCAAACTGTTTATACAGTGCTTGATAGTTGGCCTTTCTCTGTTCCTTAGAACAACCTTGTATTCTGGACTCTTCCTCAGTTCCAAAATTTAGAAACCAAAACTAGAAAAATCCAATAACTTGAACAACTATTAAAGTCAGTAATCGACTAAGTTTTACGTATTGAATTATAATCTTATCTCCCTCAAACTATAAGTATATCCTATTTAGAAATTATTTTAGGAAAAAGTTGGTGAGGTTAAGTTGAATTTGATAGTTCTTAAAATTTTTGTGATGAGCATGCTGTAGTCTTGATCACCTGTCTGTTTTAGTTCAACAGGTTATTGAGTCCCATTTATTGAAACTGCTTCAGAACATCAAGGAGTAGACAGAGTCGTCAGAAAGTGTTGTCTGCCCTTCGGTTTACTTTTGGCCCTTATAAATGATAGTTTTGTTTACTTATAAATTTTTACCTCAGTTGCAATATTTACTGATTTTTAGTAAGTTTTAATAAGTATTCCTCTGAGTCACTGGTTTATAAAAAAGTTAATGTTGATGCTTTTTTTATAAATGTGTTTTACTGCATATTTAAAATTATAAGTGAGTGTTTTGTGGCGTGTAAATTTTTATGGTACAGATGGGTATCTGTCTTTATATCAAGTGCTGTAATTTAACGTTTTTGGAAATTATTCCTCCCTGTTTATCTTCACCCTTGTATTAACTCATTGACTTTATATAGTGTTTGCTATAAATCCATAGAAAAAAATTTGTTATTATTGAATTTCAAAATGCGCAGTGTGATTGTTTACAAAATGATGTTATAAATGAATAAAGTCCTGTTTTGCCATTTGCCTGCAGGTTTTTCTTTATAATTACATAAGATTATTAAGGGAATTGTTTAGGATTTTTAGTTTAAACCTTCTGTCCTGCCAGGGTACTCCATTAGATCAAACAATACAGTTAAAATAAATGCAATGTAAGTTAGTCAACATAGACTTATTACCATTTCTAGAAGTATATTGAGAATGTTTTTCTCCCGTGAAGAAGCATTTCGGTAGGAAAAGTCGTGTGGGAAAGAGAACTCGTTTCTTCAGTAAAAGTCAGACGTTCTTTCCTTCCGCTCCAGGAGCACTGTACACTCACGCCGCACCGGCATCTGGAAGAGAGAGCGTGAGCGTGCAGTTGGTGTGACCACTGAGGGCAGGGCTTGGGTTAAATCACTTCATCTGGAAACAGGTGTGACAGCAGTTACTACAGTGGGTTGCAAGCCACATAAACTTGATCCAGCTAATTTAAGCAAAGGGGAATTAATGGAAGGAAAACCTGAAGAAGTAGGCAGTCCCAAAGGTTGAAACTAGACCAGCTATCTCAATCAGGAAGTCATGGCCAGCCACGTTGGGTGCCTCTTTGGTAATGCTCAAATCCCCTCATTCATAATTGGGCTCAGGATTCAATTTTCCAGGAGGCAGAAATCCATTTCCCCTGGATATAAATGCACCACTGTATGGAGTTGAGGGGAGAAAGGGGATGACTGTTTAACAACCCACCCTTGCCCCCAGACCACCTGGAAGGCAGGAGGCACAGTCTGCCTAAGGAAAACCACGGGGAGAAAAAAATGATGGATGTTCGCTCCAAAGGCAAGCTCAGTCATATGTGAAAATAGTACTAGTGCTTCCCCCATGTCAGGCATATGCTTTACACTGATTTTACCTAAAACCACTCATCCTTCCATTTGGTTCTTTTTCTTACTAAGGGCCCATATCCATGAAGTGTCAGTTCCTATTCATATCGCGTGTGTGTGTGTCTGTGTGGGTATATGCGCTCAGTCACATCTGACTCTTTGTGATCCCATAGACTGTAGCTCACCAGGCTCCTCTGTCCATGGAATTTTCCAGGCATGAATATTGGAGCGGGTTGCCATTTCCTCTTCCAAGGGATCTTCCCAACCCCAGGATAGAGCCAACATCTCTTGCATCTCCTGCATTGCAGGCCAATTCGTGACTGCTGAACCATAAAGTAACAAAATCCAGTGATCCATTTGGACACATCACTCTTGAGTATTGTTTTCCAGTGCTCTCCACAACGAAACAGGCACTGAAAAACCTATGCTGGGATTGACTCTAAAATAACCACTTGTCTTCTGGTCTGACTCAGGTTGACAGCCAACAGATCTCAGAGAATATCTTGAACAAAACTTCCCTTTCCAATGCTATACCTTTTAGCCCCAGGGTCCCTGATAACAAGCCCCAGAAAACTCCTTTAAGAAATAGACAAAGTTAATTAAAACAACAGGAATGATAACTAGGACCAGTTATAAAATTCCTCTTTTAAAAATTAAATACCTTTTAGGTAGTGTTTGTTGATTGCATAAAAATTTAGTTTGAGCTCATGTACCAGACACTGCTTGATGTGAGGGTTTAATATTGAGCAAAAACTGTCCTGCTGTCAAGGTGCTCAGTGCCTAGTACAGGACTAGGGTTCATTACTGCCACAGAGTGAAATACATTAGCAAAATTTTTCAAGGGACTTCCCTGGCCATCCAGTGGTTAATAATTCACGCTTCCCAATGGGAATTTGCTGTATGACTCAGGGAACTCAAACCAGGGCACTGCAATGACCTAAAGGGGTGGAATAGGGAGGGAGGTTTCAGAGGGAGGGGACATATACCTATGGCTGATTCATGTTGGTGTTTGGTAGAAACCAACACAATACTGTAAAGCAATTATCCTTCAATTAAAAATAAATTTAAAAAAATAGCAGATCAAATAATCATCAAGTATTAAAGTAGAAAAGCATGCTACAACTGCTATCTCTACAAAGCAAAATATTGACAATAAACATTTTGAATAGAAAAAAAAAGAATCCTTGCTTCCACTGCAGGGATGTGGGTTTGTTCCCTGGTCGGAGAATTAAAATCCCATGTACTATGTGGAAAGATCAAAAATTAAAAAAAAAAAAACTCCAATTTTCAAAAGGTTAAAAACTTTTATGATTATGTAAGTTTAATTTGAACACCTGTCAAAGATTTTATTCAGCTAATTAACTGGTAAGGAAACCAGTAAGATGTTAACACTAATTTCAAGAGCTAGGTATTTTAGGCAATATTAGTAAAAGATTGCTGAGTTAGACATAAATCTGATTAATGTCCAACAAGGCCATAAACCCTAACTTTTAAAACATAATCTTTTCCACAGAACAGAAATTACTGGCATCTCTAAGGACAGAAATCTACAAGCTAACGTGACTTCATTAAAACTGGTACTTTCAATCAACAATAAACAGTTTTACTTCTTGATGAATGTGAAAGAGGAGAATGAAAAAGCTGGCTTAAAACTCAACATTCAAAAAATGAAGATCATGGCATCTGGTCCCATCACCTCATGGCAAATAGATGGGCAAACAATGGAAACGGTGAGAGACTATACTCTTTTTTGGCCCCCAAATCACTGCAGATGGTGACTGCAGCCATGAAATTAGAAGATGCCTGCTTCTTGGAAGAAAAGCTATAACCAACCTAGACAGCATATTAAAAACCAGAGACGTTACTTCGCTGACAAAGGTCTGTCTAGTCAAAGCTATGGTTTTTCCAGTAGTCATGTATGGATGTGAGAGTTGGACCATAAAGAAAGCTGAGTGCCGAAGAATTGGTGCTTTTGAACTGTGGTGTTGGAGAAGACTCTTGAGAGTCCATTGGACTGCAAGGAGATCCAACCAGTCAATTCTAAAGGAAATCAGTCCTGAATATTCATTAGAAGGACTGATACTGAAACTCCAATACATTGGCCACCTGATGCAAAGAACTGACTCCTCGGAAAAGACCCTGTTGCTGGGAAAGATTGAAGGCAGGAGGAGAAGGGGACAACAGAGGACAAGATAATTGGATGGCATCACTGATTCAGTGGACATGAATTTGAGCAACCTCCTGGAGATGGTGAAGGACAGGGAAGCCTGGCATGCTGCAGTCCATGGGGTCGCAGAGTTGGACACAACTGAGAGGCTGAACAACAGCAGTGGGTTGAACTAAGCAGTTTCCCCTGGATTAATCAATTAGTTCTCAAATTTTAGTGTATATCAGAACCATCTGTTCAGTTCAGATCAGTTGCTCAGTAGTGTCCGACTCTTTGTGACCCCCATGGACTGTAGCACGCCAGGCTTCCCTGTCCATCACCAACTCCAGGATCTTGCTCAAACTCATGTCCTTCGAGTCAGCGATGCCATCCAACCATCTCATCCTCTGTCATCCCCTTCTCCTGCCCTCAATCTTTCCCAGCATCAGGGTCTCTTCCAATGAGTCAGCTCTTTGCATCAGGTGGCCAAAGTATTGGAGTTTCAGCTTCAGCATCAGTCCCTTCCAATGAATATTCAGTATTGATTTCCTTTAGGATGGACTAGTTGGATCTCCTTGCTGTCCAAGGGAGTCTCAAGAGTCTTCTCCAACACCACAGTTTAAAAGCACCAATTCTTTGGCACTCAGCTTTCTTTATAGTCCAACTCACATATCCATACATGACTACTAGAAAAACCATAGCTTTGACTAGACAGACCTTTGTCTGCAAAGTAATGTCTCTGCTTTTTAATACGTTGTCTAGGTTGGTCATAGCTTTTCTTCCAAGGAGCAAGTGTCTTTTAATTTCATGGCTGCAGTCACCATCTGCAGTAATTTTGGAGCCCAAAACAAGAGTCTCTCACTGTTTACCCATCTATTTGCCATGAAGTGACAGGACCAGATGCCAAGGTCTTAGTTTTCTGAATGTTGAATTTTAAGCCAACTTTTTCACTCTCCTCTTTCACTTTCAACAAGAGGCTCTAGTTCTTCTTCACTTTCTGCCATAAAGGTGGTGTCCTCTGCGTATCTGAGGTTATTGATATTTCTCCCAGCAATCTTGATTCTAGCTTGTGCTTCATCTAGCCCAGCGCTTCGCATGATGTATTCTGCATATAAGTTAAATAAACAGGATGACAATATACAGCCTTGACGTACTCCTTTCCTGATTTGGAACCAGTCTGTTGTTCCATGTCCAGTTCTAACTGTTGATTTTTGACCTGCATACAGATTTCTCAGGGGGCAGGTCAGGTGTTCTGGTATTCCCATCTCTTGAAGAATTTTCCACAATTTGTTGTGATCCACACAGTCAAAGGCTTTGGCATAGTCAATAAAGCAGAAGTAGATGTTTCTTTTGAAATTCTCTTGCTTTTTGATTATCCAATGGATGTTGGCAATTTGATCTCTGGTTCCTCTGCCTTTTCTAAATCCAGTTTGAACATTTGGAATTTTGCGGTTCACATACTGTTGAAGCTTGGCTTGGAGAATTTTGAGCATTACTTTGCTAACGTGGGAGATGAGTGCAATTGTGAGGTGGTTTGGAGAAGGGAATGGCAAACCACTTCAGTATTCTTGCCTTGAGAACCCCATGAACAGTATGAAAAGAACCATCTAATGGCTTGTTAAAATACATATTTCTGGGTCCCACCCACAGAGTTTCTGATTCAGTCAGTCTGGGTTGGGACTCAAGAATGTTAAGTTCTAACAAGATTCTAGGTAATGCTGGAAATGGACTGTCATTATGTAAACCTGAATCCTTAAAATGTTTCCAAGCTAGCAATTTCTGTAAGAAAAATATTTTTCTTAAAATTCTAGCATACGAAATACTAGAGGAGGTTCAGTTTCTTTGTCTTCTGGGATTTGAAGGAATATTTGACTCATATAAGTGACTATGTTTATAAACTAATCATAACAGTGCTCCTTTAAGAGACATCATAACCTCACTTTTTAATAGCCTCTAGTGTTAGGAAAATATTTCTATTACACAATGAGAGGTGAAGGCCTTTCTTAATTATAGACATGGTGACACACAGAAGGAAAACTTCTGTCTTTGCACATTAGCTACAAATCAGAAGTGAGCTAGAAACACAAAAACTTAGGGTTACTTTTCTTACAGTGAACACGTGATTCTTAATTGATTTAAGGTTGCGAGTAGACAAACAGATTCGTTAAAAAGCAAAAACAAAGTAGAAGACTACTAACTGGATTCTCTGTCATCTCTCACCCAACAGAGAACAGGTCTTCATTAGAGATCACCAATTCGTCAGACCATAATAGCAAAAACCCATCATTGCTGCTCTCAGTTCAGACTGATTTACTGAAGGTGTACAAGCCAGACATAAAAACAAGTACATAATATCAGTGGAAAAAGAAAAAAATAACTAGAGAGTTGTGTTGTCACCCAGGATTCACTTCAAAAGCCAAGAAAACATGTGCAGGCCAATAGATTTAGTTTGTCTTCATCGGGTTAATCCTCTCAGCCACCTCAGTGGATGACCTTCAAAACTGATCAAATACAACTTTCAAAAGGTTACATGAGTCTCTAATGTGAATAAAATGAAAATGTGACAAAGACTTAATTCAGCTTATCAACTGATGATGGAAGGGGTCTGGCTGCTTGCCATTCAAAAGCAAATAAAGAGGTATGGTTGGTGGAAAGGAAAGTGTGCTTCATTTTGGATGCTGGCAGCTGGTGGGTGGGGTGGGGAACACCTGTCCAAAGGCCATCTCCCCCTCCTACAACCAGTGGGCAACTGGGCAAGAGCTTTTATAGACAGACGGAGGGAGCTATAGACATCAACAGTACAGTCCCCTCTGACAGTCATCTTGACATTGGTCCTGAGTGGTCCGACAAGCATGATATCGATTGTTTTAAGCACAGTTACTCTTCAGTACCAAGGCCGGTTTGTTCCCAATTTCTTGAGGCAAATTCTCGGAATTGTGGCAGCTTATGTCATGGCTATCATCTGGTCATCCTGTAGTTAACGTCTTCCACTTTGTGGGAGTTCCAGTATCTAAGAGAGCCCACAGGATATGGCTCAGAATATTATTTATAGCCCTTGATAAGGAACTAAAGGTCCTTGACTATGCTTAGTGACTAAACTACTATTATTTGGTTTCTTGGTATTGGTGTTTACCAATTTACTTGGAATTGGTATTATTGGTATTCTTGGACTGTTTTCCTTTGTGTCTGAATTTTCTCACTTCTCTGATTAAACTTATTCTTTGGCTAAAGTTTTTTCACAGACAAAAGGCAGGCAGAGGACATGAGGGACAAGGACCATAGGGTCTTGCTCTGTTTCAGTGAGGAAACAAGATATGAAAACTGACTCCAAGAGCATTTGAGAAGCCGGGCATTTGTAGCAACGCTAGGATAAGATTGCTGGGTTATGTACAAGTCTGACAGTTACTCAACAGGGGCAGGAATTGTCATTTGGGGGATCTTTTCCCAAATGACAGAAGAAATTGCTTCTCTATCAGACAGAAATATCCAAATTAACATGTAACTTCACTAAGTCTGGGACCTTGAATAAACAGTATATGGTGAACCAAATTGCATTTCTCTAGGTAACCCTCAGGTGGCCTTCCTCTCCTATGGCCCTGAGGAAGGCCATGTGGCCATGACCCTTCTTAGTACTTCAGTGAAAGCCAGCCTGGGTTAAACTCATCACCCTTGTAACGGCTCTTCTGTCATCAGCTGAGAGGTAAACTAGTGTAAGCATGCTAGTTGGTGACAACACCTCTCTCATATCCTCCTCCTGACTGGATCACGTAATTCACTCCACGGTGAAAGAAGCTGTGAACCAGAGAACTCAGTGAAAAAGGTTAGTCATTTTAATATTCTTAAACTTTTCAAAAAATATTGCCGACAGCTTGAAAAATGGTTGTTTTTATGGAAGATGTAATGGGGGTGTTAACCACTAAACTATAAAGATTTTTAAAGTTTGTAGCTTAGAATTTTCTCCTAAAATGCCAATTAGTGACTGATACAAAAAAACCCTATAATTTCATTATCATTTCATGTCTCTTTATCCATACCAAAAGTTAAAACCTATAATATATTTTGGTAGAACAAACTGATTGCATATGAATATGCTACCTGTATTTACATATTTCATGCAATATCACTATTTATATTTCCAGTAGGTGGCATTGAATGCATTTCTTTCCATTAGGTGATTTTCTGTGTGATAAATAAAGTTTCCAAATCTGATAGTTGCAAAGAGAATAAAAAGAATGAAAGGTAGGTCAAACTCTGGCTATTATAAAATCCTTAAGTGTCCTTTCTCTTTAATAGTCAAATGTTCTCTGTGACAGTGCTTCTCAGGTTTATATACCTAATAAGAGCTTCAAAAGTTTACCACCTTACTCCTTTGTAGTGGATACTACTGATAAAACCCAGGATGGCAGGAGTAACTGTTCACATTTTTTGTTGCCTAGAAATTTTTACAATATGTTTAGGTTGGTTTTAAAATAGCAATAAAGATCTGGAATGGGATTGTAACATGATTGAACTTTTTTAGGTATGCCTTTAGACAGGAGATGCAATCAGTTAAGAGAAGGAGTACAAACCACAGATATTCATGTAAATGTTTTCTGATGAAAGTAAACTTCAGAGGTTTATGGTCTGTTGTGTAGATTTTCCTGTTCAGACAGTGAAGCCTTTTCTGAGCTGTATAATAGGAGCTGGTACACACAATCATGATCGACCTGCATTACCATCATGTCAGTGATGGGAAGAATAAAACTGTGAGTGGTGAGATTATGCTCTGGGGTTGAAACTATGATTGGATACGTAATTAATCCACTGAGACTAGACCATTCCAGACTCACTGCCTGCTGAGTTTTCCTCTCTGTGGAACAGAGTACAGACCACTATATGATACGTTTGCCCTGTGTTTTATTGTCTATTCATAAACTCGGTGAGATTGTTCTCCACTCAGATTTGTTCATGTTACTTTATGAACCTGGGAAGTGCCTTAAACTTGTAGATATTTCTGTTATTTTCCTTCTTCACATTCCCTGAGAATAGTCAGATGTATTACATATCCCAGAATCAATTTATGAAAAGTATCTTAAATAGCTTCTTGGTGCTCAGTGATTTTACGTTCACCGTCTCTCCTCCAAAAGGTTAAGTGTTTGAAACAAGAAATTTCCCCCTAACAGCTATTCGATCCCCCTCAACACACATGTATTGAGCCCATGCTCTGTGCTGACTTGGACTGGGCCTGGAGGATGCAGGGGAGACAAGCGTAGCCCCAGGGCCCTGCCCTGCCCTGCAGATCTTACACAGTGAATCTGCATGCCAGGCAAGCATGGCTTTGCTGAAACTCATCTCCCCTCATTCCATACAAGTTCAAAATGTCATGTACTCAGGTGAATGGATAAAGAAGATGTGGTACATATAGACAATGGGACACTACTCAGATAGAAAAAAATAATGAAATAATGCTATTTGCAGCAACATGGATGCGACTAGAGATTATCACAGAGAAGTAATTCAAAAAGAGAACAAAATACCATATTATATCACTTATATGTGGAATCTGAAATATGACCCAAATGAACCTATCTATGAAACAGACTCAGGAACATAGAGAACAGACATGTGCTTGCCAAGGAGGAGGGAGTTGGGAGAGGGAAGAATTGGGAGGTTGGGGTTAGCAGATGCAAACTATTATAAACAGGATGGATAAACAACAGGTCCTACTGTATAGCACAAAAAATTATATTCAATATCCTATGATAGGGGCTTCCCAGGTGGTGCTAGTGGCAAAAAGCCTGCCTGCCAATGCAGGAGGATATAAGAGACGCTCGGAGAAGAATATAAAAAGGAATGTATATACGTATAACTGAATCACTTTGATGTACAGGAAATTAACACAACATTGTAAATCAACTATGCCTCAATGAAAAAATGTCATGTACTAACTGAGGTATGTTCAAGGCTTGTTGTTGCTTTTGAGTCTCTACGTCATGTCCAACTCTTTGCGACCTCACACACTGCAGCATGCCAGGCTTCCCTGTCCTTCACTATCTCCTGGAGTTTGCTCAGACTCATATCCACTGAGTTGGTGATGCTATCCAACCATCTCGTCCTCTCATCCCACCAGGGAAGCCCCTCGAGTCTTGAATATGTCTATCACTGAGCTTCCCATCTGCCACTTGTTCCACTGTGTCAAAGCATCAGTGCTCCTGCTGACACAACAGAAACGCCTACATCCTGAGAGGAAGCAGAGGGCCCAGAAACTTAGAGTGATGGCAGAAAGTTCCGTCCCAAGGGCAGCTTGCCCACTCCAAATCCCAGTCTGATTTTTCAGTCTAGGATGCCTTATGGGGACATATAGCTTTCCAGGTGATTCTAATGTATAGTCAATGCTGAGAACCACTGCTCTAAGGAAGATTAGCTCCCGGCTGGTGGAACCAGTGTATTTCAAACCACATCCTAACATTTGCCTCTCACATTGCCATCTTTGTCTATAAAGAACCTAGCTTATCCTTTCTGGCCTGTTGGTACCTGCTCTGATTTTTGGTAAAGATTAACATGTTCCCTTTTAAACCTATGTGACAAAATAAAGAATTTTGAAATCCTAATCTTACCTTTTGTGAATAATTCACTTTGTCATTCAGCAAGCTATTAGTTATGACTCAACATCATTTGTTAACCTGCATTTCTGAAAGACAGAGCTCACATCTGATGCCTCATAATCGTTTACTTATCTTGCTTACCTTTTGGATAAAAAGGAATCCTGAACACCCAGGACAGAAGTTGGCACCCAGAAACATCAAAGAGCTTATCTTGTTATTTATGTGTTTTAGGATTTCCCTGGAGACACAGGCATTGACTGAAGCCCTGGCCTCCTGAGCCCCTGCCAACTCACAGGGTTCATCTACAGGGCCAGGTAACCCCTCCTCCCTGATGCATGCCTGTGTGAAAACTCTCTCCTCTTACTTGCTGTTACTGTGTTTGCCTTTCTTCCAGGGAGGCTGTCGATAAGAAGTAAGTCAATTGCATGCACGTCTGTCTCAGTGAGTCCCTTTAGAGGCCCCCTCATTTGTGTCAGGAACAGGGTGTTGGTACTTTTTTTTAAGATTTTTTTGATGCAGACCATTTTTAAGGTCTTTATTGAATTTGTTACAATACTGCTTCTGTTTTATGTTTTGGTTTTTTGTCCACAAGATGCGGGATTAGCTCCCTGACCCGGGATTGAACCCGCACCCCCTGCATTGGTAGGTGGAGTCTTAACCACTGGACCACCGGGGAAGTCCCCAGAGTATCAGTATTTAAAGAAGAGCCCATCTACCCAACCGAGCCAGAATTTGACTTGACTACCCTCTTTAAAAAATAAACCACTCTGTGCTGTTGCATAGTTCTTCTTTTAGAGATAATGCTGCCCTGCCAACGTTGATGATATTATAGGGCCCTCTCCAAGAGAGCACGGTGTCCTTGGTCAGCTTTCACATATCCTCCTACTTGGGGACAAATCAAATAGATCAACCACTATTGTCTTACAGCTCAGCACAAATGTCAAGCTTTGTGCTGACTGCTGGGGTCACGGTTACATTGTCTCGTGGCTCTCAATGTTATACAGGTTAACCAACCACAAACCACTGTGATATAGTAGATTCACAGAGAAGACACGACTCTGAGCACTCAGCACAGTGAGAATATACTCTATAGCACAGAGAATATTTATCCTCACAATGAGAATATACTGCATTAGGTCACATGCTTATTTCTGAACTGGTCAGGGAGGCTGAGATTACCCTAGTACCCACCAGTCATACCCATTCAACTGAGAGTCAGCATCTTGTGTAGCACCCGGGCTGAATGGGGAGAAGCACTGGCATTCCACACAGGAGAAAGAAGAACAAATACAATCTATACGAAATTCATCTTGTGTAGCACCCGGGCTGAATGGGGAGAAGCACTGGCATTCCACACAGGAGAAAGAAGAACAAATACAATCTATACGAAATTCACTTTGGCGAGGCCTGACCAGTAGATAAGCAAAAGAATAATACAGAACTAAAAAGCTAACAGAGAAGATAAAGTGGAATGATAATTAAAAAAATACACTTGACTGATTCAAAAAGGGCAGGAAATGAAAATATGGGAACAAAGAATAGGTGGGACAAATAGAAAACAAACGGCAAAATGGTAGACTTAAATCCAATCTTAAATGTACAATTCTAAACATTCTGGTTGAGAGACTGGACTAGAGAAACCAACAAGAATTACTTATGACTCTTTTAAAGAAACACACTTTGATTAGTATCAGCATATGGAAACTCAGGGACCTAGGATGGTCAAAACTTGAAGAACAACATAGAAGAATTAAATCACCCAATCTCAAGACTTTCAAAGCTACTGTGATTAAGACAGGTGTTGACAAAGCAAATAAACCCCTGGAACAGAATAGAGAATCTACAAACAGATGCATACATATGTGTCAATTAATTTACACAAAGACACCACTGAGACTCAGTGGAGCAAATATTTTTTTTTCAATAACCAGCTCTGGGTCACTAAATATCACTGTGAGAAAAAATTAAATTTCAGCTCTCACATCTTACTAAAAAGTTATCTAGAGATGGATTATAGATCTAGACCTAAATACAAATCTTTGGAGGAAAATGTAGGAGAATACCTTCATGATCTTTGAGTAGGTGAAGACTGTTCATCATCCCTCCATGGTTTCTAGCTTTTTAATCTCATCCTAATGATTTAAAATGGTACTCGTTCCCATTTTAATTTACAATTCTTTAATTGCAACCAAGATCGGACAACTTTTCACAAGCTAAGCCATTGATATTTAAGTGTTCATTTGTCTCACTTTTCTGTTAGGTTATTGTCCTTTTTCTTATGTAAAAAGTTCTTTATATACTAAGGAAACGTATATACCAAGGAATATTTATGTTTTAAAAAAAATTATTTTGGGCTGTGCTGGCTCTTCTTTGCTTTGTGCGGGCTTTGTGCAGAGTGGAGTCTGCTCTTCATTGTGGGGCCCAGGCTTCTCGTTGTGGTGGCTTCTCTTGCTGTGACTCACAGGCTCGTGGGCCCTTGGGCTCAGAAACTGGGACTCACAGGCTCATGGGCCCGTGGGCTCAGGAGCTGTGGGCACGGACTTAGTTGGTCCACAGCAT
The DNA here is from genome assembly GCA_024291935.2 of Okapia johnstoni. Lineage (NCBI taxonomy): Eukaryota > Metazoa > Chordata > Mammalia > Artiodactyla > Giraffidae > Okapia > Okapia johnstoni. The sequence continues at coordinate 51,932,208 of CM044313.1, forward strand.
GTGGGATCTCTCTGGACCAGGAGTTGAAATTGTGTCCCCTGCACTGGCAGGCAGATTCTTATCCACTGGCCACCAGGAAAGCCTCTACTTTTTAATTTTTAAGAACTTTAGTTTTTAGGGCAGTTTTAGGCTGACAGCAAAACTAAGCGAAGATACAGAGATTTCCCATATATCATTGTTCCCTCACGTGCACCCTTATCAACATCCCCACCAGAGTGGAACCCTTGTTACAAATGAGGATTAAAATATGAGGCATATTTTAATCCCTCAAAGTCCGTGGTTTGCATTAGGGTGCACCTTTGGTGTTACACATTCTATGGGTTTGGACAAGTGTGTAATGGCGTGTGTCCATGTTATTCAAACAAATGATATTTGTTAAAAAACAAATTGTCTTAGAACTTTTTCTTTCTTTCCTCTCCTTTTGTACGTAAAGGTAAGTAAATAGATAATTGGTTGATTCATCTTAAAACAAATTTATTCTGACAATCAGTTTGTCATTATCTTTGGCTTTATGCTAACTTTTCCAGACCACGCATATTTTATTTCCTGTGTAAATTCACCCATTCCCTGGTGGTCCTAAAGTCATTCAGTCACTCAGTCATGTCCAACTCTTTATGACTCCATGGACTGCAGCATGCCAGGCTTCCTTGTTCATCACCAACTCCTGGAGCTTGCTCAAACTCATGTCCATTGAGTCAGTGATGCCATCCAACCATCTCATCCTCTGTCATCCCCTTCTCCTCCTGCCTTCAATCTTTCCAAGCATCAGGGTCTTTTCCAAGGAATCAGTTCTTTGCATCAGGTGGCGAAAGTATTGGAGTTTCAGCATCAGTCCTTCTAATGAATATTCAGGACTGATTTCCTTTAGAATTGACTGGTTGGATCTCCTTGCAGTCCAATGGACTCTCAAGAGTCTTCTCCAACACCACAGTTCAAAAGCACCAATTCTTCGGCACTCAGCTTTCTTTATGGTCCAACTCTCACATCCATACATGACTACTGGAAAAACCATAGCTTTGACTAGACAGACCTTTGTCAGCGAAGTAACGTCTTTGGTTTTTAATACGCTGTCTAGGTTGGTTATAGCTTTTCTTCCAAGAAGCAGGCATCTTCTAATTTCATGGCTGCAGTCACCATCTGCAGTGATTTGGGGGCCAAAAAAAAGTATAGTCTCTCACCATTTCCATTGTTTGCCCATCTATTTGCCATGAGGTGATGGGACCAGATGCCATGATCTTCGTTTTTTGAATGTTGAGTTTTAAGTCAGCTTTTTCACTCTCCTCTTTCACTTTCATTAAGAGACTCTTCAGTTCCTCTTCACTTTCTGTCATAAGGGTGGTATCATCTGCATGTCTTAGATTATTGATATTTCTCCCTGTAATCTTGATTCCAGCTTGTGCTTCATCCAGCCTGGTATTTCACATGATGTACTCTGCATATAAGTTAAATAAGCAGGGTGACAATATACAGCCTTGACATACTCCTTTCCCAATTTGGAACCAGTCTGTTGTTCCATGTCTGGTTCTAACTGTTGCTTCTTGATCTGCATATAGATTTCTCAGGAGGCAGGTAAAGTGGCCTGGTATTCCCATCTCTCAAAGAACTTTCCAGTTTGTTGTGATCTACACAGTCACTCACTCACTCACACAGTCAAAGGCTTTGGTGTAATCAATAAAGCAGAAGCAGGTGTGCTCCTAAAACAATGGCTCAAATCACTTCCCTTTAAAGACGCCAGAAAGCCCAGCTACTCCTTTACCCAGCCTCCCTTGCAGCTAAAATGCAAGTATGTGATGAAGGTTTAACCAATCAGATGCTCCCACTCCAGATTTTTTAATTGGTGTCTATTGACACAAAGCACTAAGAACAGTGGAGTCCATAGCAGTGGCAGCAGTGAGCACAGCAATGTCCAGTTTCTGGGAGAAGCAGATACTGTACAAAGTGTCACAGCCATATCCTCACTGGCAAGATATCACTATGGGCCTGCAGATGCCTGGTCTCCCTTATTCCAGCCTTCCACCAGCCTGCCTTTCAAGCTTCCTGGTATTTCTGTGAAATGATGGCTTTTCAGTCCATTCCTTTTCTGTTTAACCACAGTTGATTTTTGATGCTAAACTTTTTAACAGGTCTAAGGAAACAAGGAGAAAATCCCTCTCCCAGACTCTGTGTCCCACTTTGCCATCTGAACGCTAAAAACTTTTCACAAAAACAGCTCCTTATATACCAACAACACACAAACAGCTTATACAGCTCAATTTAAAAAACAAAACAAAACAAAACACCTCAATCTAGACAACAGGTAGAAGACCTAAATAGACATTTCTCCAAAGAAGACATACACCAGCCAATAGGCACATGAAAAGGCACAATTGCTAATTATTAGAAAGTGAAAAGTGAAAGTCACTCAGTTGTGTCGACTCTTTGCCGCCCCCATGGACAAATTCTTCATGCCAGAATACTGGAGTGGGTAGCCTTTCCCTTCTCCAGGAGATCTTCCCAACCCAGGGATTGTACCCAGGTCTCCCACACTGCAGGTGGATTCTTTACCAGCTGAGCCACCAGGGAAGCCCAAGAATACTGGAGTAGGTAACCTATCCCTTCTCCAGTGGATCTTCCTGACCCAGGATTCGAACCAGGATCTCCTGCATTGCAGGCAGATTCTTTACCAGCTGAGCTAGCAGGGAAGCCCAATTATTAGAAAAATGCAAATCAAAACCATGATTACCCTAACCTCATAACACTCAGAAGAGCCATCATTAAAAAGTTTACAGATAACCAATGCTGGAGAGGGTTGGAGAGAAGAGAACCCTCTTATACTGTTGATGGGAATGTAAATTGGTGCAGCCTCCTATGGAGAACAGTATGGAGGGGCCTTAAAAAACTAAAAAGTAGAGCTACCATATGATACAGCAATCCAACTCCTGGGCATATTATCCAGATAAGATGAGAACTCTAACTCAAAAAAGATACATGCAGCCCATGTTCATAGCAGCACTATCTATAGTGACTATGACATGGAAGCAACCTACATGTCCATCAACAGATGAATGGATAAAGAAGATGTGATTGATGTATATACAATATACTATTACTCAGTCATTAAAAAGAATGGAATAATGCCATTTGAGGCAACATGGATGGGCCTAGAGATTATCATATTAAGTGAAGTAAGTCAAAAAGAGACAAATATCATATGATATCTATATGCAGAATCTAAAAAGTAATGCAAATTAAGCTATATACAAAACTAAAATAGACTCACAGACATAGAAAACAAATGTATGGTTACCAGAGAGGGTAGCGGGGTAGGGATAAATTAGAAGTTTGGGATTAACAGATATACACTACTATATATAAAATAAGCAACAAGGACCTACTATATAATACAGGGAACTATATTCAACATCCTGTAATAACTTACAATGGAAAGAATCTGAAGAAGAATATAGATAGATGTATAACTGAATCACTCTGCTGTATAACTGAAACTGAAACAACATTGTAAATCAACTATACTTCAATTTAAAAGAACTCAAACCCAGCTCCTTTAGTCCTGGTTGCATTTGCTCACCCTCCCCCACCGCTCCCCTCTCTCTAAGTCTCGGGCATGATTTCAGATTTCAGAGGACCAGCCCAGGAGCCAGGATCAGGCACATTCTGCTTGCTCTCTCTCCATCCCTCGCTGTCTGAACCTCCTCCACTGACCTTCCCAGAGAAGAGCCTCCACCCTGAACAACATGGCTCCTATAATGCATCCATCTGCCCAGACAAGTCTAACTGCCTGGAGAGGACACAATTTGTGCTTGGCTTAGAATTCCTACATATTGAGAAACAGGATATTTCCCCAAAAGATCCTTCTAGATTATCTTTAGTAGGACTAAATGATTCTTGTTGAAACTGACACCTGCTTCCTAAAAGCTTGGACCCTGCCAATTTCCTCCTTTCCTCCCCTCTCCCTCTCTTTCACCGGCATTCACACAGCAGCCTTTGATGAGGCAACATGGCAGAGCCTCAGCTCAGCCGTCCCTCAGAGAACTCTCGCTTCACTCCAGTATGTTCTGTAACCCCAAGTAAATTACTGTGCATCAGAATAGTCAAGCCTGTTCATTCTCTTACAGGTGACAGAAGTCTCTCCTTTCTCCACTGCAAAGGAAATGCCTTCAGATCTGAGTTGTGAAAAAGGTGGTATTTCTAATTTTTTGAAAAATAAATAAAATGGCTCTGCAAAACAAGAACATTTGGGTCACATCCCGGAGCCACCCTATGATACCTTCTCTGTGTTTCAGCCAATAGCTTCAAGGCACCTAAAGTATCAGTAGGGATTTTCCAAACTCTGGCTCCTGGACAACTTTACCTGGAGGGCAGTTGCAGGTACATCCTGAGTAACCAAACTGGTGGATGTTAAATCTGCTGCCTGGGTCATACTTAGTTCTTTGGGGTTCCCAGGGACTGAAGATTCTGCACAAGAATGGCTCAGGTACATCCACTGCCAGTCACTTCCAATAATCAAAACTTCCCATAAATGTCAATATGCTTATATTGATGTATGAACATGACACACACACACATATATACACACATATATAATAGTTTCATTATAAAGACATTTTAATAAAGTTAACTATATGCATAAGCACAGAGTTCAATTAAGTTTTTGCCCTAAAATTGGTAAATAGGCTAACCTATTTACCAAGTAATACAAACCAGCCATGATTTTCATTGCTGCTGAAAACGACTTTCCATGATCATGACCTAAGGAGATTTTTTTGCAGCCCACAGGTCCCAGAGGTCAGATTTTCTACATCACCCGGTGCCAGGGTCACACACACTTATAATCCTTCTGTCAGACAAATAGTCAGGACCTGGGGAGGGTGATTCCAATTTGGGGCCATCAAGAGGAGACGGAGAGAGGAATCCCCAAGTGAGGAAGCCCCAGAAGCGTTCACCTGCTTTGAGGGGTTCTGAGTCTGCTCCCCACTGGGTCCCTGAGTCACAAGCTTCCCACAGCCTCAAGGGCTCATTTTGGAGACCATGAGGGCCCTGAAGTTTGGCTGCCTGAAGAAAGGGGTTTATGCTCAGGGAGCCCCCACGTGCCTGCCACCTGAGCGTACATCCGGGAGAAAGTGGAGGCTCCTCTCGGGTGGGCTTCCCAGCGGCCTGTGCTCTGCCCTCTGAGCAGGACTGGAATGCCACTGCCAGTGGGTAAGTGGCCACTCCATAAGATAACCGTTTGCCATCATTTTTGTTTTTTGCCAGTCGTTTTTTACTGGATGTTAATTCTCCGTTAGGATATGAAAGGATTCAGGGGTGCCGGGCAAAGGTGATGGTCAGGAATGCAGAGGGCGCCCTCTTCAGGGGTACTTGCGCAGCCGCTCGTGTTTGAGCTCCTTGTAAGAACGGCAGTAGCTGAAAACCATGTAGGCCGCCAGCATCATAGAGAGCCCCGCGGTGCTCCCTCTCTTCACGTTCACGTACTTGTTGTAACACCGATAGCAACCTCTTTGAAATGCTCCAGCGATGCCTGAAGGGGTGAAATGCCGCATCAGTATCCAGCTTGGCAGCTCCCCTAGTTTGACTTCCAGGAGCTTCTTGTCCTTCAGTGGTACGACTGACGCCATCTTGGAGTCATCTGTCATCATTTTTAAACCTGAAAGTTGGCCAAACTCTTTACCACACACAGACTTAGATCCAACCCTTGGATTTTGTTCCAAATTATTTTAAAAGTCAAAAAAATTTAAATTGAGAAGTTTTGTTTCTACCACCTCAGGCACTTGCCAAAACACTCTCCAAGAATTCTTTCAGTCATTTTCATTACACATTTGCAGAAAGCTTTTAATAGACACCGAAATGCATCTGCACATGGCCTCACTGGCTTCACGTAGGAGTCCCTCAGAGCTGGGAGGACGGGCGAGCGTATCCATCAGTCAAGGAAACCGACACCCAGAGAAGCGCAGGACTCAGACAGCTAGTAAACAGTAAAGCAGCCAGACCTCCTGTAGGAGCCAGCATGCGTGTATGTTCACAGTAGAAATACACTGAGGACTGTCCCTTGGTCACCGAGGGACAAAAAGCACCCAATACCTATCTTATGAGGTCTGCCGTTAACTTTTTTATTTGAAAGAGTAGAAGTTGACTGTGAATAACTTTCTATCTATATTTTCTGAAAGGAAAGAGAGAGAGAAAAAAAAAAAGGAAGATGATCAGGACTGAATTATATACTGATGTAAGAGCCTTTTCTCTCAACAGGTAAAACGCACCCACTCCAGTGTTCTTGCCTGGAGAATCCCAGGGACGAGGGAGCCTGGTGGGCTGCCGTCTATGGGGTCGCCCAGAGTCGGACACGACTGAAGCGACTTAGCAGCAGCAGCAGGCAACAAGCACAGCTTCTGTGAGGCTGTACTGGCAGCTGTCACCTCCTTTGTGCAATAGTGACATTTCATCAACATTGTGCATCTACTGGGATTTAATAAATCAAGCCATATTTTTAAAAACCAGAGTCATTATTTAAGGATCTAATATGAAAATTTTATGTAAAAAATTAATTAGTCATTAATATGTTTTATGCAAATATACCCTGTTTCAACAATTCTAAAGTACACTGTTTTCTCTCTCATTTTTACCTCTAAAATTAGCATCCATCTGGGGAAACGGGATGCAGTCAATATGTCATACAACTGTCCGCCAGGTGGCAGTCATGATGTAAAGAAAGAAAGTGAAGTCACTCAGTCGTGTCCGACTCTTTGCGACCCCATGGACTGCAGCCCACCAGGCTCCCCCGTCCATGGGATTTTCCAGGCAAGAGTACTGGATTGGGTTGCCATTTCCTTCTCCATGATATCATGATGTAGTTATAAGAAATTTTCCATTGACTGCATTCCAGCAGGATGGAGAAACCATCAATCTCAAAAGCACCTTAGGTTAGATTTGATGAAATGGGTAATGGCTTCTTTGAAGCAAGATACAACTACCAGTGTTCATTTAAAATAATACACTGGTTTGGTCGCTAAATTGTGTCCGACTGTTCTTTGACTCCATGGACTGTAGCCCGCCAGGCTCCTCTGTCCATGGGCTTTTCCAGGCAAGAATACTAGAGTGGGTTGTCATTTCCTTCTCCAGGGGATCTTCCCAAACCAGGGATCAAACCCGCATCTCCTACATTGGCAGGTGGATTCTTTACCACTGAGCCACCAGAGAAGCCCTAAATAATGCTAAGAACTAGGTCATATTCTCACACTAGCTTTAGAATTCACCAATAAAGTGAACCTGTGAAAGCCTAGGCACTCTGCCTTCCACCCCAGTAAAGGCAGAACCCTGGGTTTCACTGCCCCACACCCAAGCCCACTGTGTGACCCCAGGTGCGCTCTGTACCCTCCAGGACTTTTGAATAATAAAACTAGTATTTTCAAAGTTCCCTAATGCAATCAGTTGTTGCTGAGGTACAATTTGCAACTATAATAGGGCAGGTCCATTCCACAACCAACAACATTGGTTGGGGAAATGACTATGGGGATCTCGCAAGAAGTAGGAGCTGCCAGGGTGAGCACCCCCAGACATTTTTCACTGAGAATATCACTATTCATAGGCTGAGACTAGACACAAAACAACTGTGTTCTCCTAAATAGCTCACACCATTATTTCGTGACCTTTTATAGTTGGCAGCTTACACAGAACATTTCAAGTACACATTTTATACTAGGAAGATAATTATTTCCTTCTTCTCCACTCCAGCCTCCTATGAATCTGTCCTCACTATACATTTCATAAGCACACCAATCAGTATGATTAAAATGTCCCTAAAAAGGCAGCCAGTCTTCAAAGAAGCCAATAAGACATGACCCATTTCATCAAAAGAAAGAAAGAAAAAATTTGGTTCAAAATCAGCTGAAATGTCAACATAGTTTGAAAGAAACCAGTCAGTAATACAGATATAAAGATCCTATGCTTGTGATTAGCTTGATTAACAAAATAACAAAATAATAAAGCCAATTAGAAAAATATTAATAAAACATTCTGGTGATGAAAGCTTATCTCTGATGAGTTGGAAAAGCAAAGAAAAATAATCCAAAGCTATTCCCTAGTCTAGAAAGATTTTGTTTATCCTTCTTTGTTAGAGTTGGAGCCAACCATTCTGATGGTTTGGATTAGCTGTTAATATTTCCAGCCATTTGAGGATTCCCATCAACAGCGCATTTCTGGGAACAGACTACATCACCACGGATGGCAGGCTGTGGGACGACGCCGCTCCACACCTAAGTCACAAGTCTTCCTCCCCTTTCACCACCTTCATCAGCGGCCTTTAGTGGAAACTGGGCACAGGCAAGTCAGTGACCCTGGGATATCAACACAGCCAGGTCTGCGTGGTGGCCATCGGACCTCCTCCATCCCCGGGGTTTCCGTGAGCGAGGCTGCCCACCAAGGATCCAGGCTTGCAGCCGGTTAACTCTCCCTGTTATGCATCTTAATCACTTGTTTTTTTTTTAACATTATGGAAGGTGAGGCAGTGAAACAGTGGCAGAGGGAGAGGGGCAGTTAGGGTGGATAAGAGGCTCATACAATTCTCGAGATTTCAGAGAAATGAGTCCTTTTACCAGGAAACCTAGTTTAGAATGGAATTCATGTGTTCATTCATTCCTTCACTTTACAAATCCATTGTCTCTTCAAATGACTATATGAGATTCATACCATAGTGGAAATAATTGGAGTTTTAGAATCATTCTGACCTGGATTCAGCTCCTGATATGAACAACATTTTTTCTGAGCCTGTTCCATCACCTTTAGAATAATCACATTATCTTTGAGGGTTTTTCTAAAGATTTCCAACAATGTGTGTAACATTACTGGCACATAGTAAGCAATCAATCAGAGCTATAGCTAGTACTATTTTATTATTATCAACGCTACTTCTGCTCAGCAGTACAAGCCCCCAGTTCAATCCTTCATATTCACCTGAGGATGAGTCTTCCTCTCAGCCAGCTGCTTCAGCCTGACCGAAATTCAGATTCCCACTGGGTTTTGTTAACTTAGCTCAGCCTGGCCATTCTCAGCCTCTGACAGACTTCTTTCCTGACAAACCTCACTCAGCTCCTCCTGTAACTGAGCACAAGCTCACTGCCTGAGGCATGTAGAACCCACGGCACTGGCTTTCGAGAAAAGGTTTTATTTCAAGGTCAGCTGACAAGGAGGCAAGAAACCCAGCTCAAATCTGTGTCTCTGAGCCAGGGTTCAGGCAAAATGTAAGGGTTAGGGGAATTTCAAACTTGGGAAGCTGATTGGTTAGTCTGATATCAGTCCTTATATGCTACCGGTGCTTCTGGAAGCCAGATTTTCTCTATTAGAGAACTCAGTGGCACCCCACTCCAGTAGTCTTGCCTGGAAAATCCCATGGATGGAGGAGCCGGATGGGCTGCAGTCCATGGGGTCGTGAAGAGTTGGACACGACTGAACAACTTCACTTTCACTTTTCACTTTCATGCATTGGAGAAGGAAATGGCAACCCACTCCAGTATTATTGCCTGGAGAATCCCATGGACAGAGCAGCCTGGTGAGCTGCAGTTCATGGGTCACAAAGAGTCGGACACGACTGAGCACACACACGCACACACACACAGTTCTAACAAGTGTCACCCTTCATCTCTGCGTGTCTGTTTCTGACTAGATGGTGTCACTGCCCATTAAGACAGAAAATGGCACTCAGCCTCCTGTAGGGTCAGGATGACTCCCTGGGAGAAACTCAGCTGGTTCCTCTGAAGCAGGACCACCTCTCATCCACGGGCCATACTGGACATTCATCTTCTGAAACAGAACCACAGAGCTGGCTGCGCTCAGATCCATGGAAGAAGTGAGATGGCTCCACTCCAGGCCCAGACCTCCCCAACATGTTGAACCCCAAACAACCACACTGCTGCCCCCCACAACCACCTCTGTCTCTCCTTGAAGGCCTGCCCTTGTCCTCTGATGGTTAGTTCCTCGGATTGAAACTCACCCATCCTGTTTCCCCAGTCCCTTGGAGCCTTGCTGAGTGACTCACTGAAGTACTTCTAGGAGGGAACTGCTGATGCTGATTCCAGGTTCTTCCTCTCAGAACCACGCTCGAAGTGCATCTGGGGCTTTTTGATGACTCAGAACCGACGAGCCAGCAGAGGCCCCAGTGCTCATCAAGCCCTGTGTTTTCCTGATGATAGCAATGAGCTGAGGCCCTTGTTAAAGGCAGGTTAATAGGCATCTCCCCCTAGATATTCCAAACCTGGGTTGGGGCCCAGGAAGGTAGGTTTTTAAGAAACACTCCAAGGGATTCTTATCTTCAGGGAATCTTGGGAGACCCTGAAATTCTATCAAAACCCTGAATATTTTTACAGAAGAGGAAGCTGAGGCCTGCACAGGGGCAATGGCTCGTCCTTGGCAAATCCAAGTCCAGGGTCAGGTTGCTGATTCCTAGTGCAGTCACTATGCCCTGTAGTCTCAGCTCAGAGAAGCGGAGTCTCGGGCTGGGAGTTTGTGCAGCCCACTGGCCAGTGGGCGAGTAGTCCCCTGCACCCACAATAACCCCTCTCCTACCACCCCGTGGCCTGCCTGTGGTCAGTTTACCTCTCAGTTAAAACAGGAAATGAGCAGGCAGTGCAAATAATGACTGCTGCACCCCGTCCTCTTTCTGTGGATCTGTTCCCTGTGCTGAGGGTCAGGAGAGCCAGCTACAGTCTTGAGTGACCTTGAACTGGAGCCATTTTATCCATCTAGGCCCCAGTTTCTTCATGTCTAAAATGAGGTAATTGAACTAGATTAAGATCTCAAAATTTTTCCCAAGAAGAGTGCCCCTGTTGGGTCCAGGAGCTCAGTATAGAATTACAGTAAGATTTGGGGCTGATGTTAGGGAGAAGAAATAGGAAGAAATGGAATCTGTGGGCACTGCTCAGAGGTGAGCCATCCTGGAGTGCGAAGGGAATAAGAGAGCTTTCTTGGGTGTAAGTTCCTCAAATCAGGTGATGAATGGAACCCTTCACATTCTTGGGAAATTATTACAGACCCAAGCTATTATTTTAATTTTTAATATAATGTTATTTCTATATGTACAACCCTAAAAGTGTATAAACTCCATGTTTATAGGTTAATATATAAATTACAGAGCAAAATTGAAATCAAATATCATAAAGCTAATGAATTTCAAATTGATATTAATTTAATGTGATAGGTAAGTAGATGACATTGTCTTACAGAAACTAAATTGCCAATTTTCAGCTAATAAAAGAAAAATGTTAGCTCAGATCTGGCCATATATTTGGGCTTCCCAGGTGGCACTAGTGCTAAAAGAACCTGCCTACCAATGCAGGAGATGTAAGAGACATGGGTTCAATTCCTGGGTCGGAAGATCCCTGCAGAAGGAAATGGCAACCTACTCCAGTATTCTTGCCTGGAAAATCCCATGGACAGAGGAGTCTGGCAGGCTCCTGTCCACAGGGTCGCAAAGAGTCAGACACAGCTGAAGCGAATGAGTATGCACACACGGTCATATATTTAGTCTTTTCCTATAATGTAAGTTTGAAAATATAACTCCCAAGAACATCTGTTTGCACATAAAACAGCAGTTTTAATACATGCCAGCCTTTGTTTGTAATTCAGGAGCAGGAAAACTACCACTTAACCAACACTCTACAAGTGAGCAATGCAGACGTCACTTGATAACTCTGAAAAGTTTTCTCTTTGATTTGAAGATATTCATCTGCATTTAATGGACAACTAATCCAATTATTGCTCTACTCCAGAACAGAGCCATTCTTCAAGGCACACTGACTACCAAAATTATTGTTAATTGAATCGTTGAAAATTGATATTTTCAAAGATGGAGACCACAGTGCACATCTACTAGAAATGTAAACATGAACATTATGAGGAAAATTCCTTTTTAGTCTGACACGCCTGTGTTTTGTGTGTCCTGAGATGATTCAGTTCTCCCACATTTCCGTGTTCAGCCTGTGGCAAGAAATCTCAGTGACAGAGTATACCAAGAAGTCAATTGGATTTCACTTGATATAAACTCAAAGAGAAACAAATCAAAACAGAAACACAAGCATTCTGATGGTACATATCACTACCCAAGTGTAGTCATCCAGAGGAATCAGAATCTGTTTATAACAGCTGTGACAGATTATCATCACTATGAAAACAAAAATTTAAATTCCTCATAGAGAATCTACAGGTTTTTGAGAAATTGACCAACCCTGAGAAAGGAGAATTTAGCAGGAAAATCTAAACTCTGCTTTTAGGAGGCTGAGGTCCACGTCCGACTCTGTCACTAACTGGCTCTGGCAGGTTGGGCAAGTGTTCACATCTTTAGGCATCTGTTTCCTCATCTATGAAAGAGTCCTACAACCCCCTTACCTCCCAGGATCACTCTGATGGTGAATGAGACAGCTTACGTGAAGGTGCTTAAATTATCCACTTCCTGCTTACAAATGGAAAACAATCACCATGGCAGGGCCAAGTGGCTAGAGGTTGACTTCCAAACACTTTGAAATGTCCTGGCCAGTTATCCTTGAGGAGCCGGGAACAGATGTGAGTATCTCTTGGCCCTTCCAGTCCTTCCTGTCCAGGCCTCTCCTGAGGAAGTAAGGGTGATGGTAGTTGATTAAGCTTTCTGAACGCATCGGAAGAGGGCCCATTCCTTGCTCTCTGCTGCCCTCTCCAGTACGGAAGTTGGCATTGCATCAGATGGGTTCACAGCAAGTCAGGAAGTACTCTCTGGGCGCCTCAGTCAGCCCCAGCCATTATTCAGGACCTGCAGCTACAGCCTGGCTTCAATTCACTGAAGGCTTCAGACCCCCAAGGCTTGAGAAAGCTCCTTTGTTCATGTTGTAGTCTGCACACTTCCTTCTCCCACTTTCTTGGTTGTTAGGGCTTAGCTAAGATGACTTTAGGACCCAGAGACTCCATAAAGTTTCCTCATGTCTGCTGACCTGCAATGAAATGATTTCCAATTACACATTAGCCACTGAGGTAATAGAGACATGCTTTGTTCTAATTCCATTTTAATGTTTGAGGTCTATTTGAATACCTAATTCTATTTTAATGATTAGCATTTGTATTAGCCTTTTAAACACCCTTGAGGCTGTGGTGCTAAATAAACAAGGACTTCTTAAAAGTAGCTTTTTTGTTTGCCATTCACAGCCTCATTATTCTTTTGAATAGAAAAGTAATTTCTAAATGAACCACATGGGACTCACAAGAGGCTCCAGTGGGTTCAGGGAAGAAAATATTCGGACTTTTATTTTTATATAGTATATTTAATTTTAGTCTTCTAAAATTTCAGTCTTGGACAATATTTTACAACATGCATAATATACTAGCAGACCAGTACAGGCATAGAATTTACACATAAATTTGAGAATTTTTTTTAATTGAAGAATAGTTGATTTGCGATGTTGTGTTAATGTCTGCTGTAAAGTGATTTAGTTATGTATATATATTATATATATACACACATATTCTTTTTTTTATATATTCTTTTCCGTTACAGTTTATCACTGGATATTGAATATAGTTCCCTGTGCTATACAGTAGGACCTTGTTGTGTATATACATATATGTTTATATATCTTACAGGAATGCTAGTTTCATTTGATTTATTTGTTTTGTTCCTGAAGGGATATATTATACAATGATAAAAGATTAGAGACCTCTTTTCTAGAAGAGTATTCTCCTGTCTGGGTTTCAGAGTAACAAAGTGAAAGTGAAAGTTGCTCAGTCGTGTCCGACTCTTTGCACCCCCATGGACTGGACAGTCCATGAAATTCTCCAGGCCAGAATACTGAAGTGGGTAGCCTTTCCCTTCTGCAGGGGATCTTCCCAACCCAGGGATCAAACCCAGGTCTCCCGCATTGCAGGTGGATTCTTTACCAGCTGAGCCACAAGGGAAGCCAGAGTAATAAAGGGAGCTTTCAAAAAAAGTATATTATGCTCTAACCTCATCCCAGACAGTAAACCACCATCTTCAGGAGTGAAGTTTGTGATACATGAATTTTTTAAAAAGCACCCCCTGGTGATTCTGACACAAACCCCTCTGACTGTCAGCTCACTGAGGGCAGACGACATCAGTCTTGTTCATCATTTATCTGAGTAGCCTAACACACTGCCTGACACAGACGTTCTGTAAATATTTGCTGAAGGAATGAATGATGAGCAAACGAATCACCATCTAGAGAGGGCCACTGCTAGCACCCCGGACTTTGTTTTTATGTTTTGTGTTCCTCTTTGATTATTTTGCACAATTGAAAACCAACTATACAGAAAAGTGAGTAGCTTATTTGATCAGTTTTAGTAAACAGATGTTCAATATTAAAAATGACTGAAGTATTTCAGCCTATTTTTCGCCTTTGGCATCGCCTATTACAAATTACACTAGGTAAAAAAATCTTTTTACATAGAACTGTCTTCTATATACCTAATTATAGGCAGAGGATGGAGTCCCAGAGTGGGATTTTCAAAGAATGAGAACATTTTCAAGGCTGTAGCTGCTGTGGGAAGGACGAAGGAACACGGACCCCAGGAGCGGGAGACTGAGGTTTCAGGAACAAGAACTCTCTGGTGTTCGTGATCTCATAGAGGGAGGATCTTCTGCGGAGCTCTGGGGGGCAGCAAGAAACCATGGTGTGTCTCATTGTCTCTGAGCCCCTGCTTCCACCACTCCCTGGCTGTGACACTTAGATTCTTTAAGTCTAAGTTTCTCTACCAATAATGTGACTATTCACAGCCACATGACAGGACAGTTGACTCTGAAGCACTTCCAGGTGTTAGAAATAAAATAATGTTTACACTTGTCAGAGGGACAGAAAAAGCCTTGGAGTCTGGGAGTGGCTTCCATGAAAAGATGCCATTCTGTCTCTCTCAATACACTGTTGACCCACGGGGGGGTGACTGCAGACCCAGGCCCCCGAAGAAGGTGCAGAGATGCTAGGAACTCTGGCCGATGGGTCGCCTCAGAAATATCAAGGGTGTGTCTCACTGTTTGCACAAGGCAGCGCTGCTGAACTCTGAGAGAAGATCAAGAGCAGTCTGAGCACTGTTTTTCTCTTCATGGTGTGCCCGTAAAACCAGTCAGGCAGCTTGCCTCTCCTGCTCTCCCAGGCCTGCTCAGGCCAGAAGCCAGCAAGCAATGTCCTTTGGAATGCTTGAAACCAAGATCAAGGTTTGCGTTCCATCTTTGGCACAGGGTTGTACCAAACTTTGGTGTGTTTAAGAGTGACCTGAGGTGCTCAAAAAATATACAGACCTCCTGTCCCACCCTCTGGAGATCCTATAGGTCTCAGGCAAGGGGAGCCCAGGAATCTGCATTGCCTTCCGTGATTCTCAGGTAGGTAGCCTGAAAGCCAGTTTTGGGAAAAAACACTGGCACAGCCCTGGGTGGGGAACCAGGAGACCTGAGTGTGAAATGAGATAGTTCCCCTGACCTCAGCATAAGCCTCAGAAGCCACTCCACCTCACTGGCCCCATTGCTTCACCTTAAAGCTTCATTTTTACAATCCAGGGA
Source organism: Okapia johnstoni (assembly GCA_024291935.2). Lineage (NCBI taxonomy): Eukaryota > Metazoa > Chordata > Mammalia > Artiodactyla > Giraffidae > Okapia > Okapia johnstoni. Next base: position 51,947,722 of record CM044313.1, read on the forward strand.
GCAACACCCATTCATCAAAAGCCTGTTGCTCAGAGATCGAATTAGATACTGTAGACAGGAAAAGCACCACTACAACTCAGAGCACACACTGGAGGTCGTGCCTTTGACACTGAGGTAAGCACGGACCACAGCTGGCTGATTTACCCCATGCCCCCAGCCCGAGACTCCACCCCAAGATGAAGACCGGTTTCCCCTTTGTGTTTGTGTGCTTTGCTGCAATACAGCAATGCTGGCCTCCCACCAAGCAGTATCTCCGGATTTCCTGCCTGGTGTTCCTTGTGCTCGGAGTGCTGGCTGCTGCGATCAGTCTTGGGATCATCTTCCGGATACCTGTAAAACCTGCGAGCGTGTCTCCCCCCTAGGTGATGGAGCTGTCAATAATCCACACAACCAGCCAGGGCAGATTTATCCCTCATGTATTTCCAGAATGAGTGAGTCTCCTGATGTGGCTAATAAGGAGTGAGTCCATGTGCTGCAGGCCAACCATGGCTCTGGACACCCAGCACAATATTTCATTCCTGTCAACCATCTTGAGAGGTGGTTGCTGTTATAACCATGAAGAACAGAGACTTGGGAGAAGTTAGGTGACTGGCCCAAGATTATACAGCTTGGTAAACCGACAAGCCAGGGTTGCAATCCAGGTGTGATCAACGCTGAAGCTTCCGCAGATGTGGTTTCTATCTTCAAGGAGTTTCTGCCACATTTAGGGAGACGAGGATACAGTGGTGAACATTTTATCCAGTGTTAAATGAGGTTGGGTGGGTTGACAAATATTGTTAGCAATTCAAGTGAGACTAGCTACAATCACAGTGCCAAGCATCTCATGGATTAAGGGATATACACACAGTGGTGTTACCTGCCTCTTAATTATTAACCTAGTCCAACTGTAAAACTTTCAAGAAGCAAAATACGGAGAGCCTGAAGTTCATGGTCACAGATGCATACCTTAACATCCAGTACTTGTCTCATAAATCCTCCAGACTTGTCACATCGACAGTGTCAAACAGCTTCACAGGGCTGGGCTTCTTATGTGGGGACCTCACTACTCGCTTGCTCCGCTGCCTGCTTCGTAAAGGCTGGCTGGACTGCAGTCATGGTGAAGATTAGTCTGCTATCTGTTGTGGTGAGGTGCATAGACAAGGCAAATTAAAAAGCAGTCACCAGCAACTCATATCTAAAGTACAGAATTACAATTAAAACATTATTAATGAATGAATGCTTCTATTAGAAATAACATCATTGTCTACATAGGCCAAATGCCCAGCAGTCTCCCACAAAACTTTATATTCATGCTCCCCAATCAGAAGACTTGGACATACATGGACAAGGTGTTTGACACAAGAAATGACTGTGGGGATTGTTCAGATGAATCAGGTAAAGATGAAAACATGTCATTAATGTTTTAACGGGTTCTTAGAGTTGTTATCCTTACATTTCAGTCATATAAATTGACTCACACTTAGAAATCTCCCTAAGGATGTTCACATTCACAATTAAGCAATTCTATCATTTCCAGTAGTTTGTATATTTAAACTAGGTGAGTTCTCTAGCTAAGAAGCAAATAAAGCCAGATTTGGAAAGATTAACAAAGGAAAAAATCTTGATGAACAATTCTTGCATTTCTTTGGAAATTTGGTAAAATCAAAGAAAATTCTGAATGCTTTGACTTTCAAAGATTTTTGTTTGTTTATTTAACCTTTGGCATTTCCTTGCCAGTCGTCCACCACTCTCCTCTCAAAACACCTTCCACAGTGTTTTCCTATGATAATTTAACACTGTGCAGTACCCTGATCACTTTACAATCTGGTAAAGTGGATTACTTTAAACCATGGTGGTAGATAAAAGATATATTGCTGGCCCCAATCAGCAATGTAAAAGACTTATCGGAAATAAAATACACTAAACATATCATACCTTGCCTTTTGTATAGTCTTCATGGAAGGCAGAAATAGAAGTGTTTCCAGGAGTTGTATGTTATCTAACAAGGTGTTGACAACAGAAGACTAAAAGTATAAACAGATCTTTGTTGCTAGCTGCCAAATTACCAAATATTGATTCTCTTCCTTATGTATTAAATGTATAAACTCAGACGGATCCTCCTTGTTTATGTAGTGTGTCAGTATGTTTATTTTCAGGCTGATGGAGAGAGGTGGTACTCTTCATGGCTTTTCAAAGTACAAATTCTCTCTCACCCAAATAAGTAGAATCTTTAACAAACAACTGCAATATTCCTCTTGGACAGTTTTTCTTAATATTTTAAAAATCCAAACGGCTGGTTTTTTCCCCAACATGACATTTTAACAGTTATGCTTTTAAAAATAATTGTCTAGTTTTACAGTGCCCAAACTGTTCAGGCTGGAGATGTCATACTGTTTTCTTTGCCGACTGTGCCTGCATTCCCAGAACTCACTGCAAAGATGGCATTCAAGACTGTGCTGATTGGAGTGATGAAAATTTATGTGAATAGAAGCTTTTTTTAACTATTATTTTGGAAAGACTAAAAACTGGTATTAATTCTGTTAAGACTTCTCCCCCCCACAATATGACATGTATCTTAAAGGTGTGTGTTGGGGTGGTGGTATGGAGGGAGTTACTAAAGCACAAATCGAGGGTTATGTAACAGAGAACAAAATGACTGATAGAAATCAGACCCAACCTTTAGTGACCTTTGGCCTGTTTTAAACTTTATATTTGTTTCCAGTTTTTAGAATGTAGCTTTCTGTCCTTACACACGGGGTTATAATGACACAAGTGTACTCTAGTTCAGTTATTTCAACAAGATTTTTAATCCTGGGACTTCCCAGGTGGTCCAGTGGCTAAGACTCCACACTTCCAATGCAGGGCACCCAGGTTCCATCCCTGGTCAGGAAACTAGATCCCACATGCCACAACCAAGAGTTTGTATGCCACAACTAAAAAAGAAAAAGATCTCACATGCTGCAACTAAACCTGATGCAGCCAAATAAAAAAATAAAACTTAAAAAAAAAATATATTAATCCTAAGAATCCTCAGTTCATAATCGATGTCAATCTCTTTATTAGTGTAACCCTGGTTCAGATCCAGCTGAAAGTTAAGTTTGATTCAAAAGCAGTGGATGGCAGCCAGCAAATAGGGACAACAGCCAAAAGATCAACCAGATCAGAATCATCTGCCCTACAGCCTGCCAGGGCCTGAAATTCTTTACAACAGGTACTAAGGTCAAAAGAGCAGACCTGGGATTGAGTCTCACCCTACTACTTATGAGCTTCCCTGGTGGCTCAGATGGTAAGGAATCTGCCTGCGATGCGGGAGACCTGGGTTCAATCCCTGGGTTGGGAAGATCCCCTGGAGGAGGGCATGGCAACCCACTCCAGTACCCTTACCTGGAGAATCCCCATGGACAGAGGAACTTGGTGGGCTACAGTCAATGGGGTCGCAAAGATTAAGAAACGACTGAGTGACTAAGCACAGACACACACACAGACACACACACAGACACACACACACAGACACACACACACACACACACTACTCCTCAAGGGGTATGTTTTAAGGGTTCCCTTAGCTGAATAATGTGACTCTTTAGGGGAAACTTTGTCATTTTGACAATCAGTAATCACAAGCTAGAATCAAGATTGCTGGGAGGAATATCAACAATCTCAGATATGCAGATGATACCCTAATAGCAGAAAGCGAAGAGGAACTGAAGAGCCTCTTAATGAGGGTGAAAGGGGAGAGTGGGAAAGCTGGCTTAAAACTCAATATTCAAAAAAATAAGATCATGGCATCCAGTCCCATCACTTCCCAGCAAATAGATGGGGAAAAAGTGGCCGATTTTATTTTCTTGGGCTCCAAAATTACTGTGGATGGTGACTGCAGCCATGAAATTAGAAGATGCTTGGTCCTTGGAAGAAAAGCTATGACAAACCTAGACAGCATATTAAAAAACAGACATCACCTGCCAACAAAGGTTGGATGACATCACCAACTCAGTGGACCAGAGTTTGAGTCAACTCTGGGAGATGGTGAAGGACAGGGAAGCCTGGCGTGCCGCAGTCCGTGGGGTCGCAGAGTTGGACACAACTTAGTGACTCAACAAGATGATATGTGTTGTACAGTGCTTAAGATAATAATAGCCACAGGAATTGTGGGCAACTAAAGAAAAATTCTAAGGATCTGGTGGACTGTATTAGCTGAAAAAAGATCTGCTCTCCTTTTGTGGGGGAGGATTATACTTCCCCAATCCTCTTGGCTACCAGACTTGACTATGTATGTGCCTTGTCTGGCTGCCAAATTTGTTAACGACTTGCGTCACTTTCCAACCTAAGTTTGAAGAGCCAGCCAGTTGTTTGCCATCTCTTTTCCCTGTCCTGAGACTGGTAACACTGATTAAAGGCTGTTTTTGGTGTAAAGTGGAGCCCAGCCACAGGCAAACCACAAACATCAAGTGATACTGAAAATGTTACAAGAAAAACCTTACTTGTCCACAGCCACCAACATACCACCAGATCCTTTAAACAATGGACCGAAGAAGTAACATTTTTAGAGGTTGTTAGGGAAAAAAATTCTCTGAGCATAGGCAGAACAGGAGTAACCTTACCAGCATCTGCTTCAAGCAGTAAGTGGCCCTGGGATAAGCCTAGCCTGGAAATCTGTTGCACATCTCCATTTAGACCCTCTCCTGTACAGATCAGAGGCAAATAACCGAAAGGATGTTCAGATAGTGGCATCTTCACACGCTCAAGTCAGCCTATTACTGCAATCTCTTGGGGTGAGGCTGAGAACTTCTCTAAATGTGCTAGTGAAGAAAGCATGACCAGGGAGCTCATGAGAAATGCAAATCCTTGGGCCCTACCCAAGTCTTCTCAATCCTCTGCCCTCCAGGCAAGCCACTGCACTTGCTCTAGCCAGTTACATACAAGAAGTGATATGTGCAACAGCTTTAAGAGCCAGCACGTGACCCATCATCTTCTCTCTCTGCCAGATGGAGGCTACTTCATCAGTCTGGGACCAGGAGTATGTAGCATAGCCCAATGTGACCAAGTCTGGAGACATGTACTTATATGTTTTATAATTTTGTAAACCACTGAGACTTTAGTCCTAGTTACTGTAGCAGCACATCTTAATAGAAATACAGTAAGATATGCAAGCACTCTCATAGCATCTCATTTTTGTGTGTTGACTAATAGTGACTTTTAGATATAGCTGTATAATAACTTCAAAAGGTACTTTCAAATTGGTATGGAAATTTAAAATAAATTCTTATTGTTGCAAGCAGAAACTAAGGTATGACTGCTAATACAATTTTTAAAAAGTAGCCCTATATTGCAAGAATTTTCTGGGGTAATGGAACTGTATTCAGTATCCTGTTGTGGCAGTCAATTACATGTTCAAATTCTTAACAACTGTCAATTTTACTCTATGTTAATTTTAAAAGTAAAAAAAGTTTAAGGAAAAAAGTATTCATTTAAAGTGCTATCACTTTAGGAAGACAAGGTGACACTCCTAACACAACTTTTTTTTTCAGGCATCTTAGAGAATAACTACCTAGAAGGGAGCAAAGAAATTAACTGGTTTTTTTTTTTTTTTGAAGTAAACCTCAGTTGTATCTACAAAATGGAGCTACCAGTCCCTACTTCCTAGATTGAGGATTAAATGAAAGAAAAGTATTATAATATATATAAGGCACTTAGTATCTTTACAATACAGACAATATTAAGAGGAAAAACTCCACTCACCCACCAGAGAATATTTTCTTATAACTACACCCATCACAAACCATGGAAGCCCAAGACCCACTGGAGAAAAAGTTTTCAAACGTAAGAACTTTATACCACCACTGTTACTTATTCTGTCATTTTAAATCTTTAATCAGATTCCATTCATGATTATCAGTCATATTACATGCCATGATTAGCTTTCTATAAACAATTTTGCCTGCTGTGTACAAATTGGTATCAATGAAATAAAAAATAAAACCATATACTAGGCAAAGAATTTTATTTATCTTTGTCTCAAATTTTATTCTTAGGCTTCTTCAGCTTCATTAGCTGCAAAGAATGAGTTGTATATAAGCAAAAACTGAAAAGAGCTGCAGTGTCCAGGGGCTTAGGCTTAAAAATATTAGAGATCTAGATTTTATCAGATCCATAAACAAAATTTTAAAAAGCAGTCATAATATAAAATAGCAGCTCCCAGTAACTTCTTCAAGATTTATCTTCTTCAGAAGTTAACTCAATTCAGTTTGCTTCATTCTTGGAAGCCTCATCAAAATTCTCCACAAGATCTAGGAAAAGGAAAAAGAAAAAAGAGAAACTCAGAAAAAAGCCAAGTCTATAAAAATAATCATCAGTTGTTAAAAAGAAGATAGGGAAATGCTCTCAAAATATATCCTACAGTTAAATTAGGATATATATTAAGACATTTTTTATTTCCAATGAAGCCACTAACCATTCGATATATTTTGAAGTGTATAATTTGACATATAATTAACACAAGGAAAAGAGGGATATAGTAATTTTCAATGACACAACTACTATGCTTAAAGAATATATATGCACTCCCCATTCCCACCCCACTCTAAGAATTACAGTTTAGCAATGTAATATATTAGTCTTGTTAGGGCAGAATCAAAGAATACCACTACACAATTTGAAGTTTTCCTGGATACCTCAGGACACCTGCCTATGCAAAGTAGTATTTCTGAGTCTACTGCCAATATTTGTTTCACAACAAAGTAAATTATCCAGTAACAGCCAGGATAGAAAAATGCCTCACTATTGCCAAACAAGTTTTTCTGCTGATTTTAGAGTGATTATATACCAAGATATTTCTACAACTTCTTCATGCCTTCTCATACATCTATGGATCTCATACGTCAGTGGGAAACAGGTGATTTGTGATATTCTACAAGTAGCTACTATACTGAGGTTACAACATACATACCTATTAACTCAATATTTAAGGTTAGATACCTTCCTGGGATTCCAAACAGAGAAACCAAGCCTAGAAACCTAACTTCCAACTGAATAACACTGTTATTTTTCTCATTCTCCTTTTGCCCCACTTTACCCTATGATCCGCCTCCCCAGGTAATCTTTCCTGTGGTGCAAAGATTCTTCATTCTCCCTTGCTAAGATTCTCTAGTTTAACCACAAGTGAAGGTTCCTACCTGGAACTTCATCATCATCCTCCTCTCCAGTGGCAAGTGGTGCTTTTCCATCCACAGCTGTGAAAGAAAACGTGAGTGTTCAATAAACATTAACCAAGAGAACAACAGATGAAAGGTCAAATGCTGTTAGGTTTATGGTGACATGTGGGATTTCATCTATAATACTAACAACAACACGATAGTCTGATGTCCACAAATAAGCAAGAATACTAGTACCAGCCAACATGCCGAATTCCAACCCCATCCTTTCAATCCTGCTGACCTACAACAGGGTAAAGGTAAATCCGCATACCAAAAAACCTTTACTGAAGTGAAAATAAAAAACCCAAAATACTAAAAGTGCCTTTGACTGATAAGCCTCCACTTTCCTTTTACTACACAAGAGAGTGAACTACACTTGAGAGGTGAGACCTCACAGCGCTAGCCGTATACAATTTTCCATGGCATCCTTCAGAAGCCTACCTCAGCTATGACAGCAGGCTTTTCAGCAAGACAAGCAAACACACACACACATACAAATTGATTAAAGCAGAGTGAGCAAATATCAAGAAAAACATGGATGACTAAATAGCAGGTCATATAATAAATCTATCCTGATTCATTATTTCCACTGCTCAAATTTTAATCAGAGGCCTTCAGCATGAGGTAGCTATCCCCCTTATGCACACTTATCCAACCACACCACTTTCTGCTCCAAACAGAAGCCTCATTACACCATAATCCAGGATAGCGGCAAGCCAATTCTTAAAGACTATTGGCAATACTAGTTGAATTTGTAAAACTAAAGAATATATTTTAATATATTTCAATCATTCATTTTTAAAAAGTCCTCATTTCCAGCTAAAAAAGGTAAAATTTTTAGTCTCTGATCCAAAAGAGAAAGCTAGCAGAAAAAACATTTCACTTAATCAAGTATAATGATTGTAGCATACTAGATAAACTACCGAACACACTAAGAACACCAGCTTAAAATCAATCTCAAAATTGATCTTCTTTAGAGGAAAGTTTACATTTCTAAATTTAAAGATATTCATATCCATTTGCATCATAAATTTTAGAACTCTACTGGTAAGTCAGTAACCCTGGGCAAAACCGCTACTAGCAAACTCACATTGTTTGGGCAGAGCTTCAGCAAGTCTCCTTAAACTGGTCAGACTGTCGGCACCAAGTTGGTTTAAGATGCTGGGGAGCATTTCTGTCAGTTGCTTTGTCTCAGCGTGGCCTGTAATGGTGAAAGTGTTTGCTGCCAGAGATGCCTGAACTTTAGGGTTGTTAAAGTGGATCACTGTTCCTTGATTTGTGAACATATTCACCTAAAAAGAAAAAAAAAGTTAAATTAGCAACACCCATCAAAACCTCTTTAAACTGAACATTTTATTAAGCAAGAGCAGAAGTCTAAGTAACCTGTATTGCACTGTACTGCAGAAGCAAAATCCTGCCTGAAATGGAAAGTATGACCTAATCGCTTTACACTTAGCAATTTCCCTGATATTAATCAAGTACAAACATATATTTTAGAGATGGAATTCTCTGCTGGAAGTAGAGTCAAAAATCACAAATGCACCAACAATAGTTTTTAGCCAAATCTTAATTTTGTGAAGAAATAAAATTTGACTCTTACCTCTTCAATACCAGAGATATTGTTTACCCCTAACTTCTTTAAAGAGAACTGAAGTTTTTTGTCATCTGCTGTGGCTGTTCTATGAACCACCTTCTTCTTTCTGCGAGCAGTTCCCTATTGGAGGGAGAAAAAGAAAGAATACAGCACATGTTTATGCCACAAGAGGCGTTTCCAAATGGACAGTTTCTAATTCCTTTCTGACCTCTCAATCTGTTAAGAAAATTACCATAGCCACAACCTTTTATGCAGTGAGTAGGCATATTAAGGCACTGATGAAAGCCAAAAGAGGGGAATGAAGAAAATTGCCTACAAATCCTTCATAACTTTTACACTTCTAGTTTTGTTAGATATAAAGGAGTGATCTTTCCCAAGTTTTACTTTTTTACATTATCTGCTCTAGAAATTATCTGAGGTAGCATGTGCCAACCTTAATTAAGCCTCATTTAGAAACTCCATGTCGATAACCATTATTTAACTTTCTGTTTTTATATTAAAGAAAAACCAACATTTATTAATATTCACAGACAAGATCCTAAAAGACACAAGTCTATATATAGACTTCTACAGCACCCAAGAGTAAAATCTGAAGTTCTTCACTTACCGGGCCCCTACACAATCTGCCCTGCCCCTACTATGACACTCTTGACACTACTACACACACACTTACCTTCAGCCAAGTAAACCTTCTTGCTGTTCTTTAAATAGGCCAAATATGCAAACAGGAGCCTCTGCATGTACTGTTCCTTCTAACATTTGCATGACTCCCTACCTCACTTCAGATCTCTGCTCTTAGGTCACCAAACCTGAGTGGCCTTTCCCAACCAACCAGTGAAAAATAGAAATTCCCACTCATTTTCTATCTATCCAGGTTCTTCTTCAATCTAGTAGAGTACAGTATCTGACCTCACTGAAGGCATACAATTTGATGAATGAATAAAATACAGTCTTCGGGAAAACTTGCCTCCTGTACATTGATGCCAAATCTCCAAAACCCCTCTTCTCAAAACTCAAGCCATCATCTCTTCTGTGTCTTCCCCAAATTGCAGTTAACCAAATCATCATGATCTCTGTATTTTGAAAATGCTTCTATTTCACTACGTATATTACACTATGAAAAGTTTACTTTTTCAAAGATGCCTATCCCCCTACAAGGACTAAAATCCCCCTCTAACGACTTTCAACTTCTTAAATTTTATACTCTCAGGATTGAGCAATAGTAAAGCCTTAAACAAACCATAGTGTACCTGAAGAAAATATCAATAGCTACAAAAAATACGGGTTATGAAACCCCTCAAAAACCTTTAAGAATAAACATTATCTTGAAGTGGTCATGAAGATACCCTGTTTTCCAAAAAATTCTCTCTAAAATACATCCCAAAGAATTACATAAGATTCTAAAAACAAAACCAGTCCACATTCTTTACGTTTCACACTCTTGACATTCAATTTTTACTGAAATAATTTATTATCAATGCTCTGACCAGATACTGAAAAAAAGGACCTTCACAGGCTTTACCTAAAAATACCTAACGCTTGCAGACTTCTCTAAAGCAACACTAACTCATCCAATTTCACACACCAAAGTAGGTTTCTTAAAAGGTGAAGAAAATGTTTCCACATTACGATGACGACAGAAAGTCTTCCTATATTAACAATTAAAATTTAATCCTACACCAGCCTTAAGAATCTTCAACTTTCCTTTACCTTAGAATCTCTTTCACAAGTTAAAGACTAATGATCAGGTTAACAACAACAAAAGGCACACAAGCACACTGTTCACATGACTCCTCTGAAGCCTGCACTAAATTCCAGGAATGATATTTAACAACCTATAAGAGCACCCAAACACTGATCCACGAGGAATGAGTCTTCTTGGCACCTGAAGGTCACATCTAGCTTATAACAACTGCTAAAAAAGAAGAAACACCTACTACTGTTAATGGGTAGGTGCTGATCTTGAAAACCAGCTTTGGGGGAGGGGAGGGGAGGATTAGGATACTTTCATTGTTGGCAAAATCAGTACTTAATAGACTCTACTTGAAGTCAAATGCTTAAAGTGGGAAAAACTAATAGATAATAAACTTGTAGCATGGAAGCTTTATACAAGTTTTACCAAGTAAAGACATGTTGTTTCAACAGGCTACCACACCTTGTTAAGCACTAGGAATGTGCTAACACAATGCAAAATAAAATTCGGTAGACCTCTAGTAGCATGGACTTCTTCTTTAAGCAAATTAGAAAATCTAAATCTTACCAAGTTCAAAAAAGAATCCCTTTGAAGCGGACCAGCAGCCACCAGGAAAAATCAATTAACCAAAACCTGATCATTTAAAAACCTGCTACTCATCACTCCCATTTCCTCAGTTTTAGTGTAATTAAAAGTAAAAATAGAAAGATACCTACATAGGTAATATTTCTAAATCCAGTCATTGCTCTTGCATTCCTATGCGATGTACCTATAAGAATGACATCTTCAAATACCCCAGAAAATACACAACTACTCTAGATTGCATTTAGCTAAGAAAAGGCTACAGAAACGTCTTAATTTACAAGTGACCTGAACTTCCAACTATTAAGTACAATTATCCAGAGCCATTTGAAAAGATAGGTGAAACTTAAATTCAGCTAGTTTTAGTTGTTTATAAAAAAAACTCAAGCACTGACTTTACACAACTTAGGTTATAAAGTCAATGACAAAACAAGCCAAGGGTTTACGGGCCACGTGCTGACCTAACTGAAATGATACATAGACTACATTGTATATCTAATTTAATTCCTGCCATTCCCTTCACACGATTTGCTAGTTCGGTGAAATGCCCTCTCGAAACAAAGTGACAAGTCAGTTATATTAGAAATGCAAAAAAGAAAAAACCTAAACCACAAAACTTCAAAACAAAAACCCCCAACTATTTAAACTTACTTTCCCACCAATGCGCACTTGTGCCTGCAGTTTGGCGAGTTTCTCTTGGTTCATGATAGTTTCTTTCATCTAGAAAAACAGGAAACCCTCAGCGAGGAAAGCTCTAGTTCACTCCAGCATTCCACGCTCGTTATTTCCCAAGACACCAGCAGAGTAAATGTCCTACACAGGCGGAGGCCTGGATCCCAACCCCACCCCGCCAAGCTCCCGAATTTCAGTTTTCGAGGGAGCCCAAAGAGCACCCGCTTTCCCGTCCCACTCCCACAACACCCCGGCTCCTTACAAGCCCAGAGAAAGGGCTCTCATCCCCGCCTGATCGCCCCCACCCCCACCCCCGGCCCCGGCCTGGCCTCGGCCTAGCCAGGGCCTGCCCTGCCCGGCCACTCTCCGCAAGCCTCGCGGTACCTGAGGCTCCTGTCCTCGGGTTCCGCCGGGAGGTGGAGGAAGAGATGCCGCCGCCTCGCCCCCAGGGCAGCCGCCCCTGGCCCGACCTCGACCCCGAGAGTCAGCCTGAGTGGGTGCGCCTGTCCGTCGCATCGCCTTCCTCTCCTCAGCCCTGTCCCTCCCTGTCTCGCTCCTTCCGGGAACTTCCCGCCCCCGTTCCCGTCCGCCTCCCACGCCGGCGTCCAGAGCCTTTTTGTACCTTGTTGGAGCGGAAATGGGGCCGCGCGGGGGACTAGGGTTGACGCTCAGGTGGTCTCGGGCAGACCAGCTGAGGTTAGGCTCACACACGCGGGGACGCAAGATGGCAGCTAGAGGGAGGCCGGAAGTGACGCAACGCCACTTCCTTCAAAAGTCAGGAAACGGACTTCTCGGAGCGCTCAATGCCTGGCTGCGCAGGCGCGGCCTCACGGAGCCGCGTTTGTGACGGTTCCCATTGTCGTCCTTTCCTCGTCCAGCAATGGTAGGGTTGAGACCGCGAGAGAGACTGGGCTGGAAGCACCGCGAGTGGCCCTGGGAAAGGCTGTGGAAGGGCCAGAGAACACGGTTCTTTGCATAGTTAGGGTTGAGTAAGTCGCCCTGTCTCAGGGCCGCATCCCCAAGCTCTTCAGGCTCAGAAGACAGCGCCTGTTCACGTTTGCGGAAATAAGGGGGGCACCTAGAGTGTGCTCACCTGTTCAGCCACTCTCCACTCGCTGGGAGGTGTAGATTGGAGCGATCATCGGAATGTTTTAGAATTTCCCCTTCCCCCCGATTTAATCTTTACTAAGAGGTTTTGTAAAAAATGAGGCTAATTTAGCTTTCCCAAGTTAGGTTGGTTCCCGACCATGGTTCAGAATTTCTGGGAAGCGTGTTCAGAAAGCAGACCTGAGTCCCATCTCTCAGCGATTCATTCTGACTGAGGAGAGGAGCAAGTAAATGCATTTCAGCAGGTGGCTAACCACTTTAGATCCGTGAACTTACTTACCTTCTTATGAGTCTTAGATAAAAAGTTGATTACTTGATACCAGTTGGCATGGATTTGACTATTAGCGATTCACAGTTGAACACATTTTACCTTTCTGAACTGAGTAATTCAGTCAAAGGAGAATTTGTGCCCGGTGTGCTTGGGGAAGTTAAAAATTTCTACACACTGGGACAAACTTTAAGACAGTCTTAAAACAACCGATATTGAAAATGGCAATTTAAATCATAATGCTAGCTGATCAGCCTTTTTGTAGTCTTAGCTAGGAAAAGTCTGCATATTAAAAAGTGAGTTGGAAACCTAAGCTAGAGAAAGTATAATTTATATAAAGCAAGAAAACTTGTCTAGGTGCAGATTTCTCTCCAATTAAGACTAACATTTCAGTTTTTGAATACTTATCTAATGTGAATGTGTCAAATTGTAGCGTCTCTGGGAAAAGAACCTGTGAGGACCTCAGTGTTGTTTTTTAGGATAGTGGAACAGTTGATATTTTCTCAAAGAAACAACGTTGCTTCTATTATTAAATATGAGTCAAGTTTACTAAAGAAAAGGGAGTTTGTACTGTTAGGCTCTAGGGGGTCACTATCCTAACAATAAATTCTGACTCTGCTAATATTTACATACTAGTTTTTAAAAGAAATAACTGAAGAGATTCCTCCCTGACTCTGTCCCCAGAAAATAGCTACTAAGTTGCCATCTTAGCTCAGTGAGGAAAAAAAAGTAACTCACATATTACCATTCCCTCCATTTGTCTATGACAAATATGGATAACTGGCTCTCACATTTTATTGCTGAGCTTGAACAAATCTAAGAATCATTTACTGAGCACTCAACCTGGCCATTGTAAGTAGAGTAGGCGAGAAAGGGGAAACCTGCAGTCCCCTTTGGTTTACAGTTTAATCAACGTCCATGAATTGTTCTCATCTCTCAGCTGTGCTTGAGTCAGCTTCAGTAAGAGCTAAAATATTTACTTTATGTTATTTCTTAAGAACCCTGTTCTGACCCATAAGAAGTATAAGGAGTCACTAAGGATAAATGTTCCCGTGCTTTTGGTTGCTTCATTTTCTGGTCCTTGTCTGATAGCCACAATGGACTGTTTTTGTTTTGTTTTTTTCAAGTTTCTAAACCTTAAATTGTTCTCCTAGCACCCCCCACCTTGATCAAGTTAACAAGCTATACCTCATCTAGCCCTTAGTTTAAGTGTCTTAGGAAAGCTTTCTTTGACACCCTCAACCTCTTTAAGTTACATCCACCATACTCATTTTTAGTTGTGGTATTTTATTAAATGCAAAATGAGAGGTTGATAATTTTGTTGAGTAAATGGAGAATTGAGAATTACTGAACCAGGGCCTTTTTTTTTTTTTATTGTTTTATTTTATTTATGGAACACACAGCATGCGGGATCTTAGTTCCCCAATCAGGGATCGAACCCATGCTCCCTCCATTGAGAGCTCAGAGTCTTAACCACTGGACCACCAGGGAATCCCTGAACCAGGGCCTTAATAACAATTTTCCACTGGGTTAATACTGTGTTGGCTCTTTGTTGAATCCTCACAGAAAGCTTATGAGATAGGCACTCTACATATTAATGGTGTGGAAACTGAGGCTTAGAGAGTTAAAGGTGTGAAAATATACATACATAGCCTCATCTTACCTCCACCAAGTCTATCCATCTGAACATGTTTGTTGTCTTCCCTTCTATTACACATGAAAGAAATAGTCCCTCTACTTGTTTCACTCAGGACCTTGATTCTTCTGTTATTGCTTCCCTCTTATATCTGTTTTCCCCCTTTCAACTAGATCATTCTGCCAGTACACTGAATGTGCCTTAGTATCAGGACATGGGTTTGGGTAGACTCCAGGAGTTGGTGATGGACAGAGAGGCCTGATGTGCTGCAATTCATGGGGTCGCAAAGAGTCAGACACGACTGAGCGACTGAACTGAACTGATCAGGTATCTTAACAGAACACAAAACAAAATTTTAACTTCTCTTCACCTCCAGTCAAGCTTCACTGGTGGCTCAGCTGATAAAGAATCCTCCTGCAATGCAGGAGACCTGGGTTTGATCCCTGGGTTGGGAAGATTTCCTGAAGATGGGAAAGGCTACCCACTCCAGTATTCTAGCCTGGAGAATTCCATGGACTGTATAGTCCATTGGGTTGTAAAGAGTCGGACACAACTGACTGACTTTCACTTCACCTCCAGTTACTGCTTAATTTTTGTGTTCCTTTTTATAGCAAAATTTGTCCCCAAATTGTCTAAACCCCCATCTTGAAAAATACAGAGGCAAATTCTCAGTTCTCATTTTAGGCAGTATTTGACTCACTTGGCCCTTCCACATTTTGAAACATTTTCTTCTCTAAGTTTCCAGAACATCTCACCTGGTTTCCTTTTACTTTATTGTCATCTCATCAGTCTGCTTTATTTTCTTCCTCTGACTTCTAGATATTAGAGATGCTCACATCTTAGTCCTATGTTCTTTTCTGTCTATACTCTCCCTAAATGGTTTCATCCCATGGTTATAAATATCTTCATTTTGGTAAGTCCTAAAATGATAATTCCAATTTTTGGTATATCAGACTGAACATTCTTTTTGCATCATTATGGAAAACTTCAGGCACATGAAATTAAAAATAATATAATGAACCTCCATAAGTTCATCACCCAATCATCAACAATTATTAAACTAACACATAGACTCATTGTTCTTTTTTTAACTGATTTTTTTTCATTCATTCACACAGTCATATTAGTATTTTAACCATGCTGTGCAGCAGGCAGGGTGTTTCCCCAACCAGGGATCAAACCTCGACCTCTGTAGTGAAAGCACTGAATCCTAGCCACTAGGCCACCAGGAAACTCCAGACTCATTATTCTTAATATGGTAGGGTGATTACTTCTTTTTCATTTTTGAAGTTGACATATTTGCAGACCTCTGTTCCATATATATTTTAGGTTTTGTTCAATTATTTAAATTTTTCCCCTTGGGATTGATTGTGTAGATTTGGGAAGCTTTTTAAATCTTTATTCATTAGTGTCTGAGTCTGCATTCAACTGCAGGAAATATATCTGGCTATTTTAAATGTATACCGATTTAACATGGGGAATTGGTGTTTAGGATATTGGTTAAAGGGTTGGAGGAGCAGGCTGTTGAAAATGAGTCCCAGGATAATACTGCCAAACTGGGCTCTCAAGGAAACTATACCACTGTCCCCACCCATCAGGATGATGAAGAATCAGGACTCCACAACTGAACTTCTTGATGTTAAGAATACACTGCTGTAGCTACAATTCAAAAATTTAGAAGATATTGAAACAATAAGTACTCAAAGCAACTGACTGTGCTTTGGAAAGCTGCTGCAGGAAATGCTAGTATCTTAACCATGCCCACTAGCCAAAAAACAAAGTAGCAGAAAAAAGCCTTTTGCCTTACTTCCACCTTCCAAATTTTACTTAAATGTATCCAATTGACAGAAAGCACTTACCTCTAAAACTCTAACTGCCTGCAGAATTGTAGTATTTAAATTTTCAAGATTTATAGGACAAGAAAGCAAGCTTGAAAGAAGTTTGAATGAATGCTGAATCTTCACATTCACAACCACCATAGTGCATCTATTTTTCAAATATTTTATGCACTTCAATAGAGATAACTTTTTGAAGATCTTATGCATTCTCTGTTAGCTGGATTCCAAGATATAAAATAGTCTTTTTTTTTATTTTTTAGATATTGCAAATAGCTTCTCGTGATCTGTTACATTTGTAGTACCCTTGTTGAACAAAACCATTACTTTTTTACCTCAAGGTGATTCATCAATTTACAGAATATATGAGCAACAGAAAAAAATAAATTATTCCACAGAATGCAGTCAACAAAATTCAGGTTACAGGAAATGACAGGACAGTTAATCTTGCATTTCAACAAATTAAATTTAAATTAAAAAAGGGGGGAAAGGAGGAGAGAGGGGGTTCCTTAGCTAAAAAGAGACCTAAGAGAAATATCCGCCCCACCTCAAAAAAAAAGAAAGGAAAGGCCAGGCAAAGCTAGAATGTTTAAGGATGCATTCTTAGGTGATAAAAATGAAAAAGAGATGGTTAGAAACATCAGGATAGTAGCTGTTCTTGGAGAAGAAGGGTTGCAATTGTAAGGAGACAATGTGGAAGGTTGCTAGGGTGGTGAGCAAGGGTCTCTCTATTGACCTGTTAGTAGTGTGCAATTTTCTGTATTTGCTATACTTAACCATAAAAGTTTTTTAAAAGGATGAAAAGTAATATATATAAAATACAAAGTTATATGCATGTTTAAGGTCATATTTCAATGCTAGAATGGTGTGGTATAAAGAGAAATATATATTTGGACTTTGTCCCAGATTTCTGGGCCACAGCTCCTTACCCTTGGAGTGATAAGAGTGTCTTATGTACCAACAAGATGATAAGTGTGTTGGAGCCCTTACATAGCTTCCGGTTGGGTCAGGTTGCCACAAAAGATCAAGGCAGAACTGGGGGACTGAGAGTTATAACTTTTAGGCCCACCCTTCACCCCCTGCCCTCCAGGGAGGAGAGATAGCATAGAGCTTGAGTTTAATCATCAATGGCCAATATTTTAATCAATCATGCCTATAAAATGAAACCTCTATAAAAAAAAACCCTGAACAAAAGGGTTTGGAGAGCTTCAAGGCTAGTGGTGACCGCATCAAGGTGCTGGGAAGGTAACAGAGGCAAGAGAGGGCAATGGACATTTGCAGCAACATAGATGGACTTAGCGTCATGCTGAGTGGAGTAAGTCAGAGAAGAAGTATCGTATGACATCCCTTACATGTGGAACCCAAAAAGAAATGATACAAATGAACTTACAAAACAGAAAGAGACTCACAGACTTAGAAAACTAACTTATAGTTGCCAGGGGGAAGGGATAGTTGGGTAATGTACACACTGCTATATTTAAAATGGGTAGCCAACAAGGACCTATTTTATAGCACATGGAACTCTGCTCAATGTTATGTTCCAACCTGGATGGGAGGGGGGTTTGGGAGAGAATGGCCACATGTGTTTGTATGGCTGAGTCCCTTCACTGTTCATCTGAAACTACTACAAGATTGTTAATTGGTTATACCCCAATACAAAATAAAAAGTTTAAAGTTTGGAAAGCTAAAAATAAATAAATAAAGTTTCATATATAGACACTTTAAAAAAAAAAGAGAGGGCATGAACATTCCAGAAATCCCCCTCCCGCACACCAGTCCCTATTTATCTCTTACATTTGGCTGTTCCTTAGTAATATCCTTGATAATAAGCCAGCAATCATAGGTATAGTTTCCTGAGTTGTGTAAGCCACTCTAGCAAATGTCTGAACTTGAGGAGGAGGAGGTCATGGGAACTCCTGGTTTACAGTCAGTTGGTCAGAAATAAGGATGGCTGAGGACTTGGAAATGGCATCTGAAGTGGGGGCAGTCTTGTGGGGCTGATTCCCGCCCCCCTTTTTAAATAAGGTTTATTTATTTATTGACTGTGGTGCATCATTCTTTGTTGCTGCCCACAGGCTTTCTCTAGTTGTAGCTCGTGGGGGCTAGAGTGCTGGCTCACTAGTTGTGGTTCACTGGCTTAGTTGCTCTGCAGAAAGTAGGATCTTTCAGGACCCTGGATTAAACCAGAGTCCCTTGTATTGCAAGGCCAATTCTTAAGCCCTGGACTCTCAGGGAAGCCCAGACTGACATCCTTTAACTCCAGGTGCGTACTCAGTCACTTCAGTCGTGTCCAACTCTTTGCAACCCTGTGGCTATAACCCACCAGGCTCCTCTGTCCATGGGATTCTCCAGGCAAGAATACTGGAGTGAGTTGCCGTGCCCTCCTCCAGGGCATCTTCCTGACCCAGGGATCGAACCCACATCTCCTATATTGCAGGCACATTCTTTACCACTGAGCCACCAGGGAAGCCCTTAACTCCAAGTAGATAGTGTCTTCATCGTAATGAATTATTGGACTCCCAATTAGTATCCAGAGAATCAGAAAATCGTTTGGAGGGAGAAGAATAGGAGTGAAGGTCAGAAAAGAAGAAAAAATGAGAGTGCCTGGCATGGACTGAAGATGACTGTGCTAAAAATGGCTAATGTCTGTGTAGGTTTTACATTAGACATCATTCTTAGTGCTTTATATATATTAATATTAACCCACTGGAGCCTATGAAGTGGGTACTATTACTCTCATTTTATAGAAACAAAAAAGTTGAGACACAAAAGTGGTAAAGTAATTTATCTAAAGCCACAGTGCCAGTAAGAAGCAAAGGTGAAATATGAATGCAGGCAGGTAACTCCACAGTCTGAGCCTATAACTGATACTGAGTGCTAGGGAATATGATTTTCTCAACTCTGTACCTGGTACCCAACAAAAGTTTATTCAACTACTCACTCATTATCTCTATCTAGATGACTAACAGATATCCCAAATATACCACATCTAAAGCAGAACAATATTTCCCATCCACTATTAAATCAACACTGACTCAATTGTTCTTTTTTCCTATAACCTCCCATATCAAATCCATCAGCAAATGTTATCCATTCTACCTTCAGAATACACCCCTGGAGAAGGGATGGGCTACCCACTCCAGTGTTCTTGGGCTTCCCTTGTGGCTCAGCTGGTAAAGAATGCGGCTGCAAGGTGGGAAACCTGGGTTTGATCCCTGGGTTGGGAAGATCCCCTGGAGAAGGGAATGGCTACCCACTCCAGTATTCTGGCCTAGAGAATTCCATGGACTATAGTCCATGGGGTCGCAAAGAGTGGGACACGACTGAGTGACTTTCACTTTCACTTTAGTCAAGACTTGCTTTCATCAATGGAATATTAGCCAGATATGAGATAAGCAGAGACCTTAAATGTGTTTGTATGGTTTATTTTGGCTCTTCTTTGGAGATCATCATGAAAAGAACATGCCTTAGGGAGCCACCATCCCTTGAGTTTGGCCCAGAATGAACACAAGTGGGGCAGTCCTGAAGCCTATGTACAACCTGAAGTAAGGCCATTTGGCCAAGCCCATACAGCTGACCTACAGGCTGATGAGCATGAAAATAAGTTGTTACAAGTCACCAAGTTTGAAGTAGTTTGTTACATAGTATTATTGTGCGCTAGTTGACAAATACAATGGTAACAATTAGTGCTGTACGCTGTCATGAAATTGTGATTTATAATACATGTAAATTTGGTCTCTGTCCTCAATTCTACCACAGAGTACCTAAAACCCTTGGATTTTCCTAAGTGATAAGAGCAATTAGGGCATCTTGATTTTCAAAACAAATCCGTTTCAACCATACCTGAGTTTATTTTAATGAGATAACTTTTGGAAGAAGTTGGTTGGGATGGTTATTGCCAGGGGAACCAACTTGATTAGAGGGTTGTAATTTAGCCCCACCTGCTGAGAAGGGGAGGAGCTGCAGTTTGAGTTCAATCGCCAGTGGCCAATGATTTAACCAAACATGCCTATGTAATAAAGCCTCTATAAAAAACACAAAATGACAGAGTTTAGAGAGCTTCCCAGTTGGTGAATACATGGAGGTTAGGGAGAGTGGCACACTCAGAGAGGACTTGGCTCCTCCACGCCCCTTCCCATATACCCTGCCATATACACCTCTTCCACCTGGCTGTTCATGTTTATATGTCCTTTAATAATAAACCAATGATCTGGTAAGTAAATTATCTAGTAAGTAAACTCACTGAGTTCTGTGAGTTACTCTAGCAAATTAATCGAACCCAGTAGCCTCCAAACAATAATCAGTTGCTCAGAAGAGAAGGTATCAACCTGACCTTGTGGTTGGCATCTAAAGGGGGTGGGCAGTCTTAACTGAGTCCTTAACCTCTGGCATGTGACAATAGTGTCAGAATTTAGCTCCGTGGTAGGACACCTGGTCAGTGTGGATGCCTGGTGTCCACTGAGAACTGAGAAATCGCTTGGTGGTGATGGAAACTCGTGCTGGAGTTGTCTGTCTTGTTCCCTGACCAGTAGCTCTCAGTGGCCATATAATTATTCCCTTTGAGCACAATCAAAATAGTTAAATTAATTAAAATTGTACATATTCTGAAAGCATTAGAGTATTATACAATGAAGAATAGTATATACAAAATGCTTCCTTTTTGTAAGAGGAAAATTGGAATATGTATATTATTTTTACCAAAAAAGTAAACAATAGAATAAGAGACCAGAACATATATATAACACATATATATGAAATATATATGAAATTTATATACATGATGTGAGCAGAAACACAATAGAGCAATGGAGGGGATAGGTATGGAAGCAAGACTTCTCAGAGTGTACCTTTTCAGTTAGTGTTGACTTGAACCTTTTATATATGAAAAATGTAATTAGTGTGAAAAGAAAAACACAAACTCTAAAATTGAACAAATGGAAACAAAGGGCCCCAATCAAATTGTACAAGTTGCCATATAGAGAAAAGAGTTATTTCAAATGACTTTTGAACACAATATGAAAAGTGTCCAATTTTATTGGAGTATGTTTAAAGGAAAAAAGAATTGGAAAAATGTAAACCTCACTCACTAGTCTCATTATTCCTAATATTGGCATTGTAAGCTAGAAGATATTTTCTGTATAAGATAAAACCAATGAGTAAATTATCTTTTATTTTCTAAAATTTTATTGAAGTATCATCGATTTACAATGTTGTGCTAATTTCTGCTGGACAGTGAAGTGATTCAGTTATACATATAAACAATCTTTTCCCTATTCTTTTCCATTATGGTTTATCACAGGATATTGAATATAGTTCCCTTTGCTGTAAGTAGGATCTTGTTGTTTAACTATTCTATATTTAATAGTTTGCATCTGCTAATCCCAAACTCCCATTCAATCCAATGAATAAATATTTTATGTTTATAGAAACTGAGAATTTTGGTTTAAGAGAAATAGAATCATGAATGCCCTACGTACTACTTTATTACTACAAAGTGTTAAAGTAACAAATATTAAATTGTATTATTAGAAATAATTTTATTAAAATAGTAAATTGCTTATTTGAAAATTATTTTTAAATTTATGGTTAGTACTGTTTTTTCCCTAAGAATTTTATTCACTCCATCCTCCTTTTTTCTTGAGGATTTTGCTTTCACAGTTGGCTCTATGAACCATCTCTAATATCTGGTTATGATGTAAAGTAGAGATCAAGGTTGGGGTTGGGGATTTTTTGGTCTGTGTCTGTGTTTTTCCTCACATGGATTCTAGAAAGATCCTTTGTAAAAGACCAGAAAGAAAAGTTTTGAATTGGGCTCTGGGCCTAACTCAGCACAAACGAGTAGTTGTTTGTGCATAGAGATAATATAATGTAAATTAGTAATATAAAATGGATCATTACATTTTAGAAAGTTCTACTAAACCTGACACAATGATATTAAAATGGTAGATGGGACATTCATACTTATTTGGGCTTTTCTATGTCCTCTACTGTCACAGGATTTTATTCTGATTCATTTGTAAAAATAGCACCACTAAATCAAAATCTAAAATACTGCCAATAGCATCATTAAATCAAAATCTAAAATACTGCCAATACCTGCCTAAAGCACTGCTTTAGGGGGAAAAAAGCACCTGTGGAATATATATATATATATATATTATTCTATAAAATGTAGCTCAGGTGGTAGAGAGTAATAGTTTTCAGTCTCCTGTAGTTTTACAGAATTCAAAGTTTAAATGTTATACTCCCTATTATTCTCTTTGAGCATGCAGTCTGTTTTGAGCTCAAATCTGCTGAACACTTGAAGAGAATGTCATTTACATTAAAGCATAGTTAAATTATAACTGTGATCTGTGCTTTTAAGTATCATGGCTGATTTTCAGACATGATCCTTCACTGTTGATTCAACCAAACAAGGAGTGGGTGGGTATAAGTATTTATTCTACTGACAAACATAGAACCATGGCTTCATATTTCCTTTATAAGCAGTCTTTTCATGTACGTTTTAAAGACTAAAATAAAAACCTTCACAATGGTGAGTTACCCCATTTTCCACTCCACTTCAGTTCCTGGACAAATAAATTGATCTCTCTGAATCTGCTTTTTCTTAGCTGAAAAGATTGTCAGTCTTCGGTGTGTGTCATATTCACCTGGAGAGCTAAAGTCCCAAGCCTACTCAAGCAGGAGGGGGCTAGGGTCTAGTTCTCTGTGTTTTTTCCAAGTGTCCCCTGGTAATTATGATTACACACCAAAATTTGAAAACTGTTGTCTAAGTATACTTCTATGGATTGATTGATTGATTCATGCATTTGTTTATTTGTTTATACATGTGTATAGAAATAAACATGTACTGTGTCACTCAGGTACACAGTGCTGAAGTTTCAGAAATGAAATACCTAGCCCTGCTCTAAAGAAGTGTTTAGTGTAGTGGAGGAAACAGAAAATTAATCACAGCAGTATTATGTGCTCTGAAACAGGCAGACAGATGCTGAGGAAGCACATCCCAGATTGCCTAGACTTGCTCGCCAGGAAGGAGTTCCAGAAAACTAAGATCATGCATCCAGTTCCATCACTTCATGGCAAATAGATGGGGAAACAGTGGCTGACTTTATTTTTCTGGGCTCCAAAATCACTGCAGATGGTGACTGCAGCCATGAAATTAAAAGACGTTTACTCCTTGGAAGGAAAGTTATGATCAACCTAGACAGCATATTAAAAAGCAGAGACATTACTTTGCCAACAAAGGTCCGTCTCATCAAGGCTATGGTTTTTCCAGTAGTCATGTATGGATGTGAGAGTTGGACTATAAAGAAAGCTGAGCGCTGAAGAATTGATGCTTTTGAAATGTGGTGTTGGAGAAGACTCTTGCAAGTCCCTTGGACTGCAAGGAGATCCAACCAGTCCATCCTAAAGGAGATCAGTCCTGAGTGTCCATTGAAAGAACTGATGTTGAAGTTGAAACTCCAATACTTTGGCCACCTGATGCGAAGAGCTGACTAATTTGAAAAGACCCTGATGCTGGGAAAGATTGAAGGCAGGAAGAGAAGGGGATGACAGAGGATGAGATGGTTGGATGGCATTACCGAATCAATGGACATGAGTTTGGGTAAACTCTGGGAGTTGGTGATGGACAGGGAGGCCTGGCGTGCTGCAATTCATGGGGTCGCAAAGAGTCGGAGATGACTGAGTGACTGAACTGAACTGAAAGAGTTCCCTGCATCTTGAAGGGGCTAGAGGAATCAGCTGGGTGAGAGTTAGAGAGCACTTTAGGCACAGAAATCCTTTTGTAATGAGGAGGCTTGGAAACTATAAGCAGTTTGAAAAGCTAGTATTTCTCAAAAAACTGAGACACATCACAATGTTCAGATTTTAGGAGGTTCAAGGTCAGGTAAGTCATTACTTAGTGGTACAATTATACTCTCCAATTCTTTTCCCACTTTTTGTTTCTAGTATGGAACACCTTTGTAACATTTGCTAATCTCCTTTTAAAGAGTAGGCTTGAACTCGGAGCTTCAGCCAGCAGCAGCATTTAGGTAGATTAAACAACTCATCTTCACTTTCTAGCAATTGACACTAAGTTGCTATTTTTGTAGAGATATACAAAGTTTTCTCTTTTAAAATCACCTATTCAACTAATTGATTTATTTTAAAAATATTGAGTAACTAGTTCATTTGGTATTGCAGTGTGCCACAAACTGAAGATGGTGTATGAATGAATTTTTGAAGCCTTACATGGAAATAAGTGGCAGAAGTTAAGCCTGCAAAGACAAAGGACCAATTATGAGGGACCCTGAAAGCAATGTTAAAGACTTAAGTTTTGCTATAAGATGAATGGAGGACTCCTTGAAGAGTGTCAAACAAGAGAATGTTAATCTTGGAAAGAGTGACAAAAAATAATGCCAGAATGAAGTGGAGAAGCTGGTGTGAGGTAGGGTGGGTAGAAAGAATTTTCAAAGAGGTTTGGCTTTAGACTATACAAAGCTGTTTTTGGTGGGCTTGGTCTATTCATCACATCAATGGAGACTTCAGAAGTGGGTGGAGTAAATCACTTTAAGAGCCTGCAGTCCATTTAGCTGATAGCTATAGCTTAGATATGAACAAAATAGCTAGTTTTGTAATATAAATCATGACATCTCTGCAGATTGCTAGCTATATGGGGTAATATTCCATGCTAAACATAAGAAATTTGGAATATAACAAAATTATAGCTTTTCTATGATAACAGGTACAAAAAAAATATGTACTCTTAAAACCAAAACCAAACAAACCCTTGTACTATGTAATTTGGGTGAAACACTTCATACCACTCTGCACTTCCCCCAAATCTGGATGCACAACTGCTGTCAAGTCATTATTCCTCCCACAGAGATTGGGCCAGGCGTGACTGCCAGCTGCTCTAAAACAGTGACCAAACTTGGTCATAGAACCAGGTGCCAGACATCTGTCTTCTATCAGCTAGAGTCAAAATGGAGCCTTAACCACTAGATGACTTAACATATAACATATAACCTAAACAAAAATTGCCCCGTTGCCTGTTTAGCAAAATCTCAATTATAAGACTTTTTTTCCCCCACCTTCTCAATAGCTGTTGAAGATATGGGCACTGGCAACCTGGTCATATGGCCTTGTGTTTTTTTTTTTTTTCTTTTCTTTTTCTGATGCTGTACTGACATTTTTTTCAAATACCCTTTTAGATTCTCCTTCTCACCTGGTGCTTAGATTTTCTACAGGACTTTCTGCTTTTTTCTCTCTCTTCTCCAGAGAACTCAGTCATTCCTAAGCCTCCACAATTGAGTCTCTGCTGACTTTTGAATTTGTATCACAAACCCTGGCCCTTTTTTCCCAAGTCTATATTTTCAGATGTCTCCTGAATCCATTTTTATGTCCTTAAGGGCAGTGTATCTAAACCTAAATCATTCTAGTGAATTAAATCTCCTTAACTATCCTGTTTTTACTACCAGTTACTGAGGCTGATAAAATAATATACTATAGGCTGTGGTGGGCTTCCGTGGTGGTTCAGTGCTAAGAATCTGCCTGCCAATGCAGGAGACACAGATTCAGTCCCTGGGTCAGGAAGATCCCCTGGAGAAGGAAATAGCAAGCCACTCCAGGATTCTTGTGTGGGAAATCCCATGGACAGAGGAGCCTGGCAGACTACAGTCCATGGGGTCGCAAAAGAGTCAGACACACCTTAGCAACTAAACAACAGCAATAAGCTGTGGCATCATCTCTCATCAGCTGGTCTGCTGTTCTATGATTTGTGTCGTAGTTAACTGAGAATGCACCCAGAGCATTTTAAACCTTTTTTTAAAAATTATTTATTTAGTTTTGGCTGTGCTGGGTCTTTGTTGCTGCATGGGCTTTTTTCTCGAGTGGTGGTGAGTCGGGGCTCCGCTGTACTTGCACTTCGCCAGCTTCATTGCAGTGGCTTCTCTCATTGCAGAGCACAGGCTCTAGGGCTCATGGGCTTCAGTAGATGCACATGTGGGCTCAGCAGTGGCAGCTCCCAGGCTTTAGAGCACAGGCTCAATAGTTGTGGCACACGGGCCTAGGTGCTCTGTGGCATGTGGGATCTTCCTGATTGAACTGTGTCTCCTGCATTAACAGGCGGATTCTTTACCACTGAGCTACCCTATACTACTGAAGGTTTAGGAAACCCTAAACCATCTTTTGTTAGTATCTTTGGCTAATGAATTTCAGTGTATTTATTTTTTAAATTAAGTTTTTTTTTTGAGAGGAAAGCATTCAGGAGTGAGGTTGTTGAAAATCAAGAATTCACTGGAGTTCAGATTATTGAGAACAGAATTATTAAGTGGAATACTCCTGAGGAATACTGAATAGCTTTAGCGCTAGTGAATGCTCTGATTAGAACCTTACTAGCAAATTCCAAAATGTATTAGCCAATATATACTGTAGTTCAATTAAAATTATTTGTATTTGCATACTTCATTAAAAAGTGTCAAAATCAGTTTCACTTTCTGTTTATCTGTCATAAATTAACAATAGACATTTGTCATGGAGGGTCAGAGTAGTATTTCATAAGTATAGATTCAAGTCTATTGCTTTTCAGTGTGCAGTACCTTCATGATACCTACTTAATCATCCGTGAGCTGATGACAATAGAATGCACCTAATTAATTTATGTATATTTACATATATGGCAACACTGTGAAGGTGTCAGTAAAAAAGAAATAGACTACATACTTTAAGATAAATAGTAATTCACAATTTAACCAAGTAGCACCAGCAATACTGCTTCAGGATTAGTGTCTGAGACTCAGAACAGCACCCAGCAAGAATTGTAACAGTTTCTCTGAGAGTGGAGTTTGAGAACAAATAGGTGATGGGTCAAGGCTCCATGTGGGGAGAGCAGATATGGATGAGGAAAGGAAGAGGGTTTCCCAGGCTCTGGATGGCCATGGAGTGAGGGAATGGGGCAGAGCTGGGTTAGTAAGTGAAAAATAACCCTTCTGATTGCTAGTGACAAAGGCTTGACGCCAGTTGGTCTAAGTCACAAAGGACACCAGAACGTCCAGGGGCTCAGATGGCTTCAGGCACGACTGGATTTGGCTCCCGTGATATCACTGAATGCTGTATGTTTCCTTTGGTTCTCCAGCTCTGCTTCCTGCGGGGTGGGTTTTATTCTCAGCTAGGCTTTCCTGAGGTTATGGCAAAGAGAGAGCCCGGCAACTCTGAGCTTACAACCTGACAACTGTAACCCCTACAGAAAAACAGCTCCTCAGTTCCAGCAGAAGTCCTAGAATTAATACTGACTGGCCTGGTTCAAGTGACATGTTCACTGCTGTCCAGGCCTGGGTCATCTCCCAGCACGGAAGCCAGTGAATGGGATTATATATGGCTCCAAAAGGAAGAGAGTGATTCTGTTTTCAAAAAATGTACAGTAACTTGGGGTGGGGAAAACAAACAAGAGGGGATATGAGGACAAGACAAGACTGTGAATAAACCAATTCTTATTTTCCAACTTTGGCGGCAATTCGTCCTGGCAAACCAACAGTGAAATGTTTTCATGCCAAAATGCTTAGAAGGCTTTAATTCAGAGTTTCTCAACTTCTAAAAAATTATCATTCACTAAAGACCTTTAAGGACATTGTTTTGCCTAATCACTCCCTATGAAATTCTAATATCTGTGTTATATTAGATATATAGATATACAGTTCATGTAGTATATGTATATCTGGGCTTCCCAGGTGGCGCTAGTAGCAAAGAATCCACCTGCCAATACAGGAGACCTAGAGATAAGGGTTCAGTCCATATGTGGGGAAAGATCTTCTGGAGAAGGGCATGGCAACCCTCTCCAGTATTCTTGCCTGGAGAGTCCCTTGGACAGAGGAGCCTGGCGGGCTACAGTCCATAGGGTCGTAAAGAGCTGGACATGACTGAGCGATTTAGCTTGCAAGCATGCACGTGCTTTATACATAGGAAATTGTTAGTCAGTCGTATCTAACTCTGCGTGACCCCATGGACTGTACGTAGCCCACCAGGCTCCTCTATCCATGGAACTCTCCAGGCAAGAATACTGGAGTGGGTTGCCATTTCCTTCTCCATACATAGGAAGAGTAAGTATAAACCTCTTCCTTTTATCTAATGCAGAATTATGAATGACAAAATTTTAAATTGAAAATCAAAGCTATTAACCTTTATAACTATATTTGCTGTGTAACTTCTAATATAGTTTTGTTTCTGTACTGTAATGTATCAAATTATATATATAGATACTGGCAATTTTTAGAAATACATGTTAATAATAATAGTATAATCAATTTAAAAACAAATCATTCAAAAAGGGTTATTTTTTTCAGTTAAAAAAAAACAATTAAAAAAATGAAATTTCCTAAACATTAACTTTTAACTTCTGTTTGATATGAGAAAATGGCTTTTAACCTAACTAGATGTTAGGTATTTATTCAATTATTGTTGACAGTTTTTCTTGTCAACAGTTGATGTAGTTAATTTGTTGGCTAACTTTTATAGAATTAAATAGTAAGTATAAATCATTTTTATTTACTTCTCAAAGTTCAAATCCTATATAAAGTGCTGAGCATCACACATAGACAATATCCTCAAGTCATTAGCACATGCAGGCCACCCCTTATGGTGTGACTTTGAGACTGAGTCCTCAGCCTCTATCAGTCAAGAAAAAGTCCTCCAATCACAGCCATCTAGTCAGCATAGATGTAGTACAGATTTTTGCAATAGTGATCTAGCAGACATTTATATACCTTTCATGACTGTGGCAATGCTGGTTATATGATACCAAGAAAGGTTAACAAGAGAAATTAAATACTAAGGAATACAAATATTCCAACCCTGAGAAAGGTTGAATTTTGAAGGGTCAGAAATCACTGTAATGTTGTTACTTTTTGCTCTAGAGAAGGAAATGGCAACCCACTCCAGTGTTCTTGCCTGGAGAATCCCAGGGACGGGGGAGCCTGGTGGGCTGCTGTCTATGGGGTAGCACAGAGTCAGACGTGACTGAAGTAACTTAGCAGCAGCAGCAGCAGCCACCTTGCCTCAAATCAATTTTCACCCCCTTGATGGCACTATCACTCCCTTTGAGGATGGATGTACTTGCTGTTGTTATTTAGTCGCTAAATTGTGACCGATTCTTATGTGACCCCATGGACAGTAGCCCGCCAGGCTCCCCTCTCCATGGGATTTTCCAGGTAAGAATACTGGAGTGGGTTGCCATTTCCTTCTCCAGGGGATCCTCCTGACCTAGAGATTGAACCCAGGTCTCCTGAATTGGTAGGTGGATTCTTTACCACTGCGCCACCTGGGAAGCCCTTGTCTTCTAGTAAAGTTCACTTGTTGATTCAAATTTTCCCATACCAACAGTATTAATCTTTCACATGAGAGATTCTCAAATATTTGGAAACAGATGTTATATTCCCAACATACTGAAAGTGTCCTCTAAATATTTCCTTTTTAAGGCTTAACTCAACCACAGTTTTCTTCAACTGGCACTCATTTGACTCAGTTCCCCTGCTGCATTAGGCATCCTTTGGGGACAGACACCATGCCTTGTTTACCAAGCTGCTTGCTCTGTTGGGATCCACTCTAACTTGTTCTTAAAATGAGGTATCTCTATCTGAACACAGTATCTGACACAGAGTCAAGGAAGGCTATCTTCCCTTGTTTTGGATGGTACTCCTCTATTAGCAGAGTCTAAGATGACACAGGGCTACCTGAGTGGCTTGCTGATGCCAATTCAATCATGAACTGAGATCCTAAAGCCTTTCTTCACAGACACTGCTGACATGCTGATTTCCTCCTCCATTTAGTTCCAATTCTCTGAGATCTGTGTGTGCTTTGCATTCACACTTCTGCATTTATGTTGGACTCTTCCCAATACTCCCTTATGTTGAGACATTTGAAGAGCCAATTTGGTTATCCAACTCATTTGGTCATTCATTAATTATACTTGCTTTTCTAAACAGTTTTTTTTTCATAAAAGTTAATAAGAATGGAACATCAGTATGAGGAAAAAAAGAAGCACATTTTCCACCCCTAGAGCCACTGTATGTGCTGAGCCTGGGTTCATGAAGTTTGCATCTAGGCTTCTTACTGCTGGGGAGCTTTGCATTCCTCCTCCACACATCTCCCATTCCACAAAGGGAAGGGATCTAAAAGGGTCATCTAGGGACTTACCCGGTGGTCCAGGAGCTAAGACTTCATGCTCCCAATGCAGGGGGCCTGAGTTTAATCCCTGGTCAGGAAACTAGATTATACATGCCGCGACTAAGAGTTTGCATGCCACAGCTAAAAGATCCCTCATGCCATAACTAAAGACTCGGTGCAGTCAAATAAATACATATTAAATATTTTTTAATTGTTTATAAAAATGAAAGATCCATCTCAGGAGTTCTCCCACACTGACTTTTCCAAAGTAAAATATACTTAGCACCTGAGATCTAATGACCTAGAATGTGTCACTGTACTTTGTAAATTTTAAGTGTTATTGGAGTAGCAGAATCTTATAAAAATACAGAACAGTATCCTTTTTAAGCTCTTAGTATCTGAACTATTTTATCATTTTGGCCATATTAACATATGTTTACAATGTGATATCAAACACTGAATCAACAGCATAATTCTGGAGGAAAAAGGAGCTTGCTACTGATACTCTCTAAAATGAAGGCAGAAGAGTGTTTCTGACTTGAATTATTTGGACAGTCGGTCCAAACCTTGGCTCAGCGAGAATAGACCTAGCTTATGAGAGTTAATTCATACCATTTGGAGGCTAAAATAGTTATAAAGCTGCTTTGGAATGTCCTAAATTGTGCCTAAGAGACCTGTTTTTGACAGATGTGTTCATGTAGTCTAGTCAATTGGCATATGGAATTTTTATGTACAAGCTAGTGCAAAAGTTTCAACATGTAACATTTATTAGTGCTTCCACTGGCATGGGGAGACAGATGGAATACACATTACTTGCAGAATCAAGCTTTGCAATTGGCCTTACAAGCCTGACTTTTCTTGGTTACTTAGGTCACTTATTTTCACCCGCCATGTACACCTCCTGCCCCAGGTCTTTATAGGAATTCTCTCCCAATTGCTTAAGATTTCCCTTCTTTCCTTCCATTTCTTGGCCCAGATCCCCACCTCCCCTATCTGTGTGCCCCTGCAGCTGGTCCAGGGTGCAGTTTGGAGGCTGAGGTAGGGAAGAACACTCCCCAACAGCTGTTCTCAGTCCCCCCTGCCATGTTAGTCTTGGCAGCATCCAGCCCATTCCCTCCACATCGACCCCAAACTCCCCTTCTCTTGAAGTCTCAACTCCAGCAATGAAATGCCCAGTTGAGCAAGAGCTAAAGATTAATCTTCTGTCCTAGATATTTCTAAAGAAAAATTGGGGTCGGGGGAAATGTCTTCCCTTCTCTGAAGTATCTACATGAAGTAGCACCAGAGGGACACTTAGGGTAGACCCTTTTTCCTCTTTCAGTCCCTACTGTTTCTCCACTGCTAGTTAGTATACAAGCCCTTTTAAAAAATCATTAAAGATGTGTGTGTGTTTAAAAGCTTTATCTGAGGAGGTGAAAAGCTGAGTCTGAATTCTGTCTTCAGTTGCCCAGAGGAGTAAAGATTCTGTTCAGAAGCTACTGACGTTGGCAGTGGCAAAGGAAGTGGATGGGTTGGAATGCCTGGGATCCAGCCTTTGGAGGTACATTAGCACAAAACCCAACTACCATGAGGCCTCAAACTCTAGTTACCCAGAGGCCCATTTCCCCTCTTCTTCACTTGTTTGTCCATCTAGGTGCTCGCCCTAGTTTGTTCTAGCCTTCTTTCCCAGCCCCATGGTTTTTTATGGAGAAGTATAAAGAAGGCGGGCCCACCATTTCATTACAGTGGTGGTGGGAGAATGGCAGAGGAGAGAGAGAATGAAATTCTAGACATACCTTCTTGTAGGTTGAGTAGTACTGTTAGAACTGCCTTACACAGAAAGATTGGGCTTACTCAGTAAGCGATGGAGTGTGATAGATAGAGAATTAGCCAAGGAACCTGAACTCTCCTTCTATGCTTGCTTCTGTCAACCAGCACTTTAGACAAATCACTCAACTTGCGTGCTTTGCAAAACATCCATTTATGTCTCTTTCCAGTAGAAATTATGATATCTGCCCACCTTCCAGGAGTGTGAGGGGTTTAGATTTTATAAAACAGGCAAATAATGCTTTGAAAGACATGAAGAGCCATGCTGTTGTGCAGGGTACTGCACTCTTGCCAGCATGTGAGACACAACCTGAGAGGATTAATGTGGGATGGGGAAAACTGGGCATGCAGACCCACTGGACAGTGCTTACTGGTGCACAGTAAGCATGAACCCCTTTTGAGTCCACTTACCAGGCCTAGTGGTAAAGCACTGGTGACATCTTGCTATTTTCACTTCCACCCCTTCTCCAGGAGCTATATCAAAGCCTCCACAGAACTCTACCCTTTTCAGTACTCCCCACAGCAGAAATCATGATTGAATGCACCTATGCATTAATTTTCTTTTCTTGTAAGTGATTTTAAGTCCCTTGAGGTTAGGAATTGAGTCAAATTCATTTTTTCTAGCACCAGTTCCTAGCACAGTGCCAGGTTAACTGTAGGTACAGGTAACAATTATTGAATATTGGAAAAAATACCTGCTAGAGAGATTGTTGTTGTTCAGTTGCTCAGTCATGTCTGACTCTTCGTGACCCCATGGACTGCAGCACGCCAGGTTTCCCTGTCCCTCTCTCCTGGAGTCTGCTCAAACTCATGTTCATTGAGTCGGTGATGCCATCCAACCACCTCATCCTCTGTTGTCCCCTTCTCCTCCTGCCTTCAATCTTTCCCAGCATCAAGGTCTTTTCCAATGAATTTGGCATCAGGTGGCCCAAGGATTGGAGCTTCAGTTTCAGCATCAGTCCTTCCAATTAATATTCAGGGTTGATCTCCTTTAGGATTGACTGGTTGGATCTCCTTGTAGTCCAAGGGGCTCTCAAGAGTCTTCTCTAGCACCATAGCTAGAGAGATGGACCCAGGTATTTCTAGAACAGTTAGTGGAAGAGTCAAAGTTTTGACAAAATACTTGCAGAATTCATTTGGAAGAATGAATGTTCAATAGTAGTCAGGAAATACTTGAAAAGTGTTAATGAAAAAAGATTGAACTAGCACTACCATATATTAAAATATATTATAAATTTACAGAAATTAAACCAGTGTGCTACCATCACAAGGGTAGATCCATGGATAAACTCTAATCCAAAATCTAGAAGAAACTAAAGTAGATGCAAAAGTTTAGCATATAATAAAGGTGATACTTTAAATCAGTGAGAAAAGTATGTGTCATTCAATAAATAAAAAGTATTAGAACAACTGGCTATCCATCTGAGAGGGAGAGCTAACTTAAGAGCCTTATCCCATACCTTACAACAAAATAGATTTCAGATGGATTAAATGTGAAAAGCGAGATATAAAAATTATATACAGTAAGGTAAATATTTTTAAAATCTTAGTATGGGGAATGTTTTTCTAAGAATGACTCTTCAGGAAGAAATCATAGATTTGACCAAATAAAACTCCTATTTTAGAAATAACCAAAGTCAAAAGACAATTTGGAACACAGCATTTGCATATGTACGACAGAAGATTCATACTCTTAGTAAATAAAGAGTTCTGATATATCTATAAGAACCATTCTCCAAAACAAGGTGGATAAGGAACATGAAAGAGTAATTCAACTAGGAAAAAAAACTTCAAATATGTATATATTCAACCTCAGAAGCAATTAAGGACACATCAATTAAAAGAATGAGATTTTTATTTTTACTACTTCAGTGACAACGATTTTTAAAAGAACACAGTGCTCAGGACTGGCAAGGGTGTGGAAAAGCAGATTCTCTCATCTCCCAGGGCTTGTTCACACATACTTGGGAATCAGGATGGAGTGCTGGGAGAGACTGTGGAACAGTCAGTGGTGGACAGCACAGTGCTTCCGGAAGAGGCTCAGGGTCCTCAGCTGGAGATTTGCTGGAAACTCTCGATGGGATAGAGTCAGGGTAGAAGCAGGATCAAAAGAGAGAAACAGATCCAAGAGGGTACTAGAAATAAGGGTGATTTCTGATGTCATCACATCTATGTTTCCCTTCATAAATTCTCCCTTGGCCACACTTTTGATTTTTATAGAGCATCCCAAGAATCAACTCTTAAAACCCAGTGTAGGTTTATACTGG
Organism: Okapia johnstoni; assembly: GCA_024291935.2. Classification (NCBI taxonomy): domain Eukaryota; kingdom Metazoa; phylum Chordata; class Mammalia; order Artiodactyla; family Giraffidae; genus Okapia; species Okapia johnstoni. Next base: position 51,982,493 of record CM044313.1, read on the forward strand.
TTTCTTTTTAAAATTGTGTTCATTTTCAGTGTTTATGTTCGGGGACTGCAGTGCAGTGGCAGAAACAGACTAGGGCTGCCTTTTCTGCATGATGCATGGCATAAAGGACAAAGTCACCCCCAGATGTGCAGGGTAGGTCCAACTGGGAGTGTGAATCTTGGTTTATTAACTGCTGGGTTCCAGGCACATGGTTCAAGCTCTTCGAATTTGTTTCCTATATCTTTGTAGTTTTGTGAGTAGGAATAATACTCTTAATGTCACAATGTTGTTGTGGGGATTAAGTAAAATTGTGTATGTAAAATCCTGAGAATTAGCACATGCTCAGTAAGTTTGGTTCCCTTCCTGGCTGAGAGCACCAGGACAGGGATTACTTATTTTACAGGACTCACTCCACGTTTCATCTGTGGTCTGGTTCCCTTCCAAACACATTCACACTGCCTGAGGGCCTTGCTAACCCTTGATAAAGGGTTCTTGGCAAAAAAAGGAAATTGAGCTGTTTCCTATTTTGTTGGCCTCCAGGCCGAGAGGAAGGCTCTGGCTTCTGGCAAAATACTGATGGGTTCAATCCAGCAGGGCCTTCACCCAGCAGCCTAGCTGCAGAGGCTCATGTGTTGTGGCTTGCATAAAAATTAGAGAGGATGTGACCCCATCTGGTGAGGAAATGGGGAACAGAAGATGGGCTCAGGAGCCCCAGAGAGCTTCCTAAGTATATTCTAGTCACACTGAGGGTGGCAGCGCCGTCACAAAGCGCCTACTGAATGCAAATGGCTGGAAGAATTTGGGAATTATCTGTGGCCATCATATCAAGGATACAAAACCACCAATTAAGGCCCTACAAAGAGGCCAAGGTTGCAAGCCCATACCCAGCACAGGGGTGGTGAAGGTCTGACTGCTCTCCCTCACTCTGAAATACATGGAATTAAGACATTGCTGCTGCTATTGTTTCTAGAGCCTTCCTTTTGGTAGTGTGAAAGGTAGTGTGGTGAGAGTGTGTTTTAAAAAAATAGATATGAATCTATGTAAGAAACAGAAGATCAAGGTCTTAATTTCTCCACTGCTGTCTTCCCATTCATCAGAATCACCTGAAAGTCTTGCTGAAACAAGATGACGATCCCCAAGCTTGAATTCCTGGCGTAGGCCCGGAGAATGTGCATTCCAAAAGCTCCTGGGTGATGCTGATGCTGCAGGTCTGGTGGTGGCTCTGAGAAGGGCTGCTCTAGATAATTTTTAGAAAAGGTCTGGCCTCACTGCTAGGGCACCCACCTTGAAGGGGCTTCCCTCGTGGCTCAGACGTTAAGAATCTGCCTGCAATTCAGGAGACCCAGGTTCGATCCCTGGGTCAGGAATACCCCTGGAGAAATGAATGGCACCCCACTCCAGTGTTCTTGCTGGAGAATTCCATGGACAATGGGGTCTGTCAGACACAACTGAGTAATTAACACCACCTTGAAGACTGCTTTATTCTCTTGCTCCCACCCACACCCAGATTATTCAGACCAGTGCCCTCTAGTGTTCAAGACATAAAATTCCCCTAGTCTCTTGTTCAAAACAAGAAGGGATTGCTTAGCTGAAACGGAAAGGACAGTTTATAACAGGGGTTCACTGAAGTCCAGATTAGTGATAATCCTCAACACTGGTTAAACTTTAGAAAAACCTAGGAAATAAGGAAGGGGGGGAGGCAGCCCTCATACCCAGATACTTTGGTTTAATTGGCTCAGGGTGGGATCCTGGCAGGAATGTTTTAAAAGTTCCCCATGTGACTAATTTGCAAACAGGGTTGAGAACTGCTAGTCTTGATCACTGGTTCTCAAGTTTGCCTGCATAATGGAAGTACTTGGGAAATTAAAAAAATATATACCTTGCTCCTACCTTCAAAGATTCTAATTTATAATAGGATTCAGGGACTTCTCTGGTTGTCCAGTGGTTAAGTATATACCTACCAATGCAGGGGACACAAGTTTGATCCCTGGTCCGGGAAGATCACACGTGCTGCAGGGCAACTAAGCCCACATGCCACAAGTATTGAGCCAGGGAGCTGCAACTACTAAAGCCCACGTGCCCTGAAGCCTGTGCTCTGCAGCAGGAGAAGCCACCACGATGAGAAGCCTGTGCACCACAACTAGAGAGCAGCCCCCGCTTGCTGCAACTAGAGAAAGCCTGTGTGCAGCAACAAAGACCCAGCCCAGCCAAAAATAAATAAGTAAATAAAATTTAAAAAATAATAGGGATGCAGCCTGGGCATCCAGAGTCATTAAATCTCCCCAGGTGATTCTAATATGTCTAATATGCAGACAAGTTTGAGAACCACTATTTTAGGTTTGGGACTTCCCAGGTGGCTCAGTAGTAAAGAATCTGTCTGCAATGCAGGAGATGCAGTTTCCATCCCTGGGTCGGGAAGATCCCCTGGAGAAGGAAATGGCAACCCACTCCAGTATTCTTGCCTGGGAAACCCCATGGACAGAGGAGCCTGGCAGGCTTCAGTTCATGGGGTCACAAAGAGTCAGACACGGCTGAGTGACTACACAACAATCCTAGGTTTAACAAGTTGGGTTGGAAGCTTGATCCGCCCCCTTCCAGCTACTTTCTACCAGTGGTTCTCAACATATGCTCCTTGGACTAGCATAAGCATCACTTGGAACTTTTTAGAAATGTGATTTTCAGGCCACATCTCAGACCCAGTGAATCAGCAACTGTGGGGGTGGGGAGCAGCAGTCTGTGTTGTAACAAGCCCCCCAGGTGACTTGGATATATCCTAAAGTCATAGACGCACTGGTGTACTATCACTGTTGTAGCTTGAGGGCCCTGTTGCCATTCTCCTAGAGACCAGCCAGAGCAGGAAGCAAGGACTTCAGTCTTCTGAATTTGGGGCAATACCAAATCCTCGGTTTCCTGATGAGTGGTGCCAAAATTCTTAGTGTGACTGAGTTTTTATATAGCTTATGAAGCTTTTGTTGGCTGGAAACTGGCAACATTAAATTGGAGAGTCAGTTACAGGCTGCAGCTGCAATCTTGGTCAAAGTTACAAGCAGGGAAGAGGTAACAGGGAAGGCAAAGTAACGCAATTATCGGCCCCTCCTATCTGGGCTGTGAAACAGGAACATGAAATAGGAAGGGAAGGAGGAAAGGCAAGGGTCAGTGCCAGGTGAGACCAGAGGGCCTTGGTCTGGGAGATTTTTCTTGGGTGCTAATGTCCTTCAAGTTTGTTATAAGTGCAAATGAGATCTATTTTCCTCTTTATAGGGACCTGCTTTCTTGCTGAGGAAAAGAGCTAGTGTGTGCTGTGTTAAAAGCTGAAAGAAAATCTCCCTGATCACTTCAGGGCCAGACAGAGTAACAAAACATGCAAGCAATTTATACAAAGGAGTCTTAATGTGCTTGACAAAGGACTCCTTTGCTTACCCCCATAAAACCAGTTTTCTCTAATTCATTTTGTCCTGGGATTAAATGTTGTGAATACTGAGGTGAATATGGCATAGAACCTGCCTTCAAGTAGATCACACTCTAGAGAGGAGAGAGGTGAGGAAGTATATTTCTCACCTTGTGTTGATTGCTGTGTGAATGAGGAACAGTCAGAATTCAGAGGGGAGAAGGACTAATTCTGGATGGCGGTGGAGATGAGGTATCAGGGAAGACTTCCTGGAAGCAGACCCTGAAGCTGGATTTTGGAGGGTGAATAGGTTGGCAGTCAAGATGGGCAGAGGGTTTTCAGCAGGAACAAGGACCCAGTCGGGTGAAGCAGCAAACTGAGTATTGTGAACTGTTGGTAATCAGGGTCGTTATGGGTAAATCATGAGGTGGGAAGTGGTGAGGGATGCCACTGTAGGGTTGAGCAGGGCTGAGGACCTTTTTACGCTATGCTTAAGGAACTTGATCACACTGATCTGTAGCTGGCAAACCTTGCTGATCACCAGAATTACCTGGGCAACTTCCGAAACAATGCCTGGGTCCCACCTCCAAAGGATCATATTCAGTAGGTCTGGATGTCTCCCCACGTGATCAGGAAGAGAAAGGCTGACCAGCAGAAAAGAGGCTGGGAAAAGCAAAACCAGCGGGAGTAGCAATACTGAAAAGCAACCTGGAGAGTTAGTCCAGGAGACTGTGGGGTGACTAGGTTTCTACCTCATTCTTTCTCTCCCCTACTTTAAAACAAAATGTTTGGGCTTTCGAGACTGGCTTTCGTACAATCTTTACTCGATGACTGCTTGTTGCAGAACATCTGCTGATGCGCACTGGGGTGTTGAGAGTGTTACTAATACCAATCTGGGTTTGGCAGGAGCCCCACCTGTGTGTAAAGTTTATTTGGCTCTATACGCATCATCTCAAGTAGTCACAGTAATGGTAACAAATGAGGCATGTTAGGATTTATTGTTACAGTACATACTTATTAATATTGTTTCTCCAAAAATTGATTAAAAATACATGTTTAAATTTACTTTGCATGTAAAACAAAACTAACAGGGATGAGTTCCTCTGAGTGAAGACAAGATTGGTCAAGACTGAACTACAAGCACTAATAGAGAGTGTCTACTACAAATAAGCGAATCAGCAAAGGAGTTTACAGTAGAGTGAATCCTTGGGCCAGAAATAATAATTTGTTGAAAGTTCTGTTTGGAAGCGCTAGATAGTGAAGCACAGCCTTTCGTTGCCTTGGGGAAGAGTTGATCACAGAGTTTCCCAGGTGTCTTGTTTGGATCCAAACAGTTGATATTTGAGCTCTCTAGCCACTATAAAAGTATAAAACATATGATAGTAGTCCCCCCTTGAAACTAAATGTTCTATATGTTGTGCGCTGACCTATATGAAATGAATAATACAAGCAATGATGGGTTCTCATTATTGAACTTTTTTATGTCATGATGTGGTAGATTATATTTTCCAGTGATGGCAAGCATCAATACCTCCCACATGGACTTTTTACATGATGACTTTGACACTGTCCATTGAAAGTTGGGGTCTACATTCCTCTTACGGGTTAAATTGTTTCTTCAAAAATTCACATGTTGAGGTCCTGACCTGCAGTATTTCAGAACATGCCTTTATTTGGAGATAGGGTCTAGAGGATGTCAAGTTCGAATGAAGTCATTAGGAGTAACCCTCATTGCTGTTCAGTCACTGAGTCGTGACCGACTCTTTGTGACCCCATGGACTGCAGCACGCCAGGCTTCCCTGTCCTTTACCATCTCCTGGAGTTTGCTCACTCTTGTCTCCCTAATCCAGTATAAAAGGGGGAAATTTGGACACAGAGGGATAGTGAGGTGAAGAGACACAGAGAGAAGATGGCCATCTGTAAGCCAAGGAGAGTGGCCTGGAACAGATCCTCCTCTCACAACCCTCAGAAGGAATTAGTTCTGCCGACAATTTGATTTTGGACATCTAACTTCCAGAATGGTGAGACAGTTGTTTAAGCCACCCAGTCTGTGGAACTTTGTTATGGCAGCCTAATAAACTAATGCAGTTCCCTCCCCTTGAATCTGGGGGAGTTATGACTACTATGGAAATAACACATGTGACTTTTCAGGCTAGCTTCTAAAAGGCAATATAGCTTCTACTTGTTCTTTCAGGAGACTGGTCACCTACACTGTGACGAGGCCCAGGCCTCCTGAAAAGGTCACTTGTTTGTGTTCTAGCTGACAGTCCCAGGTGTCAGCTCTCATCAACTGCTAGAGGCATAAATGAACACACTAACAGATGATTCCTGTCCACAGCCCTGAGTCACCCCAGCCTTCAAGTCCTCCTAGCTGAGCCCCCATATAATGCAAATATATCAACCCTTCTGTGCTCCTTGGGAATTCCTGATTCACAGAAGTTGTCAGCATAATAAGAAGTTGTTTTAAGCCTAAATTTGGGAATAATTTTTGTTACTTAGTAGTTGGCAATGTTTTTGTTTCAGATTTTTACTTTACCTGACTGGTGTTTTTGTTGAGACCATTAGGTACCTTAGCTCCTAGACAATGGTCATCACTTCTCTTGACCCTTTGTGACATTAGGCTCAGACTTTAGTCAGGAACAATTGGTGACCCTGCCTCAAGTCAATTTAATAGACTTAATGAATGAACTTCAGACAGACTGAACAGGATAGGGAACAGTGGCTCAGAGGTGAGGGTAGGCGTTTCAGAACAACTTCTGAGATGATTACAAGTTCATTAGCAAGGTTAGCGCACTTTGCCTGAAGCAGGGGAGGAAACTTGGAGTCCCATAAAGCAGTATTTTCCTCATTTGGGACAGAGTCCAGGAAAAAAAAAAAAGTAAAAATGCCTACTTGTCAGGGGGGTACAGTGGAGGAGTGTAATAAGTATTGGCAAGAAAGAAAGAACTGGGAAGCAGACTGTGGCAGGATCTTAAATCTCAACCAAACTCCAGAGCACTGCTGATCTGACCCCCCACAAGTTCCGTGTCTGAATCCCTCATGAGCAGAGTTAGGAAAGGAGAAATGGACCCATCTGTGCTGAGAAGCTGTGTTCATCAGGCTCTTAAGTATGTTTAACACTTTAAGGAGAATGTAATCTGCCCCCAGTTATTCCCTAGCTCACTCTTCCTTTTGGTTTTTGCTTTGCCTTTCCTTGCTTTTTAACAAAATTAATTTAGAAAAATTTCAAATTTTGCCAGGGATGGGGGAATTAAAAAAAAAAGCTTTATTGAGGAATAATCATACAATACATGTATTTGAAGTGTAGAATCTGATAAGTATTGACATATGTATATATCAGTGGAATCATCATCATAATCAAGATAGTGAGCATATTCATCAGTTAAAAAACTTTCCTTGACCTTTAAACCCCTCTCTGTCATTTCTAACTAAACTAAAGGGATGAGGGAATTTTGACCCCCACGTCAGCCTTGTTTGAGAGGCATATTGCCCCTAGTGGCAGGGTGTGGGTAATGACCATGCTAGCTGTAAACCTCTCCCGGATAAGGAGAAAGTGGAAATTAAGATTCTGTACAAGTGGAATGAGGGTGGGTATGTGTGTGTGTGTGTATGGGTTTCTTACCCGCCCTTTCTTGATTACCCTGAAAGACCTTATCAATTGCTTTGTTATCTGAGGACTTCTTGAGTATAGTTTCTCTATGCTTGTTCACCGATAGGTATTGTGCAGGAGATAAAAGGGAAGATTTCCAAGCTCACTAGTGGTGTTAAGAAGTGAGAGAAACCACTTCATACTCATTAGAATAACTACTTCAAAAGATGAAAAAACAGAAAACAACAAGTGTCAGTGAGCATGTGGAAAAATTGAAACACTTGGGAATGTATAATAGGATGCAGCCACTATAGAATACAGTATGGTAATGCCTTAAAAATAATGTTTCTGTATAATCCAGAAATTCCACTTCTGAGTATATTTCCCAAAGAATTGAAAGCAAAGGCTCAAAGATATATTTGTATACCTATGGTCATAGCGGCATTATTCATAATATCCAAAAAGTGGAAGCAACCAGTGTCCATCCATGGATGAATGGATAAACAAAATGTGGTCTGTATATCCAATGGAATATTATTTTCAGCCTATCAGGAAATTTTGATACATGCTACAACATGAAAGAATCTTGAAGACATGCTAAGTGAAAAAAAAGACAAACATAAAGGACAACTATTATATGATTCCATTTATATGAGGTACCTAGAACAGTCAAGTACATGGAGAAAGTAGAATCGTGGTCACCAGAGGTTGAGAAGGAGAAAAGGGATCTGCTCTTTAATGGGTTCAGAGTTTTGCAAGATGCATAGATTTCTGTGGATGGATAGTGGCACAACAATGTGAATATATCTAGTGTATATTAAGTGCACTGAATAGTACACTTAAAAATAGTTAGGGTGGTAAATTTTATGTATATTTTACTATAATAATAAAGGAAGTAAGAGAAAATAGAAAATTCTGTATAGAATTTTTGGCCTGATTAGAGGTTAATGTGAACATGCTTAACAATTTTTTCCCCATGTTAAAATTTATATATATGACGGGGAACTTCAGCCATACTGACAACGTTTTCTTTCTTATATCAAGCAGTAGTGCTTCAGTGTCTTGTAATTTTTTAAATTATCTTTTTACATATATAAAATATATCACAATATAAAATTCAGAAAGTATAAATGTTTGTTTGTTTAACAAACATTAAAGAAAGATAAAAGGGAAGAAAGATAAAAGAGAAATTTTCCCTTTTTGGGAAGAAAGATAAAAGGGAAGTTTTCCAAGCTCAAATTGTTAAGCATGTTCACTTTAAACTTCTGATCAGTCCAAAAATTCCACACAGAATTTTTTCTGTCCTGTCACTTCTTTTGCTGGAATCAAGATTGCCGGGAGAAATATCAATAACCTCAGATATGCAGATGACACCACACTTGTGGCAGAAAGCGAAGAACTAAAGAGCCTCTTGATGAAAGTGAAAGAGGAGAGTGAAAAAGTTGGCTTTAAAACTCAACATTCAGAAAACTAAGATCATGGCATCCGGTCCAATCACTTCATGGCAGATAGATGGGGAAACAGTGGAAACAGTGTCAGACTTTACTTTTTTGGGCTCCAAAATCACTGCAGATGGTGACTGAAGCCATGAAATTAAAGACGCTTACTCCTTGAAAGAAAAGTTGTGACCAACCTAGACAGCATATTAAAAAACAGAGACATTTCTTTCGCAACAAAGGTCCATCTAGTCAAAGCTGTGGTTTTTCCAGTAGTCATGTATGAAAGTGAGAGTTGGACTCTAAAGAAAGCTGAGCCGAAGAATTGATGTGTTTGAACTGTGGTGTTGGAGAAGACTCTTGAGAGTCCCTTGGACTGCAAGGAGATCCAACCAGTCCATCCTAAAGGAAATCAGTCCTGAATATTCATTGGAAGGGACTGATGCTGAAGCTGAAACTCCAATACTTTGGCCACGTGATGCAAGGAACTGACTTATTTGAAAAGACCCTGATGCTGGGAAAGATTGAAGGTGGGAGCAGAAGGAGATGACAGAGGATGAGATGGTTGGACAGTATCACCAACTCAACGGACATGAGTTTGGGTAAACTCCAGGAGTTGGTGATGGACAGGGAGGCCTGGCGTGCTGCAGTCCATGGGGTCACAAAGAGTTGGACATGACTGAAAAAAAAAAAGGGTTGGACACAATTGAGCGACTGAACTGAACTGTCACTTCTTTTATTAGTATAAAAAATATACATAAAATTTACCATCCTATTTTTGTCCTCTGTCCCCTATTTGTGTCCACTGGTCATATTTTTTGTAATTACTTCCCCCATATGGTCTTTTCCCCTCTGCCTATGTCTTTCTCTCTCTCTCTATATATATGTATGTTTTACGCAATTTTTATGTAGAAAAATGTATCCATCTTTTTCTTCATGATTTGTTCCATCTCTAATACTTAAATTAAAGTGCTTGCACATTCTAAGATCCAATTTAAAAAAACTCCTATATTTTTCATTAAAAATGGTTTCATCTAAAAAAAGTTTTCATCGTTTGCCTTTATTTTCAGCTAAAATATTACAGTTGGGGAACAGAAGAGGATAAAGCACTTTGAAAAACTCTCCCCCAATGACAAATCCTTGTCATCCTCTCCCCATTCTAAAGAACCACCAGTATTATTCACCTGGAATTAATTTTGATATATAGGCTAAGTGTCTAACTATTTTTTTGGGTCCCTAGAAAAGTTAATCGACTGTCCTATAAAATCTACTGGATAACTCCTTCCTTTCCCCTCTAATCTGTCATGCCACATTTAAAGTCATATATTCAGTAATCCATGTTCACAGTTCATGGCCTGTTTCTGGACCCCACAGTTTGTACCATCACTCTACTCTTATGTGAAGTCCCCATTATTTTGATTATTATAGCTACATAATAATATCTATGTAAGGCAAGCTCTAACGCCCAATCACTCTTCTTCTCAAGAAATTTCTTGGTTATTCTCACTCATTTGTTCTTTGATATAATCTTTGAATGAAGTTTTTAAAAACCACAAATTTTTTTTTTTTTACTGTAATTGCATTAAACTCACAAATATCAGGGCTTCCCAGGTGGTTCAGTGGTAAAGAATCCACCTGTGAAGCAGGAAACATGGGTTCAATCCCTGGGTTGGTAAGATTCCCTGGAGAAGGAAATGGCAACCCACTCCAGTATTCTTGCTTGGGAAATCCCATGGACAGAGGAGCCTGGCGGGCTACAGTCTATGGGGTTGCAAAGAGTTGGACACAAATTAGCAACTAAACAGCAACAAAACAGCAACACAAATAACGATGTTTTAAAAAGTCGTTATGACCACCTATCCAGTTACAGTTGTTACACAGCAGAGCAGTTGATTTATCTATATTTGTTTCACACCAGCAAAGCCTTGGTAAGCACAGTATGTGGATGCAAAGATGGCTGACACACATCTTCTAAAAGAGTTCACTGGTGATTAATCCACGTTAGAACATTGTGAATGCAATGGAATATGCAGTTGAAGGTACCATTTGATACATTTTGACAGCTACACACCTATGAAATTGTTACCACAATCAAGATAATGAACCTAATCATCACTCCTAAGTTTTCCTTGTGTCTCTGTGTAATCCATTCTCCCATTTCCCCCACTACCTCTAGGCAACTGCTGATCTGCTTTCCATCACTCTAGATCAGCTTGCATTTTTTAGAATTTTATATATATGGAGTTGTACAGAATATATTCATTTTTTGTCTGTTTTTTTTTCCCTCACTAGGCTTCCCTGGTGGCTCAGACAGTAAGGAATCTGCTTGTAATACAGGAGACCTGGGTTCAGTCTCTGGGTTGGGAATAGCCCCTGGAGAAGGGAATGGCTACCCACTCCAGCATTCTTGCATGGAAAATTTCATGGACAGAGGAGCCAGGCGGGCTACAGTCCATGGGACCGCAGAGAGTCAGACACGACTGACAGACTAACACTTTTCCCTCACCATGATTTTGAGATTCATTTATCTTATTGCATGTGTCAACAGTTCCTTTTTATTGCTTGGTAGTATTCCACTGTGTAGATATGCTACAGTTTGTTTCTTCATTCATCTAGTAATGAACACTTGGGTTGTTTCCAGTTTTGCACTTTTACTGATGAAGCTGCTATGAATGCTCACATACAAGCATGTGAATGACCATATGCTTTTGTTTTTCTTGGATAAAGAGCTAGCAGTGGAATGACTGGTCATGTAGTCAGTGTATTTTTCACCTTTCAAGAAACTGCCAAATTTTTTTTTTCTAAGTGGTTGTACCATTTTGCTTTCCCATCAGGAGATGCCAAGGCAATTCAGTGACTAGCCTGTCAACAAACAGCACTGGAACAATCAGACATACAGATGCAAAAAACAAACAAGCAAACAAAATAAGCCTCTATCTGTACCTCAGACCATATACAAAAATTTATGCAAAATGGATCACAGACCTAAATGTAAAGCCCAAAGCTCTAAAACTTGTAGGAGAAACTACTTTACAGATGCTGAGGTTGGGTAAGAGTCTGCTGAGGATGTGGCATTTGAGCCACATCTTGGAGAAACTAGAACTGAAAGGACTCAGTAGCAAACTAGACATTGTAGAGTGAGGGAGGAATCAGACTTGGTCTGAGTCTCAACTGGTTCTTACTGGCAGGATGGCGAGAGACTGACACAGAAGCAATGAGGCATATAGAAGGAGTCGTGGGTTCAGAAGGCAGAAGAGAGCATTTGAGTCACCAGCACAAAGTCAAGGTAGATACATCCAGCACACGGCTGGAAACACCACACTGCAAACTATTATTTGCCTAATAATAACAGATAATACTATGAGAGTGGATAATGCTAGATTCTGTCTTACCAAGACGGAATATAGAATGAGGTAGAGTTGAAGACCCAATCTTGGGGGACACCAACATTCAGGAGATGAAGGAATAAAAAAGCAGCTTAGATGGAGCGGTGCCAAAACTGCCATGGAAAGACCAGATGAGATGATCATCTTTGACTCCTGTCTTGATCTTCTGGCCTGTATTCAATGTGAGGAAGTCTCATGAGCTCCTTCAAAATACATCTAGAATTCAACCACTCTCACCATCCCCACTGCCATGCCCCTGATTCGAGCCACCAGCAGGTCTCACCTTCATTAAAGCAATCACTTCCTAACCTATCTTCCTGTTTCTTCCCTTGTTTGATACAGGGTATTCTTAATAGAGCAACCAGAGAGGCCCTTACAGGATTTAAGGATTTAAGTTTGAGCAGTTCACTGCTCTGCCTGGCATCCTACAATGACTCCCCATGTTACCTCGAGTAAAAACCCTTTAAAGAGTAAAAGTCTTTCTAATGCCTGCAAGAGCTTGCATGGTTGCCTCCTTCCAGCCCCCAGCCCTTTGACCTCTTCTCCTGTTCCTCCATTCTGTATCATTCTCCCCCTTTATTCACTCCACTAGATCACCTGGCCTGCTTGCCACTCCTTGAATATAACAAGCATGCTCTGCTGTAATGGAAAGTGGGGTCTGGCTGCTGCCACTCAAGTCAATAAAGAGGCAAGTTGGTGGAAAGAAAAGTTTGCTTTATTTTGGATGCTGGCACTTGCGGCAGGTGGGGTGGACTCCTGTCCAAAGGCTGACTCCCCCCCACACCCCGACAATCAGGGAGCAAGAGCTTTTATAGATGGAGGGAGGAGGCTACATGCAAAAACAGCACAGTTAGCTCTGACAGTCATCTTGAAATTGGCCATGTGGTGAACTGACCGGTGTCATCTTGATTGTTTTAAGTACAGTAACTCCAATTCCAGCGCCAGTTTGCTTCCATTTTTTTGAGGCAAATACTAGGAGCCGTGACGGCTTACGTCATGGCTACGGTCTGGTCATCATGTGGTTAAGTCTTTCCTCCACCTGGTGGAGGCTTCATTACCCATGAAACAGCTCACAAGACATGGCCCAGAATGTCACCTGTAGCCCTTGAGGAGGAACTAAAGGTCCTTGACTTCGCTTACTGACTAAACTGTCATTACTTGGTCTCCTTCGACTGTTTTCCCTTCGGTTTCTGCATTTTCTCATTTCTCCAGTGAAACTTACTCTTCAGCTGAAGTGTTTCCGCAGACAGAAGGCAGGCTGAGGACACGGGGTGGGAGGTGGGGAAGGACCTTAAGGTCCTGCTCCATTGCACTACCTCAGGGCCTCCACCCTAATCGCCCTTCTGCCTAGATTTCTTCTCCCCCAGACGTCCAGCTGTATCATTACTCCGGTCTTTGGTCATTATTGAAAACAGTAACCTACTCATTCCTTCCATACTGTGCCCTCACCACGTCCAACACTGTAACCCCCACTATTTTCCCTCACAGTATCTACTACCTTCTATCATACCATAGAAGTCATCTATTAATTAATATATTCATTTTATTTATTTCTTGTTGTCTGTCTCTCTTACGCTAAATATATATAACTCCCGAGGGCAGAGATCTTTTTAAAAATTTTATTGATTTTTGGCTGCTCTGGGTGTTCACTGCTGCGTGTGGGCTTTCTCTAGTTGCAGCGAGCAGGGGCTATTCTTCCTTTCGGTGAGCAGGCTGGTTATTGTGGTGGCTTCTCTTGTTGTGGAGCGCAGGCTCTAGGGTACATAGGCTTAGTTGCCCTGTAACATGTGGAATCTTCTCGGATCAGGGATTGAACCTACGTCCCCTCTGCCGGCAGGCGAATTCTCATCCGTTGGACCACCAGGGAAGTCTGGGTAGAGATCTTTTTCCCCTATTTACTTACATATTCCATGTGCCTGGAATGGTACCTGTCCCATCCATAGTAATAATAAATATTTCTTAAGTGAATGAATGAGAAGAATCCTTACTCTGGGCAATTAGAAAGCCATTGTTAACTCTTTATCATACTATTTCAGTGAGCTCCATTTTCCAAACTGGTGTTCCATGGTAAAATAAACTTGGAAAGTGTTACATTGCCTCTGTATCCCTCTGGAAGTCTCACAATGCACTTTACACACCAAAAAAAAAAAAAACAACCAAAAAGCTCCAAGTGCCACAGTAAAGGCAACTGCTTTCTTCATTTAACTCAGTTTTTCCTAAACGTGGATGGTCAGACTTTTCCATGGCACACTAATTAATACAGCAATGGTGTTCAGAGTTGGAATGGCACTGTGAAGGTCTGAGGAGTGGGCAAGAGATGATGCTGGAAGCAATGTGGACAAACTAGCCTTTTGAAAACACAGGTGATGAAAGGAAGGGGAGAGGAGGGTACTAGTTTGCATTGGCACACTCAGGAGAGAAGGACGTTTTTGCACGTTTTTATTTTTAGATACAAGAGGTTGGAACATGTTTGTAAGCTGAGATGAGCGTTAAGAGAAAAAGAGGATAATTTATGAGCAAAGTTCCAGAGAAAGTAGAAAAGAATAGCAAGATCATGATGTAAACATATAAAATTTTTAAATAGTAGCTGTCACTTTTTTTTTTACTGTGGCCCGCACTAACGAATTTCACTTTACATGGCAACTCAGTACACACACATGCAATAAGAAATAGAAAAAATAACTGAAGTAAAAGTTTCACAAACTATTCTAGGATTATGGAGTGTCATCTGATGCTCTTTTTTTATTCTACTATCCATCGCCTTCCGTCCCATCCCGTCCTATTGCATCCAATTCTATTTTCTGTCAGTGCTGACTGCAACTCACTAACTTGATCTCATGAGCCAGAATTTTGTCCTTTCCAGCTGCTTTTGGGAGACTTCTTTAAAATGATCTTCAAGTTCAATCCATTCTTCAGTTGTATCCATTCTGCTATTTATTCCATTGATTTTTTCTTTTTATTTCATCTATTACATTCTTCGGTGTTTCCACTAGGTTTTTAAAAAGTTATTTATTTTCCTTGCTTATGTTACTAACAAGCTCCCTTTCCTCCTTAAGATGTTTATCATGCTTGCTTTAAATCCTTGGTGTCTGCTCCAATATAAACCGTTCAGTGTCTAGTCTTTCTTTCACACTAATAGCACTCTTCAGGTGTCTGAACCTGGCAATTTGGACATTGCTCATCGTGAGAAATTTGGGAAAACATAGAAAAGTACAATATAAATAGCTACATAAAAACTAGCCATACTTTCACTTCCTGGGAATCACCAGTTGACATTTTAGTGCATTTCCTTTCTGTCATACAATCTACATGTATACAGTATATAGTATATTAAATATAATTAGTAAGTATTACATTGAATTTTTGCTCTGGCCTCTTCATTTACCCATTAATCTTGAGGTTTTTTCAAGTTATTAAAATTGTTCACAATTTTTAATGGTTGCAAAACATTCCATCTTAAGGAAATATAGTAATATATTTAACTCTTGGGCATTTAGAAGGTTTCCCATTTTTGCCCTTTAAAAAAAAATCACTCCAACAAGTATTTTTGTACATAAAACTCTGTTCATATTTCTGGTTCTTTCTTTATGGTAAGGTCCTAGACTAAATGAATCAAAGAGAATGGCACTTTTTGCATTGCCAAATTGTCTGCTAGAAGGTTTAACCAGTTTACACTTTACAAAGGTATAAAGTGATTGAGTTCTTATCATCATGCCCATCATCTTCATGCAATTTGCTAATTTGATAGTGGAAAATTGCATTTCATCATTTTTAAAATTTACATGTCCTTTTAAAATTTTTTAACTAGTGATCATTATTTGCATTTACTCGTCTGTAAATGTTGAGTTAAGGGGACCTTTCTCAGTTTTTGCTGCTCTGAAAGGTTAGCAACCAAAGCCTCCTAGCAAAGGGGATTCACTCACCGGAGCCTCTAGTGGAAGACGTCTAAAGTGCTTTCTGCACAGGGGACTATATTTGTACTCAACTGCAGCAAACCTCCCCTTCACTCTCCTCACCTCCCCCAGCCTGAGGTCAGACCATTGTATCAGGTGCAGGGGTTGCCCCTGTGGGCAGACATTGAGCTTCTGTTGTGTTTGCATAAGTAGAGCTTGGAGGTGATAGTTCAGCCTCAGTTGAAACCTGAACATCAGGTTAAAAAGACTCTGTGTGTGTGTGTGTGTGTGTGAGAGAGAGAGAGAGAGAGAGAAAGCTGGTCACTCTACTGTATACATTTGACATTTGAAGCACAAACAATTTCAATTCAAGACAAGGCTTTCTCATGGTCTTATCGGAATTCATCCTCAGTGTGTCCTGTGGATAGCTGCATCCCTGGAGTCACTCTGGAGAGCCCATTCTTCCCAAACAGAGGGACTTCACAGACAACCCTGAGGCAACAGCAACAACAGCAATAAATAAAAGCACTCTTTCTAGACGTGGTAATATTATTTTTTTCAATTCTTACGTTAGAATGAAAGATGCTAAGTATAGCTCCAGGAAATTAATTTTTTGAACAATGTAAACAAATACTAGGTGATTGCAGAGCCACACATACGAACTCTTGAAGGTCTCGTATTGAAGACAGCCTCCAAAACAGAAGGATTCTTTCTGTAATGGAGCTGTGTATATTTTACATTTAAATTTACAATAAAAAATAACTTTGATTTGGGGCTGCAAAATTTAAATGTGTGCTGCTGCAAACCACTGAGACCCAGAGCTGAGCAGGTCTGTGTTGGGATGGGAGGGCTAGCCCAGGTGAACCGCAGTAATGAAAATTCCTGAGTCAGTGTAAATAATTTTACTGTCTTAAAACACAGATTTAGACCTTTGCTGACATTCTGAATTCTTGAGGATTTCTAAATCCTGCTCAGGCCATGAAATGCTTGTCTAAGCAGCTGTTGTGCAAGCATAGGCTGCCTAGTAAGACCCAGGAGACCACTAAAATATCTTCTTTACAAAGGAATCTCACCTCCCAACTACAACGCCTGAAGACAACAGCATTTCAAACCAGATTATGCCAGTTTATCAACAGAATTTCTGGGTTAAAATGCATCTATTATCGGGAAAGGTGCCAACCACTGTCAGCCAATAATGCCCTGCCTTGAACTTATTTTCAGACTACCTAACTTGTCCTGAAGAAACAGATTGTGGTGTGGCAGGGGTGGAAAGAACCTGGCCCATGGAGTCCCGTGTTTTGAGAGGCTGCTAGAACTGGGACAGGATGATGGAAGTTACTGCTCTGCCATTACTGCCTCCGCAACGACTTGCAGCAATTCTCAAGGCCTGCTTCCTCAGCCATCATATTGGAGGTACCTACTTGTTGTGACCTTGGAATTAGCTTAGTGGCACATGTGACCCAACACTCATGGCAAGTAGTATTACACCACAGGGTAATGCTGAAGTGAAGGGCCTAGACAGCCAGATAAATGTTTCAAAATCATCTTGGGCCTTCAAGGATATAGGATAGGTAAGAAGACACAAAAAGGATACAAAAAGTGTGTGTGTATGTGTGTGTAACTAATTCTGGCAGAGTTTTAACTCCTACCTTTTTTTTTCTTTTAAACTGAAGATAATATGCAGCATTAGAGTCTGAAAGTCTCAAAACTGTGAGCAAGTTAAGGTTACAAATCCAGCAGAGCAGAGCAAAAAAACAATGAGGATCCTTTGAGGATTTCTGGAGTAGAAATACGTAGGAAAATGAACAGGCACATCTTTATTGAGTGCCTACTGCATGCAGAGTGTTACAAAGAGCTAGGTAAGTGGAAATTAAAAAATGAACAGAAAAGGAGGAAACAAAGCAAATGTCCATTGATGGATGAATGAATAAACAAAATGTGGCATACATCATAAACCATGGAATATTCTTCAGCTTGAGGAATGAAATTCTAATACATACTACAACATGGATGAACCTTGTAAACATTATGTTAATTAAGTAAAATAAGTCAAATATTTTATGCTCCCATTCATATGAGGTAGGTAGCTAAATTAGTTAATTTCATAGAGACAGGAAATAGAATAGAGGTTGCCAAGATGCTGAGGGGAGTGGAGTGGGGAAGAATGGGAGTCATTCTTTGACCAGTACAGAGTTTCAGTTTGGGTTGACGGAAAAATTCTGTAAATGGGTAGTGGTGATGGTTGCACCAAACTGAATGTACTTAATGTCTCTGAACCCTACACTTAATATGGCAAATTATATGCTATGTATATTTAAACATGCACACACAGGAAAACAAACAGAAAACAACGAATAGAGTCCTTTTTGACCTCCCAATGCTTGAATTTACAAAAACAAGGGAAGATGCCACAAGAAGGGAGGCGCAGAATCAAAGAACAGAGTCCCCAAAGGACACAAACCCAGAAGCATCGCTCACATTCGTCTGGAGTCTCAGAAAGCACTTTGGGGGGTGGGGTGGTCCGGGGCATGGGGTTATGGGATCCTACTGCCCCCACCAGGGATTGAACCCGTGCCCCTTGCATGGGCAGGACGGAGTCTAAACCACCAAGGAAAGGCTTCTCAGTAGGCACAATACTTACCTATTTGCCTGGTTTCCGTGAGTCACCCAGAAACTCGCCGTTTTTTGTTACTCTCTCCAAAAACCAGAGTGCCAGGCACAAATTAATATCTCAACGCAGGTAAGTCGAATGACTTGGAGGAAGGACAAGGCCCCGAGAGTACCGGAGTTTTAACCGCGCTCACATTCACGTTCACGGGTAAATGCCTGGGATGCGCTAGGGCCTGAAGCGAGTAGTCCAGGCTCCCGCCTGCGAGTTTGCGCCCCGAAGTCAGTGCCAGTCCTCGCGAAGGAAGCCCCTGGACGTTATGAGCTCGAGGCCCGGGGCCCAAGGGCAAAGAACTGAGGCGGTGCCTGCCGAGGGTCCTGCTGCCTCTTCTGCCCTGCGGCGTGCCATCCCGCATAACTCCTGGAGGGCTCGTGGAGCACCCAAACCGCCGAGGGAAAAGACCCGAAACACACAGTCCAGGGAAATGACTCTGCGCACGCCAAGTTGCCCCAGAGAAGGCGACGTGGGGGCCTCGCGAAGAAAAAGCCTTATCACCCGAAGCCGAGGCGGAGGGAAGCCCCGGAGCCCACCGGCCGCGCTCGCAAAACGCCGGCCGCCTCCCGAGCTCCGGCTCGGGACCGGTTCCGCGCCGCGCCGCCGCCAGGAGGCAGGCCTCGCCCACTGGGGCACCACCCTGTCCGCAGGAGCCCCGCCGCGCTCCGCGTCCGCCCGAGCGGGGCGTGCCGCAGCCGGGGTCGCAGCGACGGTCCCCTCCCGCGTCACAGAGAAGTTTATTTCCATCCGAGGCCGAGAGCTGGGAGCCCTTTGGGGCGGGAGACCCGAGGGTAGGGATCAAGGAAGGCGAAAGCGGGAGGCGCGGACAACGCAATGCTAGGGTTTCGCGGGAGTTTCACGAGCGCGGAGCTAAAGGCGGTACACAAATGTGTAGCTTAACTAAAGCAAGCAAAACAAGTGGGGTGCCCAAATGCGAGGCTTCAGTAAAGCTCACCCAGATCTCTTGTTAAAACTCTGCCTTGCAGCGCTTCTCCCGGATTGATTTTCCGCTCTGACCTTCAGTAAATCCTAACACTTTCCCCTGAGTGGCCAGAAGATAACTTGGCCACGTTTTCCCCCCAAAGGTTTCTAGGGTTTCGGGAAGGACTTTCGGACGGTACAAATGGAATGCAAAGTCAATCCCCGAGCCCTTCTTGGTCATACAAGTTCACAGCGGTGGTAACAGAAGGGAATGACGGCTGTAACTGATCATCTAAAATAACTAATGGTCTGCGAACAAATTCTTCCTCTCCGTTTCAATTTTAAACGCTTCGCCACACACCAGCCCTCATTGCAGAGAAAATCACGGTGTTTATTTAGATAAAACTTAAACTTTCAAATGTAAGAGTGAACTCCTTGGTAAGGAGTCCTGGCTACATCAACAAAGCAATGTAATGCCTGATTAATAGTGCTGATTAATGTTGGCTCAGGTTAATGCCCATTACAATACTTAAATGATTCAGCCATATATCAAACGAGAGTCAATGAAAAATAATTTATTTAAGACGTTGAGGCGTTCTCATAGAGCTTTCAAAGATCTGTGATGGACTTTATGGGTCATTTGTAACTATAACTGGTTGATAGCTGTCCTCAGCAACAAAAACTCGATTTAAAAAGAAGTCTTAGATAAGTTAACTGTTTTTGAGACTCTGTAATTGATAAAAGGAGCAATGAAACATCTGGAAACGTGAAAATTCCTAGGTCCATAAAGTGATATATTAATATATAAGGGCAGCTGATGATTGTTCCTACATGAAGCCATTCATTTTTGATCCTCAGTTCTTGTCAAGCCGTCATTTTATAAAATTTTGAGACAAGTCCCCAGTTTGAAATAAAAGGTCTTAGGAAATGCAAAAATCCAAGATGTATGACTGTGTGAGTATGAAGTCCACAAGCTATTCGGATTTTTCCACTAGCCAAAGTAACAATGAGCTGGTGATAAAGATAGGTGTACTTAAAATATCATCGTATTTGGATTATTTCCACTACTCTGTCACCCGATAAGGAAAATTGAGTTGAACAGAACTTGAATCTTCTTTTTAAAAATTATTTCGTTTCTCCTCACCAAAACCTATTGGAAATATTTAGTGGATTAAAAAAATATATTTTAAAAAACTGGCGTGAAAGTTTTAAACTTATCATTGTAGTTTCTATTATTAAGCCTGACTGTGTAGAGATACGTGTATTTGTTTAGTAATTTAAGCACTTTTAGATTACTGTGGAGTGTTGATTAGAACATCCCAACTTACTGACAACTATAGAATCCCTTACCCCATTATGAAAGAACTTTTTTGAGTCACTCCTAGAAGCAGTTTGTGTGTGTGTGTGTGTGTTTGGGTTTCCACTAAAAATTTGTTTCTTCTCTGCGTTCAATGGTTACTTTCTTCGTCAGATGCTCTCGTTAGAGTGGCTCAGTATAGCTGTCAAGTCCCTAGGGCGTTCAATTTCAGATAGTGACTAAAACGCCACCCTAACAGCAATTTTATTAACAGATGGTGGGAAATAAACGTCTTTGAAGAAGAACCGAAGGGGACTGGTTAAAGGGTCAATAAACAATTATTATCGCGCTTAAACTGGGGCGGGGGGGCCTTCTCATCAGATTCCTTGGGGAGCCGCTCGTTCTATCTGGAGGATACGGAACAACCCAACAAACCTCAGGGCGGTTCCCCAGGAACCACCTCAGACGACCCTCAGGGGGGGGTCATACCCTGGCTAGACGGTTCCGATAGGCCATCGAGTGCTCAAACTGTCGCGTCCCGGGAGTGTTTCTGGGGTTCGGGTTGAGGGCTCATTGAAGAGGAGACTGGGAACTCGAACTCGTGCCGCGGCCCTTGGTCAGACCACCACGAGCCTGCGCGAAACTCAGGCCTCAGCCCCTTTGGGAAGGACTGATGGGGTCCTGTCTCCTCCCCCTTCTTCACAGTTGCTGCTGCCTCCTACGGTGAACTCTCTCTCGGAGCAGGGCTGATTTTCTAGGCTTTCTTTCCCTAGCCTTGGCAGCGCTCTGACGCGCACACCATGTGACAGGCCTCCTTCAGCTATAAGCCGGGGAAAGGTCCGCCCTCTCCTGGACTCAGCCCTCTCCTCGCCGAGCTCTGTCCCTAGACTCTCGACCGTCCCGCACCCACCCGGGCGCCCGCCACTCTGACTTGTTCGCTCGGTACCCCGCCACCCCCTCCTCGACGGACGCGGCGAGGGGCGCCGGTGGAGAGAGGAAGGTCAAGTCTCCCGCCCAGGCGGGGTGCGCGCCGAGCCAAAGCAGCGCGGAGATCGCGGGACCACCGCGGCGGCGCAGGAGTTACAAAGTCGCAGCGCGAGCCTCGGCCGCTGCCGCGCAGCTCCAGCGCAGCAGCCCCGGCAGCCGCGGAGCACCGTCCCTCCCGTCCCCCCACCCCGCCCAGCGTGGGCGCCCCCGGGCCGGGCCCGCCACCCGGGACCTGGGCTGGGGTGCGGCGGGAACCCGGAGCCCGGCGCCCCTATGGGCCGCCTCGCTGCCGCCGCCGCGCCACAGCTATGACCCTGAGCACGGAGATGTCCGATGCCTCCGGCCTCGCCGAGGAGACAGACATCGACGTGGTGGGGGAGGGCGAGGACGAGGACGACGAGGAAGAGGAGGACGACGACGAGGGCGGCGGCGGCAGCGGGCACCGCCTGGCTGTCCCCGCGCGCGGCGGCGGCGGCGGCGGCGCTCGTACGCCGGGGAAGACGAGCTGGAGGACCTGGAGGAGGAGGACGACGACGATGACATCCTGCTGGCTCCGCGGACGGGGGGCTCCCCGGCGCCCCCGGGTCCAGCCCCGGGGGCGGGGGCCGGGGCCGGCGGCGGCGGCGGCGCGGGCGCGGGCGGCGGCGGCAGCGGCGCGGGCCCGGGCGGCGGCGCCAAGAACCCGCTGGTGAAGCCGCCCTACTCATACATCGCGCTCATCACCATGGCCATCCTGCAGAGCCCCAAGAAGCGGCTGACGCTGAGCGAGATCTGCGAGTTCATCAGCGGCCGCTTCCCGTACTACCGGGAGAAGTTCCCCGCCTGGCAGAACAGCATCCGCCACAACCTCTCGCTCAACGACTGCTTCGTCAAGATCCCCCGCGAACCTGGCAACCCCGGCAAAGGCAACTACTGGACGCTCGACCCCGAGTCCGCCGACATGTTCGACAACGGCAGCTTCCTGCGCCGGAGGAAGCGCTTCAAGCGGCAGCCGCTGCTCCCGCCCAACGCCGCCGCCGCCGAGTCGCTGCTGCTGCGCGGCGCGGGGGGCGCGGGGGGCGCGGGTGACCCGGCCGCCGCCGCCGCCGCCGCGGCCCTTTTCCCTCCCGCGCCCCCGCCACCCCCGCACGCCTACGGCTACGGCCCCTACGGCTGCGGCTACGGCCTGCAGCTGCCGCCCTACGCGCCGCCCTCGGCCCTCTTCGCCGCCGCGGCCGCTGCCGCCGCCGCCTTCCACCCGCACTCGCCTCCGCCGCCCGCCCCCGCCGCCGCCGCCGCCGCCGCCGCCGCCGCCCCACGGCGCGGCCGCCGAGCTGGCCCGGACCGCCTTCGGCTACCGGCCGCACCCGCTCGGCGCCTCCCTGCCCGGCCCCCTGCAGGCCTTGGCGGCCAAGGCGGGCGGCCCGGGCGCCTCGGCGCTGGCGCGCTCGCCCTTCTCCATCGAGAGCATCATCGGGGGCAGCCTGGGCCCGGCCGCCGCCGCCGCCGCCGCCGCGCAGGCCGCCGTGGCCGTGCAGGCCTCGCCCTCCCCATCTCCCGGGACGCCGTCCGCGCCCGGGCCCGGCGGTAGCGACGGCGGCGGCGGCGGCTGTGCGGCTCAGGCGGCCGTGGGCCCGGCCGCCGCGCTCACCCGCTCGCTCGTGGCCGCCGCCGCCGCTGCCGCCTCCTCTGTCTCCTCGTCGGCCGCCCTGGGGACTCTGCACCAAGGGACTGCCCTGTCCAGTGTCGAGAACTTTACTGCTAGGATCTCAAATTGTTAATAACGCTATGTTAGCGCGCTTGAGAAAGAGAAGGTAGGAATCATGGCTCCTATTTTCATCTGGGTGGTTTTATGTTTTGTTCCCTCCTCCCGGCGCGGCCCCTCCCGACCTCGCGCCCCCATTTCGCCGCTTGGGATTCTCAGACGAGACTGTGTTTGGCAACTTCTCGGGCGCGCTTTTTTGCTCTGCAGGTCCCTCTATTTATGGAAAGTCGCCCTATGCTGCAGCCCCCAACCTGTGGTGGGGAGGAGGAGGGTGCTGGTGGAGATCCGCCCTGTCTAGGCACAAGGGGCTTCCTTGACTTTGGGAACATTTTTAAAAAATCTAAGCCTTTTTGAGGTCTAGAGAGTCTCAGGTCCAGGCGTTTAAAAAAAAAATCAATAATGTTTAACAGAAGAGTAATGCAAAAATAGTAAAGGTCCCGAAGAATGCCAGAGAAGCAATAGTTTTTATTTGAGGACATTTGTCTGGTGTGCTTTTTCATGAAAAGGAAAAAATGATTAACATGTTTACACAAGGAGAAACGTCAAAATTATCATTTCTTATTTTAACCTGTGTTTTGTATCATAATAGACACGCGGAATTTTTATTTTGTACTTACTGCGTATTCTTTACAAGGAGTATTGTAAATTTTGACTGGCAATTATTGTACTATTCTAATGTAAGATTTTTACACTTTTTCAGAAATAAATGCTTAATTTTCAAAGAAAATTCTCCAAAAGAATCGACTTTAGTCATCCCTTCTTAGTTTACTTTCTTTTCTGTTAAAAAAGTTTCCTTATGGGTTAAGTAGGAACCCATTATAGAAGAGAAGAGTAATATTTTCAGAGACAACAAAAACATCATGCCATGATTTTTCATTTATACTAAGTCAAAACCATTGCAGGGGATCAGAAGTTATTTTTAAATGACTACAAATAAAAGTTACTTTGTTACACATTTCCAAATCTTATTTGATTCCATTTTGACGAGCACTGAGGATACTTAAAAGCCACAGTTCTCTAAGATAATTTTATAGAACTTTAAATTTTATTTTGGAGCTTCCCACCCCATTTCATTTCCACTCACTTTTGAGCACAATACCCTATAAATCTGTAAGAACTCTGCCACATAAGGTTATATTTTCATGGGAGTAACAAATCTGTGACTTTTGATTTAAAAATTTGTTAGAAAAAATTTAATAGAGCTCATCAGTTAAATAGCTTTAATCAAACAAGGAAATATATAGATAAAATAAATTGTACTTGAAAGCTCTAATATTTAAAGCTATTTTCTTTGACAGAAAGAATTTCAGCAGTTGCATAAAGAAGTTTTTATTCTAAAAGGCAATGTTAACTTCAAAATTCTAGTTGAAATGATTAACTTAGAGTATGTAAAGAAAATCTTTAATTTTCAGATACTAAAGAATGAAAATGCATCAGATGTTTATTGAACTACTTATATTTAAAAATTTTAGGTGATCTAGGATATCTTTTTTCAAATTTTATTTTCCTTAACTAGTTATTGCAGGTAGTTTATAGTTCTTTAAAAAGATGAGACTAGTTTTGGTTACTACCAGTAATGTGGGCTTCAGATAAAATGAGGGCATAGTAATTTTCATGCTTAATATCAGTGAATTGTTTATTTTTTCAAATAATCTGGACAGGTATATATCTGAAGAGCTGGCGATTTAACCTAGCAAATTAACAAAGGGCACGTTATAGGCCAGTTTTGCAGTGCCATTCATTCTTTGATGCCCTATCCTTCCCTCCTTTTGGGAGGAGGAAAAAAACTGACCCTCACACCCTCAAAATTAAGATCTGCGTTTTTTCCCCTATGAAATATTTGAAAGAGGGAAAATAAGAGGCTAAAGTAAACACAATCACCCCCAAGTTTATCACTGATACCTAGATACAAGTTGAAATTCGTTAGACCAAAGTCTTTTTTTGAGATGTTACTTTTACCCTAGCCCACCTAAGGAAGCGGAGACAAGGGAACCCGGAAGGTCCGGATGTCACTGGCGCCCTGGGTGGACAGGCTTTAGCAGGCGGAGCCCAAACCTCACAAGCACTGCTGGCGGGCCTCGAAGCCCTCTGTAACGCATAGATCCGAATTTGTATCTGAAAGTAATTAGGGAGAGAGCGCGAAAGAACAAAATCGTGTGTCCCACTGTTTGCGTGATGCTTGGGTATCCTGAACCTGGGAGTCCCGGCGAATCCCTTTCTCGATCCAAGTTTCCGCATCTTTAAAAAAGTGCAGGGACGCGCTCCACCTCCCAGGCTGTCAGTGCTTTTAAGAGAATGGCAAGAAACCCTGGGCGATCCAGCGCTGTCCTCGGTCCGGGACCCGGAGCCGGGGTCCCGCTTCCCCCGCACATGCGTCGTGAGTCCTGAATCCTGAGAAAAGGTGACGCCGACCCGCCTGCCTCAGTCTCGAGTTTTGCGTCCTGCGAGTTGAGCTCCTTCACTGCCGCCGGGTTTGGGGTTCCCCCGTCGGCTTTGCTGGCTCCGCGGGCCTGGCCGACGGGTGGACGACCTATGGGAAAGCGAAGGCCGCGGGACAGGCGAGGGGTGGGCCGTGGGCCGCTAGGCGAGGGCCGCGGGGCAAGCGAGGAGTGAACCACGGGCAGTGGGCCCGGTGAGCCAGGAGCTCGGGGCGCGCCCCGTCAGGCCGCGGGGCGAGCAGGTGCTGGAACAAAGGCCGCCCGGCTACCGCGGCCTTTGATGGGCAAGGACGTCTCCTCCCGGGGCTCCTCATTCGCATGCAAATCAAGCTCTGGTCCCCTTTTCTTTGAAGGCAAACAGAAGGATGTTTGTGTGTTTGTAAGGACGAAACCGGCTTGAACAAGCCTTGCTCAATAGGCTGGGTCTCGAAAAATAAACCAGTTGGACAAACATTGGACACCAGCTCTCCTCCTCCCCGACTACAAAGTGTGGATTTGCTACAACTCATTAACCCGAAGCTTTTCTCCCCTTCTCCTTGTTTCTCTGCTCATCAAACGCCCCCGTAGAGCCTGGAGACAAATGACCGAAGCGCAGTCGGGAGGGAATTGCAGTTAATAGGGAGAGGGATATATTGGTGCTAATGGTTCAGGCAGCTCCCGGAGAAGGACCACACAAAAAGGAGCCTCTCCATTCAGGACTCTGTTATGCTGCGGAGATTTAATCTGCAGCTAGATTTAGCCAAATGTTATCTATTGCGGGGGTAATGAAGCCCTTATGGATTGAATTGTTCCTTGTACCACACATGGTGTCATGACCTTAGATCATTTCTTGGTTGATTTCTTTTTTTCTCTATTGGGTAATTATTTTATTTCTTTAAAATAAGAAGCTAGCGCTTCTGCTTAACAATGTGTTTCCTCTCCATCCCTATCCTGTGAATTTAAGAGGCCCTTCCCTTCCTCTTAGGAGAGAAACTGAGGAGGGGAAGGGAAAAAAAAGTCATGAGGACTTTCTTCGTGTTTTACTAAGGCATCTTGTTTGCACATCTCTCCTTCCCTGCCCCCTACTCAGTGGCCCATTCCTGCTCAAACTTTCTGCTGATGGAATTGGAATTTGGGATATATTATCACACATCTTACAGTGTATGTACTAAGAATCCATCTGTAGGGGGCTGGAGGTTTCTGCCCTTCACAGTTTTTTTGTTTTTTTTTTAAATCCACCATTTCTTCCTCTAGCCTGTCCTCTGAGAGAACTGGGGGAGGTGGTTATTCTGATGGAAGGTGATTATTTTGATGGAATACCAGCCCGTGTCATTTATTAAAGGCTGTCTGAGGCCAGCGGTTGTGCCTGTTTTGTTTTTCTCTCTAGCTCTGGTGGCTCTGATTTCCGTGCTTGACCGAGGACCAAGGTTGGAGCAGCTAACAGTGTTATTACAACTGCTATTGATGGGTAGGGATCTGATGTTACTACCTGATGCCAGGAATTCAGAACTCTAGTTTTCGTTGAGAAATTCTCTGCTGGTTACATGTTTTGTTCACACCTGTTTTTATTACGGACTGAGAAGAGTCATTTGGGGGCAAATTAAAGGCCATATCAGCATCAAACACCATCCAAGTCAGAAATCTGCCCAGGAAGCACCTTGGTTTCTCTGGGCTCCTCCAAGGGGATCGGGGTATAACCCTGGGACTAATTGGAATGCCAGGGGTCCCCTTCCCCCTTTAGAATGGAACTAGACAAGGATAGTCCTGGGGAGCAAAGGACAAGTGAAGTGGGCCCGGCATTGTCAGTATCCATTCTTGTCTTTACTGGTTTCCTAGTGTTACAGTTGGGTCACACATACACACACACAGGCGTGCATGCTCATTGCCCATCAGCTGCCACTTGCCTCCCTTTCCCCCTATGATTTTGTAATTAGGCATATGCTTTTTGTTGGTAAATGTGTTTAATGTCACAGCCAGTGAAACGTGGAGTGTTTATAGGGCCACGAATGTAAATGTGTAAATATGTTTAGTGTAAAATCTGGCCCTTCGACTTTAGCAATAAATACCCTGCCAACTCAGATACAATTACATTTGACAGAAAGATGGAGAATCTGATCATGACCAGCTGCTCAGGGCTCTTTTGGTCTTATACTTGCCCAACTGAATTCACTTTTCAGATAATTTCTTTGCATGTCACATCTCTCTAACCACATCTTTCCCTTAATGTGAACAGTTTGGGGCTCCTTTCTTTTTACTGTTGGCCCCTCTGGCGTGCAGGAAACTTCCTGGTTCACTCCTCCTGTTTCTATACCAGGAAAATACTATTCAATAACAAGCAAAAAGCACACAGAGAAAACAACTGATTCTTATCATTGAACCCCCATTTTGAGTCCCCAGTCTCTGGGTATGATAAGGAAGGAAGAGAAGTGAGGATAAAATATGTAAGCTTCGTATTTCTAATTTTCCTTGTCCTAGGCATTAAATCCTAATTTTAAAAACTGTTTTGAACTAGTCTAACTTTTAAGTGAGCACACCGGTGTAACCAGCTTCAAGTCAAGAAGTAGATGTTACCAGTACCCCTTTCCTGTCTATTCCAGTCCATACCCTCAGCACACATTAACTTTTCAAAGGACTTTCACTAATATTTCTCTCAATCACACTGTGAGATAGAGAGGACAATAATTGTCACTGACCCCACTTTATAAATAAAGGTATAAAGGCTCAAACGATATGACTTGCCCAAGGTCACAGCTACTGAGATGTCAGCATTTAAATCTCATTTTATTTCCATTACATCACACTGCCACCATGTTACCATCATTATGATTGATTAAATGTCCACCCTGGCAGGGCAATTGCCTTAGAGGCCACTGTGTAGAAGAGTCATTTATTTCTTGTACATTTTTTGTTTTTGTTTTTGCGAGGTTCTCCTCCCTGCCACCTGTACTCAGGGCTTCCCAGAGATACCCAGCCCATTTTGGATGCATTTGAAATTGAAAGTTGATTATTCAGAAATACCAGCTTCCTCCACCTAGTTCTGTGTATTTTTTCCTAGCATCGCTTTTTTTCTTTGCATCAGCAATCTTCTTTAAAACATCACACATACACACACAACACACACACAGACAACTTACTTTTTCACTGCTGTACTATTTGTCCACTTCCTTAGCTTTTCTTACTGATTTTTAATGCTTAAAATTTACCAAACTGGCAGAACCTTTTTTGCTAAACTGTTCAGTAGGTCTTTGTAACCAGACTTAGGGTCTCACCCTTTTCATGTGGAAATGAACATGTTTTTTTTATTTATTTATTTTTTTTAATTTTTTTTTATTTTAGTTTGGGGCTAATTACTTTACAATATTGTAGTAGTTTTTGCCATACATTGCCATGAATCAGCCATGGGTTCACATGTGCTCTCCCTCCCGAACCCTCCTCCCTGGAAATGAACATGTTAAGAGTCATATCAACTGACTCAACATTTAGTGAGAAAGCAAATCTTTTTTTTTCCTGAGAATATGCCCACCCCGCACCCTTTCCATGATTTTTCTGTCTTTGAACAGCTGCATATCAGGTGTTGAGTGGGTTCTTTTAGCTCCTGACAGTGAACGCAAGGCACTGGTCTCTTGAGGGGCAGTCCTACCTCAAGCTCCAAACTTCCTGGCCGCCAGTCTCCCTGAAATGCCTTGGAAGGGGTAGGGAGGGGAGAGGGAATTCCAGACCACCTGCTGGAATTACATCTTTCCCTGGCTGTGACCAGCTTATCCTTGCCAGTCACCACCAGAAGCTTCACTGAAACCCAGCCTCCTCTAGGCAGGCTCTGGAGCCACTACTTGTCCCTTATGAGGCCACCCAGGCTGGAGCCAGTGTGGGGATTTCATCTAACTGTGAGCTGCAAACTAGGAAGGAAAGTGATTGTGCTGATTTTTTCAAGAAACGGTGCTTAATGCAAGATAACACTGATTTTCCAGAGAAAAAGTGTCTGTTTTTTTGTTTTAAAGCACACTATATTTAATGCATCCGTCTTTAAATGGGTAACCAAGGAAATGCCAAGTCTGGATTCACTAGATTAGCCTGAGTGTTTTCCTATAGAAACACACATACACATATACACATACATATATAATTTCTTTAAGCTTTTTATTTTGTATTGGGGTATAGCTGATTAACAATGTTATGATAGTGTCAGGTGAACAGCAAAAGGGCTCAGCCAAACATACACATGTATCCATCAGAGAAAGTGTTTTTGTAAATGCTTTTTTCCCCTTCTAAATTCTAAGTTGTAAAAGACAACAAAACCCCATTTCAGGAAGAAATGCAGTCTATTGAAATCAGAATCTTTTATTTCCAGAACATGGAAAATTCTAATTCTGAATTTGAAATTAAGAGGTCTGGAAAGATAATTTTCTAATCTTAAAGTGAGAGTGTCTCTATTTTTCAAGATAGGATGTTTCCCTTTATGTAAGATGCTACTGTTAAGGAGAATCTATCTGGTCCGTTAGGCAGAATGCAATTCTATGTAATGCATCCATAGGTCCAGCGAGTCCCTGGAGCACCAGGAAAGGATGCATCTGAGGCCGTGGGCCTTGCCGGGGTCTGTCTGTCCTGGAGGGAGACAGAAACAAACTACGGAGTCTCTCTTAATTGCAACTCTGATCAATAACAGACTGGCAAAGAAAGGGGGAGCAGATAATCATTATGGCAGAGAGCAGAAGCTTCTTTGAGCACTAGCTTAGGAGTTTCCTTTAATATAACTAAAAGGCTGACATTTTCAGCAATAAAAGGTGTGATGCACTTTCTGACAAGTCAATAGTGAAGATTATGAATGAACAATAATTTGGTTTTTTATTTCTATTTTTACTTTTTCATGCAGTTTCATATATATGAAAATGACTGTGACAAGTTTGTATTCTATTAAATGAGGGTGGAAAAATCACAAACCAAAGCAAACCAAAACAAAAACCCTCCAAAGGTTGCAACAGAATAAGTAAGACTCAGTTACAAATAAATATCAGATCAGCTTTCTTCACACTCATTTATATTTGGGGGGAGTGTGGTGATGGGTTTTGAGGATCAATAAGCCAATTTATACGAAAATATTTTGGAAAACAGAAAACCTGCACACATATATAGACTGATGATTCTTTTGTGGCTTCTTTCCCACATCCATATTCTTCCAGGAAATGAAAAGCCTCTAAACTTTGGAGTATACCCAAATCCTTAAATTAGTTAAGAGAAACTTTTGGCCTCATGTAAAGCTCATCTTTATTCAACATTCCCACCCTACCTATGAAATAAATTGTTATTTAACCCTTTCTAGAAATAATGAGGAAAAAAGAGGTGGCATTGTGTTTTCTCTTACCTCAGACAGATGTATATTTGGACAGATAACTTTCTCCTCCCTTCTAAAATAAACAAACAAATGGTGTTTTAAATCCCTCTTCTAGTCTCTTGTTCTATTTCTTTTCTCTAATTATTTATCTACTGATCATCTCTTTAACCTCTAAGCTTTGAAAAGTGGGATTAGTCTGCAGTATTTATTGAGCACCTGCTACACTGCAAATCCCTTTATTCCCAATTTAAATATAGGGAACAAATGCAAGAATTCCCACCACCAAGTTGCCTCTAATAACAGAAACATACACTCAGGCAACAAGAGGAATGAGCCATTTCAGCAGCAAACAAGAGGGTGGAGGGAAGGCTAGGAAGATCTTTTTTCACTTCTCCACTTAACAGAACCATTAAAAAAACCAAAAACCCCGAACTCAATTGTCTGTAAACTAAACTGAAGTTGCTTCTTGAAACTATCTTTCTGGTGTGGCAGTTCATTCACAAAGCTCCTAAAAGAGCTAGGTGCCTGTGTGGTATGGAGGCACTAAACTCCTCCATTCAGAGAACTAGGAATCTGAGTTTCCTCTCAAGTTTTCAAGGCTTTTTACCAATCGTTTACCCATCAGTCTTATCCCTAGCCACCAGTTCTAATCCGTGAAGAACTGAGAAGGAGGAGAGGATCTTCATGATCAGGCTCATCACAAAATGCTCATACTACTGTGAACTGAGACTGTGATCTACCAGGAATGCATTTATGTTCACATGCGTTTGTGGAAAGACTCAGATACAGAGGCACAGTGAAAAGCCCTGGGGCACTTTTTTCCTTTTCTTAAACACTGTATTCCAAATCAAAGAAAAACTTCAAAAAAATTTTTTAAAAATTTTAAAGAAAAATATTTTCTTGTATTCTTTTCTCACTTTTAAATATTTTCCACTTGCAGACACTGTAGACACACTAATATGCAAACTCAGAGAAGTCAGGGTTCGGAAGAGTTTCTCAGGACTCAAGCGTTAAGCTCACCTTAAAGTTCTCATCGTCAAGAAACTGAGGGCAGGTCACCAAGTTTGGGTCTTGCTTTCTTCTTCAAAACGAGCCAGGGGAACAGAGGACAAAACTAAAATGTTGGGGCGCTGTGTTCTGTTGGTCTATGTAAGGAATTTAATATTTCTTTGCCTTCCTCCCCCTTCCCCCACTCTCCTCCCATCTGCATATCTAGCAGGACTCCAGCAAACCATCCCCCACACGTCATTAGAACTGTGTGCGATGGGATCCCTTATTTTGGGGAGTTGGTGGGTGCGAGTTGTTATTGTAACTCTATTCTGTAACTAAAGCTCTGGCATGTAATAAATCTCTCCCCAAAGACTTCTGGATCTTTGATTTGAAAAATCGGATTCCTTTTGTGGAAACAGTTGACAGGAACCTAAAAGGATTAGTTGCATTCCACATAGGATAATTTTTACTGGCAACATTTTGAAACGATTTGGTCCCTTTCAGACCTTAAACAATGTCCAGAAAAATGATCTAACGAGACTTGTATTGTTTTCCTTTGTCTGTGAATCCTTGTGCCAACGTCTCCGTAGGGTTTTGACAGTGTGCTGCTCAGGAGCAGTGCACCAAATTAATTTTTGATCGCCCTTTCTACTTGGTTTACCTCCTTTGGCCAGGGGCGCAGCAGTGTTTTCCCCTCGTCAGCCCCTGAAATGAAGCGGGAGCCGGTGGTCTGTCTCTCTCTCGGTGGCGCCGCGTCTGGGAGGGGGCGCAGGGACTCGTCGCGACTCAGCGAGGCCCGCGCGCCCCGGGCGCAGCGGCCGGGCCCTCGATCGCCAACAGCTCCGGCTGGGACTGGGCAGGGGTCGGCGAGGCTGCGCGCACTTCCTAACCCTTTGCCGTCTGACAGTCCTGGGGCTCTCTGTCCAACAGAACGCGATGCTGAAAGCGAGAGGGCGAAAAGGGAGATAATTTTGCTTCTCTTCCCTAAGTACCCCCCTGCCCCGAAAAAGAGCCCCAAACACAAACCCAGGAGAGGCCTGCCTCTTCCTAGCAGACGGCCGCTGTGCTGCTGCGCGCGGGCCGCGGTCGACCGCGCTCCCCGCCTCCCCCGGCCCTCTCCACTGTTTATTTTGTTGTCAGCGGACTTATCAAGATGTTAGTTTGCTGAAGGTTCTGACCTGCCCGGGCGCTTTGGCTGCTCAGCCCAGGCTTTCCCCTCTGTTTTTACACCTGCACAAACTCCACCGCACTCCCTTGTCTGATTTATGGCCCAATTAAAGGTTCAGTGTTCTTGAAGCCACCCGCGCTGCTCCGGGCCACGGCGGGCGCAGGAATGCGCGGGGCCCGGCCGCTCTGCGCGCGACAACCCGGAGCGCGCGGCCGCCGGGAGGCGCGGGTGAGGGGCCTGCTCGCGGAGCAGGGCGAAGGAACCTCGCATGCACCCAGCGTACGGCCGCACGCAGTCAAGCCTCCTCAAACCAAAGTTCTTTCCTTCTTGGGGTTTCGGCTTTATTGAGACGAAGCGCCGCTCGGACAGCCCGCAAGGCCCGGGGCGGGAGGGCGCGGGGAGTGGCCATGTGGCGCGGCGGGACGGAGAGGCCCCGCACCGACCTTTCGGTCGTGACCCCCTAAGTTCTCGCTGCCCGGCCCTCCGGCCGTGCTGCCCAGGCCGCGCCTCTGCACCGCTTTCCGGGGGAGGAAGGGGCGGCGGGGGGGCGCAGCGTGGCGGAGAGGCTCCGGGCCCGGGCGCGAGGCCGTGCGGCTCTCGGCCTGGGCCCTTCCTTCCAGCCTCTCTCCGCAAAGGCTGTTCGTCTCGAGGCCCGGACACTCGCTCTGGGAGAAGCCGGAGGTGCCCGCTGTCTGCTCCGGCAGAGCGAGGGAAGCGCGGGGGTCAGCGACCGCCCAGCTCGCGGATCCCGCGGCAGCCGAGCCTCCGCAGGGCGGGCTGGCTGGCTCCCGCTCCAGCCTCCTCCTTTTCAGCCTTTTCTTTCGGAGAGAATAAGCGGCAACCCAGCCGAAATTGGCAGCATTGCGCATCTTCCTAACCCAACTCTTGTCTTCTTCCTATCTATCAATCCACCTTTCTAATTAGACTAATTAGGAGCGCTCTGGAGTGTCGCTAGGCCCAGGGACTGAAACGCTTAGAGGTTGTGAAAAGAGCCCTGAATGGCCACGCTGGGGGCCGGGCGGGGGTCTTCGCGACCCATTCAGCACAGAGTAACAGTGGCAACATTTATTCCTGGCCTTTGAAAAGAGGCTCGATTAAAAACGTTTGGGAACTAATGCCCACCCTGCATCCCTTCTCTAATTAGAGGAGCCCGGGGCGATTTTGAGAAGGCCGGGATCCCGCAGACACAAGCCCCGAGCGCCACTGCTTTCCGCCCTTTCATCTCAGTCCATTTCCTTCCCGGAGACAGAAGTCCGCCACCTCCCCACCTGCTGCTGGCCTGCCTTTCCCGCTCATCACTCGCCCCTCGGTCTGCCCAGGCTGGGGGCCCAGCCAACTGCGGCAGGACGTGCAGCGGGGCAGACAAGTTGGGAGCAGCCTAGTGGAAAAGCACCCTTTAGCATTTGGCAGGCTCCAGATTTT
Source organism: Okapia johnstoni (assembly GCA_024291935.2). Taxonomy (NCBI): domain Eukaryota; kingdom Metazoa; phylum Chordata; class Mammalia; order Artiodactyla; family Giraffidae; genus Okapia; species Okapia johnstoni. The sequence goes on from CM044313.1 coordinate 52,017,101, forward strand.
CCCCTCCATCCTCGGGAATTTTCCCACTTGCCTCTGTATAGGTTACTCTTTCCCTTACTTTTAAAACATGAAATTTCCAAGGCAAGATTCTGGGAATGGGAATCTCCGGTGCCCTCTTGATCTACTATACTAGCATAGTGGCACGCTTTGTTGTAGGAGTTCTTCACTCACATAATTATTTGTACTTTCTCTTACCAGGCTTTTACATAAACGTGTACTATGTGCCTAGCCAGATTCTTCCTATATACGTCAGCCGCCTTCCTTCCTTATTGGCCCATCCCCAAATACGCCTTGGGACTTCCCTCGTGGCTCAGACGGTAAAGAATCTGCCCGCAATGTCAATGCGGGAGACCCGCGTTCAATCCCTGGGTCGGGAAGATCCCCTGGAGAAGGGAAAGGCTACCCACTCCAGTATTCTGGCCTGGAGAATTCCCCGCATAGGGGAGTGTCCCCAGCTGTGGGCTCGCAAAGAGTCAGGCAGGACTCAGAGACTAACGCTTCAGGTATGCCTTAGGAAGCTAAACTTGACTAGGTTCAATTCCTCAAGCAAGTTATACATTCTAGCCACACCCCCCCACCAGGTTTATATGTAGATTTTAGCTTTTTCATGGCTTAGTAGGAAGGTACCAAGACACAAGGTATTACAGGAACAAGTGATAGAAATGAGAAATAGCAGACACATTTCAACTACAGATTTTGCGTATGTGTGTAGGGTTACTGGTTCATTTTCTTGGTGAGAGGGTGATATCTGATATTTTTACAAAAATTTGAAACACATTTTGCCCTAGAATAAAGTGGATTGAGAAGGGTTGAGTTCTTTTCCTTTTCTTCCTCCCTTTTCCTCTTTCTTCTCCCGCCCCCCTTTTTGTTACTCTAATCCTTCTTTTTGGAAAAGTGCCAGGTATACAAAGAAATATCATCAGGTCACTGTTCTTGATCTTGTTAATTTAGAAAAGTGGAACCTCAGCAAAAGATGCCATTAACTAAATGTCAACCCACAGCATGCAAAATTCCTTGGATCCAAACTTCAAAAAAAGGAATGAAAGGAGCGAAAGGAATTGTGGAATTTTTAAAGGCCTAAAGTGATCTTAATAAATTTTTACTGCTTCCACACCCTGCTTCATAATATTTTAATTTAACAGTTACAATATGCATGACATTGCAACAAAAATCTAACTTGTTAAGAAGCTGGGAGGGGCAGAGAAAACGAAAAGAGACAAGCAAAGTGGTTCACTTACAATGGGGAAAATTATAATTTGCAAAATTTAAAATTCCTGGAAACACAGAAGTGAGAAGCCAAAACTGATTCTACATGTGATTTTAAATGATGAAACCTCTTACTCTTTCATTTCAGTTGCTAATTTAAATTTTAATTAAATAACAGCAACTAAAGTACTCAACTCCTAAGCATACAACTTGGTAAACTGTGTAACCACTACTTACATCAAATTATTGAACATTTTAAACACCCCAGAAGATTCTTCCATGCTCCTTTACAGTCAATACCACCCCAGCCTCAACCACTATCCTCATTTCTATCACCATAGATTATTTTTAAATGTTGAACTTCAGATAAATGGAATTATACAGTTTGTATATAGTTTTTTGTTTGGCTTCTTTTACTCATCAATATGTTTTTGAGGTTCATCTGCTAGAACTTGTATTTATGAGACAATTTAAATGGTAAGTCAATTTATATAGATCAAGAAAGGCAGACAGACACTGGAAAGCTTTAACTTACTCCAAAATTGAAAACAAGCAACATTAAATTAAAAACAAACATCCCTCCCAGCTCTACCCCTCCTCCTCCAAAATACACCATTATCAACCAGCAGAGGTAATTTTATGATTACAAGTACATAAGTAAACAAATAAGATGCAATGGTTTACCTGCAACAACTGTTAGTTGCATCATTATCAGGATGTAATTGTGGGTGAATGTAGAGGAAGCAGAAGCCACAAGCTGCTTTTGTCATTGGATTCTGTTTCCTACTCACCATTTCAACAGTAGGAAGTACTTTAGGCCTCTTCACAAAGAATGGCATGAACCTGAGGGGGGAACGTAAATGCACCCAGCTTGTTTTATCTCAGACATGCAAGTACTTAGTGCAACAGCCTGTCAAGTGCACTTTGAATTTTGTTTGAAAGTGTTCATTTTGCAACTAATCTAGCCATCTATACTTGGGTCTCGTCCATGGGTCATCATACAAGCCAGTTAACTTTGAACAGAGAAAACTGCACCCTATGAATGCAAGAAGCACAGCAAACCTATAGGACTATGGTGGTCCTGCTGTCCCCCAGGCTCCCCAGCGATCCAGCCACAAAGACTGCTCTCATGAATTCACACTGAGGGTGACCAACCAGAGACAACCCGTAAGCCCATCATTTGTGCTCCTTCCCTCCAAAGAAACAAGAGAATACAGCCACTACTAATTTTTTCCCCAAGAAGGACAGCATTTTTAGGCATGGACATGTTTGTGCCATGGGATAAATTATGAGATGGGATAGAAGAGACTAAAGTGAGGTTTTGATTGCTTATTAGTAGATATTGGTAAAGTTGAAGTAGAGAACATATCTTTTTATAATGTTAAATCTACAAAGTTAACATAAATATAAAATAAGCCATGAGCTTCATATTTAGGAAGGCACTGTGAAGACAAAAAATCATTTGTACTGAATTCTCATCGTACCAGTCATATAAATTGAATCAGTAATTTCCAGAAATAGGCAAAAAAAGAAAAACACTACATTCCCATTATAATAGCCAAAATTGAAAAGAACAATAACACCAGTTGCTAATGAGGATGCAGAGAAACTGGATCTCTCATACATTACTGGTGTGACTGTAAAATGGTAGTCACTCTGGAAAAGAGTTTGTCAGTTACTTACAAAACTAAATATGCACCTATCATACAGCCCAGCAACTATACTCCAGGCATTTACCCAGGAAAATGAAGATTTATGTTCACAGAAAAATCTGTGCATAAATGTCCACAGCAGATTTATTTGTAATAGCAAGAGGGAAAAAGAAGACAACCCAAATGTCCTTCAGGGGGTGAAATTCTGGGATATTCATACAATGCAGTACTACTCAGCAATAAAAAGGAGTCAACTATTGGGCTTCGCTGGTGGCTCAGATGGTAAAGAACCTGCCTTAATGCAGGAAACCCGGGTTCGAGCCCAGGGTTGTGAAGATCCCCTAGAAAAGGGAATGGCAGCCCACTCCAGTATTCTTGCTGGTTGTCATGGGACAGGGGAAAGGGTGGAAGGGGTTCATAAACAAAAGGTGGAAGGGGTTCATAAACAAAAGGGTAGCAGGACGGAGCTGTAGTGATGAAAGAGTTCTGTGACTTGTTTGTTGTGGTAGTTACATGAATCTATAGATGCCCCAGTGGCTCAAGAGGTAAAGAAACCACCTGCAATGCAGGAGATGTAGGAGACACAGATTTGATCCCTAGGTTGGGAAGATCCCCTGGAGTAGGAAATGGCAACCCACTCCAGTATTCTTGCCTGGGAAATCACATGGACGGAGGAGCCTAGTGGGCTACAGTCCGTGGGGTCACAAAGGGTCGGACACGACTAGGCACACACACAACACAAGCAGGAGGGAGTTCTAGTGATGAAAGAGTTCTGTGCCTTGTTTGTTGTGGTAGTTACATGAATCTATAGATGGGATAAAATTGCATAGAACTACACACACAAACATGAATGCATGTGAAGATTAAGTCCTCTTGTAACCTATAAGCTACTCAATGGTGTTAGGCAATGTCAGTTTCTTGGTTTTTGTATTGTACTGCAGTTAGTTATATGACATGTCACCACTGAGTGGTGGAGACTGAGTGGAGGAAACTGAGTGAAGGGTACATGGAATTCTATGTACTATTTTGGCAACTTCTTCTGAGTCTATAATTATTTCACAATAAAAAGTTAAAAAATAAGTAAGAGATGCTTTAGTCAACGTCCTATTAGTAGAAGGCTCTGTTGATGACAAGAGCTTTCATTGGTTGGTTTCTCATAATTAATAACAATGAATTTAGCCCTGTCCTTGCTACAGATATTTTATAAGCAATGTTTAAAAGACATCATTTAACACTGTATTTTCTATTGATAGGCCCAATGCTGAAAATTTCTTGGAAACTAAAACAATCTGCCCATTTGTTTGAACAACTTCATTCTTTGAGGGTGGATTTGATTTTTGCAAATAGCCAAATGCCACTGAGAGTTAAATACCATGAATAAGACAGATGACTACATAGGGTGAAACAGCTTTTTTGCAAAGCCAAAGTGTACCTGAAGATTTATCATCTAGTGTAAACTGGTCACAAAAAGAGTCCTCAAAATGGCTTGGGAGTGAGAGCATCACTGGTATCACATGACCTCCTATGGTGATTGCTTAAAAGGAAACAGTCATTTTCATGCATAAGATCTGACAAAGGTTTAAAAATCTGGTTTCATTTCTAGAGCCTGGCTGTAAATTAAGTCCTTGGAAATGTGTGTCTTATTTTAAAAATAGTATGTTAAACAAAATATGGAGTGTTCAAAGGGTAACAGTTACCAATCTCTTTTTAAGCAAGCACTACTCATTACCTTATCTGTTTTGTAATTGAACTATGGCCAATGAAATGTTAACGTTTATTAACTCGAGACATGGCTGTGACTCTCTTACTCCCTCTACCAAAGTGTTTAAAGGTGATTCATCTAGTACTACCGCTAGTTACGTTGTTAAACATCTCTATCGACGAAGAGTGCGTTCAGTCCTCATAATCAAGAGTTGGCATAATTATGGCAGGGACTCAATGCAGAGCCCGCCCAGGAGATCTGGTCTGCCTATCAGTAAGTGGACCATGACATAGAAACAATCTTAAATTCCCACTGTAAGCAGACCAAATCATGAGTGACTGGATTTCAGACCAGTTTTGAGTCCTGATGCCAGTGTTTTAACTATGGTACTTGTTCTTTTCCTTGAATGTTTTATTGCTTTATTATTTTATTTCCTCTAGGAATTGTGGAGTTCTAGATATTATTAGTGGTTTACCACTTTTACACACATGTATCCTATTATTTTTGGAGATTTATATGTGGAGAGAGAGACTGGCCTCTTTATTCCATCCATTCATCTACCTGCTCATATATATGGGCTCCCATCTGTTTAAAGAAGCGAGAAGGGACCACACAGAATCTAAGACTTGAGCAGAACTTGGTCATGAGTATCTGACAAAAATTTAGTTTTATTATAGAAAAATCTCTAGTACTTTATCAAAAAATTTTTCTCACTTATTGATTTACTTGAAAACAGTTTATTATTTTAAAAATAAAGCAACTTAAGAAATATTACTTGGCTTAATTGCAACCAAACTTCTTGAAAAGACTGTAAACATTTTCATTTAAAACTGTAATAAAATACATGAAAAAAGTAATAACAAACTAAAACCACTTCTTATGAAATGCTATAAAAGTGTCAAAACTTGGGAATTTGTTACCAGATTCCTGGGTCTATATAGTATTACAAACATAACATATATTAAAGATTGAAGAAAGTACAAATAAAGATAATATTAAAATATGGATATAGAGCTAAAACAAAGGATTAAGGCTAACCAAAGACCTACATTTGATTTTTCATTCATTTACCCATCTTGCATTGAGTGGACACCTCAGTATGTCTCAGCCATGGTGTGATGTGCTGTGGATACAAAGAAAAAATAAGACATCTGGTTGGAGAAGTTGGGGGAGAAGACGTTTATACTAATTCAAATACAAGCTTCAACAGAAGTAATGAATTGATTCGTGTAAGATCACAGTGAAAGAAGTAACTATGCTAAGAGGATCAAGAAAGGCTTTGTAGGGGAGGTAATGTTTGAGATTACATTCAGAAAACTAAGATCATGGCATCTGGTCCCATCATTTCATGGCAAATAGATGGGGAAACATTGGAAACCTTGACAGACTTTATTTTTGGGGGCTCCAAAATCACTACAGATGGTGACTGCAGCCATGAAATTAAAAGACACTTGCTCCTTGGAAGGAAAGTTATGACCAACCTAGACAGCATATTAAAAAGCAGAGACATTACTTTGCCAACAAAGGTCCATCTAGTCAATGCTGTCTTTTTTCCAGTAGTCATGTATGAATGTGAGAGTTGGACTCTAAAGAAAGCTGAGTGCCGAAGAATTGATGCCTTTGAACTGTGGTGTTGGAGAAGACTCTTGAGAGTCCCTTGGACTGCAAGGAGATCCAACCAGTCCATCGTAAAGGAAATCAGTCCTGAATATTCATTGCAAGGACTGATGCTGAAGCTGAAACTCCAGTACTTTGGCCACCTGATGTGAAGAGCTGACTCATTTGAAAAGACCCTAATGCTGAGAATGATTGAAGGTGGGAAGAGAAGGGGACAACAGAGGATGAGATGGTTGGATGGCATCGCCGAGTCGATGGACATGAGTTTGAGTAAGCTCCGGGAGTTCATGATGGACAGGGAAGCCTGGTGTGTGGCAGTTCACGGGGTTGCAAAGAGTCAGACACGACTGAGCGACTGAACTGAACTGAATGTTTGAGGTGAGCCTTGAAGAAGAAAGAACATTATACAGGGGAAGAGAATTATAAAAAATAGCAGCATGAGAGAGCAGGATAAAGGGCAGGATGTTTTCAGGGAGCAGATAATTAAACACTAAAACCTCATCACATGGAGTCAACCAAATGCCTATAATCAATGGATATTCCTAGTCTGGTCACCAAAATCTGAGGTTTCTTTGACAGGGACTAGAATCATTTCAGAGGTGAAGAGCAGGGAAAGGGTGGACTAGGGATCCTTTAGCTTGAGTGTGTGGTTAACTCTTGTACCCTTAACACTTCCAGCGTATTTCTATTACCCTGACTCCAAAATGGAAAAGTTCTATGGGGTATATGGTTTTCTGAATCAGGAAAGAAGGGTGTTTACGGAGATGAGTCTCAGACATCTAGAGCCTGTTCTTAATGTCTACCTTGATAAAAGATGGACAGGGATACAAGGGTAAGGGGCGAGACCACTGCTGGAAAGAGTGAAGAGAGTGAGCTAGGCCAAGGGGGGATCCTTTTGACGAGTCACTGGTACGGCTCACAGCCGTCACATCAGGCCTTCTCTTACCTGAGGGATAACCAGATGTCATCCTCAACTTCTGCAAGTTCTAGTCCTAGTTTTCCGATGACTGCTAGACATACCCAGGATTTAGTGAGGCTCAACATTAGCATTTCTAAGATAAGCATCTTTCCATAATTGGCTTCCCTTTCTGACTGCTTTACTTCCAACAATAGGACTCCATTTTCACATTAACCCAGGCTTAACATTTTCACAGTCTTCCCTTATTTCACATTAACTCTCACATCCACTCATCTACCAAGTTTGGTCAATTCTTCCTCTGCAAAGACCCACTTCTCCTCTTTCCACTCTCACAGTCAGATACCAAGCCCCTATCACCCTGTGCCCATACCGCTAAAATAATATTTTTCCTCTGGTCTTCGTATCTCCAGTTTCCCCACTGTCTAGTATATGCTGCCGATTACCTTTCCCAAAACCTCTTTATCATGTCACACTTTGCTCAAGAATCAAAATTTATTCTTTATAGTTGCATGGTGGAGTAGTAAGTTTACCTTATAAACAAGATCTTTCACAACTGGGCCAAACTTACTGTCTCAGCAGACACTACAATCCTCCTGCTTTTCACACTACTGATAATTATTCTCCATATCTATACTATCTTTTCTTCTTCTGTGGTCTCCAGATCTAGCTGAGATATTTCCCCTCTCCAAGAATACCACTACTACATGAGAAGTAATACTACACAAATACTATTACTACATGAATACTGTTACTACATAGTTAACATGTATGGAGCACTTTGTGCTGAGTCCTTTGCTAATTATGTTATGCAGATAATATCATTTTAATTCTCACAACCATCCTATAAAGTACATCCCTGTTTTTCACAGGGGAGACCTAAAGCATGATAACATTGAGCAGTCTGTCACTGTCATATATCCTAAGTAGATGAGCTAGGGTGAGGTTCTGATTTCAGAGTCTGGGCTCCATTAGTCTTCATTGCTCCCAGAGAATGACTTGTCTCTCCAAACCTGAAGAATTTATTAAATGTACTACTTAATTGGCATTAATTCATAAGACACCATCACCAATAAATCACATAGGGCTGTTGAACTAACTATTTAGATTAACAAATTTAATACATTATATAATCAGGGAGGGTGATTCTTTGGGAGACTCACCTTGGTGAGATATCTATTAAGAGCTTTTATGATGTGTTCATATGCACTGTCCTCTATTAAGTACCTACTGTGTTTTAAGCTGCTTAAAAGAAAGCCTATACCATGTAATTCTCTGCATTTGTATAATGTCTTGTACATGATTAGCATTTGATAAATATTTCCCAACTGATGAATAAGCTGACTAATCTACCATTCAATTGAAAAATCTGGCTAGAATAATTTGGAGTTGATTGGCTGTGTCTCTGATTCAAAGGGCTTCCCAGGTGGTGCTAGTGGTAAAGAACCCACCTGCCAATGCAGGAGATATAACAGAGGTGGGTTCGATCCCTGAGTCTGGAAGATCCCCTGGAGAAGGGCATGGCAACCCACTCCAGTATTCTTGCCTGGAGAATCCCACGGACAGAGGAGCCTAGTGGGCTACAGTCCATAGGATGCAAAGAGTGAGACACGACTGAACCGACTTGGCACGCATGCGTGCACTGAGGCAAAACAGTGAAAAAACTGATGTAACCATAAAATTTAGACTAATGGATCTATACTATCCAACTAGAGCAGTAGGGTTATGATTCTTATTCCCGGGTATCTGACATTTTTACTACTGCTGAGTGGTTTGACCAAAAGTCATAGACAGTATGAATGTTTCCATTTCTCCATTTACCTGACAGGAAAGAAGACCTTTACCATTTTTGGGTACAAGAGTTTTTAAAGCTCTTCCCATTGAAACTGAGCAGATTTTTTCTTCCTACTTTCATTTACTTCCTTGCTAAAAGTTGATTTATATTAATATTAAGTGAACAACAGTTATACTTTCACATCTACAAATCAATAACTGAAAAACAAGCATTCAATATATGTCTTTGGGGCATTATAATATTGTAAAGTTCTTCTTAATTATAAGGCAAGGAGTTGATCCAACAAGATATTTTTTAAATGAAAGAATATTATAAAACTGTACTAGAATATTTGCTACATTTCCTTCTGAATTGTTCATTTTAACATGTACCTTTTAGTGAAGTCATGGAAGTCAGTTGATAGGATGACTGGAATTTAGGCCTTGTGGCTCACACAGTAAAGAATCCACCTGCCAATGCAGGAGACCTGGGTCTGGAAGATCCCCTGGAGAAGGAAATGGCAACCCACTCCAGTATTCTTGCCTGGAGAATCCCATGGACAAGAAGAGCCTGGCAGGCTACAATCCATGAGGTTGCAGAGAGTTGAACATGACTGAGTGACTAACACACAGGCCTTTGCTTTAGCATTTGGCCACAGAATTGCCGAAGTAGGGCCATATTCTTCAAGGCTTGGAGAGGTTAAAACTTGCTTAAGGCCACAAACACTAAGTGGCAGAGTTTAGATTTGAACCCAGATCTTCCAACCCCAGAATCTGTATTTTAACAGCATCATGGAGGTCTCCCAAGATGAGTTTGAGAGGATAGTATAGAGATCAAAGGGACATAATTGGAAAGGAGTAGAGAATTTTCCACAGCATTCTGTGGCTATAATGCAACTCCAGAGTTTGTATTCCTACTGGAAGGACCTAATACATAGAATTAGCTTTCTTAGCCACTTCACACTTTAGAAGCACACTTGTGGCCATTAAAAACTTTTTTGTTGTTGTTAAGATCAGTTACAGAATCTAAAAAGAAACCTCTTAGAGAATCAAGATATGTAAACAATCTGGCATGGAGATGACTGGATGAATTTTTTCCTATTGAAAAAATAGCTGTTTTGAAGCTTTGTTCAAGTGATAAAGTTCCCTTTGGTCCCCAAACCTACAGAGCACCAGCTTGTAGGGTTAGGTCCATGAGGTCCATTATGTTGAAAACCTTAAATCTGAGGTTAATAAAAAATCAAAACTCTCTTCCAGACATGCCATATGAGGTACCGCTGAGAGATGGCTCTTGATTTGTGTTGCAAGTCATCATCATCTTTACAAACCATCAGTAACCATGAGCACACTGACGATGTGGGTAGATCTTCCCATGACTGAGGTCTTGGTCTTGTAAGAGAGAAACTTGGGAAGGTCCAATCAGCTCTGAAGGCAATGCTTCTCAAACCTCATAATGCTCAGAATCACCTGGAGAGTTTATTGGCATGCTGGGCCCCATTCCCAGAGTTTCTGAGTCAGTAAATCTGAATTGGGCTTGAGAATGAGCAATTGTAACAACTTTCCAAGTGATGCTGCTGGCATAGGAATAACACTGTGAAAATTACTGTCAGCATACAAAGTGGGACCTAGGATGCCAGGGAAACATACTCTTAATTGTCGGCAGCTTCTGACATGGTTCCCAAGGAAGTAATTCCCTCCCCTTGAGCGTGAGCCGGTCATAGTGATTTGCTTCCATCAAGGAGAATGCAGCAAAAGTGATCAGAGGTCCCTTCCATGCTCAAGGTATGAGAGACCTCGTCTTCCATCTTGCTGGTCTTCTCTCTGACTTACTTGCTCACTCTGATGCAGCCAGCTGACCTGGGAGCCACTCCACACAGAGGCCCAGTGGGAAGGCACCTAGGGAGGCCGCCAGCTAACAGCCCTGGAGGAACTGAGGTGTCAGTTCACCAATTAGCAAGGAACTGAATCCTGCCAAGAATCATGTCAGTGAGCTAGTGATCAGATCCTTCCCAGTCATGTCATGAGATCTGCCTGCAGCCATGTGATTGACCCAGAGCCAGAAGATCCAGTTAAGTTGTGTGCTCAGAGTTCCTGACCCACAGAAACCCTGAGATAATAAATGTTGTTGTCTTAAACTTCTAAGTTTGGGGGGTAATCTGTTACATAGCAATAGATAACTAATACAAGTGACCTCCTGCCCTTCGATGAAGTACTAGATGGGCGGCAGGACATGAGTGGGAGGTAGAGGCTGTGCCTGAGCATGACTGATGAAAACCTTCCTGTACACAGAGCTATGCTGGTACTGTGTAACCAGTTAAAAAGGCCCTATTCTCTCAGTTTTATTTATTTTGTTCTTAGCGTATTATCTTTAAATGAGACTATTTATTCAGATAGTCTATTGCTAATTTTTAGAAGCTTTCTCCTCTAAGGACTGCTATATGAAAAAAAAATGCTAACAGAGTAAACAAAACTCCGTTAGTTTGTGGTGTTACTGCACACTTAAGCATCTAAGACTCATGAGTAGTTTACAACAAATTTATATCTTTTAGAAGCTAATACCCGTATACAGGTAAGAGCTAAGACATTTCTCATTTGTAACAAAAAATTTACATGTAAAGCAAATGACCAAAAGGAACATTTCAACTCACATGGTTATAAATGTTGCTGTGTACTATTTAGGTAGAGTCTTAGATTTTTCTTTTCTTTTCCCCATGGTAGAGAAACAGATCAAAGAAAATATTATTAATGTTTTTCATTCATTTTGTCAACATATCTTTAGACAATTTATTAATATAAGTTGTAACAGAATTTTATCGTGAAAGACAAATAGATTATAGGGCTTTTTTTTTTATAGTGACTGCATGACTTCTGTAGATTAAAATCAGGATGATCTAAATATTAATAGATTAATTTATGTGAAGGAAAAGTTACAAATCATTCACTTAAAAACTGGCTTTGTGCCCACATTCTAGAGGCACACTAGGGAGACTTGTAGCTGCACAGCTAATGTCTACACAGAGTGAATTTTTGAACATAATTTATGTAGATGAAGTGTGCAGAATGTTTTTATTTGTTCTACATCGCACTGTCTCACCTCTGCATGAACTTCCCAAACCCCGATCTACTCCAAATACTCTAACTCCCCTTCTCCACACTTCCCTCCAACGTGTTTGCTTTGGCAACTTTCATGTTCTTACAAACAATTCTTCCAGCGAAATCAATCACTCTTGCACCCAAAGAGAAATACTGTGGACTCAGTGCGATGACAAAATGAAACATGTTTGAAGCAAACCATGTGTTCCCGCGTGTCCGGCATTATGCTATTTGCTCAAGGAACATGTTCCTAATGTGTTTGGCTTCTGTTACCCCTTGTGATTACAACGCTCATTGTCTTTGGAATTTATGATTTCAGAAGCAACTGCTCAGACTCACTTAACAGGACACTTTTGGAATGTGAAACCTGGGGGATTCACCCAGCAGCATCACTCTGTTCTCCTTTCCAGGCAAGTCTGGCCCATATATGGGCACCTGGTGTTTGAGGAATTCTGGGGGGACTGGTCCTCTTTTCCATTTGGAGCCCCAGAGCCTTATCTAAATGACATGGATCCATCGTGATTTGAAAGCGATTCTGTTCAAGACAGAGGATGAGATGGTTGGATGGCATCACCAACTCGATGGACATGGGTTTGGGTAAATTCTGGGAGTTGGTGATGGACAGGGAGGCTTGGCGTGCTGCAGTCCACGGGGTCGCAAAGAGTCGGACACGACTGAGTGACTGAACTGAACTGAACTGTTCATCAATCACATTATCAGAGAAAAAAGACTTTCTGGTGATGGAGTAAGCCAATGTCATTTTCAAAAAGAACTTCCCGGCAGTGCTTTCCTCAGAGGCACGAAAGGTACTTGACCAGATTTGCCTCTCAACTTGACAGCATATTTACTTCGAAGAGAAGCACCACTATTACCAATCCCACTTGTGTAGGCAGGAGACCCATGAGCTATTCAAGATCCCAGGCCCTGTTCTCTTTCTCCACTTGATGAATGTCCAACCCTAACCCCAAGGATTGTTACAGCAGGAGCCATTCCCGGACCCCTTGAGCATTTTAACTGGGATTCTGCGCTCTTTTCCCTTGGAGCTCTTCATACGCTCTGGGTTCACTTCCTGCCTCGAGTCCAGCTACCTCCTGGGGCCCTGGGAAACTCAGTTTCATGGAAGCCTGATTTTTCCCATATATCTCATCAGTCTTAGATTTTCTTTTAAGAACAACAAATGGGATAAGTAAAATTTCCCACTAGTCTAGTGTTTAATACGTTAAAAATTAAAGCTATCAATCACTCATTGCAGCAAACAATGATGCAGGCTCAGGGAAGGTACACAACTGAATCTAGTTATAAGTGATGGAGAAAGACTTTGGTTTTAAAAATGGAAGGGGCCAAGAATGAATACATTCTAGAGGCTGGAAATGTAATTTTCCACTCAGTAAAAAAAAAAAAAAAAATGTTGATATGCAAAATTCTAGCCTTTCTTTGAATCCCAGGGGCACTGAAATGAAATTTTATATTATCATCCTCCACAGGCATTTGTTGGGGGGGGGGCACCATGTGCATAAGGAAGGGCTCCTATGACAGTGCACAGCTTAAGAGCTAAGGCTTGGAAGGCCAATGGATTGAGACCCAGCTCTACCACTTATTAACCTGGTGACTATGCTACTTAACCTCTCTGAGCCTCAATTTTGTCATTTGTAAAAGAGCACTGATAATACCTACCTCACAGGTTTGTCGTGAAACTATTATATATGATGCATGCAAAGCGTCGGCACATGAGACAGACTGAATCAAGGTCAGCCGCTGTCCTCATCATATCACCAGTTATCGACATAACGTTCCAGTTGGGGGCATGGGATATAACTAATCCAAAGAAGCTTGTGCTAGGAAGTAAACAAGGACGGTGAAAGTAAGTGCTTTTTAACAGAGGAATAAGGGGTTTTGAAAAAGGAAGATGGAGAAAGCTTCCAAGTGGGAGGTCGGCCCTGTGTGGGGGCTTGGTCTCCACCTTGAAAGTGGGAGGGGATTTGCCACCCAGCCCTGTCCTACCAGCTTTAGAGCTGCCTTGAACCAACATGGTTCAAGCGCCTCCCTCTTGGAGACTGAAAGTTGGTGTCCTTGACCCTCTGCCCCCAATTTATATGTTCAAACCCTAATTCCTGATGGTATTTGGAGGGGGGGCCTTTGGGAGATAATTAGGTTTGGATGAGATCATGAGGATGGGACCCCCACGATGGGTTAGTGTCCTTTATAAGAAGAGGAAGAGACTGGAGCTCCCTCCCCATGTCCATGTGAAGACAGGGAGAAGTCTACAAGCCAGAAAAGGGCCCTCAGGAGAAGTGAACCTGTCAGCATTTTGACCTTGGACTTCTCGGCCTCCAGAACTCTGAGATACAAATGTCTGTGTGGAAGTCATCCAGTCCGTGGTATTTTGTTATTTACAGAGGCCTGAGCGAAGACACTTACATGGAGGTGAAGGAGTATCAAAAAACAGCTTGGGCATGGGAATGTGTCGCCTTCCAGATAGGCAGTCTCCTTGGTTTATTGGACATCCAGGCATTTTATTGATGTCTTTCTCTTGACTAGGAGGAGCAAAGTGTCCTCTCTTGGCTGGGGTCACTGAGTAAAGGAAATTTGAGTTTGAAATATTGAAACCTGTTCTCTTCTTTGATGCCAAAGAAGTTAATTCCTCAGCTATGATTTTTTTGGCTCTCTCAAACTTGCTTTCCTTAGTCCCTTCATCTCTGCCAACTGGTTTCAAAATAATATGAAATGTGGGCAATTTTTATTAATGCTGTCTTTCCTCTCCTTTTTTAAAATTCAGGGCCATCGATCTCTTTGATCAAAAGAAGTCACAAGGTCTTTTCACACTTGATGGAGACATAGATAATTTAATTTTGATTTAGGGGAGTGTTTGGGCAAAATTAGACAAGTGGCAAACGTCACTAAATCATTAAGATCTGGACACTCAATGTCCAACGTAAACCAAGCAAAGTGAAGGAGGTACAGGAGAGAAGGGAAGCTGTTTTAATTCTCTAGATCTCTTCAGTTGTGGCTCCCCAAATTGAGTGAAAAGCTTGAAAAAGGGGAGAAGTGGGTTCGTGGTTCCCAATGGTTCATTTGATTTTCTTTATCCTAGGATTATGTTTGCTTTTGAAAGTGACCAGGTTGCATTGCGAGGGGATATTTGGCTTAGGATCTCTGGAGCTTTTTAGGTATTTTATTTCTGTATGTATTTGAACTAGTCCTGTCTCATCTTGCACTTGATAAGTTTTCTTTTTTTGTGGTAGGTAAATTTAGTTTCTGCTTCTCTGATCCAATTTCCTATTTTATACATCTGCTCATTCACACTTTCTGCAGGTACTCCTGGACTGTGATGCTCTGCGGGCCTCCTTTCAGAAGAACCCCTGCCCAACTTCCTCCTTTCTCAAGGCAGAGCCAAGGAGAAGTCCTCCTCTAGGAAACACTCTTTAACCCCTTGTTAAATTGTTCACGATTAATTCCTGCTACAGCAGTCCTTTCTCTTAATGACCATTACTGCTATGAATTAGGAGGTTTAAATCTCTTTTTCAGTCAACATCATTTAAAAATTATTAATACCATCCAGTATTGTTGCAGACATCTGTACAATCCTAGGTTGTTTACTATGCACCATCATTTGTCCGTTTTCAAACTTGATTCAGCTTAATCTTTCATAGGGTTTCCTCGATAGTCATCAGTGGTTTTGCAATGACTCGAATTCAAGTATGTCGCTGCTTCAGTAAATGCTTTCGGCTAGACTCAATAACTACTTCAGTGAAGTTAAAAACGAGTCTCGAGTATTGGGAGGAAGAACGACAGGGAGGAAGGAAAACTTAGCACGTTGGAAGGATGTACTGAAGTAGACGTGTTGCATGAATCCAGCTGTGTTGTTACTGTTTACGACAGAACCTCTGAGCTTGGCTTTCCTGTCTCAAGACTGGGATATTTCTCGCTATTTTCCCTTTTGTTGCTCGGATAGGAAAGGGGGTGCGTTCCTCTTTTCACTCAGCCCAAACATAACACACGAAAAACAAAACAAAACATAATACACGAAGCCTCCCGTGCTTTGGGGGAACATGTGGTTGTGTTCTAAGCGCCATCTGCAGAAAGATGTCCTGGGAAAGCTTCCTCCCCAGAAAAGAGAAACGTCTCCGGAGCGAGGGATCTCCGGCGCGCAGATTCAATAAGCCCAACCGCACTTGGCTGCGTCACAAACCTAATACGGCAGCCCGTATTGTTGCTCGGGAAGTCTCCAGCCAAACCGAGTTCTTGTAAAAATAAATACTCATCAGCAAATATTTTGATTAGTTTAAAAAATGTTCGAAATGGCGACCCCACCCCCCACCCCGCTCCCCTGCTCTCCCCCACGGCGCGAGCGCGGAGCAGAGGCTCCCTCGCCCCCCGCCCCGCGCCGCGCCCGTCCTCGCCAGCCCGGCGCTCGCCCGGCCTCCGGGGCGCACGGAGCCTAGGGCCCGCGGGGGCGCGGGCGGCGGGCAGCAGGCGGCCTCGGCCTCCCCGGGGCCCGCGGGCGCGGCCGGCTCCGGGCTGCCGCCACCTCGCTACACTTACTTGCCTTAAGCTCTTTATTAACTCCCCCGGAGCAGCGCGGCTGCGGCCGCGCCTCCTGCGCCCCGGTGGTCTGGCTCCTCCGCGCGGCGCACATGCTAAACAGATTAACGTGCCTTGGCTGACCCACGCTTCGCAACCCGCGGATTGGGTTTCTGCCGCTCCATGTGGAAATTAACCTATCTGTACCCGTGGTCAGCTGCGCCGGGCCGCTCCCGCGCCGCCCGGGCAATCCAAACAAACCCGGCCGCGGGCTCCCTTTGTTACTCTTGGCTCCCCTCCCCCCACTCCCGGCCAAATATTTATTGGAAAAGAGGTTCTTCTCTTTGGCCGAAGGTCGGGCACATTTCTGAGAGCTCTTTATTTGTAAATGATTTTTGGCACGGCCAGGCACCCTTCGGAGGGGGTGGCAGGGAACCCAAACTCCATGCCTGGAGGGTTTCTGGCCCTGCGCAGGCAGGGAGGTGTTTTATGTTTGCACAGGGCACCCTAGTCCTGGTCATTAAAAATACATGCACTGTCTATATTTTGCTTTTATAACAGACCCTCTGTTTAATATGGTTGTTTGCTTTGTTCTAGGGCAAGTTTATGCCCTCATCTCCCATCTCCGCCTCCCATTCACACCCAAGAAGCAAAGTGAGGCGATTCTTCTAGGCTTTTTTTCCTACTTAGAAGAACTGAGAAGTCAAACTCAGGCTAATGGGTACCAACCCGCCTGAAGTTAAATCCAAAGCATGCGTTCATGCTAAGTCGCTCAGACTCTTTGCAACCTTACGGACAGTAGCCCGCCAGGCTCCTCTGTTCACGGGATTCTCCAGGCAAGAATACTGGAGTGGGTTGCCATGCCCTCCTTCAGGGGATCTTCCCTAACCAGGGATCGAACCCGCGTTCTTATGTCTCTTTCATTGGCAGGCGGGTTCTTTACGGCTAGCACCACGTGGGAAGCCCAAATACAAAGCATAGCAGCATCTGTCTTGGAAACTGCTGCCTCTTCCACCAGTTTGCCCTCACTGAGGACTACTAATGGACCTCTGGTCTACTTGGTAAGCATTATCCTCCTTAATCCTACTATTTTATAATTACATACGCACAGTTTAGCTTTCATTAAATATACATTGGAAGTATCTGTCAGTTGGCAGGGACTCTGTAGTGAATACTGCTGCCAGGACGGTGGAGATGGATCTTCATATTCTTTCCATCTTGTTGGTCATGAAATGTATCCATTATTTGGGAACCACAAGTGGCTATTTTCGGGGACCATTGCTACTGGAGAGTCAAACATGTTACCTGGTCCTGTTAACCAGCCCTGGCTGTCTGATTTGACCCGCCGTGCCATCGTTCCTCGCCAACATCTAGCAGTGTTGCATCAATTGCTGGGGTGGTCTGGGCGGATCCTTGAGTGTTCTTGAGTGTTGTTTCTCACGGCCTGTGGCAGCTATCCATCCTGCTTGCATTTATTTTCCAGTCAGCCCTTACTGCAGTGCCCTTTGCCATCTTGGCATCAGTAAACTATGCGAGACCCTAACTGTGCAATGGATGGTTCCATCCACGTGGCAGGGCCATAATGGTCCCATAGTCAGTGAGAAATTGGGCACTGCTGCCCCTCAGCAGATCAGTGTTTGCCAGCCCACTGAGTGACATGCGGACTCTGCTGATTCATTCTGTCCTTTCAAGTCATGTATTTCTTGGATAGACGGCACTTTCTTGAGGTAAAAATTTTCAGAGCTGCAAGCTTCCAGAAAAACAATCAGGAACCTACTGGCCACACATTCCAGGGGTTTCAGTCTGACGCTGAGAAGATGAACTAGAATTGGCGCCGATAATATGCCCACAGCAAGGAACTCCATTGAAACTGAGCTAAAAATAAATGTGCTGAGGATGAGGGAAATGATGGTCCCTCCTCCCCCCAATAGGCATGGCCATGAGAAACCTGCTAACCACTGACCTTGAAAAGAAATTAGGCTTAAGGTTCAAGGCAACAAAAGGCATAAGTCAGTCAAGAGCTGGAGGCTCTTTTTTCTTCTGGTTATGGATAACATCTCAGAATTCCTTCCAGCTTGGGAACTGCGGGGTTTAATCAGAGAGTATTTCTCTGCATTCCTCACAGGGCAGCTGGCATCTTGATTCCTGGTGATCCCATTTTTTTTTTTTTTGTCTGCATCCGCACCTATACTCGATATTGTCCATATGGATCACGTGTGTGGGAACACACAAATTACAGCAACTTTTGTCTTTTGTCGTGAAGGGCTGACAGGGCAATAAACACATGCAGCCTCCCTCCTCCAGGAATTCCTCATCCTCCCTGTGTGGCTCTAGTCCTGTGGATAATATCATTACAGGACTAAACAAATAAACAGTCGATCCGAATCAACCGGGAGGCACTGGGGACTACACAGTTCCTCTCTGCAGAGATGATACAAGTAAATTTACACTCACAGCTTGGAAGTGCTCCAGCAGCTATGAATAGCCGTTCAGTTCTGTCAGGCTGGGGAGGCGCTGGGGCACTGGGCTGACCCCCTAGCTCTGTCTTTGCTTCAATCAATGTGAGCTTTCAGGGTTCTGTTTTCCTTACTATCCTCAACTGGGAACATCAAGGACCAGTAACACTTTTTATGAACCCTGAGCTCAAAGAAGAAGCTTTTACTACAAAGTTAACATATTAAATCCAATGACATGGATGAAAGGTTAATACACTTCTGCCAGCCCAGAGCTTCCCCTTCGAAGGTGATTTCCTGTGTTCAGGCTGTCCTGCCATCGGCTCTGCCACAGCCCCAACCAACAAGCATGGATTCAGAAGATGGATACATCATGCAACATCAGCAGCAGAACAGAAACTGACTGTTCTCGGGAAAAACGGTGAATACTTATTCTCATCCTCACCCACAAATTCATTAATATCATTTTTTAATAGAAAAGGATCAGTTACAATGCTACTGTGAATACCACATGAACTTTTATTTTCCCAAGTTGAGAAATGTAGCTTTCTCGTTTCCTATCTTTAGACGTGTGTCAGCAGTTCCTGGGGTGTGCAGGCCTCTTTTTATGCCTCTTTTGGTGAGTGGAGACTTTCTTTTTTAACCATTACTTTTCCTGAAATGATATAATAGTTTTATGTGTTTTTTTTAAAGATAGAAAAGATATATCCTCAAAGAGTGGTCCCCAACCTCTGAGAAAGAACCTGCCTGTCAATGCAGGAGGCTGAGACGTGGGGTTTGATCCCTAGATCAGGAAGATCTCTGGGAGGAGGGCATGGCAACCCACTCTAGTATTCTTATGTGGAGAATCCCATGGACAGAGGAGCCTGGCCAGCTACATACAGTCCATAGGATTGCAAGAGGGGATATGACTGAAGTGACTTAGCACACAACCTCCGAGATGTAATGCCTGATGATCTGAGGTGACGCTGATGTAATAATAATAGAAATAAAGTGCATAGTAAATGTAATGTGCTTAAATCATCCTGAAACCACTCCCATCCCAACCAATGGAAAAATTGTCTTCCACGAAACTGGTCCCTGGTGCCAAAAAGACTGAGGACTGCTGCCCTAAAACATTAGCAGTCTTGGCGAGATTACATTTTAAAAAATTTATTTATATTTCTCTGCTTTTTCTCCTGTCACATTCCCCCAAGTTTGGTTCCAGAAGTGTAGCTATTTTTAGAGAGAGATAAAATTAGTATTTAACAAGGTTATTCTTAAGCAATATTTGTCCTCTTGAGATACGCACTAATTTCAGTTCAGCATACTCAGCAAAGGTACCAAGTTACTGTCTGGTTTATCTGTTCAAAATCTTCAGGCATTCAGAGGGTCTGCCTGCATTTATTCAGGGAGGTGAAGGTGGGCCGATGGAGGAAAAACGCAAATAAAACAGAGAAAAAAAAAGTCACACACACACCTATGAATAAGATAGCGTTACTTTCAACAGGTGCTTTCTGGCATTTATGACCATGCCGGAAAACAACTCCATCTTCTTCCAGTGCCAAGGGATTTGTGCAGGGGAGCCCACGCTAGGTCAGCATCTGCTCTTAACGTCTTAAACCGTGAAGGTTCAGGGTGAACACAGAGGTGTGGTGCAGCATCTGGGAACCAACAAGAGGCTCGCCAGCCTCTGAGGGCAGGGGGTGGGGACAGCGGGCCCGGGTGAGAGCAGCCTCGCACAGCTCCTTGCAGGCCGCTGTTCTGAGAAAGCAGGCGGAGGGGAGAGGAATGCTGAGCGATGAGGGCAGCAAGTCCAGACCTGGACATTCAGTAATTTGGGTTCCAGGGACATCCCTGCCATGGAATGGCTGTGAGAGCCTGGAAAAGTTCCTGAACGTTCTTTAGGCCTCAGCTCCCTTCCTTCAAAATGAAGAGGTTGGTCTGCTGATCCCAGGTCGGTGTGCGTCAGCTCCTGTCTCGTAGCGTGAGGACTCGTCAACGTGTGGTTGAAGAGCTTTAGTGAACAGACTTGTCTAGTCATGAAGAGACTTTACATTTTCCTGAGAGAAAGGCCCTAAGGTGCCCCCGATGTGGGCGGGGCAGATAACCACAGCCCCAAAGCCCGCCATGACAACCCCACCAACGTGAAGAAAGTGTGGCCCTCAGATCCAAAACCGGGATTAAGTGAGAAGACTTTGGGTTGGTCTGATCATTTGTGTGAGGCAAAGGTTTAAATTCTCACCCAAGAGACACTACACTGAGCCCCAGGATGTGCCAGGTACTGCATTGGGCAAGGGAGCAACAAGGAAGAACAGACTCTACCCTCTGCTCATAGTGGATGATTGTGGACCACCACCCCCCAAGCCCCCACCTCAAGTGCCTGACTTAGGAGACGAGTGACTTCTGGGTACTCTTTATGTGTTTATTCATTTTTGGCTGTGCTGAGTCTTTGTTGCTGCGTGGGCTTTTCTCTAGTTGCAGCGAGCGGGGGCTTCTTTTGACTGCAGTGTGCAGGCTTCTTATTTCAGTAGCTTCTCCAGCTGTGGAGTGAAGGTTCTAGGGTGAGCAGGCTTCAGTAGCTGTGAATCCCTGGCTCTAGAGCACGGGCTCAATAGTGGCGCAAGGGCTTACTTGCTCTGTGGCATGTGGGATCTTCCTGGACTGGGGATTGAACCTGAGTCTCTTGCGTTGGCTGGTGGATGCTTTACCACTAAGCCACCAGGGAGGCCCCTGGTTAGTTGTTAGAAACTCCAGTTTGGTAGGGAAGGGACAGCTCCTGGAGGTTAGAAATCAAGCTGTGGCCTGAGGCCACCTGGTAGATCTCCAGGGAGCAGGGAAGGAAGGTGTTTCTGACAGGGCTCTAGTCCTTCCATTGCTGTCGACATTGACTCAGAGTTCTCTCTATACCGTGAGAGCCTAGTGACTATCATTGTGTTGCCTATATTTTCTTTTGGTTTCCCATCATATTCAGCTAAGTCAGTTTTGAATGCCAGCCTGTCTTACCTGCGTGAAGAGACATTCAAGAAAGGGGGTTTACTTGTGCGCAGGCTGAACTGAAGAGGAACTAGGTGTTCTAGGAGGCCAGGCATGGCAAAGCAGGAGAAATATAACTCGGGAAATATCTGAGATTTGGTGATAGAGAAAGAAAATAAGATTCACTTGGACAGTCATTTTTCTCACCTGGAGAAATCTCCTTCCAGAAAAATCTCTCAGTTTACACTATGTTTAATAATATGCATTAAAAAAAATATATATATATGGAACCCTTCACAAATCTGCATGTCATCCTTGGGCAAGGGCCATGCTAGCCTTCCCTGTATCATTCCAATTTTAGTATATTTGTTGCAGAAACAAGCACGTAACCTGCATTTTTAATGAGCCCCTCCCAAAGTTGGATTGGGTTAAATGGTCCTTAAATCACACTTTGAGAACTGATGGGATGGATGACTGAATAGGATGGATTCTTCAGGGATTCACTGAGCTTTCTTTTTCTGATACGCCTTATAAAGACATTTTGCTTTATTTCATCTAAACACATAAGAGATTATTATTTGTCCAGGGGAATGTACCAGATTGAATAGTGTTCCTCTCATATTCATGACCTTCCAAATCAGCTAGTACCTTGATCTTGGCCTTCTAGCTCTTATAGACAGAACTGTGAGAAAAAAAATGACCGTTGCTTCAGCCATACAGTTATCATATTTTGTTATAGCAGTCCAGGCAGATTAATAAAACTGGTCCTTGTAAGAACAGGACGAGAGACACAGGGAGAAGGCCATGTGACAACAGAGGCAGAGGTTGGAGTGATACAATTACAAGCCAAGTAATACAAGGATTACCAGTGGCCACCAAGGTGGCGCTAGTGGTAAAGGACCTGTCTGCAGGGGATATAAAAGACTTGGGTTCGATCCCTGGGTCGGGAAGATCCCCTGGGGAGGGCACAGCAACCCACTCCAGTATTCTTACCTGGAGAATCCCATGGACAGAGGAGCCTGGTGGGCTACAGTCCAAAGAGTTGCAAAGAGTTGGACATGACTGAAGCGACTTAGCACCAAGAAGCTAAGAAGGGAAAAGGAAGGATTCTCCGTAGAGACTTCAGGAGCAAGGCCCATGGACACCTTGATTTTGGACTTCTAGTCTCCAGAACTGCGAGAAAATATATTTCTGTTGTTTGAAGTCACACTGTTTGTAGTACTTTGTTATGATAGCCCTAAGTGACTAATATAGTGGTTCTGATATAATCCTGCCATTAGAGAAGGAGATGAGCTCTCAATATAGACATTTGTTGTTTTCTAGACCTGTTTGCTTATATTTTGAAGAATACTGGTATTCAAAGATTTGGAATTGTCATGACCTAGAGAGTGGGCACAGGTGGCTCAGTTGTTAAAGAATCTGCCTGCAATAGGGATTGGCTACCCACTCCAGTATTCTTGCCTGGAGAATTCCATGGACAGAGGAGCCTGGCAGGGTACAATCCATCAGATTACAAAGAGTTGGATATGACTTATCGACTAATACGTTCACAGTGGTTTTTCACAGTTTATAACATCTTTGCCTTAAATTGTCCCCTAAAACAGAACATATATGATCTTGAATATTTGAGACAAATAGGTGTTTGATTTTTTAAAATAAGATTAAAGAAGAATAAATGTACTTGTTTCTTATAATAAACAGAACACTCCAAAATTTCATAATAGAAAATAAATTCATTTTGAGGTTCAGTTGTCAGTCGTGAGTAGATTTGAAGTAGTTACTTTCTCCTCTTAAAATTCCAGAAGTCAACTTCAAGAATAAATCTGATTTTCCATCTGTTTGAAGTGATGGTAAAGATTTGTTCAGTGAATTTAACTACCTGAATGAAACTTCAGTAACTTGAACGTAGCAGAAAAACTCATGCAAGAAATCAAACTTATTTCCTTTCAAGACATGTTAAGAAAATCCTCTCTCTTTTGGTAGTTGCTTTGTAATTGTTAAATTATATGAGTAGATTTTACTTCTCAATGCTGACATTTCCTTGCGTTTTGTGGTTGGTACTTTAGTGAACCTAACATCTGACAAACCATTGATTTGCTAGCATTTAACTTGCAATCTCTGACTTCTCAGGGAGGTGCTATATTATGGTGTAACATGATAGAGAAGGGGCAAAGAACTTGGACTGTTACTGGCATATCAGTTCTTTCCATTAATAAAACACTCAACTGAGTCATTTTCTCTAACCACTTTTCCATTGTAAAAAAACTTAAATCAAAGGACATGACTGCTTTTATTGGCAAAGCGGTAGATAAATCAGAGACGTAAAAATGCAAAAAGAAGGATTTGGTACAACCCTATGCAGAGTGGACTTGCTGGGTGAAAGGTTTATTCTGTCAGTTTTCCTCTGGAGACACTTAGGTTTAAGGAAATATTTGTACTGTTGTAGAGAAAAAGTTGGCTGTGTGTTTTTCTTTTGTGTTTAGGCCACTCTGGAAGTAATTCCTTTGGGCACAATTATCTAACATATGGTGATTTAGAAAAAGACCAAAGCAGAGGTCATTTGGATGTTTTAGACAGGAAAGAAGAAATATCCCTCTTGGAGAATAAAATGAAGTCAGGAAGGGCTTATGGTCAAAGCAACTTGAAAAAAGTGAGATAGACTTCAGGCAAAAAATGCAATTCAAATTTTTTGGTTTTGCTTTTTTGTTGTTGTTGTTTGATTGATTTTTACATGAGAATTGTACTTGTGGAGTTGACCAAGAAACCTTGACAACAGAGAACTTTGGTGCTGAACAAGGCACAGAGGAGATGCAGGCCAGCTTTCAGCCTGTTTATGTGACCTGTCCAGCCCCACAAGGCCGCATGTATATATGAGCTCTGCCCTTGGTTTAATGTTCTACTGTTGTCCTCTTGAAATTCTTAATAATTTTTTACACCCCATATTTTTACATATAAACATAGGAATATAGGAATTTTATGCCCTATATTTTAATTTTGCACTGGGACCTGCAAATTACATGCTAGTTTTACAAAAGATGGTCTGTTCTAAATCTCTCATTTTTTTTTTTTTTTAAGATGGGTAAATGAGGTCCAGAAAGAATAAATGACTTGCCTGGTGGAGCTGGGGATAGAACCAGTTTCTCTGGGTCAGCATTGCAAAAAGAATTAATACCTTGAGTGTCTAAACAGAGAGAAATGCTTTTCACCCTCATACTGAAAAGAAGCTGCTTCATGCACCACAAATGAGCCAAGAAAAACATTGAAAGAATCCAAAAGAAAGAAAGCTCTGAACTCAATTGGAACACAAATTAGGAAGACCTCACATTGATTTTTCCCATCTCTCTTTGAAAAAACATTGGCTGCCATATTAATATCCCTCCCTTCAGCATCAGCTTTTCAGATCCTCTGAAGTCAGCAATCCAGGCAACACACTTCTTGTCTTCTGACCCAAAGAGCCAGGTTGTCAGTACGTCTAAGCAAATGGTGACTACTCTCCTGCTGCGGAGAGCTGACGGGCCTTCTCTATGCATCTTTATCTGTGCTGCAGTCCCACTGAAAACTGATGGCTAATTTTTATAATGAGGCACTTTTCTTGCATGATCAGGAAGATAATTAAAATCATCTGACATGAGCCAAGCAACAAACAACACTGCAAATCAGAACTGAGTTCATGCATTATTGGGCCAGTACCTGTCTTCCAAAAGGGCACCAAACTCAGGAAAGTAGCCTGGGGAGCTACTGGGAAACGTCCTGTAATTGTGATATTCTGTATGTTTAGGCTGACATTGGCTATCAGAATTCATGCTTTCAGAGTATTCTAGATGAAGCAAGCTATATTAAAGAGTTGGTCTTTAAACTTGCTTTTAAGGTTGGAACAAAAGAGCTGCTTTTAAGCACCATGTATGTGTTAGTAGCTCAGTTGTATCTGACTGTGCAACCCTATGGACTGTAGCCCACCAGGTTCCTCTGTCCGTGGAATCCTCCAGGCAAGCATACTGGAATGGGTTGCCATTTCCTTCTCCAGGGGATCTTCCTGACCCAGGGATTAAACCGGTATCTCTTATGTCTCCTGCACTGCAGGAGGATTCTTTACTGCTGAGCCACCAGAGCAGCCCCTTTAAGTACCATCCTCCCAGTCAACTCTCTATAACTTTCTGATGATGAACAGCATTTATGAAAATAAAAAATGTAGGTTTGCAACTCTGCCCAGAGATTGTCAACTGGAATTCTGTTGGATCAGAATAGGCAAAGGAATTCTCAAAATCCATTTTTTCCCCCATGAGAGACATCCTACTTCAATCCTGTTGGTATAAATCAGGATGAATATCTAGACTGGCGCCCACCACCTGAACGACAGAGAAAAAGACCTGTGAAACAGACAAATTAGATACCAGACTGAAGGAACTGGAATGAGAACGTGCGCTCTTTCTAATGTAACGCTTAGTTTCTGTGTTTTGAAGTGGTGTCATGGATTTTTACTGGCAAAGAGGAGCCAAAAGTATAGAAAGTATAACTCAAGCTCTTTTTAAAAGAAATGTTCCCAACTTCATCAAGTGTCTGGTGAGGGTGTGGAAGGGTGAGTCAGCACATATTTTCCATGTGCAAGTCAAGTATAGAGGAGGGAAGTGTGGAAATGCAAGAAAAGATTTGCCTTGGCAGGATTTTTACATTATAACATCTTGGAGCTGAAAGACCTTCTATTCTTCCACTCACATTTTGTAGATGAGGAAACTGAGGTCTGGGGAAATTGTGAATTACCTGAGGTCCAAGGGCAGTCTTCATTACAAAGTGTGCAGCTTGGGTGAACTCTAAGTCTGGAAAGGTTCTGGGGAGAGGAAGTGGGTCTCTGAGACACAGTGGTGTTAACTCTGTAGCCTTGGCGGCCTGAACCGTGTATCCTGGGGCTGTATTTCTGAACCGGCTTGGGGTTTTGAATACAGAGAACTCAGTCAAAGCAACTTTCTTAAATCACTCCACACCAAGACCACAGTGGCAGACAGCAAAGGGGAAACAAAGAGAGGTGATGGCCCTGGGCTACCTTGAGAGTCTGGGTTGCTACCACAGAAACAATAGCAGTGATGCTAATTGAGGTCCAGACTTGCTATCTCCCGAAGAGTTCTATTTCCGACAGTTGGAGTTCTTTTCTGACCTCAGAAACCTCGAGCCTCTTAATCTGACCATGTTTGGATGAAAAGCTGAGAGAAGGAGGCTGAAGCAGCACATAATCAAGCAATGATTACAGTCATGTATGTGTGGAGTCACCTTCTACAAGGTGGCTGTCGCAGAGGAGGGCATTGTCATGGGAATTTGGGGGGACAAATGAATCCCCTCCCACTAACATGATAGTCATAAGGAATTGCTATTTTACCAAAGGTTGTGCTTTCCTTTAGTTGGTTTAGAAATAAAGAAAATGATGCTTTTTATAAAAGTACTCACAGCCTTTGGATCTATTTGGTCTATAGATTGCTGTTTAGTTGCTAAGTCGTGTCAGACTCTTTTGTGACCTCATGAACTCTTTGCAAGGCTCCTCTGATCATGGGATTTCCCAGGCAAGAATACTGGAGTGGGTTGCCATTTCCTTCTCTAGGGGATCTTCCTGACCTAGGGATCAAACTTGCATCACTTGTGTCTCCTGCATTGGCAAGCGGATTCTTTACCACTGAGCCACCTGGGAAGCCCTTATAGGTCTATAGATACATAAACTTTTAAAATAGCACTAATTAACCTGGAAAAGTGAATTAGTAAAGGTAGCTTTCCATCTACTCATTGTCATAGAATTTTCAAACTTACAAAATGTGCTTTTGAGAACTTTCCTTGAAATATGCAAAATTCAGCTAAACCATGATTAACTGTTACTATTTCTATGAATACAATAGCAACTTATCGTGATCATGTGTGCTAAGTTGCTTCAGTCGTGTCCGACTCTTTGCGACCCTATGGACTATAGCCCACTAGGCTCCTCTGTCCATGGGATTCTCCAGGCAAGAATACTGGAGTGGGTTGCCATGCTCTCCTCCAGGGGATCTTCCCCACCCAGGGATCGAATCTGAGTCTCCGTGTCTCCTGCATTGGCAGGTGGATTCTTTATCTCTAGCACCACCTGGGAAGCATGGGCTTTCCAGTTCCTATAGCTTGTATTCAAAATTCAACTCTCTCCCCATTGAGAACTTGAACCAGTCCTTATTCCTCAGTTCTCCATTCCTACGGCTTGAGTTCACTTCTGAAAGTAAACTACCTCCATGCAAACACAAGTCTCAAAAAGCTCTTTTTCAGAAAGAAGAAAATAGGGCTAAGACATTTCTTTCAAACTGCCCCACCCCACCCCCACTGGCCTCTCCCATACCCTTCATTTAGCAGTTCAATTTCAGTCTTTTCCAATTTTTCTTAATTCTGACATCCTGTATGGCTTACAACCATCTTATTTAGTCCAGATTTTTAGCCTAGTTTTCTTATTCAAGTCTAGTGTACTGATGCCTCCAATCCTTTCAAATCCATAGCTATAAAAATGCCTCAATTCTCCTCTGAATTCAAATGCCCACTAATTTCAGTGGATTTAGCCCAGGATAAGGTGAGGACAGCATTGTGTCTTTAATTAGGCACTTTTCAAATCTTCTGTGGTATGTAGAGTTTGAATTACTAAATTATGCCAAAAGCCTTTCATGTGAGGGGGGTGTGAAGATTAAGAAGTCGTGGTTTCTAAACCGCTTTAAAAATCTAGATACGCAAGGTCTTTTGCAAACATACGGCAATGCCTCTAGTAACAGACATTGCCTCAGCCCACAGAATAAATTCTCTTTGGGGAAAATGTCTTGGCCCACTCAGCCTGGAGAGGGTAAACATGCTGCAGTAGCTCCACACCGTGATAGCACAGGCTTTGGCAACCCATTCATTCACCCATTCAAAGACACTCATTAGGTACTTATCATATGTCAGTAACTCTACTAGCACCTGCAGATTAAAGACATCGATCACCTCCAGGTTGCTCAGATACCAGTATGTGCATATGCATGTATTTGACGGGGTTGAACAGTACACAGTTACTGCATATCTTAAGGAGGAAGCGAAGTGCTAGAAAGGTTTAGAAGAAGGAAAGTTCACCACTAACTGGAAGCTTCAGAAAGGCGTCACAGAAGAGGTGATCTTTGGATGAAGCTTGAAGGGAAAGCAGAATCTTATTTAATGTATTTTTAAATTTTGAAATAAGTTTTGTTGTTATCCAGTCACTCAGTTGTGTCCAACTCTTTGCGACCCTGTGGACTGCAGGACCCCAGACTTCCCTGTCCTTCACCGTCTCCCAGAGATTGTTCAGACTCATGTCCATTGAGTCGGAGATGCCATCCAACCATCTCGTCCTCTGTTGTCCCCTTCTCCTCCTGCCTTCAATCTTTCCCAGCATCAGGGTCTTTTCCAATGAGTCAGTTCCTCGTATCAGGTGGCCAAAGTATTAGACTTATGGGTTTGGTGGGGGGGATCACAGAGAAGTGCCCTTGTTATCACACTATGTCAGGGAGTACCCAAAATCCACAAAACATCGTAGGCAAGAAATAAGTTTAGATATATACACAGTTTTAAAAATAGAGTGTTCCCAGGTATTTCTCACTTGGTTCCCCCCATTCTTAACATCTTGCATTCCCACAAAACACTTGTTAAAAGTAAAACCAACATCGATGTATTACTATTAACTATACTCCACCCTTTGGGGGTGTCAGCCATTTTCCCATCAGTGTTCTTTTGCTGTTTCAGGATCCATTTCAGGGAACCACATTGCATTTGGTTGTCATGGCTCCTCAGACTTCTCTGGTCTATGACAATTTCTCAGTCTTTGGTTATCTTCATGACCTCAACAGTCTTGAGTAGTGGCCATGTAACCCATAGCATGTCCCCCAATCTGGGTTTGTGTGATGTTTTTCTCATGGTTAGACTAGACTATGGGTTTGGGGGGAATTACAGAGAAGTGCCCTTGTTATCACACTATGTCAGGGAGTACCCGATATCCACAAGACATCCCAGTCAAGAAGGAGAATTTTAATGAGGGAAGTTGACCCACAGGTGAAAAGGGTCTGTGTGAGCAAGATGTGCTTGCAGACTTGTGAGCAGTCCAGGTGGGCTGACAGGTAGAGTACTCGCAAGGGAGCAGAGGGAGAGAAGGTGAGCGTTGCACTAACCGTTTTTAAAAGATTTTGTGGAAACTAACTTTTTCAAAGCTTAGGACTTTGTAGTAAAATGCTTGGGTGGATATTGTAGCCCCCAATATTAAAAGGTAAGAAAACCGAGGCTCAAGCATTTGAAAGGATCGCCGAAGGCTTCATGAACAGTGGCAGGGGCAGGCCTTAGGGGCAGAACCATTCTGATTCCCACACCAGGGTTCTTTGTTCTTCCTCTCGGTCTCTGTGCCCTGGAAAGGCCCATGGATTAACTGTTGGGAGTGATGAAACAGTATATATGAGTCTGACCAATCTATTAAGGCTGGACCCTCAAGTGAAAGTAAAAGCGAAAGTGTTAGTTGCTCAGTCGTGTCCAACTCTTTGTGACCACATGGACTGTAGACCCCCAGGCTCCTCTGTCCATGGGATTCTCCAGGCAAGAATACTAGAGTGGTTAGCCATTCCCTTCTCCAGGGGATCTTCCCAACCTGCAGCTGAACCCAGGTTTCTTGCTCTGCAGGCAGATTCTTTACCATCTGAGCCCTAAGGAAAGCCCCTGAACCCCCATGCTGTATCCCAATTGTCCATCTACACTCTGCTCACAAAAGCTGGGCAGGGCAAAGTCAATTCTTCCTTTTGAAGAGATGAAAGCTCTTCCATGCAGATCTGAGGAAGTCTCCTGTGTGCTACTTCATTTGGTGTTTGCCGCAGTATCCATCCAGAAAGGGAATGTGTCACCAAGGTTCTAAGGATGGAGAATCTATCATGTAGTTCCTACTGGCAAACGTTCATCCATGCCTCCCGTGAATGATCAGGGAAATAGAAGGAGCACAATGGTCTTTTGGCCACTGGAAGTTAACTGTTGGTCTTGGTTGACTTGAGTACAGACTGAGGGGACAATGCGAAAGACCAGAGGCATTTCTCTTCCTTTCTTTCCCACTGACCTGTGGGACTGGCCCCTTAATATGTCAGAAAGGGAGCTAAAATTGGCTAGTAGAAAGTTTCCTTATCCCACCCTTTTTAGATTTAACAATTACTTCTTTATTTCACAAAGATGTATCATGTACTCACCATGAGTCTGAGTTTGTTAGACAACAGAAATGTAAGATACACAATATTAATAAGTCTTCTTGCTTTCAAGAAGCTCACCACCAGGGAAAAGAGTAAGAAGAAAAATTATTGGTAAGAGAGTAATTAACTATCTGGGCTTCATAGAAGAGGTGATGCTGGAACTGGGTCTTGTAGGAATGTAAGGGGTGGAAACCAGCACGTGCAAACTCATGGTAGAGAGCAGCCTCACTGCCTGCCTGGGGGAAATGGGAGTCATGTGGTATTGCTGGAGCATAACAGGGGGTGTTGGGAACACGCCTTCTGCTCCAAGCCTCCATCCAGAACCATCCTCTGGTGATGAGGGTGGGCAGAGACCTCCAAAAAAGAGCCCTCTGGCGTTCTACCTTCTATGATGCTGTTCTTTAGACAGCCAAGCACTGGGCTCTTCGGGATTTTTGCCTGACTTCCCATTATTGCCACTCCATCTTGGAAGTACATAGCCATAATGCCTAATCCCTTAAAATGTGTTGAAAGCATAACAGCATTTGGTCTGTGATCAGCAGCAGACTCTCTTGCAACTAATTTTTACGCAGCTCAAGATTGAGTGGAAACATCCCACTGTACTTAATGCAGGGTTCCTGTAAAACTGCAGAGTTTTGCGGGGCGGGGAAGATTATCTGTTGATCTTTGATATTCACTTGTTCACAGAGCTCTGTCATTATACTGTGTCACATGGCTCCGTTATAGTTTCCAAAGCCATTAAATGCTAAAGAAAACAGGATTTTTCCAGCTCTGATCTCATTATATGTACAAATTCCAAGAGCAGCCTCCCAGAAAATAAAAGTTTTTATACAACAGAGTGGATGTGTTCATGAAAGATATATTGTTTATTTTCTTGGCACAGAGTTAACTCTAAAATAAGATTACTTAATTGAAGAAAACATTTCCTGACATGCTGAGAAGCAACATTTGAACCAAATCTCCTCTCTCTTAGATTAAGTCTAGGGTGGATATGTTCTAGGCTATTTAATCCATGTGAATCTCAAACAAAATCATTTTAACTACTGAGGCATTTAGTTGGTAAGGCAAAATGTAACTCAATACTGTAGGCAACAGCTTGTAATCAATTATGATTTTTAGTTGGGGAAGTTCCTGGGGTTTATTGTTACAGTAGTAGTTTATTTATTTATTTATTGGCACAAAAATTTTCTTAAATCTGGAAGCATTCAATTCAATTTTTCATTGCACGGGCTGCTTCTGGCTTTGGTTTGCAGGGTAACTCAGCTCATTTTTAGTGATTCTGTTTGCTATTTTTAGGACTTTGGGAGCAGCATCATAGTATATAATATTACCTATTATATATTATACTATAGTTATATCTAACATGATACATAGTCTGTATATTTATTATATAGCATCTATAATATATAACATTGTATATTATTTTCTAGTAATGTATAATATTATATATTATACATAGTCATATTCACACTATTAAAACTAGTCTGTATATGTGTGGTTGAGGCAGCTGCGTGTTCACTAAAATGCCCTTTCCCTTTGGGCACATAGCTGCCCAGTAGAACAGAGTTGTGATCACACCTGGAGTTGGGTAAGGTCATGTTCTCATCTGCAGAGTGTGAACAGAAGTACTGGGTGCCTCTTCTAGGGCCAGGCCTTCCATGTGAAATATACCTCCTCCATACCCACGTCCTCTTTTTTTTAGATTTTTTTTTTTTGATGTGGACCATTTTAAAAGTCTTTATTGAATTTGTTACAACATTGCTTTGGCTTTTTTTTTTTTTTTTTTGACCTTGAGGCATGTGGGATCTTAGCTGCCTGACTAGGGATCGAACCCCCACCTCCTGCTCTGGAATGTGAAGTCTTAACCCCTGGACCACCAGGGAAGTTCCCCCGCCATACCCTTCTGCTGGAGTTTGGATGTGGAGACTCAGCTTTGCCCAGCTGGTAAAGACAGTGCCCTAGGATGGTGGTGCAACACAGTGACTGGAACTTGGGTCCCTGAATGTTCATGTGGAGCGGAGCTGTGCTGCCCATCTGGATTGCTCACCTTTGAACTGAGAGGGAAATAAACTCCCTGACTCTTTAAGCCATTGCGTCAGTCAGGGTTCATTCGGAGAAGCAAAAACACAAGGAAATATAATGTGATAAGGGATCTGTTACAGAGATTTTATCTTAAGCAATTGGGGGAACTGGTGGAACAGTTTCTGTTAGACTGGCTCTGTGACTGATGCTAGAAATCCAAGTCTGCAGGGCGGGCAGGGGGGAGGGAAAGTGGGTGCAAAACAGGGTAGAGCAAGAATAAAGCAGAACCATCAGCGCCAGCTGGAGCTGTGGCTGTTTCTGCCCTCGATGGTAGGAGCATCTGCAGAAGAAGCTGACATCCTTCAGCATAGACCTAACACACACTGGCTCAGGAGTCAGAGAAGCCGAAGGCAAATCCAGGAGAAGGTGGAGTAGCTCAGGCCGGGCTCCCACATCACACCATCAGGGTGAAGGAGGAGATCAGCAACAGCAGCTGCTGCTTCTCTTCCGCCTTCCAAATCTCACGTGAGAATCTCTCTTGTGATACATTCTAACTGGAAACATACAGGGAGTAACATTCTGGGAAATAGAATTCAGCCTTGCTACGCTGACACAAAGCCACCACAGTCAACCCTTGTCAGCTTACATTATACACGGTTGCTTAAACCATATTTTATCTCCAAAACCCTGATACAGTCGTTCTTCAGCCAGATGGGATGCAACCATCACACATACAACCAAAAAACACGGTGACTCTTTCCCCAGAAGAGGATACAAAGTCAGTTTTTTTATTTTTGATGTTAATTTTTCTTTTAACTGATTCACAATCTCTGTGCTTTGAATATTTGTATAAAGCTAGTTACTATATAAAACCTTTTAGGTTAGGTGATATGGGGATTAGAAGGGGAAGAAAACAAAAATTGTTGCTTAATATATATATTATATATAAACATATAAATATTAAAATGAGAAAGAAACTCTGACAGTCCTCATTTATGCAATGGTCACATGATCATTGCTGGCATACAGCATTCCTTTCTCCTACCACCCATTCCCTTTACCCTAAGCAAGCACTTCAGTTGCTTATGGTTCCTTTCCTGGTGGGAGGACTCAAACACCCATTCCTTGAGGGTCTGGGTTATTCATGATCCTGCCTCAATTGGGTTGTTGTAGTTTTCCGTTGACTTTAACTCTAGGAAATAGAGATAGTAAGAGGTGGCCCAGAGAATCTCCTGCACTCCAGATCTATTGTTCCTTAGCCCTATTGTGTAGTAATTCCAATTTCCCCATGATTATCAAGGTCAATCCCCAGAGCTGGTACCAGATCCTCTTCTCTGCTCATTGATTCATTGGCATGAACAGTGTTCAGGTGGCAATCTCAGCTCCCAGTTCAGTGGAGTCATTGCTGTATCCCTTGGTGGAAGCATTTTCCACCTTTAGTTCCTTTTGAAGCTAAAATGCTTAAACCAGCAGAGTCAGTTGCAAGGATGGGAATAAAAAATGTTGCTATGTTGCTAGTGAATCACTAGGGTGGTAATAGTGATAAGAGTCAACTCCATTTCCTCCCCTTGATTCCCACACCCATAAGTCCAGGCTATAGGAGGAAAACCACCATTTATTGGACATCAGTTTGATGCATATACTGGAGGACATTGCCCCAGCCCTGCAAGACATTGTCACCTAGCTGGCACCCAGATGAGTTTTCAAAAGGCCATTCCACTATTACACCAGGTCAGCTGCTTTAAGGTGATGGGGAGCATGAATTTTACAGGCATGGGCCCACTATTGCAACTTCTTTGCTATAAAATGAATTATTTTCAGAAATAATGCTGTTTTAGAATACCATGATAGTGGATATGGCATTCTATAAGTCTAAATGGATAATTGTTTAGATAGAAACATGGCAGACAAGGAAGGCAAGAATTGAAAGCATCCATTCCAGTAAGAACAAAGTTCTGCCCCTTTTATTTGGAAAATAATCCAATATAATCAATTCGTCACCGAATAGCTGGCTAGTCCCTCTGGGGAATGTGCCATATTAGGAATGCAAAGCCTATTGGGAGTTTGGGCACTCAGCAGTGGCTATAGCCAGATCAGCCTAGACTGGAAGTCCATGTTGCTGAGTCCATGCATAACATTTATCCCTACCATGGCCACTTTGTTCATGAGCCCATTGGGCAAAGCCAAGAATAGATAGAGAAGGATGCTGATTGATTTCCACAGAAGGGTCTTCCTCTCCCCCTGAGGTCACCATTCGGTAAGCATTCATGTGAGACACAATATCTCACACTCCATGCCCATTCAGAGAAGTTATCCACATACTGTTTCCTTGTCCTTGACTCCAATTTTCAGTTATGTTCCTTCCAAGTCCCTGACCATTCAGTCACACCATTAGCCATAACCCATGCATCACTGTGATCATACCTCTGTCCATCTCTCCTTCCAGCTATAGCAGGTGCTACTCGCTGAGCTGTTAACTTAGGAGAGCTAACTTTGGCTATTTCCAAAGGATTCCACCACACCCCTGGGGAAGTCTTAGCGAAAAATGGTTTCCAGCTCACCTTAGTTCATAGACACTGATTCCTGAATACTACAGCAGTTACATATGCACTGTAACACAGTCTTACATGTGGTGGTGCAATGGATGGATAACCTGGATCATGCTACTGCTGAGCTTGTTAGAAAGTATCCCGATACAGAAGAAGTTCATGCATCTGCCCAGCAGCTGAGATTGCTTAGCACAGGACCACTTACATCCAACAAGACCGTATGGATCAGTTACTATGTACCCAGTTCCTATTCCACAGTAATCTTTTTATAGCATTGTTGAGCTAAGCTAATTTCAAGGACCCATGACATTAATTACATAACATTACATTTATTTCTTGTTCAGGTTAAGCTCACATATATATCCAAGCCTGGAGTAGTAACTGCTGCCTCAGAAGTGCTCAAAGGGGACAAAAAGGAATTTATTGTTTCCTACTAATTAAATATATAGATTGCTGAAGGGATACACTGTTAAGCTCTGGGAGGTTAAAGCCCACTTCTGACCTTAGTCTTTTTTTTACATATAGGGATTCATTCTATACTTATTTATGTATGGCTGTGCTGGGTCCGCACTGCTGGGTGCAGGCCTTCTCTAATTGCCAAGAGCGGGGGCTGCCCTCTGGTTGCAGTGTGTGGGCTTCTCCCGGTGGCTTCTCTGGTTGCAGAGCACGGACTCTAGGTGCTCAGGCTCAGCAGTTGTAGCGCATGGGCTCAGTTGCCCTGTGGCATGTGAGATCTCCCCAGGCCAGGGATCAAATCAGCATCCCCTGCTTTGCAAGGGGGATTCTTAACCTCTGGACCACTAGGGAAGCCCCTGACATTGGTCTTCTTCAACACTCTCAAGCTTTCTTTGGTGTTTGCCCCATGGTAGAGCTTTATAAATAATCATTCAGAGAATGAATGAGTTGTTCACCAAGTTCATTTCAGAAATTTTCTGAGATACCTCAAGGAGCTGAACTCTGGGCCCAGAGGGAATATGAAAGAAAAGTGGAAGTATTAGTCACTCAGTTGTTTCTGACTCTTTGCGACCCCATAGGACTGTAGCCTGCCAGGTTCCTCTGTCCATGGAATTCTCCAAGTAAGAATACTGGAGTGGGTATCCATTCCCTTCTCCGGGGGATCTTCCTGACCTAGGGATTGAACCCTGGTCTCCTGCATTGCAGGCAGATTCATTACCATCTGAGCCACCAGGGAAGCCCCAGAAGTACAGAGTAGTAGAAAAGTACTGGGCCAAGGCCAGGGCAGCCGAGTTCCGGCTTTAGCTTTGCCACTGCTGGCCGTGTGACCTTGAGCAAGGCACGTATCCCTTTTGGACCTTATTTTTGGTCTGAGGACATTGGAGAGTTGAATAGCAACTATGAGAGGATTCTGATTTGTTTAGACGGCACAGTGTTCCAAAAGACTATATGCAGATGCCTTTGGGGACACACATTCTCTGGTTTTCATAGGCCACCACCCATTCCTACCCTTTGTGCATTTTTATTCCCAGGCTGGCCCCTGGAGCCATTTGAGTTCGTAACTTCTGAAATGTTAGACCCCAGCTCTGATATTCTCTGAGTTCATGCTACTGTAATCTAAGTGTCCTATGGGCAGGAGTTTGAGCCTGTTTTGCTCACCACTGAATGCCAGTCCTGATATGGTGTCTGGAATCTGACAGATGCTTGAGAATTGTTTGATGTATGAGTGAATGCATGCATGAGAATGAAGCAGGCCCATGTCAAAAGGGAGGTGGGAGACCACCTTGGAAGATGTCTCCCTCCAGTTTGGATGTTTGTTTTGCCTATGATAGAGTAGGAAGGCCTCTGGTCTTCTCTAACTCCTAAGCTTGTCCGGAAGGTCTCAGGTTGAGTGTGATTAACAGAAATAACATCTCTGCAAAAGAGCATCCAACATCAAATAATATGAGTTGGTTTAAATGCTTACTGGCACTGCTTGTGAGCTTTCCTAAGAAAACTGGTCATTTGTGCAAATGTGTTGCTGTGGGCACTTCCAGGAGCCTTGTCCTGGATGCCTCTGCCTGAGCTTCTTGCCTGTAACCTGGCCTGTATCCTGACCGAGTCAGTGCTGCCTGACTGCCGGGTCCACTTGAAGAACTTCCTGTGAGCTTCCTACTGCATGTTTTGAAAAATTCCTTTCTGAGAGTCCAACCCCACAGCACTGCTGTTAACACTTAATAAAAATTTTTTTCTGATAGCTCTTAAACTTTAACATCAGATTATAATACACATCAGCAGAAAATTCCACACAGGTCTTCCTTGCTAAGCAGAAGTGAGTTCCCTCATCAGCTTTGGGGAGAGTAAAAACTCAGCTCACTTTCCTAGCACCTGGAGAGAAACTCTAGTAAAACAACTTCCGGTCCTTCAGAAACACCCCTGGCAGTTAGAAGATTAAAACGTCTCTTAGGCACAAGAACAAGATGGAGTTAGAGGCTTGAGACTTAAAGAAATCATTTAAAATTAGGAGTGAATGCTAAATTACTCCTGAGCATGTACGCTATTTTCTTACATTTCCCTCGCTCTGATGATATGTGGTACACATCTTCAACTGGTGAGTTAAAAATGTGAATAACTTGACAAATTTTGTTTAACAAATCCAGGCTAATACTTGTTTGGATTCCCGAAGAGAAAACCTTGTGTTCAACCTGCACAGAGAGAGGACAAAGCAAAACCGAAGAATTCTTCCGGTCTTTTAGAATTGAAGACAGCAATAATGACCATGGCCTGGAAACTGAAGGTCTCAGTCTGTGCTCCAGACCCCTCTGGTGGAGTAGCATTTCATTTATAATTTGTAATTTCATTTATAATTTGGAGGCACATCTAGCCTGGGCTGACAGAGCTGGGGATAAGCAGGGCAGTCCTCTCCGAGAGTAGGCGGTGGAGGCTGTAAGAGAAAATTTCCGTGAACGCGGCGGAAACCCTCTTTTCCCCTACACTGTCGGTTTGCACAGGAAATAACCCAGCCAGAGTATTTGTTTTTGTTTTTCACTTGTCACTTGTAGATGAATCAGCCTAGAAGCTTTTACTCTGCACTGCCTGCTCATCAGGTCACCAAGTTAGAGATATCTTGGAAAGATAAACATGCAGACGAATAGAATCTGGCCCGCGTGTTCAAAAGCTCTGCCTTTGCAAATTAGACCCCAATATAGCACAGTGTTGTGTCGTGTCCTTACAAAGACCAGCAAGTCTGAGGTTTATTCATGCATCTCTGGCTTATACTGCGTATGTTATAATCTGTATCTAACCACCTAATTAAAAATAAGGATGTGAATGTGAAAATTCATTTTAACTGAGAGGGAGAGTAGTTCAGTAGACTTGAAATTTAGAACAAAAGTGATCAACTGAAATCATTCCAACTGTATAGCATTACAGGGTAGCCTTGAGAAGGACAATGGGAGAAATTAGAGGCTAGTTTTTAGAAATGATCCTGCAAAACTCTTTACTAGTTTATACAGATGTAAATTATAACATGGGCAGTTGAAGAATAATAACTTCATCTTTTTCTTTAGTACACTGTAAAAAATACTGTTTTTCATGATCATAATCATCTTCATCATCTCCCAAACCAACAAAGTTCATTCAAACTTAATTATTATATTTTAAGCATTGCTGGTATCAGACTGAATTTATATCCCAAAGAAGACAGCAGTGACACAGATTCCTATGCAAAATACACACAATTAAATTAATTACCTAAAAGGAGAAAGGATTTTTCTCAAGAAAGAAAACCTATGATCAGAGGTAGGTAGTCATAAGAGTGTCAGAGGTGGTAAAATTCTTAAGGCAAGTCCATTTTAAGTTCATTTTATATTTCCCATAGCAATTAGCACAATGCCTTGTACAAAATTAGTGTCAGGAAGATTCTGTCAGGATGATAGGATTTTCAAACTTTGTTTGGAAAATGGCATAACGTTTACCTTCAAAACATCTTAAAGAAAATAGAAGTTTTTATTCTGGTTCTGTTTTTATGTATTCTCTCTAAACTTTCCTCTTTAAAAGAAGAGGGGAAAAGTGCTCCCTCAGTTTGTCCCAAGTCCTTCCTCTTAAACTGGGATCCTCTCATGGTTCATTCTATTTCCCCCACTTCCTGGAAAGACGTGTTTCCTTGTGGAGGCTTTTCAGTGACTGCTTCCTCACAAGAGAACCAGAAACAAGTTTGGAGTGTCCATTCTCGGAACCCTCACCACGTTGTTGTCTGGACAATGTCTTGCAACTCACACTGGAAAATTGTAGTGTCTGTGCAGCTCACACTGGAAAATTTCACAGAGACTCTGCTTTTGAGTGAACTATTTTGGACTACTGACATTAGTTGACAATGCTTGAAAAAGACATGCGTGTGTGTTAATTGTTTGGTTGTGTCCAACTCTTTGTGACCCCATGGACTGTAGCCCACCAACTCCTCTGTCCATGGGGATTCTCCAGGCAAGAATATTAGAGGGGGTCACCATGCCCTCCTCCACTGGATCTTCACAACCCAGGGATTGAACCCACGTCTCCCCGCATTGCAGGCAGATTCTTTACTATCTGAGCCACTAGGGAAGCTTCCAGGGAAGCCATAAATAGCCCTAATTCTTAGTCTGATTTTGAGGGTAAGATTACTAAATGTAAAACAAAAGTAAAAGAATTCCTAAACATTCTGGGTTTGATATTATCAACCACTCTTGTCACGGTCTTCTTTTTCTCCTGAAGAGGCTTTCTCTTGCTTGTTCTGAAAAGAGAGTGAGCGCTGAGGCTTCCAGTTATACCTCTAATTAATCAGCCTCACCTTGCAGAGGATTCTGAGGGGCGTCATGCTGGGTTAGGAAACCAAGAATAACTATTGAAGTTTCCCACTAGAATTAAAACAAATGGGTGCATGAGACCACCAAGGCTTTTAGAAAGCAGCATCTATCAACCTGTGTTCAAAGTCAATAGTGTTCAAGAATTTGCTATGCAGAAGCCCTGTGATGATGTTGTTTCACCAAAGGTACATGTACACACTTGTAAAGAGGCAAGAAGTTGTTAAAAGGCTTGGATGGAAAAAAAAAAAAGCCTGGGCTCTCCGTCTCTCTTCATTCTCACTTTCTGAAGGCAAACCCACTCTATTTTTCCAAACAATTATTTGATATTCACATCTGATGACTTATCTCCAAATTAAGTGATTTTATTGCTACTTTTTGAGCTTTCACTCTTAACTATTATCTTTTGACTTCCTAGAGCAGACTACAAGGATCAAACACTCTTTTTCACCCCCTTCTATTGCCCATATTCACATGATCCATCAGTCTCCAACCCTGCACTCCCAAATATTTCTACATGCTTTTAGTTATATATATATGACCATTTAAAATGCTATTGTCAGCTGAGCTATGTAGTACATTATGATTGCTTTTCCTTTTCCCCACAACTTACTGTTTTCCCTGGCATCAATAATTGCCTTACTGCTTTTTTGCTTGGTTTGCCTTACTGCTTTTTTGCTTGGTTTTCTATATATTTATCACCAAATGAGCCCAAACTCTCTTCCAGTTATGAAACTTTCCTCTTAATAAGCTCAAATGCTTTAGATAGTCCATTATATGTCACTCCAAAAGCCTTCTAAACCCCTTCAATCTTGCTTACTTTGTCTTTAGGCTTGTTACATATCTATTGTCTTGGGTTTTCCCTTCATTACTACCTTGAAAGTTACCTTGGCCTCTGTCTCATGTTGAATTCCCTGTTTCTTGAATCTCATGTCTTCCTCTTTCTTGGTTTATTCAATTGTTTTGATGGAACACATCCTCCAGGAGTTTTCTGAGAAAGGGTAAATGGTGATAATGTTTTGAGAATTGCGTTTCTGAAAATATCTCTATTCTACCACACCACTTGATTAGTGCTGGGACTGGGTATAAAATTCTAGGTTGGAAATAATTTTCCCTCAGGAATGGAAGACATTTCTTCTTGGCTTTTATATTTCTAGCATTGCTGTTGAGAGGTCAGATGCTATTCCAATTCCTGGTACTTTGTACCTAATTTTTAGGATCTTCTCTTTGTCATAAAGTGTTAAAATTTCACAATGATGAGCCTAGGTGTGAATCTATTTGTATCCACTTTGACCAGAACCTGGTAGGTAATTAACTCTGCCAATTTTAATGAGTTATTGGATGATCTACCCCCTTATCTGTTTTATTTGTCTCTTTCTGGAACTCCTATTCATCAGTGATCAATGTTTAGGGCTGGTCCTCAAAATTTCTTACTATTCTTCTCCTATTTTTCTATCTCTTTATTTTACCCTCAGGGATATTTTTTCAATTTCATTTTCAAAACTTTTACTGAGATTTTCATTTTTACTTCCTAGATTTAATTGCCTGTTTTTTTTTTAAGTGTAATATCTTGTTCTTGTTTCATGTATGTAATAGTCATTTGCTAAAGGTTTCGTTTCCCTACGTTATTTTCTTCCAAGTTGTTGTATATTTGCTT
The DNA here is from genome assembly GCA_024291935.2 of Okapia johnstoni. Lineage (NCBI taxonomy): Eukaryota > Metazoa > Chordata > Mammalia > Artiodactyla > Giraffidae > Okapia > Okapia johnstoni. The sequence goes on from CM044313.1 coordinate 52,059,204, forward strand.
GTTTGTTGATTTGGCCTCTTTTTTCTTATTAGAATTCTTCCTCAAATGTTGATAATCTTGCCGTCTATTTGTATGTAACAGTAGGATGCTACAAAGCTGAAAGGAAGTTCTGTATGCAAAGCAGGGCTTGTCAGACTCTGAGCTTCCTCTCACTCGGGGGTGATCAGGGTAGACCGTTTCATAGGTGAATCCCTGACGTCAGTTTCTAGGTCTTTTCTCCTAAGCTGGCCAGATTTATTAAAGAAGTCTCTTCTAATTAGGATGTCAAAATACTGTGGGATTAATTTCAACATTCAGTGTGTCAGCTTGCATTTATTCACCCTTTTTTTGTTGTTGTTGGACACATTGTCCACCTTGATTTGTTGGTGTTCCTCAGCCCAATAGATCCTTGTCTTATCTTCTTTAAGGAAAACATTTCTATCTTCTTTCAGAGTATTGGAAGAGATGTGGTGTGGGTTTGGGCTCATGCTTCTTAAGCTCAACCAGTCCTCTGGATATTAGCCCCATCATTATCCCCACTTCCAGAGGTAACTGGTACTGCCAATTCTTAGACCTATTGGGGATTTCGTGCCTCTCAGCTTTTCTTTGGGCTTCCCTGATAGCTCAGTTGGTAAAGAATCTGCCTGCAATGCAGGAGACCCTGGTTCAATTCCTGGGTTGGGAATATCCCTTGGAGAAGGGACAGGCTACCCATGCCAGTATTCTTGGGCTTCCCTAATTTCTTGGGTCTGCTAAGTCATTGCCACTCCTTCAAGGGCTTTTCAGCTGCTAAAAGCACTTGTTATTGTTTCACCTCCTGTCTTCATTTACCTTTTGTTTTTTATTTGTTTGATTCCTTAGTTGTCACTTTAGTGGAGTTTATGGAGGAAGTGGAGGCATATGTGTATCTAACCAACTATCTTTAACTGGAAGTTCACTCAGCGATCTGATATATTTATTAAAGAAAAATAGAAGTAATGTTCTACAGAGAAAGCTTCCCTTTTGTGCCTGACATGTGTAGAATCTAGGGCTTATCGTACATTGCTAAGTGAAATAGAAAATAACATCTTTATCAGTTCTCTCTAATATCTGATCTGTAGGTTGCATCCTTGATTCACATCACGGCCGTGTTGGCCAGAGGTCCGGTGGCAGTCCCGCACCACTGGGCCTGTACTAACAATACAAGAGTCTTAGAAAGGGTTTCAGCCTCTCACTTTAGCACTCCGTTCTCTTCACCTACAGCCAGTTACTGGGTAATAACAGGGATGGGAGAGGAGGATCTGAAACTCTAAGAAATGCACTATTTCCCCTCCGTTATGGCATAGCCATGAGTTTGCCCCTCCAGCTGCCCTTCTTGACCTGTCTTTTTCCTGGTCACCTTCACAACTCCAGGACAGAGGGACAAGTACACACTTCAGTAATCCACTAAGCACTGCCCAGTCAATGGAATCAGGAACTAGATTCTGCCAAGTCACTAGTCTCAGAAACCCAGTGGATAAATACATGGCTGCAAGGAAGCAGCTTATCTTCCTCCAATTTGCATTACTTCTTTGGAAGGGGAAAAAGAAAAAGAAGATTTAGAAGTTTTTAAAGCCAAGAGCTCTCAGTAGGGTCGATTCTTTGTAGGTGAGTTTACATGTGGGGCTTCCAGCTATCTATTGATACTTACATACACATGCAGACACACACACACACACACACACACACTCCCCTTAATGCTTTTATGTAGGGCCAATGAGACCTAAATGAGTACCAGGCAAACCTGTAATGGGAGAGAATCCTCAAAATGGGAATTCTGTAATCTCAAGGCAGTGTTCATGGGATGGGGGAAGGGAGGACCCTTGGTTTGGCAAGCGTGGGATGAAAGTCTGAGTGCACTTACTATGTAGACAGGCCTCAGGATTGCCTATGTGTTTGCTTTTAAAGTACCACCTAGGGACTTCCCTGGCAGTCCAGTGGGTAAAACTCTGTGCTTCCACTGCAGGGGGCGTAGGTTTGATCCCTGGTTGGGGAACTAAGATCCTGCATGCCACATGGCAAGGCCAAAAACACAACAACAACAACAAAAAAATAAAATACCACCTGGGTGTCTAGTATCTTAAGCTCCACACCCTGGGCATTTGTCAACTTTTGACATTTAATAGCTGTATCCCAGACATATCTCTGGCTCCAGAGCCGAGGCTTGCTTGATTTATGGTTTGGATGATTCACACAAAAACTTATTGACATTCCTGCTTGGGTATGGAGTGTTGGCAAGAGTTCTCATCTAATGGGGCCTTCCTTTCCCTTTTCCTGCCAGCGTGCTCCTGTGTTTCGAATTCAGATTTCTATTACTCAGTCTGCTGCAGGGCTCAAGAGCTTGGGAACTGGAGGAATTCCTGAAGGTACAGGGAAGCTGCTCAGGCTTGGACGTTAATGATACTGCTTATTTCAGCTACTTGGACAAGTGCCGCAGGCTCCATCCTGCTCTTGCTCCAAGCTTCTTTCAGAGCCAACACCATTTTCTGCATGTGTGTCTTTATACATAATTTTCAGTAAACTTTGCAGGCAGCTGTCTTTCTACAAAGGGGATCATGTGCCGGAAATACAGGAAACCACACAGCCCAGAAACAAAAAGACACTCGAGGTATTGTTTGGAGAACACATGTAAGATGTTAGAAACCACAACATCCTACACCTGTAGCAACATCTACTGCAGATGGGTATGTGCTTTGCAGTCCATTTTAGACTTTCACGCGAATGACTTCTAAGAAACAAACTCAGGCTGCCTTTCTGCCAAGTTCCCTGCTGTAGATGATTACTCCTGAAAGACCGCATACATTACAACTTTACTACCTCTGGAGCAAAGAGGAGACTTTATTTGCAAGGCTTTGCCCAACTCAAGCCAAGGTCATCAACTGAGGTTTCTGTCAGAGCAGTTTTGGCCCCAGAGATTCTGCTTGCTCTTTCAAAGTAAACAGGAGACCCAAACAAACCCTACAGGGCTCGTGCCTAACAAAAAGCAGACCCACTCAGTCACTCACTCACTCCTTTTTGTCCAAAAGTAGCACTTACCACGTCAATATTAGTTCTAAGAAAAGCACATTAGCTCTGTGAGTTTTAACTCCCTCCTAATTGCGTTTTCTGAGGCTGGACCCAGGGCTCAGTGATAGACTCAAAGAACTCACTGTGTAGCAGGAAACTTTCCATTGACTGGGGTCTGAGCACCTTATCAAACAGAGATTTTATCTTTATTAGTTTCCTATTTAAACCCAAGCTATAAACACCGTAACCATTAACAGTTTCACTGTACAGAATACATGAATGTTCTTAAAACTGATGACTATCTACAATTTTGGGCAAGATCCAAGACTATAAACTCTTGTGTGCAATGAGAACCACAAGGGCAGTGAGGCTGGGAGCATCGGGAGTGTTATGTGTGGTTGACTGCCTCTTAGGAGATATTTTAAAATTAGGGACTCTTTGGGGATTTCTTTCATTTTTGTTTTATTTTGTATTAATTCTGGGTTTTTCTGCCTGAGCCAACTTCTAAACAGGGATACTGGGAAGGCTTGGCTAAAAAGACCCAGAATGTTCTTCTATTAATTTTGTTCCTGGCTAACTTGAGTACCTTGAGCACGTGTGTCTGATGATCAGTTTTCTGAGCTGGTGCTTTATTCCTTTTATGGTGTCATGTGCGTTCCTGCATGCTCAGTGGCTTCCATCATGTCCAACTCTTTGTGACCCCATGGACTGTAGCCTGCCAGGGTCCTCTGTCCATGGAATTCTCCAGGCAAGAATACTGGAGTAGGTTGCCATGCCCTCCTCCACGGTGTTGTGTGAGGACCACATATGTCTCTTTGCAAAATATAAATTGATAAATCTGAGGCTCCTTTTGCCTTTAAAGTGAAGAAGGTTATTAAATTACCCAGCGTATTAATTTATCTGTTGCTATATATCAAAATTATCCCCAAAATGAGCAGCTTAAAGCAATAAACACTGTAAATTTTGTTTTTATTTTATTGAAGTACAGTTGATTTGAAATGTTGTGTTAATTTCTACTGTACACCAAAGTGATTCAGATATCTCTCTCTCTCCATATATATATATATACATTCTTTTTCATATTCTTCTCCATTACGGTTGATCACTGGATAGTGAATATCACTCCCTGTGCTATATGGTAGGACCTTGTTGTGTACTCCTTTTATATAAAATAGTTTCCACTGAGTCTCAAACTCTCACTCCATCCCTCTCTCATCTCCTTTTTCCCTTGACAACCACAAGTCTGTTCTCTATGTCTGTGAGTCTGTTTCCCTGTTGTATAAAAGTTCAATTGTCATATTTTAGATTCCATATGTACGTGATATCATATTTGTCTTTCTCTTCCTAACTTACTTCACTTAGTATGATATGCTTTAGGTCCTTCCATGTTGCTGCAAATGGCATTATTTCATTCTTTTTTATGACTGAGGAGTAGTCCACTATATATACATATACATATATATATGTATAAAAAACATCTTTTTTTATCCATTTGTCTTATAGACAAAAGTGGGGTCTGGCTACTCACTGTTCAAAAGCCATTAAAGAGACAAGGTTGGTGGAAAGGAAAGTTTGCTTTATTTTGGATGCTGGCAGCCACGGGGAGGGTAAACTCCTGTCCAAGGGCTGATTCCCCCACAACTGACAATCAATGGGCAAGAGATTTCATAGACAGGAGGGGGTTACAGGTAAAGACAATACAGTTAGCTTTGACAGTCATCTTAAAATTGGTCATGTGGTGCTCTGACCAGCCTCAGTTGATTGTTTTAGGTACAGTTAGTCTTCAGTTCTAGGGTTGGTCTGTTCCCAGTTCTCTGCGGTCAATTCTTGGAACTGTGGCTATAGTCTACAGTCTGCTCATCGTGTGGTTAACTTCTTCCACCTGGTAGGGGTTTCCGTATCTATAAGACAGCTCACAGGATATGGCTCAGAATATGATCTATGGCCCATGAAGAAGAACTAAACTATTATTATTTAGTCTTGTTGCACTGTTTTCCTTTGTTTCTGCATTTTCTCATTTTTCTAATTAAATTTATTCTTTGGCTAAATTTTTTCCACAGACAAAAGGCAGGCAGAGGACAATGGAGGGGAGGGCAGGACCACAGGATCCTTCTCCATTTCAATCTGTTGATGGACATTTAGGTTGTAAAACAATAAACACTTATCTCATAATTTCTATGGGTCAAGAACTCAGGATTAGCTTAGCTGGGTGGTTCTGACTCAAGGTCTTTCATAAGGTTGTAGTCAAGTGTTGGCCAGGGTTGCAATCATCAGATGTTTGTCTGGGGCTGGAGGATCTACTTTCAAGATGGCTCACACACATGGATATTGGCAGGAGATTTTGGTTTCTTGACACATGGACCTCTCCATAGGGCTTCTTCAGTGTATGTGACACACCAACTGGCTTCTTCCAGAGTGAGTGATCCAAGAGAAAGCAAGGCAGAAGCCATGATACTTTTATGACATAGCCTGGGAAGTCACACATTGTCAGGATATCCTGTTGGTTACACAGGTCAGCCCTATTCATTAATGGAATGAGCTACACAAAAATGTTAATACCAGGAAGTGAAGATCATTGGGGGCCATCTTGAAGGTTGGTTACCACAAATCAGAACTATATTGGCAAATAACTAAGTGAATTAAAAGTGGTTATTAAGACCACGTTTGAACTCAGCATACTTCAAACATTTTCCCATGCTCCATTCACATCTGTCCTGAGCACAGAGTAGGAACAAAATATTCAAACCTTAGAGTCAGAGAGTAATGGTTACAAATGTGGCTAATTCATGTACTTGTTGAGCCAATATGCCCTCATTTGCAAAATGGATGCAATTCTGTACTTATTTCACAGGTTTATCATAGACATTAATCAAAAGAACAGTACCTAAGTACTCAATCAATAGTAGCATTTTTATTAATTATTATTGCTTTCACTATACAATTCAGCTTGAGAGATGAGCTCAAGTGCCCAGCGTTTGCATCCTGGCATTCTTGAAACAATAAGTCTGGATATTGCCTAGGTTCAGGTTTGAGGAATACAATGGCTCAGTGATGTTATCAAGCATGAAGGTTCTTTTTATCTTTCTTCTCTACCATCCTTGATATTTGTGTTCCATCCTTGATAAGATGACTGCATACAGTAACTGCTTCCACTTGGAGCATCATGTCCTCATTCAACTACATTCAAATGAAGAAGTCCCTTTCTTTTACTTCTTTTTGCTGTGAAGAAAATCTTCCCCCACCCCCAGTAGAATTTTCCTGATGGTTAATTGATCTCAGTTGTGTTAAATGCCTATTTCTAAGCCAATCATTGGCAAAGGGTAAGGAATTACAACATGTTGGCTTAGATTAATCAAGGGTACTCCTTGGAGCTGGGGAAAGGCTTGACTTCTCGGAAGCACATGGTTATATGATGCCTTACAAAATAAAATGAAAGTGAGATGGAGATGGCTTTTGGGTGAGTCAGCAGCATCTGTTTCAGGGTACAGGGAGATAAAACTTTTAGAATTTTGCATGCCTGAAAATGTCTTCATTTTGTCTGCACATATGAGTAGTTCAGCTGGCTGTAGAATTCTGGACTGGAAATTATTTTTCCTTAGAATTGTAAACACATTGCTCTATTCATTATCTTTTCACTTCTAGTGTTATTTTTGAAGTTTAATGCCATTCTGATTTTTGGTCTGGGACCTGTTTTTCCTTCTGGAAGGGTTTTGGAGTTTCTATTTATTCACAAGTTTCTGAAATTCTGTGAGTATGCCTTTTGGTATAAGTCTTTTGTTAGTCTTTGTGCTATGCCCTTCTGTAGTCTAAAGACTTAGTAAGTTCTGGGAAATTTTCTTGTACCGTTTCTTTGAAAAAAAAAAAAATCCCCCTCTATTATCTCTGTACTTTCTTCCTGGAATTTAATTTGAGTGTAGGATTTCCTGCATTGATCTTCTAGTTTTCTTATCTTTCCTTCCCCTATTTTCCATCTGTCTTTTTTGTTCTTTTCTGAAAGAGTCTTCAACTTCATCTTAACTCTCGTTTACTGAATTTATTTTGGCTACCCTATTTTTAATTTTTAAAATTTCTTTCTTGTTCTTTTAATGTTTCATTTTTAGAGCATCCTTTTTACATTTTCTGGATGCAATACCTTTTCTCATCTCTACAAGGATTTTCCTTGGAAGATTTGTGTGTGTGTGTGAACATTTAAAAAGTTCTCTAACTCTTCTCAGCTACTTATTTTTCCAATTTGGTTTCTGTCTTTTGTTAAGTAACTTCTTTAAAATATCTAGTGACTCTTCTTCACTTTTTTACATATAAAAGAAACAAGCACTTTACTCACTTCACTGTCTGCTCCTAAGATACATCTTAACAGAGCAGACAGGAATGCCAAAGGCCTAATGACATTATGATGTAGTGCTCCCAGGCCTAATGACATCATGCTGTAGTGCTCCCAGGCCTAATGACATTATGCTGTAGTGCTCCCAGGCCTAATGATATTATGCTGTAGTGCTCCCAGGCCTAATGACATTATGCTGCAGTGCTCCCAGGCCTAATGACATTATGCTGTAGTGCTCCCAGGCCTAATGACATCATGCTGTAGTGCTCCCAGGCCTAATGACATCATGCTGTAGTGCTCCCAGGCCTAATGACATCATGCTGTAGTGCTCCCAGGCCTAATGACATCATGATGTAGTGCTCCCAGGCCTAATGACATCATGATGTAGTGCTCCCAGGTGAAATTGAGAGCAGTCATTGCTAATGTTTATTAAGTGAGTGTTATTTTATCTAATCCTCATAACTCTGTGATCCATGTATTATTACCATCCTCATTTTGCAGGTGAGGAAACTGAAGCTCATAGGGTTATACAATCTGTCCAAGGACTGAGGAACATGAGCTCTAAATCATAATACCATACCACCTCTTAGTAGGTGAAATTTGTCCTTAGCATGGTCCACTTTCCCTCTCTCTCTCCTGAGCCCACTATTGAGTGTTCTTGCTTCCTAATTCTTTGGTGCCCTCCTGGTTTCCTTAGGTATCCTTACTTTGTCTTGATACCCATTCCCTATTATTTTTCAAGATCCTCTGCCTTCCTATATTTCTTTCCCCCCTCTCCCTTTCTCCTCCTACAATCAAAATGTCAATTTCTTAAATGGTACTATCTCAATCTGGCTTCAGAAGAAAAACAAATATATTGACATATCTCAGAATGAACACCCACCACTACCACTCCAGTAACTAGCCTTTTAGAGGGGACTGTATCAATTCTAATTACTTGTGGAGTCAACATAGGTAACATTTCTTGATCCAGCACTGCACTGGAGGACAACAGAGACAATTGGTCTTGCTCATTGTTCCTCATGTATTAAATTTTTAGTTGAGGAGACAGTTTGCCAAAAAGATAATCATAGTACATCAAGTAATTGTATGCTACTCTGTGAGATATTGAACACCTTTAAAGACAGTGACTGCTTGACATCATAAAGGCAACATGACCTTCCAAGTACACTGAAGTTTCAGAGGAAGGTGTGGACTCAGGGCAACAAAGTCTGCAAGGGATGGTGCCCAGAAAATGCTTAGAGGGATGTGTGCGGAATCTAGAGAAGGGTCAATGATGAGTAACTGGCGTGTCATGAGAGGTGACCTAGGGCTATCCTTACTCTGGTCATCAGAAGAAAAGGGGTCTAAGGCAGGGTGCTCTTTGAAGCAAGGATGAGGAAGATGCAGAAGTGACAGATGATTCAAGGTAAATGTCACACCAGTTGCTCCCAACTTTGGTTCTCAACAGCAAAAAAGCTGCAGAAAAAGAGGGCTTCTTCTTCAGAGCATGTCTCTTCTGAACTTTTGAATTTTTTTTAGATGAAAATGCTTTCTTTCAGGCTTTCCAGGTGGTTCAATGGGTAAAGAATCCATATGCCAGTGCAGGAGATGCAGGAGACGCGGGTCCCATCCTTGGGTGGGGAAGATCCCCTAGAGGAGGAAATGGCAACCCACTCCAGTATTTTTGCCTGGAAAGTCCCTTGGACAGAGTCTGGCAGGCTACAGTCCATAGGGTCGCAAAGAGTCCGAGAAGACTGAGCGTGCACGCACGCTTTCTTTTAATATACCTGTAAAATCTGGAAGAAATACGATAAATCAATGCCTCAAGCTTTATCAGCTTCAAATTTAATCATGTTTCAATCCCTCCTAGTGTTTAAAGAGCAGTAAGAGAGCAGACCTTCAGTCAGTTTTCAAGACTTCGGATGAACTAGCAGATAGACCTTCATTCAAAACAAACAAATCCCTTTTCGACTTTAATCTTCGACTTTCAAAACCGAGCACCAGCCGCAGATCGAAAAACGCCTTCCGAGCTGGCCTTCCCGACCCTTGCTGCTGGAAGTGGGTCCTGAGTCCCTCTCGGCGCGTGCTCAGAGTCCCGGGTCCTCGGTGTTCAGGAGGCGCCGATTCGAGGCCGCCGCTCTAGGCGCCGCAAAGACACCGAAGGGTCTCCAAGCCGCAACCCAACGACCCGTGTTGAGCACGCCTGGCCTGTGCGGCTGGGATGTTAACTGTGGGGGTGTGTGTATTTTTGAAAGAAAGCAGGACAGACGTTTCTCACAGAGCGGCAGGTCACTCGGCGCGGCCTGCACCCTCAGGGCCGGTGAGAGAGGGCGCGTGGAGAACTGAGCGCGCCCCCCCGCGCGGGCCTCGACGTCCCCGGCCGCAGGGACGCCAGGCAGCCTCTGCCCTCGTGTGGGGACCCCCCCCCCCCCTTCCACCGGCCCCCAGCTCATTTTCCACTCGGCTGCTTCCCGGCCGAGCTGTAAACCCAACCTGACGTGGGCTCATTAATTTGGCAGCGACTGGAAGCCTGGGCCAGGGCGGCGCACCCGGGAGGCCTTTGTGCGCTCAGGGTCAGGTCAGAGGGCAACCGAAACACGGCTGACCCCTGCACGCGGATCCTGGGCGCGGGGGGCGGCGCGGCCCGAGCCGCTTCCTCCCGCCTGGCCGCTCAGCCAGCGCGGCTTCCGGAGCCCGGGAGCGCGGTGACCCGGGCCCAGCGCAGCGCCGGGCGGAGCCGGGAGCCGGCGCGCCCCGCCCGGCCTCTCTCCTCCAGCCCCGTCCGGGTGTCCTCTGGGAGGGTCTCGGGCGGGCTGGGCGCGCCGGCTCCCAGGCTTCCCGCCTCGGGAGATTCAGTCCCCTGCCTGGGAGACTCCCTTGAGTTTCCGCGCTCCGCACCACCCCGGAGGCGCCGGCCCGGCCCGGAACTCAGAGCTTGCCGCCGACTCCGGGGAGAGCCCGCCCGGTCCGGCCTCTGCCCCCGAAGCCCTGGGGCCGGGTCTTGTGGCCTCTCCGGAGTTTTCTTGGGGATTTCGGCCCGGCGCCCGCGAGGCCGGGCTCCGTGTTCTTCACGCACACGGTGCAGCCCTGACTTAATCGGCTGGCATCGAAGGCAGCCTCGTGAGCCTTTGTTTTCTCGCTCGAGCGGCCGAGGCGTGCATGCGGGAGGAGGGACGCACAGGTCCGGGCGGGGAGAGGAGACCGTGGCCCCTCTCGGGGCTCGCGGTCTAATTCCCCCGCGTGCTCCTTGGACCCACCAGGCTGGCAAGGGCCTGCCAGATTTCCTTTCCCTCCTCCAGTTTTCCCGACGGGCGGGTTCAGACTTCGTAACCCTAGAGCCCGGATCACCAACCTAACTGTTCTGTCCTTCCCAAAGGCCTGGAACCCGGTGGCCTGGGGGGGCTGGGGGGTGGGAGCGGGGCAGAAGGGTGGCTCTGTTTTTCACAAGTGACTCCAGCACAGATTAATTCTAGTAAGTTTCTCAAAAACAGAGCGGCTTCCTTCTGTGCCTTAAGGTGACTTTTGTGACATTTAGCAGCAAAGAAAACTATTTCCTCTGCCATTCAGAGCTAACCACGTGTAATTGGCCCAGAAGTCTGTTGTATTTTGGGAAACTGTTTGCGATATCCCATCTGTTTTCATCTCGCGGTTCAAACGAGTCTGTGTTTACCCTTCTGTCGGGGAAATTGGTTTACATGCGTAGCAATTTCAGTGCGACACCGAAATATTCCCTTGAACTAACGCTACGGGCCGGACAGGCTTTGTACTGCTAATAACCCTCCATTACGTCTGTCAGGAGACATTTACACAGCTTCTCGGTCGGTCCCCCATAAAGGAAATTTAGATCCTAGGTTTATCTTACTTATTTGAAAACCATTTGGTCTCCGGCAGTGGCCAGAGACGCAGACGCACGGGTCGAAGGAGGCGGCGGGGCAGCCCGGGAGCAATCGGGTCGTGGTGGGCAAAGCTCTGACGTGTTCTGGCGTTTGTGGGGTGGGCTAGGCTACGCTGCCACTGAACGACCCCCGCAGCAGCTCCCTCCTTCCACCTCGCAGACTCGTTTGCGTCTCTCGATCCGCAGCTTCCCGCCCAGCTCCCTGCGTGTTTCGCGGATTGAGGATGGATTGGAGGCGTAGGCGGCTCCGTCTAGTCCTTTCGGGAGCCGCAGGGAGATGGTTCGGGGCTCCCAGAGGAATACGGTTTCCTCCCAGGGCCGGGGCGAGAAAAGGGACCCAGTCAATGAGCTTGAAGCGCCGGCCGGCATTGGTGCGGGTGGGTGGCGATCTCGGGGTTTAGGCCCGCCGGCAGCCGTGAGGTGGCCTCGGAACAGGCTCCGCAGCCCGGGAGAGTGCGCTGGAGTCGCGCCCCGGTTGTCCCGGGGCTGAGTAATTGGAGAAATTGCTCTGAAGTAGTGTCGGCTGCCCTGGCTGAGAGGCCCGTAATCAGCCCTTGGCATGTGTGCAAATGCTGATTTTGCGGGTGTTACTTAATCCACGCTGGCGGTGAAAAGCCTCGGGTTGGTGGCAGGCTCACCTCCCAGCGCCAGGCTTCTCGGTCTGGTCTGGGGAGCAGGACGTGGGGTGGGGTGACCGGGTGAGGGTGCGAGTCCAACGTTGGGGCTTCTTTGGCGCATGGATTGAGGACAGAAAAAAAGAATGTGAAAACGAAGCTGCTGACAGACGTCTGCCGCCTTTATTTGGGCTATTGTCCCAGGATCCTGGTAGAAATTAGCCATTGCCTCTGCATCCCATGCTAACTTACTCTTTCAAGGGGAGGACTAGTTGGTAGAGGAAAAAACGGTAGTGATTTACACACAGTACAAAATGTGGCCGAGGTCGACTTGAAGAAGGTACAAGAAGAGCAATACTCATTGATCATTAAACCTCCGCACCAGAGTCTGTGGAAGGCCGTAAGATCAATAAAGGGCTCGTCTACAAAGGAAGACCCAAATTTTAGTCCTAGCGGTTAAAGTGACCTTTGCTAATTCCATTAGGGCGGAGGCCCTCTCCTGGGTAAATGCAGATAAGGCCAGAACCCATGTCTCCACAGATAAAGTGTCCATCTTTTCCAAAGTTGAAAGGAAAAAGCTCCCACACAACCCTCATGATAACCAGCCCCTAGTTCCCTGTACTACCCTCCATTCCTTGTGTCATTTGACTTACTATCACACTGGCAATGAGTAATTTTAAAAAGCAAGATATTCTGGGAGAAAAGGAATGAAAATTCCAACCTACTTCATCCCTTAAATTTCAAAAGGCAAATAATCCATTAACTCATGACTGTACTTCTCCCCACCCCCTCCAACAAAGGAGTGAGAACTTAAATTTATGTAACAACTTGGCTTGGGTCTCAATTTTAAGGGGCAGTCTCTCTTTTCAGATCCTTGAGCATTTTATTTTGTGGCCTTTCCAGTACTTTCTACTGAAAACAAATCTACAGAGGATGTGAAAGGATCCTAGGTATAGAAGCTAGTTTTAGTCAATTGGTGAAGACAAATTGGAAGGTTTGTCCTGAAAAGTAACAATTTTAAGGTTAAAATTATACTTTTTTATTCTTAGTTAGCATAGCCACAAAGTATGAAGGAAGAAACAGAATTATCTCAGAGTATAGTAAAGACAAGGTGTTAATTTAATAGGTTTTCTTTGTAGAGGCCTACTCTGCCTTATTGTCATTCTTGATATTTGCTTTCCTTTGTCCGCCTTAGGCATCTAGTACAGCCGACAAAAACTGACACCAAAGAGAGTCCTCACACAATTTGTTTTTGAGAGACTGCTATTTGCTTAGCACTTGCAATAATGAAGGATATGACACGAACATATGACCCTGCCCTTTTGGAATCTCTGATTTGCTTAGGGAGAAGAGACTTAGAAAATTTAGGATATTCATGTCCCTTAAAGAGATAGGAAGGGCTGCACAGTGTTGCTGAGGGGACGAAGTGAGGAGAGCAGCAGTTAGAACATGAAGAACGTCACAGTTCACAGGAATCTTTTCCGGGTCACCCAAGTGGTCTTCGGGTCATGTGGGAGACAAAACTGGAAGAGCAGATTGGGAAGCTAGTATCCAGATGGGGCCTGGCTCAGCTTTGTACTTTTTCCCCTGACCCTTCTGCACCTGCAGTGGGCACTGGAAACAACTGAAGGACAAATCTAGAATTCATGATGTGTGTCTGCCTTTGTAGGGGTGAGTTGGACAGGGAAAGGCCAAATACATTATCTGATCATTCTTTATCTGTGGGGATGTTAGGGATCTCCATTTCCTAGCTGTTGACCCAGAGCCACTTACCTTGCTACCTGCATGGATAGGATGCCCAAATGTAACATCAGGAAAAGAAACTAACTGGATTATGAGCTAAAAAGTCATGTGGCTTTTTTTTTTTTCCTGCCAGGATCTCAGCAGCTGTGTTGACAAACATGGCCCAATAAGACTGCCACCATCACAGGATGAATCTAAAGGACTTAATTGCCTGTGAGTAATTTACAGAAAGTACTTGAAATTTGGTATGTGATTGGAAAGAATAATCACAGTGGCACATCAATTGCATTTCTAATCATTTTAGAGACCATATTTACCTGGTTGGTGTTTGAAAGCAAAATAATTTTCTCTGCTTGAGAAACATGTTTGATTCTGTTCCTCCACATGCATTTATTTGGGAGAGTTAAAAACACATCCGGATAGAGTTGCTGTTTTGATTCTGCTCCCCCACCCCCCTCCCCTGCCACCCTCCACCAAAACCTACACTTTGTCTGGTTTGATTTTTCAGACCACACACACAGAGGACTGAATGTTCCATAAGTGATCGTAGTCTTATCAGTTCTGTAGTTGGCAGAAGACTTGCTCTTTGGCCACTTGCCTCTTTATGTTATTGCTCTGTGGGAAGAGGTGCCCCCGTCCCTTAATAATACGGGATGTAGTAGGATGACCCTCATGGCCCATCAGCTCTGTCATATAAAACACAGCTAGTTTAAGTCCAGTTGGTCTGAAACCTGCTTTCTTCAGATCTTGCCCAAGATTTTAACCATAATCATCCACAATGAGCGTATGCTGTCAGATTTACCAACCCGTGCTGTGCCAGAAGGCTGGGGCCCAGGCTGTGGTCAGTACCATGGCCTGGAAGAGCCTGGAGGAGCCCTCTGGGTGACATACCTTTTGGCCCTTCCCTGATCACTCCATTTCGCCCTCCCCATCTGAGGGCTAAAAGCCCCACCTGCCCCTAAAATATCTGAAACAAAATACACATTTAGAAACTTTTGTTCACCTGTAAATGGTTAAATTTTTTCCCATGAATTAAATCATCAAGTACTTAGTTTTTATTTCCTACTTGAATGGGTATTCATGGGTGCATGGAAATCTTGCCCATCACACAGAGCATTTAGCAGTCAGTTTCTTCTCCTTTGGAAAACCACCTATGCACATTTTCAGAGATGAGCAGGGAGACCCGGAGCAAGTTCCTGTGCAGCCAATGAGGCCCCAGCTAGTGGATGCCAGGCTCCTGGCAGAGCAGTGGATGAGGTAGGTAGAGGCAGTGGATGGAGAGGGGGAGGAAGATTGGTATGTGATCTAGAAAGTCTAGTTTCTGATTTTCTCAGCTGGTTCTGACTATGATATCCTATGCTGGTAGCCCTTAAGATGTGATAAAGATTATGAGTATTGGGTGAAAAAGGACAAAAGGACACTTTAAAAAAAAACAACTGAAAAAGAAAAAAATTATCATGCTTGTTTTGATTCTAGTAAAGCAACAATCATACATAAATAAGATATAACATAGTTATTCCTAATGCATGTATATTTTTCCATCTATATTTCTTCCCTCTAGATACCCAAATAAAATATAAAATCAAAGTCAGCGTTTACCATTTATCATATCAGTTCTGTATACTAATTTTTCCTTAAAATATACAGAATTTTTATTCTATGGACTTCTTTGGGGGCATAAAACTCACTTTCCATTCTGAAAAACATTGTAAGTTGTTTCTTTAGCCAAGTTAGCTTTGCCCATTTTATTAACTGCACTTTATACATTTGTTTATTTTTGTGATTTATAAAAATGTCCTCATCATTTTAATAGTCACCCCTGGGTGCATAGGCAATGGTTTAGAAAACTTCCAAAATATGGTAATACCACTATAGCAAAACACCATTACAGCAACAGAAAGCACAAACCCACTGAACATGAGCCCAGAACAACATTCCTCCAACTATCTGGGGAAAATAAACCAAAAAGAGCTATCTTTCATCATGCCTGAAAGGTCAACTAACCAGGGCTCTCAGGAGAACAGAGGAATGGTATTTTACAAAGGGGGGCCCCTTATGGAAGACCCTCTGCTTCCAGCTCCCTAGAAATGCACTGCAGGGTGGGGTGTGGAGACTGAGCTCATTCGAAAAGCTCAGGAAGGAAGCAACAGAGAGCCTGTCCTACCTCCTGTGGATATCTGGGGCTGCGTGGGTGAACAGTCACATGTGGTCCATTAGAGCCGATGACCACTCTCGTTCCAGGTGCTGAGGTCGGAGCTCATTTTTTTTAGTTATTGTTATTTAGGGCTAATGAAGGGCTAAAGGAAAGATTCTTCCTTTGTGTTGTAGCATCATGATACAGAGATGGATTTTGAGTCCCAGCTGTGATTTTTTTCGACTTTTTATTTTATATTGGAGTACATTTAACACTGTTGTGTTAATTTCAGGTGTACAACAAAGTGATTCAGTTATACATACAGATGTGTCTATTCTTTTTCAAATTCTTTTCCCAGTTAGGTTGTTACAGAATAGTGAGCAGAGTTCCCAGTAGTATACAGTAGGTCCTTGTTGATGTCCATTTTAAATACAGCAGTGTGCACATGTCAGTCCCAAACTCCCTAACTATCCCTCCCTCCCTTCCCCTCTGGTAACCATAAGTTCATTCTCTAAGTCTGTGAATCTGTTTTGTAAATAAGTTCATTTTTATCATTTTTTAAGATTCTTCATATAAGCAATGTCATACAATATTTCTCTTTCTCTGTCTGACTTATTTCACTCAGTAGGAAAATCTCTAGATCCACCCATGCATCGCTGTTTACACTAGCCAAGACATGGAAGCAACCTAAATACCCATTGACAGAGGAATGGATAAGGAACATGTGGTACATATATACAATGGAATATAGCTCAGCCATAAAAAGAATGAAATAATGTCATTTGCAGCAACCAGCTGTGATTTTTACTAGATGTTTGATCTTGGGTAAGTCACAAAGTTTCTCTTGGATTTTAAGTATGTCTCAATGTTAGAGACAACAGTGACGATGGCTTCTCAGAGTTGATAAGAGAATTAAATGAACTTACCTGTGTGAAAGCACCACAGTCATATATTGAAAGTGCTCTGTATGAGACTGTACTGCTGCCCCAATTTTTTCTTGAGTCTCAGTCATCTGGACTCTCTATTTGTCTTTACTTACGTGTAGCAAGCCTTTGCTGTTGTGAATTGGATCTGAACAAATGCCTAAAGAACCCAGAGAAGGGAAGGGTAGCCAGTCCCAGCAAATGGCCCCATGTTGCACCGTGTCTGACAGCACTAGGCATGCAAATAAACAGAGTCACCTGGGGGTGCAACACAGATTCTGGCAGAGCCTGGAGTGAAAGAAAGTGCAATGGAGCCGAAGGAAAGATGGAGGGGACTAGAGGATGTTCAGTTGACTTTTGGCAGCCGTGTGGGAAGCAGTGTGGGGTCTTCATTTTTCACTTGTGATTTTTCACCACCTTCGGCTCTTCTATTTGTGTTTTCCCTCTTCCTACTGCTTCTTGAGTGTGACCAAGGGGTTCCTCTGAGTTCTGTAGACCCTCAGGGGATCTTGCATTAATTAGACCAGGGATGCTCTTGGTTGGGATGAACCCATGGGCGATGGACTCAATGGACAATGCTTGATTTCTGGTTTTTATGAAATCAACAAGAAATGAAAAATGGAGCATAAAATATTAAATGCCCTGTTGGTTTCTAGTTAATCCAATAATCTCATTCTTCATGCTACTATAGATCCAGAATGATACCACCGTTATTTGAAGAGATGGAGAATAAATACTAACACCTTCCCAAAACATTGCAGGGCTCTGCAGTTTCCTTGAAACCTCCTTTTCGTTTGTGGATGGACTTGAACTTGACAGACCATGGAGTGTCATTGAGCATGCCCACTTTCATAGCAGTCTGAGCTTCATAGGCCTTGAGCTTATGGCATCCCTTCATGGTGGACATGGCGGAAAGTTTCGGACATGCCATTTTAGACTGAGCTCTGATCTCCAGACTGTGAGTAGTACAATTCATATCCTCCATGTAGCTTTGCCATTGACAGTTATTAGCCGAAAGCGTTGCTGCCAACACAAGTTTTGAGTAGATTGTGGTATAAACAGATTTCCTCTTTACACATTCTAATCAGTGCGGAAGGATTGTTTTTATTGAAACTGTATCTCAGCCTGTTTCTCCACACATGTAGGCACACATGTACAGAGTTTAAATTGTATTTATGGTTGGTAAATGTTCTAATTATGGAGCTGCATGTGTTCAGAGGGGAAAATTAAATCAGTGAACGCGGGAGGCCAGGATGCCCTTCCGCTCTGGTTTGGGTTCTTTATGGTTTTAGGCTTTGCGAAATCAATGCTGTGAAATGGTGGGTGACAATCCAGGAAGACATTTGATTCCTGACTGATTTATAGTGTTATCTATAGATTTTTTTTTTCTTGATGAGGTGAAGTCTGATTCCTTATTGCCTGTGTCTTCTTAATGTGTCACAGAGCAGTTTCCAAAAAGCTGTTCTTCTGGAAAATGTCTTAGTCCTCTTTTTCCATATTAGAGTACATGAAATGCTAAAATAGAAGAGGGATGTAATTGACATTGTGCCTCCTAACCCCTTCCCACACTACTGCCATGATGATGACAATGAGTAGATTACTAGTCACCAAGCAGTGCCCAGTCTTTGGAACTCACCTAAGGAGAGATTTTGACATCTTCCCCAGGGCTAATAAAGAATGCAGTCCTAACTTTAGCAGGCCAGTGTGTGCTAAAGGGTTTTGAAAGTAGTTGCTGCCACTGCTATAGAGTTAGCTAAAGGATGTTGTAGTTTGCAAAAATGGGCAAAATATGTACTCTAAGGATATGTAGAACATAATCTAGCCAGCTCTACTCAACCACAGTAATTCTGCTGCTTCAGGTAAAATGCTTTCCTGGTATAAGTTCGAGCTGAC
This sequence comes from Okapia johnstoni, assembly GCA_024291935.2. Classification (NCBI taxonomy): domain Eukaryota; kingdom Metazoa; phylum Chordata; class Mammalia; order Artiodactyla; family Giraffidae; genus Okapia; species Okapia johnstoni. The sequence goes on from CM044313.1 coordinate 52,077,712, forward strand.
AGATTACTGAGGGAAATTTTTGTCTCACCCACACTCCCAGATTATTCAGCTCACTTTTTTTTTTTTTTTTAACACACCACTCAACCCTCCATGCAGACTGTGTGGTGTAGACCTGGCATCCTAAACTGAATAATCTCCTTGCTGACAGCCGAAAAGTAAAGGCATCTGTGGCAGTCGGATGGGGTGCCTCAGGTTCGTTCCAGATGTCAAGCTGATTAATGTTAGAGTCAGGGCTGCCAGCAGCTAGGCCTCGTGAGGGCACAGATCCTGGTGGTTGTGGCATCAGTGGGTAGAGATGTATGCTTATGTACTGAATACACGCCAGTCCTTCTGTGGCAGCTCAGTAGAATGCTCAGTGAATCATGGATTCTTCCAGCATGCAAACTCCAACACATCAAACTTTTCAGCCCTTTTTCATGTTTGCTAACCTAGCGGGTTTGTTCCCTTAAATTAACATCAGTATTTCTATGCTAAGAAGTCCAGTCCAGGAAGGCCCTAGTGGGAAAAGCCCAAGATAAAGTTTAGATCTTTGTGATAAAAAAGCAATATATTTCTACGGTACTTCCAATCTTCCAAAGCATCGTTGTATTTACCCCCTTTCTCATTTGTAGCTTTAATCGCTGTGAGGAAGGCTGAGACAGGTGTAATCATGTAAGTGATCCAGGGTTTGTGTTTTGAAATACGCTGTGGATATAAGGTGTTATTGACTCTCCCCATCTTCATGAGCCCTGTGAGATGGATGAAAAGTCTGAAGGTCATGCAGTTTAGTCAACTTGAGAACTTACCCACCACCACCCTGCTTAAATCAGTGTTTCTCAAAGTGTGGTCCCTGGACTAGTAGCATCAGCATTATCCCAGACATACTGGGTCAGAACCTCTAGAAGTGGGCCCAGCAATTTATTCACAGAAGTCCTTGAGGTTATTCTAATGCACACTCAAGACTGAGAACCACTGGCTCATATCAGTAGTTCCCAGCTTGGGTTTCTTGGACTCCAGAGCTCAGTGGACATAATGATAAAACCCCATAAGTGGTCTTTAAAACTGCATGAAACTTGATGAAATTCATACTTTAAAAAAACTGTATATTTTACTACACAGGGATGATAAATGAATGTTGGGAAAGGAAATTGATTATTCATCAATGCTATTTGGTATTCTTTCATTCATGCAGTCACTCATTTAATCATTTATAGGTTATCTAATATGCTCTGTGTTAGATACTGAGAGATTCAAAGGTGGTATGGTCCCTACTCTTTTTTTTTCTTTCTTTTTTACTTTTTAAATTATGAAAGTATGATGACACATTTACAAGAAACTTGGAAAATACAGAACAAAGTTACGTATAGTTCCAATATATATTACAATTATTTTTTAAGTAGATAAATATTTTCAGTTGGAATTTCAGTATCGAACTCTCAAAAATTAATAGAATAAATAGACAGGAAAGTAGAAGGATATAATAGACCTGAAAAGTAATGAACCAATTCCACATAATTAAGATTTGTACAATTTTCATGTAACAGTGAGATACAAATTCTATTCAAATTCCAATAGACTATAAATGTGGAGACACTGTGGTCCCTACTTTTGAGATAACTATAAGCTTATAAACAAATTATTGCAATACAATATACTAAGTACCAAATGGCACATTAAACAGTACTGTTTTAGGAAGAAAAAAATCTTCTGAACTTGGGGAAAATAATCTTCATACCTGGCCATGTTACTGTTACTTTGTTACCTTAGGGCTTTGTGCTTGAACTTGGACAGTTCAGATGGGGAGAGATGGGATGGCAAGACAGCGTTCTCTTGATTCCCAACCACTCAGCTGAGAGCTGGCAGAAACACGAGCCCACCTCTGGGTTCTGGGTTTGCCCTCTTCTTGGAACTTCCTTTGTTTCCTGGGCTATAGCATTTCTGATTATGAGGAGTACAGAGGGAGTGTTTGGAACAGGCTCACAAAGGCTCTGTTAATAAGGAGAACTTGAAAGGAGACCTGCAACATATTTCTAAAGACTTGCCTCATCTTTTATTATAATGGGCAGTCACTGAAAAAGCACTTCTCTGTTTAACCAAGGACTTGAAACCAAACAAAATGTCCTCTTGATTCAGAGTCTGCTTGAACATTTCAGTTTTCAGTACAATTACTTTGGAAAATAATAGGTTTAATTTCAGTTCAACTGTTTCACAGGTCTTTGTCTTAAAAAAATAAATCCTTGATTATGTGGCGGGAAAAGAAAATACTCTGGGTTCATTTTGCTTTCAAATTATAGTGAGGTTTGTTCCTATTTGTCAGTTTCTTGGTTCTAGAGTCGTAAGCCTAAGCAGATGCAGGGCCCACCTCTGTGCTTCATCTCAAGTTTACTTTCTGTCTGTAATTCCACTTCTAAATGTCTGTATGCATGAAGTATATCCAGCATAACTAAGACAAGAGGGAAGGGAAGGGGCAGGGCAGAGATGTTAATACCGGGAAACTTCATATGTAACAACTGAAACTTACATCCAGAACATTAGCAATGCCTTTCTTCTGGTGGGGGAGTGCTTCTGGTTCTAAATGAGGTGTTAGTGTTTGTGGGGTGATAACCTTGTCCCACTGAATTATGATGAGAAAACAACCCAGTTGCCTACAGAGCCAAAAACAAATCTCAGAACTGCTTAACGCGTCCGTCAAACAAATTGTATTTTAGGAAATGCAGGACAGACAAAAATGCACAAAAGAAAGAGAGATTTATTTATTTGTACAAAAGTAGGACGGCAGGCGTTTGAGTGGATCCAAATAGCGTTTAGGGAGGAAAAAAAATGCGATTCATTGCCAGCTATTAAATCTTGTTTATCCTTCTTTAAACTAACCAGAAACACATTTTGGGAAAATGCTGGTTAACAGTTTAAGTATTGACAGCCTCCTGTTGTGCGGCTCTGCCTTCCCTGCCTTCCAAGGGGAAGACGACGGGGTGAAGCTGTGAGCTTTGTTTCCTCAGCCCGTGGCAAGGGATGAATTCCAGTCCTGCTTGTGAAGCTCACCCTCAGACTCTGAGAGAATTCTGTCAGTTTCCTCAAAGAGGAATGCTTACCTCATGATGGGGGCAGGAAGGTCCGTGTTTACATGATAGTTTCAGATGAAACACCCTGAAGGACACAAGACATTAATCAAAGACACAATGACTGATGAAGTCATGTGTCCTTTAGAAACTGCCATTTCCCCGGTAGCCAGTCATTATTACAGTGTCTCCCAGACCAACAGCTGACCTCACCAAAGCTGGCTCCAGACACAGCTCTGTGATCGAAATTCTTCCCAGCACTTGACAAGGATCTGAAAAGTTTGCTGAAATCCCACGACCCCCAGGTGGGAGAAAGCCCCTCAGGTTGCAATACATGTGGTGGTGGCCCCTTCCAGCCCTGCCTTGCATTCTTCCTTCTACGGGGCTGCGCTGAAGCAGGCTTCTATGATTGTTTCTGCTGCCCTGTCCCCTACTCCAGCACCCCTTTACTAAATGTATTAGTATAATTATTTGGGTTGTCAATGCCCTTTGAATTTAAAGGGGCTGTACCTACTATAGACTGTAGGGATTAACTTAATTAATTTATAAAAATATGCACATTTTTGGAAAAAAGCCACTACTATATTTGTGCAGTCCAAGCAAATCATTCTGCCACCATGATTCTCAGGATTTGTAGTCTTCATACTATCTAGAAAGGTGACTCTGTGAATTTAAGACCACAAAGAAAGGCCCAAGTGGACTCATTAGATCCAAACAACTCCTCTCCTCTTCCCACTGCAGCAGTCTAGGCAGAAGGAAAATTCACACAATGATTTGCTGACCTTCGAGCCTCAGAGCACTCATGGAAGGAATGTGCTCTTTGCCCTTGGTGGTTGCCTTCTCTCCTTTTTCTTCATAACCTTCAACTGTTCTCCTTCACCCAACACATCACATTCCCTCATGTATTTCTATTAATACTATAAATTTCTTGAGGACACAACTTATTTGTTTTTGTATTCTCTTCTCTTAGCAGAGCACGTACCACATAAAGTTAGGCATTGAAAAAGAGTGGTCAAAATGCTCTTCTCGCAAGTATTTAGGGCCTTCTCACCTGCCAGCATCATGAGCCACCTAGGCAGATCTGGAATTCCAGTTGTGCTGTTTCAAATCTTAAAAGATTATGCTGTGAAAATACTGTATTCAATATGCCAGCAAATTTGGAAAACTCAGCAGTAGCCACAGGACTGGAAAAGGTCAGTTTTCATTCTAATCCCAAAGAAAGGCAATGTCAAAGAATGCTCAAACTACCATACAATTGCACTCATCTCACACCCTAGTAAAGTAATGCTGAAAATTCTCCAAGCCAGACTTCAACAGTACGTGAACCGTGAACTTCCAGATGTTCAAGCTGGTTTTAGAAAAGGCAGAGGAACCAGAGATCAAATTGCCAGCATCCGTTGGATTATCAAAAAAGCAAGAGAGTTCCAGAAAAACATCTACTTCTGCTTTATTGACTATGCCAAAGCCTTTGACTGTGTGGATCACAGCAAACTGGAAAATTCTTAAAGAGATGGTAATACCAGACCACTTGACCTGCCTCCTGAGAAATCTGTATGCAGGTCAAGAATCAACAGTTTGAACTGGACACAGAACAACAGACTTGTTCCAAATCGGGAAAGGAGTAGGTCAAGGCTATATTTTGTCACCCTGCTTATTTAACTTATATGCAGAGTTCAGTTCAGTTCAGTTGCTCAGTCTGACATCTGACTCTTAGCGACCCCATGAACTGCAGCACGCCAGGCCTCCCTGTCCATCGCCAACTCCCAGAGTCCACCCAAACCCATGTCCATCGAGTCGGTGATGCCATCTAACCATCTCATCCTCTGTCGTCCCCTTCTCCTCCTGCCCTCAATCTTTCCCAGCATCAGGGTCTTTTCCAATGAGTCAGCTCTTCGCATGAGGTGGCAAAAGTATTGGAGTTTCAGCTTCAACATCAGTCCTTCCAATGAACACCCAGGACTGATCTCCTTTAGGATGGACTGGTTGGATCTCCTTGAAGTACAGGGGACTCTCAAGAGACTTCTCCAACACCACAGTTCAGAAGCATCAATTCTTGGATAAAGCACATGCTGTAATCAAGATTGCAGGGAGAAATATCAATAACCTCAGATATGCAGATGACACCAGACTTATGGCAGAAAGTGAAGAACTGAAGAGCCTCTTGATGAAAATGAAAGAGGAGAGTGAAAAAGCTGGCTTAAAACCCAACATTCAGAAAACTAAGATCATGACATCCGGTCCCATCACTTCATGGCAAATAGATGGGGAAACAATGGAAACAGTGAGAGATTTTATTTTCCTGGGCTCCAAAATCATTGCAGATGGTCACTGCAGCCATGAAATTAAAAGATGTTTGCTCCTTGGAAGAAAAGTTATGACCAACCTAGACAGCATATTAAAAAGCAGACACATTACTTTGCCGACAAAAGTCCGTCTAGTCAAAGTTATGATTTTTCCAGTAGTCATGTATGGATGTGAGAGTTGGACTATAAAGACAGCTGAGCCGAAGAATTGATGCTTTTGCACTGTGACTCTTGAGAGGCCCTTGGACAACAAGGAGATCCAACCAGTCCATCCTAAAGGAAATCAGTCCTGAATATTCATTGGAAGGACTGATGCTGAAGCTGAAACTCCAATACTTTGGCCACCTGATGTGAAGAACTGACTCATTGGAAAAGACCCTGATGCCAGTAAAGATTGAAGGCAGGAGGAGAAGGGAATGACAGATGATGAGATGGTTGGATGGCATCACCGACTCAACGGACATGAGTTTGAGTAAGCTCCGGGAGTTGGTGATGACAGGGAAGCCTGGCGTGCTGCAGTCCATGGGGTGGCAAAGAGTCGGACACAACTGAGTGACTGAACTGAACTGAGGCAGGATCTGCACAAGTTCAAGGTGGTAAGACACATTTCCCCCCAGATAGCTGCCCAATACCCAGTATTTGGATGAGTCTTCTTTTTTCACTTTAATTAACTCTAGAAACAACATTTCAACCTTTTCCACCACTATCACCATCACACCACGAAAACAAAAAAAGCAGCTCTCATCAACATCCTGTGGGTTTCCTGAGCATCTGCATTTTGAGGATGAGAATCCATCTGAACTATTGCAACAGTACCTACAGGATTTCTTGGATGAGAGGAACAACATAAAATATCCTGAAAGGTCAGAGGAAGATAAACTTCGATTAGAAGAAAGGTGTGCATTCTCTTCCAGCTGTTTGGCGGTTGACAGAGGGAATGAAGACAAAGGCATAGAAAGGAATGAAGAACGTCATGGAATGAAGGAAAATATGGGCAGGAGATGGATCAGGCAGAGTGTTAGCAGGGGGGTCCAGCCTCGTAGTTCTCTGGCTTTCACTGCAGAACACAATGATAAAGGGAAGAAAGGCTTTAGAAAGTAAATCATTGAAGTTTCCAGGCACTATAGACTGTATTCCTCCAGAATTCGTATGGTGAAACCTAATCCTCAATGCAGTGGTATTTGGAGGTGGGCCTTTGGAAGATGATTGGGTCATGGGGGTGGAGCCCTCATGAATGGGATTAGTGCCCTTATAAAAGAGGCCCCAGAGAGCTCCCTCACCCCTTCCACCAAGTGAAGACACAATGAGAAAATGGCTGTCAGTAATCAGCGAGAGAGTGTTCATCAGAACCTGACTGACACCCTGAGCTCGAACTTCCAGCCTCTAAAACTGTGAGAAATAATTTTCCATTATTTATAAGTCACCCAGTATATAGTATTTTGTTACAGCAACCTGAACTAAGACATCAGAATACAGTAATGAGTTAAAAAATCTTATCAGCTCTTTGCACCTATTCACTTGACCACCTGACCCATATGTTGGTGTTTCTGGAAAGAGCAGTGCTGAATGGGCTGTGGATGGGACCATAGGTTCAGGGGAGGAACTGAGCTCACAGCTGGAGGCAGTGGGAACTGCCTCCAAGGGCCCTCTGACTCTGGCCTGGCTTCCTTTGTCACACCACCTTCTTCTTCCTCTTTCCAGGAAGGCTGTAGTCTTCATCACATTCCAGCAGGAGACATGGGCTCACATCAAACCATCACACTGAACCCTCTGTGCTTAGAGCTTTATATCCAGGAGCATGAGAGCAAGGACTGTATTGTCATTTTGCTCCATACTCCTGCACTGAGAACAAGAATCTCAAGAAGTAATGAAGTCTGTGACCCAGCAATTCCGCTCCTAAGTGCACATGGAAGAGAACTGAAAACATATATATAAATGCTGACAGTGGCACTATTCGTTAACAGCCAAAAAGTAGAAACAATCCAAATATTCATCAGCTGATGGATGGATAGATGAACTAATGTGGTATGTCCACACACTGGAATATTATTAAGCTCAAAAGGAGATAAAGTAATGATACATGGTATAAGATGGATGAACCTTGGAAACATTATGCTAAGTGAAAGAAGCCACATACAAAAGGCTGTATACAATGGGATTCCATTCGGATGAAATATCTAAAATAAGAAAATCCATAGAGAATGAAAGTAGATTTGTGGTTGCAGGAGGCTGGGGGATGGAATAACGGGGCATATGTGTGTGCATGAAGTTGCTTCAGTAGTGTCTGACTCTTTGCAACCCTCTGGACCGTAGTCCGCCAGGCTCCTCTGTCCATAGGATTCTCTAGGCAAGAATGCTGGAGTGGGTTGCCATTTTCTCCTCCAGAGGATCTTTCCCACCCAGGGATCGAACTTGTGTCTCCTTCATTGTCAAGTGGGTTCTTCACTACTAGTGCCACCTGGGAAGCCCGGAATAATGGGGAGTGACTACTAATGGGTATGGGATTTCTTTTTTGGGTGATCAAAATGTTCTGAAATTAGATAGTTGTGATGGTTACTCAACATTGTGAATATACTAAAATGCACTGAATTATACACTTTAAAATGGTGAATTTTATCTCAATAAAAAATGCAATTAAAAGAAGAGTAATGAAATCAAGTTGCTGGTGAGCAGCAGTCCCCTTTCCTTCTTTCTTCTCTTCCTCAGCCAGCAGGGAACCTTGTTCAAACACTTGTACACCCTAGATCTGTATTTTCAGCTCTTCTATTGGGCCTTCCATCTTTTCTTCAATCTTCCAACCACTTCTCTGCCCTTTAGGGACCATTCTTTGAGACTCAAGTGGGTATTCAGTTCTGAGTATTCCTTTTGGTGCCTGCAGTCTGCCTTGGGTCTTAGGGACTGGGTTGATCCAGATAGAAATCCCAAATCGCCACTCTGTCTCTGGGAACACTACACCTCTGAGCTGCTCTCTATGGAAGCTGGATTTCTCAAACGTTGGAAAGCAGCAGGGAGGCTGGTTTAAGAGACTGACTGATAAACAAGGCTTGGCAAAATGCCAGTTTGGGCAGTCTAGGTTTTGTTGGTATTTTGCTGCTGTCATGAAACAAAGCCTTGGGGTGAAGAGTTGCCTCTATTACGGGGTTCCTGAGGACCCCTCAGTTTGCTTCTCTACCTGTTCCCTCCCCAGCAGGTGCCAGCACAAGCCCCTCCCTCAGCTGCTTGTGTGGAAGCCACACATCTATTTAGCCGAAAGCATGAGAGTCCCTCAGGGTACAAACCTCATAAAAGTAGTAGCTGGGGCACTCATTGTGCCCATTCTGAGGGCTCCTGGCTGCAATCCTACCCCCTCCCTGCCCACCTCACACATGTGACTTCCTGCTTTGCTCTCTGGGCGGATGACTCGCTTTCCTCCTGGTCACAGGTGCCTCAATCTAGGCATTCATAATCCTTGCTTATCTTTCACTCATTTTCTGATAAGCACATCCAGGAGCACGTTTATTCCCACAGATGAATCTGAAGGACAGACAAAATGGGAAGCTTCTTATCATACAAGATCTGGGAAGAAAAGGGAAATCATATCCCACCCTGGTTTTTAAGCAGCATGCTGAGATATGAGGCAAATGAGGTAGTACTGCCTTATCCAGACTAAAATAGTTTAAGCTGGTTAATAAAAATGAAAGCTTTGGGGTTTATTTTTTTAGCTGACAAATAAAGCTCAGAATAGTCAAGTGGGTTGAAAAATACTCAAGTGATTCACAACAGAATGCTGGCCATTGGTTAGTCTACAAGGAGCACCAGTAGAACAAGCCAGGTCATTATCTGTAGATTTATTGAAAACACACAGCCCTAATCATTAACAGCTTACTGAGCTACCTCCTACCAGCCAAAGAGAAGATATTTTTGGAGTCAGCATTATGTCTTTCTCAATTGTGTTCATGGGTTAGTCAGAATTCTGTGGTGTAAGTAGCAGACAGAGATTCTGGATGAAGCAAGGAAAAGGGATTTTACTAGCATCTATATGGTGTTCACAGATTGACAGGGAGCCTGGAGCACTAGGCCTGGGGAGGACAGTAACCAAGACTGCTCCAGAGTGAGGAAACCTGTAGTGTGGGAATGATACTATAGCTGGAACAGTTGGGATAAGGCATGGGCGCCACCCTTGGGTCACTCAAGATTCAAAGTCTTGAGAGGAAGCATCCAACTGGTTGAGGCCTTATTGCAAGTGTGCCAGTCACCTTACTACCATAATGAGAGGGAAAAGCATCTAGTCTCTCAGTTTTTGTATAGGAAGTGGGTATCATCCCATCAAAACTACAGGGACTTCCCTGGTGGTCCAGTAGTCAAGAATCCACCTGCAATGCAGGGGACGCAGCTTTGATCCCTGGTTGGGGAACTAAGATCCCACATGCCTGAAGCAACTAAGCTGCATCTAGTGAAGCCTGTGCGCTCTGAGCGGCAAAGATCCTTCATGATGCAATGAAGATCCTGCCTGCTGCAACTAAGACCCCATGCAGCCAAATAAATAAATACTTTTTTAAAAAACTGCACACAGAGGGAAGAGGTAATTCCTCCCAAAGATATCAGGGTGCTCACTAGGAAATGAGAACAGATGCTAACTGGATCAAAACCAATCATTGCTTCTTTCATTTGAAGCAGAAAACCACTTGAAACTAATGACGATAGCTTCTCTGTGAAAGAGTGTCCAGTTATCTGTAGAAAGTGTTTACAATGAGGCCTTAATTTTATGGGCATTCTGGCAAAAGTGATGTATGAGTATGAGCTAAAGGAATATCTGAGACTGTTACTAGCGCTCCTGCTCGGCTGGTTGTGCAGACTTGACTGTGTCAGTGGAGACAATGTGAGCTAGGATTTATACAGACAAATGACACGTGTAAATAGCAGTCAATCAAATTAGGTAAAGGTGAGCTGAATAAACCTCCTTTGTGAGGGACTTTAGCCATTTTTTTCTATCAAAAGACTTAATAGGTGATGAGCCCTTCAGGTACTGAGAGGTAGGGCGCTAGGAGACTCACAATGCACTTAGAGCCTCTGTGGACTCCATTAGCATTAACAGTATATATATATATATATTTCCCATTTACATATGCTGTTAGCCAGGGCCAGCAGCATGACACCCGAGGAGCAGCAGCCCACCATCCTGAACAAGCACTTGGCCCATGAGCGCCCCTCTGGGTGATCCTGGGTAGGGCATGGTAAGCAATATTGTTAAGTGGACTGTTTACTTTGCCTCTCGTATCATTTACACTTTGTTCTGGCAAAAAAAAAAAAGTGTGGAACATTGATGGCTGAAAAAGATCTACTATGATGGTGCCAGACCTGTTCCAAAGAAACTAAGGCGATGATCATGCTGGACCACATTGTAAGCTTTATAGCAACCCGTGTTCCCCTAAGGATGTGGTTGAGCAAACATGGGATAAAGTTCAACAGGCAATTAGGAACTGCAAGTCTTGTGACATTGTGGAAGAGATCTGAAATATCACAGCCGCCTTGGGAGACTTAGTAACAATTATATGAATGGGAGCTGGAAGAACTGCCCCCAGAGACATGTCATGACTTCAGGGGACTGGAGAGGATTGGGTGTGTGCTTGCCACAGCCTAGTTTTCTCGGAGCATGGAAGGAGGGAGCAGGCAGTACTCCCTCTCCCATAAACACCTCCTCACTCCCAGGAAGGTGCCTGCCTTGAGTAGCTGCTCTTTATCGACTGGTTTCTCAGAGAATTGACTCAGCTTTTCACTCTTGCAGAGCAAGTCAGCAACGCTTTCAGAGAGGAAAGTCTGTTTGTCTATATAGTATTTAGCATGGTTTTGTGGTTGCAGTAGATATTCCATTAGGATTCTTGGTGGATAAACCACAGATAACATTCTCCATGCCTCTTTGCATGTAATCTTAATAATGAAGTGCTTGGCCAATATTTTATTGATTGTTGAGAATTAGGAATAATAATGGTTGTGTTTGCTGGAGAGCATCTGGGGAAAGATAATTAGAAACATATTTTTGTCACAGCAATGAAACAGTTGTCATACTAGTTTTTTAAAGAATTCTTCTAAAAGAATTAGGATTACTTCTTTTTTAAGAACAGCTTCTAAAATAAAGACCATGATGTAATGCTAAAAATTAATGTTTTGCTTGGGCAACTTAGAAATAAGTTTGTGAGAAGTAGAATACTATTAATAATGAAGAACTAACATGCAAGCTTAGCTGTTATGGTTATGCAGCCCCACCTCTAGAAAATTTGGCTTCCAGGAATGTACACTCAGAATCAGTTCAGTTCAGTTCAGTCGCTCAGTCATGTCCGACTCTTTGCAACCCCATGAATTGCAGCACGCCAGGCCTCCCTGTCCATCACCAACTCCCGGAGTCTACCCAAACCCATGTCCATCGAGTCAGTGATGCCATCCAACCATCTCATCCTCTGTCGTCCCCTTCTCCTCCTGCCCCCAATCCTACCCAGCATTAGGGTCTTTTCCAATGAGTCAACTCTTCACATGAGGTGGCCAAAGTATTGGAGTTTCAGCTTCAACATCAGTCCTTCCAATGAACACCCAGGATTGATCTCCTTTAGGATGGATTGATTGGGTCTGCTTGCAGTCCAAGGGACTCTCAAGAGTCTTCTCCAACACCACAGTTCAAAAGCATCAATTCTTCGGCGCTCAGCTTTCTTCACTGTCCAACTCTCACATCCATACATGACTACTGGAAAAACCATAGCCTTGACGAGACGGACCTTTGTTGGCAAAGTAATGTCTCCGCTTTTTAATATGCTGTCTAGGTTGGCCATAACCTTCCTTCCAAGGAGTAAGCGTCTTTTAATTTCATGGCTGCAATCACCATCAGCAGTGATTTTGGAGCCCCAAAAAATAAAGTCTGACACTGTTTCCACTGTTTCCCCATCTATTTCCCATGAAGTGATGGGACCGGATGCCATGATCTTAGTTTTCTGAATGTTGAGCTTTAAGCCAACTTTTTCACTCTCCTCTTTCACTTTCACCAAGAGGCTCTTTAGTTCTTCACTTTCTGCCATAAGGGTGGTGTCATCTGCATATCTAAGGTTATTGATATTTCTCCCAGCAATCTTGATTCCAGCTTGTGTTTCTTCCAGCCCAGCGTTTCTCATGATGTACTCTGCATATAAGTTAAATAAGCAGGGTGACAATATACAGCCTTGACGTACTCCTTTTCCTGTTTGGAACCAGTCTGTTGTTCCATGTCCAGTTCTGACTGTTGCTTCCTGACCTGCATACAGGTTTCTCAAGAGACAGATCAGATGGTCTGGTATTCCACACAGAATAGAATCCAACTATTCAGGTTTCTCCCATATTTTTGGGCTTCTTAATATAAGAATCATGCATTTTAATATAAGTTTATAGAACATTCTGGAGATACTTAAAGTCTGTGTCAGTTTGAAAAGGATTTAAGTAGCAGTGACTAAATTGTTTTCATGTATAGTGTAGCTTAAGAGATGGATAAATGTGGAAGGAGTATTCCATAGTCCTAGACAACTTGCTTTTTAATTATAAATCTCTAGAGCCAGTTTAGGATGGATTCTTTGTAAAATCAAACATTAAAATAGAATCAATATTGTGCCTATGACTTCATATATTCCTTTGGTATAGATTTATAGGGAATATAGTTCCAAATCTGTGTTAATACATGATTCTTCGCATTTCTCAAGCTTTAATATAATGTTGTAAAAACCACAGCATTTTAGCATGATGTAAACTATCATTGATTGGAGTGAGCACCAATCAGGAAGTTATTGAAATAATTTGAGGAAAAAATGCCAGTGGAGCTAGTAAGAAGTAGCTGGATTGTTAATAGTTTTCGAAAGAAGACTCACCAGAATTTGCTGGTGGATTCCTTGTGAGTGTGGAAGGAGGACTCAAACATGGCTGCAGGGTTTTTGCTCTGAGCAGATAGAAGAATGAAGTTGCCATTTACTGTCATAAGGAGAGCTATGGGAAGAGTAGATTTTAGGAGAGAAATCAGGAGTTTGGTTTTGGATTACTAAGTTTGAGATGACTTTAAGACTTCTAAGGGAAGATGCCAAGGAATTCGCTGCAATAAAAGTCTGACATTCAGGTGAGAGTTCTGGGCTGGAGGTAGAAATCTGCGCATTATCAGTGTGTATGTGTATGGGAAGACTTGAGAGTGCGGAAGGATGAGGACCAAGGATGGAGAACCCTGGGACGTGCCAAGATTCAGAGATCAGGCAGATGGACAGAATCAGCGAGAGTTAACTCTGAAGTGGCCAGAGAGGGAGGAAGAACCCAGGGAGAGTGGCGTCCCAGAGAGTTTGTAAGTGTGCTGATTAGAATTTATGAAGACATGGAGCTTTGTCTTTTATCTGTTATCAGAATGAAAGATATAATGCTTAGTGGTTTTCCAGTACTTTCTCAAAAACTTGTGAACACATCACTAGGACCTCAAAAATAATTGTGTTGGATCTATAAAGAGACCTGTGTACCAGGGCCTTCTGTGGCATGCCTTGCTGGAACCTGTGCAGGACGACACAGGAGGCCCAGCTCCAAGCCCATCTCTCTGACCCACTCACCCCAGACTCCCTGTTCTGTGAAGTTCTGTGGAAGCCCTCACACCACTTAGGTGACCCCTGAAACCAACCTTTGGTTGTTTTGCCTGAGTCTTACATCTCTGCACAGATGGTTTCTTGTGGTCCTTTAAGGAATCTATTATTTTGAGTCTCACACATTGCTTGGCATAAAGTAGGTATTTAATGAATATCTGTTGCATGAAGATAAAAAAAAATGCATGAGCTTATTTATTTATTGAACATCTTATAGTTTGCAGACATTGTTTTAGGTACTAAGGAAATGCATGTAAATCAAAGAAATAAAAATCTCTGCCTCACCCTCGTGGGTCTGACCTTTTAGAGGGAGGAAAGCAATGCGTGTTCTTACAATACATGAGGAGGGGGCAGGGTGGCGAAAACTGAACTGCGAAGTGAAGAAGTCTTACTGAGTGCCTATCACGTGCCGGTTATTTTAATATGCCATCTAGAACTTCCCTGGTGGTGCAGTGGTTAGGACTCCACCCTTCCACTACAGGGGCATGGGTTTGATCCCTGGTCAGGGAACTAAGACCCCGCATGCCTCATGCTGTGGCCAAGAGAAAAAAAATGTCATCCAACATGCCACCAGTATGCAGTAAGTAGTATTGATCCCCATCTGAGAAATATGCAAACTGGGGCTCAAAATGCGAGATTCCCAAGATAATGGTGCTAAATTGGCAGAACGGGAATTAGAGTGCAGATCTCTCTGACTTCAGGGCCCAGATTTCTCACCAGTACACTGCCCTTCTCTCTATTGAGCACTCGTAGGTACATTCCTGTTGGGAGAGTAGGTTCACTGGTGGATCTGGAATCCTCCGTTCTCTCTCCCTGTCTTGGACAGGAACTAACTGAGTAGCAGACACCTCTCTTGCCACCGGCCTTTGATGCTAAAGGCGCTTGATAGCCTTAAGCTATCTAGCTCTCAGGTTAATTTCCATTTAGCTACAGGTGCAAATCTAAAAGCTACTAGAACTTAAATCCGGGAGCCATTTCACAGTTTGTTAAAATGCCAGTTCCTACCATATGACTAAGGAAACCATGATTCAGCTCAACAATCTACCCACGTTACCTAAAAATCAACAGTGATGCCCTCATAATCCCTGTTCCAAGTCATGCTCTGAATCCTGGACAACATTCCTGATTTATTGTTATTATTTTCTAGTGAGGTATGATTGACATAAAGTATTATATTAATTTCAAGTATACAGCATACCAATTTGATACTTCTGTATATAGTGAAAGGATCACAATAAATCTAGTTAGCATTCCTCACCATGTGTAGTTACAAACTTGTTTTTCTTGTGGTGAGTTAGTGTTTACCCAGAAGTGGAATTACTAGATCATATGGTAGTTATATTTTTATTTTTTTGAGGAAACTCCATCCTATTTTCCTTAGTGGCTGCACCAACTTACATTCCCACTAATAGTGTAAGAGGGTTCACTTTCTTTCACATCCTTGCCACCATTTGTTATTTGTAGACTTTTTAATGATAGCTATCCTGACAGGTGTGAGGTGATATCTCACTGTGTTTTTCATTTGCACTTCGTTGATTAGTGATGTTGAGCACCTTTTCATGTGTCTGTTAGCCATTTATATATCTTTTTTGGTGAATTTCTATTCAGATCCTCTACCTACTTTTCAAGTGGATTTTTTTCTGTTAAGTGGCAGGAATTTTTTTAAAAAATGTATTTTTGATATTAACGCCTTATCAGATATATGATTTGTAAATCTTTTCTCCCATTTGGTAGGTTGCCTTTTCAGTTTGTTGATATCTTCCTTTGCTGTGTAGAAGCTTTTTAGTTTGATGTAGTCTCATTAATTTAATTTTGCTTTTGTTGCCTTTGTGTTTGGTGTCAAATCCAAAAGTCACTGTCAAGAGTGATGCCAAGGAGCTTACCACTTATGTTTTTCTACTAGGAATTTTATGATTTCTGGTCTTGCATTCAAATTTTTAATCCAATTTGAATTGATTTTTGTGTGTGGTATAAGATAGTGATCCAGTTTCATTCTTTTGAATGTGACAGTCCAGCACCGTCAAATTTCCCAGCACCGTCTGTTGAAGCGACTGTCCTTCTCCATTGTGTGTTCCTGGTTCCTTTGTTCTAGACTCATTGACCATATATATATATATATATATGGCTTTATTTCTGGGCTCTCTATTCTGTTCCATTGATCTATGTGTTCATATTTTATTCCAATACCATACTGTTTTGATTACTATAACTTTGTAATATAGTTTGAAATTAAGGAGCATGATGCCTCCAGCTATGTCCTTTTCTCTCAAGATGACTTTAGCTATTAGGGGTCTTTTGTGGTTCCATCAAAAATTTTAGAATTGCTTGTTCTATTTCAGTGAAAAACACCATTGGAATTTTAATAGCTATTGCATTGAATCTGTAGATTGCTTTGGGTAGTATGGGCATTCTAACAATTTTAATTCTTCCAATCCATGAATATAGAATATTTTTCACTTACTTGTATCTTCTTTAGTTGCTTTTGTCACTGTCTTACAGTTTTTAGTGTATAGGTCTTTTACCTCCTGGTTAACATTTATTCCTTAATATTTTATTCTTTTTGGTGCAATTGTAAATGAGATTGCTTTCTTAGTTTGTCTTTATGCTAGTTAAATATTAGTGTATATAAATGCAACAGATTTCGCATATTTTGATTTTGTAGCCTGCCAATTTGTTTATTATGTCTGATAGTTTTTTAGTGGAGACTTTAGAGTTTTCTTTATATGAATTCATGTCTTCCACAAATAATGCCAGTTTTACTTCTTCCTTTCCAGTTTGGGTGCCTTTTATTTCTCTTCTATATTTGCTCTAACTGGATTTCCAATACTATGTTGAATAAGTGTCAAGAGTGGTCATCTTTTTCTTATTCCTGATCTTAAAGGGATAACTTAGTTTTTCACCATTGAATGTGATGTTAGCTGTGCATTTGTCATAAATGGCCTTTATTGTGTTAGGATATGTTCCTTATATATATATTTTATTAAGAGTTTATATCATAAATGGATGTTGAGTTTTGTCAGATGCTTTTTCTTCATTTATCGAGATGATCATGTGGTTTTTATCCTTTCTTTTGTTAACATGGCATGTTATATTGATTGATTTATGATTGTTGAAGCATTCAATCATCTCTGGAATAAACCCATTTGATTAAGGTGCAGTAAGTCTCCTACGAATGAGTAAGTTCTGGTCTGAAAGCATGTTCTGGGTCCAATTTGTTCCTAAGTCCAACAAAGTTAGCCTAGGTACTCAACTAACACAATTACTGCATTGTAACAGGTTTACAATACCTTTCACACAGATAATACATAAAGAACAAACACAAAAATAGTGCTGTAAAATACACAAAAGAACAGCCACTTTTAGAGGATGCATGCATGTGACAATGTATGCCAGACACATAAACTAACTTACGTGGACTGGACATGTGAATCTTTGCAAGTTTCAACTTGAAGGTTCGTATATAGGGAAATTACTGTATATGATGCTTTTAATGTATTGTTGAATAAAAGAGATAAATCCTGTGTGTTCATTGGAAGGACTGATGTTGAAGCTGAAACTCCAATACTTTGGCCACCTCATGCGAAGAGTTGACTCATTGGAAAAGACCCTAATGCTGGGTAGGATTGGGGGCAGGAGGAGAAGGGGATGACAGAGGATGAGATGGTTGGATGGCATCACCAACTCGATGGACATGGGTTTGGGTAAACTCTGGGAGTTGGTGATGGACAGGGAGGCCTGGCGTGCTGTGATTCATGGGGTCGCAAAGAGTCAGATGTCAGACTGAGCGACTGAACTGAACTGAACTGAATAAGGTTCGTTTATATCTTGAGTATTTTTGCATCTTTGTTCCCTGGGTTGTAATTTTCCTTTTTTTGTGTGGTATCATTGTCTGGTTTTGGTATCAGAGTAATATTGGCCATGTAAAATAAGTGTGGAAGTGTTGCCTCATCTACTTTTTGAAAGAGTTTATGAAGGATTAGTATTAATTCTTCAAATGTTTGGTGGAATTCACTAGGGAAGCTATCTGGCCCTAAACTTTAATTTGTGGGGGGGGTTAAAATTACTGATTCAGTGTCCTTACTAGCAAGCACTCTGTTCATATTTTCTTTTCTTCATGATTATTTCTAGGAATTCACCTATTTCCGTTAGGTTGTCCAGCTTCTTGGTATATAATCATTTGTAGTAGTCCCTTGTGATCCACTGTATTTCTGTGATTTTGGGTGAAAGGTCTTCTCTTTCATTTGTGATTTTACTTATTTGAGTATTTTCTCTTTTCTTCAGTCTATTTTGCTGATTTTTTTTCAAATAAGCTCTTGATTTCATTGATCTGTTCTCTTGTTAGTCTCTGTTTCATTTATTTCTGTTCTGATCTTTGTTATTTCCTTCCTTTAGCTTTGAACTTCATTTGTTCTTTTCTAGATCCTTGAGGTATAAAACTGTTCATTTGAGATTTTTTAAATTTCTTGAGGTAGGCATTTACCACTATGAATTTCCCTCTTAGAACTGCTTTTGTGGCATTCCATAAATTGTGGTATATTGTATTTCCGTTTTCATTTGTCTCAATATATTTTTTTAATTTCACATTTGGTTTCATCTTTGACCCATTGGTTTGTTCAGTAGTGTGTTGATTAGTTGCCACACATTTGTGGATTTTCCAGTTTTTTTTTTCCTTTTAGTTGATTTCTAGTTTTATTGTGGTCAGAGAAGATTTTTGGTATAATATCAGTCTTACATTTATTAAGGCTTGTTTTGTGGCCTAACATTTGATTGATCCTAGAGAATGTTCCATGTGTACTGAGAAGCATATATATTCTATTGCTTTTGGATGAAACATTTTGTATTACATGAAACAGTCACTTCTCCCAATCTACCAAGACCAGTCAGTGTCCTTAGGGCTTCCCAGGTGGCGCTAGTGGTAAAGAACCCCCTTGACAATGCAGGAGACATAAAAGATGTAGGTTCAATCCCTGGGTCAGGAAGATCCCCTGGAGGAGGGTGTGGCAACCCACTCCAGTATACTTGCCTGGAGAATGCCACGGACAGAGGAGCCTGGTGGGCTCCAGTCCATAGGGTTGCAGAAAGCTGGACACAAACTGCAGCAGCTTAGCATGCACAGTTAGCACCTAGATTCAGACTGATTGGAAGCCAGACCCTCAGGCAACAGCTTTTAAAGAATGCAATATATACAGGCCTATGGGACTACAAACTCAAGCCCTGTTGTCCCCCAAGAGCCAGGTGATCTGGAGGTGTCCCTAGGGCTTCAGAAGAGTGTGTACGCTACTTTCTGGGAGATAACCAATGAGTTGAAATGAGGCAGAAGGAGAATGTAAAGATGGCATTCCCCAACCTACATTTCCTGAGAGCACCTCCACATTCCCTTGTTGTGTGCCAAACCTGAAGCCTACCCCTCAGCAACTGCTCCAGGAGCAGCAGCTCGATGTCTGTCATGGAAATGCTAGGGGTGTGCTTCAGTCTTCTGTCTGTGCATTGCCCTGGAGGTAGTTACCAGTCAAGGACTGTCTCTCTGACAGTTAAACAGTCCCACGGGACTTGATAAGCAACCTGGCTTGTTTCAGTTTACTGTCTATGCAATCTACTCAAGAGCTGTCTCCAGTTTTTAGAGTCCCATGGGTCCCAGGAACTCAAGTCCTTCTGGCTTCCAGAGTCAGGTGATCAAGAGGCATCTTCTGAGGGGCAACCACAAAAACCAGGTCACCAGATATAGAAGCCAGGGCACCAGCCATGTGTAGACACTCCCCTCTAGGAGATACGGTGTGTGGCAGAGAGAGGGCAACGGCAAGGCAGAAATGGAGTGTAAAGATGGCACAAGCTGAAAACAAAAAAGAGGGGGAAACAAAAAGAAAAAGAAAAAAATGATGGTTTCTACTGGCTTAAGCAAGGCAGAGAAAGCTCAGGAAGATGGTGCCCACCAGCTTCTATCCCAGCTGATTATTCCAGCAAGTCCCTTCCCCTCAGACCAATGCTTTAAAATTAGGAAAGGAGTCTCTCACATGAAGTCTGGGTGCTTTTCAAAGGGCTGCTTCTGCACTGGGCCCTGGGCAGGCTGAGTCTGCATGTAAGCCATTTAAGAGATATTTCTCAGTTTACTACAGCCCCGTGGGTCCCCAGGCCATGCACCCCACTGGTTTTCAAAGCCAGATGTTCTGGGGCTCTTACCCCAGGTGCTGGTCTTAAAACCTGGGGTGCCCAAAGTGGGGTGCAAACATTTTGATCCTCAGGGAGAAGCTTTGGGTTTTGAGTTCCCTCCCAATTTTGGGATGCCATGCCAGGTGTGGGGTTTAGGAGAGATTGTGTCTTAGCCTTTTCTACCCTCTTCGATGAGCTTTCCCTCTCCTTTGCCCAGTGTGAAGGGGTGGTTCCATCAGTTTTTATGTTTTTTTTTTCCCCAGAGGAAATTTTTTCATACCTATGTGTATATTCAGTCTGTCTGTGGGAAGAGGCGCATTCAAGATCTTCTTGTGTCATCATCTTAAGCTGAATCCCTCTTGTATTATTATTTTAAAAGTACATTTTTGTATGACTCTGAGCACAGGGGAAAGTGGAAGCAGAAAAGGAAGATGTCCAGTCAAGACCCCAACTGTAAGACCCAAACTGTATGTGTGAGTAGTAATTACTTCCATGTCAGTAGTGGGTCACACCAATCGTGGGCCACACTTCGCCTTGTACGTCTTCTGGAGCCATGCTGCAGTGAAGGGCAGGGTGCCTGCAGGGATCCAGGACGTAGCCCCCGTGCGTTAGTTCCACAAGAGCTGCTCACCCCCAGGACGTGTCCCACAAGTACATGCACAACGAGGCCTGTACGGCCTACTGCTCGCCTGGGATCCAGCCTCTGCATCCCCACTTTCTTCCACCCTGAATTATGTATTCCCCACTGTGCTCAGAGAAGGCTGCCACCTGGGGACTTAGGGTAAGGCTGGTCAGCACTGGGGGTTCCAGCATGCTGTAGGATCACCCCTACAACGTCCAGTTGTGTCCCTGATGGGGTAGGGATGTGGTCAGTGAGCACCAGCACAGACTCTTTCTTTACCCACCTCCGAGGCCCTGGTCACCACATGCAGAGGACTTGAAGAAAAAGGAACATTTAAACATATTGAGTTTCCCACTGGAAGTTAAAACAAGAAATGAAGCAGCAGGGATTTGCTCCATTCCAACATCAAAAATCTCTGGAAATCTTTCTGAACCATGTTCAACCCTATCCTCCTATTGGAAGCATGAGGGATCCAACGGTGGAAGACGAAAGTTCTTCACCCATCAAATCTTCATCTTTTATCTCCAGGAGACACGTGTTGAAAAGGGTGGATGTGTACTCATGATCACGTGCTCATCTCACTGTAATTACATGCACATGCATTATACTTACGAATCTAGATATCCCTAACCCCACCCCACTTACTGATCTTCCTGAGGACACAAGTCTTGTTTATGTTTACAGTCCTAGGCCTACACTGTTGCTCAGTTGTTGAGTAAGTTTATGAAGTATTTACTATGCTGAACACTCTGTTAAGTACTGAGGGCCAGGAAGAAGCAGAATCTACAAAAGTGACTGGGCCACTCTATCTCAAATTTTATGGAAAGGGAATTACCATTTCAGAGAAAAATTTAAGACCATAGCTAACACTTAAATCATCCTTTGTCGGTTATAAGGTCTTCTCTGATTCATATGAAAACACTTTGAGGGGGATACTTCCCCTATTTTTCAAGTGAAGAAACCAAGAATCTGAAGGATAAGTGGATTTTTACAAAGCTGTAGAGCAGTAAGGGTAAAGTTGGGTCTTTCATCCTCAGGTTTGGTTTTTGCCCCATCATTTGGGTTTTTGCTTCCTCTCCCCATACCACAGTTTTCCCTAAGTCAGGGCACTGACACATATACACCTATGTTTTTCTTTCATAACAACTTTATTGAGATAAAATTACATATCACAAAGTTTACTTTTTGAAAGATATAATTCAGTTGTTTTTAGTATAGTCACAAGTAATCACCTCTATATAATTCCAGAACATTTTTTTCATTACCCCCAGAAGAAACCTCATACCCATCAGCAGTCACTCTCCATTCCCCCTTCTCCATTGCTCCTTGCAACCACAAATCTGTTTTTTGTCTCTGTGGATTTGCCTGTTCATGTAAATGGAATAGACTCTATATGGAATGTGGAATATATATGAATGTTTCATATAAATGGAATCATGCAATATATGGCCTTTTTTGTCTGGCTTATTTCAGTTTGCATAATTTTCTCAAGGTTCATCCATGTGGTAGTATATATCAGAACTTCATTCCTCTTTATGGCAGAACAATATTCCACTATGTAGATATACCACATTTTGCTTATCCATTCATCAGTTGTTGGATATTTGCATTGTTTCCACTTTTTGACTATTTTATATAGTGCTGCCATGAACATTTGTGTACAAGTTTTCATATGGAGATACATTTTCAATTCTCTTGGGTATATATACCTAGGAATAAGAATTGTTGAGGCATGTGATAACTCTATGTTTAACATTTGGAGGAACTTCCATACTGTTCTCCAAAGAGATTATACCATTTTACATTCCCCCCAACAGTGTATGAAGGTTGCAGTTTCTCTGCATCCTCACCAACACTTGTTATTTTCTGCTTTTTTATTATAGCTATCCTGGTAGATGTGAAGTAATATCTCTTTATGGTTTTGATTTGCATTTCTCTGATGACTAACATTGTTGAACATCTTTCCATGTACTTGCTAAATTTACATACCTTCTTTAAAGAAATGCTTACTCAAATCCTTTGCCCATTTTTTTAAAAGATTTTTTCTTGATGTGGACCATTTTTAAAGTCTTTATTGAATTGTTACAATATTGTTTCTGTTTTATGTGTTATCTTTGGCTGTGAGGCAGGTGGAATCTTAGTTCCCAGACCAGGGATCAAACGTGCAACCCCTGCATTGGAAGGAGAAATCTTAACCACTGGACCACAGGGAAGTCCTACATGGCATGTTTTTGTTTTCTTCAGATAAATATCCATAAGTGGAATTACTGGATCATATGGTAGTTGTATTTTTAATTTTTTAAGGAACCTCCATACTGTTTTCCATGGCAGTCGTACCAATTTACATCCCCACCCACAGTGCAGGAGGATTCTCTTTCCTCCATATCCTCTCTAGCATTTATTATTTGTAGACTTTTTGATGACAGCCATACTGGCCAGTGTGAGGTGGTACCTCACTGTGGTTTAGATTTGTATTTCTCTGATAATTAGTAATGTTGAGCATCTTTCTATGTGCCTGTTGACCATCTGTATTTATTCTTTGGAGAAATGCCTATTTAGATCATCTGCCCATTTTTTGATTGGGTTATTTATTTTTTTAATATTGCATTATATAAGCTATTTGTATATTTTGGATGTTAATCTTTTGTTGGGCACACCAGACAAATAGGAAGTCTTAAACCCCGGAGGTTTGGTCATTTTTCAGGTGCCTCCTTCGCAGGAGGCTGCTTGGGTCTGAGCCTCCCTTCCATTTAACCTGAAGATCTATATATATCTAGATATCTGAGTTGAAAGGGGTGTTAGAACTGGTTCAGTTTAATCATGGCTTAGTGCTGCAATCACACTGTCCCAAGAACATTTTATGACTAACAGTCCCATCTCCAGTGTGTGCTGGGGGCAAGAGCCCCAAGGGAGGCGGCAGCAGTTGTAAGATGTTGAATGACACTCGAGCATTATTTTAAACCTCCACAGAAACCTTGAAACCACATCATGGTTCTGGTTATATCCATAGCTGGAGCTACTTTAAGCTGTTATTACTCCCATGGTGGCCACGTTTTGGTTTGCCTATAGGCAGGGACCATAAGGCAGAGGATGGGCCAGAGGTGCCATTAAAGTAGCCACATGAAGATGTGTGGGATATAACAAAGAAACCATTGTCTTCATCTTTTTCTTCTATACTATCTTAAAGAGTTTTTTTCTGGTATGATGTTAATACTTGTTTGGCTACAACTTTGAAGTTTGTGTGAAAAGACAAGTAGCTAAAGAGGGGTCAGGAAAAGGAAACAAGTGCACTCAGCAGCAGAGGACTGTGGACATGGTGTGTAAACATACCAGAGGGAGACCGTTTTCACCTCTTCTGATTATACACTGTATGCACAGCTCGTACTTTCTCCGGGTGTGGGTTTTGACATGGGCTGCCTTCCAGTATGGAGCTCTGGGAGGAAGCTCAGACCGGCCAGGGCTTGCCCTCACTGAAAGTGGGTGCAGTGATCTGAATACTTAGGCACTGTCCATATCTTATCACCCTGCATTTTCCTCCAGAGCCACATGAGAATTTCTGGTGACCCACTGCTCACGGAGCAAGATTAGTAAAAGAAATCTCTGGGAGACAGCAAGCTATGGGGGCGTTGTGGGTAGGGTCCTGAGCCTCTCAAAGCTGCTTTCCCCTCCTTGCTCAGTTTATTTTGTGAGGAGTGTGGGTCAGCAGTAAAGGGACAGTGGCCACTTTTTGTGAGGGATTTGAGGAGCCTGTTCATACCCCTCCAGCTCAGGGAAGCTGCATCTGAGCCTTTGGACTATTGTTGGGTGCCTAGGAGACTGCGGGTCTGTAGCGAAAACCATAACAGAGACAAACAGCTGCGGGTATTTTCAACTGGGGTTTTGGTGGGAAACCTATAGGCAGTGTGTGAGCACTGGGGGTGGAGGCTGTGAGGAGGAAGGGAAGGATGGCCTTTTATTTATTTTTAAAATTAATTGATTTATTTTAATTGGAGGCTAATTAGTTTGTAATATTGTGGTGGTTTTTGCCATACATCGACATGAATCAGCCATGGGTTTACATGTGTCCCCCCATCCTGAACCTCCCTCCCACCTCCCTCCCCACCCCATCCCTCTGGGTTGTCCTAGAGCACCAGCTTTGGGTGCCCTTCTTCATGCATCAAATTTGCACTGGTCATCTATTTTACATATGGTAATATACATGTTTCAGTGCTGTTCTCTCATATTGTCCCACCCTTGCCTTCTCCCACATAGTCCAAAGGGAAGGCCTTTTAAATGGATCTTTCAGTATGACTGGTGGCTCAGACAGTAAAGATCTGCCTGCAATACGAGAGACCTGGGTTCGATCCCTGGGTCAGGAAGATCCCCTGGAGAAGCGAATGGCTACTCACTCCAGTATTCCTGCCTAGAGAATCCCATGGACAGAGAAGCCTGGTGGGCTACAGTCCATGGGGTCGCAAAGAGTCGGACATGACTGAGTGACTTTCACTTTCCGTATGACTGTGCTGCTTACTGAAAATGGCAGCCTAGTGGACATGGTCAGCAACTCCGTGGTGCTGGGAGATTTGCACTGGATTCTGGCAATGATACAGGCTGGTGGAAGAGAGATTTTACAGAAGCAACAGGAAGTCTTTAAATGGCTTCTAGATCACCCAACCTTCTTATTTCAGACTGTTCTTAAGCTACCTTTAAGATCTCCCCTGCCTTTCTTTGGCTCATCCTCCTTAGCCAGGTAGATGACACTGCACCAGATGAGCAGTGGAAGAGTAGGCTGGGGTGGCTTCTGTTGAGGGTCACCAGGAGGCTGTGCAGGTGGCTGCGCTGGCTCTTTGGAGACCACTTAGCTAAGAGAACAGGGAGAGAAGCTCTGTGCAAGTCCTTGAAATCTCCCCACCTGACCTGCCACTCACTACAGTCCAGGCCCCTTTTCCAGTGTGGTCCCCTTTCCTCTTGCCTCCCAAGCGGGGGCTTCCAATACCTTTATCTTCTTAGTTCAATTTAACTTCAGCTCATAGGTTGCTCATGTTGCACTAGCAATATACCTGTTGCATATCATAGTTTTTTTTCATATTGTTGTGCAACTATTACTACCATCCGTCTGCAAAACTCTTTTCATCTTGCAAAACTGAAATTCTATACTCATTGCACAATACCTAACTCCCAATACCTCCCTTCCTCCCAGCCTCTGGCAATCACTATTCTACTTTTTGTCCCTATGATTTTGACTTCTCTAGGTACCTCATACAAGGAGAATCATACAGTATCTATCTTTTTGTGACTGGCTTATTTCAGTTAGCGTGATGTCTCCATGGTTCATTTATGCTATAGCATATGTCAGAGTATCTTTCTTTTTTAAGGCTCAGTAACATCCCATTGTATGTATATACCACATTTTGCTTATCTGTTCATCCACTGATGGACACTTGCATTGCGTCCATGTTATGGCTATTGTGAATAATGTTTCTATGAACATGGGTGTACAAACATTGATTTGAGACTCTGCTTTTGATTATTTTGGGATATATACCTTAGAGTGGGATTATTCTATCACATGGTAGTTCTGTTTTTAATTTTTTGAGTACCTTCATTTTACATTCTTACCAGCAGTGTACAAGGGTTCCATTTCTCCATATCCTTGCCAGTATTTTTTATTTTCTGTTGTTTTGTTAGTAGCCGTCGTAATAGGTACGAGGTGGTATTTCATTGTAGTTTTGATTTGCATTTCCTTAATGATTATTCATGTGGAGCATCTTTGCATGTGTTGATTGATAATTTGTGTGTTTTCTTTGGAGAAATGTCTATTCAAGTTTTTTGCCCATTTTTAAATCAGGTTGTTTGTTTTGTTGTTGTTATTGTTGAATTTTAGGAGTTCTCCATATATTCTGAGTAATAATCACTTATCAAATATATAACTGCAAGTATTTAGTCTCTCCTATAATTCTTTATGATAAAATATTTAATCCCTGCCAGAACAGTGATACTACTGATAACTAACATTGAGCCTTTACCATGTGCCTGGTCCTAAGTGCTTTACATACATTGTACCATATATTCCTTAAAATAAAACTAAATGATTATCTTAAACAGCATATTAAAAAGCAGAGACATCACTTCACTGACAAAGGTCTGTATAGTCGAAGTTATGCTTTTACCAGTAGTCATGTACGGATGTGAGAATTGGACCATAAAGAAGGCTGAGTACTGAATTGATGCTTTCAAATTGTGGTGCTGTAGAAGGCTTTTGAGAGTCCCTTGGACATCTAGGGGATCAAACCAGTCAATGAAGGAAATCAATCCTGAATACTGAATAGAAGGATTGATGCTGAAGCTGAGGCTCCCATACTTTGGTCACCTGATGCAAAGAACTGACTCATGGAAAAGACCCTGATGCTGGGAAAGATTGAGGGCAGGAGGAAAAGGAGATGACAGAGAATTAGATGGTTGGATGGCATTATCGACTCAATGGACATGAGTTTGAGCAAACTCTTGGAGATTGTGAAGGACAGGGAAGCCTGGTGTGCTGCAGTCCATGGGGTCACAAAGAGTTGGACATGGCTGAGTGACTGAACAACAAATGATTATCCCCAGTTTGCAGATCAAGAATCAGTGCTGGGGTTTGAACTCAGGTCTGCTGATGTAACAACCCTGCACTGAAGTTCTACACTAGACTCCTTCACAGGGATGTGTGTGGCCCAGGGGCCTGATGTAGCACAGGCATATTCTGTGGCAAGTCAACAGACCCACTTCTAGTCCTGACTCTGCCACCGACTCAAGGACTGTAGTGGGATGAATGGTGGCCCCCCTTCCCAACGTATGTCATGTCCTAATCCTTGTAACCTGTGAAATATTACCTTACATGGTAAAAGAATGAGTATTTACCTCATATAGCAAAAGATGTGATTAGCAACTTTGAGAGGAGGCGCATATCTCAGTTTATCCAGATGGGACTTACATGCCATCACAAATGTCCTTATAAGAAAAAGACAAAGGAAGATAGCACAGATGGAAGATGAGAACATGGAGAGTCTCCCAGAGGAGAAGGCAGTGTGAAGACAGAGCGGAGAGATGCAGCCACAAGCCAAGGCAGGCCGACAGCTCCCGGAAGCTGAAAAAGGCAAAGAAGGATCCTTCTGCAGGACCTCCCGGGGAAGCGCAGTCTGGGCAACAACCTGGTTTTGGACTTCTGGTCTTGGAATCATGAGAATATTTTCTGTTATTCAAGCTACCCAGTTTGTGGTATGCATTACAGCTGCCACAGGAAACAAATACAGACTCATCAGACCTGCGAGCAACTTCTCCGTGAAATTAGCACGTGGGGTGAGAACACAGTTTGGCTTGGTTACTTGGTTGCTGCAGTGGAATCACCCACTATAGGAATCTCCAAAACTTAAAAACATTTGGGGGATTGAGCATCACCAAAAAGTGAAGCAGAACCATTGGGGTCTGGGCTCAGAAAACAGCAACTATAACCCCCCTCCAGGTCATTCTGCTGGGGTCCAAGGTGATCTATCCCTGGCTTCTGAATCTCCATCCTTAAGGCTCTGAGAATCTGCGAGTCTCTATGCCGGAGAGAACTCAGCATTCCCTGTCATCACTTCCCTCCAGAGTCTCAAGAAATGGTCTGAATTTCTGAGGAGAGAAGCAGAGCTTGCCAGAATAGAAATGGATGTCAGAGGAAGTCTTTCCAGGACCGCAGAGGGGAACAGAGAGCTTAGGGAGAAAGGGAAGAAGCCAGCAGGGCAGTGGGTGGAAATGAAAGCGCCTGGGAGGTCTGGGGAACCTTCAATAACACTGGATCGGACAACGGAGGGGGCTGTGGGGCCAGGGGGAGGCACCTGTGAAAATAGCAAATACTTGAGCCAGAGACGGTACACATCCTGCCCTGGATCCTTCAGGTTCCCCGCAGAGGCAGGGATCACAGGGCCAGGGTGATGTGTCTCCCACGATGTCAGCATCCCTGAGGGCCCGGCAGGAATGTGCCGAGGAACTAGCTCAGGGGCTGCGGAGACATCTAAGAAAGGCACAGGAGAGAGATAGAAGGGAGAGTCAGATCATCATTCCCAGAGACATAGCTTTAACCTCTGCCCCTTCCTGCCTGCCAGCCCTGGGAGATCCTGACAAGCCAGGAAACTTCTGTAGAAGGGGTGGGTGGGGCTGCGGGTGGGGGGAGGGCCTCTGCCAGGCGCCACGGTCTCCCCTCCACCACACAGCTGACAGACACTTGAGAACTTTCCTTCCCAAGCCTGTATCCTGCTGGTTCAGGGCAAAGTGTGCAGCTTTCCCACCAGGATCAGTGAGGAAATGGCCTGGTTTGGACTCAAACAGACTGCTGTGTTTTCCCAACAAGGCCTCAGCTCAGTTCAGGGAGCCCCAGCAATGCCCATTTTTCCAGGGTGCCTCTCCTGCCCTGCCTCCTCTGAGAACACATCACCTAGTGTCTGTAAGGCTTCTGCTTCTTGTTTGACACCCCTTATTTACAAAGCAAACAGAATGTTCCTTTTAACACACATCATGCTAAGTTTATTAATGCAGAAAACAATCCCAGGGGGCCGACCCCGGGGGACCCTTGAAACCTGCCAGCACAAACTCTTCAAACGCTCAGTGCGTCAGATCCTCCAGGACAATATTTCACACAATGGAGTAAAAATAATATTTTTCTTTGGGCCTTTCCAGCCGCTTTTGTGGCGAGCAGACAGAAATTATTTTCTTACTCTGCTCCCAGAGCAGAAATCTGGATGAAGCTGCGTTTATTTGTTTAACACAATGATTTCATCCTAAATGTCTCGACAGCAAATAGTTGGTGGTTTAATAAAGGGCCTTTGAAAGGAGGCTGGAGCCGGGGAGATGCGAGGCCTGTGGCTCTTGGGGCTGAGCTGCCACGGGCTACTGCGGCTGGGGCAGAGGAGGATGGGGTGCCCCCCTCCGGCCGTCTGGGGGCTCGGGGACATTTTATGCTGCTTCCATCCTGGAGAAGGAAAGAGACGGGCCCTTTGGTCACAAACGCCAGCTCTTCCCCAAGACCGGCTCTCCCAGATACAGACAGACTCAAGCCCAAAAGCAGATACTCAAAGTTGTTCAAAGGAGAGAAGCCTTTTGTATTCATTCCTGCTTTTCCCCGATGAAAAATTATGTCCGTGTCAACCAAATGTTGCTTGCTGTTCTGATGCCAGCACAGAGTTCAGAAGCCATTAGGAAGAGGGATTAAGGAAGAGGGAGAGGGAACCACGCGGGCTCAGGCTCATTGACTCCACCAACAAGCAGAACCTTCACTCCAGCCAACCGGGTCTTCCAACTTGCAATTAGAAGTGTCAACAGAAACTCAGAGAGGCTCGTTTGCACTTTACTTCTTTTCTTTGGGAAGAATTGTCAGACAGAGTAAAATGGAACCAATATACTCAGAGGAAAAGAGCCAGGGGAAGGTGGTGAGTGGTATAGAAGTTGTGCAGGTGGTCCCAGATCTTTGGAGTCCAGCTCCCTCATTTTACAGAGGAGGAGACAGGCCCCGAGAGGGCCTGTGATATGTCTGAGGGCACACAGGTAATTAGAGCTGTGACTGGAACCCGGGCATCCAACTTCCGGGATAAAGAGGGAAAGAGCCTAATCTAGCCTCACCACTAACAAAACCAAAAAACTGAATGACAGGTCTCATTTTTGCCAGCTGGGACTTCTATGAAGCATCTGATTCAGTTCCTGCTGATCTGGTGCTTGGAATAACTGATTTGGATCTGAATCATTTCCCAGAAGAGATGCAAGAACCAGCGTAGAAGAGAATATCTGTTCATGCACAGAGATATATTCCCAATTATAAAAGTAATACTTACTCATTGAAGATTATGTAGACTAAATACAAGGATAAACAAGACAACAAAGATTACTTAATTACTTTGCATGCTAAGTTGCTTCATTTGTGTCCAACTCTTTGTAACCCTGTGGACTATAGCCCATCAGGCTCTTCTGTCCATGGGATTCTCCAGGCAAGAATACTGAAGTGGGTTGCCATGCTCACCTTCAGGGTATCTTCCTAACCCAGGGATCTAACCCATGTCTTTTATGCCTCCTGCATTGGCTCTTTACCACTCCTGGCGGGTTCTTTACTGCTAATGCCGCCTGGGAATCCCAATTACTTTAAGTACCTGTAATAATGTATTATTGAGCCTCTTGATGAAAGTGAAAGAGGAGAGTGGAAAAGTTGGCTTAAAGTTCAACATTCAGAAAAATAAGATCATGGCATCCGGTCCCATCACTTCATGGCAAATAGATGGGGAAACAGTGAAAACAGTGGCAGAATTTATATTTTTGGGCTCCAAAATCACTGCAGATGGTGACTGCAGCCATGAAATTAAAAGACACTTACTCCTTGGAAGGAAAATTATGACCAACCTAGACAGCATATTAAAAAGCAGAGACATTACTTTGCCAACAAAGGTCCGTCTAGTCAAGGCTATGGTTTTTCCAGTAGTCATGTATGGATGTGAGAGTTGGACTATAAAGAAAGCTGAGCGCTGAAGAATTGATGCTTTTGAACTGTGGTGTTGGAGAAGTCTCTTGAGAGTCCTCTGGACTGCAAGGATATCCAACCAGTCCATCCTAAAGGAGATCAGTCCTGCGTGTTCATTGGAAGGACTGATGTTGAAGCTGAAGCTCCAATACTTTGGCCACCTCATACGAAGAATTGACTTATTGGAAAAGACCCTAATGCTGGGTAGGCTTGGGGGCAGGAGGAGAAGGGGACGTCAGAGGATGAGATGGTTGGATGGCATCACTGACTCGATGGACATGGGTTTGGGTAGACTCCGGGAGTTGGTGATGGACAGGGAGGCCTGGCGTGCTGCAATTCATGGGGTCGCAAAGATTCGGACACGACTGAGCGACTGAACTGAACTGATGCTGGGAAAGATTGAAGGCGGGAGGAGAAGGGGAAGACAGAGGATGAGATAGTTGGATGGCATCACCGACTCAATGGACATGCTGCTGCTGCTGCTGCTAAGTCGCTTCAATGGACATGAGTTTGGGTAAACTCCAGGAGTTGGTGATGGACACGGAGGCCTGGCATGTGGCAGTCCATGGGGTCACAAAGAGTCGGAAACAACTGAGTGACTGAACTGAACTGAATTGAATAATGTATTACTGTTAATTTATTGGTATATCTCCTCTTGGAGAATGCTTTTGTCCTTGCTTCTATATGCTTTTAATTTGTTTACTTTATCTTTAAATAAACTAAAATCTTCACTGCTTTAAAAAAAAATGATTTGAGTTTATTCTTAAGCTTCTTCCCATATCACTATAGTCTCTCTGAAGCATGACTTTAGAAAGACTTTGTGGTATCCATCATATTAAATGACTGTCATAATTCCTTTCTCCAACACCCTTGAGTTTGGTCATAGGACAGAATATCTTGGTGTAGATCTTAAAGAAGAGTCCTTGAAAGACTGTCAGGCTATGTGGGAAATGAACCCCAAATTCTTGCAGCAATTGAAATCTTTCCTATACTTCAGAGTAGCTTCGGATACCTCTCAAATCCAACTGCCTGTCCTGCCCTCAGCTCTCTTTCATCCTTTCCATTTCTCTTTTTCCTACTTTCTTTCTAGACCTGAGACAGGCATACATTAATTCCTTACATCTTCATGGTATTTTACAACCTCAAAGAGTTTTTATAGAAATGGTCTCATTTGATCTTCATAAAGATCGTTTATGCCCCTACAACAGGAGCAAGGCAGAATGACCTCAATTTTATATTCAACGAATGTTGCTTGAGTGCCAACTGTTTGCCTTTTAGTAGCCACTGAAGGAGGGATGCAAATAAGTAAGTCTTTATTTCAAGGAATTTTTAGTCTAGTGAGCACTTTGAAGAACTTCAGTAGGTGATGGCTGTAGTTTTTATTGGCTTAGATGACCTACCTTCTGTCACATGGCTAGTTAATGGCTCTAGGAAGTGACCTAGCATGACTTCCACTTTCTGGACTCTATCCCTGTATCCCATCAGTTAGTTAGGAGTTGATTCAGAACTGGGGACTGGTCAGGACAAGTGGTTGATAGGAAGCCTGTAGAATTCCCTCCGCCCCTTAGTCTCCAACCCTAGTTATGAGGTCCTAACACTCAAGATGCTGAATTTCCCTAAGAGGAGTCCGTGGACTGAAGCTTTCTTTGTGTTGGAGGTAGCCATAATATAATTTATCTTTCAACGAACCAGTGGTTGTTTTGGATTAAACTACTTCTGCATTCCTCAAAGGATAAAAAGGAGGAAGGAGTTAATAATAGTTTCGGAGCATCTCCCAGGTCTCTGCTAGTTTCTGTACTCTATGCTTTACATGTATTATTTTATTTAAATCAGAACACACAAGAAGTTTTATTCATTGCTGTATTGTTTGGGATCTAGTGCAATATTTGCCACACAATAAGCCTTGAATACATATCCAATGAATTAATGAATACTCAGGTAAGAAATGGAGAAGGCAATGGCAACCCACTCCAGTACTCTTGCCTGGAAAATCCCATGGACGGAGGAGCCTGGTAGGCTGCAGTCCATGGGGTCGTGAAGAGTCGGGCATGACTGAGCAACTTCACTTTCACTTTTCACTTTCATGCATTGGAGAAGGAAATGGCAACCCGCTCCAGTGTTCTTGCCTGGAGAATCCCAGGGACGGCGGAGCCTGGTGAGCTGCCGTCTATGGGGTTACACAGAGTTGAACACAACTAAAGTGACTTAGCAGCAACAGCAGGTAAGAAAATGGAAATTCTTACTAGGCAATCAGTACTAGGTCACATAGCTGTATGTGATGGACTTGGGATTCTATAGGGATTCTTCCTGGCTCTAGAGATGTGCTTTCCCAGCAGTCCACTCTGTGTCCCTCGGTAAGCTGTGTGCATGCTTGAGGCCGTGGAGGGATTCAGTCATCATGGGTGTGGTGGCTTGGAGCATCTGGTGCACTGCGCACAGACTCTCCGTTTGGTTCATTTTTGCCTCTTTCTACAGTTCCTAGAACTTCGCTATGAAAACAGCACATGCCATTGTGTCTGCTGATGGACTGTTCCCTTCCTCTAAGTCTTTCTGAATGTTCTTTCCTTACATCATCATTTACAATGGCAGTTTGACTCCTTGAGAGTAGAGAGTGTGTTATTTTAAGTCCTGTAGTGTTTTTACATTCTTTTCAGAGATGTGGATAACACTGGCCTCCCTCTGAAGAAGTTAAAGCAAAACAAAACAAAACACAGTCAAGTTTTGTAAATGTTATCTCTAGATGCAGACATGCGCCATTTCTAGGGACCCATTGGGCAGGGTTTGCAGAGCTACTGCTGGAGCTGCACTTTTCCTCTGGGGATGGCAGTACTCTTCTTTGGTTTGAGTGCTAGGTCCTGGTCAGGGAGCTAATAGTTAGATCTTAAAGCAAAGACTCTTGCTAGCGAGACTGTCTGCCTAGCATGCATATTTTTAAATCCATGTATATGTCATTGTTCAAATGTCTTTGGAAATTTAGAATCTGGATGCTTATGTTTCATGCATTTCCAAGATGTAACATTCCTTCAGATTTGGAAAATAGAGCCTTATGAACTAAAATTAGAGTCCCCTACTCTGAAGTTGAATAACATTTTACCATTTCTTCTTTCTGAATAATGATATCTTTGCTAGTTATGTACATATTGACATAGAGAACACTGATGTCTAAAGGGTTTTATAGGCAGTCTTCGGGAACCTCTAGTTGATACTAAAATGCTCCATTAGGACTATTTGGGAAAGAAAATTAACGTGTGCCAAGGAGAGTGCTTTCAACTCGGCCTAGAACACTTTGGTTTCCTTTTTTATTATCTTTACCCCTCTCCCATCCCAAGACTCACCCATTGCTCAAGTATGCAGTGCTCTTGACTGAAATAACACCAAGCAAATATTTCAACGCCAGCAATTACTGACCGCTCCAGCAGGATTTGTCTTTGCCTCCCAAGTCTGAGTCTCAGTCCAGCATCTCTGAGAGATTTTTTTTTTAAGGTGGGGAGGGGGCCTTCCAAAAGTGATGGTTTTATATACAACTTACAAAGGGTAATAGGATCCAGCCTGAAATTTTTTTTTTTTTTTTGGAATCCCAGAAAGTGACCTGACACTCCTGATCATGACTTTCCCCTAATGGAACTTAAATTGTGTCTTGGGGGCTCAGTAAGTTATCCAGTCAGCCCATTCGTTTCTAATCTGAACCAAATGTAAGCACACCCATGTGAAGGTGACCCAGGGAACTTTTTTCCCTGCCTTTTGAGACTTGCTGTGTGTATTCCTGACATGCATGCAAATGAATGATGTAATTGATCGGGGATACTAAGCAGATCACTCAGATGTAGCACCTGACTTTAGAATAGCTTACCTTCTGACTCAAAGTGACTGGGCATAGAGTCCTCCTAAAGCCTCAAAGTGCTACTGAAT
Source organism: Okapia johnstoni (assembly GCA_024291935.2). Taxonomy (NCBI): domain Eukaryota; kingdom Metazoa; phylum Chordata; class Mammalia; order Artiodactyla; family Giraffidae; genus Okapia; species Okapia johnstoni. The sequence goes on from CM044313.1 coordinate 52,112,829, forward strand.
ATATTAAATCTCCTTTGCTTATCATCAGATCACTTAAAGCACAATGACAGCCTGGCACTTTTAATATTCTTTTTATGACATGTCATGTCTATCACAGGTCAAAAGGGGTCTCCCAAACAAAGCAATAACTTTGAGTGAAAACTTATATAAAGTTTCTCGATTAGAAAAGTTTGTTTTGGCCTCCAAACATTGGCTTTTATGGATTCCTATAAAATCGTGACTATTTCTTAGTAGTAGGATTTTCCAAGCTTTGCAATGAAATTCTTGGTAATACTAGTTCACTTTAAAATGAAGAATGAGAGACTTTGACCTTAGGATAGACGGGTTGGCATGTTTTTCTCTATTCATGCTACTAAATACAACTAAAACCCTGACATTATATATGAAACAAGTGTTGGGAGACTCTGAAAGATGGAAGGAAGAAGGCAGACCAGCCAGGGACAGGAGGCCCCGAGGAACAACATAGGGGTGAGTTCCCTGGGTTTTCTTGTTGCCTCGTGTGTTCTAGACTTGGAGCTGAAGAAGTTCACCCCAGAAATGCCAATGGGTGCAGACATCAAATGCCCCAATAGAAGTCTGCTTTTTTTTAGCCAAAGCACTAGGAGGAGTGCAGCCCAGCAAAACAGAAAACTCAGCGCATTATAGGTCGAGGGATTTTTGCAGAAACTAATGCTTGTGACATTCATATGTCTTTTTTTTTTTGCTGTTGAGTAGGTTTGCTGAGAGCTCTTAGTGACCAATTATTTCTTTGGAATTTTCATTGGTTTATAGTTCACAGAATTGAAAAGTGAGACTTGCTTATGATATGATTTTGGCAATTCATTTACTATCCATGAATTTTCAGCAACCCCCCCTGCAAATTGCAAATTGAAGTAAGCAAAATGTCAGAAAATAAAGAGTATTTTTAAAGGATAACAAGCCAAAGGATATGCTTAGGAAGAGGTAGTGGTATGGAACCTTATCTCAGGTATACGAGTTCTTTATTTCTGTTGATTATTATGGGAACACAGCGCCTCATGGCCACAGGTGAGCTGTTCATAAATATTTATTGAGTTGAATTACTTTCTGCTAATTCTTCCTTTCCATTAACTAAGAAATTATTAAGAATAGTCACAAGCCCTCTGAATGTTTTTAAGTGAAAAATTGTTCAGACTTCTTTAGTGTGAGTGTCATTGGAGAGAGCAATTACCCCGTGCCAGGCACTGTTCTGAGAATTTTACGTATTTATTTTATTCAGCGATGATAACAGCCCTATGAGGTCATGTGGCTGTTGGTGGTCTGCCCGTATCCACACTCACTCTCCTCTACACCACAGACTCTTACTTCAAGCACCTGAAATTCTCTGCTTTTCCCTCCCTGGCTACTGGAGCACATTTACCCCACATGCAGGACCCTGGGATGTTAAGACGCTCAGAAACAGCCCCCAACCAATGACAGAGGGGACTTGGTGGTAGTAACCCAGCTTCCTTACCCCTCAGGTGGGGGTATCTGGTATACATTGTACACATTCTTGTGCGAAGAGTACACACTCCTTGTGCAAACGAGCCCCAGTTGCTCACAAGTAACTGTTTCTCACTGCCTCCCCTTCCGGGTTTCGCTTCTCTACCCCTAGCAGGGTGTCACAGGAGCACCTTCCAAGTAAACTCCTTCCTCTCAAATCACTGTCCTAGAGCTTCAGGAGGCACCCAAACTAACAGCCCTGGGTAACATTACTGTCCTCATTTTGGAAATGAGGAAGCGGAGGCATTGAGAGGCTGGTTACTTGAATATGGACAGAAAGTAAGTGGCAGAGCCCAGCTTCCAAATTCAAGTTTTAGCTACCATTTTATAATGCCCTAATGACTCTGAGTGCTGACTGGGCATTAGGTACCACAAACACTTTGTCCAACTTATTGGGCAGGTGATAAAATAGTCTCACATAGGTAATGTGTCAAATCCAATGTCACAAGTAGCAAGTGGCAGAGTGAGGATTTAAGCTCAGGTCAGTGCACTTACCATCCTGCCACACTGCCCCCTTGGCACCTGCTGTGTTTAGCCGCTTTTTGAACTAGATAGCTCTCAGATGGAGGTAAGCAGGGTCCAGGGCTCTCACTGGCAGGTCCAAGGGGGCACAAATTATAATCCTCAAATGGGCTTCACCCCTTGTCCTAAGTCTTTCTGCTGTTTTCTTGGTGTGAATTTCATGAGTCTGCCAGTCATCCTGGATCAGAGTCTCCAGGCTGTTTTCTTCCCTCAAGTATTACCTCTTCTAGTACTTACCTCTGCTCAGGAGTGGTCTGGATGCTGGTCTTCTCCTTGAGGAACGATGGAGAGAATCCAGGGGTGGTAAGGCAGTCAGTGATGACTGAGCCTTTTCTCTGTGAAAGGGAATTTGGAAAAGTTATATCACTTAATCCTCTTAGAAATACCTTAATAATTTCTCTTTTTCCCATTTTAAAAGCCAGGAAATGAGGTTAAGAGAGGCTAAGCAATTTGCCCAAGGAATTCATCCAAGGTTAAATAATTTCAAGCCCAAGTCTCTTGGACTCTAAAGCATTCCTCCTCCACTGAGCCAGGTGAGGGTCTGGCAAGTCAAGCATACATAGGAAGCTGCCAGCAACTTCCAGGGCACTTCTTGTCCAGCACCTGCTGAGAGGTGCCAGAGCATTCCTGATTATGATACCTAAAATCCCTGCTCAAATCCCAGCTGGCTGATGTTAATGCTCTGCACAGGGGCAGAGCTGTCATTCAAATGTTAAGCACTTTCCCTTCCCATCTATGAGCATTCTCCAAGTGTTGAGCTTCGTGCTTTTACAAGATGTGGGTGAGAGAACGAGGGAAGATCTGGTTCCTACTTAGGAGGACTCTAATGGCTGGTTTGGAAAAATGGGCCACATGCAGATGAAGCAGCCAAATACCCATGTGACACTTGTATACAAGTTACTTCTTATGAAGAGACTGGTAAATAGCTGGGTTGGCTGGTGTGGATTCGAAGCCCCTGTCTGTACATTTAACATCCAGTTCAGGATGCCATCACTTGAACAATACAGGAAAAATTGGAAAGGAACCAGAACAATATGGATTGCTCCATGACATTCAAATGGTAAGAAATTTATTTTCCTAAATCAAAATAAATCTGTTACACATACTCACTCCTCTGGATGTTGAGAATCCTAAGACCAGTCGTTGGGATGCTGTATCCTCCCCATGTAAGAATCCCTGGGCTCTGGGGCAGCAGAGTCTATCCTCAGTCTGGTGGAAGGATACTGGCTCCTCCAGCATCCTCTCCTCTCCATACCAGACCTGGCCTCAGGGGCCTTCATGGAGAGTCCTCAGTCACGGGGGTCAGTGTCCCTCTCCATAGGCACTGGGCATCCTGATCCTGCCCCCTCGGGGTCCGTGTGTGTGGGTGGGCTCAGGCTTCTGTTACTCCTGGCACACTGTTCATGCAGAGCCCTTCCACATCTTGGGAGATGATCCTGGGGTTGGGGTGGAGGGCTCTTACACTCAAGCTCACAGTCCCTATTCCCTTTCTACTGTTAGGCTACCAGCCTAAGCTCACAGTCACATTCCCTCCCTGGGCCTTCATCTTTGAAGTCTAAGGCCTAAATAAGGCCTAACTATGGGCGATCTCCCAGGCAAATTTTCTGAACCACCCTACATAAAACAAAACAAACACAGAGAAGGTGTTTATCGCCTCCCTCTGTTACACATAAACAGACACACACACATGCACACAAGCACACACACACATACGATGAGTAAGCAAACCAAGTCCTTTGGAAATGATAAGCTACTCCCCTCTCCCCATGTATTTATTAATATTAAAGGCTTTTACATACCGGCATATTATAGTGACTAAGAACATCACTGTTTTCATTCATTTCTCAGCTCTGCCACTTGTTAGCTGATTGGCCTTGGGCAAATGGTGTCACCTCTCTGTTTTCTGATGTGCAGGCTGGGGGTAATAACTATTTACGTCATAGGATGTTGAGTTATGGTTACTAAAGCATTTCTTTAGCACAGTGCTTAACAACCACCCTTAGAGCAGAAGCACCCACCTTGTTCCAGCTCTGATGAGCTCATCAGAGTCCTCTGCTGAAGTCTAGGCAAAAATGGAGGGAGTACTTCTGAGCATCAGGGTGTTTTGAAATAAAACCCATCCATTATGGATTGAATTGTGGCTAACCTTCGAATTGATCTGTTGAGGTCCTAACTTCCAGCACTTCAGAATGTGACTGTGTTTGAAGAGAGGGCCTTTAAGAGGGTGATTAACTTAAAATGAAGCCATGAGGGTGGGCCCTCATCCTATATAATATCCTTATAGGAAGAGATTAGGACAAGCAAGGAGACACAGGGACATGCAGGAACAGAGGGAAGTGGCAGAAGACAGTAACCATCTGCATGCCAAGGATAGAGACCTGGAACAGATCATTCCCTCATGGCCCTCAGAGGAACCAACCATACCAGCACCTGGATCTTGGACTTCCAGCCTCTAGAACTGGAAGAAAATACATTTCTGTTGTTTAAGCCACCCAGTCTGTGATACTTTGCTATAGCAGCCTTGGATGACTAAGACACCATCTTAGAGATAAACTACTGCCAAGTCTCTAAAGTGTATCATTGCTAGTCCTTGAACCTCACTCAGGAAGGGTACCCATTGGCTTCAGGAACTGAAAATTGGTGATGTATAACATAAATCATTCTTCTGTTTTCATGCACTTACCTCTCATGGCACCCATAGGTTGGACATGTTAAAAGAACACCAAAATAGCAGGTGTGGGGTCAGAATTTCCCAGAATGCACTAACGGAAAGGATTTAGTGCTGTCCACCTCAGGAGGTAAAATAATGCTTCTGGAAATTGAGTCAAAGGTTTACACATTGGTGAGAATGTGGAACTCTGTGGAGAGGCTCTCTTCCTTATCCCATGGTTTTAAAAAAATAATCATTTAAGCACTACATAAGCCCAGAGCCTAGGGCTTTTCAAGGGTCTACAAAATGTTTCGAAATGAAAAATTAAACTGATTTCAAGATAATTTCTTATAAAATGGCCAAGTTAAAATAAAAACTAAAATGAAAACAAAGTTATAAAATGCCTTTCAAAAGGTTTTCAACCACATTTATGTTTAAACTAAGCTGCTGAAACATTTTAGTATAGTTGGTATCATGGGAGCAGTACCAGTAAAAGTTAATATGCCTTTGCATCTGTGAAAGAGTTAAACCGATTCTGCCTCCTCTCCAACCACGCCCTCCAAACTCTGAGCAGGCTTGTCTGGGTTTAGGAGATGACAGGAACAGGGGGACAGGGTCTGCAGTGTGGGGTGGGGAGAGCGAGAGGCTGAGGCTCCTAGTGAAAGAAAGACATGCCATATAGGAAGGTGGTCAGGAGTTCAGCTTAAACCAGGGTTCAAACCTGAATTCCGCCCCCCTCTTTGATCCTGAGTAACTTATTAAACCTATACTATAGATCCTAAACCTAAGCACAAAGGGGATAAGAATGCCTACCTTATAAAATTTTCATGAGAATTAAGGGAGAGGAAGAATGTGAGGTGCTTAGCTGTGGGCCTGGGGAATAGTAAGTGCTTAACAAACGCTATTGTTGCTACTGTCGTTGTAATTGCCTTAAACAGAGTCTCACAAAGGAGGGGGTGGGAGGAGTCTTGATTACTAAGAGTTTGTGAAAAACAGCAACTCCAATTTGGTTCTATTTTGGAAGGACTGATGCTAAAGCTGAGACTCCAGTACTTTGGCCACCTGATGTGGAGAACAGACTCATTGGAAAAGACCCTGATGCTGGGAAAGATTGGAGGCAGGAGGAGAAGGGGATGACAGAGGATGAGATGGTTGGATGGCATCACCAACTCGATGGACATGAGTTTGAGCAAGCTCTGGGAGTTGGTGATGTACGTGTGCTGCAGTCCTTGGGGTCACAAAGTGTCGGACATGACTGAGCGACTGAACTGAACTGGATTTTCTTTCTTTACTGTTGCAAACATTGCTTCCTCTGCCTCAAATCTCCTCCAAGTGTCCCCTCCTGGCACATTCCTACCTGATCTTTAAGGCTCAGTGCCTACATTATGGTACTATCCATATATATCATAGTTAAATAGAGCTGACTGACCATCCATCCCAACCTCCTGTACTGGAAAAGCCTCCTCCACAGACAGTGGGAAGGTAAAAACTATATTTTCTAGACTTTTGCAGCCTGGGTTGGCTAGAAAGTCTCTATCAGTCAAATGTGCTCTAAATTTGGAAGTCAGAGGGAAGACAGAGAATTTACTTCTGCTGCTGTTGATCACTAAGACTTGTTCTTAGCTTGAGCCACAGAGAAAATAGTAAGTAGCTGTTGACTGGTTGTTGTTCCTGTTAGGGGAAGCACACTGACTGAAACCACCCACCCTGGCCAGGCACCGTAGTAACCATTTGCATGAGTTGTTTTACAAAAGGAGGTCCTGTTAAGGAACACGGAACTAATAAGCCACCGGAAGAGTTTGGGAAAGGTCAAAAGGTGACACCACGGGTCCGACCACCTCCCAGAATCCTTGCTGACATCCATCTTGGATGAGCAGTGTGTGCGCCACCAGGAAGGACTCTGAGTCAGAATGATTGGTCAGAGACAACCTGGAAACTAATCCCATCACCATAAAACCCGAGACAGCAAACCACGTGGCAGAGCAGTTCTCCTGGGTTCCCTTACCCTCCTGCTCTCCGCCCGGGGGGCCCCTTCCCAATAAAATCTCTTGCTTTGTCAGCATGTGTGTCTCCTTGGACAATTCATTTCCGAGTGTTAGACAAAAGCCCCATTTGGGCTCTGGAAAGGGTCTTTCTTCCTGCAACATTCCCACCGCCGAGATAAATCAGCCTTGCAGAGAGGTTATGTGACTTGTGGAACACAGGCCCCTAGTGAGGACTGGCAGGCAGGCAGCGCTACAGAACCCTCTACTCGGGAGCCACTTTGTGATTCCCCAGGGACTGACGGGTGGTTTCCGAGGATCCTGTGGCCTCAGGCATCTCTTCTGCAGCTCCAGTGCAGCGGGGGAAGAAATTGCCAGCTGGCATCCTGTTGCAGGAAGGGGGACCCCTTCCAGGGCCTGAAACTGGGCTCTTGTTTAACACTCAGAAATGAATTGTCCGAGGAGACACATGTGCTGACAAAGCAAGAGATTTTATTGGGAAAGGGCGCCTGGGCGGAGAGCAGCAGGGTAAGGGAACCCAGGAGAACTGCTCTGCCACATGGCTCGCAGACTCGAGTTTTATGGTGGTGGGATTAGTTTCTGGGTTGTCTTTAGCCAATAATTCTGACTCAGAGTCCTTTCTGGTGGTGCACGTGTTGTTCAGCCAAGATGGATGCCAGCAAGAAGGATTCTGGGAGGTGGTCAAACATGTGGTGTCTCCTTTTGACCTTTCTTGAACTCTTCCAATTCGTGGTGGCTTATTAGTTCCGTGTTCCTTACCAGGACCTCCTGTTGTAAAACAACTCAGGTAAATGGTACTATGGTGCCTGGCAAGGGTGGGTGGATTCAGTCAGTGTGCTTCCCCTAACAATCCTAGGAATGCAAACTGCTTTGCAAAGATAGTTAAAGTTTGCTGGTGTTGGGGGACCAGTTGTATTTACTCTTCCAGGAGCAGAAAGACTTAAGACAAAACCCCTGAGAGCTGCAGTCCTCTCACATAAGGCGGTGTTCAGGACCCAAAGAACACAAGCTGTTTGTTCACAAACTTGCAGCCAGGGAATACTTTGGCAGGTCACTTTTGTTTCAGCAGGGGTTGGAAGGTGTTAGGGAGGTTGAAAGTAGCTTTGTAGAGTAAAAAGAGGAACTAGACCATTTCTGATAGGTTCTGTTCAAGGTGGGAGTTTGGGAGTGGGAGACTTTCTCATTGGTCTTTGGGTACATGTGGAAGTCCTTCATTGGCTGCAAGGCGGCATGTGAGCAATTTGGAGACATTTCAAAAGAGTATTTCTTGTTTGAAATGGAAGATATCTTGAGTCTGGCCATTTCCTGGAATAAGGGGCTGGTGGGCGGTTGATGGGGTGATTTTTGCTGTCAAACTGTCATCATGGCCCCAATGGGGGAGTAGGGAGGCTGCCATCAAGGTAGTTTCTCAGCAGAGATCCAGAACAGAAGGCCCTTGGCTGGCTTCTCAGCCTAGCTGGTCACTAACTGGATGAGTCATTTCCCTGGACCTGTTTTTTATCTGTACATTGAAGGGTGGGACCACCCAAGAATGTCAAATTGCTGACCCTTGGGCCAAATCCAACCTGATTGTGTTTTCTTTGGCCCACAAATTATTATTAAGATTTTTACTTTTCATGCCATTAGGAAGGGTGCGCCTTCTCCAGTCCACAGCCCTCTGCTTTCTGCTGTGTTATACCTGCCAAGTTCCTGCCTGCAGGTAACCTGCTGTCCTTGTAGATGTCAGCCCTGTGCCCCTGACCTAGATGACCTCTAATGCCTTCCTGGTGCCACCGCTGCTGTCTGTGGCCCTACCATTCTCAATGGCACCTTCTCACATTCGCTGCCTCCTACAGTCATCTCACACCACCCTCTACAAATATTTGACACTCCTGCTTCTTGAGTCAATTATTCCTTTCAGAAAACTGGAGAGAATGATGTAATTAACTACCTGAGAGAAAATGAACAGAGCAACAGACTATAACCACCGAGACCCACAATGGAGGCGGAAGCCTGGGGCCTCATTTGACCTCATCCAGCCGACAGCAGTCTGATGCTTCCATGCTTGGAAGGAATCTGTCGGGAGAGGCCCATGTCACACTTGGAGCCCCAGCCTTCCCAGAGCAGGGCATAGAGCGGCCTCAGCCAGCCCCCAGGCTTCAGGGCCCATAGGCCAGCAAGTGACACACCCTACCCCTCCCCACCAAGCAGCCAGCATCAGAATCAACACCCCAGGAGGGCAAATCCTTTCCTCATGCACTATGCCCAGGAACCAGCTACTCTGTCCCCATGTGGGGCCTGGATACTGTTGTGTCGTTGGATCCTTGCATCCTATCCTCAAACCACGGACCAGATAAATCAAGTTGAACTGACTTCAAAGCAAACAGTGAGCAGAGCCATCTGTGATTCATTCCTGAGCAGGGCCCTTTTCTAGTTATGTAACCAGGGAGATCCAGACAGAAAGACACAGATTGGAAGAACTTTTTTTTTTAAACACAAAACTTGACAGTATTGGGATAATTATAGCTGTCATAGCACTGATTAATTTAACCTGTCAGTGATTTCAGTCTTTCTCAGAGTGAGTGACCAGCTTTTTGTAATTGCATTCCATCTTCCCACTTCCATCCCTAAGTAAAGGAAACAGCATCCTGAGTTCACAACACTTCCTTCGGAGCATCTGACCCTGGGCACCTTATTGTCAGGATGCTACAAAGGACACTTCTCCCTCCAGACATCTTCCTGGGCTCATCACACAGTTGTTGCCCAAGCCACAGTCTTATTAGAGAATACTCCTTGGTCCCCTACCTGAAAGAAATGTGAAGCTTAAGTTGACCTAGGCTTTTGGTGTGAATCATTCACAAATCTCCCAAAATATACATTGTGGTTTGTAGATAACGGCAAATACTCCAGACTTTAAGAAACTATATTTTCTGCACATTTGCAATTTTAAAACATTTTTTTCTAATTAAAAAAATTAAAATCTATCAATAAAGCAAGCCAGTGACTATAACAAAAATATATAATAGAGAACAAACTAGCACTTACCAGTGGGGAGAAGGGGGGGGAGGGGTGAGATAGAGGAAGAGGGTTAAAAGGTAGAAACTCCTAGATATAAAGTAAATAAGATATAGGGATGTAATGTGCAGCACGGGGAATATAGCCAATATTTTATAATAACTTTAGATGGAATATAATCTGTAAAAATATTGAATGACTATGTTATACACCTGAAACTAGTATAACAGGGTAGATCAACTGCACTTCAATAAAAAATAGACATATTAGAAGTATCTATTAATGTTAAAATTCTCAAAAGCATAAACAATAAGTAATTATCCCTTATCCTTGCCTTGGAGGATTATTTGAATGGTAAGTGATGATAATATTTCTCTCCAGTCTTTGTTTAATTTTTGCTCATATTTCTAGAATTGAAGCTATATTACATGGATAATCTTGTATCCTGAACTTCTACTTAAATATTTGCCCACGTAATGAAAAACTTTGTAATCTTTAACTAGCAGCGCTACTTCAAATGAAATGGATGTACCGTAATTTTTAAAAATCCCCATTGGACAAAGGTTGTGTCCAATGTTTTACTAGTGTAATGCTTTTCAGGGACCATCTTTAACAATTCATTTCTATCTTCATTTCTGTTTGCTTTCATAGCATCTATTCCTAGTAGTGTAATCAACTCTGCATCAAAGTGTATGTAAATTTTGGAACGTTCTTAATACATTTCACAAAGATTGAGCCACCTTTTCACCATTAAGTATAAGTATTTTTTTTAAACCTTGCTATTTTGACAAGTAAAAATGTAGAGTATCATATTTGCATTAATTTACTCTGCTTTGGTTACCAATTAAAAGTTACTTTTTAAAAAAATCTTTCTTAGTAATTTTCATTTTACCTCTTCTTAGAGTAGACACTGTGCAAGTCCACAGACTGAAGCTGGAGATGATTGTGAGATTCTTGGTGCAAAGATGCTCCCATCTCAATGCAGACCCTCTGAAGGCAAGAGCGGTGAGGTCCGAAAAGAATTGAGCCAGGATATCAAGAGAAGGAGTAAGTCAGGGGTGGTTTCCATTCCTGGTTATGTGGGTTTATGTTTGTGTGTGACAAATTGCCCTCAGAACTGGATGGCTTAAAATAACAAATGGTTATTATGTCAGCTTCTGTGGGTCAGAAACTTGAGGGCGATTTAGCTGGTGCTTTGGGGTTTCTCCTGAAGTTTCAGTCGAGGCATTGACAGGCTGGAGAAGCTGCCCTCAAGGTGGCTCATTCACGTGGCTGTTGGCCGGAGGCCTCAGGCCTCACACAGGGGCATCTTCACAGAGTGTCCTCACAACGGGAGGGCAGCCTCACCCCGAACAGATAATCAGAGAGAGATTAAAATGGAAGCCGCTGCCCCTTTAAGAACCTAACTGTAAAAGGGATGTACTGTCACTTCCGCCGTGTTCTGCTGGTCATAGAGACTCACACTGTTACAGTGTGGAAGGGAAAGATAAGGAGCGTGAAGGCCAGGAGGTAAGGATTAGTGGAGGCCGTCTTGAAAGTTGACTTACCACCCTAGCTGGGTTCCTTTTGTGAGGAGAGGAGAGAATTAGCAGATAGTGGGAAAACTTCTCTGTGATTTGCAATTTGCTTAACCAAATACAGTTCTGTTGTCATCATAAGGCTGATGATATCAGCCAATTTGCTTTGTCTCCATAAAATCTGTAATTAAAGGACCCTTTGCTTATAGTTAGAGATAGAAGAAACCCAGGGCCCAGGAGCTTGGCTTCTGGTCCATCAGCAGTAAACAAGCCATTCCTTCTCTTCTGGGGAGCGGGTAGACACTGCCGTGGTTGTGCTAAGTTCCCCCTGACCTGTGTAATTGTCCATGTGACTAGCTATAGCTACAGAAATGGCTCAGAGACCGTCAACCTTGCAGTGTGGCAAACTCAGCAAGGACGTGCAGGGAGACACGGGGCCCAGGCTGCATCACCTCTCCCCAATATGGAGTCCCCTCCCTGTGCTTATAGCCTGCTCGCTCACCCTCAGCCAAGCCCCAGCAGGGCTGAGAAATGGCCGTGGTTCGCCTTAGAGATGTTCATTTTCAGGCCCCAGCAAATGCCTCTTTGTCTTCCAGGCAGTTCGTTTCAGCTGCCAGGGCTCAAAAAGTTCTTGCCTAAGATGGAGAATTGGGCAGAAGCGTTCCTACTTGGGACCGCATAAATGCCCACACAGTCTTCAATGGGCCAAGCAAGGTCAGCAAGCAGCTATAAATGCCTCCCTGACAAGGCCAGCAAGCCAGCCAGAGCTGAGCCTCAATCAGACCACTGTGCAGGGCAGCTGGGTGCCCACGAGAGAACCTGGAGGACAGACTGGCTGGCCCGGCCGCCTCTGGGGAGGGACCAAGGCTGGGTTTCTTCTCCTAACCCGTCAGTGTGCAGGAGGGAGATGACAGCAAGAAATGGCCTCCCAGGTAGCCTCCTTATGACAGGGTTCGCATTTACTCCTCAGAGGAAGCTACTGGGGTTCTCGGCAGTAATTACCTAATGCTGACTCCAGGGTTCCGGGTGTGTAGACTGCAGACAATCAAGGCTCTAAGTGTGCACATGTGTGTGTGCACACATGCACAAGTATGTTTTTCCCCTCATGTCATGAAAACACAAGAAACAAGGAAATTCAGAAGCCATCTCTAAAACATTATGCTTGACTAGTATGCAATACTATTTGAGCCAGGCAGAAGTTTCTCTACAGTGTGTGAGAACAGGCTTGCTTCCTGCCAAGGACTGTTTTTTCTTGTGGTTGGTGGTCTGACTTAGGCATAACTTGGTTGTAGGAGGGGGATTCCGAACCCCTCACTAGACATTAAAGAACTGCAGCTACGCTGTATTACATGTCAACGATCCTCCAAGGGAACATCAGGAAGACAAAATATATCCTTGTCTAAACTCAAAGATAAAAATACCTTTTGGTTTCCATGAGATGATACAAAAATGTATGTAATAAAGCCCTATTAGTGAATATATTTGGTTTAAATTTTAGAATTTACTGTATATTACCCCAAGGAAATTTTGCAACAGATGCTTTGGCCAGTAACTAAAATGTGATTTCCCAAAGGTTCTAGAGGCTGGTGACTAGCATTCACAGTGACATGCTAAGTAGCCCTTCCCTGATATATTTGCCAGACCCAACTCAGTGAAGGCTCGGTAAGTGTTCGTTGGATGGATTAATGAGTGAAAGAGATCCTTTCCTTTGAAGGCTAGCCTAGACTGTATTCTATCATGTAAACTTAAAGAAATCTCACTAAGAAAAAAAAAAACCTGAAAGGCAGTATTATAGTATTATATCTTTTGCAGGGGAAACTTAAAATTAAAAAAAAAAACAACTATATATTTAGAAGAGCACAGAGAAAAATGACTGAAAGATTACACCTGGCACTGTTTTAAAAAAAAATATATATATATATATATATTTACTTATTTATTTCACTGCCAGGTCTTATTTGTGGCATGTGGGACCTTTAGTTGTGACATGTGGGCATTAGTTCCCTGACTAGGGACTGAACCCAGGCATTGGGAGTGTGGAGTCTTAGCCACTGGACCCTCAGGGAAGTCTCCACCTGGCACTGTTAGTGCTGATTACCTCTGAGGACTGAGACTGACTTTAGGTAAGAAGACTACCACATTTCGCATAATTTCTGCCCTTCTGCATTGTTCAACCTGGTAAAGCAAGTTTGTATCACTTTTTTTGGTTAAAAAATAAGAATTTTTAAAGGAACCTCACAATGTTCAGAGCACTCTACTATGTCATTCTATGGGAAAAAATGTTAATTTTTTTATCAACAGAGAAACCAAAGTCTAAGAAAGTTCATCAGTTCTGAAGGTCAAGAAATTTCTTAACTTTGCATGAAATGATTTGAACTACCAGGCCAGTTATAAAAAGTTAGTATAATATTGAGAGCTACATCAGGTTCAATATTTATTTATTCAACAAGTACTTATTGCATGCTGTGGCTAGTCAAACCACATTTTGGTGCTATCTACTTTCGATTTTTTTTCATGGTTCTTTTTAATGGGTTATTTTTAATGAATGAATGTATTACAGCAGACTTGTCTTTGAGGGGTCTGTAGGAATAGTTCTTATTAAAGTCCCTAAAATTTGATCCAAATCAGGAAGTAAATGATCTGTGATAGGTTTTTAAGTACAATAGGAACTGTGGCATAAAGGGTAATATCGTGGAAAGAAGTCAGGGTTCTAGATGGATATTTTTTAAGTCACCTAAAGTTCCTGTTGGAATCAGAACCTCAGACCATGGTATTTCCTTTGTCAAGGTTGGTTATTACAGCCTGTTTTTCATCTCAATGCTTTATTTTTATTCCTTATCATGTAGAATGCCCATTTAACATGATGTGGTCATGTGATGTTTTTCCTATAGCTCTGTCATAATTGCAATTTTAAATATATAACAATCTATACACTCAAATAAAATAAACCTTCTAATGAGGGCTCAAGCTAACTACCTCAGGGAATTGCTCTTTTTGATTGTATTTTAAGGCCATTAAAATATTTGTTTAGTGATTTATTCATCCTGGAGACAGATGTAAGGGTCGGTCGATTTTTCACATTACACTGGAGTTTTCTTTTTAAATATCCTCCTTGGCCTTGTGGTGAAATGTACATTATGATACTTCCTCACAGTGACACATGCAAAAGCGTTATTCATCAAATGGTATTTTCGAGCATACTTCTCATTATTCTTTCAAGTACATAAACATAAGGAAGCCCTGTACTCTTCCTGCAGTATAAAAGGAATCAAAGATGTAGTACAATTCCTGACCTGCTTGGACTGTGTTTTAAGGACAGGGTCACCATATTTCACATAAAGTTCCCTCTTGTTCTTTTTCTTTCCCCTCCCTCCCCCTCACCGAATACATAACTGTACTTGGTCTGATGCTAAATCAAGGTAAATGAGACGTGACCTATTAAAAAGGAAATGAATAATTCGAAAGAGAGGAAAATTGCATTCCTGGCTAGAAGCATGGACGTCATGGCTTGAATGTATAGGTTTATTCCACCACTTCACTGGATGACTTTGCTTTTTGGGTGGCATGTCTTCCATCATCCAAATTACCTCATGAAATCAGCAAAGTAAGTCAAACCACATTTTGGTGCTATCTACTTTCTATTTTTTTTCATGGTTCTTTTTAATGGGTTCTTTTTAATGAATGAATGTATTACAGCAGACTTGTCTTTGAGGGGTCTGTGGGAATAGTTCTTATTAAAGTCCCTAAAATTTGATCCAAATCAGGAAGTAAATGATCTGTGAGAGTAGGCACATATATCAGTGTTTCACGGGTGAAACTTATTAGTAGAATCCCTCATGTCTCTAGTAGAGCCAGCCTTGCCTCTCCTTGCAGAATGTGGAGGAGGTGGTGAGATTGGGGACCCATTCTCAGAAAGTCACTCAAGCAGTTCCTTCATGTCCAGTGGGCCAGCCTGAGTGGCACAGGGCTCATCCAAGGAGGCCAGGTCTAGCCAAACAGAGAAAAGGGTCAGAGGGTAGAGATTCTTTGGCTGCAGGGTGAATAGAACATTGTCTGGGTGCCTCTATTATATGTTGTGACCAACGTGGCTTTGATCAGGCAACTTGCATAAAAACCACTCAGGGAGCTGGTTCCTTAGGCTCTGTGCCCCTTGTCATTATCTTGAGAATTGCCACATCCTGGTCTTTGCACAACTTTTTGCTTTCTTTTTCTCTCTTTTTACTTATAATAAAGAGGAAGATGAGAAAAAGTTTTTAAATTAATTTTTATTGTCGTATGGGACTTCCCAGGTGGCTCAGTGGTAAAGAATCCACCTGCCAATGCAGGAGATGCAAGAGATATGACTTCAATCCTTGGGTCAGGAAGATCCCCTGAAGGAGGAAATGGCAACCCACTTCAGTATTCTCACCTGGAAAATCCCATGGAGAGAGCAGCCTGGCGGGCTACAGTCCATGGGGTCACAAAGAGTCGGACATGACCGAGCACGCACGCAGCACACCTTGGAGTATGGTTGCTTTACAATGTTGTGTCAGCTTCTACTGTACAGCAAAGTGAATCAGCTAGTTCAGTTCAGTTCAGTCCTTCAGTCATGTCTGACTCTTTGTGACTCCATGGACTACAGCATGCCAGGCCTCCCTGTCCATCACCAACTCCCGGAGTTTACCCAAACCCATGTCCATTGAGTCAGTGATGCTATCCAACCATCTCATCCTCTGTTGTCCCCTTCTCCTCCTGCCCTCAATCTTTCCCAACATCAGGGTCTTTTCCAGTGAGTCAGCTCTTTGCATCCAATACTTTGGTATTGGAGTTTCAGCTTCAACATCAGTCCTTCCAATGAACACTCAGGGCTGATCTCCTTTAGGATGGATTATCAGCTTTAAGTGTACATATATCCCCTTTTTTTTGGATTTCCTTCCCATTTGGATTACCACAGAACACTGAGTAGAGTTCTTTGAGCTATATAGTAGGTTCTGATTAGTTATCTGTTTTATACCTACTATCAGTAGTGTGTATATGTCAATCCCAATCTCCCAATTCATCCCAGTCCCCTTTCCTCCCATGATGTCCAGTCTGTATCTCTATTTCTGTTTTGCAAATAAGATCATCTATACCATTTTTCTAGATTCTACATATATGCATTAATATATGATATTTGTTCCTTTCTGACTTGCTTCACTCTTTATGATGGTCTCTAGTTCCATCTGTTAAACACTCAGTTGTGTTTGACTCTGTGACCCCATGGACTGTAGCCCACCAGGCTCCTCTGTCCATGGGATATACCAGGCAAGAATACTTGAAGTGGGTTGCCATTTCCTTCTCCAGTGGATCTTCCCAACTCAGGGATCCACCCTGGGTCTCCCTCATTGCAGGCAGGTTCTTTACCATATGAGCCACCAGGGAAGTCAGTGGGTGCATCTATGTCTCTACAAATGACCCAGTTTTGAGTTTCAATACATTATAATCTGTTGTCCTCTTATGGAGTGAATAGTTCCTCTTATTTCTAGCCAGTCAAGGCCAATGTTGAGAGTAATAAGAAATAAATCTCCCTTACTATGATTAAAGCCACCATCAGCAAACACACTTTGTCGATGGGATTTTTTTGTATTAGTTTTTTTTTTAAGGAATGGGGGTGTGAGGGGAGGAAAGCCCCCTCCAGTACACTGTTGCCGTGGGAGGCCCGCAGCAGGGGGCCCATGAGAACTGCTATTAAGTGAATGTTCCTTTCTATAAGAGAGTCCTCAGGGCTCTTACTAAAGAGTTACACACACAAAATCAAGAAAGGAGGTGTGCTTGCAATTGTCTTTACAAAAACAACGATGAAAAGCTTGAGTTGGCTATGACAGACAAAAGCATGGTACCGGTAACCACAGTATAACTTCAGAATATCACACTAAGTTTTGGGACAGCCAGTTCTCTTAGAGAAGGGATTCGATTGTACTAAGGTTCTGTGAAACAGCGATACATTAACCTTAGTGTATAAATGTCCCTACATCTTTCCAGATTTGAGGAAGGACACAGTAAGAGCCCGACATTGATAGGATTACCAAACAGTGTCAAGTCGCTTCCAGAGAGCACTTCTGAAACGGAGTCTGCAGATGGAAAATGTCATTTTAGCATTTCATGTGAACAGTGATCATCATTGCAATCAAGACTAAAATGGCCTACCTGTGCTTTCTGCTCACATAGAGATATTTGCCTTGGAAATATGTCAGTTACTAAGTTCTGACATATATAGACCTGAGATAAATTTGGACTTGCCCTCTCTCCCTCCTTCTCTTCATGATTCAAAATAACATAACAGCTTTCAGAGTTATTTATAACAGCCCCAAACTGGAAAAACAACTCAAATGTCCAGATGAGTGGATGAGAAAATCATGGTACATCCATATGGTAGAATCCTACTCAGTAACAGGAAAGAACAAACTACTGTGTACAGTGACGTGGAGGGATCTCAAAAATGTTATACTGAGGAGGAAAAAAGGTAGAAAAGAGTACATGCTGCATGATTCAATTTATATGAAATTCCAGAAAAAGCAAAACGAATCTGTAATGACAGAGGACAGAGCAGTGGTTGCCTGGGGCTGATTTGGGATATTGCCAGCAAAGGAGCACAGAGGAACTTTCTGGGTGATGGAAATGTTCTGTATCATGACCGTGGTGATGGTTATGAGGGTGTATGTATTTATCAAAACTCATTGAAATGTACACTTAAAATGGGAGCATTTTATTGTACGTAAATTTATCTCAATAAAGTTGGTTTCAAAACAAGAGCTGAAAACTGCATCAACACAAACACTTGGCCCTGGAGTATTTAATTTGGGTCCTGGAAAGTGCCTGTGATCTCAGAGGGAACACTCCAAACTGTTAGTTTTGTTTACTCCCAGGAAGTAAGAATTAGGAAGAGAGATGAGAGGAATGTATTTTGTTTTGTTTTATTTACTTTGTGCCCTTCTCATAAGTAGGTTATTACTTTTGTACTATGAAGAAGAAGAAAGAAGAAAGCATAAAGTCTGGGATAAGATAATGGTAGGCTGAGCGAGACCACCCCTTGCTCCTAATGTGCTTTCCTCTCTGGGATGGGTGTAACTATGTGTGTGGTTATTGTGTGGTTAAATCAACATCAGGCTGCAGGCTTGCAAGGGGGCAAGTCTCTATAAGACCCCCCGTGTGGAGGCTGAGGGCCCATAATCTGGGATGGGGGTGTGTGTGCATGGGGGCACAGCTTCCCCAAGCAGGAAATAATGGGCCAGTCACATAGCCACAGGGATGGCTGGGGGAGGGTTATGCCAGCCCCACAGGACAATTAGGATAAGGGCCTTGGGGCTTCCTAAAGAGCTTCCCCGACTTTGCACAGATTCGGTGTTCCTGCCTCCCATCCCCTGGGGTTTTTTAAATTTCTTAAAAAGAGTTGGTGCATCACAGCTGGGTTAAGGGGATAAGAAAGACTTTTATATTGCTTCCTGTGTTTGTCGCTGAGTTTCAGAGAAAAGGAGAGCTGGGTGTCCTTGATGGCCAGACTTGGTGGTGACAGAAGGCATAAAAATGAGGAGAAAGAACCAAGGCTGCTTAAACAGACATTCCTACTGCCCACCGCCCCCTACCCCCCAGCAGTTCTTCCAGGATTTTCTGTGAAAATTTGGGGGTGAGAGGTGGGCAGAGGGATGCTTGGTTATAATAACATATACCCAATAGAAAACAACTATTTAAAGATGAGCTGCACTGCAATGTGGCTTTCCACATGGCAAGAAGTGGGTTTGGTTCACCCCCATTTGCCAGGGTGATTTACAGAAGCCTTTGAACACTGATGCTTGTGGCCCTGCGAAGGCCAGTGACTAACTGACCTGTCTGTGTATGGTCCACTTCGGAAACAGAAACTTCCCCGGTGGCATGGGAAAGAAAACACCAACCTAATCCTGAAAGGGTAACTTTAAACCAAAGCCCAACTGAGAAAGAGAGCAGGAGAGAGACTGCCAGCTGAGCCAGGCCAGAAATAAAAGTCCCATTGTCCCAGCTGAGGCCAGCTCCAGGAGCACGCTCCCACCCCGCCTGGCTTGCTCTGCACGCTGACACTTCTGGTACCCCAGAGAGCGACAGAGTGCATTCCAGAGGGGGGCAGCCTTCACAAGGAGCTGCAGCTAAAGGAGAAGTCACGCTGGAGGCACAGGGGTGTCGGGGAGGGGGAAGTTATGTCATGGAAAATCATTAAGCACTGATGGAGCCAACCTCAAACCTGCCAGCAAACAGGGCTGAGGAATTTGGGAGGATTGGGTCCAGGAGAGGAGAGCAAGGGGTGGGTTAAGAATAGCAGAGGTGAGAAAGCGGAACAGTTCCAGCTCAGAGCAGAAGAGGGAGGGGGGAGTCCAGGTGCTCGCGGGCTGCAGTGGTCATCTGGGCTTCCCGCTGGGAGCCGTCTCCATACTCAGGCAGCAGCTCACTCTTGGGGACAGGGACGTCTGGGGCTCATCTGCTTAACACTGGAAGGATAAAAATCCCCAAGATAAAAAATTTAAAGTAAAAGAAGGGAGAGACCACTGACAGAATACAAAGTGGAAAGAGATGAGATGGGTGTCAGGAGCCATGGGTTTTAGTCTGTGACCCCAGCAAGTCGCGTGCCAGCTCTGGGTTGGATGTCAGAGTGAAGCCATCGGGCACTGCCTCTGCCGTCCTTTCTCTTCCTGATGTGCTGAGATCCTCTGAGTGTGTGCCTCCTGTGTCCAAACGAGGGGTTGTTCTTCCCTGCCTTCTTTCCCCTTGTCATCCATTCTCAGGACTGCTCTCTGGAATCACCGAGGTCTCCTGCAGTTGGGAAATTGCCCCGTTCTCTGACTGAAACCTGTTCACATCAGAAATCTCAACCCCTCAAACTGGATGAAGGTGGGTGAGTGGAGCTTGGAGGCCTTCAGGGTCCTGAATGTTGGGCAGGGAAGATGCTGCCACTGTGGTGACAGGAGCCCAGGAAGAGGAGTCTGGGCATGATGCAGCTGTGCTTAGGAAAGTGTAGCTTTACATCCCGGGTCCTCCATCTTCATCTTCAACTCGAGAGGGAAAAAAAAAGGAAGCTATTTCCACAATTTAAGAATAGTCTCAAAACGTGTCCTTCATTATAAATGGGCTGCATTCCCAGAGGACTTATTCATCTAGGTATGGTTCTGAAGCTCCTGGGTTCACACTCAAGCCTGGGGGGTTAGCCTCAGGTTTGGCTTTAACTAGTTCTGTAACCTTGGTAGAACCAGGATGCCTCTCTGGGACTCAGTTTCCTCATCTGGAAAGCAATGGGCTGTCAACATCTCCAGGTTGAGCCTTGAGGTGGTCCAGAACTACAAACATTTATTCAAGGTAAATAATCGATCCATAGGTGGCTCCTTCTACCTGCAGTCAAAGGAGATCCACACAAAGAAGTGCTCGATGAGGAACGTGGAATCCAGGCAAGGAGGACAGAGAGAAAGGGCACATTCCCAAAATATGATTTCCTATGTCCCCTCACTCCACCCCATCCCACCCTGCAGCCTCTAATTATTAAAAAATTTAAAAAGTGAGAGGCTGGGTCACAAGATCTCTGACAGTCCTTGCAGACGTTTGCTGATGCCATGAGCACAAGCCATCTTTAGTGCACCCTCTCTGCCATCCTCTCCTACTCTTCCATCCTTGTCAGCCTGTAGAGGTAGAATTGGTGGGATTGTGAGCTCCTGGAAGTGACATTTAGCAGTGCCCTTGGTAGAGATACCTAGGAGCACATGAGGGCAGTCTTTTGCCCTGATGCATGCCCTTTCTCAGCAGCACAGAGAGCCAGAGCAGATGGCAGGGATGACTTCACAGTTGTGTGATCTTGGAAGGGCCCCTCACTTGGTTTAATGCTCCGCTGTCACCATTTTAACCGTTTAAAATAATTATTTAACAAGGGGTCCTGCATTTACATTTTGCACCAGGTCCCACAAATTATGGAACTGTCCCAGGAGGGAGCCTCGCCAGGGGGCAGCTTCCTGGATCAGGGATTAGTGGGGACAGATCTGGGCAGGGCATCCTTACCATAGTTGCCAGCTCCATAGACTGAGGGGCAAGAGATCCATGGGGTATGTGGACATTGCTAAATATATAGGTGTACAAGCACATGAAAGGCAAATATACTTGTAAGTTTTAAGTAGGGAGGTTTTTTTTTTCAATAAGCACAAACAAATGTATATATCTAAGGGGGAAGATACACTCCTGTAAATATATATGTGTATATTTGTTTATACATACACAGAGATAAACCTTAAAATGGCTAGAGAGACCTTGAGCAATTTAAGATCAATAATGACTCAAATGTGCATGTGCTTTGCACTGAGCAGATTTTCTTAACTTGTTCAAAAGATTCTAGTAAGACATTTAGACTTTGAAAACTTTACAGAGGTGACTTTTGAAGAGAATATGACGGAGGACTCAGGGCATAAACCTGGGTCAGGACTGCCACTTGGACAGGAGGAAGTTTACACATTCGTCACTGTTATTATCTTTCAAAGGAGGTGTGCATATGCACCCTCTGGACGGTCACAGAATCGTGAGAGTAAGACCTTACTTGTACTCATCTTTGGGTCTACCGTCTGCCAGCAGAGAATCTGGTAAATTAATATTGGCTTAATGAATGATTACTCATCTCCAAGGGGACAGAATTTTTTTCTTAAAAACCATAACATATTTAATTAAGGTGGATGATTACATATTTAGCTTTGGAAAAGTATCATGGATTAGTACAACACTGGATGACAAAGACCATTGACTATTGTCTTGTCCAACCCTCGCATTTTATAGATTAGAAAATTGAGGCTCAGAGAGCCGAAATAAGTTATCTGAGGTCACCTAGCTAATCTGTACCAGAACCGAGCGTTTCTGCCATCTAACCCAAGTGAATTTTTCCACTAACCCACCCTGCCTTAAGAATCAGGAAGCATAAATACAGAGTCTTAGGTGTTTACTCACCACTTATATATAGTTTCCCTAACCCTTCATTATGGAAAAGAAGAATGTAACTGTTTTAATTGCCACCTGCAAAAGGACTTCACAATCTGCTACAGTTGCTCTTTGGCAAGCCCCTGGGACAGACAATTTGAGATCTGAAGCAAAATGAGGAGGAGAGAAGGTTTAATAAAAAGCTTTTTATTTGTAGATTGGAATTAAGTGCTCCTTGCCAGACTGTTGGCTTTCTCCTGACTTCACCGCTTGCTGCTTTAACGCTTCAGCGAGCAGAAAATTGGAGAGTAAGAGTGTCAATCACTCGGTCCTGCCAAGTGACACCCCCTCAAACCTAAGCGAAACGTAATATTCTGCTCGCTTAGAACAGCTCCCAAACTGCCTCATCTCCATCCACACCATGGGTTCTGAGGAAGCTGCAGTAGTTATTTTGTTATATCAGAGCCTCTACCCGTTTGTATGATTCCTTAAAGCTGCATTTCTAAATAGGACCGTCTGGGTCACAGGTGGCCAATCAGATGCAGCCCCTAAGCCCCAAACTGCCAGGCAGGGCCGACATCAGAGCTCTCCTTTCAGGGAGGGTGGAGCACTGACCAGACAGCATTAAGGCTTAGCCAGGAAATTAGTGAGGTGCAAATTGCATGGTGGTGGCTGCAGGGCAAGAGGAAAATTGCAGGCCATTGCCTGGAGAGAGAGAGAAATAGCAGGGTGGTATTTTGGGGCCTGGCGACACTGGGCCACTGGGCATGCTCGTCATCGTCATCGCCTTAAAACACCCATGCACGCACGCGCGCGCGCGCGCGCACACACACACACACACACACAGAGAAACAACATTTTCCTGAAGTACAGTATGTAAAGAGAAAAGTGCACAATCATTAAGTTCAATGAACTGTCATAACCCTAACTGGTAACCTGGACCCAGATCAAGACAGTGAACATCCCCTCCGGTCCCATCCAGTCACTCCAAGGGGAACATCTATTGTGATTCAGCCCTATCTCTTCAATGGTAGCCAACTGAGGAGGAGACAGCCTGGTGGAGACAGTCCAGGTTCTTCCCACAACCCCAGGGCTGCAGGCTCCGCCTGGCCGCCTGCCGGGTCCTAGCCAGCTCGGCAGCGCCCATGGATCTTGACCGGGAGGGGCTGGGAGAGGAGCCGCGCGTGGGCAGCACCTGGAGGGAGAGGCCTGCCGACCGGAGCGGGCGGTGGAGGAGAGCGCGCCCTCGGGCCACTGGTCCCGCCTTCCCCGCGGCGGAGAAGGTAAGACTCCGGACTCCAGGCGCTTGGTCGTACTTGACAGCATCTGGCTGTTCACAGAGGGCTTCTTCTGTTTCTTTTTTGGTGTTTTTGTGGGTTTTCTCTCTTTGTAGGCTCTCCGAATTGCTTTATAGTGGTCAACCATTCTGAGGGAGGAGCAGGGGCGGCCTTGCTCCACCAGCTTCCTGTCAGGCGGCAGAGTCAGGCCTCCATGGCTTGGCAGCTTCCAGCCCGATTCTTGTGGCCTGGAGTCATGGCTGGTTTGGCTTAGTTTGCCACCTGGGTACAGTGGACTGTTTTACCCCGAGTTAGATGCTGTTTCTGAGGAGAAGTGAGCTGTTTTAAACAAGTTTCACGTTCTGCTCTGAGGGATGGTTTGGTTTCTCTCTGGTGTAGAGTGCCCTCAGTGCTGGAGTCCATGTTTGTACCCATGAGAGAGAACCCATTTCCATGTGGGCATCAAGACTGACAGCCAAATTCTCTTCGTATTTTCAGTGGAGTGGGGAGAGGTGTTTACATGCTCATGGGAGGAGATCTGTCCTGATTGGACAGACCTGTGGCTACATCCATGGCGTGGGGAAAAGAGTTCTTTTGCCTCTCTGGGTTCGCCTCAATATTCTTCTCAATGCCCTGGCCTCACGAGGTTTCTCTTCTTGCTAATGCCACTCCAAACTTCTCAGACCTCAAGTCCAAGGAAGGCTTTTTAGCCTAATCTTAAATCATCCCAATGACAATGATGGTGCTGTTGACCTTTCTGTCTACCAGGACATTCTCTTCTCCCTCAGCTGTAGGGATGTCACACCTTCAGAGTCTTCTCCTGCATCTCAGGTTCCTCCAGTTCAGTCTTTCATTGTCTCTTCTTCCACTTCTCTTCTTGGGCTTGTGCTTTCCCACGCTTCCATCCTTCACTCTCCGACTCTGCACCCTTCTGCTGGACCATCACATGCACCCACGTGGCTTCAGCCTTACATCTAGACTGCCAACCAGACTTATTTACTGTGTTTAAAGGTCCAGGTTCATCACTGGCCTCTTCATGGATCCTCTACAAGCATCCACAGCAATTGCTTTCAGCTCTGGGTGCCCACTAGAATCATGACACCTTTAAAAAAGTATACCCTTTGTATGAGCTTCACTACCTGAGCTACTGATTCAGTTGATTTGAATGGGACCTGGACATCCGTATTTTTAAATCTCCTCAGGAAATTCAAATGAGCATTCAGAAATTGGGAGACTGAGGCACAAGATACATAAAGGTAAACAGCTGGGATGCTTTGGACAGAAAGTCCTTTGCATTCCTACACTAGGCCCTCCCCCAGGAAAATAAATCACAACTCTGGCTCTAGATTTTTCAAATCTCTATAATAGACATTAACTGATGAATCCATGGCCCTGCTGGGAATCAAAATTGACCCTTGGGTTAGACACGAAAAACCTGAGGCTGAAAGATAAGACTGATTCAGAAGATTAGTTCTCCACTCCTTTCTCAGCATAACTGTCCTCTAACCCTGTTGGAATTCTGGGGTTGGTTTAGGGTGTTTTAAGGCCTTAAGCTCAGTTTCCCGGTCAATCAAGTGCTTCCCACTTCTCCCAATGCCCAAGATTCTCTGACTATAGCATGATCAGCAAAACAAGAACAGAGGGGCTGACAGGAGATGTGTTTCTAGACTAGTATTAGAGGCCATTAGAGGAGTCAGAATAATCCTGAGCCTCACTCAGTTTCTCTAACAATCAAAATGAAGGCAATTCCTACTTTTAGAGAAGGCGTGAGAAGCAAGCAAGAGATAAACAAAGATGCTAAAACGTTATCATTATATTCTAATTTAATCCAGGAGTGAGTCTACTCACACAGGGCCTTCAGAGACTATCAAGCGTGCGCTCAGGAAACAGCTTTAGAGATAATCCCCTCCAGCCGCTTCATCTCACAGCAAAGGAAACGGAGCCCAGCGGTTAGGAGACTTGCCCAGGGCAAAGCATTGCTGGCCAGGGGTCAGGTTTTCCAGTCCAATGTGCACTTCACTCCAGGCTCCCCTAGAGATCCATGCCACACCCAGGTGGCCCGGCTGGACCCTTCACACATCACCTTTCCAGAGTGCCCTGTTGGGGGCCCAGGGTCATTTGTGACTTACCTTTGCCAAAGAGAACCAAAGCTCTTGTCCCCTTCTCCCCATCCTGCTTCCCTCTACTGAAGACTCTGAATGTAGGTGGTCTGAGGTTCTCAGCTTAGAGCTTCAAAATGTCCATGGCCTTCCTGCCTCTTCCTGCTGTCGCCTTGGGGTATCTCCCTGGTGGGATAAAATTTGGCGGTAGAGGGAGTCGTTAAAACTAGAAGAGTCTTGGCCCAGAGAGGATACCTGTTCTCTCGCACCAGAGAAACCTATGTTTGACCCTGGGCTGACCTTGGACCAAGTATGAATCCCCTTTAAACCTTCAGCTCTCTCACCTATGAAATGGACATCACAATGAGATCTACCTTGTAGGGGTTATTATGAGAATTAAATGAGACAATTTCCCTAAAGTAGTGATTCCTCATACATGACTGCACATTGGAACTACCTAGGGTACTTAAACGCACCCATCTATACACACACACAAACGCAAACGCACTGATGGCTGGGTAATAACCCTAGAAATTGTGATTTAGTTGCTCCAGGCATCTGAAATTTTTAATTCCTTCAAGCAATGTTAACTGTGCAGCCGAGATGGAAAGCATGGCTGTAAAGGGCTCAGCATAGAACTTGCGCAAGTGATCAGTTAACTGATTGATTAACTTCTCATACAAGTTAGATAATGTTGATGACTCAAAGCTCCCTTCCCTACTGAAACCTAACAGGCCCTTTAAGGAACTTTCCTTTTGGATGTTCTGGGGAGGATCTTCTTCCCTTTCCCCAACCTCAGTTCTGCCCAGGGCTTGCTGAGTTTTCAGACACATTGGACGGTTTACTCCAGTTCTAAGAGGTCAGGGGAAGTGAAAAAGCTTCCAGATGGTAGGTGCCTGTCCCCAGACCCATTCCAAGTAGCTCCTGGCTGTGTCTATTGTGTCTATTAATCTTTGGGTGCCTTTCTTATATAAAAGGAAGGGCTGAGTTTTGTGCTAAGCAGTTAGGACACTGTCTTCTGTAAGTGGGATGATAACTTCTGCCTTGAAAATAATTAGCTGCAAGGGAGAAATAAGGCCAAGTCCGTGCGCAAAGAGCTTTGAGACAGGCCAGGCCTGCCGGCGTCCCCAATAAGCACTGGTTTCGGACCGTTATCTTCGCGGTGCAGATTTGTAGGTCAATGCTGATACCACCTTACAGAGATGGGGAATTCCGCTCGGGAAGGCAGCAGTAGTCTCCCAGCTGGTTTTACCAACATGTCGCAGACACAGTCCCGAGAACCGCTCCCTTTGAGGGCATTTCTAGGGCCCTTCCCCACCCAAGTTCACCTCTCAGCTGCGCCCCGACAAGCTCCAGCTCGCTGCGCCAGAGAAGCGTAGAGCACAAGATTCAGTTGCGCCGGGCGCTGCCTCTCGTGGAAAGTCGTGCGCCTCGCTGGGGTGCGCATAGCGCGCGCAAACGCTCTCCGAAGGCAGCCGAAAGCCAGCGTTCTGGGCAGGGCGCGCGCGGGTCAGTCGCCGGCCGGGCCCTCTCCCGGCCTCTCTCAATCTGGCAGGCCAGATCCCCGAGCCCCTAGGGGTCTGGTGCTCTGGAGGGTCGCGCCAGGGATCCAGACAGACGGCCCCTCATGGAGGTTCCTCCGATGTGTCTGAGAAAACAAACTGCTGCCCGGGCCGCAGAGGACCCGGCGGCGGAGGAAGTGGCTCAGTGCTTGGCGGGACACACCACGCTTGACGCTGACTGCAAGCGGAGCACAAGGTCCACGCTCACGGTTCTTTGCCGCGACCGCGCGGTGGACTGCGAGGGCGATTCGCGGCTCTCCGTGCATTTCTTCTGGGACGACGCACTACAGTTCCGGCTCACGACCACCTGGGTTTTAATCTAATCTCGACACCTCAGAGAAGCCTCAGTTGCTCCCAGCCCGTCACTCCTTTTTAGGTGGCATATAGTGTCAAGGCCAAGATTTAAAAGTCTGGGTTCCGATCCTTGCCTTGCCATTTATGGCCATGTGACCCAGAACAGATTACACGATCACTGCCTCAATTCCTCATCTGTAAAATGGGCACGATAATACGCCCACCCATGTCGGGTGTTGTGAGGAATCAATGAATGTAAAAATACCACAGTGTGAAGCACGTGATAAACACTATATAAAGTATTTGACATTGTTAATAGAGATTATAATATTCACCTTGCAGGGTTGCTATATTAAATAAAATAATGTAGGTAAATTGCTTGTATTAGGTGGGAGGCAGATAAATATTATTTATTAGTATTCCTATTACTCCTGGGAAATCAAATTTCTTTCTTTTAAAAATTTTTTTATTTTGATTTTTGTTTTGATTAACAAACAATGTTGTGATAGTTTCAGGTGAACAATGAAGGGACTAAGCCATACTATACACGTATCCATTCTCCCCCATCCTTTTTTTTTTTTGTCTTTCTCTTCTTCTTTTTTTAAATCTTGGCCTCCTCACTTGCATGTGTTCACCGGGACAGAATGCTGTGATTTGGGGCTTCAGGCTCAGTGTAAAATGGCCCCTGAATTCGTGTCCAGTTGTAATTTCCCTGGGCGTTTGGAAAGGTGTTCTTCAGCGTTGTCAGGCTAGGGCCACGCTTTTGTTTGCAATAGGGCAGTGAGTAAATTATATCCTGGGCTTAGCAAAGCAAGAAATAAACTCATTCACAGTAGAACTCTTCGGATCGACTATTTGTCTTTTGTATTTGTTCTTGGACGTTGATGGTCCACTGCAGATTAATGCAACGCTGATGTGTCTTAATGGTTGGGAGCTGAAGACACCCCATCAGGGCCGCCTGGGCTGCATTTGGAACCACCAGCAGGCCCAAACTAGGGCAAAGAAGGATTCATATTGTCACTTTCTCCCTCTTTCATCCAATACTTCACATCTGAGTTCCTGCAGAAACACCTTCCGGGTTGCTAGTGAACTTAAACATCACTGCTTCTGCTCTTATAATTTTCTGCTCCAGCAAAAAGTGGAAGTGCCCTCCTGTGACCCGGTACCACTTTTGCCGCGGCTGGGAGCATTTAAACTTTATATATAAAACTTGGCTGGGCCAGGCAAACCGGCTCACCCAGGACACCTGCTGTGAAACATTAAAGGACAGAAGAGGCTGCCGGTGGCCTGAATGTTGGTGGTGGCAGTATCCTAAAAATCAGCCTGCTGAGACCCAAATCAGGAGTTGTACTCCTGTTCCCTCCCCAGGGTGCTGCTGGCCTGGCAAAGCACTGGCAATAAGGTGGATGCCTCTGGAAAAAATAACCAGCAGCCTCTTCCTTTGCAGTTCATTTGGGGATCTCAGTCACTAGGGTGCTTCCAAATGAATTCAGACTCCTTGCCCAGGCCCAGAACTCTCCCAAGCACGACCCCCCCCCCCCCCCGCCCACACCTGCAACAGAATTTGAAGCAGAGGAGGGCCAGCGCGCCCCAGGCTATGGAGAAACTCTGGGGAAGCGGGGCAACCGAGGAAAGAGAGATGCGCGCGTGTGGGCTCTGGATGCATCCAAGTTTCTACCTTTAAAGGAAGAACCAAGCGCCTTCCCTCGGCTTCACCAGAATGACAAATGCAAAAGAAAAATTTATGGCGGGGAAGATTTTAAGAAAGGGGGTCGGGGCGAGGAAGCGGTTGTGAGCCCGCGTGTGCGCGGGGGGAACCGGACTCGCCCGGGGATGTTCGTGGGCGCGCTCGGTTGCCCTCGCCTTAGACACGCTGTTGCTTATAAACTTGTTCCGGGCTTCAGGGCAGCGACGCCGCCGTTCGTGTTGGATGCCTTTCGTTCTGGAAGGGAAGGGCAAACAAACCAATCTTTGGCAACGCTCAACCTCCCCATGGCATTGCGATTCACGACGGTTTTCAATGTAAATGCGTTTCGTAAACTCCAAAGCGACGATTCTGTTTATTTGTTTTGGTGCAGGAAGGTTAAGCAAAAGCACTGGAGCAGTTCTTCGCGTTTCTCTTTGATTCTGCCTCAGATTTACGGGTTTTTATTCGGCGACCCGGCTCGGGCCGTCCACCTGCCCTCCCATGCACCCGGCATATCGAACCCCAGACCTCGGGTCCCCGCAGCAGCTCAGAGGGAGGCGATTGCAGAACTTAACAACCCCCTCCCCAGGACCTTGAGTTTCATCTCTTTCTTTTCCCGCTGCATGTTCAGTTTGTTTTCTCAAGACCTAAGCAATTTTTAATGTACTCTATACTTCCCGCTTAATCCTCATCGTTTATTGTATAATTATAGTTTCAAAGTGATTATGTAATTAAAATCATGTTTCGTTGCAGCAAGACTTCAAAGGGGCGGCAGACCCCCGCTCTGGCATTATTTTCTGGTGATGTAATAATTTCCCTGTGATATTTAAAATAAACACATTAGTTCAAGAATTCTAAACATGTCTCAAAGTATATAGTAGGCTTGATTGGCACGAGGCTGTGTTGTAAAGAAATGGTAAAACCTATCACTACTTTAATATATTTCTATGCTCCCATGCAGGGTAAATTATAGGGTAATGGGGCGCAGGCGATGGTAAGCTCTGTTTATATAATCCATTTCTTCACACGAGTTCCCATTGCTTTCCCTTCCCTTTGCTGTATGTGGTGGTTCTCTGATCCCCTGACCTCAGCCATGTGTTTTCACTTTTTCTTCTGATCTCAATTCCATGACCAGCGGGGAATAAAATACAAATTGAATAGTAACCATTCACAGGCCGCTCTTTTCAAACTGTTGTTAAAACCTCTTTGTCTTGTCTAGCGGTTGATAGATAAATGTGTTGTATTTCTCCCGACTTTTTCCCTTTCTTCTTTTTTTTTGCCTCTTGCAAAGGAAAAAATTACCCTCCTCAGCCCAATATGCTCTTTAAAAATTAAAACCCACACCTTTCAAACCCTCCCTTGCGCAGCCCGCTCTCCCTGCTCGGCCCATTGGTTCCGCGGAGGTGGGAGAGTTGGGGGATGCACCGCGCGGAATAAAGAAGCGGCGGGAGCCGAGCTCGGCTTGGGGATAGACGCGGCGCCCCTGTGTGAGGTCCGCACCATTGTCCCGCGGCCTGAAGGTTCTTTTAGCATCGAACCTGTATCTCCTCTGAGGTCTTAGCGGAGCGCCCAGCATTGGCTCAGAAGTTAGGGGGCTGCCTCTCCTAGAAATCTGGAAGGAGCCTGGGAGAAGGAAGTTATCGTGAAAAATTCCTCCTTCTCCCGCCTTTTTCTTTTCATGGATAGATCTTCTTTGAAGGCGAGGTTGACAAGGGGCCCAGGTTTTACAGCTTTTCTCCCAGAGGAGAAACACATTGGCTCCTGATTTCTGCGCCTTGCCTTTACCAGATCTCCCTTCCTTCTACCTCCTAGGCTTCTTTTCGGGAACGTAAAGGCAAAAGAAAATAATTGTAGAAATTTCCATCCCTGCAGCTTGCCCTTCTTTTCATCAGAGCTTCTTCGGGGTCAGTGGCGCGGCAGTCTTTGTTACTCCGCTGCCAGCGGGGGGCAAGTGGGGGCGAGGCGAGAGGGTGGAAAGGAGAACTTCTGGGGGCGCGGGACCCACTATCTCTGCGTCTCCAAACTGCCGAGTGCTCCTTACTGTTTTAAACCGAGCTGACACTCCCTTCCGGGGAAGGGAGAGCGCCGCCGCAGGGTGGCTCGCCGCGCCTTGGGCGCACGGCTCTGCGGCCGACTGGGGCGCCCAGCGGCGGAGCGGGGAGCTCGCAGCCACTAGCGCCCGCACCGCCACGTCGTTCAGGCTGCCTGCCCGGGTAGGGTTTCCCGGGGGTGCAAACCAACCCGCAATCGGCGAGGCGACTTGACAGCGCTCTTCGCCGTCGGCCCGCGTACCTGTAAGCTGAGCCCGGCTCACATGCTTCACATTAAACCTCCGTGCCCGGTGCCTTTTCTCTTTTTTTTCCTCCGAAAGGGTTCTTATAAACTTCCCTTCGTTTATTTAGCCTGGTTTTCATTGCTCCAGTTTTGCATGGGTTGCCTTTGTTTAGTTTATTAACCCACGGGGTTACTTTAACTAAACATTTGGGCTGAATACTTTGGGGTTGAATTTCAACGTTTTCTAACGAAATTACCGAGTTTTTTGAAGCCGCACAGAGAACGCTGTGTTGAGTTTATTAGTCAATTTAACAGACTATAAGGGAGGGAAAAATATGAATGTAGGACAGTGCGGGCTCGTACCCATTGGGCGGAAGCAGCTTGCGAACCCTCGGGGTGGAGGCTTCATTGGCGCGAACGGCGCGCGGGGACGGCGAGGGCGCGCTCCCAGAGACAGCAAAGCGCGCCCCGGGGGGCCCAGGCCTCCGCCGCCCGCGAGCCCAGCTCCCCGAGGCGTGCGCCCGAGCCAGTCTTGCGGCGCCAAATTCCGGTGCAACCGCGGGGCTTCCATGAACCAGCCGCCTGCGCAGAATTGGGGGACCGGAGAGGGGGCGGGGCTACGCGACTCCCGCGATCTCCCCGGGCTGTCTCCCGCCACGTGTTTATTCGGTGCCAGAGGAGGGGGAGAGCTCTGCACCAACAACTACCCCCCCTCCCGCGCCCCGCCACCTCACACGCCGCCCCCCGCTCCCCGCCGTGGGATGATCTAGGAAAAGGGGATTGTGGTGGAACCGGTCTGAAAGATTGGAGACTTTTCGAGGGCAAACTCCCGTGGTGGGTGGCGAGCAGGCTGGCCGCTCCATCGTCCTGGAGACTGGAGGTCTTTGTTCTAAGCCCGAGGAAGACCTGGGGCGCCCTGGGGAGCTGGCCACACAGATCTACTCTTCGTTCCGGACCGAACTGCGCCATCGCACCGCCTGCTTGGTCAAAGGGAGCAGAAATGGTGAAGGGGGACATCTTGTCCCTGCTTCTCTGGTCGCTCCAAGTGGAGCAGTGAGAAGGACTAGTTTCCACAGCTGCTTTTCCTAGCCAGCCACTTCCCCTACTTCTCACACACTCTCATCCTCCACCAGATTTTGGCACAGTGATGCCCAAGAACAGGTGGCCTGGCTAAACCATCCTTGACCCCTAGGCCTCTCAGAGGAAGCTGAGAACTTTGCTGTGTTTCTTCACAGCAAAGTTGTGAAGGATGAATTGGAAGCTGAAACACAGAAAAAAACCCTTCAACTAGCTGTGGAGGGAAGAGGGGCTGGAGGGAATTTAACGCTGAGATTCCTTAACTGGTATAGCAGGTTGATGAGCTCTACCTGGGTGAAAAGTGGGGTTTCTTACTACAGCATGCAGCCACTAGGGCCCTGGACCCCAACATTTTCAAATTTAGTTATAAGAAGTAGTACACACAAGAAGTTCAAAATTCACATACCAAAAGGGTGTAACAGAGAAAACCTCTCATCTCTCTCAGGCTCCCCATTCCCCTTCCTAGAGGCGACCACCACTGTTAGATTCTTGAGAACTGTTCTGGAGAAAATCGCAAGCTTTTGCTAAAGGCCTATCCACTTCTTTCCTTGCTCTGCTTCCACCTTCTGTGCACTCCCTGTACACTTGCTGACCATTCAGTGTCTCTAAGAGAGCCCTTCTCACCTTAGAGGTTGTTGCTTGTCACCCCCTTTTCTCTAAACTTGTCCACACATCCCTGGAGTTCTACTAGCCTGTCAGGCTCAGCAGAGTTGGAAGGGATTTGCTGGTGACTTTTCCTTCACACAGAGAAGTCCAGTTATCTCTCCTCATGGTTCTCTGAGTCCA
This sequence comes from Okapia johnstoni, assembly GCA_024291935.2. Classification (NCBI taxonomy): domain Eukaryota; kingdom Metazoa; phylum Chordata; class Mammalia; order Artiodactyla; family Giraffidae; genus Okapia; species Okapia johnstoni. The sequence continues at coordinate 52,145,997 of CM044313.1, forward strand.
TGCTTTTCTCTTTCTACAGCAAGATTTTGGACTTTCTGTTCCCTTTCCTCTGTCACTACTCCAGGTCCTTTTTGGATCATTGGAACAGGCTGCCAATCAGCCTCCTATTCTTCCATTCTCTTTCTTTCAATCCACCTTGCTCTCACCACCACAGTGATTGTCTGAGGCCAACTTTGATACACTCATCTGACCGAAAACCCCCGTGGCTTTCCACTGCCACTAAGTCACCAGGCTGCAGACTGCTGCTGGATCAAGAACCCATCAGACCCCTTGCAGATGGTCACGTCTCAGCTCGCCTGACTCCGAATCTACTTAGGATGACCTCAACTCCCCTTCCTCTAGGAAGGGGAATGGGGAGCCTGAGCGAGATGAGAGGTTTTCTCTGTTACACCCTTTTGGTATGTGAATTTTGAACTTCTTGTGTGTACTACTTCTTATAACTAAATTTGAAAATGTGTGAGCAATTGTCTCACCTTCTTCTCCAGCACCTGATCCCTCTTCTGCCCCCACCCAGACCTTTCCTCCAACCTTCTGATACCTGGCAGACTCTCATTCCATCTCCACTGGTCAAAATTCTTGAAGGTCTTGGTCAAAAACTACTCACTCCCCACCATTTGATAGCATTTCTTCCCCTGATCCTCAGAATGATTTGTTTTGACAACCACTTCTATAGGTGTGTGGAATAATCATTTGGGTGTATGTCCTATTTCCTCTCCTAGATTTTAATGAGTACATGTAAGTTCAGTCGCTCAGTCATGTCCGACACTTTGCAACCCCATGGACTGCAGCATGCCAGGCCTCCCTGTCCATCACTAACTCACGGAGTTTACTCAAACCCATGTCCATTGAGTCAGTGATGGCATCCAACCATCTCATCCTCTGTCGTCCCCTTGTCCTCCCACCTTCAATCTTTCCCAGCATCAGGGTCTTTTCAAATGAGTCAGCTCTTCGCATCAGGTAGCCAAAGTGTTGGAGTCTCAGCTTCAACATCAGTCCTTCCAATGAACACCCAGGACTGATCTCCTTCAGGATGGACTGGTTGGATCTCTTTGCAGTCCAAGGGACTCTCAAGAGTCTTCTCCAACACCACAGTTCAAAAGCATCAATTCTTCGGCACTCAGCTTTTTTTATAGTCCAACCCTCACATCCATACATGACCACTGGAAAAACCATAGCCTTGACTAGACGGACCTTTGTTGGCAAAGTAATGTCTCTGCCACAAAGTACATGTAAAGCAAGCAATGATTTTTTCAGTTAATAATACTTCTCTCATGGGCTTCCCTGGTAGTTCAGTGGTTAAGAGTCCACCTTGCCATGCAGGGGACACTGTTTCAATCCCTGGTCCAGGAACATCCCACATGCTGGGGAGAAACCAAGCCAATGAGCCATAACTACAGAGCCTGTGCTCTGGAGCCAGGAGCTGCAGCTACTGAGCCCACCTGCCCCAGCTGCTGAAATCCACAACACCCTAGAACCCATGGAAGCCACCTCAGTGAGGAACCCTTGAACCGCATAAAAGGAGTAGCTCCTAATCGCTGCAACTAGAGAAAGTCCTCACAGCAATGCAGACCCAATACAGTAAAAAAAATAACAAAATAAAAATACTACTACTCTCACTATTCCTCTTTTCTCTCCCTTCTCATCCCCCCAAAAAGAAGAAATAAAATTCCAGTAGACACTAAAATTCCTTTCTCTTTCTTAAATACGAGTTAATATTAGCTGTTAGATTATCTCATTGAAATGAATCTCACTGAGGTGTGACCAGTGTGTGGATTAACTCTTTTAGAATAACATGCTCCCACTTAAGAATGTGTGTGTTATAACTGAAGATCAGGGTTAAGATGACTAGCCAGATTCAGTTTCACAGATGGTCCTCCTCATGCTCTCTGTTCTTTAGGGATAGGAAAGCCAGCTACAGGGAGCAGAAGGAAATTCTCTCCCAAGTCCCCTGTGTCTTTTTGGTCAGTGGACTCCAGGTTTCCATTAGCACAGCTTTACATCTCTAGTCTTCATACCTCCAGCCAGTGGGGTGCTGGGGAGTGGAGAAAGAAGTCAGAGCTCCACTTCTCCCCTTTCCGTAGACTCTACCAGGAACCATTTCAGGGTTTTATTTCAGTAAAATGCAATAGAGGTAAAACTGTTGGCCATGCCCATGTATCCCAAAGCTCCAACACCTTCCCCTGCAGGCAGATTGCTGTCCTTAAGCTCCTTGCAGAGTTGTCATGGGTCTGACCACACTTAATGCTTGACTGTATGTCAGGGCTGTACATTGTCACCCTGCTTACTTAACTTATATGCAGAGTACATCAAACAAAATCCTGGGCTGGATGAAGCACAAGCTGGAATCAAGATTATGCTAAGAGTAATATCAATAGCCTCAGATATGCAGATGACACCACCCTTATGGCAGAAAGCAAAGATGAACTAAAGAACCTCTTGATGAAGGTGAAAGAGGAGAGTGAAAAAGCTGGCTTAAAACTCAACATTCAAAAAACGAAGATCATGGCATCTGGTGCCATCACTTCATGACAAATAGATGGGGAAACAAGGGAAACAGTGAGAGACTTTATTTTCTTGGGCTCCCAAATCACTGCAGATGGTGACTGCAGCCAAGAAATTAAAAGATGCTTGCTCCTTGGAAGTAAAGCTATGACCAACCTAGACACTGTATTAAAAAGCAGAGACATTACTTTGCTGACAAATTTGGAAAACTCAGAAGTGGCCACAGGGCTGGAAAAGGTCAGTTTTCATTCCAATCTCAAAGAAAGGCAATGCCAAAGAATGCTCAAACTACTGCACAATTGCACTCATCTCCCACGTTAGCAAAGTAATGCTCAAAATTCTCCAAGCCAGGCTTCAACAGTATGTAAACCATGAACTTCCAGATGTTCAAGCTAGATTTAGAAAAGGTAGAAGAACCAGAGGTCAAATTGCCAACATCCACTGGATCGTCAAGAAAGCAAGAGAGTTCCAGAAAAACATCTACTTCTGCTTTATTGTCTATGCCAAAGCCTTTGACTGTGTGGATCACAACAAACTGGAAAATTCTGAAAGAGATGGGAATACCAGACCACCTGACCTGCCTCCTGAGAAATCTGTATGCAGCTCAAGGATCAACAGTTAGAACTGGACATGGAACAATAGACTGGTTCCAAATCAGGAAAGGAGTATGTCAAGGCTGTATATTGTCACCCTGCTTATTTAACTTATATGCAGAGTACATCATGAGAAATGCTGGACTGGATGAAGCTCAAGTTGGAATCAAGGAGAAATATCAATAACCTCAGATATGTAGATGACACCACCCTAATGGCAGAAAGTGAAGAGGAACTAAAGAGCCTCTTGATGAAAGTGAAAGAGGAGAGTGAAAAAGCTGGCTTAAAACCCAACATTCAGAAAACTAAGATCATGGCATCTGGTCCTATCTCTTCACGGCAAATAGATGGGGAAACAGTGGCAGACTTTATTTTTTGGGCTCCAAAATCACTGCAGATGACGACTGCAGCCATGAAATTAAAAGTCACTTACTCCTTGGAAGAAAAGTTATGACCAAGCTAGACAGCATATTAAAAAGCAGAGACATTACTTTGCCAACAAAGGTTCTTCTAGTCAAAGCTATGGTTTTTCCAGTAGTCATGTTTGGATGTGAGAGTTGGACTATAAAGAAAGCTGAGTGCCAAAGAATTGGTGCTTTAGAACTGTGGTGTTGGAGAAGACTCTTGAGAGTCCCTTGGACAGCAAGAAGATCCAACTAGTCCATCCTAAAGGAAATCAGTCCTGATTATTCATTGGAAGGACTGATGTTGAAGCTGAGACTCCAATACTTTGGCCACCTGATGTGAAGAACTGACACATTTGAAAAGACCCTGATGCTGGGAAAGATTGAAGATGGAGAAGGGGAGAAGGGGGTGACAGAGGATGAGATGATTGGATGGCATCACCGACTCAATGGACATGAGTTTGAGTAAGCTCTGGGAGTTGGTGATGGACAGGGAGGCCTGGCATCCTGCAGTCCATGGGGTTGCAAAGAGTTGGACACAAATGAGTGACTGAACTGAACTGAAATGAGACAAAGCTATGGTTTTTCCAGTAGTCCTATATGGATATGAGAGTTGGACCATAAAGAGGCTTGAGTGCTGAAGAATATATGCTTTCGAACTGTGGTGTTGGATAAGACTCTTGAGAGTCCCTTGGACTGCAAGGAGCTCAAACCAGTCAATCCTAAAGGAAATCAGTCCTGAGTATTCATTGGTGGGACTGATGCTGAAGTTGAAGCCTCAATACTTTGGCTACCTGATGCGAAGAGCCAACTCACTCGAAAAGACCCTGATGCTGGGAAAGATAGAAGGCAGGAGGAGAAAGGAAAGACAGAGGATAGGATGGTTGGATGGCATCACTGACTCAATGGACATGAGTTTGAGCAAGCTCCAGGAGTTGGTGATGGAGAGGGAAGCCTGGCGTGTTGCAGTCAATGGGGTCGCAGAGTCGGAATGACTGAGCGACTGAACAACAACAATGCTTGACTGTCCTGTTTCATATAGAGATTCAATGATGTATGCGCTCCTCCACCCCCACCTCCACCATGGCAGGGGCCCTGGCACAGGGTAATACATTATTCAACAGGTATTTGCTGCCCACCCGTCATTATGCCAAGCAAGCAGGTGGTGGGGTTACTGTGGTGACCATGATAGACAACGGCCCTGCCTTTGTGGGAGCTTACCTTCTTGTTGTATTTGGGGCTTTAACCCCATGGCACCCTGTCTCAGTTGATGGGGAGAACACTCCCTAGAATGATTTGCTCAGCCCCATGGGTCAATTTCTCACCTCCAGACTTGAAAAGTTTTTTGAGATTGACCAAATCAATGAGCATTCAAACCTTCTAAACGTGAAGTATTCACATGATTGGATCTGGAAGTTTAATTGTGATTATAAAAGGAAATCTGATCGGTTCTGTGTAATAGCAAAAACAGACACACACTCCTGTCTCCCTCTCCCAACCCCCAAGGAAAAAAAAAAAAACAAACACCCTGGAAAGAATCCGAAGTTAAAATAAAAAGCAGCTGGCAATAGGCCCATCGTGTGTGATGATAATTAGACAAATGTTTTCCAAGTATGGGATGATCTTGTGAAGACACTGGTTGGGGTGGGTGGTGGGAGGAGGCTTAGGAAATGGAATTTAGTAAAGCAGTGATTTCTGCCTGCCTGAAAAGGGTTTAAGTGGCACAGGATGTCACACAATCTCCAATTTGGTACTTTTTATTTATTTTTTTCCTGAATCCTGGGAAACATGTCTTCAGCTAAGAGAGTGAAGAAAAACTTGAGGCTTTGATTTACAAAAATTAAAGCCATGAGTAGGCTTTGGATCAAGGTTGTGTCCCAGGCCTGGAAAGCCTCATCCTTCATTGTCTCAAACCTTTCCTGCCCCGAGGAAAAAGAGTTAAGAGTCTTAAGCTGAAGCAGCTCTTCTGCCATCTGGGGCTCTGACTTGGTCGACCCTCTCCCAAATTATCATAATCCTGAGTCTGGAATGGATATAGATCTGGTTAGGGTGATGGCAGCTGCCTTCTGCTTCTGGGTGGCTTGGAATCTTCTGGGCAGGACTAGGTGGGGGCTGGGTGGAGGGGAGGTGGAGGGAATGAAGGTATCATCAGCAACCTGGCTGGCTCAGTGCAAAATTGTGGTCTTTCTCTCTCCATCCCCATCTCCCAACCAAATTTTACTCTTCAGAAATTATATTAGCCATTTACACCTTAGTGTGAATATTAAGGCCATGTGTTAAGCTTCCGCTTTGATTGTAAAAGAAAGCAATTTATCCCCCATTAAAAGAATTTCGAGTATGTGAGCATGTGGAGGAGGCTCTGGCTGGAAAAGAGAGTTGAGGGAGAAATAGAAAACTTTCCTAAGTTAGATAGGGCAGGACAGAGGAAAAAAATCCCAAAAAACTACAAAACAGAACACTGGTGGAATCCCCTCAACCCCAGCAAGAGAGGTAGACCATGGAGAGTATATGGATTAGAGGCAGAAGAAAGGTAAATGGAGGTTGCTTTCATTTAATAAACCGACTCTCTGCTTCGAAGAGAGAAAGAGCAGATCACCTACAATTTCTACAGCATTTATCCTGAACTCCCAGGGACTCTGACCTCTCCCTTTTGTCCACCCTCAGGCTTTGCCCCAGGTGTGTATTGTCCGTTGACACTGAAAATGGTGGCTGTCCTGTTCAGAATCAGCCTTGGAAGTGCTTACAAAGTGGGGGCAATTGTGAAGTCTGTTAGAGGCACATGGCATTTATGTCCCATCTCTGGTCAGTGGGCTTTGGTATTTACTGGTTTGCTTCTAGAAGAAATAAAAAGCAGTTTTTAGTTTTCTTTGTAAACAAGGAGGAGTTTTTTTTTAAAAAAATACAAACTATTTTCTGAGTATAAGATGATACGTATGCTGTGTGAAAATGCAAACAAATACAGAAAAGTAGTAAAAAAGTCAAAACAAAACCAAACTCAACATCTGACTCAAAAGTAAGCTGTTGTTAATACTTGTGATAACCATTTCCTGGAGTGACTCTCTTTACATATAGGTGCATATAGGTATACCTTTCCCCTCTGTGGCGGAGCCTGCATGTCTTCCTGTGTTCTATATCAATAAATATGGATCTGCATCATATTTCCCTTTTTGGGGGGTACATAATATACACACAGAAAAGTGCACACATCATATGTGTACAGCATCACAAGTTTTCAAAAACTGAACACACCTAGGTAACCAGTAGGCAGGTTAAGAAACAGAACATTTCCAGCCTTCCAGAAATCTCTCATGCCCACTCGCAGTCACCACCCCTTTCCAAGACTTCTGTCCTGAGTTCCACCAGCCTGGGATTAGCTGTGCCTGCTTTTGAACTTTACATATGGAATCATACAGAACCACTCTTTTTTTCCTTCATTCACTCCACATTCTGTTTGCAAGATTCATCCACGTAATTATTGATCTGCCCTCACAACTATTTGGCTTTCTCTGCCTCCACATTTATGCATGACTGCTGTTAATGGACTTTGGGGCCTGGTTTGGGGCTATTATGACTAGGTCTGATGTCAGCATGCTTTTGCATGTTGTCTGGTGGATGTATATACACTTATCTCTGGTGGGGATAGACATAGCAGGGGTATTACTGGATTGTAGGGTATGTGTATATTCAGATTCAGTAGATACTTCCAGTTGCATTATCATTTTTAATGTTTTAATTTATTTTTTAAATTAATTTTTGTTGGAGTATAGTTACTTTACAATGTTGTGCTAGTTTCTACTATATAGCAAGGTGAATCAGCTATACATGTACATATATCCCCTTTTTTTTTTGATTTCCTTTTCATTCAGATGACCAGAGAGCTTTGAGTGAAGTTCCCTGCCATAAAAAGGAACAAAATTGTGTCATTTGCAGAGATGTGGATGGACCTAGAGACTGTCATATACAGTGAAGTAAGTCAGAAAGAGAAAAACAAATATATGTTAATACATGTATGTGGAATCTAGGAAAATGCTATAAGATGTTTTGCCATTTTTAATTGCCAGATTACATGGAATGCTGTTTTATTCGTGTACCACATTTACTTATTTATTTAACCAGACTCCTATTATGGGCACTTATTTTGCTTTCTAAGTTTTTCTGTTAAACATAATAGAGGGACTGAATATATACAAGACAGAAACTGCTCTCCCGTGCTTAAAATTAGAGCCCAGGCATGCTGAAATTTGTGTGGCTTGGGTAATTTTCACCTGTCGTGTCATACCTGCCTTTCTGCTAAGTTGCTTCAGTCATGTCCGACTCTTTGAGACCTTGTAGACTGTAGCCCGCCAGGCTTCTCTATTCATGGGATTCTCCAGGCAAGAATACTGGAGTGGGTTGCCATGCCCTTCTCCAGGGGATCTTCCCAACCCAGGGACTGAACCCATATCTCCTGCAACTCCTGCATTGCAGGCAGATTCTTTACCACTGAACCACCTGGGAAGCCCCTGTTGTGTCATGCAAGGGAGAATAAAGCCCCAAGGTCTTGGTTTCATTTTTATTGCTTTGGTTATGACCTGGTAGGGAGGGTAGAAACGAAATTATTTCCAATAATCATTTTAAGACCTTGTGTTTTGTTTGATGATGAATCATTTTCATGAAAGAAAGGAACAGATAAGGAATAGAAGGCCCTCACTCCTCTCAAATAGAAAAGGAGAAATTTGGCATCAAGTTGGGTACTTGGGCTTACATCACATTTCTCTTTCTAGATGGTCCTATACAAGTATTCCTTAGTGAGTGAAGTTAAATCAAGCAAGTTAGAGTGTTTTTACATTATTTTTCTCATAGTATTAGCTGTTCTCTTTTGATAGTCATTTGACAGCATTGCTGATTAATTTCTTCTGTTCATTCAACAAATATTTTATTAAACACCTACTGTGAGCCAGTCACACTTCTAGGGTTGAGGATATACCAATAAATACAGACAAAAGTCCCTGTTCTTGGGATCTCCCTTTACAGCAGAGCTTAGGTTTTTAGAAACATTGGGAGTAGTTCCAATGTTCATAAGAGGACGATCCTGGGTAAGTATTTTCTTTTCTTTGGTTTTCTTATGTCTGTCAAAAAGTTTGATTAAAGACTTTGGAGACCACTGACATGACTTGAGACTCAGCTCTTATCCTTTGAACACTGGTTTCTCATCTGAAAAATAATCATGATGATGCCTCATTAGAGGAATTGTATTAAATAGATAGCATATATAAACTACCATGTCTAGTATATGCTAAGTGCTTAATACGTGGTCACCATTACCATTGGTATGTGCTCTATGAACATAATAAAAATGTATGAAGTATGATTTCTGCCCCATTGGGGTTCAATATCTACTCAGGAGGCCAGACTAAAAGGCAAGAAATGATCACTGAGCAGTACCAAGAGGATATAATTAAGTGGTTCAGTAAATTGTAGGGTGTTAACTGTAAATGCCGTAGGAATTCAGAGGAGGAAAAGATGGATTTGGGCTGGTGGAGGTTGGACCTGTGCCTGGCTCTGCAGGAGAGGGATAGAGAGGATTTGGAAGGTCCCTCCAGGTCCCAGAGACAAGACGGGAATGAATGAGAGGTAGGCCAAATGGAAAGCTAGTGTCCAGAAGCCAGCCATGGAATTTAGACTCAGTATGTAAAGAAAGAATAAGGACCTGCCTTAAAAATCCCACTCAGGTCAATCTAGGTGAAGGAAGGAGATGAACATATTCCTCTTTTTCATGCTGAGTCCTCACCCAGTTGATGGGAGGCTGATGGGTAGATCACTGGGGGAGGGTTCGGGGGGACTGGTCTTAATTCGGCTGTGTTGGGAGACATTAGACTCTCTTGACAACTCCTCACCACACTAGTCAGAGATTAAGTTAGCTGGCTTGTAAAAAACACTTAAATAAGCAGCTTGGTTTTGAATGTTAATGTCAGGGTATACTGTATCCTACAAGTTCTAGCCCACGAGGATGGCATGTACTGTTTGGTTTGCCAGTTTGGGGCAGGATGTTATAAGATTATTTGGCAGAGGCATTGAGAGAACAAGCACAAGCCTTTTGTGCAGCTTTCCCACCTCTCTGCCACCTTCCTCAGAGAGCTGATGGGGGTGTGGGGCGTTGACAGTGCTCCTGTACTTCAAGGCCAGCTTCACAGTTTGGCCCGAGGATTCTGTGATCTCTGTTTCTGGCTTCCACCTCTGGTGTATGAATAACCATCACACATAGTGTTCAGAAGATATACAATCAGGCATGCCCAGTTGTTAAAAGGATCCTTTACACTCAGCCTTATTTAAATCCAGGAGACAAGAAGCACTGCACAAATACCAACTCTGTAGCTTTCTTCAAAACCCGGATCAGGGGAAGTTCATAGAATGAGGTTAGACAATCCCAGAGGGTTGGTTTTATCATACATTATGGTTGGGAACCTGAGTGGAAAAGCATCAGAATATAATAATCCAATTAAGGTATCAGGGTTAGGAAATCGTGTTCCTACTTTTCAGACTAAAAAATGAAAGCAGAAAGCAATCAGATCATCTGGATTTGCAATCAGATAATCAGAAAATCTGGCCAAGGGAAAAGGCCAGACAAAGAAGTAGATCCCTGAAATCCTCCAGCAAATCACGCTACCTGGCTGCAATCTGAGGGGGATGATGAAATCTCTCTAATCAAGCAGTGGTAAAATACATATAGTGTTCCATTTACCATCTTATCACTTTTATGTGTATAGTTCAGCATACAATCTCCATAGTCCTTCTGATCTTACAAAACTAAAACTCTATATTCACTAAACAGCAACTTCCTATTCCCCTCTCCCCACCAGCCCACAGCCACTACCATTCTACTTTCTGTCTCTATGATTTTCACTACTCTAGGTGTCTTATATAAGTTGGCTCATTCAGTATTTATCTTTTTGTGACTTTCTTATTTCACTTAGCATAATGTGCTGCAGCTTCATCCATGTTGTAGCATGTGTCAGAATGTCATTCCTTTTAAAGGCTGCATAATATTCCACTGTATCTCTGTACCACATTTTGTTTATTCAGTCATGTTCATTTATTTTTAAGAGTATTTTTTAATTGGATATTTTGTGTAGGTTACATATTCACATGGTTTAAAATTCAAACTGTATGAAAAAGTAAATGGTGAGAGTCTCTCTTCTGCTTTTATCCCCCAGCCACGTATTAATAGTTCCTTTCTCCAAAAGCCACCAATATAGCTCACTTAAGATCCTTCCAGAGTAGTTTATACATATATGTACAAATGGTAGCATAATATACATGCTGTTTTGGCAACTTGCTTCTTTGATTTAACGTTCTTTGAAGGTGTTTACATACATAGGAAGTATGCTCACATGTGCATATGCATACACACATACATGGCTGCATAGTATTCTATACCATAATTTACTTATTAAGTCCTCTATTGATGGATATTCAGGTTGTTTAAAATCTTTGCAAATAATTTGACAATGAATAAGTAACATTTATCATTTTGCACAAGTGGGACTATTGAGAGGGTAAATTCTTAGAAGTAGAATTACTTCACCAAATGTCAAAAGATGAAATTGTGATATACTTTGCCAATTGCCTTTTATAGGGGTTGCATCCATTTCTACCCCCAACAGCCATGTGTGAGAGTTTGTTTATTCACATCTTTTCTTATATGTTGAATCATTTGTTTTTATTATTTATTAAATATAAGTAGCTCAAACTGTAGAAATGTTATAAACTATGCCATAAGCCCAGCAAAAAATAGCATTCTTATTTCTTTCTCTTTCTCCTTTCCTCTCCTTGGGCAATTTTTAGGCTCAATTTCTGCATCTCTGGCTAGACTGATTCAAATTGCAATAATAGGGAGTGTGGATGGGCGAGGGCTGGTCCTGGGATAGGGAGACTTTTGCTTGAGTCATTGAAGGGGACAGGTTGAAGGTGAGTGAATACTCTTGTCTAGTGGCTGCTCCATGACCTCCATGAAATGGTTCTGTGGCATGTAGCATCTTCCGAGCAGATGTCCACATCACAAATCTCCACAATTAGCCCTAATTGGCCACCTCCTTAATCTAAACAGGAAGTATAACTTCCCAGCTCACAGGCCCTTCCTCCAGGCCAGAGGCCAGCCTCCCAGAGCAGTAGGACCCTCTGGGAAAGTCTATAGCTACAGCCCTATTAGGTTCTTGCTGGGATAAAGACCAACACCATCATGCTTGATCTTTGGTAAACACTGTCTTCTTTTTAAAAGCTATTTCAAAGAGAGATGTTTTGAGTTCTCTGATTTCTTTGACAGCAAATGATCTAAGTGCCACCTGGTACTGTAAACCCAGACAGCAGAATGAAAGAGTGGGGCTAGGACCTCGACAGTCCCTTCTGGCCAAGCATATAGCAGGGGCTTCCTAGGTGTTCCTAAGGTATATACTCCTCCCTCAATCCTCATTGCTACTCGACCAGGTGTTATCCTGCCCATTTTGTCATCAAAATTCAAGAGAAGCAAAGCAACCTGCTCCAGGTAACAGAGCTAATGAATAGAGGTCTAGCTTTAAAGTTGATGCTGCTCCCACAACTCTCCTCACCTTCCTGTACTCTACTACAAAGCTGTAGTCTTTGCTTCTGCAGTGCCTTCCTGTCCAGAGTGCCCCGGAGGCCTGGAATGCGCCCAGCAGAGCTGCTAGTGGACTCAGGCCAGCTCTAGACGCTCTTCCTCGGGGCCTGGCAGATCCTGTGGGGGGAGGTTCAGAGTAGCTGGAGGAAGAGGGAGACAAAAAGAAGGTCCCACCTGGCATTCAGAGAGAGTGTAGGGGTCCAAACCAAACCTTGAACACTGCCCTCTGTTTGGACCGCCATTCCGCCTGTGCCCCTCTGCAGCCCTTGGCTCCCTCCTCCTTTGAAATCGCCCTTAAAGTGTTGCTAACTCTATTCATGGGCCAAGTCCTCCTCTTCTCCCTTCCAGAACATCTACTGTTGACACACTGACTTAGAAAACTATTTCCTTGTCTGTCACCAGATTAGGGAACTCCTTGAGGGCAATGTTTAACACTATTTGATGCTCACTTTTGTTGCCCCAGATCCTTACTTGGAATAGACCTGTCAGAAAGTTTGTTGACCTGAACTGAAATCTCTCACCTGATTCAACAGTAGGTAGACAAGCACAGAAATCAAAGATGAAGCCTGAAGACCAGGTGGGGAGGTAGGCAGCAGAGTTGGAGGGGATGGTCCCTGGCTTTCATCAAGGGCTTGGGAAAAATGCTGGAGGCCCTTCTGCGGGGTGGCAGTCCCATAGTCATGGGTGGACAGCTTTGGTTGGAGGAAAAGGATCAGAGGAGACCATGTCTCAGTACTCCCCTGTCCCCCACATAAACCCATCCTGCCTATTTCAACCCCACAGAGCTCTGGTTTTTCTCCAACTCCAAAGCATTCTCTCTGCACAGCCTCACAGTCGGCCTGTCCTTATGGGTTCTGACTTCTGACCTGGTTCTTCTCCCTCCAAGTAATAACAGCAAGCAGAGTCTGTGTGTCCAACTCTGATCTAAGCCTGGAAATGTCACTGAATCCTCATGGTGACCCTATATTTAGGGTGCTGTTTTTATACCCTTCTACAGAAGAGGAATGAAAAAAAAAAAGCACAGAAAAGTTAGTTAAGTTGCCCCAAGCCACACAATAGGGCCCAGATTCAAACCCAGGCAGTTTGGTTTCAGAATCCCTGCTCTTCTGACCATCCTAAGTGGAAGGCAACCCCCTTAAGGGCCATAGTCCCATATGCTCCCCATGAACCCATGGACCCTGTGCAGTAGTAAGAATCTCAGTAACATCCCTAAAGAACAGTGGGTGATGAAGTTGCTGCCTCAGACCTGCCATGGAACTGGCTCTGTCATAGTGTAGGTTATGGGGCACTGGGGCATCCCAAAACTTTTAATATGTTCTTTTATGAGTTTCACAGGCAAGGGCATTTTGGGGTATACACCACAACTTCCTTCTTCCTCACAGTCCTCCCTGTTCTGCAGTTCTACACTGATGTGTCCCCCACAGTGATGGAAGAACCCAGCAGGCTTTCCCCCAGCGGTGCCAGTGTGTGTGCTTGCTCTCTGGTAAGGACACATCAAAGCCGTGCCAGCTGGAGTCTTACTAACCCGAAAGCCCTGCAGTCAGGCCTTTCCCGTATCACTTTCAGTCTAGAAAGTGGACGCCAGAACCAGAGTTTCACGGGCTGGGGGTATCCTGGCCTTGCTGGTCCACTGCCTTAGATGGACCTGGGGGTTGGAGAAGGCAGATGTTTAGCTTCGCAAACAAGTGGGGATTTACACAGTCAATTACCTACCCCTCCCGCCCGCCCCCCCCCCACCCCGCCCTGCCCCGCCACTCCCTGCCAGCCGCTGCTCATTCACTTAGAATTCTTAAGAGGGAGAGGAAAAAAAGAGACCTCCTGCTGCTGCTGCTGCTAAGACGCTTCAGTCGTGTCTGACTCTTCACGACCCCATGGACTGCAGCCTACCAGGCTCCTCCACCCATGGGATTTTCCAGGCAAGAGTACTGGAGTGGGGTGCCATCGTCTTCTCCAATGGACCTCCTAGAGCAGCATAAACTAAGTCCTGCCCAGCTCATCCCCAAGGTGTGCCACCCGGCAGGGCTATCCCGAGGGTCTCCCTCCTCACCAGGCTGTGGGGTTTGCTCTGCATTAAGCAGTTAGTGCCAGGAGGGGGTGGACTCACATCTGGAAGAGAGTCATGCATTCTGCCGTTCCAGAGGCCAAAACCAGCCCTAAACACCACACAGAGGACACAGGTTCTCCACTGGCCACCTGATGCTGGGGCTACCCAATCACTCCTCCACACCCATCCCACCCCCTTGATATCAGCTCAGGGTGATTTATGCCAGGTTAGAAGTAAAGAGGCTGCTTTTAGTTATTTCACTCCATGCGCCTCCTGCAGGGTGGCCAGCTGGTAGACCGCCTGCCCGTGTAGGCTGCTCAGGTTTTCATATGCATTTGCCAAGGCTCCCACTGATGCAAATGTCATGGCTGGTCTGGAATTTGAAGTTTAAATTCCTTGATTTGGGTCAACTCTTTTTGCAAAGCGAACCTGCCGACAGTCTGCACAGAATGAGTAGGTATGAACTCTGATCCTAAAAGGACATGACAGATCTTCAAAGAAAGACATCAGAACTTGAGTATGTACAGTGGTCACTTGTGAGGTCAACACTGACATTTTTCTTGCCCAGAACAGTTTTGGAATCTGTCTCTGGAACTCCAGGACTGACAGTCTCTTCTTTTGCATGCCTGAGGAGTAGCATAGATTTGTTTTCTTGAAAGTGTATTTAATTTTTGGAAACTTTCCAAAATAATTCAGAGCCAATTCTGGTGAATCAGGCCAGTGATCAAGTTGGGTGAGACCATTTGGGACATAAAAATCAAAAAGCACAGTTATCAAGTAGTGTATATAATATTCCTTCTTGACTGGCTCTAAAGACCTGCAAAAAAAAGAATAGAACTGTTTCAGGCAGTCGCCATCTCCCACAGTATTGAAATCTACTTTGAAGGGCTAGCCTCTAGTTGACTAAATGGGTTGTGAGTTACTCATTTGAAAATATAAAGTCTCCCAGGGTCAGCCATCCCACGCTGCCCAGTCCACTTCACTGTGAGGCACTGAGTCCTAAACCTGAGCTTGGCCTTGGGTTTGGCACCTGAGAAGGTTGAAAGAGAAGACAAATACTATGAAGAAGGTGCAAATTGAAAAAAAATAAGGCACAGGGTAATCAGGAGGGAAAGATCCCCTGGCAGAGGTAAAAAAAGGGATCCCAGAAGGAGGTGACATCTGGGCCCCAGCCTGCAGAGGGTGGTGTTGGAGGGTGGTTGGAGCCCAGGTTGGTGCAGAGCCCACAGCCTCCTGTGCCTTCGCCGAGAGCGTCATTCCCAGCTCAGCAATGACAGCTGGGCCAGGGCTGCAGATGGGATTACAGCATTAGGTGAGAAGTTAATCACAAACATGAATCAGCCTTGTTTTTTCCTTCTCAGCTCGGCTCTGAGCCCTGCAGGGGGTGGGCAGGGCCCCTCGCTGGATGTACAGGAAATCATACTGGTGGGGGGAAACATGAAGCCAGCCATTTCTCACCAGGGCCACGCCGTTACCTGTGTTTGGAGATTTCAGGGGAATTTACTACACTACATAGGAAGAGAATCCCCTCAGGGTGGCAGGCAGGAAGAGGAACCGTTTCAGGGGCCAAGTGGCTTCTTGGGTTCCACACGGGCTGTGATCCCGGGGCAGGTTTTCATTTCAGCGAGCCCCACCCCCACCCCTGCTCTGAAGCTCCCACTGGATTGAGCTGCACTTGGGTTGGAAACCCTTTTTTGGCTAAAGGTTCTGTTCTCTTGTCTCCCACCCCTGGAAAGTCACCTGAGATAGAAAACCTACTTCTCATCCAAACTGACAGGACTGGGTTAGGACCTGTGGTTCTGCCAAAAATCCTTCCCTCCCCAGCCCTCTTCTGGAATGTTCTACACCCTCAGCTGCCATTACATTCCCTCATATTCTTCCTTCTTTACTCTGGAACATCCCACTTATCATCTAATATTTGTAGACTGGCTGTCAGTCACGTAGACAATGGCTGATGGCATTGACCTCCTCTGCTCTGGAACCCCCTTGCCCTCAGCTTTCAGATTCGATAAATGCCGCCCCTCTGTCTCCACATGGACCTGACAGGCCAGCTGTCCAGTGAATGCTATGCTGACCTCAGAGTCACACCATCACAAAATATTTCCCTCCTTCTGAATTCTGTTTGCAAAAATTCTCAGTTGCCAGAAGTTCTTTATTTATTTGACTGCAGCAAATCTTAGTTTCAGCACACAGGATCTTTTCGTTGTGGTATGTGGGATTTAGTTCCCTCACCAGGGACTGAACCCGGGCCCCCTGCATTGGGATCGTGGAGTCTTAGCCACTGGACCACCAGGAAAGTCCCTCCTGCAGTTCTTTACAAAGAAAAGATCTATGTCATCAGAAGAAAGTAACCCTCATCAGAATCTTAGTTAATCTCCATAGGTAGCCAGGATGGCTAAGGATTTCACTTCTTTGTTTCTTTCACGTTTTTAAAGTAGTAAAGTTATTGCACATTATGTGATTAATCAGAAAATGTTATTGAGTCTGATTTTGCAGGTCATTGCACAAGCCTGCAAATATTCAAGAATTCCATCTAGATCTGGGTTTGAATGTCACATCTCTATGCAGCCAAGGAAGGCTGATACTCCTCTTCTGCTCCCAGGAAGTCTCATCTGAGAAGCAGGCAGTAGGGAGCGCTAGAACCAATGAGGTTTCTTACTATAAAAACTGAGTCAGTCAGTCCACTGCTGGAGTCAAAACACAAGTGCACTTTGGCAGTCTGATGCAGAAGAGAGAACTTGCAAAGGGAGTGGGACGGCTCAGAGGACAGATCAGGGAGTGAGCTGCCACAGGAAAGGGTCAAAATGATGTGCGTGACCAGACACCAATATGTGTCCTTCCAGCCTGGCCAAACGGACGCCAGAGGTTATGCACACACGATACCCTCAAAGTCAGAATCACTTGTTATCAACAAAGCCCACAGTCACTTCCAGGCAAAAGCAAAAAGATCACACACAGACACACATGCACACACTGACCTGAGACATGGATAAACAAGCACGCTGTCCAAAGCCGTCACCTCTCTGTAACAGACTGCAGGGGTCTTCTTGCAGGCCTCTCCTGGTGTCTTTCAAACCTAATTATTCTCTCAGACCTCTGTCTTGACATTCAACACAACTGAGCACAATAGCAGACCATCTCAGGCAGGATTTGCCAGGACCGAGGGGTTGGCATCCTTCCTTGGGAAGGGGCAGTGGTGCTCAGGAGGCCTGGTGCAGTGAGGGGCGGGGGCAGGGGATGCTGTGCCCAGGGAGGATACAGGGATGAGCACTCACACTTAAAAATCTCTGAGCTGACCTCAGGAGCCAAATTCACAAAAGTCCCATGGAAGCTGGCCATATTGTGCTGTGGTTTCCTTAGCCTTGGGCACAAGGCAAGCTGACTGGGGAGCACCCTGTGGTGATGGGGAACGGGGAGGTTCAACACTTAGGAGTTTTTAACTTTCTAATGACACTTGGAAACAGGCCCCTGGGAAATTGAGGTCATGATTGGTTCTTTAAAAACCCTGCAACCTGGCTAACTTCTAAGGAAAATTCTTCTGTGCACCGGAGAGCCCCGAGGAGAGTGACCTGAATGAAGGCACCTCACTCTGCAGTGGCTGATAATTCCAGCCGAGCTGTAATTCTCATTCTAGGTACATGAGAGAGATTTTTACACACACACACACACACACACACACACACACACACACACACACACACCTGCGCCCATCAATTGAAGGATTTTTGGCTATAGAGCTAACACATCCTGAAGACATAGTTAAGGAAACGTCCAGGTGGAGGACCCGGCTGCTGGCAGCTTCTGTTCCCATCCATTCTGTCCAGCAGCAACTGCTCAGCTGCCAGAGGGGAGCTGCGTTGCACACAGGAGGAACCAGAGGTCTTTCCAGAGCAACCAAGTGCTTATCCACAAGGGAGAGGTCTGGTGCCAGGGACTGAAGGGAGATTTCAGAATGTTCAGTCAAAAAGCTATCTACTAATGGCCCTACAACCCCCAGAAGGCCCAGCACCTTCTTCAATGCAGGATATACAGCTTGAACAGCAGAGCTCCCTCCTCATCCAACATTTATAACACAATCCATCCATTCAGTGTGCTTCCCCAATTGGAAGAGACTTTTAGAGCGTGTAAATGCTGATGAGGAACCAGTTAGAGAAAGAGGCTGAAGACGCAGGAGAGAACAAGGATGATTAGTGGGAAGAGATTTGTGAGGAGGCAGGAAGCTGGAATCCAGAGGAAAAGAGCAGGGTTTGATCATAAGCGGGGAAGGGAGGCTATTTCACTGTCCCCTAGGGAGAGGTGGAAAGCTGGGGCTCAGATGCCATCAGGTTTGTAGGTTTGGTGGTGGGAGGGAAAGAGTCTGAGCCTGTCACCATCCCATCCAATTTGGTGTGTAGGCACGAGTGGTCTTATGCCACCTGAG
This sequence comes from Okapia johnstoni, assembly GCA_024291935.2. Taxonomy (NCBI): domain Eukaryota; kingdom Metazoa; phylum Chordata; class Mammalia; order Artiodactyla; family Giraffidae; genus Okapia; species Okapia johnstoni. The sequence continues at coordinate 52,164,574 of CM044313.1, forward strand.
TGTTTTTGCAAGTGCAAAGTTAGATAAGCTCTAATTAGAGTATACTAATTTTTCTAAACTCTTCACTTTGGAGGGCTTAGAGTTAATCAGAGAAGCTGGAAAACGTCATGGGGTGGTCACTTTGTAGAATACCCAGAGAAGGCAGGTCCAGCAGATTGTAGGGGCAAAGCCCCTGACCAGACACATGTCCAGGGACCGTGGAGCAGCCGTCAGCCTGCAGCCTGGGGTTCAGTCAGCAAGGAGGCCACAGGGAGCGGCCGGGGAGCTGATACTGTGTTGGACCTGCAAAATCCCTTAAATGTGATTATTCAAATGATGCCCTTTCTCTATCAACTTAAAAATAAAATAATATACACCCTGTTTGTCTTAAATGCGAGCACCTCATTTGTTTTTACAATGCTGCTCACACATCTGGTACTCAGTGAGTGAATAGATGGACTTGGCTCTCTAAAGAATGAGAACGTACCTGTGGAGTAAAAAAGAAAAACAAACTGGGAATGATGGAAAATCTATTGAAGCAATCTCTACTTCCTCTCAATCCTTAGGGACTACAGGGTTAATTTCATATTTGAGTTAAGGATTTTAAATCCTTAACTCCACCACCTGTCCACTGTTAATATCTTGTTTATGTAGCCTTTCAGGTATTTTTTCCTGTGATTATATTCTTTTATTCCTTCTACTTTACAGAAAAGGAATCTAACTGCACATCTTCTCTTGGGAGCTGCTGTTTGTCTCTTAGCAGTACATTGTAGACAACTTGATCCAGTGCCAACAAGTACCGTTTTAGTTCCCAACACTAAGGTGGAGTGGATACATGGGTAGACATGAGATCACCACCCACATGAGTGTAAAATGCTAAGAGAAGGGAAACCTGGGGGACATTTGCCTTTAATGGGCAGGTAGAAGCAGAGGGACCCATGAAAGGCCAGAAAGTGGGCTGACAAGATGAGGGAAAGTATGGTGAAGTGGTGTCACAGAAGAGAGGAAGGAGAAAAGTCCAAGGAGGAGGAGGAAGCCAGTGGTCCCTGCCATGCTGCTGAGAGGTTCAGGCAGCCAAGGGCTGAGAGGGAGAGTTTGACTCAGCAAGAGCAGAATTACTCACTTGGTATTTTCCCACTCCCCCCAAATTCCTCACGTTAGAAAAGGAGAAGAGAGATTTCTGTCCTATCAATTGGACAGGAACATCCCTTAGCCTAAAGTGATGGTGTGAAGCTTGTGTTTTGAACGGGTTTTGGTTAGAAGCACGTTTGGCTGCCTTTAGGACAAATCGAAGACAGTCTTAGCTAAATGGGTTTCATTTTGCTCAGCTGAGAAAAAGTTTTGAGAGGGGGCAGTCAAGAGATGTTCAAGGTAGTCACCAAGGACCTATACCCCTTATAGCTGCTTATCCCACCAATCTTAGCGTGAGGGTTTCATCCTCATGGTTGCAAAGTGCCTGCTCTGCCTCCAGCCTTCATTCCCACCAAGAAGACAGAAAAAGGAACGTGCGAAATTCCCATAACATCTGAGTGTTTTCATCAAAAACCCCATCCCATAAACTTGGTTTATAGATCATTGGCAGTACTGGGTAGCATGGCTCCTCCCATGCATACAAGACTCTGAGGATAGGAATATTTTCATCTGAGCATATTGCTAATCATTTCTTGGCAAGGCGGATAGACGCTAGGGGACAACCAGCAGTATCTTCTGTGGGGTGATTATATTAAGCCTGAGCATAACAGCATGCAGCCTTCTTAGTTTTATTACTTTTTTGTGAGAGACATAAAAATATTAAAGCATTCCATTTGATTCTAATTCTACCAGGAAGTAAAGAATAAATCACCATCAGTCTTGGGCCAGTTTTCCTCATAAAGTGGGGGAGTTAGAGGGATTAGTGTCAGCTAAACCTCTGGGTTCCAGCTCTTTGGGTTTTACTTTATATATATATATATATATATATATATATATATATATGTTTTACTCATATATATATTTTTAATTAAATTCCACCTTGCAAAAGTAGGTGGAAAATCCAAACACAGCAAGTTGCTAGGAGACCTAAGGGACTTTATTAGGTGAGCTGTTTGAGGCCTAGATGATGGAATTTCTCTCACCTGATGACAGACATGCCTGACACCTGTTTAATTTCCAGAGCCACGTGGAGGTGGGCAGTTTCAGCTCTGAGCAGTGGGAGCCACCCCACCACCCGGCCTCGGTGAGTTCTGCAGGAAGAGCTGCTGCCCACGCTCTGAGGTGAAAGGAGAAGGTAAGCTGCGGAGGTAGAGAAAAGGCTTCTCCACCTTTCTTCATGAAGCCGTAAGCCTGCCACAGTGGCTCTATATTTCTCCAGGAACCCTCTGCCCTCTCCCTGTTACGGCTCCCTCCCCGGGGTGCTGGTTTCCACACAGTGAGCTGCTAAGAGAAAGGGTCTGTGAGCAGCAGCCTGCCACACCTGAGGCCATCTGCAGAGGCCAGGATCAATTTGCCTCTCCTCCAAGCCTGTGCCATTTCTCTGCCCTGGCTCCCTGCCCCCACACCCTCCACCCCTCCATTGCTAGAATAATATCTTTGTTAGCTAAATTGAGCACATGCCAGATGCAGTCCATCTAAATGAGCAAGTGCTTTCTGGGACTCGGTTTAATGAAAGAAAAGCCAAGCAGAGCTCAGTCAGTGTGCCAAACCCTGGCCGCTGAAAAGAAAACCATATTATTTTAAGAGGACTGTGTGTGCCAGTTCATGGACAGACACCAGGAAGAGGCAGAGTATCCTTAGCAGGATCTTCATTCCTGCCTGGCACCCTCTAGCCCAAGCTGAGATATAGCTCTGGGGAATTTCCATTCTGTAATTCATTTAAGCAGGATAAACAGAGCTCCTGCTCTGGAAGGTCTGGTCCTGAGTAAAGGCATTTGGAATCTCTAGGGGGAGGGGGGGTCCCATGTGAAAGGTAGAAGAAAAACAGGAGTCAGGTTACATGAGATGCAGCCAACACTGCCACCAAAAGGCCAGGGCACCTAGATAAGTGACTTCGGTCTCTCATCTGTGAAGAGATTTCTGCTTTGTAGATTCCTGAGGGCTGCAGAGGTCTTTAGTTTCCACAGACATTTGATTTAAATTTCATTGAAAAAATTTTCCAACTATATAAAAAAAGACACAAATACGACACGAGCAAATTTTTAACAGAAGACTGTCAACATCTTCATTATAATGCCATCCAAATACCTCTCTGTGGGTAAACCTTGGAATAAAGCTGTTTTTCCATCTAATGGAAGAGTATCTCAAGGTTGCAAGGAATGTTATCTCTTAAAACTGTTACCATATGCAACTACTTTATCTGAATGAGGATTTTTTTCCCCTCAATATTGTGCAAACAACTCTTCCAGAAATAAACTGGATGCAGAGGCAGACTCAATTGCTCTTATCCATCTAACTTCAATTTGGGGGTCATAATAGCCTTATTATACTCATTGCTTAACCTACAATTTAACTTCATTTTAACTTTGAAATACATTCATACTAATAAAATACTGCCCTGTCTCGTTTTCTGTGTAGGTGTTCTAATCTGGTTATTCTACTAAGCGGTTTGAAAATCATGAGAGAGAGGCTGCTCAGGGGCCTCCTGCTCTCGCTTTCTAAGTTTCCGGAACTGAATGCTCTGCTGTGGGTCAGGTGATCACCAGGCAGGGGTTCCACAGGGAACGGGCAGCAGTGGGCAGAAGTTTGCAGAGAGGGCAGATAATGAAACCCTGTATTAATCACCATCAAGTGCTCAATAAATATCTGTTTGGCAGAATCAAGCCTTGAGACAAGTCTCAAGCCTTGAGAACGTTGAGTGTGGTCAGTTCTAGATTGTTGAAGATTCAGGAACCCACAAATAGGCAAAGGACGTAGCTTTGCCAGACCATGAGCATATTAGACTGGCTGCCACAGAGCAGTTATAGGGCAGAGGGTTTAGTGGGAGAAAAGAACAGAAACTTTGGGACTTTCAAGAGAAACCTCCCAGCTGGTAGAGCTCAGTCCTTTATCCTTGCTGCTGCTTTCAGCAAAGTGTCTGTTTAGGACCTCGGGAGGGCCTTGTAGCCTGCTGCCAGGCTACATCTGTTCCCTTCTCCTGGAAGGAGTGTGAGTAATCATCCATCTCTGCCCCTTCTGTCAGCTTAGTGGTTCTCATTCTGTATAGGAATCACCTGGAGAGCTTGTTAACAGATTCCTGGGCCCCACCTTACCTGCCTCCTGAGAAATCTGCAGGTCAAGAAGCAACAGTTAGAACCAGACATGGAACAACGGACTGGTTCTAAATTGGGAAAGGAGTATGTCAAGGCTGTATATTGTTACCGTGCTTATTTAACTTATATGCAGAGTACATCATACGAAATGCTGGGCTGGATGAAACACAAGCTAGAATCAAAATTGCCGGGAGGGAGAAATATCAATAATCTCAGATATGCAGATGACATCACCCTTATGGCAGAAAGTGGAGAAGAACTAAAGAGCCTCTTGATGAAAGTGAAAGAGGAGAGTGAAAAAGCTGCCTTAAAACTCAACATTCAAGAAATGAAGATCATGGCATCTGGTCCCTTCACTTCCTGGTAAATAGATGGGGAAAGAATAGAAATAGTGAGACTTTATTTTCTTGGGCTCCAAAATCACTGCAGAGGGTGACTGCAGCCATGAAATTAAAAGATGCTTGCTCCTTGGCAGAAAAGCTATGACCAACCTAGACAGCATGTTAAAAAGCAGAGACATTACTTTGCTGACAAAGGTCCATCTAGTCAAGGCTATGATTTTTCCAGTAGTCATGTATGGATGTCAGAGTTGGACCATAAAGAAAGCTGAGTGCTGAAGAATTGATGCTACTGTGGTGTTGGAGAAGACTCTTGTGAGTCTTGGACTGCAAGCAGATCAAACCAGTCAATCCTAAAGGAAGTCAGTCCTGAATATTCATTGGAAGGACTGAAGCTGAGGCTGGAGCTCCAATATTTTGGCCATCTGATGTGAAGAACTGACTCACTGGATAAGACCCTGATGCTGGGAAAGATTGAAGGCAGGAGGAGAAGGGGATGACAGAGGATGAGATGGTTGGATGGCATCACCAAGTCGATGGACGTGAGTTTGAACAAGCTCCCGGATTTGGTGATGGACTGGCAAGCCTGGCGTGCTGCAGTCCATGGGGTTGCAAAGAGTCAGACATGACTGAGCAACTGAACTGAACTGAACTCTCAAAGATCCTGCTTTAGTAGGTTAAGCACAAGGCCTGAGAATGTTCACTTCTCTCAAGCTCTCAGGGGAGACTGATGCTGCTGATCCCTAAATGAGACTGAATAGCACTGACTTAAATATTGGTAGGACATCCTCTGCACTGCACAGGGGACCTTGGAAAACAGGAAGATCTGCTCCTTCCTTGAGTAAAGGGGACAGAGTGCCTTCCTTCCTGATCTGTGGATGGTGGGGGTTAAAGAGAAACCTCCAGCAGAGATCCACAGGGTGAAGGAGGGAAATCCCAGGGACTTGGAGAAAGAAGGTGGGGTAGCAGGCTCCAGTCTGTATTCCATGTGGTTGTCTACCCCAGAAAACAAAATTAAGGTGGAAAGCAAGGTCCAGTCAGGAGCAAGCCCTTGCAAAATAAGAACAGAAAGTGAAGGAGAAACAAAAGCGCTCAGAAGGCATTCTAAAGTTGGGGCTGGCAGGTTGTGCTTATCTAAGCAGTGTGATGAGGCACTTTCTTGAAAGTCCTATTGGGAAGAAGAGTGTTCATGTGATACCATGAACAAATCTTACCTGATAGTAGCAAATAGAACCAGAACATGTGGTCTACTAACAGAGTACTTACTCCCTCCAGTTTCCTTACGCTTTTCTTGTTATTCCCACAGTGAACATCTTTCTTTGGTGAAAAGATGCCATGGTGTCCCCGACCCCATTGTTGGTTTGAAAAGTTATGCTACAGCTCAGCTGGGTCTCGCAATGGGCTGCTGTCCTTAGATGCAGTGGCTCAGGAAGCAAAGGCCCAACTGTTCTGCCAACACGGTGGTGAGTACAGCTCTGTTATTTCAAATTTGCTCTTATAATTCCTCTCTAAACCTTTGGAAAGAAACAAACAGATGTCCTACAGTGCAGGGTGTTGTGTGTTGTGGCTTCAGTTGGGGAAATCATATGACAAATTTGTATAAACTTATTAAAATATTTCTTTCTCTCATAAGTTAGCCACAAACATTAATTAAAGGATCAAAGAATATGTATTTGGGCTTATAAAATCTTCAGACCTGGCCAAAGCAAAAGGAAAAACTATTGAGTGTTTTGGAACTTTAAAAACAATTTTTTGAAATGATCATATTGGAATTGAACGTTTCTCTTTAGCAAAGTTAGACTCCTGAAAGGCAAACAAAAACTAAGACATCAACCAAATTGTTTTTAAGAATTATCCTGTAGCAAGGTTATTTATTTTACTTGGTAGAACCAACCTAGAATATATTTGTGCGAGTGATCCATATTTTATATATGGTAGAGACATTCCTCAACTTAAAAAGAAAAAAAAAAAAGACAAAAATCACTTTAAAGGCAGTGTTGAGGAGAAAGAATATATTTTCTTGTAGGAAAAAAATTGTTATCCATGGTGGAAAAGGTGCAGAATGGGTGCACACAGGCTGCCTGCCTGGTATTTAGGTTGAAGAGTGGGGTGCTGAGTAGTGGAGCCTGGCTCTTGTGACCAGGACCTGGGGGGAGGGGACTACAGAGAGGAAGGGGACCATCCTCCCCTACTTTTATGACTGCCTGAATGCTGGAAATGAACTCTTATCTTTTCTAAATAAATGCTCATTTTTGTGGAGCATCCTGTATGCTAGACATCAGGCTGGGCTGAGAGAGATAATGAACAAGACTGAAAGATCCCTGCTGTCAGGGAGAGAATAGTTCAGTGGGAAGGACAGGTGAATTTTTAAAGAATTAAAAATGGAAGCTTCTGTAATCATAGGAGCACCTGACTCAGATTTAGGGTATGAAGGAAGGCTTCCCAGAAGAAGCGACAAGCAACCTGAGTCCTGAAGGATATGGGGTCAGAGGGTCAAGGGGAGCAGGTGCGCTCCAAGCAGAGGAAACTGCATGGACAAATCCCTAGGACTTGAGGTGACAGCCTGGTGGGGGAGGGAGAGAAAGTGATGGAGTCCTTCCTGAAAATGTTGGTTGACATGTTCGTGAGATGTGGGTTATCTTGTTGACAACTGGGTTACAGGGGGGCTGCAACTCAGGAGGGTGCAGTTCAGAAGGGTGGTCTAGGCTGAGAGTACAGACACAGGAGTCATCGGCATGCAGGTAGTGAGAGGGGATGAGTCACCCAGATAGAGTGGGACCAAAGAAGCCAAGGAAAAGAGTTAACAAGCAGAGAGGTCACAGGGGTCAAAGGCTTTGGGGAGGTCATGAATTGCAGTTTCCATTGCTTTCATCGCCATGTCACGGTCATGGGTAAGAGCAGCTTCATAGTGGGGAAGTTAGCAGAAGACAGACAAAGTGCAAGGAGAGAGGGGAGGTGAAGACGTGGAAAGCAAGGGGGTGGGAAGCAGCTCTTCCTAGATGCCAGCTGAGAGGCAGCCAGGCAGAAGTAGATGACGAGTTTATGGACAGCATTTCGTGTTGGTTGAGGTGGGAAAAGAGGTTAAAGGAGCTGATGAAGAGAGAAAGATTGAAGGTGCTGGAGAGCAAGGGGAAGGAGCTAAGGAAGGTAGCAGGGAAGGCAGCAGAGGTGGGATCCAGCAGGCAGAGGATGGACAGATCCCAAGCTGGGAGAAGCGGAGCCTGTGTATGGTGCAGGGGGTTGGCAGGCCGGCCGGTTAGTGGCAGGAAGCTGAGGAAGTATGGAGGAAGGCAGAGTCATTCCCTGAGAGTCAGGGGGAAGGAGGATCAGAGGCTTGAGGTGAGTGGAGGGCTGCCTCTGCCCCTCCCTGAATACCTGTGTGCCTCTCCCCTCAGGCCCGTAGGGTCAAACTGCCCACTTGTGCCTTGATCTTCAAGCTGCGTCCCTCCATCCCTACCTGCCACTCATCTACTTTTATATCCCTACCCGCCACTCAAACTTCTTTTATATTTCACCAGAAGTTCCATTCCTCAGTCTAGCTGTCTCGGTGTTAGAGGAGCAGCAATCTGATCAAGTAGATTAATGCTTGTGTCTGAATCATCAATGGCTCAGAACCCTTTTAGAGAAATTTACATTTCTGTGGACAGGATTTTGTTCTAAATAAACCTCAGATTCAAGGGCTTTCAAGTAGAGGAACAAATGGAGTTAATAATTTTAGGCAGCAGGCCAGGATAACTATCTGGAATCTGTCTGTGAGGGTATCTTTTATCCACAAAGTAATCCAAAGGACAAATGCCAAGGGAACAGAAAGGTCTGTCAAGGAGACCAGGCCAACTTTATGATGTAGATGGAACAGATGCCCTGAGAAAATTTCTGCACATTCTACCAGCTCTAGCTGTTCCAGGCTCCGAAATGGTCCAGGATCCAGAGATCAGGGCTCCTGAAACAACCAATGCAATAAAAAGCAGCACCAAGGTGAACCTGGCTTCTACATGGCACAGCAGCTCCTGCTGTGTTAAGCTCCCGGTATGTGGCACGCGTTCAGCAGGCTCCTCTGTCCATGGGATTTTCCCGGCAAGAACACTGGAGTGGTTGCCATTCCCTTCTCCAGGGGATCTTCCCGACCCAGGGATCGAACCTGGGTCTCTTGCATTGCAGACAGATTCTTTACTGTCTGAGCCACCAGGAAAGCCCCATAAATCAAATTCATCGTGGACGATTAAAATTGACCTTACAGATTGTGTCCACTGATGGAGATGATAATTTGCAAGAGGTCAGCATGAACACTTTATTTTGTCATCTCTTGTTGCATCTTAGGGCACTGGACTTGTTAAAATATGGTTAGGCTGGAAAAGTCTTTATCTGTGAGCTGTGCACAGAATGTGTGTATGTGTGCACGCTCCCTGTTCTTTTGGGCCTGGCGGGGGTGGGGGCTGGGGGGGTGGGCAGATGGTATGCTAGTACAGATAGAAACTCTACTCTTAACAACCCTGAAGTCTATCAATACATGTGCTTAGACTCAAAGTTTAAAGAATATTGCATTCTGAATCAGAAACAATTTTTACAAATATTTTATTGACTTTTATTGTTAAAAAAATGATTTTTTTATGTGTTTTGGAAAACATAAAAAGCCCAAAAACAAAATGAAATTTACCTGTAATCCCAATTCCCAGGGATTAATCCCCGGGATCTATTTTGATCCATTTCATTTTAGTCTTTTACCTCTGTCTGTCTCTGTCTCTCTCTGCCTTCCCCCCACCCCTCTTTGTCTCTTTCTCTTTTTAGGGATCATATCTCTACATAATTGTGTATCCTGCCTTTTCCACTTAGCTGAATCAGGAAATGTAAAAGCAGTAACAGAACCTTTTTATTTCCACATTTTCTACTTTATTTCTGTCTGCATCTTTCCCTCTTTTCTTTTTTTGCCAGTATTTCTTTATTTTGGAGTATTTCCATTTTTATCAAAGTTTAATTCAAAATGTAAAACAGTTTATGCTTTTTGAGTTTTATTTCTTCCCTACATTTGTTAAAATAGACCAGTGAAAGAAAAGTTTTCCAGGTTATGATAGATCCACCTCCAACTATATAACTGGTTCAATTTAGAGTCTTAGGATAATGATCTGCCACCATATGTGGGTTATAACTTGAGGTTTGCATAAAAATGTGTCTTGGATTAACTGACTATGCCACAGTGCCCGGTAACTGGCTTGTTTCTAGGAAGTTAAATGCCTGAATTTTGCTTGACGTCGTCAGTAGAACTTTCTGATGAAAGCAAATAAAACAACCAATTAAGTATGTGACTTCAGGTGTGGTCTCCTCCCTGGTAGAGGTGTGCTCCATGTTCAAGAAGATTTTCTATAAGGGAGGCAAAATGCCTTAGAAAGCAATTATCTTATTTAAGCCTACACTTGTCTGGGGAACTGAGGTCAGCCGCAAAGTCGTTGGAAAAAAAAGCACTGTCTGCCATAGAAAGCAGTTTCTTTGTTGGGGGAGGTGGGGTGGATCAGCTTGAACAACTTTGCTTTTGAACTGAATGACCTCCCGAGACCACGAGCCTGTGTCATCAAACACAGAGCAAACCTCAGGATGAAGGCTCCCCCTTGCCCTTCAAATCACTCCCATTTCAAAACAAAAACACTAACAAATACTTTAAACTTCGCTTTCCAAAGCTAATGCCCTCCCCTCAAACTGTTACTGCTTCTGCTTGGATTATTTTCATTTGGGTTGTGTTCTTCTGACCGAGGGCCAGGCCCTTGTCTTTGTGTATTTGTAAAGTGCCTCATCTACTTACTAGTCTTTAGAAATTACAGACAAAAACAGGAATGCAAGAGAAACTGGCAGCTAAAACCTTGCAGCTTTTCTGAACTGATGCTATGCCTGAGAACCAGAATGGAATATTTTTATAAGGCAATATTGAAACATTCTAGTCCCAAGAAACTAAATTGAGTCTACATTAGCTGAATATAAAACAGTGCCCCGATTTGGCACGGTGTCTGCCACTCACATGGCTTGTTGTGATGTCACGTTAACGAGCTGCTGCTCTGTGGTCAGTATAGAAGGGAGAGGATCCTACCAATGGGGGAGCCGCATGATGGTGTCATGACAGTGGTGGTTGAGTTTAGACTTCACGCCGCCCTTGGTCCTTTCCTGTGCCAACCCTCTGGAGATGCAGAAGTTCCTCTGGCATGAGGCTTTTCGTCTTATGACATGTATCTGGCTGTGCTCAACTGGCAGAATTTAGGAGCCACAGGAAGAAGAGCCCATCGTTGGAGGGACACAGAAACGTGAATGTTTGGATAGAGCTGAGAGGTGCTATGAGGCCAGGTCAGCACAGTGGAAGCAAAAGGGAGGCAAAGCGGACAAAACAGAAATTCCCTCTTCCTTCTTCCCTCCCTCCTTTTTCATCCTTCCTGCCTTCCTTTTTCCTGACCTTGCTGAGGTTGGGTATAGAAAAATGGGGTCTGGGAAATCTTTCTTAGAAACTTTTTTCTTACTTCTGTAGACATGATTGTATTAGATGTTCTCTATCATTTAAAGATGTATTTGTAGACCAAAAGAGAAGAGTGCTCTAGAGTTGTTGTTGTTTAGTCGCTAATTCATGTCTGACTCTTTGCAATCCTATGACTGTAGCCCACCAGGCTCCTCTGTCCATGGAATTTTCCAGGCAAGAATATTGGAGTGGGTTGCCATTCCCTTCTCCAGGGGTTCTTCCCGACCCAGGGATCAAATCCGAGTCTCCTGAATTGGTAGGCGGATTCTTTACTGCTGAGCCACCTGGGAAGTCCAAGTGCTGCATAAAATCAGTCAGTTACGGGGTGATGGCCAGTCCTGGTGTCTGAGTGATTCCCTGGGCCAAGCAAAGGGACCAAGTTTCCAGAGCCTTGAAGACAGGGGTAACACCCCAAAATACAGACTCATTTTCCACTCTACCTTCATTGGCCGAGCAGCTGCCAAGAACAAAGGTCGCATCTCCCGATACCTGGCAAACAAATGCAGTATTGCCTCATGAATCGATTGCTTCTCTGAGGTGCCCACCAGTGTTTCTGGGGAGAAGCTTCAAGAACAAGTTGAGGAGCGGCTGTCCTTCTATGAGACTGGAGAGATTCCCCGAAAGAATCTGGATGTCATGAAGGAGGCAATGGTTCAGGCAGAGGAAGCGGCTGCCAAGATTACTAGGAAGCTCGAGAAACAGGAGAAGAAACGCTTGAAGAAAGAAAAGAAAAGGCTGGCTGCAATTGCCCTGGCTTCTTCAGAAAATATCAGTGCCCCGGAGGAGTGTGAGGAGACAAGTGAAAGACCCAAAAAGAAGAAAAAGCAAAAGCCCCAGGAGGCTCTTCAGGAGAATGGAATGGAAGACCCATCTGTCTCTTTTTCCAAACCCAAGAAAAAGAAATCTTTTTCCAAAGAAGAGCTAGTTAGTAGTGATCTTGAAGAGACAGCTGGTACTGGAAGTCTTCCCAAGAGGAAGAAATCTTTTCCCAAAGAAGAACCAGTTACTGACCCTGATGAGTCAGAAAACAAGAGGGTCCCCAAGAAAAAGTGGAAATTGTCTTCCAAGGAGGAGCCACTCAGCAGTGGACCCGAATAGGCTGCTGCCAGCAAGAGCAGCGGCCCCAAGAAAAAGAAAAAGCTTCGAAAGCTATTCAAGGAAAGTTAGAATGGACATCTTCCTAGTGGGGCATAACTTACAGAGGTATTCCCCATCCCATCCCATAGACCCAATAAAATAAAAACAAATTAAAAAAAATCAGTCAATTACGTTAAACTAGCATATCTGTCTTTGTGCTTGTCATTGGCCTGAGTAGAAAGACGTATAAAATTGATTAAAAAAAAAAGCATTTGAATGCCTTTTGTTTGCTATTACATTTATTCAGTATTTAGTTAGTTTTTAAAAAAGTTTCTCCTCCTTCTCCCTTCTTTCCTTCTCTTCCTTCCTTCCTCTCAACTGAATTTTGTAGTAAATTGTCTCTTCCTCACTTTGGCTGTAGACATGACTTAGAAACGGGAGAAATAACTCAAAAATAACCTTTGAGATCCTAATGTCATGAACTCTTGCTCAGCCAAGTTTAGAAGGGAATTCATATGTGAGGTGGGGGTTGGACGAACACTGCTATCCTTCTCTTTAAAGCAGCCCTGGGAAAGCATAAGTAGAGCCCAGTGAGAATATACGTTTTTAAAGTTCATTTTTCATTTCTGAGATCAAGAACTGAAAGATGTGCAAATATCACCAAAAATCAGGTTTGGAAATTTACAGTTAAGCTTTTATCACAGATTTGGTTTCAAATGTACATTGTTGGGGGGAATCAGTTAAAGTATGAGTTTTAGAAGAATTGTTACTATTATAAGAGGATTTTTATGAGAACATTGTTCAATGTAGTCACATTTCATTTCTAAAAATAGCCAAAGAACAAAAATGATTCACAGATGTTGATTTATGAGAAAAATAGTGAGCTATATAAACTGAAATGTATTTGAAGGAAGGATAGAGCCCCTCATTAAAAACCATTCTGTAGAAAGCACCTCTTTCTCCCTGACTCCCCAGGAAATTCCAAGTCCTTTCTGGACCCACAGCACATGGGGCCTGGTGTGCATCAGGACAGCCAGCTATCCAGTGGGACCTTCCAGGGTACTGTGCTCTGACAGGAGCCTGCTGAGGATGGGTTCTCTGGCATGGCAATTCTCACTAGTTAGTCCACATCAGAATCACCTACAATGCTAGTTAAATGCAGATTCTCAGGCCCCGCTCCTAGAAGCTCAGATTCAGTATGTTTAGAATGGAGCCCAGGACTCTGCATACGAAACCAGCCTTCCAAGTTGTTCTGCTGCAGGTGGCTCATGGACAATACTTTAGAAACCCTCTGAGGGATGGACTTCCCAGGTGGTGCTAATGGTAAAGAATCTGCCTGCCAATGCAGGAGATGCAGGAGATGTGGGTTCGATCCCTGGGTTTGGAAGATCCCCTGGAGAAGAAAATGGCAACCTACTTCAGTATTCTTGCCTGGAAAATTCCATGCACAGAGGAGCCTGGCAGGCTACAGTCCATGGGGTTGCAAGAGTCGGACATGACTAAGCACGTACCTCTGAGGGATCCCATTGAAATCATTGCCAGAATCAGAATTCTGTAGTTGCCAGTTAGGAGTCATCTCATCTATCCAGTGGTTTTTATTTTTATTTTATTAGCACTGGCGGGAGTCTTTAATACCTAGGCTTTGGGAGCCATAAAAGGAGAAATTAGAAATGATATGGATTGAGTCTGTAAATTGTTTACTATACAATTAACCTGAGCATAATCATATAGATCAGGCTGACGTTACTAGAGTGTGTGGTTCTGGAAACACACCTAATCCTGCTGTATGGTAGGATTGTCAAAAGAGTCACCTCCCCTCCTGACTCTATCCCACCCCCTGCAGTTGTCCCTGGGAGAGTAAATGTCCTTTTTGCAGGCAGGCTTGGCCATGTGACTCAGTTTGGCCAGTGAAATGTGGGTCGAAAATGGTAGTGCCTCTTGGAGCAGAAGCTTCAAAAGCCAAAGTGTGGTTCTGGCTTCTCTCCGCCTTCTGCCATGTGAGCAGCATGTCCTAGGTAGAAACTGCTCCTTTAATATGGACCTAAGTGGGGAAGAACAGGGGCCTAGCTACAGCAGAGCCTGAAGCAGACAACTTCCAAGAGGGAGGCAGAAACCTTGTTGACTGCTTAAGTCCCAGAGACTGCCTTGTTGTTTGCTACTGCAGCCTAACCTAGCAAAACCAGCCACTAATACAGCTCCTCATTAATCCTATATTAGCAAACTACTAAGCCAGGCATGACTAAAGGAAATGTCTTGGTCCTAACTCTTTCTGGAATTTTCTTTGGTCATCTGAATTCTTTGTGTTCTACACCATTGTGTGTTTCCTCTTCATAGCTTACTTAACATACTTAACATGCAGAAAATTATGAGTTGTAAGTGTTCAAAGTTCAGAATGAAATATCAAAACTTCATCAGCTGTCTTTCCATAAGATATTTTTTTTATTGAAGTGTAGTTGGTTTATAATGTTGTGTTAGTTTCAGGTGTACAGCACAGTGATTCAGTTAGACACACACATATATATTCTTTTTCACATTCTTTTCCCTTATAAATTATTATAAGCTATTGAGTATAGTTCCCTGTGCTATACAGTAGGTCCTTGTTGGTTATCTATTTTATATATATTAGTGTGTACATGTTAATGCCAAACTCCTAACTTATCCCTCCCCTAAAGTATTCTTAATTGCATACAACCCAGGAAGCTCCCTCTACTTCCAACATGCTTTGCAGAGTGGCCTTCCTCCAATTACTGATGAACAGGACCACAGTCTATTGGTGTGGCATTGCAGCTTCTTGCCCACCTTTCTGTTCCTAATGCTGTGATCTGACTTAGTGTCTCCATGGCTATGGCAGTGAGATACAGTGTTTATTTGCCTCTATTTTGTGGCAAGAATAAAAACAATGTCCACTTGAGACCATGCTTTTAGAGCTCCAATATGGGCTCCCTAATATTTCCTGTATTACATTATCAAATATCTCTGTGGAAACTGGGCTTTTATTGTTTGACCATTTCGTGTTTCCACTGAGTTAAGCTAGTGTCCTTCTGTCCCTGTCAGAGCACGCTTGTAAGTACAGATGGCTGAAAGAGAAAGGAATGAGTGGCCGCTAGTTTGCTGCTAGTTTCCCGGAGGTCATAACACACCTTTGCTCCAGGGCTGCTGTTGGTGATAACCTACTTTTTAAAAAAATCTGAGTGTTTTGTAGTTGATTTATAGTGTTGTGTTAATTTCTTCTGTACAGCAAAAGTGATTCAATTATATATATACACATTCTTTTATATCCTTTTCCATTATCACTTATCTCATGATCCTGAATATATTTCCCTGTGCCATACAGGAGGACCTTGTTGTTTATCCATTCTATATATGACAGTTTGCATCTGCTAACCCCAAATTTCCAGTCCATCCCTCCCCACCCTCTTCCCCATGGCAACCCCAAATCTGTTCTCTATGTCTGTGAGTCAGTTTCTGTTTCATAGATATGTTCATCTGTGTTGTGTTGCAAATTCCACATATAAGTGATATCACATGGTATTTGTCTTTCTGTTTCTGACTTACTTCACATAGTATGATAATCTCTAGTTGCACTGATGTTGCTGCAAATGGCATTATTTTGCTCTTTTTTATGGCTGAGTGATATTCCACTGTAGATATGCACAGCATCTTCTTTATTCATTCATCTGTTGATGGACATTTAGGTTGTTTCCATTTCTTGGCTATTGTGAATAGTGCTGCATGTATATTTTTGAGTGAACATTGGAGTGCATGTATATTTTTGAGTTCTAGTTTTGTCTGGATACATACCCTGGAGTGGGATTACTGGATCCTATGATCACTACTGATCCATTTTTCTGTTAATCACACCTAGACTTTTACCAGGTCAACTTCCAGGTTTTCTGCATTGCCTTGGGCTAATGCTCTGAAGGTAGTATAAGAACAGACAAAGGAATATATTCAATGATAATGGTTTGCAGCTTAGTGGGAGATTCAGCCCAGATTCTCACTTTCCAGATCTCTCTCCAAGTCTCCTTGGTCTCCTCCTTCCTCTGTTCCTCAGTGATGAGGAGTGTGGGGTGAGGTTGCCCACAGCTCCAGACTCCTAGCCTCGAGCACAGAAGGACTCTCTTTTTAGTCTCAACCCTCAGGATCATCGATTCAACAAATATTTTATTGAATACTTACTGTGTTCCAGGCACCATTGTAGGTACTTGGAATGCATAGTGGTAGGAAGAAGGTCCCTGTGGGGTGGGAGATGGGAGCCAGAATTATGTTCCATAAATATGGTTTCCAAGAACCCAAGTCTATAAATCTCATCAGGGGCCTCAGTAAGAAGGATCATTTGTCAGCTGGGGAGATATCGGAGAACGTGACAGTTGCACAACACAAACAAAGTGCCAAGCAGGAAAACTGTACCTTTTTTAGCCCACCCACATGGGCACGATCTTATATAGCATTTTTTATTTAAGTTTTATCAGTTCTTTATAAGCCTTATGCTATCACTCCTCATTATCTTTACTCTGAGCCAGGCTTGTGGCTCACGCTATTAACTTCATTTCTTAGGAACCTCTCCCCGCCCAAAACCCACAGAGAAACAAAAATGGGAGCAATTATAGGAAGGAGCTACATGTAATCAGTGTAGCCAAGAATTCTGTCAAAACATAGCTCTTCAATGGCCACCAGGTTTCTCTTTGAAATGAGTCAATAGTTTTCTCACAGCATTTCTCAAAACTGTTTTATTCAAGTGCTACTCACTCAATAGGGCCCAGCTCTTTGCAATCCCATGAACTGTAGCTGACCAGGCTCCTCTCTCCGTGGAAGTCTCCAGGCAGGAATACTAGAGTGGTAGCCATTCCCTTCTCCAGGGGATCTTCCCCACCCAGGGATTGAGCCTGGGTCTCCTGCACTACGGGCAGATTGTTTACTGTCTGAGCCACCAGGGAAAGTTACACCATCTTTGTGACACAGTCTATTCATCTCTGTTTGGGAGAAGTAGAAATAGATAGTCTTGTGTAAGTAGGCCCTGGGCCACCATTTTAACTTTACTTCTGCTCTATCTAGACACGCAGTAGGGCTTCAGGTGCTGCTGTTGTTCAGTTGCTCAGTCATGTCCAACTCCTTGCAACCCCATGGACTGCAGCACTCCAGGCTTCCCTGTCCCTCACCATATCCAGGAACTTGCTAAAGCTCACATCCATTGACTCAGTGATGCCATCCAACCATCTCATCCTCTGTCATCCTCTTCTCCTCCTGCCTTCAATCTTTCCCAGCATCAAGATCTTTTCTAATGAGTTGGCTCTTTGCATCAGGTGGCCAAAGTATTGGAGCTTCAGCATCAGTCCTTCTACTGAATGTTCAGGACTGATTTCCTTTAGGATAGACTGGTTGGATCTCCTTGCAGTCTAAGGGACTCTCAAGGGTCTTCTCCAGTACCACAACTCAAAAACACCAATTCTTTGGCATTCAGCCTTCTTTATGGTCCAACTCTCACATCCATACATGACTACTAGAAACACCATAGCTTTGACTAGATGGACCTTTCTTGGCAAAGTAATGTCTCTGCTTTTTAATATGCTGTCTAGGTTGGTCATAGCTTTTCTTCCAAGGAGCAAGCACCTTTTAATTTTATGGCTGCAGTCACCATCTGCCATGATTGTGGAGCCCCCCAAAATAAAGTCTGTCACTGTTTGCATTGTTTCCCCTTCTATTTGCCATGAAGTGATGGGACCAGATGCCATGATCTTAGTTTTTTGAATGTTTAGTTTTAAGCCACCTTTTTCACTCTCCTCTTTCACCTTCATCAAGAGGCTCTTTAGTTCTTCCCTTTCTGCCATAAGGGTGGTATCATCTGCATATCTGAGGTTATTGATATTTCTCCCAGCAATCTTGATTCCAGCTTGTGCTTCATCCTGCCTGGCATTTCTCATGATGTATTCTGCATATAAGTTAAATAAGCAGGGTGACAATATATAGCCGTGACATACTCCTTTCCCAGTTTGGAACCAGCCTATTGTTCCATGTCTGGTTCTAACTGGTGCTTCTTGACCTGCATACAGGTTTTTCAGAAAGCAGTAAAGTGGTCTGGTATTGCCATCTCTTTAAAAATTTCCCACAATTTGTTGTAATCCACACAGTCAAAGCTTTTAGCATAGTCAATGAAGCAGAAGTAGATGTTTTTCTGGAACTCTCTTGCTTTTTCGATGATCCATCGGATGTCGGCAATTTGATCTCTGGTTCCTCTGCCTTTTCTAAATCCAGCTTGAACATCTGGAAGTTCACGGTTCACGTATTGCTGAAGCCTGGCTTGGAGAATCTTAAGCATTACTTTACTAGTGTGTGAGATGAGTACAATTGTGCAGTAGTTTGAGCATTCTTTGGCATTGCCTTTCTTTGGGATTGGAATGAAAACTGACCTTTTCCAGTCCTGTGGCCACTCCTGAGTTTTCCAAATTTGCTGGCATATTGAGTGCAGCACTGTCATAGCGTCATCTTTCAGGATTTGAAATAGCTCAACTGGAATTCCATCACCTCCACTAGCTTTGTTCGTAGTGATGCTTTCTAAGGCCCACTTGACTTCCCATTCCAGGATGTCAGGCTCTAGGTGAGTGATCACATCATTGTGATTATCTGGGTCGTGAAGATCTGTTTTGTAACAGTTCTTCTGTGTATTCTTGTCACCCCTTCTTAATATCTTCTGCTTCTGTTAGGTCTGTACCATTTCTGTCCTTTATTGTGCCCATCTTTGCATGAAATGTTCCGTTGGTATCTCTAATTTTCTTGAAGAGATCTCTAGTCTTTCCCATTCTATTGTTTTCCTCTATTTCTTTGCATTGATCACTGAGAAAGGCTTTCTTATCTCTCCTTGCTATTCTTTGGAACTCTGCATTCAAATGGGTATATCTTTCCTTTTCTCCTTTGCCTTTAGCTTCTCTTCTTTTCTCAGCTATTTGTAAGGTCTCCTCAGACAACCATTTTGCCTTTTTGCCTTTCTTTTTCTTGGAGATGGTCTTGATCATGCCTCCTGTACCATGTCATGAACCCCTGTCCATAGTTCTTCAGGCACTCTGTCTATCAGATCTAATTCCTTGAATCTATTTGTCACTTCTACTGTATAATCCTAAGGGATTTGATTTAGGTCATACCTGAATGGCCTAGTGGTTTTCCCTACTTTCTTCAATTTAAGTCTGAATTTTGCAATAAGGAGTTCATGATCTGAGTCACAGTCAGCTCCTGGTCTTGTTTTTGCTGGCTGTATAGAGCTTCTCCATCTTTGACTGCAAAGAATACAATTAATCTGATTTTGGTATTGACCATCTGATGATATCCACGTGTAGTCATATCTTGTGTTGTTAGAAGAGGGTGTTTGCTATGACCAATGCGTTCTCTTGGCAAAACTCTGTGAGCCTTTGCCCTGCTTCATTTTGTACTCCAAGGCCAAACTTGCCAGTATCTCCTGACTTCCTATTTTTGCACTCCAGTCCCCTATGATGAAAAGGACATCTTTTCTTTGGTGTTAGTTCTAGAAGGTCTAGTACATCTTCATAGAATCTTTGAACTTCAGCTTCTTCAGCATTAGTGGTTGCGGCATAGACTTGGTTTACCGTGATATTGAATGGTTTGCCTTGGAAATGAACAGAGATCATTCTATCATTTTTGAGATTGCATCCAGGGACTGCATTTTGGACTCTTTTGTTGACTATTCCATTTCTTCTAAGGGATTCTTGCCTGCAGTAATAGATATAATGGTCATCTGAATTAAATTCATCTTTTCCGGCCCATTTTAGTTTGCTGATTCCTAAAATGTCTATGTTCACTCTTGCCATCTGCTGTTTGACCACTTCCAATTTACCCTGATTCACTGACCTAGCATTCCAGGTTCCTATGCAATGTTGTTCTTTACGGCCTTGGACTTCACTTCCATCACCAGACACATACACAGCAGGGCATTGTTTTCACTTTGGCTCACACTCTTCATTTCTTCTGGAACTACTTCTCCACTCTTTTCTAGTAGCATATTGGGTACCTACTGGGGAGTAGTAGATGTTCATCTTTTAGTGTCACATCTTTGTGTCTTGTCATACTCTTCATGGGTCTCCAGTTGGAGATTTGTAAAGCTATGTTGTGAATGGCTATTTTGTAAATGAAAATATGCCTTTGATTTTGACTTAGAGATAGTGAAAACAAACAAAAACAGAACCAGAATGGAGCTGTTTCAGACCAGCTAGGGAGACAGCACAGTTGAGAGGCCAAACTAGAATCAGAAGTAAGAATAGAAATTAGGTATTTACTTGACCCCACCACAGAAGTATCTAAGAAAATTGTGGAGACTCATTTTATTGTAACAGGCTGTACGTTCATCACAAGAAAGGCAGTTCCATTTAAGGGAAGAAGACAGTAGTTGTGAGTGGTAAATATAAGTCCATTGAAGAGTAAGGATGGGGATTTCCCTGGTGGTCCAGTGGCTAAGATTCTGCACTCCCAATGCAGGGGACCTGGGCTCACTTCCTGGTCAGGGAACTAGATTCCACATGCTGCAACTAAGAGTTTGCATGCTGCAACTAAAGATTCCTCCTGCTGCAGCTAAAAAAAGATTCTGTATGCCAAAGCTAAGACCCCACAGCCAAATAAACAAATAAATATTTTTTAAAAAAGAGTAAGGATGGTTGGCCCCATGGGCCCATAGGAAAACATTAACCCTGAGCAACACTCAGAACACATGTGAGCCTAAGGTACTTCACAGAGCATAGGATGAACAATTTCTAGGGAAAGAGTTAGGGTGGGGGGAATTCAGGCCAAGAAGATGACCCAAGCAAAGACCTAGAGGCAAGAATTAACACAAATTGTTGAAGGGGATGCATGTTATTTCTGACCCATGTCATGAGGTAAGAAGTAGGAGGAAAGTGAGGGGCAGAGGTGGACAGTGTCATTTAAAAAACTTGACTTTTTTCTGTAGGTGCAGGGAGCCATTGAACGGCCTGCTGTAGATTTTGACTGTTGTTGGGAGACAATTCCCTATGAGTTTGTCCCTTTTCTACATGTCATGTGAATGAGACACTAAATCATCTCAGTTCCCTGTTGCTTCTTGAGAACCACAAGGACAACACAGAGTGACTCAGGCAGAGGCTGTAAGTGCAGTGGGGGTTCTGTCTCTGTGAGAAACCCTAAGCTCATGAAGATGAATCTTTCATAATTTTATCGTAGGCTGCAAGCAAAGCTGCCTGCTCTTTGTGTGTCTAGCTCCATCTTCCAAAGCTGCTTGCTACACAAACATCCTTGGAAGAATAATCCAGGACAAAAGGGTAGTTTCCCAGTAGCTTTGTGTGTTGAAAATTATAAACTCCTTTGTATCTGACCCAGGAGTCTCATGTATTCTGTCAACATCCATGAAATTGCTAGCATCCAGGTTGAGTAGGGTAAATCTGAGAATTTTCCTGGTTTTTGACAGCTGTATGTTGGTCCAGTAGTTTGGAGGCTGTTGCAGTGATTCAGGCGAAAGGTAAATTCCTTAACAAAGGCTGTGAAAAGCAGTATAGAGAAGAAACAATAGATTCCAGAAATATTTAGAAAGTAAAATTGATATGACCTGTGGTGGTTTGGATTGGAAGAACTGGTAAAGGAAAGTGATTATAGATGATCCCAGCTTCTAATTTGGATGCTTGAGTCATTAGTAGACCTTCTGCCTGTGAGAGTGTTAGACAAGGAACCTGGATTGGGAGTAGAATGATCAGTTTAGTTTTACACCTGTTGCCTTTGAGGTGCTTATGGGACATCTAAGTGGGGAATGACCAGAGGATACCTTAATATAAATGTCTGAAACTCAGGGGAAGATATCAGGACCTGTTTCAAGACTTAGGAGGCTTTGGCATATAGGTAAGTGTGGTAGCCAGCCTCCAAGGTGGCTCCTTAATGACCCTTGCCTCATAGTATTTGTTGTCTTGTGTAGTCATTGAATCAGAATTGGTCTGTATAGTCAACAGATGATACATATACCATCACCAACAGATGTGACAATATATGACAATATATGACTGTGACAATATATTCCTTTAGGTCGTAAAGGAAATTGTGGTTTATGCTTTGGTCTCTCTCTTGGATTGCTTGTTAGAGGGGAAACTGGCTGCTGTGTAGTGAGGACACTCAAGTAACCATACAGAGATGGATATGGGTGAGCCATTGTGGAAGCAGGTCCTCCAGCCCAGTTAACACCTCAGAGGCCTGCAGCCCTGGCCGGCATCTTGGTTACGACCTCACAAGACAGCCTGAGCCAGAACCACTCAGTTCAGGTGTTCCCAGGTTCCTGACTCTTCAAAAAAAGCTATGTGAGGGACTCCCCTGGTGGTCTGGTGGCTAAGACTGTGCTCCCAATGCATAGGGCCTGGGGGGCCTGGGTTTGATCCCTGGTCGGGGAACTAGATCCTGCATGCCGCAACGAAAACCCCGTGCAGCCAAATAAATAATAAATTAGATAGATACTTAAAAAGAAGCTATGTGAGATAATATTAACTGTTTTAGGTTACTAAGTTCTGGGGTAATTTGTAGTGCAGCAATAGAGAACTGATACAGGCGGTAATTGAAGTTGTGACCCCCTTCAGACCCCTTTACTATCAGCAGATGATCCCTGGTCTTGACTTGGTAGAAAAAAATGTCAACAGGCTGTGACACTTTGACACGTTCCATCTCCCGCTCCACTGCTCCCTGTTTCTAAAGGAATTAGTTCTGAACCCATACTTACCTTTCCTCCAGCCTTAAAGGAAGACTTACCTGTCTGATTTTGCAACAAAACAATGGCTCTTTAATTTTACATAGTAATTTCCTGGGACTCCTGTAACAAAGTGCCACAAACTAGGGTGACTTAAAACAAGAGAATTTTATTCTCTCCCAGTTTTGGCGGCTAGAAACCTTAGACAAAAGTATCAGTAGGGTTATTCTTTCTGTGAAGGACCCAGGGAAGGATCTGTCCCATGCTCTTCTCCATAGCTTCAGTGTTTGCCAGCAGTCCTCGATGGTCCCTGGTTTGTGCTGTGCAACTCTAATCTCTGCTTCCACTCTTCACTCTACAGCTATCTTTTCCGCTCTTCTGAGGACAGTAGTCATATTGAATTAGGAGCCCACCTTATCCAGGATGACCTCATATTAATTTGTATCTTAATTGTATCTGCAACAACCCCGTTTCCCAATAACCTCACATTTTGAGGTTGCGGGTCTTAAAATTTTAACATATTTTTTTGGGAGAAAAATTCAACCTATGCCACTGTGCACAGGAGAACTGAGGACCCTTCCTAGTTCTCATCTCATTTGACACTGCTGATCACACTCCACTTAGAATTCCCCCTTCCCAATTTCAGAGGACCACTCTTTCTTTTCTATCCACATAACCAAGCTAAGTCTCCTCTGCTGGCTCCTCTTCTTGCATTCTTCTCTACCAGTGAGTTCTCTGAACTTGAGTATTTGGCCTTCTTTTCTCCCAAAGTTACATCCTATGTCTGGTGATTTCAGTCATACTCATGGCCTCAAAATCACCTAAACCTCTACATTTAGTCTAGGCAATGTCTCTGAGCCTAGACCCAACCAG
Source organism: Okapia johnstoni (assembly GCA_024291935.2). Taxonomy (NCBI): domain Eukaryota; kingdom Metazoa; phylum Chordata; class Mammalia; order Artiodactyla; family Giraffidae; genus Okapia; species Okapia johnstoni. The sequence continues at coordinate 52,188,247 of CM044313.1, forward strand.
CTAGACAGATGAACCTCAGAAGCCACTTGTCCAAAACTAACCAACCTCTTGATTTCCTCTTCCATACTTGCTTCCCCTCTCATAATTCCCTTTCTCTGTAAATTTCTCTCCTGTTCCCAAGTCCCCTAAGTCAAATATCTGGGTCTCATTTTATACTTGTCCCCTTCTGTGCCTGAGTCACTTCAATCCTACCTCCTAAAAATCTCCTGGATCTGGTCCCTCTGCTTCATCTCTTGCCTGGTTCGGGCCCTCATCATCTCTCATTAGACCAGGACCACACTCTCCTCACTTGTCTTCCAACCTCCATTCTCTGCCCCTCACTCGATTTCCACACTGCTGCTGGAAGCCTCTTCTTATCACTGATCTCATCTAATCTTGTCACTCTTGTATGCAAAACCCCTCAATAGATCTTCTTTGTCTTTTAGGATATAATCCAAGATTTCCCCAGCTGTCTTCTAAGGCTAACCTCACACAAATCTCTTGTCCTTTTTACCACTTAGTCCTAAATCTAGCCAACAGGATTATTTGTTTCAAACTCATGTTGAGTTCTTCCATGCTTCTTGGGCCTCTGCTTCCTTCTCTCCTCCTTTTAAAGCTTGGTGACGTAGCCATTAAAGTGTGCCTTTCAGATCTCTCATTACAGGATATATAACTGACCAGGGCCCCAGCTTGTATGCTCTGAAATCCATTGCTGCATTTTCAGTAAAGACTAATCCCATGGGATTCTCCCAGCTATTGAAAGAGTCTGGCAGAATATTAAGGCAAGCTCTTTCTTAGGAGACACAGAACTTTTCAACAGCCTGCTTTGACTTGAAGACTTCCAGTCGGCCTTGCTGAACCTTTCTTAGATGGCTAACTTTCTCTCCCTCTCTTCTTATTCCAGGTCAGACTTATATAAAAGGACTCCTTTTTTAGGCTCCTTCCCTATCTCTTTTCACAAGTATCTCCTCTGATGAAGGTGTTTAATTCCATCTTGGTATCTGTTTCTCAGAGGATTCAGACTAACATACCCAGCTTAAGTGTCTCAAAGCCTCATCTTTTAGGAAACAGAGAAAGAAGAGCAATTTAAGCCTAAAGCAAGGAGAAAAAAGAAATAATAAAAATTAGAGAATATGTAAAACAAATCTGAAACAGAAAAACAGAAATCAACCAAACTAAAGGCTGATTCTTTAGGAAATAAAATTGATAAACTTCTAGCCAAGGTAACCAAGAGAAAAAGAGAGAAGACACAAATTACAAATATTAATAATGAAAGAGGCATGATCACTGCTGATGCCATGAGAATTTAAAGAATAATCAAGGAATACTGCAAACAACTTTATGCTCACAAATTTGATGCCTTAGATGAAATAGACCAATTCCTTTAAAGGTACCAAAACGTACACAAGGAGAAACAGATAATCTGAATAAGCCTTGATCTATTAAGGAAATTGAATAAAAAATTAATAATATTCTAAAAAAGAAAGCACTAAGCCCAGTTGGATGTGGGGTATCTCTTTTTGGTGAGATCCAACAGTCTCCTCTAGATGGTTGTTCAACAGTGAGTTGTAATTTTGGATTTCTTGCAGGAGAAGATGAACACACGTCCTTCTACTCCGCCATCTTGAAATATTACCCCTCTCCCCCCACAAAAAGATACCCCACATCCAAGGGCAAAGGAGAAGCCCCAGCAAGATGGTGGGAGGGGTGAAATTGCATTTAGAATCAAACCCCATACCCACCAGAGACCCTTGGAGGGCTCAAACAAACCTTGTGCACACCAGGACCCAGGGACCCCACAGAGACAGAGACAGAACTGTGTTTGAGTGTCTCCTGTGGAGGTACGGGTCAGCAGTGGCCTGCTGCAGGGGCAGGGGCTCTGGGTGCAGCAGACCTGGGTATGGCATAAGCCTTCTTGGAGTAGGTCGCCATTAACCCCACCATAGAGCTGCCAGAACTTACACAGGACTGGGAAACAGACTCTTGGAGGGCACAAACAAAACCTTGTGCACAGCAGGACCCAGGAGAAAGGAGCAGTGACCCCACAAGAGACTGACCCAGACTTGCCCATGAGTGTCCAGGAGTCTCCAGTGGAGGCATGGGTCAGCGGTGGCCTGTTGCAGGGTCGGGGACACTGAGTGTGGCAGTGCATGCATGGGACCTTCTGAAGGAGGTTGACCTTATCTTCATTACCCCTACTATAGTTTGGCCTCAGGTCAAAGAACAGAGAGGGAACACAGCACCACCCATCAACAGAAAATTGAATTAAAGATTTAGGAGCACTGCCCGGCCCATTGGAACAAGACCCAGTTTCCCCCTCAGTCAGTCTCTCCCATCAGGAAGCTTCCATAAGCCTCTTACCCTTCTCCATCAGAAGGCAGACAGAATGAAAACCACAATCACAGAAAACTAACCAAACAGATCACATGGACCACAGCCTTGTCTAACTCAATAAAACTATGAGCCATGCCATGTAGGGCCACCCAAGACGGACGGGTCATGGTGGAGAGTTCCAACAAAACGTGCTCCACTGGAGAAGGGAATGGCAAACCAGTATTCCTGCCTTGAGAACCCGATGAACAGTATGAAAATGCAAACAGATAGGACACTGAAGGATGAACTCCCCAGGTCAGTAGAGGCCCAATATGCTACTGGAGATCAGAGGGGAAATAACTCCAGAAAGAATGAAAAGATGGAGCCAAAGCAAAAACACCACCCAGTTGTGGATGTGACTAGTGGTGGAAGTAAAGTCTGATGCTGTAAAGAGCAATATTGCATAGGAACCTGGAATGTTAGGTCCATTTATCAAGGTAAATTGATTGACCAATGTCTCTCATAAAGATAGATGTAAAGTTCTCAACAAAATATTAGCAAATCAAATTCAACAATGTATAAAAAGAATTATAGTATTATGATCAAGTGGAATTTATTCTAGGTATGCAAGATTTGTTCAGTATATGAAAATCAATGTAATCTACCACATCCATAGGTTAAAGACAAGTATCAATGATCATATCAGTAGATGCGGAAAAAGCATTTGGCAAAATCCAACATTCATTCATGATAAAACCTTTCAACAAACTAAGAATAGAAACTTCCTAACTTGATTTTTAAAAATCTACAAAAAACCTATACCTAAGATCATGTGAAGGAACTCAGAGGTTTGCCATTAAGATCAGAAACAAGGCCAGGATGTACCCTTTCACCGTCCCATTTTTAATATCATATTGGTAGTCCTAGCTAATGCAATAATACAAGAAAAAGAAATAAAAGGTATACAAATTGTAAAGAAAAAATAAAACTGTCTTTGTTTCAGATAATATAGAAAATTCCAAAGTATCAATTTAAAAACTCCTGAAAAATAGTATAACCAGGTGGCAGGACACAGATTAATGTACAAAGGTACCATCTTTGATTCTCCCTTGTTCCCTCTCAAGCAGTCTTAGTAATTCCTCTTCAGCCCTCCAATGTCATTTTTCAGCACATGTGGCTCAGGTATCTATCCAGATACTCAGCACCTTCCTGATGCATACAAACTTCTGATTTCTTGTCCAGTGCTGTGTTCTCTTGAACAGAGAGTGAATTACTCCTCCAAAAATCTTCCTGGTGAAAATTTCACTTTACCTGCTGTTTTCCAACAAAATCTCTTCTTGCTGAAGTAAAGGAGAAAGACATGATAATCTCACTTGGGTCATTTCCCTTTTGAGAAATGTCATTTTTATTTTTATATATTTATGTATATTTATATTCAGAAATGTCAAAATGCTAGGACCCACTGTCCTGGGACAACACTTTTTCATTTGATATCCCTAGCTATCTTAGACCCAGTAGGCAAATGATAAGAACTCAGTCCCCAAGCGTGCATATGACAAATAGAGGAGACACTGTCACATCTGGATTCTGACACTGTCTCAGTCCTTATGTCAACAAAGTGGGTTTTGATATGATTTTATGCTATATGGTAAGTTGTTGCCAAATGGCCTGAATAAGAGCGGTGTTCTGATGCAAATGACAGAAATAATGAGCATGTGTTGATGTAGAGGGAGACTTGCAAGGGGGGAGGAGAAGGTATAGCAGCAAAGTCCACGGGAACGAGTGATACAGGAGAATGAACGTGTGAGGGTACTGTGTAACAACTCCATGCCCTGACCTCTGTCCTGGCAGGGCTCTGAGTAGGCAAACCTGTTATACTCACCGGGGTTTACCTTTAAAATTCAAGGCCACCCTGTTGGAGAGGGAAGAGAGTGTCTGCAAGGGGATGATTCTCATTAGAGTAAGCTACTCCATAATCACTTCATGATTTCCTCTCCCCACCCAAATATAAATGTTTATCTTAATTCCTCTTGTCTAGTACGGACGGTTTTTCAATTTCCATTGGTTGAACATTGCTTGTTCTGATGGCCTGTATCCTTCAGAGTTAACTGAACTTTTTATTTGTAGGGTTAGACACAGGTGTGATTCTACGCTTTGGGAGAAGATTTGGCCCAATTTAAAAGCTGATTGCAATGAAACAAATGAGTTTTTGGACAGCTGACTCTCTCTTAAAACACTAATCCACCACTTTCAAACATAAAAAAGACCTCACATCAAGAAGTCATGAAGGCTCCTTATCAGCCTGGTTTAAACTTCCTGTTAGTGTCAATTAGAAGGGGCTGTGAATGGGTCTATACAACACTGATTTATTTAGAGAGTGTCTTGTGCCTGAGAACTGCCTTGGCAAAGAACTGTGCTAAACATAGAGATACACACTCCATGCCCATTGGGTTCACATAAAAGGGAAGAAATACGCAATGGGGGTTTACCTCAGTGGGGTGAGGCTTGATATTTTCCAGATGGTGACACCACAAGTGAATTCAATAGAAATATTTTTAGAAAAAGATGCTTGACTATTAAATAACAATGAATATACATCAAGCCCTCTTTACATCTGGGCTGGGAGTGTCTCCTGTCCCTAGCTACAGAGGGGGTGGTCTCCTCTGTCAGTGGGAGGCCCCATTAGATGTGCCATTAGGAAGAGTATTCTGGCAGGGTACATTCTAGAACTGGAATATGGTCCATAAATAGATACGGGACTTTTCTTGGGGTGAGGAAGGGAGAGGAGAATAAAGCAGCAGAGGAGAGTCTTGGCTTAGTTGCAGGACTCAAATGATATGCATTGCGTGTGAGAGAGCAGGCGTTTCCTCCTGACTCTGGGGAAAGGTCGGTAAACACGAACAGTGAGGGAGCATAAAATGGAGTGGGTCAAAATGCTGATCGCACAATGGCTCAGACATGAACTGACCAAGGCTCCATAGTCATTGGTGAGACTGGAGGCTATCTAGAGGGAACGTGTGTGTGAGCTATTTGGAGAGGTGGGGGCAGGCAAAGTCAGGTACTTTATAAGTTTATATCTAAGGAAATCAAGGTGATGATGAGAGTTTCCCTGCATTTTCTGCTTTGTCACCGTGAGTGTACATGTAAGTGTATGTGTGTGTTGGCAAATGGACTTTAGGAGGCCCCAGAAGAGGAAGTGGAGGTGGAAAAGACTCAGGTCCTGACTGCTTTCCTGGTCCCTACATGGTCCCTTTCTATGTTCACGAGGAGGCACGAGCGCTTGCTTCCAGTTTTTGGCTACAGCATATAGAATGCCCAGTGAGAACTGCCAAAGTATTGGGTTTTCATGTCAGGCTCTGTGAGTGGACAGTTTCAGAGATGTGCAGCTATGCGGTGCTCTCAGCTGCTCCATCCCTGACCCCCTCGAAAGCAGTGCCGATGAAGTTTTAAGGCTCATCCACATACAGACAGAGCCACAAACCTCCGACAGAGTCTTGATACCATCAGTGATGGACTTTTTGAAGACCTATTGAAATGTCTCTGAAACTCTGACCTCTAGCAGTATTTTACAAACTTCCCTTAAGAGGAGAATTACCTGGGCTTCTTAAACCACAAATTGCTGGGCTCCAATCCTCATCTGCTGAAACAGAAATTTCTGGAAAAGAGGCATGGTAATTTATATATTTAACAACTCTTCCAGGTGATACTTGTCATCAGGGTTCTTAGCTTTGAGGGGCTTTTGAAAAATGCCTACGCCCAAGTACAGTGGTTCAGCTGTTGTGGAATGGGACCCTGGCATGGAATTTCCTAGGTGACTGTGATAAGCACTTAGGGTTACTCTGGGATACAATGTGTGTAGTGGTTCTCCTTGCAAGCTGTGGAGTCAGGCTGCCTGAGTTCAGGCTCTGCTGCAGCTTCTCTCCGTGCAGCCGCAGGCAATTCGTTTAACCTCTCTAAGTCTCAGTCTCCTCTGCTCTAAAACAGGAGCTAGGATATGACTTGTGTGTGTGCTAAGTTGCTTCAGTCATGTCCAACTCTTTGCAGCCTTTGTAGCCTGCCAGGCTCTTTGTCCATGGGATCCTCTAGGCAAGAATACTGGCATGGTTTGCCAGGCCCTCCTCCAGGGGATCTTCCCGACTCAGGGATCAAACCCGAGTCTCTTGCGTCTCCTGCATTGAATGCGGATTCTTTACCACTGAGCCACGAAGCCCCATGATATGACTTACCTCCTACAGTTATTTTGAAGATTAAAGAGCTAATTGTGAGAAATACCTGACACACTGCAAGCACTCAATAGGTTTCAGTGTTCATTTTTCATTTTGCATGTGCCTCCGTGTTAAGAACTGGGACACGAAGATGAAGATGTGATGCCCCCCGGGGCCCTCAGGGAGTTTGCCATCTCTAATGTCATCTGTGGGATGGGCCATTGAAGCAGTGTGGACTAATCGTGTGATCTCAAAGGGGCATTGAGTGTCTCTAGCAGGAGAAGGCAGTATTGGGGAGGTTCAGGGGAGCTGGGGTTTGAAGGATGGGCAACCTCTAGCCTGACTGAGAAAGTAGCAGGTGAGTAATCCCAGTGGGAAGAGCAGAGCGTGAGCAAAGGGAGTAAGTGGGATCTCAGCAGATGGTGTTTCAGCACAGTTGGGCTTAGTTTTGGGGAGATGAGCCTACAAGGCAGATTAGGATCAACTTCTGAAGGTGATATTGGGGGGTTGGGTCTTTGAGCAATGGGGACCAATCACCAGAGGGTTTTCAGGTTGGTAAGTGACATAATTGAGTCTCTTTGTTTCAGAGCAATAAGGCTGACAAGAGCTTGTGGGATCCAGAAGATAGGAGTGGAAATTTCATTAATTCATAGCAGGTATCTTTTGAGCATCTACTGATGCCAGACACGAGATGCTGATTTACAGTAGCAAACCCGAGTCACTGCCCCCACAGCTAGAAGGTGGTTGCTCAGCTGGTCTGTTAATTGTCTCTCCATTGGGTCAAGTGTCTGTCCTTAGCCCAATCGTCTCAGGCTTGATCTCTGAGTAAAAGAGGCAGCTAGGGCTGGGGTCAGGGGTGAGGCTGAGGGAGGGAGGAAAGGGAGGTGGACCAAATAAAACAAAGTTCTTTTGAATGTAACTCTTGTACCAGCACACCTCTAGTTGTACTGTTAAAACAGTCTTAGTGATGTGAGAAAAAAGTAAAAATAACATTACCATCACTTAGGAACAGTTTCTAAATATTGCCCATGTTTAATAAATCCAATGAAATCTTATTTTAAAATACTAAAGCAATGTAATATTCTTTATGATTCAAGCAGGTCCCATTCTGACCTCCTAAAGCTTCTTTAAGATTACTTATCCTAAGATATTTTAAATTCCCTGAATGACTCAAGTGGAAATAGGTCAACATATAATTTTCTTTAAATATTACACAAACTCAAATGACTTTTATGTTTGAATTTTTAAATGCATTATGTTTCACCTTTAATATATATTTGTCCAATATGCATATAGATCATTCAGTTCTGTAAAGTTAACCAAAGCTGAAAGATTAATTCTAGTGCTGAGTTTTTTTACATATGTTTCTTAAAAGCCATTTTTGATAAGAATGAAATCATGCATCAAACTAAACCAGAGAGCCACTACAAACACAGAGTTCACGGGAGATACAAAGCTGAAGGATGTCATAATTTCTGCATCCTTAGTAATACATCCACAGGGGAGAAAAAAGAAAACTTAAGAAAGAAGACTTTGGTCTAGAAGTTGATATAGTAGAATGTCAGTGTATTTCACGCAAAATGAAACTTCCAGAGTAAAGGCTCCTGTCCCATCTCTGATGCCCTCCCATGAGCATGAACCACGGCAGGATGTCCTGAACAGGCAATGGGAGGGATAATGGTAGTAATATCTGAACTGAATGAGTGAAACCATGCCAAGTGTTTGGAATTCTATTTGGCACGTGGTACAGCCTCTGGGAGAGTTGGCTCTTACTGTCCCACTGCTGCCATTCACCCTCACCTGAGCTAAAAAGGCTTTGTCCAAGTAAATCACCCGCTCTGAGCTCTCAACTCAGCTGGCCTTTACTCCAGCCATCTCTGTGGTTACTGACCCCAGGATCCTGACCCTGTCCCTGTTCAATCAGCACAGGCTCTGGGCTTTTTCTCTTAGACATCTCTGGACCTGCAAACTGCCAGCTCCCCTTCTATTTCAGTTTGAAATCACCAGGAGGCATGAATGGTGAGAACTGTCACACAAACATGTCTCCACTTACTCATGAACTCAAATCTTTAGGTTCTAAAGGAAGTGTAACTTTTTCTCTGTGGTCTCTCTTTTTTAGCCACCTTGGAGGGGTGGGGGGTAATGAAAAAACTTACAGAAGAATGGAATCCCAAAGAAACAGCTTTAGGAGCTGAGAGGAGCCAGAAATTCAGTATATTTAGGGCTCCCTTGTGAAAACACAAAAACAAAAATAAAAATGCCTCCTGCTGCTTCAATATCTCTATTCCACTGATGCCCCCTCCCACATCATTTGCTTTAAAAACAAATGGAAAAAGCCAGAGCGTTGATGGCAGTCACTCGGGAGTTAGAGTATGTCCTGCTATAGAAGAGGCGTGCTCTTTCACAAGAGACTTGTCTTGACTGACAAGCCCTTAAAAACAAAAACCGCAAGTCAGTGCTGTACACACACACACACACACACACACACACACACACACACACACACACACACACACACACACACACACACACACACACACACACACACACGCAAGCTCCTGGGTTGGTTGGAGGAGGCTCCACAAGAGTCTGGGTTTGATTTGCAGGATTATGAATTGTCTTGAATGTTTTGAGAAAAGTTTGAGGATTTGGTGGATATTTAAGAATTAGAAGTTTTATTTGAGAGACATTTAAGGATTAAGAGTTGGTTATTTGAGAAACATTTAGGGAAGACCTCTGTCCTTAGCTACTTTCATGAAGCTTCTTTGTTTCCAGGAAGTTTGAAGTTCTTTAAAAGGGAAATTTGCTCCTGATATTCAGGGGTGATGATGAGTGTGGTCTTAACTGCAAAGACAACGAAACAACAAGTGAAAAATCTCAAACACATCTTGAAATTCTTAATCTGGATGCCCATACCTTCCACTCTGAAAATTTAAGATTCTGTATGTTGTGTATGTATTTTAAAGCATCATATTAACTTTCAGGCTATGTGAGAGAATATTTCTCTTGAATTTTTTTTTTTTTACAATTTAATAACTGTGATTGGTATCTCATTTAGTCTTAAATTCTTTGATTACTAAGGAGGCCATATGTATTTCTATGTGTGTATTTCCTTTCCCGTGAATTGTTTGTTCATGTTATTTTCACAAATTCATTTTCGAATTTTAAGGGTTTTTCCTTAGCAATTCATAAATCCTCTTTCATTAATTATGAATATGTCAGACCTACAGAAAAGTAACAGATACATTTAGAGCTTCTTTTATAAACTTCTTGGATCTGACTTTCCACTCCCTCTTCCAGATGTAATCACTTAGAGTTGCTATATATCTTTCCATTCCACATTTTAATATTTTTAGTCTTTGGTCATCACATACATACATAGTATTGATTTGTAAATTTTAAATTTTTAAAATTTGGGATAACATCCCAAACTAAGCATTCTACTCCTTGCTCTTTTTGGGCCTCCCTGTTGGTGCTAGTGGTAAAGAACCTGCCTGCCATCACAGGAGACCTAAGAAATGAGGGTTCAATCCCTCAGCTTGGAAGATCCCCTGGAGTAGGGCATGGCAACCCACTTCACTATTCTTGCCTGGAGAATCTCATGGACAGAGGAGCCTGATGGGCTACAGTCCGTAGGGTCACAAAGAGTTGGACATGACTGAAGCAACTTAGCATGCATGCATGCACTTGCTCTTTATAAACATTATTATATTACTGAGATTTATCCATTATGACAAACTATAAGGTCCAGTTCATTCTTTCTAATGGCTGAATTGGATTCCACTGTATGAACATACCATAAATTATTTACTGCACCATAAGAGACCGCTTAACATGATTTATTTAAGTCAGTTTAGTTCAGTTCAGTCGCTCAGTTATGTCCGATTCTTTGCGACCCCATGAATCGCAGCACGCCAGGCCTCCCTGTCCATCACCAACTCCTGGAGTTTACCCAAACCTGTGTCCATCGAGTCAGTGATGCCATCCAACCATCTCATCCTCTGATGTCCCCTTCTCCTCCTGCCCCCAATCCTTCCCAGCATTAGGGTCTTTTCCAATGAGTCAACTCTTCGCATGAGGTGGCCAAAGTACTGGAGTTTCAGCTTCAACATCAGTCCTTCCAATGAACACCTAGGACTGATCTCCTTTAGGATGGACTGGTTGGATCTCCTTTCAGTCCAAGGGACTCTCAAGAGTCTTCTCCAACACCACAGTTCAAAAGCATCAATTCTTCGGCGCTCAGCTTTCTTCACAGTCCAACTCTCACATCCATACATGACCACTGGAAAAACCATAGCTTTGACTAGATGGACCTTTGTTGCCAAAGGAATGTCTCTGCTTTTTAATATGCTATCTAGGTTGGTCATAACCTTCCTTTCAAGGAGCAAGCGTCTTTTAACTTCATGGCTGCAATCACCATCAGCAGTGACTTTGAAGCACAAAAAAATAAAGTCTGACACTGTTTCCACTGTTTCCCCATCTATTTCCCATGAAGTTATGGGACCAGATGCCATGATCTTAGTTTTCTGAACGTTGAGCTTTAAGCTAACTTTTTCACTCTCCTCTTTAACCTTCATCAAGAGGCTCTTTAGTTCTTCTTCGCTTTCTGCCATAAGGGTGGTGTCATGTGCAATCTGAGGTTATTGATATTTCTCCCGGAAATCTTGATTCCAGCTTGTGTTTCTTCCAGCCCAGCGTTTCTCATGATGTACTCTGCATATAAGTTAGATAAGCAGGGTGACAATATACAGCCTTGACGTACTCCTTTTCCTATTTGGAACCAGTCTGTTGTTCCATGTCCAGTTCTAACTGTTGCTTCCTGACCTGCATACAGGTTTCTCAAGAGACAGGTCAGATGGTCTGGTGTTCCCATCTCTTAAAGAATTTTCCACAGTTTATTGTGATCCACACAGTCAAAGGCTTTGGCATAGTCAATAAAGCAGAAATAGATGTTTTTCTGGAACTCTCTTACTTTTTCGATGATCCAGCAGATGTTGCCAATCTGATCTCTGGTTCCTCTGCCTTTTCTAAAAGCAGTTTGAACATCTAGAAGTTCACAGTTCACTTATTGCTGAAGCCTGGCTTGGAGAATTTTGAGCATTACTTTACTAGCGTGTGAGATGAGTGCAATTGTGTGGTAGTTTGAGCATTCTTTGGCACTGCCTTTCTTTGGGATTGGAATGAAAACTGACCTTTTCCAGTCCTGTGGCCACTGCTGAGTTTTCCATATTTGCTGGCATATCGAGTGCAGCACTTTCACAGCATCATGTTTCAGGATTTGAAATAGCTTAACTGGAATTCCATCACCTCCACTAGCTTTGTTCGTAGTGATGCTTTCTAAGGCCCACTTGACTTCCCATTCCAGCATGTCTGGCTCTAGGTGAGTGATCACATCATCGTGATTATCTGGGTCGTGAAGATCTTTTTTGTACAGTTCTTCTGTGTGTTCTTTCCATCTCTTCTTAATATCTTCTGCTTCTGTTAGGTCCATACCATTTCTGTCCTTTATTGTGCCCATCTTTGCATGAAATGTTCCCTTGGTATCTCTAATTTTCTTAAAGAGGTCTCTAGTCTTTCCCAATCTGTTGTTTTCCTCTATTTCTTTGCATTGATCGCTGAGGAAGGCTTTCTTATCTCTCCTTGCTATTCTTTGGAACTCTGCATTCAGATGGGAATATCTTTCCTTTTCTCCTTTGCTTTTTGCTTCTCTTCTTTTCCCAGCTATTTGTAAGGCCTCCTCAGACAGCCATTTTGCTTTTTTGCATTTCTTTTCCTTGGCGATGGTTTTGATCCCTGCCTCCTGTACAATGTCATGAACCCCCGTCCATAGTTCTTCAGGCACTCTGTCTATCAGATCTAATTCCTTAAATCTATTTGTCACTTTCTCTGTATAATCATAAGGGATTTGATTTAGGTCATACCTGAATGGTCTAGTGGTTTTCCCTACTTTCTTCAATTTACGTCTGAATTTGGCAATAAGGAGTTCATGATCTGAGCCACAGTCTACTCTTGTTTTTGCTGACTGTATAGAGCTTCTCCATCTTTGGCTGCAAAGAATATAATCAATATGTTTTCGGTGTTGACCATCTGGTGATGTCCATGTGTAGAGTCTTCTCTTGTATTGTTGGAAGAGGGTGTTTGCTATGACCTATGCATTCTCTTGGCAAAACTCTATTAGCCTTTGCCCTGCTTCATTCTGTACTCCAAGGCCAAATTTGCCTGTTACGCCAGGTGTTTCCTGACTTCCTACTTTTGCATTCCAGTCCCCTATAATGAAAAGGACATCTTTTTTGGGTGTTAGTTCTAAAAGGTCTTGTAGGTCTTCATAGAACTGTTCAAGTTCAGCTTCTCCTGGGTTACTGGTCAGGGCATAGACTTGGATTACCGTGATACTGAATGGTTTGCCTTGGAAACGAACAGAGATCATTCTGTCATTTTTGAGATTGCATCCAAGTACTGCATTTCAGACTCTTTTGTTGACCATGATGGCTACTCCATTTCTTCTAAGGGATTTCTGCCCACAGTAATAGACATAATGGTCATCTGAGTTAAATTCACCCATTCCAGTCCATTTTAGTTCGCTGATTCCTAGAATGTCGACGTTCACTCTTGCCATCTCCTGTTTGACCACTTCCAATTTGCCTTGATTCTTGGACCTAACATTCCAGGTTCCTATGCAATATTGCTCTTTACAGCATCGGACTTTGCTTCTGTCACCAGTCACATCCACAGCTGGGTGGTGTTTTTGCTTTGGCTCCATCCCTTCATTCTTTCTGGAGTTATTTCTCCACTGATCTCCAGTAGCATATTGGGCACCTACCCACCTGGGGAGTTCATCTTTCAGTGTCCTATCTTTTTGCCTTTTCATACTGTTCACGGGGTTCTCAAGGCAAAGTACTATAAGATAATTCTTTATAAAAATATATATTAACATTATTTTTTTAGTGATGTGTGTTAGTTATTTACAAATATATTTCCCCGTGTCTTATTTTAATAATTTCTATTTTTACAGAAGTATAAACTTTTTTTATATAGTTAAGTCTGCTGATTGTTTCCTCTGTGATTTCTTTTATTACCTCAAAGTAGACAGTGTTTTCACCCCTCCAAAGAGCAAGAAGTAGCTTTCATATTTTCTTGTACTTCTTCTGTGATTTTTCTTTCTTTTTAGTTTAATTCTTTAGTTATGGTTAAAACTTGGGGGGTGGGTGGGTAGTGACAGGAGCACATACATAAATCCCTCTAATATCATTATCAGTTGTGCCAGCAGGCTTTACTAAATTCTCCATTTCTTTGGTCATAAGTTCTTTATCACATACTTTTAAATATAACAAAGTTTAGTTCTGGACCTTGTATCTTATTTAATTGATATGTTTGGTGTTACTTCAGTATTTAAGTCCTGTTTTATTGTTGTTGTTTTGAGATACATTTTCAGAGCTGACAGTCCCCATTGCTTCTCTTTCTCAAAACAGTCTTTGATATTACTAGTCACTTATATTTTTTATCAATTTTATTAAAATTTTATACAGTTTCAAGGTAAATTGTGTTGGACTTTTTTATTTTTCAGCTGAGATTGGGTTAAAACTCACATTAATGGAGGAGGACATGACAGCCCACTCTAGTATTCTTGCCTGGATAATCCCATGGACGGAGGAGCCCGGTGGGTTGCAGTCCATGGGGTTGCAAAGACTTGGACATGACTGAGCGCCCATGCAGAGTGATTCCCTTCCTTCCAGGGGAGACGCAGGGGTTGTGACTACAGTGTGGGGACCACTGAGGTTACCTCTCCCCACAGACCTCTGTGGCCTGGCCTCCTCCCCAGGAAAAAACAAAAAAACACATTAATTTGGGAGAATTGATATTTCCTTTGTTTTATTCTTCACTTCAAGGCAGTTTCCAGTTAATTCCTTTGCCTTTTCCTTTTATGCAGTCATCTACCAAAAGATATTTTGACTGATATTTGAAATATTTATTCATTTCATTTTTATTTGTCTTGTAGCATGCAAAATTTCCAAAATGATATTAATGTTGTTAAGGCCAACTATGTTCTGGATTTTCTTTCTTTCTTTTTTTTTTTTTTTAATAAATTTACTTATTTTAGTTGGGGGATAATTACTTTACAATATTGTAGTGGTTTCTGCCATACATTGACATGTATCAGCCATGGGTTTACATGTGTTCCCCATCCTGAACCCCCCTCCCACCTCCTTCCCCTCCCATCCCTCTGGGTCATCCCATTGCCCCAGCCCTGAGCATTTGTCTCATGCATCGAATATGTTCTGGATTTTCAAGTGACCGCGTCAAATTTATCTCTGCCTAATTTTGGATACTGGTTTAAGAAATCATTCTCTGCTCTGTTACCTGTTACCCTGTAATGTTTTTTTATGTGGACGTCTATTAAGATGATCATATTCCCTCTTAGTGACTTGTATCACTATATTTCATAAATTTCTCTCAATTATAATAGCCTTGAATTTTGAGATAAATATGAAATTTTATGTATCATGCTTTGTATTCAACATAAAATGTTCAATTCTGTTTCCTCCAGTTTTGCATTTTCCAAATATCTATAGTTTTGGTTTGTTTATATTTGTTGGATTTGGTGTCAGAATTGTGTTTGCTTCACCAGATGATCTGGTACCTTTGCAGGCATGCACATGTAGAGAAATACCCATCAGTCTGACAATATGGCTTCCTTCTGCTGCAGTGACTTCTCTTATTGGTGAGTTTAGGGTAGAGCGGGCCCCCACCTCCTGCCCTCTTCTTGGGAGCCAGCCTGCCTACACAGAACATGCTTTCTGATCTACAACTCCTGGCCACACATTTTACAAGACAAGCTCCATCTGGGGAGCATGTGGTAGTTCAGTGCTGCCTGTGGCAGAGGGTGTAGATGATTTTAAAGTTTAGTTCTGAAAAATTTATGGCTGTCACACATCTATGCTACATCCTCCAATGCAGCATTTATTAGCAGTAATTATTTTGATTTTCATCTGTTTAATTTCCTTACCTATCTCTCAATTAATTCTGACTTTTGGTGTGGGGAAAGGGCCCCCTAAACCCTAACAGACCAATATATACTTAAAAGGAATTCCAGAAAGAGAGAATAAGATGAAAGGAAGAAAAAATGTAGTGGATGGTGATGGCGACACAACTCTGTGAATATATTAAAACCACTGAAGTGTATGCTTTTAATGTGTGGATTTTATGTTATGTGAATTATACATCAGTGAAGATACTTTTAATAAAAGATAATAGCTGAACATTTTAAGAAGTAATAGAAGTCACTAACTGTTTCAGAAATTACAGTGTAAATCAAAATGAAAACATCCCCAGACAGATCATAACAAAAGAGAGAAACTCTTAATACAGAAAAGAAAGGTAGACAGTCTATGCAAGGATGGCAGTTAGCTTAGCAATCTTCTCAACAGAAGCCAGAAGGCAATGAAATAATATCTGCAAGGTACTGACAACTAGAATTCTACACCAGCTAAACCATTGGGTCAAAAGTCAGGGTGAAATAAAGACTTTCTCAAAGTCTGAGATAATTTACCATTAATGCACCTCCACTGAATAAATCCAAAGTAGAAAAAAGAAAATAATAAGACAGGAGCAGAAATAGATCAAAGATAAATCAAAGTTCAAATAAAGAGAATCATCAAAGCCAATAATATGTTCTTTGAAAAAACTAATAAAATAGACAAACTTCCTTCAAGATTGATCAAAAAAGAGAAAAAAATTCACACAGAAATTGAGACTAGAAAGGGGTCCTACCTAAATATAAAGATTTTAAAAGTTATAGGATAATTTTTTAACAAGTCACTAAATTTGAAAACTTCAACAAAATAATCAGTAATCCTAGAAAAAGATAAATTATCCAAGCTATGGATGAAATAAAAATCCTGAATAAAGTATCAGCTATTAAGAAATGGAATCACTAGTTTAAAAACTTATAATTATTTAAGGAACTGAGCAACTTCACTTTCACTTTTCACTTTCATGCATTGGAGAAGGAAATGGCAACCCACTCCAGTGTTCTTGCCTGGAGAATCCCAGGGACGGGGGAGGCTGGTGGGCTGCCGTCTATAGGGTCGCACAGAGTCGGACATGACTGAAGCGACTTAGCAGCAGCAATCCAAGTATTACACAAACTGTTTCAAAGAAAGGTATAAATGTCCCAAGTTACTCTACCTATGATTTCTGGGTCCTCATTCCCATTTCTCAACTATTTTGGCTCCTACATCACTATCAATCTTTCTTCTATCTTCATTCTTGGTGAATACGATGTACACTTAGACAACCCTTCCAATAGTCTGAACACTGGTTCCTTGATTGCCTTTCCTCTGATGATCTTGTCCCCCACTGCTCACCCCTGTAACTGGAACCCATCACAGTCTCAATTTCATGCATCCCCTCTCTACCCACCACCTCTAATCACCCCCTTGTATCTTTCCAGCCACTTCTTTCTTGTACTCTGCATTCAAAAACCTTTGAAGCTACCAGAGCCTCTATCTACTGATCCTGCTGCCTTTTTCACTGCTCCTTATGCCCTGGTGTCCTCCTCCCTTCCCACCTTACCTAGCTGAAATTCCTCAATGCCATTGCCCCTTTCTCCTTAGTCCTTCTCACTTGGCAAAATCATGATCCTAGTTAAATCCAACATTCCACCTACTCTGAACCTGCAGAAGAAAAATGCATACCCAAACTGAAGGGCCTATATTAAATTCAGGATCACAAACCTCAAGTGAGCCTTACTGCTCCCTGGCAGACATACTATCTTTCCTAGTCCATTTATCTCCTGCTCCCACACTTGATTATTTAATATCTTTCCCTTTTTTTCCTCAAATTTCCCACATCTCATCCCTCTACCTTCCCACCTACTAAAAACCTTGTTTTCCACCTCACTGAGAAAACTGAAGCAGCCAGAACTTCCACACTTATTACTTTTATATTTTATATACTTTCTTGAGATAAAACTCATATACCATGAAATTTACTCATTTAAAGTATACAATTCAGTGGTATTTATTATAGTCACAGAATCACCACAATTTTAGAACATTTTCACCACCTCCCCCTATGCCCTGTACCCATTACAGTCATTCCCCATTTCTCCCATATTCCCCTCCCCCCAGCCCCTGGCAATCACTAATCTACTGTTTGTGTCTATGGATTCGCCTCTTCTGGACATTTTATATAAATGAAGTCATACAATATGCAGTCCTTTGTGACTGACTTCTGTCACTTAGCATTAACTTTTTAAGTTTCATTTATATTGTAGCACATATCAGTACTTCATTTCCTTTTATGGCCAAATAAAATAAATCATTTAATTTATTCATTCATCTATTGATGGACACTTGGGTTTTCTCAAGTTGAGGCTGTTATAAATAATGCTGCTATAAATATTTATGTACAAATTTCTGTGTGGACATAAGTTTTCATTTTTCTTGGATATATAACCAGGAGTAGAATTGCTGGGCCATATGGAAACTCCATGTTTAAATTTTTGAGCAACTGCCAGACTGTTTT
Organism: Okapia johnstoni; assembly: GCA_024291935.2. Lineage (NCBI taxonomy): Eukaryota > Metazoa > Chordata > Mammalia > Artiodactyla > Giraffidae > Okapia > Okapia johnstoni. The sequence goes on from CM044313.1 coordinate 52,206,270, forward strand.
CCAAAGTGGCTACATCATTTTATACTTCTACCCACAGTGTATAAAAGTTTCAATTCTTCCATATCCGCTCCAACACATTTTATTGTCTCTCTTTAATACTTGCTTTATTTTTACAACAGCTCTTATTTTCTAATATGCTATATCATTTATTTCTCAATTTTTTTATTGTCTATCTCTCCACTATAATGTAAACTCCATGAAGGCAGGGACTTTTGCCCTTTTTCATCTATTCTTTTCACTGTTGAGAATGCTTAGAACATAGGAAGCACTCAGTGAATATTGGTGGATTGGAATTGATTTAGTATAACTAATACCAAAACCAGACAACAACTTGATAAAAGGAAGACTAAGTGAATTTCAGTTATCAATGATGAATCAAAAATTTAAATAAAACATTACCAATGAAATAGATTAAGGTTATAAAGAACATATGTACCTCAGACAATATAAGCTAAGAAAAGACAAAGCTAGCTACACATTAGCCAGCTACTGGGAGACACAGTGCCAAAGATTCCATGGCAATGTAAAACAAAAAGGCAGAACTGAATTTTGCTTCCTAAAGGGCCCATAGCTTATTAACCATGAAAGAAGCAGAAAAACAAATCAAGGAACCAGTTTTCCCTCAGGAAGCCAGCAGACCAAATGGGTGCCAACTTGGCACCAAGTTTTGTTGTAACTTGGTCTGGCTCTCGAGCAGGCTGCTGCACAGGCACACTGGTCTTAGCAAAGCTAGAGTGGGAAGGAAGAAGTAAACAGGAAGAGGGTGGGGATACTATTAGCCCAGAGACCCGAAGCAGTGCAGAATCCTAGTGAGCACAGGCAGCAGCTGGTGTGCCATGCGGTCCCATCCAGTGTGCTGGTGGATACTGAGTCAGGCAGTCAACCGTCCCAATTACCACCCATTCCCAGCAAGATCCCAACCACTGACCAAGGCATAGGTGGAACCCCAGGGGTTTCTAGCAGGGACTAGCCAAATGGGTGGAAGACAGGGCTCCAGTTCCAGGATTCCAGGGATAGGGGTGGGTGCGAGGAGAGGCGGGATGAAGCTCTGGATGGCCGAGAAAGCCAGCTGTGGAAATGGACCAGTACAGTGTGGAATAGGTGATGTATTGGGGGTAGGGTGGAAGATGAGAGGAGACAGTTTTACATATTTGGCACTTGGTTTTTAATGCCTTGTTTGTTTCAAGGGGGAGGTATCTATCTATTCCCTGTAGGGCCTTTCCAGCCCCCATCTAAAAGTTACATTCCTTACTCCACCCTAGCGGGGCCCTAGCAGGCGAAGCAGAGCACCCAGTAAGCTTCTGAAATGTATCAATCGCCTCCGACCCCTGAATAAAGAGACTTTCCCGAGTAAAGAACCTGCACCCACACAGTCTGCCTAACATTCGCTTTCTTCCTTTGGGTGGCCTCAGATCGCCCCCCAGGGCAGGACCGTGAGATTCACGGGACATCTGAACTCTGCCCACAACTCTGTTTAACCCTAGAGCTCTCCCTCCGGCTGCGCTGACCTTTGATGGGGGAGGGGAAGGAGGCAAGAAAACCACCCTTCTTTGACTCGTTACCCCATCCCACCCTGTCACCTCCGTTTTCTACCAAAACACATGTACGTTTGGGGTTAAAAAAAAAAAAAACTCGTCTTTCATCTGGGCTGTGTTTTCTTTACCAGAGCAAGTGCGTGTGGGAGGGGCGGCGGAGGGAGAGAGGGCGGGGAAGGGGGGTACCACAGTGCCCAGCAGTCGGAGCACCTACAAAAACAATCCTCTTGGTGAGGCGCGGAGGGAAAATCTTACTAAGCAAAGTGAGTTTGCAACTCCGGGAAGGTTGGGCGGCTCACGGTGGACAGTCCTGGGCGACGATGGGGGAGGGGGGTGCAGATGAAGGGACAAGAGATGGAGAGGGGGAAGGGCAAGAGGAGGGGGAGGGGACGGTCCCGAGCAATTCAATGGCGCTTTGATTTAACAACTCCAAGCCCTTTGAAAACATTTTGCCAAGAAAAGCTTGCCATCAACACGTATAATCTCTTATCAGAGGCCCCTGAAAGCCCGGGCCCTGGGGTTAATTCCCCCATCGCAATGAGTTTGAATCAGCTCTAAACCCGTAGTGACATGAAAGCGCCCGAGCCTCGGGCCGCACAGAACCCACTGCGATCCGCCGACCGGGGAGGATTACGGGGCCTGTTGCGCGGCGAGCTCGCCGGCGGGACGGGCAGGCTCAAAAGAAAAAGAATAATTAGGGATAATTGCTTGTGTCCAAACACAAGCATTAAGGCCCCCTGTTCCCCTTTGGGACTTTGTGAGCCAGAATGAAAGAGACACCCCCTGTTTTGACAGCTGGGCCAGCAGCCTGGATCCGTGACCGAGGGAGGAAGCGCTCCCGGCTGCTGGGAACGCGGCCGAGCCGGGCCACGGGTGGGCGGGGGGCCCGCCGCCCCGGGAGCTGGCCGGGTCCACGCGCGGGGCCCGCTTTCGTGCTCATCCCTCCCGGAGCTCGGGGGGAAGAGCGGGTTATCTCCCCGCCTGGCGCCTGCGACCTCGGAAGCCCGCCGCAGCCCCCGGGGCCTGCCGCGGGGCTGGGCAGCCGAGGCCCGCGCACGGAGGCGCTTGGCGGAAGGTGGCCAGGGACCCAGGGACGTGGCGCCCGAGCCGCCCAGGGCGTTGGATGCGGCAGAGCTCCCGCGGTTCCGCTACGCAGCTTTGCTCCCTGAGCCCGAAGTCGGTTCATACCCGCTAATGCTCGTAAAATGGGAACGAACATCCGACCCCACCTTCACGGGCGTGGGGCGGCCTGCGCCACAATTAGAGACACTCAAATCCCAGGGTGGTCCCAGCCACATCCGGCTGCGCCCTTGAAGCCGAGACGCGCGTAGGAGGCCTCCCTTCGTGGCTTGGAAGTGACGAGAATTAAACGCAACTGGGGGAAAGAGCTTAAGGTGCACCCTATGCATCAGGGCTCGGCAACATGGCCCACAGTCCCGAGGAGACTAGCTTGATGTTGGGGTTTGGGGCCAGGGCTTTCCGGAGGAGGCTGAGCAGACCTCGGCCAACGGTCTCCGGGGGCCGAGCTTTCCGGGAGCGTGGCCGGTTTGCCCTTCGTAGTCCGGGAAACCACGGTTCCCGGAAAGGCCAAGCCAGGCCCGGAAGGATCCTTGAAGGAGTGGGGTGGGCAAAAAGTGGCTCCTGCCAGCTGGATGCCAGCTCCCGAGGCTAGGCGAGGGGAGGGAGGAAGGTGGAAAATGGAGAGAACCTGACGGAAACACGCTCTTCGAGACCACCCGCAACACCTGGACCACCCAGGGCGAGGCCTGGAACTGCGTGCGAAGCCTTGAGGCCTGCTTGGCCAACCGGCTTGAAAGGCCAGAGAGGGGACTGCCTTCTTCCAGAAGGCCGACCTTCCAGAGGGGTATCACCAACCAACCGGGGACTCTCCATAGCGGTTGGCAGCCCCTAAGTCGGAGGAGTCCACACCCGCGCCACCCCCTTAGATGCTTAGCCTGCGCTCCACTTCCAAATACGGATCATATGCGGGGCTGAAGGAAGGGTAGGGAAGCGGCGCGGCCAACACGCGGGCATGAGCGATTAATTAAAGGGAAACCACATCCGACAAAGAAGCGTTTTGTGAAAGGAGCCCAGTCGGAGAGGAGCTTCTGACCCTGCAGCTGTGGTCCAGACGGATCTGCCTGCGACTGGGCCCTCCAGCAGAGGACACGGCGCAGGGGCCTGCTGGCCCAGCAGAAGGGACCCACCTGGCTTGCAAAAACCATGTGCTTTAAATAAAGCTCAAGGTTAAAAGTTGCTGGGTTGGCCTGGGTCCCGGGGAGGTCTCTGAGGCTCCCCTGGCTGGCTGCGGCCACCTGGGTCCCCCACTATAGCCTTCGCGACAGCACTGCGGTACATACCGGCCCTGCAGGCTTCTACATACATTCACCCGGCCAAGCAAAGCCAGCCTGCATTCACTAGACAGGACTATGCTGCAGACAGAGATTTAAGATGGAAATGTTCATATCCAGACAAAAACACACACTTGCTGACATTTTTCTGCCTTTGCTCTCACCCCTTTCTTTTCGGGGGAAAACCGGATGACAGCAAGATTGCCAGGAAACAGAAAATGCTACTTGCTGAATATCTATTCTCATTTTACGTCTAATTGCCAGTGTTTATCAAAATACCCTCAGCTTGTTGAGGATTAAATACAAAATAAAGTTTATAACTGTAGGCAGATTTTTAAAAATTTTTGTAATTGTAGACTTTGTATAATTCTCTTGGCCAAAGAATACTTGGGAAAATTCTAAATGAGGGAAGGTGGTGTGTTTCTCTGACGTGAAAGAATGAGTTATCCCACCTCCCTCCTGAGTATAAAAGTCAGGAAATAATTTTTTTTAAGTCTTGATTTGCGAAGCTTCTTTCGGTAGAAATGGGTGATGCTATCTGAATCTTCCTATAAAGGCACACGTTTCAGGTTAGTCTTCAGATTTAGAGGCAATCAACGCTTTATTTATTTGTTCTGGGGGAAGGGGAGAATACTCTGATGACAGCCAGGGAGACCTTTCTGCTCCTTTATTGTGATTCAGAAATCCTTCCTCTTCTCTCCCCAGCTGCTTCTTCAGGCTGCCCTAAAGAGTAGGCTTTGGTTTGAGGTTTTGTTTTGCTTTGTTTTTGAGATTTAATACTGCATATATTTCATCACGCCATACTGGTTTCAACAACATATAAAACCCATGAAATTTAATATTCAATTTCAGAACTCTGGCCAAGAGATGAAATTATGATACCAAGAAGAAGAAAAAGAAAAAAAAAAAACAAACAAAAAAGAGATTCTGAGGAAAATGAGAACTTCCATCAAATCTATACTTTCTTGAAATTACACTTCTGCTAAAGCTGCCTTGTGGGTCTGTTCCCCTGGTGGGCTCAAAACAGGCGAGACAAACCGAAAAAAAGGTGTGAAAATGACGTCAGAATCTGAAGTGGTGCCCTGCAAACGTCAGTTTGGTCAGTTTGGCGTTGGGGAGAGCCTCCACACTTCACGCCTGCGGGGTCGCACCCCAAACAGCCTGGAAACCAAAGGGCGTGAAGCAGGAGGAAGGCCGGTCCTCGCCCGCGGCGGCGGCCGCATGGGCCAGGCAGGCAGGCCGCCCCGTGGAGGTGCGGGTCTGAGCTTGGACGGGGCGGGGGTTGGGAGGGTGTGTTCGGAATCCTGAGTTGCTAGCGGCCTTCTCAGGGACTTGGAAGGGATCTGCAAGTGAAGTTTAGGCCTCCTAAGTTTGATGACAAATTAGCTTTGGAGTTTAAAATATATATTTACCCCACAAGTAAGTCCCCGCTGGGGAGGCCCCCAGACCGCTCCAACCAGCGTGGACGCCGTCAGGTTCTACGAGGCGCGTGGACGCGGCTTGGGCGGTCAGGGCTTCGGCGTAATTTACGAATATCCCTAGGAGTTTGGGAGACTTTAAGGAGCTCCCCTTGGAAGGTCTGAGCGGGGAGAACCGGGCGTGGAGCGCCTCTCCTGTGGAGAGCGCCCCCTCTACTTTCTGTTCTGACCCCGCGACCCGGGAGCGCAGGGCGACCGGGGCCTTGCGGATCGCCCCGGAGGCCGCCGCGCACCCGGGTCTCCCAGCGTGTCTCGCGACCCGCTGCGGTTGCCGCACGAGTCCCCGGGAGAGGGGCGCCACGCAGGTCCCGGGAGCCCGCGAGTCCGGTCAGCTCCCGCCTGAAAGGCGCCGGAAGCCACGGGCTCACGACCCAGAGGAGGGCCCGCGTCTCCGCATTCGTGCGACAAGGTGGGCTGGGTGGTGAGGGTAGAAGGCAGCGAACAAGAAGAGCTTTCAGAGCGGGGAAGACCCCTTTCCACCAAAGTAGGCCAAGGAAACCCTTCGGGGAACCGAGACCTGGGCGATGGCTGGCACTCACTCACCCCGCTTCTCCTTTTAAGAAGCAAACCCAAGTTCAAATGGAAAGGCTAAAAGATGTTACCCACTTCTCCAAAGAGCTGCATATTGCCTTCACATTGCCTGCACTACTACAGCAATGAAACGTGTTTTGTGGGATATGTTAGAATTAATGATAAGAAAATCTATAATTTTTAAATACAAAATACAGATTTTTTAAACCATTGTCCCTATACACATTACATGCATGCAGTATGTGCATCCACTCATATATAGATACGTGTATATTTGAGTATATACTGTGGACTCAAATTTGCATTCTGAAACTGCAAAAATGCAGTCGTGTATCCCATCACATATGCCATGCCTGAGAATGCTGGTCTTCTCAAAGGCCAATTAAAATGCTATTTTCTTTTACTTTTTACTTAGAACCTCCAAAACAGGAGCAGACTGTACTTTTAGAATGTAATCATTCTACACATGAAAAGATATCATTTATTAACATAAATCGTATTTACAATGGAATGCTTACAATTCCTTTTTTCTCTAATATAACCTGACTTCAGGGCATAGGGGCTCCTTTTCTTGGAGGGAGCCTTAGACACAGTCAGTTCTTGGCTCCCAGAGCAGTACCTGATGCTGTAAAACACTAAATCTGGACAGATTTACACAGAACAGAAGCTTTAATTTCACCATTCAAATTCCAGCCAAACAGCTTTGGGGATTTTTCTATGTTCCAGACGCCCTGAATGTTTTTCCAGGTTGTATGCTTGAGCCCTAGCCTATGGCAGCTCAACCAAAATCTTGACATTATTAAACACAGAAAGGAGATGTATCATCATGTTTGTTTTTTTTAATTGTGTCCACATGGAACAAAGACATCTTATTTTAAAGATGCAACTACTATAACATTGATGAAACAGTTTATGCATATATGAAAAAAAATTTGAAGAAGGGCTTTATATGTAAGAAGTATATTGTTTTATTTGTGTCCTTGAAACTGTCTTCAGTTTTATTTTTTCTAAACAATAATTTTATGAAGACAAAAAAATAAGCTGTTCAAGATCATTTTTCCAGACACCAGCTGAATGAAACTGATTTCTTCCCATTGAGACAGGCATGGGTTTTTCTCTAACTTTAAAATAAATGACTACTAACCCTCATGCATGGAGAAGGCGATGGCACCCCACTCCAGTACTCTTGAGTGGAAAATCCCATGGACAGAGGAGCCTGGTAGGCTTCAGTCCATGGGGTCGCTAAGAGTCAGACACGACTGAGCGACTTCACTTTCACTTTTCACTTTCATGCGTTGGAGAAGGAAATGGCAACCCACTCCAGTGTTCTTGCCTGGAGAATCCCAGGGACAGGGGAGCCTGGTGGGCTGCCATCTATGGGGTCGCACAGAGTCGGACATGACTGAAGCGACTTAGCAGCAGCAGCAGCAGCAGCAACCCTCATGCACTGTTGGTGGGAATATAAATTGGTGCAGCCACTATGAAGAACAGTATCGAGATTCCTTGAAAAACTAAAAGTAGAGCTACCGTACAGTCCTGCAATTCTACTCCTGGACATTTGTATGAAGAAAATGAAAACACTAATTAGAAAAGACAGTTGTACCCCTATTTCATTGCAGCACTAAATAGAAAAGCTAAGATATGCAAACAACCTTAATGTGCATCAATAGATGAAGGGATAAAGAAGATGTGAGCTCTGTCTATCTCTATATCTATCCCCCCCATATATAGATAGACAAGTACACATAATGGAATATTACTCAGCCAAAAAAAGGAATGGAATCTTGTGATTTTTAACAATAAGAGTAGATCTAGAGGGTGTTATGCTAAGTGAGACCATAGTCCATAGAGTTGCAAAGAGTTGGACACAACTGAAGTGACATAGCATGCACACATGGTAAGTGAAGCAAGTCACAAAGAGAAAGACAAATGTATGATTTCACTTGTATGTGGAATCTAGAAAACAAATGAATACACCAAAGCAGAAACAGTGTCATAGATTCAGAGAACAAGCAGGTGGTTGCCAGAGGGGAAGGCTATGGAGGAAGAAGAGAAATAGATGAGGGAGATTAAGCAATACAAAGTTCCAACTGCAAAGTAAATGAGTCACTGATATGACATATACAATGTGGGGAGTATAGTCAATAATTACATAATATGTTTGTATAGTGACAGATGGTAACTAGATATCATGGTGATCCTTTTGAAATACATAGAAATATGGAATTCTCTATACTGTGTATCAGAAACTAACATAGTTTTGAGATCAATTATACTTCAAAAACAAACAAACTCATAGAAAAAGAGATCAGATTTGAGGTTACCAGAGGTTGGGGTTGCAGGAAGAGGAAACTGGATGAAGAGAGTCAAAAGTTACAAACTTCCAGTTATAAAATAAATAAGTACTGGGGATGTAATGTGTTATACAACATGATAAATATAATTAATACTGCTACATGTTATATATGAAAATTGTTAACAGAATAAATCCTAAGAATTCTCATCACAAGGAAAACAATTGTTTTTTCTTTCTTTAGTTTTGTATCTATTTGAGATGAATGTTCACTCAATTTATTGTGGTAAATCATTTCAGGATATGTGTTAAGTCAAATCATTATGTTCTACACCTTAAACTTATGCAGTGCTTTATGTCAATTATATTATAATAAAAAGAAGAAAAATAAAATGAATAAAATAAATTACTACTGTTTACATTGGTAGAAAACCAGAAGCTGTTTTCCTCTACTGCTAATGAAAAATATACTGCATTTTCCCCAGATGAAATGTGGAATTTTAAAACTGGACTGCCAGGTATATCACCATTAATAAATAACATTTAAGTACTATTTGGGGGGATGGGAAGTTCTTCTATTAGGCCCTGGCTACACGGAGTTATACTCTCAAAATGCTTATAACTTACCACGAATACACTTCAGGACATACTTCATGTGAAAAGATGCAAGTCAAATACACATGTACATTCTGCAAAAGCAAAGAAATTTGCACTATCAGAGTTAGGGCAGAGAATACACTAAAAATAATTCTCCCTGATACATTGCTGGTAAAATCATTATGGATATTTTTTTCTTGACATAGATTAGTCACGTATATATGAAGCTTGGTGCAATCAGGAGATGTACCAGCATTTCTGCAGAGCCCTCTCCAAAGCACCCAAGAAGGCTGAAAGAGTTAAGGTACTCCCTACGTCTTTCTTCTCTTACAGGCCCTGCTGGTGGAGAATAGTGGAAAGTACAATGTACTGAGTTAAACAAATATTTAACTTGTTCCATGTCCAAGGCAAATCAGATTTCAGGCTAACATATGGGCTCCAGCTCAGGCCTGGGGACATGGCCTCAGTTTGGACCTAGGACTAAATGCTGTGTGTGGTCATTGTTGGAGGCTCTGGCTGGGCCAGATAGACACTGGGTCACTCCCCTTTCCCAGGACTGTGGAGAGTCTGAGCTCTGCTTTATGCCAGAACCCTTTACAGGCTAGAGCTCTCTGAGGTAGGTGCAGCATTGTTGCTGTAGATTCAGAATTTAAACTCTTACTTGACTGGCTGAGTTCCTTTAGGGAAATTGCTGATTTGGGCTTTCCCACATTTTGCACCATGGTAGGCACTTGATACAGGTCTGATGGATGACTAAAATCATTCAAGTTCCTGTTAAGGAAGATCCCCTGAGTTAGGGTCTTTGGGTCTTCAGGTGGCTTCAGAGCATCTAGATGTGGGCTGTCATACAGTCACCTCTGGCCACATGTGGATACTGCTGCTTCGGGTGTAGCTTGTCCAAGTTGATACATACCATAAGCATAAAACATGTACTGGATTTTCACAGCTTAGTATGAAAGAAAAGAATATACAACATCTCCATCATTTTACACTGAGTGTATATGAAATAATACTTTAGACATATTGGGGTAAAATATATTTGTGATAGCTGCTTCTAAGGTGACTGCTAATGACCCCAGCCTCCTGCTAATCATGAAAGTGAAAGTGAAAGTTGCTCAGTTGTGTCCGACTCTTTGTGACCCCATGGAGCCTGCCAGGCTCCTCTGTCCATGGAATTCCCCAGGCCAGAATACTGGAATGGGTAGCTGTTCCCTTCTCCAGGGTATCTTCCCGACCCAGGTCACTCTCGTGGTCTCCTTCATTGCAGGCCGATTCTTTACCATCTGAGCTACCAGGGAAGCCCTGCTCTTCATACCCGTATGTAATCCCCTCTCCTAGAAAGTAGGCTGGACTTACTGGCTCAATTCGCACATAGAATTTGGCAGGAGTGATAGGAGGGATAGATCACAAAAAGAAAGACTACAGCACCTTTCTTGGGTTCTCCGTCTCTCCCTCATTAGCTTGGTCCCTCCCTGTCTCTCTCTGTCTACCTCAGAGCCCAGTTATCAGTGAAGAACAGACACTCGTGCTGAAGATGCCAGATGGAGAAGAGAGGCCCTGGAGAATCCAGCTGCTGGCCACGGCCTTGCTAGGAGGTAGACCCGCCTGTCCCGGCCAGTGCTTTAGATGATGTAGCCAGACCACTAGCTTGACTGCACACTCAGGGGAAGCCCAGAGCCAGAACCATCCAGCTAAGCTGCTGTGCAAGCTGACCCAGAGCAAGTGAGCAACAGTTTTGTTGTTGCTAAGTCTACATGTGTATTTTGAGCTAAGTTTTGGGGTTATTTGGTGCCATGCTGTGCTGTGCTAAGTCACTTCAGTTGTGCAAGACTCTGTGCGACCCAGTGGACCGAAGCCCGCCAGGCTCCACTGTCTGCGGGATTCTCCAGGTGAGAATCCTGGAGTGGGTTGCCATTTCCTCCTCTAGGGGATCTTCCTGACCCAAGAATCAAACCCTTGTGTCTTCAATCTCCTGCATTGGCAGGTGAGTTCTTTACCACTAACACCACCTGGGAAGCCCAATAATATACTATTATTTAAATTAATTTCACTGCTTTCTTTTCACTTTTGAAAATGTGACTGCTAGAAACTTTTAAATCATCTGTGTGGTTCACATTTTATTTTCATGGGCTCAGATGAGGCAAAGGTGCTCCGGGTTTAATTTGAGATTCTAGGGAGCTGGACTCAAATTTATGATATAGACAACCATGAAATACTTAGATGTTGTTGTTCAGTCACTCAGTTGTGTCCGATTCTTTGTGACCTCATGGACTGCAGCACGCCAGGCTTCCTTTTCCTTCATGATCTCTTGGAGTTTGCTCAAACTCGCGTCTACTGAGTCAGTGATGCCATCTGACCATCTTATCCTCTGTCGCCCCCTTCTCTTGCTGTATGCTGCTGCTGCTACTGCTGCTAAGTCGCTTCAGTCATGTCCGACTCTGTGTGACCCCATAGATGGCAGCCCACCAGGCTCCCCCGTCCCTGGGATTCTCCAGGCAAGAATACTGGAGTGGGTTGCCATTTCCTTCTCCAATGCATGAAAGTGAGAAGTGAAAGTGAAGTCGCTCAGTCGTGTCTGACTCTTCGCGACCCCATGGACTGCAGCCTACCAGGCTCCTCTGTCCAAGAGAGTTTCCAGGCAAGAGTACTGGAGTGGGTTGCCATTGCCTTCTCCGCTCCTGCTGTATAAATCCTACCAAATATGTTATAACCTCTAACTCCTTGACTAAGCCAATTTCTGATTAAAGTGCCTGTGGCTTGAGGGTCAAGACAGCTCTGTTCTGAGTTTAGCCCCACAATCAGTTGGGCCCTGTACCCAGAGAGACCCATTTTAATATTTCCTCCAGCCCTAACATTTTATGGTTCAACAACGGCTCATTTCAGCGTTTTATTGCCACCAAGGGGTAACAGCAGCATTTCTGGTAGCACTGGTATTTTGGGTAATAATGAACCCACATTAGCAGCTCCACTCGTCCCAAATGGTCTCTTTGCAAAGAGTGGTCTGTGGGTCAGGATGAGGAGCAGCCTGAGACAAAGCCACACTCCCCAGCACACCCATAACTACTCCCACCATCCTTTGCACCCTCCACAGCCTTTCCTAGAATTCTTGCATCTCTGTTCTTCACCTCCCTTGACATCGACAATACCAGAAAACTGTGTTTTCATTTAGGAGTGTTGTAACTAAGCTTGAAGTCAAGAAGAAATGAAGGTCTTAGCTTTCTATTTATTTATATTTATAGAACCACAGAGAGCCAAGGTGCTAATTAGGAACACATTTTAGAAAATTGTATTTTGATTGCATTTTATTTTTCTCGTACAATGACAAGTTCTCATAAGTTTTCAGTTGCTTTACCATCTTTTGACCAGAAGGCCCCTGATTTGAATTTCCTCTACTCTGGTAATTTACAAATAATTCTAGAACTAGAATGAACATAGTATTCTGTGCGTTTTTGTTACACTTAATTAAGAAATTATCTTCCTTTTGTCTTAAATACATTTTATTTTGACAGCATGATTGCAGATGCAATACATGGCACTTCAAAGGGGGATGATTGCTTGAGCAATATTTTGACCCAAAGCAGATAATTTACTAAAAGACTGTCACTGATAGTTTCAATCACATAAAAGTGATGTCTGATAAATGTTGCTGAAAATATTCCAGCTTGGACTTATTGGGTGATTAAGTGAAGGACAGGGACTCTTACACAAGCTATTATTTTATAAATGTTAGTTACTAGTGGCTAGTCTGTAATTTTGTACAAAAAAAAACTAAACAAGTTATTAATATAAGTTAGAATTATTTTGGCAGATGGCAAATATTTATTCTTTCCCAATATTTATTTTATTAGGTCTTTCATTTATGAATTTGTATAGCAATATTTTAGCAGAGTTTAGACTTTTCTCTGGAGATGAGTTTTAGAAAGCTCTTGCTAAACCTTAGAGGTAATCCAATGAGGAAATGGTAAAATGATGTCACTTATATGGAGACTATTACAAATTTGAGTTTTGTATTCAATGACAATTTGAATTCTAGATTTTGATGTTCAGTTTTCTAAATGTATATAAGTTTTTCCAAATAAAGTCATTAATGTTTTCTAAGTACAATCCATCCTAAAGGAGATCAGTCCTGGGTGTTCATTGGAAGGTCTGATGTTGAAGCTGAAACTCCAATACTTTGGCCACCTCATGCGAAGAGTTGACTCATTGGAAAAGACCCTAATGCTGGGAAGGGTTGGGGGCGGGAGGAGAAGGGGACGACAGAGGATGAGATGGTTGGATGGCATCACCGACTCGATGGACATAGGTTTGGGTAGACTCCAGGAGTTGGTGATGGACAGAGGCCTGGCGTGCTGCAATTCATGGGGTCGCAAAGAGTCGGACACGACTGAGTGACTGAACTGAACTGAACTGAACTGAAGTACACAAAATAAGAAAATCAACCATCTTAAATGATACCAAAACTTTCCTAAGTTTCCAAAATAATGGGATTAAAGTCGTCTGTGTGCTATTCTGTTTTCCATAGGCACTAACTCCAGACATCACTTCATAGAACGAAGCAAACTGGCTTTCCAAACATACTCAACATGTGCTTCTGATAACTTTCCAAAACAAGTAATGAGCAGCACAGCATGTTAGAGTAGGCTTATGTAAATTAATGTCCTGGAAGTGATGGTTCTTAGTTTCTCATTTTTATTCTCATTGTCAAACCAATTTCCTTTGCTTTAGCATTGACTATTCAGCACTATACACCCAAACCTTGGAGAGCCTTTTTCTTTCTTTTTTTTTTTTCACATTTTAAGGGACAACATAAATTTTTTTTTAAATAAAGAAAGCCATTATTTTACCAGTGAAATTCTGTTACTGTCTTCAGGGAATGATGATTTATATTATTAAGGTTTACAACGTGGAACTTTCTATCTTCAGCTCTTAGAATCCAATTAAACCATTTTCATGCCTTTGCCTTCTCTATCCTCCCCTTCCTCCCTCCTCCTCTGTGTTCACCTTCTTGACTGTTTCGCATCCTTCGCCACGCACAGTCTCATTCTTCATTCTCTGTAGCTGTCTCTCCAAGGTGGACCCTCTGCCTTCAGTGATCCTGCACCTTCAGGCTAATCCAGCCACTGGTGACTAATTCTGTCCCCGCTCGCTCTCTCCACCTCCCCAGCCCACACCACACTCAGCAGCACATAGAATGCTCTCTCCTCCTCTCTCCCCAAGGGGCTTGCCACACTGACTCAGCTTCAGCAGAGGAATGTGCTCGTGGGACAAGGAGAGGTGGAGGAAGAACTTAGCAGAAAGAAGAGTTGATGTGCAACTTTAAGTATGCATAGGATGTTTGTGGTTGTCTTTCTAAAGTCCTGCCTAGGACTCCCTCAATTCCCCCCCAGACACTCCCACATAATTTGCTCTTATCAGGCATGCAAATATTTTTCTAATTCTGTAATTCTAACCCTGCCTTACAAACAGGTACCTTTTAGTGCCATCGGGATAAAACACATGTGTGGCTGTTACTCTGTTGCTTTGAAAAGGTGATGAAGGGCATCAGGCCTATCAAGTCAGGCCAACCCTGGGTAATTTGCCATGAGCCTCTGTGTGGATCCAGACCCTCCCTTTGTTTGAGATCAAGCACTTGAGTCTTCAGATGACTGACAAGGGCGGATTGTAACAACATTATTTCAGGAGGATAATATAGCCCCCATAAATTCCTTTTTTAATAGTTTATTGCAGGCTGTAGGCTATTGACAATGACTTTAAGGATGAAGGAAAATAGTTCCTTGTTGCTGCTAGTCTCTAAAATCACTTTAAGACTTTTTAGTACCCTCAGAGAAAACCTAGGCTTTCATGAAATGAAAGTTAAGAAAACCACTCTTAAATAGAGAGAGGAAGAGAAAAAGAAATATCTGAGATACAAAAGAGATGCTCTGGGAGCTGTTTCCATGCAAATAAAATTTCAACCCATTTCACATCTTACTTACCATTCTTCCACATCTTACTTTCCTGGGTGATTACAAAAAAAAAAAAAAAAAAAAAACGGAACAAACAGATTTCTAAAAGCCTTAACCATAACTATGTAGAAGAATGAAAATGAGTTGGAACTAGTTCATTCTCAGATTAGCAGGAGGAACTCTGGGTTTCATTTCGTTTCTTGCTCTGTTGGGGTATGTCAGATTATTCCTTGAGTCAAGAAGATCCCCTGGAGAAAGGAATGGTAATCCACTCCAGTATTCTTGTTTGGGAAATCCCATAGACAGAAGAGCCTGGTGGGCTACAGTCATGGGGTCGCAAAGAGTTGGACACAACTGAGCAACTAACACACCTTCATAAATGCACATTCACAGATTAGCAGGAGGAACTCTGGGTTTCATTTCATTTCTTGCTCTGTTGGGGTTCATCACTTCACTACTGATTCTCTGCAGTGAAAAAGAGACATTACAATTTTCATGGAGAATCTCATATTTTATTAGTATTTGTAAATCTTGACTTCAAGTGATGATGCAAGAGATCTTTAACAATGTCAGTACTTGTAGTTTCAGACCACATACACCAGTACCTATGCCATAAATGGCCATGGTAAAGTAGAAAATAATGTTATGGCCGTTTAATTAGAGAAGAGTGTTTATAAGAGCTTGCACATCTATTTTTCTTTTCCTTTAAAAATTAAAAAAACATAAAATATATAAGCCCTCAAATAGCTTTTTAAAAAGCAATTTTTATAAAACACGCATAGAGTTAAAACCATGCAAGTCAGGTACATATGTGACTAATCATATTTTTGATGTATCTCTCTACCTAATCATTAACTTTAAATGCCATATAAGAATTTGTAATCCACCATAAATTATTTCACGAAATAATTTAAGAGGGCTGCTGACTAATGTGAAACATTCTAGTTTCCACTAGAAGTTGGCTGCCAAATGTTGTAAAAAAAAAAGAGTCCCAGATATAAGTTGACATAAATTATTGTGAATATAAATCTCTAGTGATCAAGTGGTGGTTAGAGATTACTGTGTTTAGAAGATACGGAAAAACATATTTAACACCATGAAGTCTTTCCTGGTTCCATTTTACATATTAGGAAGCTGGATCTTTTAAAATCCCCTCAAAGCCTTTTAACTTCTTTAATGCCCTAGATTCAACGTCCTACATTTCAAAATATATTGTAATAGAATTTGTTGAGCATCGAAAAAAGGGGAAATCATAATTACCAGAAAGACTGCCTAAGCTCTATTTTTAAAATGTAAGTTAGATTATTTATTTTTAAACTTTTATTTTTTCAAATGTTTTTCTCAGAGTATCCTTTTTGCAGCAAAAAAATTAGAGTAACTCAAAATGATCATTATCCACAAAACAGTTATGAGGGCCCCCCGCCCCTGCTTTTCAAATTCTTAGGTTCTCTGCGAGGTTGAAGACATCTGAGTGGAAATAATGTTCAGATTATAAAAAGCAGCAGCACATGAGTGAAATCAGGCAGAATTGGCCTGACAGGGGGTCAGAAACCAGAACCAGTGACAGGCAGCCACTCCAATGGCAGCATTATTCAGGTAGAAATCCATAATTAGCTGAATTTTTTGAGTTTAAAGGATTACTATGAAGTGTAGGGAGAAAATAGTAAGTCTAGTTGAGAAAATTAATTCCCTTTCCAAATCCTCATGCTTTTCTTCAAGATGTGATCCAAAGAAAGACAATTACGTCAAAGAGGGTTAGGGGCCTCATTTTGAACACTGCCTTTTAAGCACATTCTAGAGGCTTATTAGACAGCATGTAAACTGTAGACAGCAGTGCTTCCACCACCCCAGTACTAAACATCTGTGCACCAGCTTCTTGGGAGCAGAAATGGAGACATATGCATTTTAACATATCCCGAGAATATAGTCACAAGAGAAAATCTACCTTTCACCATATATGGCCATTATGCAACTCTATCCAAGACCTTGATGGAGATATTTATGTAATATCTTCACTCCTTCTCCCCCTAGGTTGGCAGACATTTAAGGGAATACGTTGGGGAGTTCCCTGCAAAGTTGGTCTTCTAAACTGTGAATGGCACTGATGGAAAAAAGCTGAAATGCTTTTTTGAGCATGAATTGGACTATCTCCATGTGGGTTATATCAGAGACTTTATCAATCTTTCTAAAAATATAGATATAAAAATTTATAGATGTTATATACACTAAACATTCTATTTGTGTCATAGATTTTTCAGTAGTTTGTGATCTTGACCCATGTCTTTGAGGATTATCTCGGTATGCATGAGATTCTAGTGATGGAGAAGAAAATCCATGGGATAAGTGAATACCAGGTGATATTTTACAAGTGACTTTAAGTGACTTCAGGAAATTATCCAATACGGCTAGATTAACACCTTACTGATGATTAGGGAGAAGAAATACAATTAGTGGAAAGTATTACTATAATAGTATTCCAAAAGAGATGCAGTGTTAAAAATGAGACAAAATTTTTTCATGAGTGTAATTTGCATAATTTAACTGGTATGAAATTAGCATGCTTGAATTTAGTGGACATTTAAAGAACATATAGCAGGCATGGTAATGTAGTCAAATGAGAAGCTATAATGTTTTGTTACAAAACTTTAAGTATGTGGAGGGAGGTGTCAGAAGGCCTGGGTTCTAATTATGCTTTGCAACCTTTTTTTTTTTACTAGCTTTCTGACTATGGCTAAGTCTCCTCATCAGAAAGAAATGGAGATGATAATATTTGTCTTTCTTGCCTCACAGTTATTACAAAGATAAAATAAGATAACATAGAAAATTGCCTTGAAAACTGTCAAATACTACAGAGGCACCCATTACGATTATCATCATATTCTCAACCATCCTGCAGTAATGGGATGCCATTTTCATGTCAGTGCTAATGTAGGACTCCCACTGGGAAGAGAATAATCAAAAGAATGCCGCTGCCTCCACTCAGGCTCTCTGGAAGGAGCCCTCTGAGTCCTTGGAAGGGCGAGCTCCCTCTCTAAGCATCACCCATGGCTCCCGATGGACTCACCGGCCAGTGCGTTCACCAGGAGGAGAGTTCGTGCACTCATGCTCACAGAGAGGGCATGGCCCTAGGAATCGCCCTCCACCTGCTGGTCTCTCACACATGTTAATAATAAAAGCTCTTCTCAAACCTCTGGGATCAGCATACATCTTTGGGAAACAGAGAAGTTGCCAATGCTGCCGGTCTTCTCTCTTAACACAGCTGAACTGCACTCACCGCTTTCCTATTGAGCTCACCCTTCCTGCAAAATACATCAAATTTAAAACGTGTTAAGTAAATTAAGTTACCTAGGAGAGATTTTAGCTCAGGGGAGCGGGGTAGTACTTAAAAATGTTAATTATCTGGAGCACAGAGCTTAACATTCTGGACTCCAAGATGGTTTTTAAGCCTATTTAGATTTTCTCCAAATTCTTTAAGGCTAATGCAACTTCTAAATGTATCTAGTAATCTCTAATTATTTGTGGAAATGGTAGATGTGAGAAGTCCAGATTAAATCCACAGATAATCCCAAAATCCCATTTTAGCCAACAGCATGGCTCTTTTCCCACCAAGCCCAGTGCTAGGAGGACCATTAAGAAGAGTAAGGCTGCCTGGAGTTCTAAGCTCCCCGGTCTCCTGCCTACACTGTGGAGATGTTAATGAATCAGCCAAACTGGCAGGAAAAAAGTCAGCAGAAAAAGAGTGGAAAATCAGGGGCCTGGGCCACTGCCAAGCTAGAAAGGCAGACGCTGAGGAATTAGAAGGTGCCAGGGTCCTAGCAGAAGGAAGGAGCAGCCCCGAAGCCTTGCCTTGGGAGACCTGGACTAGTTTCCAGAAAGAGCCAGGCGGTTCTACTCTGTAAAGCTGCCACCCTCCAATCATTGCTCTCTGCCCAGTTTGAGCAGCTGTGTGTTAACCCAAGATGAACAAGACCAGGCTGTAATCAGGAGGCTCCTCTCTGGGTTCATAGCCCCAAGGCAGTGGACTGACTCAAGGACTCTCCTCAACGGAACACTATTTACTCACAGGATGAGGAAGGAAGAAGACAAAGATTCTGTTTCTAGGACTCCTTTGTAAATCCCACTGGCCTTCACTTTAGCCTTCTAGCACCTCTCCGTGCTTATTATTTCTAACTCAACAGTTCATTAATGTCAGAACTGCGGTGTTTCACCACCCTTTTGAATCCAGGTCTACTTTCAGTGAGCATAAGAAGTTTACAGGGTCTGTAAAGGTATCTGACATTCCAAAATAAACATCAGTGAAACAAACCAATGCAAGTCATTTTAGGATAAAGTTTTTATTTTAAGACGAGAATATTTTATTGAACAATTTAATGCCTACTCAGTACCCACAAAGATGCAGTTTGATTTTTGATGGGCTTACTGTTTCCTTGCCTTCCTTTCCAGGGCCATTTCCATTTGTGTTGGAGCTCTCTGGACTAGGACTTTTGGCTGGTGCTGGGTCAAACGTGTCAGGAATACATTTGGAAGCAGGAAGGAAAAGAGAAATGGAGATGATTTGATGAAGGGAAATGGAGACGAGTTGATGAAGGGAAGAGAACTGGGCTGACCTGAAGTTCTTGGTGTGAATGATGGAAATGTGCAGAAGTTTGTACTAAAAAAGAAGAGAGCTGACGTGGAGAGGCCACGGTCAGGGAAAACAGAAAAAGAAATGGTGTCCATGCAATTAGATATGAAAAGCTGCCTCCTGAATTTAAACTTTCTGGACCACAGAGCTCAGGATTAGCAGAACTGATTTATGGTCTGAACTATGTCCTTTAGACTCATGTCACCTCCAGGCCTCTGTTTCTGCAAAACGGGGCCTGCCGGCGGGGGGCATACCCGGTCATCAGATGCCAGGAAGGCGGTTAGCTCTGAGCAGAGAGGGATGCAGAGCGACGCTGGCCACATTCCTCCCCAGGGCGGCCTTCCCGTCAGAGGCTGCTGTGACTGTCCCCCGGCTCTCGGGGCGGCGGGACCCCTCGGCCGTCACAGCCCGCTCACTCCTTAGCGTCTGCCAGGGCCGGGCCGGTCGCTGCGGAGCGCGGTCACTCCCAGGGCTCAGGGCCCGAGCGCGCGCGCGCGCTCTCCGCGACGCGAGCCCCGCACTCCGCGCGCGCGCCCGAGCTTCTCGGCGGCCGGTGTCCGCGGTCTCTCTGTCCTGCCCCCCTGCGGCCATCGCGGGCAGAGCAGCGCGGCTGCTCCTCCGCCCTGGCCGGCCCGAGTCACCGCCGCTGCCACCTCGACGGCGGGCACCAGGTTGAAAGGCTGCGCTCTGAAGGGGACAGAGTGATTCCCGCGGGACCCAGGCCCCCTGAGATCTTCGAGAAGCTTCCGGCAACCGTCCCGCATGCCCCTTCCGTCCAGAACAATGACAAGCGGGGGAGCCCTCTCCCAGAGCCAGGATGGCCACCTAGTTGACAATAACTTGATCATCTATCGCAGGAGCACAGTGGATCTGCAGCGTGGAGGTAGGAGATAGGGGACAGGGTGCAACCTGCGGTTTAGCGCGACAGGAGAAACTTGGACAGCCGGCACCTTTGCAGATCCGGGCTTAGGTATTTATTTCATGTTAAGCCCCCTTCCCACTCACTGCCTCTGCTCGCCCAGATAGAGTTGCAAACGACTTCCACATCCCGAAGGACGTTGGGTGCACGGCCTTTCCCTTAGCCGATCCAGCCAGCCCAGTTTCGGTTGCCAAAAAATGTTTCCCATCTAACACTTCTCTCACAAGGACAAAATATAATGTGTCTAAACACGGTGAGCTTCCTGTCTGGGCTCCACTCACCCTGATTTCCCACTTACGAATGAGACTTGAGTAACAAAGGTTAGCGGGAAGCCTGTTTTCCTTTGTACATCCTAGATCTCTGCTGGTTCAGTGTCCTGTGTCAGGTGAAATTATTCATGAGGCTCTGAACAGACTTGATAAGTCTTACTCCTTCCCCCTTGAAATTCCAAGTGGATTTAAATCACTCCTGGGTTGCTTCCGAGGGCCTGTGTTTTATGGGAGTTCTCTAGTGGGCTTTGAAGTATTTGCTTACCAAATCTGTTTCTCAGCTTCCAGCTTCTGAATAAATTACCCACTCCTTCTCCCCACTGCTGCCCCTGCTTGCCTCACTGTGATCAGTGGGGGTATTCTCTGGACGATAGGTTGGAATGTGTGTTCTGGGACTATTGTTCAGTGGCCAGTCCTAGGACACCCATTTGCTACATGCCTGACTGAGAAGTTTTGATGGTCTGATGGAGTAGGAAGGGAATGGGGGCCCTTGGACCATGTTCTGCGCACAGATTTACTTCTTGCCCACAGGATCGCTTAACCAGTGTCGCCATTTACCATCTTGGGCCTGGTTGCCTTGCGGGGAAAATGGCCATGAGAACAGTCGTTTAAAGAACATATCCCAATCCTCGCGTTGAAAACATCTTAGAGTTTCCTTGAGGATTGCCACTTGCCGGAGGTGACTGTTAACTGATGTCAGGCAGGTCTGTTGGGAAGAATGTAGATTTCTACTCATTCTGTTTGTATAAGAGCTAGAGAGGGTAAGGGGAAATGGCAGCCTTGGCCCTTTGGTGAGCCAGGAGGTATTTTTCGCTGTTGGCCAAGCTACCTAAAAAAGCCCTGTTGTCCAGCCTTCTGTGTCTGTGGGATGGGACGTGGCTAGCTGTCCACTTTGGTGCCTGCTCTTGATGTCCCCATGCCTACCATGTCACTAAAATCACCATTTCCATCACTCAAGCCATGTGTGGAAGAGATAATTAAAGACTCCCCGGGAGATTCAAGAGCAGCCACTTCTGGGGTTGAGATTTGTCACGTTTCTGGGCTTCACCTCACCAGGGACCTCAGCTACACAAGGGTTTTCCTTGATTCTTCCCCTGGGCCTTCCCAGACAAGAGCAAGGACCCCATTACCCTTTTCTTATGTAGAGTTTTACTAAAACAACCACATCGTCATCAACAACAAGTGAAACAAACAAGAAATCAAAATATACAAAAGCATAAACATCTGGTGTGTTTACCCAGCACAGATTTCTGACCCTAAAATAATTAAAGCCTGTCAGACTTGGCTGAGCCTGCCTCTGGCTGGGGCTCACGCCTTCCGATTCCCTGTCGCCCACATCACTGCTGCCTCATTAGGAGCAGGGGTTCCCACCACTTTGCTCCTTGGTCCTCCTCTTTGTGCAGGGCGGGGGGGCGGGGTGAACCTCTGGTTTGGTTGGGTTCCCACTTTTGTGCACTCCCCACCGATGGCCTCTGGGCCTGAAAAAAAGCATTTCCCAGGCTGGGGTCAAGGTTCCTCCCTGAACTTCTTGACAGTCCTGGGATTTCCCAGAGACCCCCCAGCACGGAGGTTCAGAGCCCTCACCTGTCACTCTCTACTCTCAGGCAGCCAGCCCAGGCTCCAGCCTGGGGCCCCACCCTTCCAGAAGCCTGCCTACTTGGTATTCACCCCTCCCCTCCTCTCCCCCAGCCAGCCAGCACCACTGAAAACCACCTGTTTTGTGTTTTGAAAGCCTGGAAGCACCCCATCCCCCGCCCCCACAGACCTCCCACTGAGTCCCAGTTTCCCATCCAAACTCCAGATTTGAGTTCTCAACTCACTTGAAGAACAGAAGACCTCCGCTGCGTATTCAATTCTGGCCTTTCCTTCCTGGCCGAGCTTGCCAATGGTCCCCCACTCACGAGAGGAGTGGTCTTGTTAAGTTATAAGCTTGGCAGGCCCTGGGGCAGTCCTCAGACTTGTCAGAGGTCAGAGTGCCTGCCAAGTCAGAGTCATCTTGGCAGGACACCGTGTCACCGATCAGTCCCCTCAAATGTTCCAGGAGTAATTTTACAAGCAAACACTATGCTGTATACTATATATTGAAATCACGACCACGAGTTACAGGTTCACACACACGCACACAAAAGAAACTATTGAAGTCTCTGATTAGCAGTTTCTGAATATTCCGGTGATGCTAAGTTAATTTTTTCAGCAATTTAAAGAAATTTATTTATTTATTTATTTTTGGCTGTGCTGGGTCTTCTTGCATTGCGGGCTTTCTCTAGTTTCGACAAGCTGGGGGCTACTCTCTAGTTTCGGTGCTAGGGCTTCTTACTGGGGTGGCTTTTCTTGTTGTGGAGCGCGGGCTCCAAGGCGTGAGGACTTCAGTAGTTGCAGCTCTAGAGCACAGGCTCAGTGGCGCGTGGGTTTAGTTGTTTCACCGCATGGACAATCTTCCCAGGTCAGGGATCGAACCTGTGTCTCCTGCATTGGCAGGCAGATAGATTCTTTACCACTGAGCCACCAGGGAAGCCCTCAGCAATTTTCTTAACCTTCTGCCAGCATTTGCTACCAGGTAACTGGGAGCATGTATCAAAGGTTGGAGAAAAAACTGAAGAACATAAAACATTAACAGCTGACAAACTTCTTCCTGTATAATGAGCTTCCCTGGTGTCTCAGACAGTAAAGAATCTGCCTGCAATGCAGGAGACTTGAGTTCCATTCCTGGGTCAGAAAGATCCTCTGGCAAAGGGAATGGCTCACCCACTCCAGTATTCTTGCCTGGAGAATTCCGTGGACAAACGGGCCTGGTGGGCTGTAGTCCATGGGGTCACAAAGAGTTGGACACGACTGAGCGACACTTTTTCACTTTCTCTATAGTAGGCAGAATAGTTGCCTTCAAAATTGCCCACTTCCTAATCCCTAGAACCTGTGAATGTGTTACTGTACAGAGCAAATGGAACTTTACAGATGTGGTTAAGCCAAGGATCGTGAGATGGGGAGATTGTTCTGGATCATCTGGATGAGCCCAGTAGAACGGCAGTGATGGTCGCAAAAGTGAAACAGTCAGAGTCAGAGAGAGATTTGAAGATAGAAAAGTGCTGGCTTTGAAGATGGAGGAAGGGCCCCAGAACCAGAGAAAGCTGGAAGCCTCTAGAAGATGGAGAAGTCACAGGGACGGAACCTCCCCCAAAACCTCCAGAAGGAACACAGCCCTACCGACATCTTGATTTTAGCCCAGCAAACCCCACTGCAGACTTCTGACTTCCAGAACTGTCAGTTAAATCATTCGCATGATTTTAAGCCATTGGGCTTCCCAGGTGGTGCTAGTGTTAAAGAACCTGCCTGCCAGTGCAGGAGATGTAAAAGACGTGAGTTCAATTCCTGGGTTGGGAAGATCCTCTGGAGAAGGAAATGGCAATCCACTCCAGTATTCTTGCCTGGAAAATCCCGTGAAGAGAGGAGCCTGGTGGACTACAGTCCATAGGGTTGCAAAGAGTCAGACACAATGGAAGCGATTTAGCACACACAAACACAAGCCATTAAGTTTGTGGTAATTTGCTATGACAGTATCAGAAAATCAATACTGTCCGCTAACTTAATTGTTTATGTGACTTGAGGAGAGAAGAACCTTCTTTTGGATGTGATGGGAACACTCGGGTACAACATGAGGAATGAAATAGTATCCCCTTGTGATTTTTCTTCAATAGTTATCATTTGTCTTTTCTCTGCTGCCATCTACACCAAGGCAAGGCCTGGACTAGTCACTGATAAACCAGCAAGAACCTTGGGTGGTAGGTATTGTTATGTAACTTCTTATCAAGGATGAAGCCGAGGTTCAGCATAGTACAGCACCTGCCCCCGGGTCACACACCAGGGGCTGATTGGTGGAAAGAAGGGACACCAATTCTGCATCAACTACCTCCAAATCCCTTGCTGTTTCCTGCAACTTATCTTTCGGCCCTTTCTCAGAGAGTAGCTAACAAGCTACTGTTCTTCAATGCCATGCTGTTCCATCCACAGGAATACTCACTCTACTCCAGCCAGAGGAATGCCTTTTGCTGACATGGTAGGTGGCAGATCACAGTCAAAGCTGCTGCTTGGAAAGCTTCTTTCAGTTGCAAAAATAAAAAAAAGTTGGAGTTGAGCCTTTGGCTAGAAACATAATTAGGAAGTCTTAACCTGACACTGGCTTTAGGTTCACTTACTGCGCAGGTCTCTGTGTTGGTTTATGGAATCACAGAGTGAGTTCACACGCTGAGTTCGTCTCACCGTGCAGGAGCAGGGGATTCAGAGCTCCTCTCACCTGACCAGACCTCCGCCCTATGTCAGCTGTTCATACGCCCC
The DNA here is from genome assembly GCA_024291935.2 of Okapia johnstoni. Classification (NCBI taxonomy): domain Eukaryota; kingdom Metazoa; phylum Chordata; class Mammalia; order Artiodactyla; family Giraffidae; genus Okapia; species Okapia johnstoni. The sequence goes on from CM044313.1 coordinate 52,231,141, forward strand.
ATGCCTTGGGGAGGGGCGAGGAAGGCACCAGGAGATGATCTGCCTGCGGTACCCTTTGCCCAGATTCAGTGATTCCCCATCCTGACCACACATTCAAACCACCCAAGAAACTAGAAAAACCTGTCCATGTCGGGGCCTCAGCCCAGCCATGTGAGCCACACCCCTTATGGTGGGGCCAGGGGTGTCAAGGTTCAGGTCACACCCAGGTGATTCCTAATGTCAGTCAGGACCACTGCAGGACCCCAACTAGGCAGGTTGTATCCTTGACCTGAGCTGTGTGGATGCTGGCGCCGTGATGTGTGCTTGTCTGGATATGTTAGCTCTGCTGAGACAAAGCCTTGGGGGCTTCAGAGCACCCCCCTTGGAAGAGCAGGTGGAGCCTCGGCCCACACTGTGTGGCTGAGAGAAGGGGCTCATAGGGTGCCCTGCCATCCCACTCTGCCCAGGACCCTAGGGGAGAGGGGTGTTCCCAGACAGGAGACATGCTTCATAAGGATTAAGTGCTTGACTATTTATTAAGTGCTGTGATCAGGAAAGTCCCTGACATTTGGAGAGGGGACAGAAGTCGAGGGCCGGGGAAGTAAATTCTCATGCTTGGGTGGAAGCGCTGTGGCATCAGAGAAAATATGTTTGTGTGTGTGTGTGTGTGTGTGTGTGTGTGTGAGAGAGAGAGAGAGAGAATGTGAGTGGGCATGGGTGTGCCTGTGTGAGAGTATATAAGTGTCCCATGCATATGCATGGGGGTTGTACATTCACATAGGAGAGTATGTGTGCACGAGTGTGTGTGAGGGTGTGTGTTCGTGTGAGAGTGTAGGCATTCTGGGGACTGCAGACCTCACCAACCCCAAACCACCCTGCTGCAGTGGCTTCTAACACATCTGAGCGTGTGCCAACCAAGCTGCCCTGAATCCTGCCGGGAGAGCAGCCCTGAGTGGTTCAGTGAGCTCGGGGGCAGACACTGTACATTTGTTCTGCTCTATGACAGTATAATTAGCTTTTCCTCTTGTGAGGAGTGAAGGGGCAGTGTGCTTTCTGACAGCTGTGGGAGCTGCCTTCCTGCTTGGATGAATCTGGGATCCCCTGATATTGTTACACCTGTTTAAACAAGGCACAAGATAGGTATTTATTTGAAGTTCAAGAGGTCATATGAGCCAGGGTCTAAATATAGGCCTGGATATAATTATAAAGATACTTCATTCCTTGTTCTGAAAGACTTTTGCAACCTTTGTTCCCTTGGATGCTTGGGCAGTTTCCTTAAACACGTGTACTTCCCAGAATGAGGAAAGGCAGGGTTGAGGCTGCCTCATGGAGGCTGGAGTGCAGGGCTGGGGAGCATGGAAGGGCAGACCCCCAGACCTGGCTGATCCTCAGGAGGAGTTGATAAAGATGCAGAGCTCCTTCTCTCCCCGGAGGCTGTCTCTGCTTTGGTCTTGGAGTGGAGGACAGGAATTTGTATGTTTCAAGCCCCCCAGGTGATTCTGATAACTACCCAAGTTTGGGAACCCTTGAACTAAGGCATGGGGGTTCTCCTCCCTGTGAGGCATTTCTGGGACTAGGTCAGGGATACTAACAATTGCTATTTCTTGAGGACCCCTCCCATACAGGCCCCCATCATTCCTCCTAGTTTGTGGATTAGACCGCTGAGTTCTTCCATTTATTTCTGGGCTGATACTGACTCGGCACCTCAAGCATGAGTTCATGTTTTTAGGTCACAGGTCTGTTTGAGATTTTGATGAAAGTTATAATGATCTCATTATAAAACTGCACATGCACACAAGATTTTGCCCAGTTTTGCAGGGTTCATGGAGCCCCCATCCCCGAAGCGCACCCAAGGACCTCTGGTTAAGAATGCGCATCCTAAAGGACATTCCCTAAGAGGAGTTCGCAATCAGGCACAGTGAGCTGGACCCTCTGCAGCCTGAGAAGGGCTTCTGGGGCATTTACTGTGGGGCTGATAGGGTTCAGGGCCCATTGAGGGGAGCTGTGAATACCAGAAGGGAGGGTGGGGTACAGCCCTGGCTTTCAGTTTAGTTGGAAAGACATGACTGCACAAGAAGAAAGACAATGTGAAGTTCAAGGTGATTATGCCAAGCCCAAAGAAGGACTGGCACTCGGCATTGCAGTTCAGTGAGCTAAGCCGTCACGGGAGGGCCAGTAAAGTTGGGAGGTGACAGCTGAGCCTAGCAGAAACCTGGCCTGAGCTTGGCAGAAACAAGAGAACTCTGGGCAGGGGGATCTTGGTGATTATTTGGGAAAGGAGGGGAGAAAGTCATGTCCATAGCAGAGACAAAAAACGTCAGGACATTAAAGGAAAAAAACATTCTGCATACTAAGAAATGAATCCCAACCCCACCCTTCCCAGAAAAAGGAAAAATGCTTAACAGAGTGATAACCTTTGTGGTCATTTTATAATATGTCTTCATTGAGAAATTAATTATTTTAATATAATGCTAGATAATTGTGCTTTAAAGAAACAATTATGTTTACAATTACCAAAAAAACCAGAATTTATTTAAAATATATTAATTTAGATAGCCTAGTAACAGGACCTAGGGCTTCCCCGATGGCTCAGCTGGTAGGGCTACAGTCCATGGGGTGGCAAAGAGTTGGACATGACTGAGCATGTGTGTGCGTGCACACACACACACACACACAACAGAACCTAACGTAAAATTGCATGTGTACACCTGTCAGTTTATCTCTGAGACTCTATGCAGAACCTCATGTGCAGATTATGTCATAAGTCTAACTTTGAGACTCTCTGTGTAAATGGTGCATGCTAAGTCACTTCAGTCGTGTCCGACTCTTTGCAGCCCCATGGACTGTAACCCACCAGGCTCCTCTGTTCATAGGATTCTCCAGGCAAGAATACTGGAGTGGGTTGCCATGCCCTCCTCCAGGGAATCCTCCCAGCCCAGGGATCGAACCCTCATCTCTTACATCTCCTGCATTGGCAGACAGGTTCTTTACCACTAGTGCCACCTGGGAAGCCCTCCTGTGAAAATGGATTTGAACCAAATGACCCTCCCGCCTACCCTCCACTCAGAAGTAGACCCTGTCACAGTGTGGCTGGAGGTCTGTGCAGGAAAAAGTGGGGGAAATAGATGTGTGGGTTTGGATGCTTTTGGAGAAGGCTCTGGAATCCCACCGAGTATCCTCCTTTGTCCTGTAGGGGGAGCCGCTGCAGTTTTGAGGAAAGTACCCAGAGTCCTGGGAAAGTGAAGGGCCCGGGGCTCTGGATGTGGGAGAAACTGGAGGCTGAAAGAGTGGCCAAGAAATAATCGAAGAGGGACAAATGCCAAGAGAGGCTGGTCAAGGGCTCCAGGAAGTGAGGATCATCCAGCCCTATGGCTTGGGGAAATGATGGAGAGAGGAACCCTGGTTTTACTGGAAGGCCGGCAGTGGCTGCCTCACAGACAGAACCAGAATCCACAGAGTATGAAAGGCGAAGACAAGCTCAGCATGAGTTTGTCCTCTAGTGGGAGGCAGGGAGGCTCTCCACATAAGGCATCTCAGCTGCTTCTTCCCAGTCAGAGTCTCCTAACAGTTCCTTATAATACAATAGCTGCAGAGAGGGTCCTCTGCTCGCCTGACGCTGTTTTGACTGAAGGGTGTTCAGATCCAGAGGAGCACTTTTTTCTCCAGCTGTTTGCTTTGCGCACAACATGGCACCATAATGTGAGACTTGGGTTCTTTAATTAATCGAGGAATTTCAGCAACTCCAAGGCAAGATATTGTTGTTTAGCCACTAAGTCATGCTAAGAAAGTGTTTGTTGCTCAGTCATGTCTGATTCTTTGCAACCCCATGGACTGTAGCCTGCCAGGCTCCTCTGTCCATGGGATTTCCCAGGTAAGAAAACTGGAATGGGTTGTCATTTCCTTCACCAGGGGATCTTCCCCACTCAGGGATCAAACTCACATCTCTTGCATTGCAGGCAGATTCTTTACCACTGAGCCATCAGGGCAGTCCCAAGGCAAGATGCCTTGTAGATATATGCAGAATGTTTTAATAACAATTAAACATATGAATATGAATAATGGAAAAGAGTGAATCTAAGATTAGGTGGAGACAAAAATAGGGAAATGTACTGGCTGGGATGGACTTTGGTCTTTTAGAATAGCAGGAATACACATAGAAATAAACTTATGTGGAAGTAGAAGGAAGTGTGAGGTCAGATACCTATTTTCCACGTGGTCCTGGGCCCTAGAAGTTTCAGAAATCTACTTTGTCACTGTCTGGGTTAGTGAAATCATTTCTTAAGCAAATAAAGCAGCTTCCTGCTTCTGAGTGTAATTTCTTTGCATAACAATGAGCAGAATTTATTGCAAGATCCTTTAACCCATTAAAAAAAAAAAGATTGAAAACATACCATGAATCTGATTTCCCATGTTTAGACAAAGCTACATATGACTCCTTTTAAAGAATAATAGCAACATAAGTTAGCCCTATTGTCATTTGAAAGAACTCCTTGCAGTGGGATGGGACAAGTGACTAGTTCTGCCCAATAAAATATGAGTCATCTGCTCTCTGCAGATACCAGATCCGCAGTTGTCATGATCTTGAATTTCCCAGCCTTCAGACTGTGAGAAATAAATGTTTGTTGTTTAGAAGCCACCCCGTTTAAGGGATTTTTATCATCGCAGCCCAAACAGACTAAGACAATGGCCACTGGCATTATTTCAAGTTTTTCACTATTATTTACAATGCTGCTGTTGACATCTTTTGTGCTCAGACGTGAGTTTGGAGAGTTTCTCTCAGTTCTCAGCAGTATAACAAAAAAATAGAGTTGTTCGGAATATGGATTTTCAGTTTTGCTTGATATTGCTAAATGATTCTTGAAGAGGCTGGACCAGTTTACACTGGGGGCAGCTATTTTTTGAGCTTACATTTGATGGTCATAACTTTGCCCTATGTCCTAATAACAGTGTTATGCATTTCACCTTTGGACATCTAAACCAACCACTCTTATTCTGGATCCTTGTGTTTACAACATTTTTTAGGCTTTAAAATTTTTAAACAGAGATATATGCATTGTAAAAAAAAATCATGAAAGTACAAAGAACTAGGTAATAATCACCTGAAATCCTTCCATTTGAAGAAAACCACCACTTTTATTTTGGTGAATATCCTCCCAAACATTCCTGATGGAAATGGATCTGTGTGTGATGTTACATAAATGGAACCAGACTATGCTAGTTTATTGCCTGTCTTTTTACTCAATGATCTCTTCTGAATACCTTTAGATAGCTTTCCAAATCTATAAATCTCCTCTGATTTCCCTTCCTTTCCTTCCCTGGGGTTGCTTTGAGGTCAAAAGATGAGAAGAAGGGAAGGGAGAAGAGAGAACCAGCAGTAGCAAAGTGAAAGTTGCTCAGTCGTGTCCGACTCTTTGCGACCCCATGGACTATACAATCCATGGAATTCTTCAGGCCAGAATACTGGAGTGGGGAGCCATTCCCTTCTCCAGGGGACCTTCCCAACCCAGGGATCAAACCTAGGTCTCCCACATTGCGGGTGGATTCTTTACCAGCTGAGCCACCAGGGAAGCAACACTAGCAAAGGGCTTAGTATATGCTCCATCTGATTTCCCCAGTCATCCTGAGAGGCAGGTGCTGCTGCCCATTGTACAGATGGGGAAATGAAGGTCACAACAACAGAGAGTGATGGAGTCAGCCATCAGTAAGGTCTCTGCTTATTCTACTTGGTTTGGTCCACCTACTCACCTTCTGACCATTTCCCTCTGGGCTCCCCGTAGTCCTCTGAGGATGCAACGAGTGATGGGGATTTGAAGACCCAGAAGATGTGATGCCCAGGTGTCACCACAGTCTTGGTAAATCATGGTGAGAACATAAAAATCTGCCCCACTGAGGTAGGTGTCTACTTTCTGTCTTCCTGAAGGCACTCAGAGGGAGTTGATCTGGGACCATCTTAGAAGGGAGGGTGAAGGGACCTGCCTTGGGGGGCAGAGGATGGAAGCAGCCAAATCCTTAAAGAGGGTTCCAATTTCTCCCAGATTAGGAGAGGGAAAGGGAGGGTCAGGGAACAAGGGGAGGCAGAGATTTGATCGCTAGTACATGTCCTGTCTGTGGCCAGTGAGAAGGAGAGCTGTGAGTGCCTCTCTGAGCCCCAGGAGTGCCCGAGGACTGTGATGACCGGGCTCAGCTGTGGCTTCCTGTAGCCCCAGGAGCATTGGTAGTGGAGGAAACCACCAGGGTCCAAGGACATGGCCTCTTCCCCACCCCCTGCCGTTTAGCACCTCATAAGCCAGGTTTCCTCTAGGCTCTCAGGATTAGGTGAGGAAGTGCCCTAATTTTTTGGAAGTGAAAATTTTTATGGAAGCATAGTTGATTTACAATGCTGTATTAGTTTTAGGTCTGCAACAAAGTGATTCTGTTGTATATTTTTTCAGATTATTTTCCATTAGAAGTTATTATGCTATGTTGAGTACAGTTCCTATGCTACACGGTAAATTGTGGCTTATCTGTTTTATGTATAGTCATTTGTATATGTTAATCCCATATTCCTCATTTGTCCATTGTCCCTCCTCCTCTCCCCTTTGGTAATCCTGAATTTGCTTCCTATGTCTATGAGTCTGTTTCTGTTTTGTATATGGATTCATTTGTATTATTTTTCAGATTCCACAGTCTTTCTCTGTCTGACTTACTGGACCATCCATGTAGCAGATGACAGTATTTCTTTTTTATGGCTGAGTGATATTCCATTGTATGTAGATGACCACATCTTCAGATGTATGCCATGTCTGTTGGTAGGAATCTGGGTTACTTTCATGTCTTAGCTGTTGTAAACAGTGCTGCATGACATTTTGGGGTTCATGTATCATTTTTAATTAGAGTTTTTAAAAATCTCTTCCTGATACATACCCAAGTGTGGGATTGCTGGATCAGTGGATAACTCTATTTTTAGTTTTTTAAGGAACTTCCATACTTTTCCCCATAGTAGCTTCACTACTGTACATTCCATCCAACAGTGTAAGTGGAGGCTAAATTTTATTTTGGAGAAATAGAGGGATGGGACATTCCTTGAATTTGACATTGTGGCATAAAATTCAGGGCTGATGATATGGGTATGTGAGCCATGCAGTCACCCAGGGCCTCACACCCAGAAGAGCCCCGCACGTGCTTTAAGGCTCTGCTCTCACCATCGTGAACCTCTTGCTTTCTGAACAAGGAGCCCCACATTGTCATTTTGCACTCATGTATGAATTAGTAGCCAGTCCTGCAAAAATTCATGGCCCTGCATCCCCGCATAGCAGAAGTTTCCAAATCTTGCATCTTTAGCAGGAATCCTCACTGAGGGCTGGAGCAATTAAAGAGGATGGTAACCACAGGTCAGACCCACTGCACGCTGCGTGCACCATGCCCGCCTCATGCTTTCTGCACTGTTTTCTTTCTATAAGCAGTGCTTGTTCACCGAAGGGTTGGCTACATCTAAAACTGAGCTAGATATAAACATAGTAAGTATTATTTTAAAACTAAATGTGAAAACCCTGGTGGTGCATAGAAATGGGAGCTGAGATGAAAGTGAATCTGCTGTGGGGTGGGGGGCATTTTGAGTGGATTTCAATGAAGCAAGCTTGAAAGTGCCAGGGAGGCCTGGATGGTAACATGTGCATCCATCCCAAGCGCCCCAGCTTGCTCCCAGCATGAGCCTGGCCTGATGCTGACACTTCAGAGCGTTTCTCCCTGCAGAGTTCCCTCTCATTCTCTGTCCTTTAATTTGCACAGAGCTTCAGAAGTTACACATCAGTGTGGAGTCTTCGTGTGTATTTGGAACTGAATCATCCACTTTTGAAGCTGTCAGATCTTGATGTTTATGAAGTCTCAGCAGTTAGTTCCCAGGTTCTTGGGGCTTATATGACTTTTTTATGGAGTGAGGACACTTTCTCTACCAAGGTTCTGAAATTCACACTGCTCCCGCCTAAGGCTTCCAGAAGCCTCTGCAAATACCTGTGTGTATGTAGATACTGAGCAGAGAGGTTTGGGATGAGAGCTTTTGGGTCAGCAGGTGTGCCCAGGAGCTGGGGGGCTGGTGCACAGGGTCCCTTTAACACAGACCTCTCTATACCTCTTCTCATTCACCCCTCTTCCCTACAGTCTCCTTACTCCTTAATTATAACACAGACACTGCTGCCTCTGTGTTCTTACAGGTCGCGTTAATCACTCGCCAAGTCTGTATTCAGACACACACCAAAGTGCTCAGAGGAGGGAAATGTTGTCAGTACCTTCAGGCTACATTTTATTAAGCGCTTTCTGTGTTCCAGGCACTGCTCTAAGCATGTCTCATGGTTGATTCTGTTTAACCCTCAAAACTATCTAATGCTGCAGGCAGAGGAGAGAAACGAGACACTGAGACGCTAAGGAAATTGACACAAGCTAGCAAGTATTGGAGCCAGAATTCAAAACCCAGCTGAAGCCACCAGTGAGACCCCACACATGGTGCCCAGCAAGCAGGTACAAAGAGGAGGCTAATTATAACAAAACCCCCAGAGTAAGGGTGTCAACTGACACCCACTGAGAATTTGGGGGTCTTTGGGAATGAGTGCGGCCAGGAGGCAGCAGCCTCATTGGAGAGATGGTAGCACCAAGCACAGGAGAAGCACTGGCCCTCTTACATCCCCAGGCAGTGACCAGATAAGGATGGGGCTCCCTGTGGAGGCCATGCCAGAGACACCAGTGAGCAGTCAGTGACAGGGACCATTCTGAGCACTGCCCAGTGTGGGTCACTCAGGTTGTCTTCTGGTCCCACCCACCCAAAGGCACTGGGGCAGCCTCTCCAGGAGAAGGTTCAGTCACCTCTACACAGAGCAGGGTTAATGAAAGCCTCCTGGTCTAGCGGAGGCTTGAGGGAGACAGGGAGGAGAGCTTGTTCTGCTTTGTGCCCCAGTGATGGAATAGAAGGCAGCAGGAAGAGTCTTTGAGTTCCAGGTAATAGAAAGAGCTGTCAGAGCTAAACAGAGGTGTGGTCTCATCCAGTGAACAGAGGGAACATCAGGGTGAAATTCATGAAATTGCCTTGGAGCTAGGTCAAAGAAGAAGGATACTGGTAATTGCACTTGTTAATTCTAATTTAACGCGGCTAGTAGCAGGGTGAACCGTGAAATTCCAGATGTTTCCTAAAGGAAATCAGTCCTGAATATTCTGTGGAAGGACTGATGCTGAAGCTGAAACTCCAATACTTTGGCCACCTGATGCGAAGAACTGACTCATTGGACAAGACCCCGAGGCTGGGAAAGATTGAAGGTGGGAGGAGAAGGGGACGACAGAGGATGACATGGTTCGATGGCATCACCGAGTCAATGGACAGGAGTTTGAGCAAGCTCCGGGAGTTGGTGATGGATGGGGAGGCCTGGCGTGCTGCAGCCCATTGGGTCGCAAAGAATCGGACATGAGTGAGCGAGCTGCTCAGGGAGGACAGAGGTCAGATAGGGCCTGAGATGTTCAAGAGAGCCTTGAGCCCAGAGGAAGGAGTTTGCTGTAGCTGAAGCATTTCTCTGCACAGGAGCTTGAGGCCAAGACCAGTGTCCTGTATCGTTCGAATCCTGGGCTGAACTGGTTTGACCTGGGCACACACTACGCTGACACACAGGCAGTGGTGGCCAGGCTGGCTGTGTCAGCTGAACATCACAGGAACCCATGGGCTGGGCGACAACAGGAGGCTTCTTAGAGGTGGTGGACCTTGAGCCAATCCTTCAAGGATGGGTGGTAATTAAAACAGAGAAAAGAAAAAAGTGAGAGCTGAAGAAATCTACAATTCTACAAGTATTTTAAAACAAAAAGTCACAAAACACTGTAGACACCATGATTCCTTTTTTGTTAAAAACTTGTATGAGTATACACGTATGCATGCAGACACTTGTATCTATTCAAAGGTGGTTTAGTCACTAAGTCATGTGACCCCATGGAGTGTAACCCGCCAGGCTCCTCTGTCCTCTGTCTATAGAATTTCCCAGGCAAGAATACTGGAGTGGGTTACCATTCCTTCTCCAGGGGATCTTCCTGACCTGGGGATTGAACCTGAGTTTCCTGCATGGCGGGCAGGTTCTTTAGCAACTGAGCCACCAGGGAAGCCCCAGGACGATATAAGGAAAAATATTTATGAAAATGTTAGCTGTGTTATCATTGGGCATTACTTTCTTCTTTGTTTTTATCTGTATTTTCTAATTGTTCAGCAGTAAGCATGTATTATTGTGTAATGTGGCTTAAAGGCTTAAGAATATAAGCTGCCTGAAGTCCTGTTGGTGTGTAGATACTCCGTAAGTTGCTACCTGCTATTCTGTGAGTTAGAATTCTTCCTAGGTGTTACTGAGGTAATGGACTCCACAGGATTTCCGAGGCTCCTAGGATACAGAACAGAATGGTTTACGAGCACACTGAAGGCTTGCTTGAGGCCATCTCCTCAACTTGTTGGTTAGTGAAATGGAATAATGATGGTACCTACATCTGATGCTCTTTTGGAGCACTCCAAAAATGTTACTATTGGCTCCTCTGTCTCTGTAACTCTCTCTCTTTTATATACACACCTACTCTCTCTTACCTGAAGACTGCTCTCAATTATCCACATGAAGGTAGTGTAGATGAACCAGGGCTTCTCAGCCTTCAATATGCACATTAAAAACCTGGAAATTTTGTGAAAATGCAGGTTCTGCCTTAGGACGGCTGAGCTGGAGCCCGAGACTCTACATTTCTAATGAGCTCCAGATGATATCCCGCTGCTGATCCGTGGACCACCCTTTGAGATGTGAAGGTGAGGACAAGTTCATGCCCTTTTTGGACATCCTAGAACAAATGCTCTCCCGTGGATTCAGGTATTACCTGTCACATGGACTCCTCTTGGGCAGTATTGCATAATCCTGTTCCTCTGGAAACATAAATACCTACTTCTATGTGTGAGACTCTGTGCTGGATTCTGGGACATCGAAGTCTCTGTTTTAAGGCATGGCCCCTGCCTTAGGAGCTTATATTCAACACCTAAACATAAAAAAGTAGGCAGTCAGTGAAAGGACCTATTCTGAGTGCTAAAGAAGGGCTGCAGACGGTGAACGAGAGCGAGACTCCAGGGTCTATTCTGAATTCTGTAGAGAACTTCAGTCCAAATACTTCCTTTGAAACGCTGAGGAGTAACACATGCTCCAGATGCAGGGTTGCATTAATAAGTCTTAAGTTTTAATGTGAGAGTCATGTCTCTGTATATAAATATATGCTCCCATAGGATTCGTGAGGTTGTGGTGTATTGTTTTCATAGTTACCAGTCTTCCTCATTCCTCGTTAGTGGGGGAGCCGGGGGAGGAGATATGGAAGTCATCTGGAACATAAATACACGGGCTTGAGGCCATACCACACCACTGACTCCATTGTTTAAGGAACATGTTTATCTCGTTCAGCTGCATTTTGTGGGGCTTTCAGCTCCTGCTTTATTCCATTTGAAAATTACTATTTGCTATGGAAACAGTGATGTCAAATTGGTGGGACTTGGGGCCGTGAATAAATACAAAATAGTTCATCACAGGGGGCTTGAGTTATTATTAGGCCTAGGAGTTGCCCATTTGTGCAGGTCACCCCTCCAGGCCCCGTGTTTTGCAGGGAGCAGTCTGCCAGGCGGGGGTGGAGTGTGGGTGACTTACTTGGAAGAGAGTGTCCATTTTGTTTTTTATTATTTTAATTGACATATAGTTAATTTACAACATTGCATTAGTCTCTAGTATACAGCAAAGTGATTCAGTTATATATATATATATATATATATATACAAAATATATCTTCTTTTTCATATTCTTTTCCATTATAAGTTATTACAAGATATTGCATATAATTCCCTGTGCTATACTATGGAAACTTGTTTATCTGTTTTATATATTAGTTTGTATCTGCTAATCCCAAACTCCTAAATCAGCCTTCTACCCTTTCCCCTTTGGTAACCATAAGTTTGTTTTCTATGTCTGTGAGTCTGTTTCTGTTTTGTAAATAAGTTGATTTGTATTATTTTTTAGATTCCACATATAAGTGATATCACATGGTATTTGTCTTTCTGTGTTTGACTTACTTCACTCAGTATGATTCTCTCTAGGTCCAAGAAGGTGTCTGTTTTTAAATAGCACAAGTGTCTTAGAATACAGAGCCCTGCTGCAACAGGACGTGGTCTGCCCACAGACCATGTGGGGAGGAAGAGAGAGGGGACCTCATGCGGCACATTGACAACGTGATCAAATGTTAGAATATTTTCTTGAGTGGTTGTTGCCTTAGGAAGCAAGAGCTTTTTTTTGGAGCTAAGGAATTTCTAATCAGGTGGGAACACTTTGAAGTGGCAGCTCCGAAACGAGTCTCTCTGGGGGTGCTTGGAATTGAGCAGACCTGAAGCTGCTGGGTGGAGAAGGCAATGGCCCCCACTCCAGTACTCTTGCCTGGAAAATCCCACGGACGGAGGGGCCTGGTGGGCTGCAGTCCAGGGGGTCACTAAGAGTCGCACATGACTGAGCGACTTCACTTTCACTTTTCACTTTCATGCATTGGAGAAGGAAATGGCAGCCCGCTCCAGTGTTCTTGCCTGGAGAATCCCAGGGACGGGGGAGCCTGGTGGGCTGCCGTCTATGGGGTCGCACAGAGTCGGACACGACTGAAGCAGCTTAGCAGCAGCAGCAGAAGCAGAAACTGCTGGGAACTGCCTTGGGGCCCAGAGAGATTCTCCAGACCTGGTCCACAGGGAGGAGGATGTAACAAGACTTCCAGCAATATTGACTCTTTTTTATCAGATGCTGACGTGGCAACCCATTCCAGTATTCTTGCCTAGAAAATTCTACGGACAGAGGAGCCTGGTGGGCTACAGTCCATGGGATCACAAAGAGTCAGACATGACTGAGCAACTGACCCAATTATCTTCCAGGTGTTATATGCTTTGATTCCCCCAGTAAACCTTATGGCCTGGATAGTAACGTTGCATCCAGCCCACGGGTGAAGAAACTGAGACTTCGCAGGGACAAGAGCTCGACAAAGGTCATAAGAGAATAATTGAGAGAGATGAGCCCATTCTGATTCCAGAATCTGCTTTCCTGGTCTATGTCCTTAAAGACTGAACCACAACCCTAGAGGTGGAATGTAATCTGCCAGAAGTGTTTACTTTCACTAGACCCACAAAACTTATGCCTTGGCCTGGACAGAGCATCCATCAGATCAGGGCCTAGGGAGACCCGGGGGTGGGGGACCGGGCTCTGCCTGCCACTCTCAACTGGTGAAGGTCGTGAAACCGTAGCCCCAGGCTGTGTCTGGACACTGCCGAACCACTCACAGAGCCCCTATTGGGGCCCCAAGCCTGTGCCGAGCCTCCCAGCACAGGGAGAGGCCCAGGGTACCCCTGGGCAGATAAAGGAGACAGAGCGGGGATAGTTTTGGAGGTATACTCAAAGCCATTCAGCCAGTAAGGGGCTGAACCTTTGGGTGCAGAAGCTGACCGTTGACCGCTGTAGTCTGCTGCCTGCAGGCCAGAGGCCTGGCGACTGCTGTGTGAGAGGCCCCCAAGGGCCAGGGTGTGATCAGGGCAGGGTTGGAGGCCCCTTAGACTATTGCCTTTGACAAGGCTGAGGGCGAACCGAGGCCAGAAGAACCCTCAGTTAAATTTGCAACGATTTAACCACACATGTTCCAAACAACCCAATAAAAAATGGGCAGACTTAAAAAGACATTTCTCCAAAGAAGACAGACAGATGGCCAAAGGCACATGAAAAGATGCTCAGCATTGCTAATTATGAGAGAAATGTATATCAAAACAACGAGGTATCACCTCACAGTGATCAGAATGGCCATTATCAATAAGTCTATAAATAACAAATGCTGGAGAGGGTGTGGAAAAAAAGGAACCTTCCTACACTGTTGGTGGGAATATTAGTTGGTACAGCCGCTCTGGAAAACAGTATGGAATTTCCTTATAAGCTAAAAGAGTTACCATATGATTCATCAACTGCACTTCTGGGCATACATCCAGAAAAGACAATAACTCTAATTTGAAAAGATATATGCACCCCAAGATTTTTTGAAGCACTATTTACAATAGACAAGACATGGAAGCAACCTAAATGTCCATCAACAGGTGAATAATAAATAAGATGAGGTATGTGTATGTATGTATATATATATATACATGTAATGGAATATTACTTAGACATAAAAAAGTAATGAAATAATGCCATTTGCGGCAACATGGATGAACCTAGAGATTACATATTAAGTAAGTCAAAGGTTTTTCCAGTGGTCATGTATGGATATGTGAGTTGGACTATAAAGAAAGCTGAACACAAAAGAATTGATGCTTTTGAACTGTGGTGTTGGAAAAGACTCTTGAGAGTCCCTTGGACTGCAAGGAGATCGAACCAGTCCATCCTAAAGGAAATCAGTCTTGAATATTCATTGGAAGGACTGATGCTGAAGCTGAAACTCCAATACTTTGGCCACCTGATGCGAAGAACTGACTCCTTGGAAAAGACCCTGATTCCGGGAAAGATTGAAGGCAGGAGGAGAAGGGGACAACAGAGATGGGGATAACAGATGGTTGGATGACATCACCAACTCGATGGACATGAGTTTGAGCAAGCTCTGGGAGTTGGTGATGGACAGGGAAGCCTGGCGTGCTGCAGTCCATGGGGTCGCAAAGAGTCAGACACAACTGAGTGACTGAACTGACTGAAGTCAGAGAAAGACAAATATATGATATCACTTACATATGGAATCCAAAAAAAATGATACAAATGAGCTTATTTACAAAACAGAAATGGACTCACAGACCTAGGAAACAAACTAAGGTTATCCAGGGGAAAGGGCAGGAGAGGGATAAATTAGAAGCTTGAAATTGACAGATACATACTATTATATATAAAATAGATAAACAGCAAGGTCCTACTATATTTCCTAGGAAGTTATAATGGAAAAGAATCTGAAAAAGAATATATATGTGTGTGTGTGTGTGTATACATACATACATACATACATACATACATACATACATACATATACATGTATGTATATGCAAAAGTGAAAGTGTTGGTTGCTCAGTCGTGTCCAACTTTTTGCGACCCCGTGGAC
This sequence comes from Okapia johnstoni, assembly GCA_024291935.2. NCBI lineage: Eukaryota > Metazoa > Chordata > Mammalia > Artiodactyla > Giraffidae > Okapia > Okapia johnstoni. The sequence continues at coordinate 52,246,228 of CM044313.1, forward strand.
TGTAGCCCTCCAGGCTCCTCTGTCCATGGAGTTTTCCAGGCAAGAACACTGGCGTGGGTAGCCAATCCCTTCTCCTGGGACTCTTCCTGATCCAGGGATCGAACCAGGGTCTCCTGCATTGTAGGTGGATTCTTTACCATCTGAGCCACCAGGGAAGCCCCATATATGTAAATAACTAAATCATTTTGCTGCACACCAGAAACTAACACAACTGCATGTCAGCTATACTTCTATAAAACAAATAAATGGCTGCACATGCTTTATCCTTCTCCAGGGCCATCGCCTCCCTCTCAGCACCCACAGCCTTTTTCCTGACCTGTGGCCTCCCAGGAGGAGTTTGCTGCTGCTCCATCCACCTGTGCACACGTTCCACGGGTATCACTGAGTGATTCCCATGTTCCAAACTCTGAGCCTTTCAGGGAGGGGCTGGCAGGGCCCTATGAGCTAGGCCCCAGCTTGAGGGTCAAGGTTGGTGAGAATGAGGCTACATCATAAATGCCGACTTTGCCCTTACTCTGTATCCTCTATGTCTACCTGTAAGAATTGAAAACTCAGAGAAGAAGACACAAAGGAGAAAAAAAATTCCCAGGAGAAAGCATAAGTGAAAAAGCCATCCTCCAGTTCTAATGGCATCTGGATGTGACAGGGAAAGGCTCTTGAACTCCACAAGACAGGGCAGTATCTGGATGAGGTGTGCAGCCTGGTAAGGATGGTGTGTGTGGGGACAGTGCTTTGCAAACTCTGAACTGACACTTGAATGTGGGTTGCTTGTTTTAATGACATAAAATACACGTCTTAGAAAAATAGCCAAGAAATGAAGCTCAGGAGCTGGGGCGAATTAAAAGTGAAATTTGCAATTATGTAAGCCATTCAGGGGGCTTCCCAGGTGGCTTAGTGGTAAAGAACTCACCTGCCAATGCGGGAGAAATGGGTTCAATCCCCAGAGAAGGAAATGGCAACCCACTTCCAGTATTCTTGCCTGGAAAATCCCATGGACAGAGAAGTCTGGCAGGCTACAGTCCACGGAGTCGCAGAAGAGTTGGACATGACTTAACAACTAAAGAGCAAGAAGCCATCCAGGGACCCCAAATCAAACAATGCCTTAATGTTTCACAGGTTGCTGGTTTGCGGTCCAGTTTCTAGATTTCCTTTTGAGTTATTTCTTTCCAGAAGGTATATCCATCTCCCTGCTGTTCTCTGCCACCACGTTTCTCCTCCACCTCCACCCAGGGCTGTGACATATGTCTGTGCAGGTTGTCCCCAGCACAGCTTCGGGCTGTGGGGTGAGGCATTCACATCAAAGTCTGCCTGAGTCAGACCATCGATTCTTAAACTCAGCTGCACACCAGAGTCACTTGGGGGACTTTAAACATTATTGATGTCTTGGTCCCTCCCCCTCTGACTTAACTGGTCTAGGTGCAGTCTGAGGACTGGGATTTTTAGGCTGCTCAGGAGATTCTAATATGCAGCCATGTATGAGGACCACTGAGTTAGACTAGCTAAGAATGGCATCCCTTGAGGATGTGTGCAATACAACCTGCTAACCCTTCCACTCAGCCCTGCTTGCCCCCAGACGTGATCTTCGATGACCCGAACTCGCTAGTGGGAGAGATCACAGGATAAATACACACTTTCCTGCCTTTTGAGTCATGTGTTCCCTCGGGCTGGGATTGAGGTTAAGGCAAGTGTGGGTACTGATCTCTGAGCCTTTGAAGGCTCTCTTACACTTCCTGCATCCTTCTGAGGGACAAGGGAAAGGCAGGGGTCTAATCCTGCTGAAATTTTGGAGTTTTTCAAGCCTGGTTTTGGAGGCTGCCCAATTCTGGTGCTCTGCCCAGGGTGAGCATGCTGTTTTGATCGCCTGGCTGAGAGAGTGATTTAGGTCCTCAGAAGAATCTGACTTGTTTCCCCTGGTACCTAGGTCATTCCCTGATTATAAATCAACCACTGTTAGCAGCTGCATTTTGCTCTCCCAGGCCACAAGGGAACTGTGCAGTCTTTACTGAGTTAGCAACTTAATTGCACTAAATATAGCTCTAATACCCCCAAAGAAGTTATGGCAGCTCCCAAAGGTGTCTGGCTTCCCATCCTCCCCACTTACCAACCTCCTCTCCAAACTCAAGAAGCAGGTTAAACTCTGAGCAATTCGAACTTACTAAATCACAAGCTCCTGGAATGAACACACTTTGTTTTGCATATGTCAATACCACCAGCTCCTGCCATCTGAATTTAATGTCACTGTTGCCACAATAAATAATGTCCTTCAAGTGGGACAAAGGGGGGGACCAAAAATCCCACAAAAACCCAGAGGAATGAGTCAAATATGTGACACAAGCAAATCCATGGAGTCAAGGTTCAGTCAAAAAAAGCTCGCCTATTTTACAACCTAGATGCTCTGTAACTCACTGATGCTCCCCACTGATGACTGCATCTGTCCTTCTAAACTTACAGGTTGAACTTCTTTGGCCGAAACCTTGCATCTGGCATGTGTGTTTATACTTGGCATTTCAGAGTTAATATTTTTGGTTCAGCAGAGGGATCTAAAGGAAACAGTTTCTGAAAAGTTCCAAATTCTTGAGCAGATATTTGAATCTGACTGAAATGAATCAGAGAGAGAGAAATCCAAGTATGGAGGAGGCTGATAGTGATTACCCAATATCTGTTCTGCTCTTTTTCCTTTGCAATGGAAAACGGTATTGTTTTCAATTTAAATTTTTTAACACCAAAACCGTTTTGTATTGGTGTACAGCCGATTAACCATGTTGAATTGTTGAAACAATCACCAAAGTCTCAAGTGAACAACGGTAATTTTTAAAAATTACATTTCCCAGATGTCCTTGCAGCTTGGTAAGGCCACAGACCAAATTCTGGTCAAAGAATTAGAAGTGGAAGTATGACATGGAACTTCCAGAAACTCTTGAAAAGAATCAGGTCAGATAGGAAGTGTATCCTTTTTTCCTTTTCTTTTTCTCCTTCCTTCTCGACTGTAGACAGAACACTGGAGCTTCAGTAGCCATCATGGACCATGAGATGCCTTTGAAGAGGAAAGCCAGGTGCCGAACGAAGAAGGCAGAAAAATAGGCCACTGATGATGTAATACAAGGGGTAAGCTTTGTATTATTACTATCCATCTCCGGATTTATTGTATGTGAGAGAGAAATAAGTTTATTTGGGGTTTTTATTTCTATGAAAACAAGTCTAGTCCAAATTGATAGCAAAGGATAGGGTAAAACTAATAGAAAAGTTCTTTCTTATACCATGTCAGTACATTTTTGCCCATGTTAGTCCATCTGCTAAAGTGAATAACTTGATTTGAGAGCTTGGACATGACTATTTCTTGTGCTCAGCAAGGTTAAGCCACAGGCCTAAGGTTACCCAGGTTACTTATTAAGTGGCAGAGGCACTCTGCTTTTACTTAAATCTGCTGTCTCTGTCGGGGGAGCATGAGTCAATAAATACAACTCTGTAGGGTTTGCAGTTTTTCATCAACAATATTATGTTTAAGCCTCAGTAGGCTGTGCAGGTCAGGTCTGGCCAGAATCCGTCCCAAGCCCAATGAGCTGGGGAGACATTTGTTTACCCCAAAGATGCTGAACCTGCTTGGAATCTATTGGACTCTGTGAGTAAGGCTTCTGTGTGTCTCTCTTTCATCCAGCCCCCACCTATGATGCCCCCATGTAAATGGTAATAGACTCTGTATAACAGGAGACTGTTGAAGTTCTGCAGAAAGTTGCCTTTGCTTAGAGGATTTCAGTTACAGGTGGTTCCAGGCACAAGGTGGGTTGCCCTCCTACAAATGGACTTTGAAATCCAGCCAGTTACTCTGTTAACAATGTAGCGTGAGAGAGCCTTCAACAACTGACATGGCTAATCAGCAGCATGAGATATGTCAACCCATCAAAATGAAAGAGAAGGAAGAGGAAAGCCTTTTTGTTTATTTGGGTCATTCTGGTTCAATGAGTGTGGGTGATGATGAAATTTATTCAAGAGAACTTTAAGTCACGCCCAGGAAATACCAATGAGGGGGCAAGCTGTCTGCTTTTCTCTCCATACCCGAAATAGTCTGTTTTCCTAATGTGGAGCAGAGCTGTGAGGGCAGTGGTAGGTCCTGGAGTGAAGCAGTTTCCTCCATGGACCACAGGGCTCTGAGGGCCCAGGTACACAGTGCTTGGTTCACTGCCTGCCAACAGGATGGGCTTCCTAAATGTTTGTCACTCAAAGAGTTGAATGAATCCCTGAGTTCCTGCAATACTAACCCTGAAAAATGCTTTTTCAGCATCACACCTTAAGACAGTGGTTGACATGGAACCATGGAAATACCTTTGAAATAGTTATATCATCCACATAAAGAAGGCTCCTTTGTAGCTGGTCTTAGCATTTTGTCACACTTACAGGAGGCAGAATTAGATGCTGCTGTGTAGAACACAGCAGAATTCATTTCTCTCCTTTATTTATTTACCATGTGTGTTGAGGGATCTTAGTTCTCTGACTGGGGATTGAACTCATGCCCCCTAAAGTGGAAGTTCAAGAGTCTTAACCATAGGACCACCAGGGAATTCCCATATTACTCTCTAATTTTTAAAAAAAAATCTTTATTGAAGTTGTTACAATATTGCTTCTGTTTTATGTCTTAGTTTCTTTGGCCCTGAGGCATGTGGCTCTTAGCTCCCTGAGCTGGGATGGAACCCACACCCCCTGCATTGGAAGGCAAGGTCTTAAATACTAGACCTCCAGGGAAGTCCCTTTCTCTCTAATTTAAAAGAACTCTTAAGTAAATTACCAGGCAGCATCATAGTCACTGGGGACCAGCCTTCTTCTGTCTTTCTATTCCATCTTTGTAATGAGTAGCTTCCATCCTCAAGGTCATCTCATTGTTCAAGATAACTGCTGAAGATTCTGTGTTTATATATAAATTGTAGTCTTCAAGGAAGAAAAATGAAAAGTCAAGAAATTAACTCCCCAGCTATCTGTTTTCCAGGCAGTCTTCAAGGAACCCCCTTCCAAAAACTTCTACTTACATCCAGTTAGTCAGAACTTAGTCATATGGCCAAACTTAGCTGCAAAGGAGGCTGGGAACTGTAGTCTTTTACAGGGCACTTGACCACCTCCCCCTGGTCCCCCAATAATATATTCCAGCAGTTCTCAACCTTTTTGGTCTTAAAAACCTTTTATACCTGTGAAATTTACTGAGGAGCCCAAAGAATTTTTGTTTATGGACTATTAGTATTTCCTATTTACCCTATTAAAATTAAAATTTAAAAAGGATAAAATATTCATTTAAAAGTTATAATGCATGTGTCAAATCAACACATTGTACACTTTAAATATCTTGCAATTTTTTGTCAATTATACCTCAGTAAAGCTAGGAAAAAAATTAAAACAACTCCAGGACCTTCAAAAATATTAAAAAATGAAAATTACAATTATTATAAACCTTTTCTGTATTAAATAGAATATTTTTCCAAAGCAAAAAAAATGAGAAAATGATATTGTTTTCTATTTTTGCAAAGTTTTTATTATCTTACTTAATAGAAAATAGACTCTCAGATCTTATATCTGCTTCTACATTGAATCTGTTGCCATATGTTGTTTTGATTGAATTTTATGAAGAGAATTTGGCCTCACACAGATGTATAGTAGGAATATGTAGAAGTACTTTAAAAGCTTTTCAGGATAATTCTGTATATTCTTCTTGGACACTAGACCAAAACCTAGGTGGTAATTTCTGAAAGGCTAGTTGCAGTGTGGAATCTGAAATTGTATCAATGAACATTTTGTACTGTTACATTAAAATCCATTGGTCTGTCTTGCACTCTGAATGCATTTTCCCCACGGATAATTTTGTAATATCCTGTAGTGGTCATGTGGAAAATATTAGTTCACTGAGTTATACAACCATTTCATTATATAAATTTTTAGAAATTACCTTTTGAAATATCAATACTGATCTGTAAAGGAAAGTCCACTTTTAGAGAAATTGTCAAATTCCTGATGATAAATAGAAGGTTTCAGAAATTCTAATTTTCACTTGAAAGGTTGAAAGTTATCATTGGCAACAAATACTGTCAGTTATTTCCCTTGGAGTGACACGCTCACTTTGTTCAGTTTTCAAACATGTCTGCTAAATGCCCAAATGAATGATGCTGATGCCTCCTGCCACAGGCCTTCAAGGACCACAGGGTGAGCTAGGAAGTCAGTTGCTGTGACTTGAGCACAGGGACCAGGAAGGTGACCCCTGAGGGTGAGCCCCCTGGCCTCTGAAGGACTCGAATGAGGTGCAGACACACTCCAGCCTAAACCTGTCCTCTTTGAGCTTTGCAGACAGAGCTTTCTGTTTCCCCTTTGCAATCTATTTGCCTCCTGAAAAATTCCAAGCATGTTTGTGGGGCTCCTGTTCAATCTGTTGAGGGATCAGGGCATCCTTCCTGGCTGAAGTGGGATCAAACCTGCCCCACAGGCCCTGGAGGAGGAGTCCCAGATTCCAGGAGGGAAGAGGGCAGGGGCAGCTGCTGCAGACACAGTTTCCTACATACCCACTTGGGGAGGTGGGGAGGGTGCAAAGGTAATCCCTGGGGCTCCTCCTGGTGCGGAACCGGCTTACTTAGGTGGCCTCGTTTCATCTCTGAAGGTGCGATGGTGGTGGCTCAAGTGAATGTCTGTCTGCTGTGAACAGTTCTTCCCAGTGTGAAGAAGGCCGGGTTGAAACAAACCATCAAAGAAAGAACCACGTGGAATCAGGTCTCTGACTCTGTTTGCGTGCTGCTGTTACGTTGACGCTGTTCAGTGTTTTATCCCATGGACAGAGGACTTCAGCAACAACACGTATGTGTGAAAATTCTTCCACACACATAGTGAAAGCTCTGTTCTTTCTCCCATAGACTTTGTATGTATGTGTCTATGTAGAAGTGTTATTCATATCATATTGCATTGTGTCCATCTATATACCACATTTGTTTCTGTGTGTCTTGTGTGTTTGTTACATATATAAGCAACAGTGGCAATGCAAATCATTTACTCAAGGACTCAAGAAGATGAAAAGTGAAAGTGAAAGTCACTCAGTCGTGTCCAACTCTTTGCGACTCCATAGACTATACAGTCCATGGAATTCTCCAGGCCAGAATACTGGAGTGGGGAGCCTTTCGCTTCTTCAGGGTATCTTCCCAACCCAGGGATCAAACCCAGGTCTCCCGCATTAAACATTACAAACATTAAAAGTACGTGGAAGAAAAAAGTGTATTCTGCAATGGAAATGCAGACATAGAGAATAGACTTGTGGACACAGTAGGGGAAGGAGAGGGTGGGATAAATTGAGAAAGTAGCATGGAAACATATACATTACTATATATAAAATAGGTAGCAAGTGGGAATTTGCAGTGTGACACAGGGAGCTCAACCCAGTGCTCTGTGACAACCTAGAAGGGTGGGAGTAGGGAGGGAGATTGTCGGGGGCGGGAGGTTCAGGAGGGAGAGGACATATGTATGCCTGTTGTGGATTCATGTTGATGTATGGCGGAAACCAACACAATATTGTAAAGCGATCGTCTTCCAATCAGAAAAGTACATGGAAACAGATCATTTAATTTTCTTCTTGTATTCTAAAAATAATTTTAGGAACAGGGAATACATGAACATGGTAAAAAAAATATTAACTAGCATGAATTAAAGTGATAAAGAAGTCTCCCATCCTCTGCCACAGACATAGTTATTACCAGTTCTTGTGTCTTCTTTAAGAGATATTCTATATATTTAAAGAAGAGTATACACACACATATCCCTTTAAAAAAAAATGTGTTCACTTAAACTAATGAGAGGTTAGAACAGGAAAATCACATAAGCTTCATTTCCAGCCCCTTGTGCGTAAGTGCAGACTCTGGCATACATATTTGTGTCTTATGATTTACACATGTGTAGGTTTTGTGCTGGAAGACAAATTCTTTGTTGCAAGAAAACTTCTGGAACCTAGAAAACTGACTTCCTTCCCAGTTCACCTGGTTATTAATCTTCCTAAAAGCTCAGGACAAATAAAATCCCCATATCTGAGACCTTTGTGGTATCCCAGAGGCAGGTGAGAATCATTCCCGTGGAGTTGTCTTCACTTTCTGATTTGTCATCAATTCTTAAGAGCAATCCAGTAAAGGTTTATTTAGTACAGTTCTCTGTTGATTTTATAACCAACTGCTGACTGCTTGGGACATAAAATCTTGATGATTTACAGGTAGTGAGTGGGCAAGAAATCCATAAATCACATTCTATAATAAAAGAGTATAGGTGAACAGACACACACACAAACACACACACACACTTTCAAAGGAAGAGTTGTAAGTAAGACCAGAAAATACATTAGTTTTTAATTTGAGAATTGAGAACTCATTGGTAAGAGGCCCACAGTCAGTAGCCTCAGAGAGTTCAGTTATACCAGGTGATGGTACAACTTTTTTGGTGTAGAGCAAGAGGTTTTATTTCTTAAAGAGGAGACACTGGTTCTCACTTTTGAAATGTTCAAAGGAGTTTTTATGGTCTCTGGAGGAAAAAAACATTTTTTTTTCCTAAAAAGTTTCACCAACCAAGCCAAAGATGCTTATGATTATCAGTTTTCTGATACTGAAACTCTTGAAATTATTATGCAACAGATACTTCTCCAACACTTGAAGATCTTTTTCTTTTCATGAAAATTATTTTCTAGGACGATGTTTGGAAAAAAATTCTCTAATAATAGGCTAAAAGTAGAAAAAAAGTTTCTAATTCCAGTGGAGTCCTAGAGTTTCAGGGGACTTACAGAGAGGGAAATATGAATTGAAAAAAATCTTGAAAAACATTTTTGTTTGGAAAGCGAAATTTAATAAATATGACTCTGCTACCATGTCATGCCAACTCTCTGCCTCTCAAAATATAGTATAATGTAGACAGAAATTTAGGATCCATTTAGCCAAAAGCCAATCTCATTTGGATACTGATTCAAACAAAACAAAGCAGTAAATAAATTAAGTAAAATAGAGAAAATCAAGAAGGTTTAATACTGACTAAATATTTGAAGATGTTATGGAATTATAAATTTTGAGGGTGTAAACAATGGTGTTGCATTTTTTGGGAGCCTTTATCTTTTAAAGCTACACAGAGAAATTTTTTAGGATGAAATGATTTGATGGTTTGGTTTTGCTTTTTAAAAATCCACATAGTGGCAGGGTGGCGGGGGTGATAAAAGAAGTAAGATTGGCTGTGAGTTGAGGAAAGGTGAGGACTACACAGGGGTTCATATACTAGTCTCTCTACTCTTCTACTTCTTTGGAATTTTTCGTAATAAAAGGAGCTAAGTTGATCTATTTGTTTGTTTTCTATTTGAAAAGTTCTTCATTTATTCATTTCACATTGATTATTCAGTAGGAGCTGAGTGTCAGTTATGTGGAGGCCTCTGCAGGAGGACTGTAGTAAGTGCCAAGGGGTGTGAGCAGTAGGCTCTGCAGACAGTGCCTGGCTGTGAGGTGCTTCTGAGGTGAGACACACCAGCACCCCCTCCCGCGGTGTGGGGCTTCTGCTTAGCGTCACTCCGCTGACCCGACATGCGACACGGCTGCTGAGGAGCCCCAGAAGTGGGAAGCTGAAGACAGATACCCAAGGCCAGCTTATCACAAACAGTTTATTTTTATACTGTACCCCCCACCCCAAAACTGTGGGGTGAGCATTTAAAAAGCTGTTTTGGAGCAGAACCATGTTGTGCATTTGAAACTTAGACCCATGCCTGGTTCAGTGGAACAAAAGGGTAACTGATGGCAGTCTCCAAAAAAACTCACCTCCCAGGGCCCTGCAGGAGGATGTGGACGAGACCCACACTGCAGCGGAGACCTTGGCCGGAGCGGGGAAAGAAGCCTAAGAGCTTTGTGATAACTTCTTCGCTTCGGTGCCTGAGCCTCATCTTCCCAGCCTTGGTGGTCCTTTCCTGATGTGTCAAGGTCGCCAACTGTCAGCAGTGTGTCAAGCCCAAAGCCCCAACCCAAACTGACTCCTGAGAGATGTTAATATTTAGTTCTTAAAAACCTGTCTCCTTTGATTTACAAGCTTTGTTTGGAATTACATGTAAATTGAAGAGCCTGCCTAGCCATGGCACCCCAGCAAAGACGGAGGGTGGAGGAGAGGGTGTCTCCTGGTGCTCTGGACTTCACCAGCAAGGTCAGTATCACACCGTATACACCTCTGGGTCTTGCTGTAACCAGCAAGTGTTCAGAATCAGATCGCATCTCCCTCCTCATTAAAACTCTTCAACGACTTCCCAGTAGTTCTGCAGACATAGGCTAAGATGTTTGACACAGTCCCATGGGTTTTGATTGGGACACCAGACCTTTCAGCCTGTACCTACAGTCAGGGCCACATTTCACACCAGGAATCTCAGAGTGGACATCACAGCTGGGACCAGGCAGACCCTAAGTCACTATCCCCAGTCATGATCCTCCACTTGGCCCTGATAAGATACTGAGAGAGAGAATGAGTAAAGGCCAATTTCCAGACAATAAACCTGAAACTCTGCCAGGAGTGTGTCCCTGCTGGCCAGAGACCTGGTGTGAGTCCAGGGGCCACTCAGTGGACTTCCCATCATGTTGAGCCCTGCAACCCCGAAATGAAGACAGAAAGAGAGCAAGGGGGTTGTTTGAAAGCCAGAGAGCTGGTGGATATGATTTCCTGGGTGTTGGAAGGCAGCTCTGTTTGGGGACTGTAGCAGCTGTGAAATATAAAGGTATACACAGCCTACAAGTTGCCCTCCAGTACCATCCCCCTACTCCACGATCTTGCCAGGCTCCCCCTCCTCCTCTTTGTCTAGGGCCAGCTACTGTTCCTTTAGCTCCGAGCATAGTCCCCAGAAGTCCAAGGAGTCTGATGGCATGGCTGTCTCTGTAACAGTGCTCCCAGGGCTCTACAGGGCAGTGGTCCTGACTTCACTTTTGCAAGGAAGCTCTGATGACCCTTCTGACTAGTCCAAGTCCCCCTCTTTTGGTTCTGGGACCAGAAATAAGTGATCAGTATCTGTCTCCCTCTCTAGACTAGAGGCTCCACCAGAGCAAACCTACAGCTCCTGTTCTGTGGCTTTGCTTTTTCAGTGATATATCCCCACTTGATGACCTCAGTCCTGACCCAGAGGAGATGACAAGATGAGATTGTCCACTAAGTCATGTTTGACTCTTGTGACCCCGTGGACTGGGGCCTACCAGGCTCCTCTGTCCATGGGATTCTCCAGGCAAGAATACTGGAGTGGGTTGCCATTTCCTTCTCCAGGGATTTTCCCCACCCAGGAATTGAACCCAGGTCTCCTGCATTGCAGGCAGATTCTTTACTGACTGAGCTACAAGGGAAGTCCAAGGGAAGACAGAGGAGATGCTCAGCAAACAGGTGCTGAATTCCTATTTTTGGAGCCCCACCTCCCACCTCGAACCATCAGCTCTGATGCTCTGTCTTTAAAAACATAAATTACCTGTGTTAGTACTTTTTATGTCTTGGGACAAGTGGTGTTGAATGATTCTGCTGCCTGGAACTAAACCCCACCAAGGCCAGACTCCAAGCATCACTGTGACAAACTGGCTATCCTACCCTCCCACCTTCCACACTCAGATATCCTTTCCTAACATCTCTTTCCCTTTTGAGCTACCCTTGCCACTCGCCAGAACCCAAATCCAGGAATAAAAGTTGTACGGTGAATGAGGATGAGGAGGGAGAAGGAGGAAGGTGTGTAGGCATTGACGGTGGGGGTGCCCCTGGTGATGCTCCACTGTGTCCCTGTCACCAAACGTCCTCCCTGAACTGATGGTCCTCAGGCAGGAGTCCAGTAGTTCATGAATGCATTGAGTGTAAAGCTAGTTTTTATAAAATGAATTGTATTTTTCAATTACCTTCTATCAGTGAACATGAAAATGAATCCTCATATACAGAGATTTCATCCCTAAGATGAAATTTGTAAGAGTACAAATCACAATAATAACATCAAGCTTATTTTAATCATATCCTTGGAAAACTAGATATTTCTGATCAAGATTAGTAAAAATCACTCCATATACAAACGCAGTACCCAGACTCTAAGGATTGCTATGTCCTGTCTTCCTTTGGTATGAGCTTCCCTTTCCTTACATGGCCTGTCCTCTGTAGCCTATGGAAAATACTTTCTTTTAAGCCCTGATGGTTTATCTGTCTCTTCTAAAGTCTGTGAGTCTATTCTGATTGTCTGTTCAGATTCTTGGAGGTTAAGGGTACCAAAGATTTTTGTTTTTAATAAAGAAGATGAGCTTATCTTAACCATAAAGATTGTTTCTATGACTCATGATTTTCCAGGTGTTGACACGGGAGCTCTCTTCTGATTTAACAGATCTCATCTATGTGAAGGGAAGTGATCATGTTCTGTTGGCCCCTGGGTCCAGCACAGATCCTGTCCTGGGGTGGATGGGCTTCATCCTTGCTGAAGAGAACCTCAGCAACCAAGAACTGCTGTGACCCAGTGCTAATTAAGGATTTATTGACTTTATTGCCCCATTATTATTTATTTCGTATGTTTAATCCAGCTATCTAATACTATTCTAACAGGAGATGTTCTTTTATTCTACTTAATTCATTTATTTTTGCAGACTTTACGATATCCAGAGTCCTCCAGGGACACCAGATGGCCACCAAGTTCTTACAAACATGCAGATCCCCTTTAGGGGCTGAGAACAGGCCCTGGAAAATCTCCATTTGAGCCTGTTTTCTGTTCCCTGCTTCCTTCCCAGCCCTACTCTCACTACCGTGGAAACTCCCAAAGTCACAGCAGAAGTGTTTTTCCTTGGCTGTGCTGTACTGTGCTGGGCTTAGTTGCTCAGTCGTGTCAGAATCTTTGCGGTCCCGTGGACTGTAGCCTTCTAGGCTCCTCTCTCCATGGGATTCTCCATGCAAGTCTACTGGAGTGGGTTCCCATGCCCTCCTCAGGTTCCCTTGGCTCTAGAGCTCAAAGGAAGATACCAGTGCCTCCCAGTGGGAAAGGGATGGGTGGTGGATAAACAGGTGAAATTCTTGATCCTGAACCATATCCAGGCGATTTCTAGTTCTATCAGAAGGACATTTCCCCACCCCTGCCTAATTTTTACCAACCAGAGAGATTCAACCTCCCACTTCTCCCTGCCCCACCCTCCCCAAGTGGTATCTGTCACGACTTCCTGGTTAGACAGCTCTGCTGTCTAATTTCTGAAGGTCACAGCCCAGAACACTTCAGCTGTCAGCAACAAAACTAAAGTGTTGTGCCCTCAGCCTCACAGTCTAGCGAGAGGGGGAGCATATCTCCTCATATGGAGGAGGGGAGAAGCAGGCAGCGTCCTCATCTCCCAGCGGTGTCTCTTCTAGCTGCTCAGCATCAGGGCTGGACCTGAAATGGAAGCAGAAAGGACAAGATGCCTTACAGCCCCCAGCACGACTCTCGAAAACGATGCCACCGTCACAGCAACAGGCCACATAGAGATCCGCAGTCTCCCACCCTCTCCCTTACAAACGGAGCACAGCCATAGCCTGTGACTGCCGCAGCTGGGAGGGGATCATCCTCACCGCACACACCCTACCTGCCATCTCCACCGTCCACAAAGGAAGGGTAGTCCTGGTCGTCAACAAAGGCAGCGTTCTCCGGAGGGTAGATGGTGTAGTACTGAGGGGGGCTGGGCATGCTGGCCGCCACCCCTCCAGGCGGTAGGAGGCCACACGGGTTCAGCACTGGCTGCAGGTAGCCGGTGTTCATCCCCGCAGGCTCTTGAGAGCCATAAGGAGGAGGGATATACTGCACCACAGTGGCGCCATGGAAGGTGATGGGTTGGTTGATACCAGTGAACACAAAGGATTGTCCTCCCGCCGTCGGCTCTGAATCCGGGAGCCTCTCCTCACTTTCTTTGCACCACTGGCAGGACAGCATTTTGAACTTGCACACGGCAATCAGGATGAACGTCACCCCCACCGACAGCAGGATGGGCCCAAGGAGCTGGGTCCATTCGAAGTGGGAGACCCCTTGGTATTTGATCCAGCCCATGATGGTGAACGTGACCCCCACCAGTCCCAGGAAGATGCCCGAGAAGAGCAAGGTGGCCCCCGCCTTGTCGTCGTCTGACACCTGGATGTCGGCGGTGCTGGGTGTGTACGGAGTGACGGAGAACACGTTGAGAGGGAAGTCCTCCATGCGGCCGCAGCCCGGCTCCATTGTCCTCGTGCCTGTCCCAGGGCAGAGGGATTGTGAGAGCTCCTGAGCGCAGAGCTCGGGAGCCCCTGGCTCAGATTAGTTATGGAAGAACTTTGGGCTTCTGTGGTTAACAGAGTAGAACCTTCAGAGGCCTGAACTTTGTTTAGAAGAATAAAGGTCTGAGAAGTAAAGCCTGAAGCTTTCTCATAAATTTCATCAACAGTTGGAGGCCTCTGATTTGCAATTCTATGACAAGCGCTCTCTCTTCCACATTCATTCATTCACTCATTCAGAAAGTTTTTACAATGAGCACATTTTATGTGCCAAGAGGTACTGTTTTTAGATGTGTCAGGGGCTGCTCCAAGACTCTGTTTTGTTGTTGTTTAATTGCTAAGTTGTGTCCGACTCTTTGTGATCTCATGGACTGTCAGGTGCCTCAGTCCATGGGATTTCCCAGGCAAAATTACTGCAGTAGGTAGCCCCTTCCTTCTCCAGGGGATTTCCCCCAACCAGGGATCGAACCCTCATCTCCTGCATTGGCAGGCATTGGGAGGTGGATTCTTTACTGCTAAGCCACCAAGGAAGCTCTGCTCACACCCTACCCAAACCAAGACTGTAGAAATGGCAGAGGACCTCCAGGGCCCTAGGTTGTGCAGGGGCCCTAGATGTGTCCACTACGTGCTCAGGAATCTACCCCAACTTTGCTGCTGGGTCAGCTCACTAGAAATAGGCAGAGACCTGTTTGAGGATGGTCTGTTTTCCTCCCCACCTCAGGAACCTCTAGTTGTGATGACACAAACTTTCACAGCAAGTCTCGCAGAGTCCTGAGGTCCTGCTCTTTCCTGACCAGCTCCAAGTGCCTTTGCTGTCAGCATCTGGGGAGCAGTTGCTGCTGTGGGAGAGGAGAGACACCCTGGAAGGCTGTCCATGCACCACATCATCGGCAGAGAATCGGGTATGACCTGGGGTCTCAGGGACACGCGCACTTCAGACCCTCGGTCAGTGGTGGGAGCACAGTCCTCGGTTTCCATGCAGAAGTAAATAGCTGCATTTTGAAGCCTGCTGTGTTTTTGCAACCACACCCAAGCTGATTTCGGGAAGAAAACTTGCCCTTCCATGATGTGATCTGTCATTCATAACTACATAACTTCAAACAGCCCCATCGATATTATTTTAAAAGATTTTTTTTGATGTGGACCTTTTTAAAGTCTTTACTGAATTTGTTACAATATAACTCTGTTTCACATTTTGGTTATTTTGGCCACAAGGCTTGCAGGATCTTAGGTCCCCGACCAGGGTTGGGAGAATGGAGTCATAAGCCCTGGACCGCCAGGGAAGTGCCCAGTCCCTCCAGTTTCATCTTTTATGGAACAGTAACTGGAGCCCTGTTCCTGTCTCCAAACAGATGTCTCTCTTCAGTGGTTAAATATTATATCCGCTCCCTTTCGCAGACATGAGCTCAAGGTCCAGAAACTGTTGTCCTCTTGCCCTATGGTAGGGCTTCCCAAACTTGCTTGATGACAAAAATCACCTGGGCCACTATTTTAACTGGCAACATCTGAGTTCCCATCTCAGCTCAACAGAGCTAACATTTCCAAGGGAGGGAAAATGCCCCAGGTGGCTCTTATCATCAGGAATCTCTGGAAACCCCACGTTAATCCCAAGTGCTCCTGGGAAACCAGGGGGCTTTTCTCCCCTCCAAAATACCTCTCCCTGCACAGGACAAGGCTTGTGATCAGCTTCACCGCCAAACAGACGGGAAAGCAAGCAAATGACCCTCTCAGGTATCTCCCTGCAAGCGTCCTAGAGCAGCAAGGATGGAGCGTTGTTGCAATAGGTGTGGTCTGCCCTTTTTCCCACTGGGCTAGATCAGAGATCCAACTTTTCTCGTTAATCATGAAAATTCTGGTCAGCTAGCCTGACCTTCTTTTCAGGCGCTTAACCCCTGAGTTAACAGTTGGGCTCTGAAAACATTGTTCTTCTAAATCATTCAGCTCATGTTTCGCATTTGTCTTTAGCCACAGCCACTTGCAATTAAGATAAGAACTGAAAAGTGAAAGTGAAAGTTTCTCAGTGGTGTCCACCTCTTTGCAACCCACAGACTGTCCATGGAATTCTCTAGGTCATAATACTCCAGGGGATCTTCCCAACCCAGGTATCAAACCCAGGTCTCCTGCATTGCAGACAGATTCCTTACAAGCTGAGCCACAAGGGAAGCCAAGACAAGAACTGGAAACATGGAAAGAGTAGGCAAGAGAGATCACCTTCCTGTAGCAGCCCTTGAATCCAAAACTAGAATGGCTTCCAGAGCACACGGGTAAGAAAATCTTAGTTGTAATTTCTTTTTATTTCATTTATTTTTAATTGAGGTGTAGTTGATTTACAATATTGTATTAGTTTTAGGTTACAACAAAGTGATTAAAAATTTTATAGATGATACTCTAAAGTTATTATAAAATACTGGCTCTAGTCCTTGTGCTGTACAATTTATCCTTGTGGCTTCTTCATTTAATACATAGTATTTTGTACCTCTTAATCCCCTACCTCTATCTTGTCCCTCCCCCATTCCCTCTCCCTACTGGTAGCTACTGGTTTGTTCTTTATATGCACAAGTCTCTTTCTGTTTTGCTATATTCATTCATTTGCTTTATTTTTTTTCAATTCCACATATAAATGATAGCATACAGTAAGTGTTTCTTGGCTGACTTATTTTACTAAGCCTAATACCCTCCAGTTCCATCCATGTTGTTGCAAATGGTAATTTTCATTCTTTTCTATGGCTGAGTAATATTCCATTATATATACACACACACACACACACACACACACACTTCATATTCTTTATCTATTGATCTGTTCATGGACACTTAAGCTGCTTCCATATCTTGGCTACTGTAAATAATGCTGCTGTGAAAGTTGAGGTGCATTTATCTTTTTTATGGAAGTATAGTTGATTTACAATATTGTGTTTCCAGCGTATAGCAAAGGGATTTAGTTATGTGTATTTTTCAGGTGATTTTCCTCTATAGCTTATTATAAGATATTGAATATTGCTCCCCATGCTATACAGTAAATCTGTTTTATATGTAGAAGTTTGTATTTGTTGACCCCATATTCCTAATTTATTCCCCCCCGCCCTCCCCACCACCTTTCCTCTTTGGTAACCATAAGTTTATTTTCTGTGCCTGTGAGTCTTTTTCTGTTTTGTGCATGTATCTTTTTGAATTACTGTTTTGATTTTCTTTGGATATATACCCAGAGGCAGAATTGCTGGATCGTATTCTAGTTCCATCTTTAGTGTTTTGAGGAACCTCTGTACTGTTTCCATAGGGGCTGCACCAGTTTACACTCCCACCAACAGTGTCGGGAGGCTCCATCTTCTCCATCTTCTCCACATTCTAACATATGTTATTCATGTTCTTTTTCGTGGTAGCAATTCTGACAGGTGTGAGGTGATATCTCATTGTGGCTTGGATTTGCGTTTCTCTGATTAGCAAAGTTGAACATCTTCTCATGTGATTGTTGGCCAGGTGGCCGTTTGGGAAAATGTCTATTTAGGTCTTCTCTTCATTTTCCTTTAGGTCAGGGTTTTTTATATTCAGTTGTATGAGCTGTTTATATATTTTGGATAATAACTCCTTATTGGTCGTATCATTTATAAATATTTCCTCCCATTCAGTAGGTTGTCTTTTTATTTTGTCAATGGTTTCCTTTGCTGTGCAAAAGCTTTGAAGTCTCATTTGCTTATTTTTGTTTCTCTTGCCTTAGGAGAGAGATTCAAAAAAGCTATTGCTATAATTTATGTCAAAGAGTGTTCTATGTTTTCTCCTAAAGATATGATGTTTTCAAATAAGTTCTCTGCTCCTTTCTCTCTTATTTCTCCTTCTGGGACCTCTATAGTGTGAATGTTAGTATGTTTGATGTTGTCTCAGAAGTCTCTTAAACTGTCCTTATTTCTTCTTATTCTTTTTTTCTCTGTTTCCGCTAACTATTCTTCTTCCAGCTCGCCGATCCATTCCTCTGTATCACTTAATCTAATGTTGACTCCTTCTAATGTATTGTTCATTTCAGTTATTGTACTCTTGGGCTCTATTTGATTCTTCTGAATCCCTTCTAATGCTTTGTAAAACTTCTCACTGTGTTCATTCATTCTTCGCCCAAGTTCTTTGATCATCTTTATGATAATTACCTCAAACTTTTCTTGGGTAAATCCACTTTACCTAGTTCTTCTTCTGGGGTTCTAGCTTGTTCCTTGATTTGGAAAATATTCTTTCTGCTTTTAATTTCCACATATCTGGTAGATTTAATATATTTCCAACATTGGAGAAGTGATCTTTTGCAAGAAATGTACTCTGTATCCTAGGATTGCATTCCTCTCTGGTCACCAAAGCTATATACTCTGGGGGTGCCCTGTGCGTGGGCTGCCTGGGTCTTCCTGTGGTGGTGGCTGACTACTATAGGCAGTCTGGTAGATGTGGCTGGCGTTCAGTCTGTTTGGTTGCCAGGCCCTGGTTTGTGTGGAAGCTGTTGGCTGCTGGTGAGGGGGGCCAGAATACAAGGCAATTGGCTGTGGAACTCTAGGGGATGCCAGGGCTAGTTTTGGTTCACTAGTGGGCAGAGCCAGGTTCTGGGGATTTCCAGATCTAGTGACAGCCTATTGGTCAGTGGGGCCAATTCCTGACACAGCTGGCTGTGGGTTCCAGGGCATCCCAAAGCTGGTATTGGCCCCCTTGTGAGAGGGACTGGATCCCAAGATGGAGTCCAGGGAGTCCAAGGTGTCTCTAAGCTGGTGTTGCCCTGCTAGTGGGTGGGGCTGGGACCTGAGTTGTCCTAGAGCTACAATTGACCTGCTGGTGGGCAGAGCCAGGGCTGAAGGGGTTCTGGGCTGGCACTGGCCCACTGGTGTGTTAGCTGAGTCGTGCTATGGTCCTGAAGCTAGTGTCCCCTTGCTGGTAGGCAGAGTTGGGGTCCAGGAGTTCCTAGGACTGGTGCCTACCCACTGGTGGGCAAAGGTCTGTATAGTCAAAGCTACGGTTTTTCCAGTAGTCATGTATGGATATGAGAGTTGGACCATAAAGTAGGCTGAGCACCAAAGAACTGATGCTTTTGAATTGTGGTGTTGGAAAAAGCTCTTGGACTTCAAGGAGATCAAACCAGTCGATCCTAAAGGAAATCAATCTTGAATATTCATTGGAAGGACTGATACTGAAGCTGAATCTCCAATACTTTGGCTACCTGATGCGAAGAGCTGACTCATTAGAAAAGACCCTGATGCTGGGAAAGACTGAAGGCAGGAGGAGCAGGGGATGAGAGAGAACAAGATGGTTGGATGTCATTACCTACTCAATGGACATGAGTTTGAGCAAGCTTCAGGAGATGGTGAAGGGCGTGGAAGACTGGCGTGCTACAGTCCATGGGGTTGCAAAGAGTCAGACACTACCGAGTGACTGAAAAACAACCAAAGGGCTAGTGGCAGCCCACTGGCAGGCAGAGTCAGGTCCTAGACTCTCTGGTTGCAGAGTCCAGGCTTCTCAGAGCTGGTGTCAGACTGCTGGTGGTTAAGGCTGATTCCAGACACTGATGGCTGTGGAGTCGATGTTGTCCTGAATCTTGTGTCAGCCCACTGGTGAGTGGATCCCGGGGGCAGCTGGATGAGGGGCCCAAGGTGTCTCGAGCTGGGTGGGGCTGCTGGAGGGCAGGGTTGGGGCCCAGCAGGTCTTGGGGGATTGGTTATGCCCTACCAGTGAGTGGGCTGGGTCCCGCCATGGCAGGCTGCAGGGCTGTGTTTATCCTGGGGTAGGTGCCTGCCCACTGGTGGGTGAGGCTGGTCCCACATTAGAACCCACTTGCTGATGGGCAGGACTGGGGCCCAAGGGATCCTGGGATTGGTGCCTGCCGCTGAGTCTTCCAGTTTCTGGTTGGAAGACCCTGGGGTCTTGGGTCTAGTGCCCATGCATTGGTATGTGCAGCTAATTTCTGGGCCCTTTGGTGCACAGGGCTTTGTCCAGGGATGGCTGTGGATTCAGGGAGCCCTAAGGATGCCTGCCTGCTGGCAGGTGGGGCTACGACCCCACCTGGCTTGTCGCTTGGCCTGAGACATCCCAGTACTGGTGCCTACAGATTAGTGGGCAGGGGGTGGGACTGGGTCCTGAGGCTAAGAAGCTGTACGGAGGATTACAAAATAGAACTTGCCAGAACTAGTGTCCACAAGCTCCCCCAAATACCTCCTGTCAGTGCCTACACCCCAGGGTGAGATCTAGTTGCCTCCTTTTCAGGAGACTCTCCGAGATCAGCAGGTGGGTTTGACCCAGTCTCCTTCCAAATGACTGCTTCTGCCCTGGGTCTCAGACAGTGTGACATTTTGTGTACGCCTTTTAAGAGTGGAGCCTCTATTTCCCACAGCCCTGTGGGGCTCCCAGTAGTAAACCCCACTGGTCTTCAAAACCAAATGGTCTGAGGACTTGTCTTCCTCAAGCAGGACTCCCAGGCTGAGGAGCCTGGTGTGAGGTTTAGACCCCTCACTCCTTGGGGAAGACCTCTGCAATTGTAATTATTCTTTCATTTGTGGGTTGCCAACCTGGGCTCATGGGTCTTGACTATGCTGTGACTCCACCCCTCTTACCTGTCTCATTGAGGTTCCTTCTTTATATCTTTAGTTGTAGAAGATCTTTTCTGGTAGATTCCAGTCTTTCTTACCAATACTTGCTTTGTAAATAGCTGTAATTTTGGTGTGCCATAAGAGGAGGTAAGCTGAGGTTCTTCCAACTCCAACCTCTTGTCTAACATCTTGGTTCAGAGCCCTCCAGTTACACTTTTAAGGTCACCTTGACTCTGCCTCTCTCACTGAAAACTCAAATCCTGTGTGTGTGTGTGTATAAATTGGAATCTCCTATATATAGATAGATACCAATTTTTAAAAAGCTAACAAGCTGAATTCAATAGCTTATAACAAGTATTATATATCATAACCAACTGGGATTTATTCCTAGAATGCAAGGATGACTCAACATATGAAAACCAATCAGTGTAATGCACTGTATTAACAGAAGGAAGGGAAAAGACCCCATGTGCTCACTTCAATAGATGCCAGGAAAAAAAGTGTCAATATTTATCAAATACTTATAATGAATCAGGCTATAACTATTCTAGATATTTAATATACATACTTTCATTTCATCCTTTTGACAACCTGGTTACAATCAAGAGAAGTATGCTGATTATTAAGCTGTTGTGAGTCTGCTCCAAACCCACCCTTTGATACTTTGCTTTGGCTGAGACTCTGCCAAGGACATTTTCCTTTGCCCAATCGTTCCATATTCAGTTCTGCTAACATAGGGCATTAGAGGGATATCGCAAGGTGCAAGGAAGGAGAAAGCAATTACAACTGAGCCTTGAAGAACAACTGCATGGGTCCATTAAAACTGGGTTTTTTTTCAATAGTAAATATACAGTAGTATACAATCTGTGATTGGTTGAATCTGCAGATGCAGAACTAGAGATTCAGGGAAGCCACAGATACCAAGGGCCAACTATAAGTGATGCGTGGGTTCTTGAGCTGTGTGGAAGGTCAACGTCCCTAACCGCTCCCATCACACTGTTGAAGGGTCTACTGTACTATTTCCGGTCTTGCTTGCTGCTACTGTCAGTGTCATCCCAGTAGCAGTTCTTCATCCTAGCAGTAACAGTTCCAATTTTCAGTTTCCCTCCACACACCCTCCCCAGACCCAGCCTCACTGTGCCCCTTCAAAAATACCACCAGCAGCCAAACAATGTGCTCTCCTCAGAGATTCAGTCTTTCTCTTTGTAAATAGATTTCTGCTTTATCTTAAAAGGCTGTAACTCAGGGGCAGTCAGCCAGCAGAGGTGCACAGGGCAGGTATGGGGAGAGGTGTACAGAGCTCCCATCCCCTCTTGGAGGGCACCACTCTCCCCGAATCCCCAGGTGCTCACCAACCCAGAAGCTCTCTGGAGCCTGTCCTTTTAATGGAGGCTTTAACGGAGGCTCCCCAGAGATTCTTTATCTAAACTACTGAGATGCCAGCACAAGCTGAGTGACATCCTTTATTCAGAAAGCCAGGTGCCAGCTCCATAGGGTCCCATATCTGAGCTTTTACATTCTAATGTATTTCCAGCCTCTTCCCTCTGTTCCCCCACCTATTTTATATTTTTTTACTATCTCTGAGTTACCTCAGAGTTCACTTTTTGCCTTTTCAGTCCTCCAATACCTGTTTAAGTAGTTTCCTAAATTAAGTCCTCTCTATTAAAATAACTAGTATGGTGTGGGTTTCCCTAACTGGATCCTAGGGCTTCCCTGGTAGCTCAGGGGTAAAGAATCCAACTGCAACACAGGAGATGCGGGTTTCATCCCTGGGTTGGGAAGATATCCTGGAGGAGAGCATGGCAACCCACTCCAGTATGCCTGTCTAAAACATCCCATAGACCGAGGAGCTTGGCGGGTACAGTCCATGGGGTCACAAAGAGTCAGACATGACTGAAGTGGCTGAGCATGGCACAGCAACTGTATACTAATACATAGTACCAACAGTGCATTTAGGAAAGACCTATGAAGATGGGATTCAGGAGTTGGTTTGGTCTTTTTCTTGCCCTTACATACAACGCTAAGCCCAGTGAAAAACGGGACATTAGCAACCCATGGCATGCAGTAACATCAAAATTAATCAAAACATTACCTGCAGTAGGCTGCAAAAAAAGTGCCTAGTGAAGAAAGAGCCTTAGGGACAAGTGGCTGTCACCTAGAATGGTAGGAACGATGGGCTGTGAGAATTGTGGAATGAAGATGGCCACTTTGGAGTGCCCCCGAATACTTACAAAAAGAAAAACAACCATCTCAAGTCTCTAAAGTCTCAGCCCAAGTAATGGTGAGAAAGCCAAAGAATTTCTACTGACCTTAAAAGAATCTATTCTTTCTAGTATCTACAGGGCTCACTGAAAATCAAACACAAAACTTAAATATGCCATTTACATAATTACAACAAAAGTTTAATTCCCAACCTCATCAAGTTTCTAATACGAAAGTTAGGAGATTGATTGTGAACCATTGGGAACTTGAGACTTGGAATGAGGACACCTGTGTAGGCTCAGAGGAGGTTGAGAATCTTGAGCTTTGAGTCATTCTGAGCCATCCTTGTTGGCAGAAGCAACTCTCCCCACTTATTTTACCTGAATATGCTATAATAACCTTGCCTTCACCAGCAAAGGATGTCTGTTCTCAAAATTCGTGCCAAGTACCTCTTACTGCTCTAAACATATTAGATTTCAGCATACTCTAGGGGTATATAGTATATTCTCTTCTGACTCAGGAAAAAACAGAGAACTCTGCAAAAGACTTATAAGATTTTAAAAATTTGTATTGGCATAAATGTGGAGAATATGTGTAGAAATTAATCATAAGGATGCTAGACCAAGGAGAATAGAAAATAATATTGGACTGATAAATTTTTGTGTAGGTGCACTTAACAGATATTCTAGATTTAATGTCAGTGCTATTAATTTATTGTTACTTAATGTATTCTAGATTTAATGTTAATGCTAATTTGTATAGCTGGAGGTGACCTTACTAGTATACTTGGTTGGTTGATTGGTACGTGGCTTGAATTCAGTGAGGTTGAGACACCAGGAGTTCTCTGGTATAATGTACAGGAATTCAAAGCCTTTGAGAGAGAGAGCTATTGGAGCAGACTTTTTATGACTGGCCTTTATACCTGTCTTCCACCCCTTGAGCCCTTCTCCAAGGATTGAGAAGTACACTAGTGCAGAGAGAGCATCAATATCCTTGCTAAGCTTGCCGAGGGCTGTCTTCTCTAGGCCGGGTATGATACCAAGAGAGATCGCCAATGAGGTGGGTCCCCTTGTCTTAGTGGTGATGATGTGGGAATTTCAGACTAGTAGAAGCCAAGAGAAAACGCTTAATAGCCAGAGACAAGATTACTGCATTTATTATAATGGGTATTTTGACCTACCGTAATCTCTGGCTATGGCTAATTGTTCATTGTGTCCCTAGGAATGAAATAGATGAGTATACTACTAAAATGTTACTTGGTGTGCATAACAGGAAAAATTCCAGATCTGGTGACCAAAACCTGACTCTTGTCATCACAACAGAGAGTCAAGTTTCTTATTCAGTTTTTGTATCTAACCCATTCATAGACCTGGAGCACCTTAATTGGAGGAGAGACTGGTTCCCCTTGAAAAAGAACTCTGCCACACTGTTACAATAAATATACTTTAGATCTTCCTCCAACTATTTTTCAAAGGACATAGAGCCCTTTGCCCAAACCTCTGGGGACTGATATACCCTGAGTCTGAACTGACATTCTTTCCAGGGACCCAAAATGCCACTGTGGTCCATAAATAAAAGTGGGGGCTTAGGTGGTCAGGTGCTAAATGGAATTTTGTCTTATTGAATGACAATGAGGCCAGTAGGTCTGTGAAACTACCTGTGTTTACTTCCCCAGTTCCTGGATGAAAAATCAGAATAGATATACTTGGCAATTGGCAAATCCCCACATTGACTTTCTAATCCGTGCAGCAAGGGCTGCTATGGTAGGAAAATCCCAATAGAAGGCCTTCCTTATCAGGACAGAAAAATAAAAGCAGTGATCCTCTCCTGGAGGAAACTGCAGAGATCAGTGTCGTCATGAAAGACTTGAAAGATACTTGGCTGGTGATCACATCCTATTTAATCCACCCCTTTGATTTCTTAAGAAGGCAGGTAACTCTTAAAGAATGGATGTTTATTATCACAAATTTATCAAGTGGTGATTCCAATTGTAGTTGATATTCCAAATATAGATTTTAACTAGAGAAAATAATCATAGCCCCTGGCACCTGATACACAGTGATCAAAAAAAAAAAAAGACTTTTTAAAAATTAATTTATTTATTTTAGTTGGGGGCTAATTACTTTACAATATTGT
The DNA here is from genome assembly GCA_024291935.2 of Okapia johnstoni. NCBI lineage: Eukaryota > Metazoa > Chordata > Mammalia > Artiodactyla > Giraffidae > Okapia > Okapia johnstoni. The sequence goes on from CM044313.1 coordinate 52,271,328, forward strand.
AGTGGTTTTTGCCATACATTGACATGAATCAGCCATGGGTTTACATGTGTTCCCCAGCCTGAACCCTCCCACCTCCCTCCCCATCCCATGTCTCTGGGTCATCCCATTGCCCCAGCCCTGAGCACTTGTCTCATGCATCGAATCTGGACTGGCATTCTGTTTCACATATGATAATAAACATGTTTCAGTGGTATTCTCTCAGATCGTCCCACCCTCACCTTCCCCCTCAGAGTCCATAAGACTGTTCTATGCATCTGTGTCTCTTTTTCTGTCTCGCATATAGGGTTATCATTACCATCTTTCAAATTCCATATATATGCACTAGTATACTGTATTGGTGTTTTTCTTTCTGGCTTACTTCACTCTGTATAATGGGCTCCAGTTTCATCCATCTCAATAGAACTGATTCAAATGTATTCTTTTTAATGGCTGAGTATATTCCATTGTGTATATGTACCACAGCTTCCTTATCCATTCATCTGCTGATGGACATCTAGGTTGCTTCCATGTCCTGGCTAGTATAAACAGTGCTGCGATGAACATTGGGGAACATGTGTCTCTTTCAATTCTGGTTTCCTCAGTGTGTATGCCCAGCAGTGGGATTGCTGGGTCATATGGCAGTTCTAGTCCCAGTTTTTTCAGGAATCTCCACACTGTTCTCCATAGTGGCTGTACTAGTTTGCATTCCCACCAACAGTGTAAGAGGGTTCCCTTTTCTCCACACCCTCTCCAGCATTTATTGCTTGTAGACTTTTGGATAGCAGCCATTCTGACTGGTGTGAAATGGTACCTCATTGTGATTTTGATTTGCATTTCTCTGATAATGAGTGATGTGGAGCATCTTTTCATGTGTTTGTCAGCCATCTGTATGTTTTCTTTGGAGAAATGTCTGTTTAGTTCTTTGGCCCACTTTTTGATTGGGTCGTTTATTTTTCTGGAATTGAGCTGCAGGAGTTGCTTGTGTATTTTTGAGATTGTTTGTCCGTTACTTCGTTTGCTATTATTTTCTCCCATTCTGAAGGTTGTCTTTTCACCTTGCTTATAGTTTCCTTTGTTGTGCAAAAGCTTTTAAGTTTAACTAGGTCCCATTTGTTGATTTTTGCTTTTATTTCCAATATTCTGGGAAGTAGGTCATAGAGGATCCTGCTGTGATTTGTGTTGGAGAGTGTTTTGCCTATGTTTTCCTCTAGGAGTTTTATAGTTTCTGGTCTTATGTTTAGATCTTTAATCCATTTTGAGTTTATTTTTGTGTATGGTGTTAGAAAGTGTTCTAGTTTCATTCTTTTACAAGTGGTTGACCAGTTTTCCCAGCACCACTTGTTAAAGAGATTGTCTTTTCTCCATTGTATATTTTTGCCTCCTTTGTTGAAGATAAGGTGTCCATAGGTGCGTGGGTTTATCTCTGGGCTTTCTATTTTGTTCCACTGATCTATATTTCTGTCTTTGTGCCGGTACCATACTGTCTTGATGACTGTGGCTTTGTAGTAGAGCCTGAAGTCAGGCAGGTTGATTCCTCCAGTTCCATTCTTCTTTCTCAAGATTGCTTTGGCTATTCAAGGTTTTTTATATTTCCATACAAATTGTGAAATTATTTGTTCTAGTTCTGTGAAAAATATTCAACATAGTTTTGGAAGTTTTGGCCACAGCAATCAGAGCAGAAAAAGAAATAAAAGGAATCCAGATTGGAAAAGAAGTAAAACTCTCACTGTTTGCAGATGACATGATCCTCTACATAGAAAACCCTAAAGATTCTACCAGAAAATTACTAGAACTAATCAATGAATATAGTAAAGTTGCAGGATATAAAATTAACACACAGAAATCCCTTGCATTCCTATACACTAACAATGAGAAAACAGAAAGAGAAATTAAGGAAACAATACCATTCACCATTGGAACAAAAAGAATAAAATACTTTGAAATATATCTACCTAAAGAAACAAAAGACTTATATGTAGAAAACTATAAAACACTGATGAAAGAAATCAAAGAGGACACAAATAGATGGAGAAATATACCGTGTTCATGGATTGGAAGAATTAATATAGTGAAAATGAGTATACTACCCAAAGCAATCTATAGATTTAATGCAATCCCTATCAAGCTACCAATGGTATTTTTCACAGAAAAAAAGACTTTTTCTGCATCAGTTTGTAAGAGGGCTTCCCAGGTGGCACTAGTGGTAAAGGACCCACCTGCCAATGCAGGAGACATTACAGATGTGGATTTGATCTGTGGGCCAGGAAGATCCCCAGGAGGAGGGCATGGCAACCCACTTGAGTAGTCTTGCCTGGAGAATCCCAATGACAGAGGAGCCTGGCGGGTTACAGTCCATAGGGTCGGAAAGAGTCGTGCTGAAGCGACTTGGCACGCAGGCAGTCCAAAAGAACCAGTTCTTTCTCTATTCTCTCTTCAAAATTTTTTTCAGTGTAAATAAACTGTCTCAAATGACTTATAGTATCTCTGATCAAGTAAGTCTCTTCCTTCAGTTTTCAATTTTTATTTTTATTATCGTGACTATATGCACAATAAAAATGTCCAGTTTTCCCTTGCAGTTGTTGTTCAAGAATATTTAGCACTGAAACTTGAAAAATATGTGTTAACTAAACCAACACTGTGAGCCTTTTGTCCTTTTTTAAAAAAATTTATTTATCTATTTTTTTACTTTATAATATTGTATGGCTTTTGCCATACACTGACATGAATCCGCCATGGGTGTACACGTGTTCCCCTTCCAGAACCCCCCTTCCACCTCCCTCCCCATCCCATCCCTCTGGGTCATCCTGGTGCACCAGCCCCGAGCACCCTGTATCATGCATCGAACCTGGACTGGCGACTCGTTTCACATATGATAATTTACATGCTTCCATGCCATTCTCCCACATCATCCCACCCTCGCCCTCTCCCACAGAGTCCATAATACTGTTCTATTTATCTGTGTCTCTTTTGATGTCTCGCCTACAGGGTTATCTTTACCGATTTACTAAATTCCATATATATGTGTTAGTATACTGTATTGGTGTTTTTCCTTCTGGCTTACTTCACTCTGTATAATAGGCTCCAGTTTCATCCACCTCATTAGACTTTCCTCCTTAAAGTGAGCAATCAATTCCTTCATTTTATCCAGAGTGTAACCTTTTGTACCAGTGGAATAGTTCTTCTCCAATGAATACAAATAAGAATTCAACTCTGAATTCAGAAAGCCTGGCTGGTAAATTTTCACAGTGATTAATAATTGCTAATTTTAAATGTGTTGAAAGCATTTTCATTCAATACACACTTTCCTTTTTAAAAAAACAAAACTTTCTTTTATTTAATTCCTCTAAATTAAAAATGCAGGGGCAAATTCTCTGGGGTGGGATTCTCAGTGAAAGCAGTGGCTGCTGGAGATACCTCAGGACCCCACCTTATTGAAAATTTCCATACCAGGTATTGTCTGATCAACCAAGAAGTTCCTCATAGACATTATAAATTAAAGTTATCTCCCTTGGGCTCCCCTTGTCTCATCTCCAGCTGCATCAGCTATGTAACTAACTGAATTAGAGACAAAATGACTCAAGATGCAGTTACAACAAGTGAAAACTAGTCAAGTAAAACTAAATACTTAAACAACTAGCAAATTATTAAGTTAAATCATTGATGTTCATGCTTTTAAAAATGTTAAAATCATTCTTTCACTAATTGTTCAAATACCACATTAGAATATCTTTTCTTATGAGCACCCTCTTCAGTTTCGCTGCCTCTTTCAGCCGAAATATTTTTCCTGCCCTCTCTAGAGTCACCTCCTTCTGAAGCAATCATGACATTTTCCTTGCAGGAAATTTCAGGCAGTGTTTTATTGCTGGTTTGATTGTGGTTTATAATTTGGATAGGCTTTGCTTTCTTATTGACACCTTGTATTTATACTTCCAGACTTTTTTTTTCCTTACAAGAAGTTTACACATTTTATAGAAATGGCATTGCATGAAACCATGTCATTCTTAAACTCTGTTTTTACCTAATAGCTCATGTCATCTTTCCCCATCAATACAATTTATTTTTCAATATTCTGACATAGATAATTGTTTCATACAATTATAGCTGGGAGTTTCTCAACAAGAGGTATCTAGATATCAAACAGAAATCAAGGGTTAAGTTCATTTTTTTTGCAACTATAATAAAATCCATAATCTGTATGAGAATCCAGGGTAAACAATTTCCCCCCCATAGAAAAACCTTGTTTATTTGATTAGACAAAAATAAAATAAGCTGCATAGGAACAATTTTAAAGTCCAAAGAGACACCAACTTTGTTTTAAGGCTGTAATAGCTCATACGGCATCTCCTTACTACCTTGCCCAGCCTCCTCTGGACCCCAGCAAAATATTTAGAAGCCTGTGAGCTAACACAGGAGTTTTTGAACACTTTTCCGTTGGTGAAGAACCAACGGAAAACCAAAATAACCTTCAACCAAGCCACATGCTCTACACTTGAAAATTAAAGCATTTTGCTGACTGGCCATGACAGTGAATGGACAGTATTAAGCAAGATTCATTAAAAAAAAACCCTAAAACCCTCCCACCCACTGGAATATACCTAATAAGCTAGTTAAAAAGGACTTCCCTTACCCCACCCTCCCTCTCACCTGTGCTGAATTTAGGGGAAAAGAAGGGAAAAAAAGGAATCTTACCACTCTAAAAATAAGGACACTGCAGAAACACGAAAAATCCTCCTCTGAAAAAGATAACTACACAGACTGCTAGAAACACAAAGAACTCTTCCAGAGCTGGTTATTTAAAGAAAGTGAACACTTTGCTACACATTAACAGTCAGTATGCTCTGAGATAGAGCTTTAAGAAAAATACTACTTGAGCTTGTAAGTTAGTACAATCATTAAAAGGGGGTCAATCCTAAAGGAAATCAACTCTGAATATTCATTGGAAGGACTAATGTTGAAGCTTCAACTCTTTAGCCACCTGACGTGAAGAGCTGACTCATTGGAAAAGACCCTGATGCTGGGAAAGATTGAAGGCAAAAGGAGAAGGGGACAACAGAGGATGTGATGGTTAGATAGCATCACCGACTCAATGGACATGAATTTGAGCAAATTCTGAGAGATAATGAGGGACAGGGAAGCCTGGCATGCTGCAGTCCATGGGGTTGCAAAGAGTTGGACACAACTGAGCGACTGAACGACAACAAAGAAGGAGGTCTACACCCATGTTCAGTTCAGTTCAGTCGCTCAGTTGTGTCTGACTCTGCGACCCCATGAACCGCAGCATGCCAGGCCTCCCTGTCCATCACCAACTGCTGGGGTCTACCCAAACCCATGTTCATTGAGTCAGTGACGCCATCCAACCATCTCATCCTCTGTCATCCCCTTCTTCTCCTGCCCTCAATCTTTCTCAGCATCACAGTCTTTTCAAATGAGTCAGCTCTTTGCAACAGGTGGCCAAAGTATTGGAGTTTCAGCTTCAATATGTGTGGGTGCACAAAACTTTTAGAACTGTTACTGGTTAAATGATGATGGAAAAACATCCCACCAGGCTGGCTTGTTAACTTGTAAGATCAGTTTTTAAAATAGGCATCATTGAGGTATTTATTCATCATGACATTTTTAAACCAAATTCATGAGAATGACAGTGGTCTTAAGGACCCTCTCTTCCAACCAAAACAAAAATTAAGCAAGGGGCGAAGAGAGATGGAGAGACAATACAGTATTATCTCGGTAGTGTGCTTCTCTATTTTATCAAGTATTTAATCAACAAGCAAAGGAAAAGAATAACCTATCGAAGATCATGTTACAGGGTAAACGATTTTTAAACTTAGGTTAAGCACTGTTGGGGCAAGAGTATAGGAAAATAGTCACCTTTAAATCTAATTGGTGAGAATATGACTTGACACAACTTCTTTTTTGGAGGGGAGCAATTTGGCAATATCTGTTAACATTTAAAGTGCACATATAATTGAATTCAATTATAGGAATGTAACCTATGTATATCCTTTAGATATCTGCACAAAAGCATATTTTAGCAGAATAGACAACGAATCACTGCCTTTGGGGGAAAAAAAATCAAAATGTCCATCAGTAGTGGCCTGGATAAATAAATTATGCTGATAAACAATGGGGTATCCTGTCACTGTTTCAGAGAGGGTACGCTCTCAAGTCCTGTGTTTCCTTTTCCATCACTTTTTGTGCCTTGGAAGAGAGAAGAACAGGGTGTTCAATTCTGACCTATTTATGTTTCTACTTGGGAACAAACATTGGTTGTGTGTGTGTTTTTTTCTGTCATTGTTCAAGAGCAAGGCAGGTCTATGTGAATAGGTATGGAATAATCTCTAAGATGTGCTGTAGACTGAAAAAAAAAGCAAAGTGAATTGCGTATTTACTATGCTATCATTTTGCAAGGGGAGCAAGGTATACTTGTCACTGAAGGTACATGCATAAAATATCACTGAAAGGATGCATAATCAATCGGGGAAGAGAAATGGGAGAATGTTTCAGTTGTAGAACAAACTACCCCCAAGCTCTGTGACTTAAAATGTAATTCTCTAAGTTGACTGAGTTTTGCTGGGCAGTTGGCTAGGGTTGCAGTCATCTATAAGCCCAACTGAGTTGGATGTCCAAGATGTTTCACTCACATGGCTGAGTTATCCTGGCTGTTGCTCAGAGTTCTGCGAGGGTTGTCTACCAGACCTCCTGCCTGGAGCCTTTCCAGGGGATTTCTCTAAGCACGGCAAGTGGGGTTTGAGAGGTAATGTCTTAACAGCAAGTGTTTCAAGAGTCCCAGGTGGAAGCTGCACGGTGTCTTGTTAATAGCTTTGGAAGTCCCAGAATATCCCTTCCATTGCATTCTATTGCTTGAGCAAGTCACTAAGTCAACCCAGATACAAAAGGAAGAGAATTAGATTCTTCCTCTCTAGGGGAAGAATGTCAAGGTCATAGTGCAAAAGAACATGTGAAATAGGAGGTATTATTGTCACTCTGGAAAATACAATCTTTGTCTGTGCTACTGCTTGAATTTTTGTCTATGTGAACATCCAAGTATGCCCCAAGATGTTAAATCAAGCGTGTTTGTCTGCTTATTCACTTACGGCTGGTTAGTAGCCTCTTCTTTCTTTACTGGCAGATTCTCAGTGGGACCTCACTGACACATCTGTTCCCGTCATCAGTAATGTTAAATTCTGATTTGTTCTGAGTTTCTTGCATATTTCCGCTGTTTCTCAGACTTAAACATCATTTCAATTTTTAAGCACAAATCCACACTCCTAGTTAAAAATTATAATTTTGAAATGATTACAGTTCAGAGACTTGAATGAAAAGTGACGCTAAAACCACAAAAGCAGAGCGTTCAGAGCTTATCAGAGAACTCTGGTGGGAAGTGAGACTAAATGCAGTCACATTTATTAATGAAACATTTGACTGAACACATTGTGGTGGGAAGTAAATTGCTTTGTGGAAGCTGGGTGGGTGGGTGTCATGTGTTTGAGCAAATGCCTTTAAAAAAATGTTTGATAGTGACAAATGCGTCTTTCAGCAATCTAGCTGCTCAGCCACGCTCCCACAGTGTGACCTGTTTTGCTGCTGTGTGGGCCACACTAACTTTGATTTGATTACAGATGAGGTACCACCAGCTCCTTAATAGCAAAAAAAAAAAAAAAAAGTATCAACTATTTCAACTGTTCAAAGCACATAAAAGGCAAAAATAAAATAAAATAAAGCCACGAGCTTGGACAACATGCCAAAACAGCAATCTACTAGTTTTGCTTTCAAATACGTATCTCAAAACCCTTCAAGTTTTCTAAAATTCAGAAAGAATTTCTTCCCATTTGGGTAGAAGTGACACTACATGGCTTCCCCTACCCCTAGCATATTGTGGGGCGAGGGGAGTAAAAGGGGCTGGAGGAGGAACAGAGCAGAAGGAGGGGGCTGGACACTCTGCTCTGCACAGCAGACCAGCATCAGTGGACACTGCAATGGTCCATGCAACGGATTGCAATGCAATCATCCTGCAATGGTAAGATCAGAAAATCAAGCAAGGTTTGGAGGACATGTTTGGATTCTCAAGGAAACTGGTCCATGGGCTCAACTCTGCATCTAGCTGCTATGAGAAGAAAACAGTCAGAACTCACAGCTTCCGATCCTGCTTGTAAGTCCAGACTCTAGACTGGTTCTGGTGTCCCACATAAGGCAGGTACTTCCTCTGAGACCTACCTATCATTAGGGATAGAGCAGGGAAAGCAGGCTGTTGTCAATGAGAGACGCAGCTAGGGTCCAAAGCCATGCTCCAACCAGTTCTGTGCCTTCAGAGGGCCAAGGTTGCAGACTTCAGGGAGCATGAGCAAGGCCACCTATGTACTCAGCCATACCCAGAAAAGGACTTGTGGCAGGAGGATCAGTGCACAGTAAGGATGGAACAGATGTGGAACCTCAACCCTGAGAGGTGAATCTGCACTATATGAATGTCGGGGGTCTGTAAGTCAGGTGGGGGTGTTTGGGGACATCTCAATAGTAGGAATTGTCCACTACTAACCAGTTTTATTTACTTGAATTGCATCTGATTGGTGGCAGAGAGTTATAGTCACCTTTTACAATAAAAAGTCACGACGGTGGTTGAATCAGAGCTGTGTGTGAGTATGAGTCATTCACATCTAGCTCTTTGTGACCCGATGGACTATAGCCTGCCAGGCTCTCCTCTGTCCATGGAATTCTCAGGCAAGAATACTGGAGTGGATTGCCATTCCCTTTCCTGACCTAGGGTTCGAAACTATGTCTCCTGGATTGCAGGTGGATTCTTTACCATCTGAACTACCAAAGGAATCCCTGTACTATCAGAGCTGTACTATAATCACATTGAAAATCAAAATGGTCCCAGGTATTTCACTTTGTTATAAGAATAAGAAGAATCTTTGGGGCAGGGTGTGGGGATCATTGCTGTACAGGATCTATATGCTTATCCCATCCTGTTGCTTAAGCTTCTGTGTCCTGGTGAGGGACATCTTTGTAGATGATTAACCTCAGAAACAGGGAAGTGTGTTATCTGGCCGAGGAGCAGCACAGGAGGACAGTGTGTTTTCTTGAACTGTTTTTAAACCACTCTTCTATGAAGGGCAGGCACGTGCGTAAAGCTGTCTGCTGAGCTCTTGAGGCAGACTGTCCACAAGGGACACCGGAGCAGGCAGTCCTGGGGTGTTCCTCCGATGACCTTTTTTCTAACTGAACTGAATGCTACCTTGTTGGGGCTGGAATTTAGGTCACAGCCACTAACACTTTTAGCAAACAATAAGGTAAACCTCCCAGGGGCTCAGCTTGCGGTCTGAGGGTTTTCTGATGGGGTGGGTCTGCGTTGGGCAGTAGTTCCTTTCTGAATTCAGGAATGTGTGTACTTGTGTATTCGCTTCCTACTGTGGTCATAACCACAAACTTCGAGGCTTACAAAGTCGCTCATGTTAGAGTAGGTCAGGCATCATCTTACCTGGAGGTTCTGGGAAGAATCTGCTCCCAGGTTCCTTCAGGTTGTTTGCAAATTGCACCCTGTACAGATGCAGGAGTGGAGGCCCGGTTCCTTGCTGGAAGTCACGTTCTGCTTCCCCGCTCCTTGCCTCATAGCCCTCTCCATCGTCACAGCAGCACTTCCCCTCATTCTCAGACTTCAGATCCCTCTGACTTCTCTTCTGCCTCCTCCTTGCCTTAATTTTTTTTTGAAAGAAATTATTTATTTATTTGACTATGTTAGGTCTTAGTTGTGGCTCATGGGATCTCTGCTGTCTCATGCAAGATTTTTTGTTGTGAGGTACAGACCCTCTAGTTGTGGCTCGCAGACTTGTTTGCTCCGCAGCATGTGGGATCTTACTTCCCTGACCAGGGATCGAACCCATGTCCCCTGCATTGCAAGGCAGATTCTTAACCCCTGGACCACCAGGGAAGTCCCTCCTTGCCTTAATCTTGTGCTGTGACAACCACAGAAAGTTCTCTGCTTCTCTGAAAGGTGTGTATGATCAAATTATTATTGGCCTTAAGGCACGTGGGGTCTTATTTCCCTGAGCAGGGACTGAACCCACACTCCTGCACTAGAAACGAGGAGTCTTAACCACTGGACTGCCAGGCAAGTCCCAGGTATGATTAAATGATACCCTCTCAGATAATCCTCTTAAAAGACAGAACATAGCACAATCACAGGAATGCTATCACATCCACAGTTTGAGGGGGGAATGGGTATGGAATCCTTTTGGGGAGGGGGAGGGCTTTTTTTTTAGAATTTTTCCTACTATATTCTGGTTCTGTTGCTGAAAGCGAGAGAGTTACTTATGAACAAGTGACTAAGAGTGACCTGCAGGGCACGCATAGGTTCCGACATTGCTAAGAAAGTGTGAGTAACAGCACCGCAGTGGGTCTTATGATTCTTACTGAGTCCACTTTACTCTCATGCAGTTTTGTCAGGGTGCAGTCTGAGGACCAGCAGCATCAGCGTCACTCAGGACTTTGACAGAAATGCAAACTTGGGGCCCCACCCAGACCTACTGAATTAGGTGCTCTGGGGTTGGAGTCCAAAGTAACCAAGTGACTCTGATGCTTGGGCAATTAGAAACTATTTCTTTAAGGCAAGTCTCCTCTTCCCTTTTTTGTGGAAATCAAAAGTCAGGGACGGGCCAGATAGATCATCTCTAAGCTTACTTCCAACAACGTATGATTCTGTGAATATTATTAAAATGATTACACTGTATAAACAGGGTAAAAAAGGGTACATGCATACACCATTGTGTGTGTGTGTGTGTGTGTGTGTGTGAGTGTGAGTTTATACACACAAAGTGGTTAAGAGTGAGCTTAGGCTCTGCAGTCTTTTCTGTGATCAAAGCCTGGCTCCACTGATCACTAGATATCAACTCCATCAGCTGCTTAGATTCTTTGAGCCTCAGTTTCCACATTTATAAAAGAGACTAATGACAGTATCTGTGTGATAAGGGTATGAGGAGCAAGTGAGATGACAGAGAAAGAGAATGGTGTGTTGTAAGCTCAGCAACTATCAGCTACATTTATTTATTATTTTTTAAAGAGCTTATTTATCTATTTTTTAATTTCTTTGGGTGCAGAGGGTCTTAGCTGTTGCACATGGAATCTTTAGTTGTGGTATACAGACTCTAGTTCCCTGATCATGGATCAAACCCAGGCCCCCTGCATTGGGAGCGTGGAGTCTTAGCCACTGGACCTCCAGGGAAGTCCCTCAGCTACATTTATTTTTATCTTGCTACATTTATTTTTATCTTGCTACATTTCTTTACACTTCCCCTTTGGGTCCTTGAGGAGCTGGGTCCCTGGTAGGGTTGAACACCCATGCCCTTGCCAGGAGGCCCTGAGGCCATTGCCTGGGTACTAAGGATTAGCTGCCACTAGACCTGAAGGCCAAGATGAAACTTCTCCCATTCTTAGCGTCAGCAAAATCCTATTACAGCAAAGGAAGACATATAGGTGAAGTGTGTATGTAATTTTAGGATAGTATTTATCTTCTCCTCTGGGAAGTTGAAAACCACAAGGTGGAAAACTCATATCTTAATGTAGAACCAGCTGAAATTTGGAGAGGGACTGGAAACAATAGGTCTCTGCTGCCTCTGTGTGTGCCTGTTTATAGATTCGCTTATTTTTGGTTTTGTATTTTCTTGTTTCTGCAGAAATAGTTGAGCCTGGAACAGAGTCCAGATGTGCCTCTGTATGAAGCTTAGGTATAAAGTGTGCCACCTGGGGGAACAGAAGGTGCCCTCCATCCCACATCCCACCCTGCCCTCACCAGCCAAGCCTCACAGAGATCTTGCCAGGCTTGCCGAGAGGCGGGAATGGGAGATGGAGTCCTCATGGACCACAAGCAGGGGAGAGAGGAGCGGCCATCTTTTCTCCAAGGGTAGCTACGCTCCTCTCAACCTTCTGGATAGTTCTCCGTGGTGCTGGTGTGGGGAAAACGGCGGAGGCCATCCAGGGTGAATCACTGCTGCCTGAAATGGAAGCCAGTCTCCAGGCGTCAGCAGGCGGAGGGGCTGATCCCCGCTGCTGCTCCCACCCGCAGCCTCTCCCCAGCCTCCACAGGGCCCCCGGAGCCTCACTGCCACCAGGAGAGCAGCTGGGCCTGTGAGAGACACTGCTCTGCTAATAGCCACGATTAACCTCGGGAACTCTCCGGGCAGGACGCCAACCCGGTTCTCCATCCGGGAAGGCGGAATCAGAGCTAGCAGATAACTGTGCTATTGGAGGTGGATCTCTGGCTGAGGTCTTAAGCAGCTGCCTTTCTTTTCTGTGTCTAATGAAATATGAGCCAGAGCCAGGGAACTCCTCCTCTCACCTCCTCTAGGAAAATGCCCTCCAGCCTCCAGGGAGAGGTGAGCTCCCCCAGTGAGAATTCGGAGGATCTGGGATGTTTGGGGAAGGCCTGCTAGTTCAGAGAGTCAGAGGCCCAGAAGTATCTCCGTAACTGCTCTCGCAACCTAATACCTCATTCCCCAGCCATGTGCTCTTCATGTTCATCCTTTTGGTCCCCTTCATCCAGACCAAATAGTACAACTGGGGAGGTGGTGATTAAAGATATTTTGTTCTCCCTTTTGCCACTCTAGAAAACCCACCGATTTCAGTTAGTGAGAAGTCTGTATAACAGAGCATTCTGCTGTACTAAATAGGGTTTGCAAAATGTCACTACGGAAGGAGCCTTGGTTGTGGTGGTTTAGTCGTTAAGTCGTGTCTGATTCTTGCGACCCCATGGACTGTAGCCTGCCAGGCTCCTCTGTCCACAGGGATTCTCCAGGCAAGAATGCTAGACGGGGTTGCCGTTTCCTTCTCCAGGGATTCTTCCCAACCCAGGAATCAAACCCAGGTCTTCTGCATTACAGGCAGATTCTTTACTGACTGAGCTACAGGGGAAGCCTGGAAGGAGCCTTAGAGATTAGCAAATGGTGCTGAGTTTAAAAAAATTTAGGAATAAAATGAAGTGCTAGTACAATATAATACATGAAAATTTAAAGTCCATACATGAAACAATACTCATGTTATAAAACTACATACCTACTCAAAGAGAAATATCCTTCATATCAATGTGGTCGCCTATTGGAAGAAAAGGGATCAATGCTGGGAATGGAGAAAGGAGGAGGAAGGAGAACGGGGAGGGGAGGGGAGGGAAAGGAAGGGGAAGGGAGGGGAAGAGAGAAACTAGCTGTAAAGATAATGGTAGCAGACTATGTCTTGAGGAGTGTGAGCAATTCTACTCTTGAGAATGAACTTCTAGAACAAAAGTTAAAGAAAGGAAGCAAGCCCTACCTAGTCTAGTCCTTCTATTTTACAAGTGGAGAAATGGAGACTCAAAAAGATGACTTATTTGGCTCTATAGATGGCAGAAACCAGGTATTTTGATTCCTACTTCACTGCCCCCTCTACCGCATCAAACTGCTGCACATGTACTTATGATACCTCCTTGCCTCCTCTTCTAATGAGTAATTCATGCAGTTACAGTTTTAACTAGAGACATTGATCATTGCTGGCCCAACTCACATCCCCTACTCAGAGAAGCTGAAAGACAGGAGCCTTGCTAGATACCAGATGATGCAGCCCTCCTCTCGAGGGGGGCATTTGATCCAAGGACAAGCCTTCCCTACATAGGGGGAAGGATGGCCAATAATCATGATTTGCCTGGTCTGAGGGGGTGCCCAGAACACAAAAATTTCTGTGCTAAAACTAGAAAATTCCTAAGCCAACTAGGACAAGTTGGCAACCCTAGCAGGAAGGGACTTAAGATCTGTGTAGCCAAGTTCAAAACAATAACATGGGCAATCAGCTTCTCAGTTAGAAACCGGGAAAGTAAAAGATTGAGGCCAGGTGCTAAAGTAAAAGTGCTATGATACAGAGAGAGGGCAAGGAGAGTTGAGCTGCCATGTTGGCCATATGTAAACAAAACTTAAGAGCAGGAACTATGGATAAGTAGAGGACACTGATTATATTTTAGGAAAATTGACTTTCAGTAGCTTTTTACTTAAAAACCACCATAGCCAATTTCAGATCCTTGCAGAGACTCTTTCTAGATGCTTCTGTTTGCTGCTGCTGTTTCTGCTTTCATTGCCAAGGAGAAGACTATAGCAGATGACTCTTCTGTATTAAAAACAATTCTCTCCAGACCAGTACTGCTTATCTTCCAGATTAAAAAGAAATAAGCAAAATGCAGCACACTTAGAAATTTCAAGTTGGGAAAGGCAAAAGTGACTTCCTGATTCCCACCTCACATCTTCTGGAGCTCACAAAGCTCTTAATTAGCCAAAGTTGGTGTAACAGATTGTTTTTCCCAAAGATAGCAACAATAACATTTCCTATTTCTCCTTTTCTTCTTACATTGTTACTTGGACGTTTCTCTCATTAAGAGATGGAGTCTATGTTCCCTGTTTTTTAAACTGATGGGCTTTTGTGACTGTCTCCTAGAATATGGTGGAAGCAACACCATGTGACCTCCAAGGCTAGGTCATCAAACATAGCTTCCACATTGTTCACTAGTGTATTCAATTTGGAAGACTTCAGTGGCCATGTGGACCATCTGATTGCCCAGAGCCCGCCATGCTGTGAGGAAGCCCAAGCTGCTCCATGTGGAGAAACCACACACAGAGGTCCTGAGACCCCATGAGGCGAGAGATCAATGTCTGGCAAGCCCCAGCTACTTCATCTCTTTTCTCTTCCAGCTCCAGCTAGCAGGTGATTACAACTTCATGAGAGAGCCTGAGCTGGAAGTGACGGGCCAAGCCATTCCTTAATTTCTGACCCAGAGACCCATAGTTTATAAGAGATAATAACGTGACTATTGTTACTTTAATCCCCTAAGTTTGGGGATGACTTTTATACAGCAATAGATACAAGAATCAGCTGACCTTGAAGAGGTCATAATACCTGTGGCCTGATCTCTCTTCAGAACCATGCCTGCCACAGCAGGACCAGAAGAACCTAACTAAGTGAGCAGAGAGCCCCACACTCCAAGCTAGGGATATACCTCCACATTTGCATGAAAGACAAATCAGGTAGTAACTAGTCTTCTAGAAATAATTGCTCATTTTACTAAATGACTCACAAAATATCCTTGATACATGCAAGTATTTCAAATAAAAAGAAAATTATTTTTCTTTACGAAAAATGATCTAGACTCAACTTTTGGGGAACATATCAGTATGTGCTAAATTCTAAATGCAGGGCCCACCACCAGCAGTTGAAAGCAGCTGTGTCTTCTAGGCACCAGACCCCAGGCAGCTAGCCCTGATGCTGGCCGACACATACAGAGCATACAGACAGGAGACCAAACACAAGACTCTAAAAACAGGCAAGAGAGCTGAGCCTCTTGGAGGAAGAAATTGAGTCGGGATTTTAGGACTGCACATTTTTTCTTTAACAAGGAAGTTTCAAGTTTCAGTTGAGCACATAATTGTCTGGGTAGAGAATACATTCAATTCAATCTCCCTTCCAGCAGGTGTAGCCATGTGACTAATTTCTGGCTAAAGGAAGTGAGTGTAATTGATCTATGTCACTTTTGAGATGATGGCTGTGAAAGAAATGGGTGAAGCTCTGGCGATGAATGGTGGTGAAGGTTGCACAACCATGTGAATGTACTGAATGCCCCTGAATTGCACACTTAAAAATAACCAAAATCATAAGTTCTATATTATGTGTATTTCCCAATATGAATGAATGAATGAACAAAAAAACAAAAGCAAGGGGCCCCTCTTGCCCTTTCTTCCTCCCCTGGCTGCAGTGCAGACGTGGCAGCAATAGCTGGGGCAGCTGTCAGAGACTGTGCGATGAAGCTGAATATCAAGGATGGCAATGAAACCACATGGGGTGACTCACATTCCTGATCTCAGGTCCCTGGACAGCCTCTTGGGACAGAGCCACCTCTCTAGCCCTCAGCTTCCTCCAGGCTGTTTTGTGAGAGAATAATACACAACTGTCTTACTAAGCAACCTTGGGATCTGCTTGTTGGTACAGCTTAGACTGAACCCTGACTAGTGAAGCAAATTTGCAGGAACATTATCTCTTTCACCAAGTAGGAGAAATTCTAAGGTGATCACTTTACCTGAGTGACAGTAAGAGGTTGCTGATCTCATCTGTGCCCCCCTGCTCCTCCCCACTAGTGGGAAGAGATCATTTAGCTCAGGGACATTTCAAGGTTACGCTGTGAAAGGAGACCAGTGTTAGTGAATGGAATGTTTGTTTCTCTGTGGGCGTGCCTCTCCACAGAACTTGACCTGAGCCATAAGGGACTCAGTGCTTCAGTCATAGTAGCAGCTGGTTGGAACCGGGACCCTGTAGGGCTAACTAAGGTGGAGAAAAGGGAAGAGAAAGGAAGACTAAGGGGAGAGGAGCTCCTGGAAACCATCAGAGATTAACTGTAAATGCATTGAACATCCTGGCCCAAATCTCCTTAGCGGAGCCTGGACACCCACTCCCTAGCTACTGTGACTGTGGCCGAGAATAGGTCACAATTTCCCAATTCAGAGAATTGCCACCGCCCACACCCCCCTCCCATACACATACCCATTAATGGGAGCCTTCTCTACGAAACCCATAACAGTGTTGCAACTGCTCAACTTCTTGAAAAATCCTTTGCATCCTGTACCCCCGTTTCCCTCCCTCCCGGGCTATCTCTCAGTTCAGCCGCTCAGTCGTGTCCGACTTTCTGAGACCCCATGGACTGCAGCATGCCAGGCCTCCCTATCCATCACCAACTCCTGGAGTTTACTCAAATTCATGTCCATTGAGGTGGTGATACCATCCAACCATCTCATCCTCTGCTGTCCCCTTCTCCTCCTGCCCTCAATCTTTTCCAGCATCAGAGTCTTTTGCAATGAGTCAGTTCTTCACATCAGGTGGCCAAAGGATTGGAGCTTCAGCTTCAGCATCAGTTCTTCCAATGAATATTCAGGACTGATTTCCTTTAGGATGGACTGGTTGGATCTCCTTGCAGGCCAAGGGACTCTCAAAAGTCTTCTCCAACACCACAGTTCTAAAGCATCAATTCTTTGGTGCTCAGCCTTCTTTATGGTCCAGCTCTCAGATCCATACCTGACTACTGGAAAAACCATAGCCTTGACTAGATGGACCTTTGTAGGCAAAGTAATGTCTCTGCTTTTTAATATGCTGTCTAGGTTGGTAATAGCTTTTCTTTCAAGGAGTCTTTTAATTTCATGGCTGCAGTCACTATCTGCAGTGATTTTGGAGCCCAAGAAAACAATGTCTCTCACTGTTTCCATTGTTTTCCCATCTATTTGCCATGAAGTGATGGGATTGGATGCCATGATCTTAGTTTTCTGAATGTTGAGCTTTAAGCCAGTTTTTTCACTCTCCTCTTTCACTTTCATCAAGAAGCTCTTCAGTTCCTGTTGCTTTCTGCCATAAGAGTGGAGTCATCTGTGCCTTAGGGCAATCTCTAAGCCTCCCTGTTTATCCCCTTCCCCCTACCTGGGGGAAATTACTAAGGTCCTTATCCCCAAGCCCACCCAGCAGCCGGATCCAGTAAAGTAATTTCGGCCCTTACCTGAGATGCCCCACTGTCGTGTGACGTCTCACACGTTTACCACACGTTCCCTAATCACACTCTTCTCTGGCTCTGCCCCTACTTGCTAACGATGGACCTTCCTAAGGAAGAGCTTCGGGATGTCCCACCCTTCCCTCCTCTGCTCCAAGACCTCACTTGGGCACTGTCTCAGGCTGCTGGTGAGTTAGAGGTCTGAGGGGAGGCATTTTAATACCAAAATGTACCCTTTTGTAAGAGACGTGTAGCCTTTTGTAACAGGAGTGCCTTTTGCAAGGTGCCTGCATAAACCTGGTTTTCATTGTTTAGCAAACAGGGCCACCTGTGCCTTGTTTTCCCTGGGACTTGGTTTGGCCTGCAGGATTCAGCTGGGGAAAGCCTGTGCAGGCTCAGAGAGAGTTCAACCGTGTAGGAGTGGGGAACTAGCTAACCATTCACCTCCTTTCTACCTAGGGCATCAGAGACATGGTCCCTGCCCAGGTGTCCCTGACATGTTTTGAGACCACTCTCCTTCCCCCAGGTAGCTGCCAAGAGACCCAGAAATCCGGCAGAGCTGCAGGCAGGTATTTGTAATGCTCTTTGTTTCTAGAATTCTGTTCAAAAACAAGCACTTAGAAGAGATTGGAGAAAATTATGATTCTAGCCATGTCTTCAGAAGTGTCCTTCTCTAAGGAAGAGTTTGTAGACTTGGGGCAAGCCATAACACTTCAACATTAATTATTCTTCACTAGTAGTAATAATAACTGTCATCATCATCATTATTATTGAAAGTAGGTGGGAAATGTAGAAAAGTCATCAAAGTTGAAAGTACAGAGAAACTCTAAATGCCCTTCATCTTTTTCAACAAGGATTAACATCTACCAGACTTGCTCTGTCTCTCTGCATTTGCGTACAGAGTTTTGTTCTTATTGAACCATTTGAAGGTAAGTTGCAGGCATCATGACATTTCAATTATAAATACTTCAGCATGTATCTCCTAAGAATAAAGACATACTTCTACCCAACCAAAATAGCATTAGCACACCTGAGGCTATCAACATTCTGGAATATTATCTAATAGCCAGACCATAGTCAAAAATTCCAGTCATCTTAATAATATCTTTTACAGCTTTGTTTTCCCCAAATGCACAGAGTGCATTTGGTTATTAGTCTTTATTTGGTATTTAGTCTATTAGAACTTTTTTCAACTGAAGTAAAATTAACATCCAATTTTAATGCACCCATTTTAAATGTACGCTTGATGAGTTTTATACACACACACACACACATATGTATACTTTTACAACAATCACCACATCAAAATATAGAAAATGTTCCCTCATGCCAAATTTGCAACCAACTACCCCTTCACTACCCTGCCCCAGTCACCCACTGGTCTGATTTTTTTATCACTATAGATAGTTTTGCCTGGTCAAGAACTTCATAAATCCAAGAAGTTGGATTTGCTTCTTTTGTATCTGGCTTCTTTTGCTCAGCAGATTTTTGAGAATCATCTGTCTTATTATATATATGAGAAATTTGTTCCTTTTTATTGATGGGTAATAGTCAATTGTATGAATATACCAGATCATTTATCCATTCACCGATTGATGGACTGAATTGCTTCCAGTTTTATGCTATTGTGATTCAAGCCACTAGGAACATTCATATGTAACTCTTTTTGTGGACATACATTTTCATTTCTCTTGAGTAAAAACCTAGATTTAAAATTGCTAGATCATAGAGCAAGTGTATGTTTAACTTTATAAGAAACTGCCAAACTGCTTTCCAAAGTGCTTATAGTGTTTTATACTCTTACCAGGAATATATGAGTAGTTTCTCCACATTCTTTACTTTATGTTGTCAATCTTTTTACTTTTTTTAATTTTACTGAGTGTATCTCAGTGTGGTTTTAATTTGCATGTCCCTCATAGCTAGAGATGTTGTACATCTTTTCATGTGTTTATTGCATATATACACACATAAATACTTTTGTGATGTGTCTATTCAAATATTTGCTCTTTTAAAGACTAGGTTGCCTTTTTGTTATCAACTTGTATATATGAGTCCTTTGCCAGGTTTATGTATTACAAATATTCTACTCAGTGACTTGACTTTTCACTTTTTAATGGTGTCTTTTGAAGAGCAGTTTTAATTTTGGTGAAATCCATTTTATCGATATTTTAAGATTGGCACTTTTCTGTATCCTAAGAAAATTTTGCCTATCCCCACATTGTTCTTTGTTTTATTCTAGAAGTTTTTTAGTTTTAGCTTTTATATGTAGGTCTAGAATTCATTGAGTTAATTTTTATATACCGTGTGAGATAGGGGTTGAGGGTTTTTTCATACATATGTTCAGTTGTTCTAACACCATTTAAGAAGACTCTTTTTTACCCATTCTATTGCCTTGACACTTTTGCAAAAAAAAAAAATTGACATTGTGTATATGGGTCTACTTCTGAATTCTATTTTGGTTCATTGTGTAGTCTATGCCAGTCTCACAGTATCTTGACTACTATAGCTTTATAGTAGGTCTTGAATTCAGTGTGTGTTTCAGATTTTTTCTTCTTTTCCAAAATTATTTTGAGTCTTCTGGTCCTTGTCATATAAATTTTATAACAAACTTCCCATTTTCTTTTTAAAAAATAGCTGTTGAGATTTTGGTTGGGATTGTACTGAATCTGTTAATCTGTTTGGGAGAAATGACATTTTAACAATACTGATTCTTCTGATCCATGAACATGGTAAATCTCTCCACTCATCTGGACATTTCATAGAGATTTAATTTAATTTTTTAAATTAATTTCATAGAGATTGTTTAATTTTGTTCGACAATCTATTGTAGTTTTCAGCACACAGTTCATATATTTATATGTAAGTTTATCTGAAAACAAATTTTTGTATTATAAGCAGTATTTCATTTTCCAGTTGTTTTTGCTGAATAAGGACATACATTTAATTTCTGTCTATTGACCTTGCATTCTATATTCTTGCTAGATTCACGTTTTGGTTTTAGTAGCTTTTTTGTGGAATCCTTAGGATTTTCTGTGGTCACAACCATGTTTTCTTCTTCCTTTCCAATATTTATCCCGTTTTTTCTTGCCTTTTGGCACTGGCAAGGACCACATAAAATGTTGAATAAAAATGGTGAAAGAAAACTCCCTTCCTGTCTTTGATCTTGCAGGGAACTAGTCTTTTACCAAAATATGTGGCACTAGCCAAAGATAAATAGGTTCAGAAAAAGCATTTTACACATTTCAAAACCCATTCGTGATTAGAATTCTCAGTAAACTTGGAATCAAAAGTCAAAGGCATCTATGTTGTCTTCCTTCAGAGACTGTCAGAGTTTTGTTTTCACAGGCAGTTAATTCATGGACTGACTTGATTCTTTCAGGACTTATTTTTAAGCTTTGCTGAGGCAGCTTAGCTAAAGTGGGTTAGCCCTAATCCTGAGGTGTGGCCTTTCTGGTAGTCTGCTTCTAAAACCCTCCGTGCTCACTGAGGCCTTCCCATTCCGGTCGGTCAGAACTCAAGCATCTCCCAAGCCTGCGGGCTCCAGGAGTTAGTATGTTTACAGCTCCCTGGTAACCTTTCTTTCCCAGAGTGTTGCTTTTTAATCTAACTTGTGGTGTCTCCCACTATATGTGCACAGCCTAGTATTTAGCCAAAGACTCAAAAGGAAGGGTCTAGAACTCCTTCTCTGTGCAGTTTCTTCCTCTAAAATGCAAATTCCAGCTGCCTCAGCCTCCCAGCCCCCTCATTCAGGGTCTGTCTTGTCAGCTCAGTGAGAAGTCTGTATTCTGTTTGCATCCCCCTCCCCAAGTTGGGAGTCCAGCAAGTGCCTCTGGTAGAAAACTTAAATGATTGTAGGGCTCACCTTGTTTGTTTCCTTTCTCTCAGAGAGTCCAGCCCTGTGCTGCCAGTCATTTCATGTCTGCAAACAATTATTTCATATGTTTCACCCAGTGTTCTAGTTGTATACACCAGAATGGCTAGCCAGCACTACTTAGCGTGTCATCAGGGGAAGCAGACAAGTTATTTTTAATGACCAGTTAGGTCTAAACTTATTCTGAAGAGCAAGAGAGAAAATATTCCAGGCCACACTTTCTGTTGCAGTCACTCAGCTATGACACTGAGCACAAAACCAGCCATAGACAATCTGTAAATTAATAAGCATGACTGGTTTCCAATAAAATTATATTTACAAAAACAGACAGCTGACCTGCTACTCATAGTTTGGCAACTCTCGATCTAGAACAGTGCTGCTGCCCTCCTGTACCCAGTGCTGTAAACTTTTTGAAGAGTCCAAGCCAATCATCTTACGGATTTCCCCCAATTCTAGATTGATCCAGGTAGTGTCTCAAGGTATTGCGTAATGCACTCCTTCACCCTCTATATTCTCTATAAACTGTTAATTAGGTCAAGAGGCTTTATGAGAGTCAGGTTAAATATTTGGGGGTGAGAATGATGTCATAGGTAATGTTGGGAATATTAATTTTTGAAAAAACCTCATCCAAGTTGATGCAACTGCATTTCAATCATTGACTCACCCATTCATTCATTCACCCATCCATCATCCATCCATCAAGGTTCTACAACGAGCTGACCGTCTGTCATATGTGATGTTGAGTGCTCTGATGGATACAGTGATGCAGCCAAGTCTTTCCTCAATGTCTGGGTGACAGAAAAGCACAGAGCTAGAAAAGTCAGTGCCTTACTCCATCTTTCTGGGTCAGAGCCAAAGGGCTCATTTTATCTGAAACAGTTGTAAAAATATAGATTCACCAACCCCTCAGATCCAGTGAAACAGAACCCCTTGGCAAGGTCCAGAAACCTGTGTGCTAACCAATTCCATGGTTAAAAGAAGTCAAAGGAAAGCAGGTTGCGATGAAAGTTAATTCCTAAGGGGAGAAGCCATCCACCTAGGCTTTTTCCTCTGATTTACCAGAAAGGTAGACATAATGGACATCCCCAGGGTCTGGAAGTCCTTCAGTTACAGGAGAAAAAGCATCCTGGCCCTAGTGACTGTGGTGATTTTAAAATATGTCATGAATTCTTTGGGGCACCTCCCTTCAAAAGGTAGAAATTAATTTCTCTCCCCTTGAGAGTAAGCCAGACTTGGTGATTTGCTTCTAACAAATAGGTTATGGTGGAGATGATCATCTTTGACTTCAAGACTAAATTCTGAAAACCACTGCAGCCTCCCCCTTGCTTTCTCTTAAATCTCTTACTGAAGGGAATCCAGGCATCGTATTGGGAAGGACTCCAGCAGCCCTGTGGCTATTCCCATGGAAAGAAACTGAGGTCTCCTGCCAAGAGCCAGCATCACCTTGTCAACCCTGTGAGGGACCATCTCGGTAGTAGACTGTCCAGCCCCCATCAAGTCAAGTCAGAGGACTGTGACCTTGGCTAACATTTTGACCACCACCTCCTAAGAGACTGCAAGCCAGAAAAACCCAGCTAAGCTGCTCCTAAATTTCTGACCCACAGAAACACATGAGATAATAGGTTTATTCATTTGCAGATCATTGGTTATGCAGCAATACATAATTAATAATACAGAGACATCACACATGATTTTAGAACTGCTGCTGAAACTGTGCCAGTGAGCCCCATCTGTCTCTCCAACTTGAGAACATCATTACACAGAGCTCTGCACGCTTTCCTGTTGAACACATGTGTCTTCTCAACTGGTGGCTGACCTCACAGTGAAACTCCTAGGCAGAAACCTGTGCCCAGCCTCCAAAGAATTGGGAGTTGGAACACCCACCCCCTGAGTGAACTATGTTTGGAGATGACGCCATTGCCCCATCCTCACCCACAGAGTGTTCTTTTGAGACTTCTGTCTGAATGGATGGCAGCTGAGCAGCCCCACTCCTGGCTGGAGAACAGTTCTACTCAATGTAGAGCCAAAAGCACATGTGGGTATCAAAAGTGCCACCTTTGTTTCATTAGCCCCATGTTCTAACAAAACCAGCCGACTGGCTGTGATTTTGAAAAAGATTATAACATTGCTCTGGTGCCAGAATTCTCTAGTCAATTTGATAAGACCTATGAAGAAAGGTTAAATGTTAAGGGATCGCCAGTATTTTTGGTTTACAGTGAGTTTGGGGGGGAGGGAGCAAAGTACAGTGTAGTGACATTTCCTTGTTGACTTGATTTTGTTTTATATTACTCTGGTAGGTAAAAATGAAAAGTGAGGTGGTTTGAATCAAGGAAGATTTGAATTAAATTTTTAAAAATTAGACTACAAGCCAGTAAATAATGAGCAAAGAATGTAAACTGATAGCTCTCTTGACATTTGAAAAGATTTTCAATCTGACTCATAGGTTATTGTTGTTCAGTCACTGACTCTTTGTGACCCCATGGACTGTAGCATGCCAGGCTTCTCTGTCCTTCACTATCTCCCAGAGTTTGCTCAAACCCATGTCCATTGAGTCGGTGATGCCACAGGTAGAGACGTATAAATTAAAACTGCCCTGAAATACAATCGTCCACCTAACAGATTGGCAAAAATCCAACAGTTGGATTTGAATGACATGTTCTATTGATGAACCATAAGGAAATAGGCACTTTTATATCTTGCAAATAAGAGTACAAAACGGTATACACCTTATGGAGGAAAATTTTTCAATATCTAACAAATTGACTGGTTTGATCTGCTTGCAGTCCAAGGGACTCTTAAGAGTCTTCTCTGACACCACAGTTCAAAAGCATCAATTCTTTGGTGCTCAGCTTTCTTTATAGTCCAACTCTCACATCCATACATGACTACTGGAAAAACAATAGCTTTGACTAGATGGACCTTTGTTGGCAAAGTAATGTCTCTGCTTTTTAATATGTTGTCTAGATTGGTCATAGCTTTTCTTCCAAGGAGCAAGCATCTTTTAACTTCATGGCTGCAGTCACCATCTGCAGTGATTTTGGAGCCCCCAAAATAAGGTCTGTCACTGTTCCCATTGTTTCTGCATTGCCAGAAAAGGATGGGACTGGATGCCATGCTCTTCGTTTTTTGAATGCTGAGTTTTAAGCCAGCCTTTTTACTTTCCTCTTTCACTTCCATCAAAAGGCTCTTCAGTTCCTCTTCGCCTTCTGCCATAAGGTGGTGTCATCTGCGTATCTGAGGTTATTGATATTTCTCCTGGCAATCTTGATTCCAGCTTGTGCATCATCCAGCCCAGCATTTCACGTGATATACCCTGCATATAAGTTAAATAAGCAGGGTGACAATATACAGCCTTGATGTACTCCTCTCCCGATTTGGAACCAGTCCATTGTTCCACGTCTGGTTCTAACTGTTGCTTCTTGACCTGCGTACAGATTTCTCAGGAGGCAGGTAAGGTGGTCTGATATTCCCATCTCTTTCAGAATTTTCCATATTTTGTTGTGATCCACACAGTCAAAAGCTTTGGTGTAGTCAATAAAGCATAAGTAGATGTTTTTCTGGAACTCTCTTGCTTTATCAATGATTCAACGGATGTTGGCAATTTGATCAATCTGCAAGGAGATCAAACCAGTCAATCCTAAAGGAAACCAGTCCTGAATATTCATTGGAAGGACTGATGCTGAAGCTGAAGCTCCGATACTTTGGCCACCTGATGCGAAGAACTGACTCATTGGAAAAGACCCTGATGCTGGGAAAGATTGAAGGCAAGAGGAGAAGGGGAAAACAGAGGATGAGATGGTTGGATGGCATCACCGACTCAATGGCCATGAGTTTGAGCAAGCTCTGGGAGTTGGTGACAGACAGGGAAGCCTGGCGTGCTGCAGTTCATGGGGTTGCAAAGAGTCGGACAAAACAGAGCGACTGAAATGAACTGAATTAAACTGAACAAAATTAAATATGCATTTACGTTTCAAAGTAGCAATGTTGTTTCTAGAAATTTACAGTGAAGATGCAACTACTCAAATAAAAAACAGCATAAGTATGAGGTTACTCATTGTGATACTATTGTAATATTAAGAGACTAGGGAGCTTCCCTGAAGGCCCAGTGGTTTAGGATCCACCTGCTAATGAAGGGGACACAGGTTCAATCTCTGGTCCAGGAAGATCCCACATGTCACTTAGCAGCTAAAGCATAAGCACCAAAACTACTGAGCCCTTATGGTGCAACTACTAAAGCCTGTGTGCCTAGAGCCTGTGCTCCGCAACAAGAGAAGCCACCACAACGAGGCCCGTGCACCACGACGAAGAGTAGTCCCTGCTCAGTGCAGCCTGAGAAAGCCCACACACAGCAGCAGAGACCCAGCACACCCAAAAACTAATTTAGAAAATAGGAACAATCTAAATGTCCATAAAAGTTGAACAAACCATGAGATATTCACATAATAAGTGCATGTGTATGCGTGCTCAATCATGTCCAACTCTGTGATCTCATGGACTGTACCCAACAAGACACCTCTGTCCATGAGATTTTCCAGGCAAGAATACTAGAGTGGGTTGTCATTTCCTCCTCCAGGGGATCTTCCTGATCCAGGGATCAAACCCGTGTCTCCTGCATTGGCAGGCAGATTCTTTACCACTGAGCCACTGGAGAAGCCCAGTATATAAATAAATAAATATATATATGGGTGGTTTTCCCAGGTGGCATTATTGGTTAAGTACCTGCCTCCCAAGGCAGGAGACGTAAGAGATGCAGGTTCGGTCCCTGGGTCAGGAAGATCCTCTGGAGGAGGGCAAGGCAACCCGTTCCAGTATTCTCGCCTGGAGAATCCCATGGACAGAGGAGCCTGGCGGGCTACAGTCCATGGGGTCACAAAGAGTCGGACATGACTGAAGTGACTTAACACACACACACACACACACGCATATATACACATGGAGGTATATACTTGAAACTAATAAAAATAATGATGACCTAAAGGGAATGGGTGGAACAGGGTAGATGAGAAAGAGGTGAAACCAAGACTTTTCTAGCAAATATTTCACATATGTTTTATGTGTTCAAAAATTAAATCAAAATTAATCTTAATACTGAATATTAACAGGAATAAAATGACTGTAATTGTATATCAAGTCAGTAATATAAAAGCAAGTGAAGTGAAGTGAAGCCGCTCAATCGTGTCCGACTCTTTGCGACCCTATGGACTGTAGCCTACCAGGCTCCTTCGCCCATGGGATTTTCCAGGCAAGAGTACCGGAGTGGGTTGCCATTTCTGTCTCCAAATATAAAAGCAAAGAAAAACAATTATCTAAATAACTTCCAACACACTATTCTAAGTTTGCATATGTGCTTAGTAAGATATATTTTAAGAATTAAAAAAATTCAAAATATCATTTACTTTACTCAATAGTTTTAATGGTAGTAATATTGAATTGTAATCCAAAGAGAGAAAGAATTCCAAAGCCAGCAACCTACTATGGAAAGAGGAGACCCTTAGAAGCTGGACTACAATTCTGGCTTTTTTCCAGAGCCAGAGGGCACCTCAGACATGAGCCAGGACAGGAACGGAGCAGCGACCCGCCCAAAGCCACACACATCCAACCAGCTGTGAAGGCCCCGCCCCGGCACACAGCCCTGAAGGGCACAGGCCCTCCTGAAGGACATCAGGCTCTGCCAGGTTCGACCCATGGGATTGATAACAACTGTTAGTGTTCACAGAGTGGCTGTGGGGGAACAGCTTGGTCAGCTGGCACCTGCAGAGCTGTACTCTAGCCCCCAACCTGCAGGCTCCTGTGGAAAACTCCATCTGGAAAAAGGGCTGAGAGAGCAGAGCTTCAGAGCCTGAGAAAGGAAATCTTGGAGGAAACAAAGCACCTGAAGACTTGAAGGAAGGTAAGAGCACCAGAGTGTCTGGTGGGGCCTGGAAGACTTGACAGACGGGACAGTGGTTACTTGCTACTTGGGGTCTGGAACCACCAGGATGGCCCTGAGCTTGAGGAAGAACCACAGCCCCTCTAGGGACTGGGACCTCACCAAGCCTCTGCAGTCATACTAGATCCTGGTTCCCTCTTCTGGAAGAGACAGTCCTCCTCCTCTGTGAAAACCCCTAATAAGCCATTTGATCCACACAGCACCTGTTGGTAGGATTCACTGGCTCATTCAAAGGCTTTTAAGGAAATTTCCTAGGAGTGGTTTGGTACATGACACCAGTGATGGCTCATCCACCCCAACCAAACTGTCCTGCCCAGCTTCTGCCCCTTCAGATCTGAGCAAGCTCCTGGAGAACTTGTAAAGCAGTTAAATCACCACCCAACTCTCTTCCTCATCAAGTTGCTATCTGTCACTTTGTCCCCTCAGGGAGGGAGAGCATTAAGTCACCCTGCACTCCTGGCCTGGTCCCATTCAGCCAGAGGGCCGGGCACCCACTAAATGAATCAAGGTGCAGACAGCATTTATAAGCAGTCACATGCTTCATTCAGCAGGAATCTCCTCCCATCCCCCAAAGCATTCCTTACTAGCAAAAGCTCCATCCATGTCCTCCACTTTGTTCCTGTTGGGGTTCTCAGATTGGTGGCAGCATGCATGATACTCCAGGAATCCCAGGTATGCAAGATCCAGGAGGGCTTATGGCATGAAGCACCCAACCATGCATGGTTGCCCACCAACATTTAGAGGACATTTTACCCCTCCACCCACTCAGCACTGAGAATGGAATATTTCCTACCATATCAGTGAACAAAGGATGTCAGCAACTGCAGCCACAACTTACGGTGAACTGGTGAGCTCCAAGGGAACTCAGGAAGGAAAGAATACCTGCCATCTAGCAGCCATCAGACTGCAACCACTCCCTATGATGAGCCCTGAGGAAATTCAGTATGTGAAAACACAGGATACTGGCCCCAGATAGCTGAGGTGCATATCAAAGGAATGATTTCAGTGAGCCCAGACTCTTGCATCTAGAAAAGTACCAAATTCCTTAACTTGGGATATCTGGTTTTCTTTAATTTACAAAAATCTTTTGATGTTCAGATTACTTGCCCTTTGTTGTAAAACTCTTATGCATCAGGGCTTCCCACCTCACCTCCTCAGAACATTTCTCTCTGGGTTACTTGACATGCTGCCTCCCAAGCTTGAGTCCTAAAAATTTCCACCAAATAAACAATGACTCTCAACTTTCAGCTTGGTTGTGTTTTTTCGTTTGACACCACTCCCACAGCGTGCTTCCTGACCTCCCTTTCCTTTGCAGAAACTTCTATACCAGAGACTCAAGGATTAGCATTTCCTGTGTTCAGAGTGGCAGCTAGCAGAGCCCAGCCCAGGACACTGATTGGCCCGTCATGGGCTGGGAGGAACTGAGAAGAAGGAGTCCTGGCCGAGGCAGTTTCATACTTCTGCCCACTTGGACAATCTTGAGCATTTTCCATTTCAACCCAATTAGCATTTTCCTCCACTCTGTCTCATCTTGATAAATGTCATTGATGCTTCCAGTTTGTAGACACATAGCCATCTTGACCTCTTCCAACACAAAACCATGCCTTCCTTAATAAATGAGTCCAAATTTCCTCAGTCTGGAAACACAGGAGGAAAGGGTAGGTGACATCATCCTGGCTTTGTTTCCCCACTCCCTTGGGGCTCTTTCATGAATCACGTTGGAGAAGGCAATGGCAACCCACTCCAGTACTCTTGCCTGGAAAATCCCGTGGACAGAGGAGCCTGGTAGGCTGCAGTCCATGGGGTCGCACAGAGTCGGAAACGACTGAAGCAACTTAGCAGCAGCAGCAGCATGAATCACATGCAGAGTTGTGTAGAAGGCTAGGACTGGGCAACACTGCAAAGTCTCCATCAGCACTGGGGACTGACCAGGAACTCACATGCTACCCCTCAAAGATCCTTAGCGCAGGCTGGGAAGTATAAACAGAACCCTCCAGAAGGAACTGAAGTCAAAACAAGGAGCTCATAATCCCAGATAATCTAGCCCACAAGATGTTGCCTCTGCAGTTTCGCTCTGCTGTCCTCTTGGTAATGTTTCCCAGATTCAGAGATGATTTGGGCCAGGTTGAAATAGGACTCAGGAATTTAACATGTTCAACAGTTATCTTGGTTCTTATCGTGGATCCTTGCAGATCCAACCAGACTACCATATCTCTTTTGCCCATCTAAGGCTGCCCTTCCAAGGTTGACTTCCTATTTCTAGATTCATCCCCTTCCTGTGACCTGCCCTGGAATGATGACCCCCTTCAGGAGAGACCCACTACTCCATGGCCTCAGTCCTCTACATGTTAACCACACCAGAAGGCCAGCAGTCATATCACACAAGGTTGTCACAGAAGCCACCTTAACTTTTTTTTTTTTACTTTTTAAAATTGAAGTATAGTTGATTTGCAGTGTTGTGTTAATTACTGCTGTACAGCCAGTGATTTGGTTATACACACAGATACACACACACACACACTTTACAGAATTTTTTTGTTTTCTGTCAAACCTCAACATGAATCAGCCATAGGTATCCATTTATCTCCTCCCTTTTGAACCTCCCTCCCATCTTCCTCCCCATCCCGCCCTTCTAGATTGATACGGAGCCCCTGTTTGAGTTTCCTGAGCCATACAGCAAATTCCATTGGCCATCTATTTTACATATGGTAATGTAAGTTTCCACGTTACTCTTTCCATACATCTCACTCTCTCCTCCCTTCTCCCCATGTCCATAAGTCTATCCTCTATGTCTGTTTCTCCCATTGCTGCCCTGTAAATAAATTCTTCAGGACCATTTTTCTAGATTCCGTATATAATGCATTAGAATGTGATATTTATCTTTCCCTTTCTGACTCACTTCACTCTGTATAATAGGTTCCAGATTCATCCACTTCATCAGAACTGACTCAAACATTCCTTTTTATGGCTGAGTAATATTCCATTGTGTATATGTACCACAACTTCTTTACCCATTCATCTGTCAGTGGACATCTAGGTTGTTTCCATGTTCTAGCTACTGTAAATAGTGCTGCAATGAACAATGGGATACATGTGTCTTTTTCAACTTTGGTTTCCTCAGGGTTTATGTCTAGGAGTGGGATTGCTGGGTTATATGGTGGTTTTATTCCTAGTTTTTAAGGACTCTCCATACCATCTTCCACAGGGGCTGTATCAATTTACATTCCCACCAACAGTGCAAGAGCATTCCCTTTTCTCCACACCCTCTCCAGCATTTATTGCTTGTAGACTTTTTGATGATGGCCATTCTGACTGGTGTGAGGTGATATCTCTTTGTAGTTTTGATTTGCATTTCTCTAATAATGAGTGATGTGGAGCATCTTTTCATGTGTTTGTTAGCCATCTGTATGTCTTCTTTGGAGAAATGTCTGTTTAGGTCTTTTTCCCAATTTTTGATTGGGTTGTTTGTTTTTCTGGCATTGAGTTGTATGAGCTGGTTGTATATTTTGGAAATTAATCCTTTGTCAGTTGTTTCATTTGCTATTATTTTCTCCCATTCTGAGGGTTGCCTTTTACCTTGCTTATAGTTTCCTTTGCTGTGCAAAAGCTTATAAGTTTAATTAGGTCCCACTTGTTTACTTTTGTTTTTATTTCCATTGGTCTAGGAGGTGGGTCATAGAGGATCTTGCTTTGATTTATGTCATCGAGTATTCTGCCTATGTTTTTCTCTAAGAGTGTTATAGTTTCTGGTTTTACATTTAGGTCTTTAATCCATTTTGAGTGTATGGTGTTAGGAAGTGTTCTAATTTCAATCTTTTA
Organism: Okapia johnstoni; assembly: GCA_024291935.2. Taxonomy (NCBI): domain Eukaryota; kingdom Metazoa; phylum Chordata; class Mammalia; order Artiodactyla; family Giraffidae; genus Okapia; species Okapia johnstoni. Next base: position 52,302,453 of record CM044313.1, read on the forward strand.
CATGTAGTTGTCCAGTTTTCCCAGCACCATTTATTGAAGAGGCTGTCTTTGACCCATTGTATATTCTTGCCTCCTTTGTCAAAAATAAGGTACTGATAGGTGCATGGGTTTATTTCTGGGCTTTATGTCTTGTTCCATTGGTCTATATTTCTATTTTTGTTTCTATACCATACTGTCTTGATGACTGTAGCTTTGTAGTATAATCTGAAGTCAGGAAGGTTGATTCCTCCGGCTCCAGTCTTCTTTCTCAAGATTGCTTTGGCTGTTCAGGGTCTTTTGTGTTTCCATATGAATTGTGAAATTTTTGTTCTAGTTCTGTGAAAAATGCCATTGGTAATTTGATATGGATCACATTGAATCTATAGATTGCATTTGTAGTATAGTCATTTTCACAATATTGATTCTTCCTACCCAGGAACATGGAATATCTCTCAATCTGTTTATATCATCTTTGATTTCTTTCATTAGTGTCTTATAATTTTCTGTGTACAGTTCTTTTGTCTCTTTAGGTAAGCTTATTCCTAGATATTTAACTCTTTTCATTGCAGTGGTGAATGGGATTGGTTCCTTAATTTCTCTTTCTGATTTTTCATTGTTAATATATAGAAATGCAAGTGATTTCTGTGTATTGATTTTGCATCCTGCAACTTTGCTAAATTCACTGATTAGCTCTGGTAATTTTCTGATACTATCTTTAGGGTTTTCTATGTACAGTATCATGTCATCTGCAAACAGTGAGAGCTTTACTTATTTTCCAATCTGGATTCCTTTTATTTCTTTTTCTCCTCTGATTGCTGTAGCTAGGACTCCCAGAACTATGTTGAATAGTAGTGGTGAAAGTGGACACCCTTGTCTTGTTCCTGATCTTAGGGGGAATGCTTTCAGTTTTCACCATTGAGAATAATGTTTGCTGTAGGCTTATCATATATGGCCTTTACTATGTTGAGGTAGGTTCCTTCTGTGCCCATTTTATTGAAGAGTTTTAATCATAAATGGGTGCTGAATTTTGTCAAAGGCTTTTTCTGCATCTATTGAGATGATCATATGGTTTTTATCTTTCAATTTGTTAGTATGGTGTATCACATTGATTGATTTACATATATTGAAGAATCCTTGCATTCCTGGAATAAACCCAACTTAATCATGGTATATGAGCTTTTTGATGTGTTGCTGAATTCTGTTTGCTAAAATTTTGTTGAGGATTTTTGCATCCATGTTCATCAGTGATATTGGCCTGTAGTTTTCTTTTTTTGTGCTGTCTTTGTCTGGTTTTGGTATCAGGGTGATGGTGGCCTTATAGATGGTGGCCTCCTCTGCAATTTTTTGAAAGAGTTTTAGAAGGATAGGCATTAGCTCTTCTCTAAATGTTTGTTAGAATTCTCCTGTGAAGCCATCTGGTCCTGGGCTTTTGTGTTTTGGGATATTTTTGATCACAGCTTCAATTTCAGTGCTTGTAACAGGGTTGCTCATAATTTCTGTTTCTTCCTGGTTCAGTCTTGGAAGATTGAACTTTTCTAAGAATCTGTCCATTTCTTCCAGGTTATCCTTTTTATTGCCATATAGTTGTTCATAATAGTCTCTTATAATCCTTTGTATTTCTGCATTGTCTGTTGTAACCTCTCCTTTTTCATTTCTAACTTTGTTGATTTGATTCTCCTCTCTTTTTCTCTTGATGAGTCCAGCTAAAGTCTTGTCAATTTTGTTTATCTTCTCAAAAAACCAAGTTTTAGTTTTATTGATCTTTACTATTTTTTTTTCATTTCTTTTTCATTTATTTCTGCTCGGATCTTTATGATTTCTTTCCCTCTACTAATTTTGGTGTTTTTTGTTGTTGTTCTTCTTCTTTTTCCAGTTGTTTTAGGTGTAAGTTAGGTTGTCTATTCTATGCTTTTCTTTTTTCTTGAGGTAGGATTGTATTGCTATAAACTTGCCTCTTAGAACTGCTTTTGCTGCATCCCGTAGGTTTTAAATTGTTGTGTTTTCATTGTCATTTGTTTCTAGAAATGTTTTGATTTCCTTTTGATGTCTTCAGTAACCTGTTGGTTATTTAGAAACGTGTTGTTTAATCTCCATGTGTTTGTGTTTCTTACAGTTTTTTTCTTGTAATTGATATCTAGTCTCATGGCATTGTTTTTGGAGAAGATGCTTGATATGATTTCAATTTTCTTAAATTTACTGAGGTTTGATTTGAGTCCCAAGATGTGGTCTATTCTGGAGAATGGTCCATGTGCACTTGAGAAGGTGTATTCTTCTGCATTTGGATGGAATGTCCTGAAGATATCAATGAGATTCATCTCATGTAGAAAGAAAAGAGGATCTAAAGAGCCTCTTGATGAAGGTGAAAGAGAAGAGTGAAAAAGCTGGCTTAAAACTCAATATTCAAACACAAAGATCATGGTATCCAGTCCCATCACTTCATGGAAAACAGATGGGGAAACAATGGAAACAGTGACAGACTTTATTTTCTTGGGCTCCAAAATCACTGCAGATGGTGACTGCAGCCATGAAATTAAGAGGCTTGCTCCTTGGAAGAAAAGCTGTGACAAACCTAGACAGCGTATTAAAAAGCAGAGACATTACTTTGCCAACGAAGGTCCATCTGGTCAAAGCTATTGTTTTTCCAGTAGTCATGTATGGAAGTGAGAGTTGGACCATAAAGAAAGCTGAGCACCAAAGAATTGATGCTTTTGAACTGTGGTGTTGAAGAAGACTCTTGAGAGTCCCTTGGACTGCTAGGAGATCAAACCAGTCAATCCTAAAGGGAGTCAGTCCTGAATATTCATTGGAAGGATTGATGCTGAAGCTGAAGCTCCAATACATTGGCCACCTGATGTGAAGAGCTGACTCATTAAAAAGACCCTGAGGCTGGGAAAGATTGAAGGCAGGAGGAGAAGGGGATGACAGAGGATGAGATCATTGGATGGCATCATTGACTCAATTGACATGAGTCTGAGCAAACTCTAGGAGTTGGTGACGGACAGGGAAGCCTGGCATGCTGCAGTCCATGGGGTTGCAAAGAGTCGGACATGACTGAGTGGCTGAACAACAACAACAACATGTTATGAACAAAGGGATGCATGTATTTTTTGAATTATAGTTTTGTCTGGATATATGCCCGGTAGTGGGATTTCTGGATCATATGGTGATTCTATTTTCAGTTTTCTGAGGAACCTCCATACTGTTTTCTGCAGCAGCTGCCCTAACTTACATTCCCACCAACAGTGTAGGAGGGTTCCCTTTTCTCCATACCCTCCCCAGCACTTGTTATTTGTAGACTTTTTAATGATGGCCATTCTGACTGGTGTGAGGTGGTACCTCACTGTAAATATGATTTATATTTCTCTAATAATCAGTAATGTTGAGCATCTTTTCATGTGCCTATTAGCCACCTATATTTCTTCTTTGGAGAAATGTTTATTTAGATCTTCTGCTCATTTTTGGATTGGGTTGTTTTTTGTTGTTGTTGTTGAGTTTATGAGCTGATTGCATATTCTGGAAATTATAGTCCCTGATTGTATCATTTGCAATATTTTCTCCCACTCTATAGATTGTTTTTTCATTTATTTATGGTTTCCTTTGCTGTGCAAAAATTTGTCCGTTTCATTAGGTCCTATTTTTTAATTTTTGTTTTTATTTCTGTTTCCTTGGGAGACTAGCCTAAGAAAACATTGGTAAGATTTATGTCAGACAGTGTTTTGCCTATATTCCCTTCTAGGAGTTTTATGGTGTCATGTCTTATGTTTAAGCCATTTTAAGTTTATTTTTGCGTATGATGTGAACGTATATTCTGATTTCATTGATTTATAGTCAGCTGTCAAACTTCCCAACAGCACTTGCTGAAGTGACTTATCTTTTTCCCATTGTACAATCTTGCCTCCTTTGTAGCAGGTTAGCTGACCATAGCTGTGTGGATCTATTTCTCAGCTCTCTGTTCTATTCTGTTGATCCACATACCTTTTTCGTGCCAATACCATGCTCTTTCTGGCTGCTGTAGCTTTGTAGTGTGTCTGAAGTCTGGGAAGGTTATGCCTCCTGCTTTGTTCTTTTTACTCAGGATTGCTTTGGCAATTCTGGGTCTTTAATGGTTCCATATGAATTTTAGAATTATTGGTTCTAGTTCTATAAAAAATGTCATGGGTACTTTGACAGGGGTTACATTGAAGAGGCCACCTAAAGTTTAACTGCCCCTCCACTCCACGCCAGCCTCTCAGATGGGACTTGGATGAACACATCCTTACCTCCCCCTTCAGCTTTCATCCCCTGAAATCGCTTTGTTGTCTTGCCCCACTCCTCCATAGCTCGTAGAAATACTAAAGGAACTGACCTTGTTTAAAAATGCTTCAATTTCAGTAGAATTTCTTGATTGGGTCCACTTAACTTATCCCTGGGGGAGGACAAAGATGTCACAAGAAGGGCTTTTCATAGTGTAGAGGCAGCAGGGTAGCACGTGGCATGGGTAGTCCCACCTGATGTAGACCTCATCACTTTTTTCTGTAAAGTAGAGCATCACACCTCCCAACACCACAGGAGGAAAATCTGGAGTAAGATTTCTCATGCTCCTGATAATAATGTTTAGCGTTCAAAACAATACATGAAAAGATGCTCAACATTATTTGTCATGAGGGAATGACTTCATCAGTGAAGTCAAAACCATAATGAAATACCACTTCACACAAAGATGACAATAATAATAATAATATTAACAGAAAATAAGTGGTGCTGAGGATGTGCAAGAATGGCACTTTTGTACGTGGTTGGTGGGGATATAAAAAAGGGGCAGCCTCTGTGGAAAACAGTATTCAGTTCCTCAAAAACTCAAAGGTCGTGTATGACCCAGTAATTCCATATCTATGTATATACCCAAAAGAATTAAAAATAGATACTCCAAAAATACTTGGATACAAATATTAATAGCTACACTATTCACAACGGCCAGAAGGTGGACACAACCCAGATGTCCATCATGAATAAACTGTGGTATATACATACAATGGAATATTATTCAGCTCCAAAAAGGAATGAAGTACTGATACATATCACAATGTGGATGAAGCTCTAAAACAGCATGCTAAATGAAAGAAGACAGACACGAAAGTTCACATATTGTATGATATAACTTATATGAAATACCCAGAAAAGGTGAATCTAGAGAGCAAGAAGCCGGTTGGTAGTTGCCACCAACTACCAACTACAGGATGGGAAGGAAATAGTGGGGAGACACTACTTACTGGGTATGGGATTTTATTTGGGGATGAAAGTATTTTGCAATTAGAGATGGTGACTACACAACATTGCGAATGTACTAAACACCATTGAATGGTTCCCTTTAAAATGGTTGATCTTATATGACTAATTTCACATAAAAAAAAGTTAACTGATAAAAACACAAGAAGAAAATCAGTAACAGCTGCCAGATGGGTTTTCAGAGCTGTCATACTGTTTTGGAAACTTAATAGGTGAAGGGTGCATCTTCCTATGATTGAAGGATCCGTCCCAGCTTGGCTGCCCAAGACCCAGTCCTGCAATGAACATCTCTTGCTTAGGGTCCCCTTGCAACGCTGTGGCTTCATCAGCTCTCACTTGGCTGAATACTGAGGAGACGGATGGAGGTAAAACACTCTCCCACCGGAAGGTCAAACTCATACCTAAGCGTTTCTAACCGCCATTTAATTTACTAGCATATAAAAGTAAAACGCCCAGTTACAAACTCGAACTTTGAGCCATTAAAAAGGCTCTTGATTATATATGAGAACTTGTAAGTGTTTAAAACTTAACTCTACCTAGAAGTTTTGGCTTAATCATTTTAAACAAGTAACAGCAGAAGCAAGTGGTGATAATCTACCTTTTGTCCTAATTTTAGAATGTGAATAATTAACCTTCCAGGGGGGAAAAAAAGCAGAATTTTAAGAGCAGTTCAAACCAATAAATGTTCAGTTTAGAAATAGGTCGGTCCTGCTGGTACAGACTGTTGCTCCTGATTTATTGCAGTGGCAATTCCCATGAAATCAGCCATTACTTCAGTTAAACTATTGAAGCTTTAACGCCTTAAATTCTGCTTTCAGGCACTTAAATGTTGGATAATACTGATTTTTATGGGCATTATGGTAAAAAGGGCTTGTGGTAAAAAGCATAAAAAGTTCACATTGTTGCTACATCAAATTTTGTTAACAAAAATGCTAAGTTCCTACAAATTTCTGATTCTAAAAATAAGTTTTCCCCAGATAAAATTGATAATACTTAGGGATTATTGTTTAAGGTTTATATCTAGAATAAATATCTATTATAGTACCCAACTATACAAGTGTTTTTGTTCAGCAATAGGCTTATAAGAATAAAAGCTGGTGGTGCAGACAGTTGGGCACCTTATAATACAGAAAGACACATCCTTCCTGAACCTCTGTAGGGGACTCTAGTTACCAAATGTCCCAAGAAATTTCTTCTCCAAAATGTCACATCATTGTAAGAAGGCTTTCAGGCATCAGTGTGTTGGTAACTGCCCCAGTTAGATTACCTAGTTACCCTAACTACCTTCTTTCAAAATGAAAAAAATAGAAAAAAAAAAGGAATAGGAAGAGGAGGAAGAAAGAGGAGAGGGAAGAAGAGGAAGAAATAATAACTGAGGAGAGTAATCTGGTTTCCCTGCCCCAGAAGCAATTAACATTGGAAACCCAATGGGCCAAGCTAAACATTAACCACTGCTTTTGGTTGGCGTTTGACAGCACAGGGTAGAGATATCCACCTGGCTTTCCGAAACCAGCTAGGTGGGTTCAACATGCAACCTCACCAGAGAAGCAATGTGACCTTGAATAAGTTCATCAGCCTCTCTGAGCCTTTGTCTCGTCACGCACCAGTACAAATGATCCCACCAATCTCCCGGAATTGTGGTCTCAGTGACCGAACCTGCTTCAGCTCCCATCTGGAGGCACCCTGCCTCTCCCGTGGTCTAAAGCACTGATGGCTTAATCTAGAAGGTTTGTTACTGATGTTGATGCTATACCAAGAAGTCAGGACACAGCTGATGCTACTGTACTTTTTATTAGAAAACAAATTAAATAAAATAGTGATTGATTCTATATAAAATTGAACTCGAGTCATGGTTCATGGCGGGGAAGGCTCAGAAGATGGAGACAAAGATGTGGTAGCAGCAGTTTCTTTTTCTTCGTATCTGGGAGGCAGTTCGGGTAAGAGATGGAGAGTGTGGGAGGTCTCAGAGGATGAAGCAGTCCCAGAAATAGTATATATAGATTCACAGTCTCTCTCAGAGGCTGCGCCTGGGCCCTCAGGAGTTGGGGACCTGTGAAGAAGAAGAGGTGGGAACGTGAACGGGAGAAGAGGGCACCAGTCATCACGCTTAAATACCAGGTTCTTTTCACATGTTTAATTAGATGCATTTGGAAGCGTTTGCAAGGGCTTCCAGAGTAATTTCTCCCCATATATATTTTGCACAGATACGTTTTAATTTCTTACCCTTTACTGTCCTTAGAGCTGATTTTCATATTAAGACAGTTTCATTCCTGTTGTCATTCCCCTTATCATTAAAAAGACAAAGGGTACAAACATACAGTGAAGTGAAGTTGCTCGGTTGTGTCCGACTCTTTGTGACCCTGTGGACTGTAGCCTACCAGGCTCCTCCGTCCGTGAGATTTTCCAAGCAAGAGTACTGGAGTGGGTTGGCATTTCCTTCTCCAGGGGATCTTCCCTACCCAGGGATCGAACCCAGTTCTCCTGCATCGTAGGCAGATGCTTTACTGTCTGAGCCACTATTCACACAAACATATAGATGCCTTTCAAAAAGAACATGCATATACACACACAGCTACTCTTCTCTGCTATTTCATCTGGAGACAGCTAACATAAGGGAGACAAACTTATGCACATAGAAAATTAAATCATTAAGCCAAAAACTTGAAGGGAGGTGGGAAGGCATACTGGTTAATGGAATGGGTTCCAACAAAGGGCTGACCTGCATCTGAATTTCCACCCTGCTGCTTTTGAGCTGTTTGATCTCTAAGCCTCAGCTTTCTCATCTGTAAAATGGGGGTGATGACAATGTCTACCTTCTAAGTAACTATGAGAATGATATAAGGTAATGGAAGAAAAGCCAGACTCTGGCATAGCAGCAGCAGGGGGAGTTGTTTTTAGTAGAAGTAATAGACATGTATCTATTTATCTCTGCGAAATTCATCACTGGAGAAAAGAATACAAAAATTCACAAACAGAATTCTCCAAATTCCAGAACCTAACCTCCCTTTCATCCACACAGGGCAACTCCTGCATTCATCCCTGGTCAGATCTCCAGCTCACCACCCAGTTTGGAGCACTAGACTGTGTATCCCAAAACATGAATGACCAGGTAAGGCAGCACTCATCCCTAGCACGCTCAGGTCCCTAGCAATCTCTTGGGTCCCGCTTCTCACTGCCTTTAAAAAATGTGTCTCAAAAGTCAGTCTGCACTGAGTGCTGCTCTGCCCTGTGAGATTTTCCAGCGATCCTGCCTTCACTTCCTACACCCTGGGTTCCCAACCGGGAAGGTGCAGTGCCTTCCCCAGCCCTGCTCGTCCCTGGCGTCTCCCAGAACCCCTTCCTTTCATAACTTCCCTGCCTGTGGATTCTCCACAAGTCTCTGACGCCTCTGCCCTCTTGGTTTCAGCTGCCTCTTTGCCATTCCATCTCCAGGACCTCAATTCCCTCCAAGCTCTGGCCCGTCCAGTCTCCCTCCAACGCCCACGCCTTGCCCTCCTTCCACCACGAGCCAGCCATTTTCTTCTCCTGATTGTACGAGCCCATTCTCATCCTCCTCAGCCAGGGACCTTCCCTGTCCCTGTCTCTCACCCTTGACGTCACGACCTCTCATTTTCCCATCACCCTCCACCACAGACTGCCTCCCATACTCCTCCTCCCCCCTCTTTTTTTTTTTAAATAAGTGCTCTATCATTTTATTTAATTTGGCTACACCAAACGGCATGTGGGAATCTTAGTTCCTTGACCAGGGATCGAACCCACGACCCCTGGAATGGAAGCACAGAGTCTTAACCCCTGGACCATCAAGAAGTCCTGCTTCTCCCTTTCTGACCACCACAGTCCCAGGCTCCTGTGACCCACAGCCTGTCCATGATCATGAGTCAGCCTCCTAATTAGTCTGGCCGTCCTCAGCCTTTCCCCAGTTGGAGCTGAGCTAACCACTGCGCGCAGTCCGTTGCTGTAACTCCTCAACCTTCAATGGCATCCCTCTGCCTCAAGAAAACACACTCACATTTACACTGTTCAATGTGACCCCAGCTGCTGCTGCTGCTGCTAAGTCGCTTCAGTCGTGTCCAACTCTGCGCGACCCCATAGACGGCAGCCCACCAGGCTCCACCGTCCCTGGGACTCTCCAGGCAAGAACACTGGAGTGGGTTGCCATTTCCTTCTCCAATGCATGAAAGGGAAAAGTGAAAGTGAAGTCTCTCAGTCGTGTATGACTCTTAGCGACCCCATGGACCACAGCCCACCAGGCTCCCCCGTCCCTGGGACTCTCCAGGCAAGAACACTGGAGTGGGTTGCCATTGCCTTCTCCAGTGCATGAAAGTGAAAAGTGAAAGGGAAGTCGCTCAGTCGTGTCCGACTCTTAGCGACCCCATGGGCTGCAGCCTACCAGGCTCCCCCGTCCCTGGGATTCACTGGAGTGGGTTGCCATTTCTCTCTCCAATGCATGAAAGAGAAAAGTGAAAGTGAAGTCGCTCAGTCGTGTCCGACTCTTAGCGACCCCATGGGCTGCAGCCTACCAGGCTCCTCCGTCCATGGGATTTTCCAGGCAAGAGTACTGGAATGGGGTGCCATCGCCTCCTCCGAATGTGACCCCAGGCAGGCCTCCTAATTTGTGATAAATATGGGAAGCCTGGGGGATGTAAATGGGAATCGAACATTTCTCTTCAAGCAGTCTGAGAAGACTCTGAGGCCCAGGGAACAACTTAAAATTGAGGGGAGAAGACTGGCATGCTCAAGGCAGTGTGCAGGCTAATTTCAGTCAGTCACTCAAGTTTCCCCATTACATTCTGGGGGTCTCCTGGGACCCCCACACCTCCCACAGTAGTCTGCAGCAGCCTAACTTAGCAGGGGCCTCCCGAGTTCTGGTCCAGTGCGCGGGCTGGCTGACAGGTTGTTCAGCATTTTGAGGCTCAGCCTTGCTACAAGGACATACAGATGCCTGGAGAAGGCTTCCCATGAACCTGGCGTAACCACTCTTATAACTTTGAACTTATGTGCTACCCAAAGTTTCCTGGAAGGTACCGTGAATATTAAGATGATAATTCTGACATCATGTCAGCAAAATAGATGCTCCTCCTTGATGGTTACACCTGTATCACGGCATAAAGCTGACTTGGCCTGAAGACAGGCACAGGCCTGAAAAGGGTCAATGTTTCTACACTTCAAGTTCAAAGGGAGAGTCTTACCCAGAGTGAAAAATACTGTAATATGAAGGTGGGCTTTCATCTGGAAGCAAACTGTCAGCCCCAGGACTCCGAGTAGCTGCAGAAGCTGAAGACTCGGGAAAGTAAGGTGGTGGAGGGGGTGGGAATATGATCACGGCATCACCTAAGGAAACACAACATTTTGTTGAAGACGGATGAGTAATAAATGTAAGCAAATGAGCCAGAGCTAAAGATATTAATTATACATTTGGCCCATCTATAGCAAAGGTCGGAACACCAGAACTGAAAAGTGGGCCTATCAAATTTACAAAGGCAGAGAATAGAGGTCACTAAGGAACTGGAGGCGAGGGCAACAGAGTTAGAGTTTAATGGAGGCAGAGAGTCTGTTCAGGATAATGAAAAACCTCCAGGAATTGATAACGGTGATGGCTGGTTGTACAACATGGTGAAGGGACCGAATGCCACTATACACTTAAAAAATGATTAAATTGGCAAATTATAGGTTATACCTTTTTTACCCTATTAAAAAAAAACTGACCCTACATTTCATAGCAAGTCTCAGCTAAAGCGTTTCTGGCGAGTGTTTGCTAACAGTGTTCCTTACCTCCCCTGGGATGTCTACTGCTGTAAAGTTTTTCTAACTTCCAACTTACAGTTTTAATTCTTCAAAAGTCAGCTGTTGGATAAAGTGCCTCCGCTCCTCAAATGCAGTTTCAGCCTCTGAACAAATGACAATACAGCCACAATATAGTTCCTCATCCCTATTTCCACAAATGTGGTTTCCATTCTCATTGAGTTTTTTATCTACCAACGTTTCTTCCCAGCTTTATCAAAGAAAGTCAAACTCAAAGAAAAGCTAGGGTTTTTCCCCCCTGCATTTTTTATTGCTACTGTTCACTCCAAAACACATTCCTGTGTTTTGGGGAGGAGAACTGGGGACCAGATACAAGCTCAGATTCCAACTCAGAATGTACTAGATGAGTTGCCCAGAACCTTCTAGACATGTGGTGGCACCACTATGAAGAGGTCAGAGGGCAGCCTCTGATAAGCTGGCCACTCCCAATGACAGCTCGGGAAGAAGGAAGGAGGAAAGAGGAATTTACTTCCCTGCAGGGAGGAGACTGGTTTATACTGGTGGCAGTCCTGATGCTAGCAGGGTTCTCTAAAGCTACCGGGTCCCACTTGCCAGCTGCTACCCGGCATGGCCCAAACAAGTCATTTGCCCTCTCTAGGCCCCAGGCCACATCTGCAAACTGCAGGCAGTAACTGCACCTGCCTCAGAGGACAGATAGGAGGACCAGATTCATGTGAGGGGTTAAGATGGTGCTGAACATGGAACAAGCTCTCTCAGGGGTCACACACCCTCAGAGGGACTTTCTCCACACCCACCAGCAAGTGGCACCTATTTGCATGTCTGAAGAAACACTCCCAACTGGCCGTCTAGCCAGTGGTTCCACTCTCCACCTTGTTGCCTCAAATGCCTCCCCTGCAGAAAATGCATAAATTCCATCTCTCCTTCCTCAAGGAGGTGGCAATTTGAGCTTAAAATATGCGTGGCTAACTGAAGCTCGAAAAACAATAGTGGTTGTCTTGGGATTCTCGTTTAATTTTTTCAGAAGGTCTTGGTAGGTCAGAGGAAGGTAGGTTGAGTGTTCACTTTAATTACACACTGCAGGACAAAGAAGCTGGAAATAAGCCTCCAAAGCAGTCCAATCACCTATCAAACACAGACAAGGAAGTACTCAGTCTCCAGCCATCTCTGAGGCTGACCCATCCCTCTGCCAGGTCTGCTCCCAGCCCTCTTGCTCTCCCTGGGGTTTCCCTCTCACTATGCCCTGCAGGACTTGATGTCCTCTGTGCGTTGACCAGTCATCTGCTGGTGTATCCAGGGTCCAACACTAGGTGTGCCCACAACGTGCATACCATGCATCTTGATTTATCTACTCTGTCTTCTACTCTGGGAAGAGCTGAATTCCGGCACTTAGATAAGATTTGCCTCATATCACCCTCAATTTCCCTTGTAAGGCAGAACTGACCATTGATAGACAATGTCCAGAGTCTTAACAATTGTGCTAAAAGGCATGATTTCTAAAGATGTACACCCTATTCCATAATATCAAAGGAAAGAAAGACAGTGAATTACAGTGCCAGATTTTTACAAATCTGATAGGACTTAAATGGTTATATGGAAAAGATTTTAAACTCTTAGTGCCAACATCAGGACAGAAAAGCTCAGAGTCACCGCACCCCTGCTCCAGCCCTGCTCCCAGCTCCCCTTGATTCCAGTCACCAGGAGTAAGGCTGGACCCCCAAACTCCCTGATAGTAAACCCAAAGGGCACACTCAATACGCCCCCACCTAAGTGGAAGAACATGAGCATCCCACGAGTGTATTTAGTTGGCCTGCACTGTGTTCCCCAGAAGAACTAAAAACATCTGTAATATTGGGTGAGCCTTTTCATCATTTAACAATGACTCAGGACACCAGGTGAAGGATGAAGCCTGCAGAAATAGAATTACAGTGAGTGTGCCAGGAAGGCCTATGTGAGCATATGCGTGCCCACCACCTCAGTTAGGATCCTGGCTCTGCCACCTGCAAGTTTGTCACCTTAGGCCAATTCTTTGGGATCCTTGAGCCTCGGTTTCTTCATCTTTTACATGGAGACATTAAGTATCTGCCACAGTGGACTGTTGAGGGCATGGATGAATTTCACGTAACAGGATCTTGAAGAGCACACACTAAAAGACTTAGATCGTTATTTGGCCCAAGAATACGCTCTATATATGTGTCAGCAATTATTAACAAATAACTAGTGTTGATGTCACCGTAAGTATATAAACGCACAAATAAGTAAGCTGGGGGCTTCAACCCTGACTGAACACAATGATCATCTATAAATCCATCTGCCCTTCCTCTCTGAGGCCAATACTATGCAAGGCCCACAGCACCGGGAACCCCCACAGTGAGAACTGCCAGCTCAGCAGACAGCCTCACCTACGAGAAACAGCTCACTTCTTCCCTGTTCCCTCCACAGTTTCTGCTCTGTAATCCCCTTTGCCCACCCAGCTTCTTAGATGTTAAGGCTGTGCCTTCAGGGTGGGAGACTGAAATAAAACAGTGATTTGCAAAAATAAGCAGCGATGGGGGGTTTTCTTTCTGTGTGAAGGTGAGGCCAGAGCTCCTGATGTGGTTCGGTGGGGGCCTGACTCTGGGACATGGTGATGCAGTCTTCTGCAGGGGGACCCAAAAGGAATCTCTGGGCATCCCACAGGGGAAAGAAGTGACCAGGGCAGTCACATTTCATCTGTATCTATGCCCCTGCTCCCAAACTTTGCCCCGACCCCGAAGTCAAGGACAAAATTACAGAAAATGAAGAATAAGGTGGACAAAAGTACAAAGACTCCTTCAAAACGTGGAAGACCAATGGACTTGCAACAGACTCAGAATCCTAGGATGTCAGTGCTGCCAGGAAACTCAGAAATGCAGCGTTCATTTTACAGACACACAAAGTAAGGCCAGGAGAAGTTAAGGACTTCCAAGGGCAGCCAGTCAAGGATAACCAGTGATGAGAACCCTCGTTTTCAACAACCAGAAGTGCCATAAGAGTTTGGTGTGAGAATAACAGGGGAAACAGGGTCACGTGGCAGGTCCCTTAGGTGACAGAAGGCTCCCAGGGTAGCCTCAAGGATCCTCTCACTGTCCTCTTTATTTGCCCTGCAACCTCAGTCAAGGTCACAACTCAATGTCACGATGCTTTTGTTAGATAATAGGGTATTTCTGGGAGGAAAGGATGTGCTGAGGGATTCTTATGGGGATAATGACAGAGGTAGAACTGTGTCTGTGTGTATGTGTGTGTGTGTGTGTGTGTGTGTGTGTGTGTGTGTGTGAGAGAGAGAGAGAGAGAGAGAGAGAGAGAGAGAGAGAGAGAGAGAGAGAGAGAGAGAGAGAGAGAGAGAAGGACAGAGACAAAGAGAGAGAATTTAGGCCAGACCCAAGAGCAGCTTTGATGCTGTACCCACGGTGATATGAACAAGCAAAGGAAAGACAGGGACCCACCTACAGTCACCTGGATGGGCTCCAGCCTCTCGGTTTGTCTCTCTTCACTTTCAGAAGCATCCTGGGCCCCATTCAAATCGTTTCTCTTCTTAACGTGGGCGACCACGAAGAAACACAATCCCACAAGCACAATCAAGGGACCCAAGATCTGCAGGGACAGGAATCCACAGATCTGGGGCTCTGAGTCAGCTGTGTCTGTCTCATTCAGTGGTTCCTGCATCCAGTCTGAGCCACACCCAGGTACCCAAATGCCCAGTACGCTGATGAGCATACCACTTGTCAGGAACAGAAACCCAAAGATGAGACACTGGACAAACTGGCGGCTCTCCCCACAGAGGAAGGGTCGGCCGGAGTCCCCCTGGTTGTTGCCTCGCAGGCGCTCCTCAGTTTGCTGAAGTCGTGCCCGGGAGCGGGCCAGGATCACAGCCCCCAGCCCAACCACTGCACACGCGGGTCCAGCGATCTTCAGCACCATGCTGCAGTCTGGGAAGGTTTCATATTGGCACGCTTGGAACCCAAAGATGGAGAGCAGGACTCCCACACACAGCAGGATGGCACCAATGACAAAAAGGAAGAAAATGAGCTTGCTGACATGCCTGTCTCTCTGGACCCCATCTGGCTCGGCAGCAGCTGCAGGAGACATGGCCAGGAGAGGCCCCTTGTCCGAGGTGGGTGGGATGTGTTTGTTCCCTTTGATGGTTTTAGCAGCTCTGCAGACATAACCAAACACCAAATTATAAAAGGGGCACAGGTGTTCCTGACCCACCCTGTTCTATTTCCAAAATCACACTAGGATGAAATCATAAGAACAACTTTGTGCAACTGATACACTGTAGAACAATGAGTTGGTTCATGAGTCAGAGGAGCTGGCATTCATAAACTCCTGAATATGTAATTTTATAAAGATCTGTAAGAAGGGGAAATGCATTTACCGTGCACCTAAGAGTATCTTGAAAACTCAAAACCCATACAACAAAAGTAACTGGGTGTGGCTTTTCCTGTTATGAGTCTTATGGACTCACTTCCCCAGGCCAAAACACACACACACACACACAATGGTAAGTGAAGGAAGAACCACATGGATTGTTTTGATTTATTGACATCCCACATTTCATCACAGCTGCTCTGAGCGTTTCCAAGTGGGTAAATTTTCTCCTTCAGTAACTAATTTTCCATTTCCTGTTTTAGACTGCAGCTACTTTCCATTCCTGGCTTTATTCTAAGGCTCCATCTACAGAAGACCCAAGTTCAACAGTTTCAACTGAAGGTGAAGGCGGTTCAGGAACACAGTGAGTTTGGGAGATTTTAAGTTAATTCTGTCAAAATGTGACTCTTGAGATCTCAAACAGGCACACACTGGGGCTGCCTTGAAATCTGGTGGTCTGGTTACTGGGTCTCAGATGACCTGGGGGGTCTGGCACAGTGGGCCACGTAGCACCTTGTCCCCCAGGTGGGCAGGCAGCCTCCTGCTTGCCTTCCTTTGTGGTGCCACCCACCTCCACAAAAAGTTTCGGCCCCATTAAAAAATATGCAGCCAATAAAAATCACCAGTTACAAAACACTAAACAGCAACAGAACTTTGACTTTGAAAGAGTATACATGAAATCAAGTGGGAAAGCACCTTCCACAAGACCACCAAAGCCCTGTACTTCAAGGGTCTCCTATATTAAATGTACCCCCCAAGCAATGGGTAAAGAGTTGTCTGCTTTTACAGACTGACTTTATCAGCCAGTTACCTTGTCTGACGCTAATGAATGGAATATTTTTCCAGGACCCTTCTAGTCAGGGCACTCAAAAAGACAACCCCAGTGTGAAGAACATATTCACTTACTCAAAGAAAGAAAACTTGAAAAATATTTTATGCCAGTTGCATCCATGATCCCATGAAAGAGCTAGAGACTGAGTCGCTAAAGCCAAGGCCATCTTGACAAACACAAATCATGTCCAAGTAGCGTCAGTTTCAATAAAGAAAGGAAACAGCTGATCTTATTCTAGGAAGTGCTTTTCCAGGAATAAGTAAGATAAAATCAGAAGGAAGTTGGAGAGAGAGAAGGAAATAGAAGTGGGAAACAAGCTTGTGCTTTAAACTTGGACAAACTATATTTATGATGATGAAATTAAGCTGAAACAAACACTGAAAATACTTCACTAATTAAAAAAAAGAAAAGATTCTGAATCCTGTAATATCTTTTGCTGGTCTAGAGATAGAGGTGAAGGGTGACTCTGTGCTATAAAGCCCTATCAATTCATTGTAGGGTCGTGTTTTGACTTTGTTGTGAGTCACAAGGCTCCAGTTGCCTTAAGGCAAATTCCCAAATACTAGTAAAGCCTAAATTTGGATGTGTAGCTTCCTTTCCATGGACTAATGGACTAAGTACTTGGCATGAATCCCCCATTCAAATTAGTATGTGGGTAGTTCGTCCATCTCTCCGCCCCCGACCCCCGACCACGGATGGATGCGCTCACAAAGTGGCACGGGTATCTGCAGTAATAGAAAAGTAAACCTTTCCCAAATACCAGCCTACACTTCATTTCCCCACAGCCAAATCCGCCTCACAACGCTGTTTGCCAAAGGATACTTCCAAATGAGCAGCAGGTCACCACGTCCAAAGCGCTGCGTTTGGAGGCTGACGCCGAGAGAGGCAAAGCCCTTCCTGGGAAAGAGCTTTGCGGGTTTCGAGAGCCAGAGCTCCCGCGGGAGCAGGTTTAGCGCGGCTGCTCAGCGCTGCGCCGCTCCCCGCACCCCGCCTGGACGCTAAACTCAGCGCTCGCCCGGCGGCCGCAGAGCGCTGTCCCCAGGGCTGCGGAAGAGTGCGGGGCCCGGGGCGCTTACCTGAGGCTCGGTCCTGCGAGCGCGCTGCCTGCGCCGGCAATCGGCTGGCAGCACGGGCCGTGGGCACCCGGCAGAGCGCGGCGCCCGCCCCCGCCCGCGACCTCGCCGGCGCCCGGCTGCCCCGCGCTCTCCACCTGCGCGGAGGGCGGGCCGCGCGGTGTTTACAGCGGAGGCGGTGCGCGGAGGGCGCAGCGGCGCGGGGCGCGGGGCGCGGGCAGGGCCGGGCGGACTGGCCGGAGCTGGCCGCCGCCGGGTGCTGCCCTTGCGGGCCAGAGGCGCGCCGGCTCCGGGGTGGAGAGTGAGGGGCAGCCTTGGGGCCCGGGCAGCTCCGCGTCCGTACCCGTGCGCTCAAGGAATAGGGAAAAGACCCCCCCTCCCCACCACCACCTCCTTGGCCTGTGGCCCTGGGGCAGGGGGCGGCAAGTTGGGGTTCTCCTGGCTGTCCCAAGTCACAAGGCAACGGTCGAGATCCAGGCGGCGTGTAGGAGCCGGTTCCCTTCCGAGCCGAGAGCCCAGAATTTGGGCTGGGAGTGGGGGAAAAGGGCAGCTCCTGCCCCTCTCTTCGGCTTGATCGCCGCCCAGGCAGGGGTCCCCGAGTTCCCGCCGCTGCGCCCTCTGCGACGCTCCACCCAGTGGCCTGTGGCCCTCCTGCCGCTCCGGAGATCTTGGCCGGGGTCAGTGGAGCGAGCCTCTCGCCGTGAGCGCCCGAACAGGTTATAAAGACACCAGGTCACAGAAACGTGCGCTCCATTAGCGTGTGAGACGAGGGTCCTCCCTGCCCGAGCCGTTCAGACCTTCGGTCCTAGCTCCCAGACTCACGTATGGTCACAGTCCCTCTTTGCCATCGAACTCCCTTCCTGGTTCTCAGTCGCTAATGATTTGCCGGAATTAAACTGGTAACTTTGCCCTTGAACCAGGCGGTTTGGGGATGGGTTTGCTAATCCCCGTGCTATTTGTAACCTGCCCCGTATAACACGTGACACGGAATTAACTGTGCCAGTTTCCACACCAGAGGTCAGGGCGCTGTGAAAGGTGAGTCAGACTCAAACGGGAGCGCCCTGAGCCCTTCCCCATCCCTGCCACTCCTCTCCGGGGTCCTGTCCACTTCTGAAACCCAGTCAAGAGTTCACACCCATCACCTTAACCTTTTGAAAGAGTAAGCACCTTGCATACCTAATACAGCAAGTTGTTCCCAGTCGTTTTACTCTGCAGTGAGGAATGAGTTGGTTTAGCTGATTACAGAAGTGAGAGGGAGACT
This sequence comes from Okapia johnstoni, assembly GCA_024291935.2. Classification (NCBI taxonomy): domain Eukaryota; kingdom Metazoa; phylum Chordata; class Mammalia; order Artiodactyla; family Giraffidae; genus Okapia; species Okapia johnstoni. Next base: position 52,321,012 of record CM044313.1, read on the forward strand.
CAAAGAAGGGGCCAGAGGGAGGCAAATAGAGAAGGGTGGCCACCTGGGCTCTGCGGGCACAAGGGCTGGGTGGGTGAGACAGGGCTGCCTCAGGGAGGAAGGCTGGGCAGGGTCCAGTGGGAAGGATTTGCTAGGCCGCTGACCCCAGTGGGGGAAGATTATTACTGCCTTGAGTATCAACACCCCTTGCTCTGGGCCAGAGTCTGTGTTACCGACTTCACCTACAGACAGCCTATGTGGGGTTCTCCGCTATGAGTCTCCAGCAATTCCAGAAAGGTTACAGGCAATAGGGGAGCTAAAAAATTCAGTTTTCAGCTGAGGAACTGCAGCCCTAAAAGATGTAAAGTGACCTCCACAACTGGTTAACATGGAGCACGGGCCTGAACCAGATGTCCTGACTGTTCCTCCTGGGGGACACCTGTCACCCAGAGGACACACAAGGCCACAAACTCAGAAAATGGCTTTTTTACAGTGTGGCTTTTTGATCATTATGACAAAACAGACACTGTTCCCAAGGACACTGCAGCAATCTGTGTCCGGGTGGAGCTGAGCTGGTCAAAGTGTCAGGTTCTACCACCTGCTGAAAGGGCCTCTGAGCACGCCCAGCCAACGAGCAAATACCCAGCAGTGGTGATTACACAACAGCAGGGGCATGCAGCTTTCTAAGAACGCAGCCCTGACTACAGGATCTGCCTCTACACAGGCCTGCTAGCAACTCCTTTCTGTACAAGGGGCTTTCCTGCTCCTTCCCCTATGCATTTTTTTCCTTCTTCCTTATTTGAAACTCAATCTCCAGCCCCGTCGTGTGTGGGCCTGCAAGGGGCCTGTTGATACAGCTGCCCCTCCAGTGCCACATGACTGCAGGCTGGCCACACATGACAGATTTGAATGTACTGGCACCAAGGACAATCAGATTAGCCTCCACTTGGGATGTCTGCTGCTTGGACTGTTTGTGTCTTTTGGAGCCTGTTTGACTAAATTAAACTCCTTGGAAACCAATCACCAGTCAAGTATGAAAGACGTACCCACCAGCCTTCAAGGTGCTTATCTTTGTAGCAGACCTGTTCTTAGGAAATTGGATGACCTTGTCACTATCTAAAACCTGGTGGCCTTTTCCAGCCCATGTGGTATGAAAAAAGATCAGTCCAGTCTGAGTCTTTAGAAAAATAGCATCAGAACAAGCCTTAAAAATGGATGAATCTTGAATTCAGGAAGTGAATATTCCTCAGTAAAGCTGAGGAATGCATCCATTTATTCATTCAGCAAATATTTATTGAGTGCTGACTATGTGCCAGTAAGAAACACAAAATCCTTTTGCCTCATGGAACTTGTGTTTTTAATGAGGAGAAAGGCAATAAAATGTGGAAATTACACAGAGTACTAGAAGGTGATTGGGGGTCCCAGGTGGCATGGTGGTAAAGAATCTGCCTGCCAATGCAGGAGACAAGGCTTCCATCCCTGGGTTGGTAAATTTCCCTGGAGGAGGAAATGGCAACCCACTCCAGTATTCTTGCTGGGAAAAATCCCATGGACAGAGGAGCCTGTTGGGCTACAATCCATGGGAATGCTATCGAGTTGGACACTGCTGAATGATTGAGCAGGCATGCAGAAGGTGATAAGTGCTGTGGAGAAAAAGAAATCACAAGTGGAGATTGGAGAGTGCTGGGGAGATTCCAGTTTCATAGGGTAGTTAAGGAAGGCATCTCTGAGAAAGTGATATGGCAGCAAAAACTTAAGGGGAATGAGAAAGCAAGCATATTGATATCTGTCATCACATAAGAAATGATCTGCAAAGGCGGAGTTTAAACAACAAAGGTTTATCCTTTTTCATTATTTCTGAGGGTCAGGAATCTGGGAGCAGCTTGACAGAGTGCAGTTCTGGCTTGGAATCTCTCATGAGGCTGGGGTCAAGCAGTTTGCTGGGGCTACCTCGTCTGAAGACCTGACTGGGGCTGGAGGATCTGTTTTCAGAGTGCCTTTCTCCCGTGGCTGTGGGCTGGAGGGCTGTTTTTCACTCTGTAAACCTCTCTCCACCGCACTGCTTGAATGTCCTCAGGACGTGGCAGATGGCTTCCTCTGGGGAGCGTGATTCAAGAGAGAATGAATGAGGAGGAAGCTGTAGTGCCTTTTATGACATAGTCTCTGAAGTTCCACATCATTGCTTCTGCTTTATTAGGTTCCTTAGAATTGAGTCACTAGGTCAAGGAAAGAAGGATTAGGCCCCACCTCTTGAAGAGGAGAGTATCAAAGAATTTGTGAATATATTTTAAAACTGTCACAGAGAAATGTGGAGATATTTCGGGGGGAGAAGGGAAGAGGACTTCAGGCAGAGGAAACAGCAAGGACAAAGGCCCTGAGGCAGGAGCAGGCATAGTATATTCAAGGAAGAACAAGAAGCCAGGGTAGCTTGAGCAGGTAACCAAGAGGGAGAGACTAGGAGGAGGTCAGAGAGAAAAGGTGTGTATGTCACATCTCTAGATTTTGTCAGGCTTGGTAGGCCATTATAAGTATCTCCTCGCCCTCCCCCCCACCCCACCGGCCACTCTGTACAGCCTGCAAGATCTTAGTTCCCCAACCTGGGATTGTTCCCAGGCCCCCAGCAGTGAAAGCACAGAGTTCTAACCACTGGACCACCAGAGGATTTCCCATTGTAAATATTTTGAGTACAATGAGAAGCCTTTTCAGGGTTTTTTAGCTGAGTGTGATTGATCTGACTTATTTTAAAAAAGAAAACAGGATTCCGGGTGTGAATAGCCATGGGAGGAGGAAGTGGAGATGAAGAGACCATTAAGGAGGCCATTATGAATAATCCAAGAGAGAGATGTCCATGGCTGCTGTTTGGAGGTGATCAACACAACTGGATTCTGAATGTGTCTCATGCATCTCAAAGATAGAGTCAGCAGAGTTTTCCATGGACTGGATATGGGTTTTGACCCAAAGGTTTTTGACCTAGAGAACTGGAAACATGGTTCTGGCATTGACTGAGACTGCAGGTAGCAAGTTTGAGGATGAGGCTTCCCAGATTGGTTTGAAAATTGATGCTTTGAAACTGTGGTGCTGGAGAAGACTCTTGAGAGTCCCTTGGACTACATGGAGATCAAACCAGTCATCCTGAAAGAAATCAACCCTGAATATTCCTTGGAAGGACTGATGCTGAAGCTGAAGCTCCAATACTTTGGCCACCTAAAGAGCCGACTCATTGGAAAAGACCCTGATGCTGAGAAAGATTGAGGGAGGAGGAGAAGGGGGCGACAAGGATGAGAAGGGGGTGACAGAAACATCATCGACTCAATGGACATGAGTTTGAGCAAACTCGGAGATAGTGAAGGACAGGGAAGCCTGGTGTGCTGCAGTTCACAGGGTTGCAAACAGTCAGACATGATTTACTGACTGAACAACAACAACAACTTTGAGATGTCCATTAGACATCTGAGTGGAGAAGGTGAGGAGGCAATGGAATGTATTGTCCTGAAGTTCAGGAATTCTGAAAGAAATAGCTGCCTGTGTCTGTCAGTGATGGTCATTAGAACATCAACAGGGTTGGACCCATCCTCTAGAAGAGTTGACACGTGCATATGTGGCTACTGAGGGCTCCAGGCAGGCAGAAGGCAAGGGGCCGACTGATGCCTGACACTCCCCAGGGCACTGTCAACCCGGAGAAGCAGCTCAGAACAAGTGATTGGCTCAAGGCTGTAGAATTCAGTATGCTCATTTTTCAGAATTCAGAAGATTGCAGAAAGACAGTTCATCAGTCGAATCTGCCAGCTTCTGGCTTTTCTTGTCTCTCTTGGTTGCCCTCTGGTTCTGCTCCAGATTAACCTGAGCACCCAGAGGCATGCATTCCTCTCTTCCAATTCCTGACACTTCTTGAGGCTCCCCTGGGGTACAAGAATTTGCTCTTGAGTGCTTTCTTGGACCTGTGTTTCAACTTATATTCACAGGACTCCCGGCTATGCCTCTGAACCAGGCTGGGCCTCCACCAGCGGCCTAACCCTGTGGAGGGTGCTGCAGGCAGGGGAGACCAAGGTTCCTGGGGCATTTTCCTCCTCCCCACCCTGGTGTTAGCTGTTGACCCAGGGGCCTGAGAGCTATATCTGAGGTGTGTTAGTTGATTCAGTTGTATCCGACTGTTCGCAACCCCATGGATTGTAGCCCACCAGGCTCCTCTGTCCATTGGATTTCCCAGGCAAGAATACAAAGGTTGGTTGCCATTTCCTTCTCCAGAGGATCTTCCCGACCTGGGGATTGAACCCCGGTCTCCTGCATTGCAGGCAGATTCTTTACTGTCTGAGTCACCAGGGAAGCCCTCCATATCTGAGGGGGGATTTGGCAAACTTGAGTTGATAGTTTCAGTTTGGCCCCTTAGCTGACCCCCAGTGCAAAGATGAATTTTTTGTAGAGTCATTTTATTGCCTGGGATAAATATTGCCTGGGTGCTGTTGATTTTTCATAGCTGATAACAGCTCAACTTGAGTGTGGCTAGCTGGAACCCGGGGTGTGGAACACAAGGAGTTGTTTGAGAGAAAATGAAAGTGAGGATTTGCCACTTGGTTTTATTGATGGAGGCCTTCTCACTGTTAAGGGAGAGAGAGACACCCTTCAACAGAGGCGGCAGCCCCTGGGCAGATACTAGAGGAGGTGTGGCTAGTAAGAGGTCCATGGAAATGCAGGGGTCTCCTGTTTCCTGGCATCTGCTTTTGGCTCCATCAAATACCTACAGCTCACTGGGTCCCAAAGAATGAGTCATTCCTCCCAGCATATAAAAAAGGGATGAATCAGAATTCAGTTTAGATCTTGGCTTTGCCACTTATTAGCTGTATGACCTTGGGCAAGCACACAACTTTTCTGTGCCTCAGTGTCCTCATCTGTAATAAGGAAATAAGCAGACCTACTTCAAAAGATGCCTGGAGGAGGAAGTTTCTGGCCCATGGAGGGCCATCAGTAAATACATTCCAGCTAATTGCCTCATCTTCCATCTGCAGCTCCTTCCCCACAATCTTCAGGAAGGTTGATCTGATAAATCCATAGAGAAGGTAGAGACAGAGGAAATGCAGGTCAGGGTCAGGATGCTTGGTGAGAGCAAGGTGAGTCATATTGACTTTGAATGCCAGCTCAACTCACTTCTTCTGAAACATGTCTCCCAGTATTTCTCGGGATCTCGCAGGGCTGTCACGTGATCTCAAAGATGAGCCTGGCAGGTGGTCACCCAGTTGTTCTCTGCCTCTGCTTCACCACCATCTGCAGCCACCCAGCCTTCAGGAAGGCACCTCTGCTGCGGGTGTCCTTGGAGGGATATAGGGACCCTTCCAGGTGCTCCCCCAGCCAGCCAGGGGCCGGCGTTCGGGTCCTACCTGCCCAACCTCGCCCACGTCCACCTGACTGTATCCACTCCATTACTGTGCCCTCAGTTCTGGCTTTCCACGTCCTGGCTGCCACTGATGATTCCGAAAAGGACTCAAATCAGTCTACAGTGTTGGGAAAATAAAGCCAGGTGAAATAAATATGACAGTAAATGAGAAAAAGAAAGAAGAGAGAAAGAAAAGGTTAACTGTATTTCCCGCCTGGTTCCTGCAGGGTGGGCTGGAATCCTTCTGTTGTGCATTCGAGTCATTTAACCTGTTTGAGGATCAGATCTGGAAACATGCCTGAGATGTTGGAGATGGCTCTCCAAATGGCCTATCTGACCACTGAGGGGCTGGATGTGGGGTTCCCAAAACCCAGCTGAGGGTCCAGTGGGTGGGGCGCAGCCCCCCTGTGTGGCATCGGTTATCTCCTCACGATCACACACTCGAGCCCTGACTTCTGCTGCCACTACTGCTGGCCTCGAAAGTGAAGCAATAAGAGCTTGGACACCTGAGAACCCGGCTTCTGACAAAGTAAAGGTGGTTTGGCAGGAAGCCACCTCCTGAGTGCCCTGTTTTTAACAGAAGGTCCCTTGTCACAGACACAGAAAGCAGGTAAAGCCAGGGCTGGGGCAGTGCTGATTCCAAAAGAAGGAAAAGAAAGCTGCTTTGGGTTTTCTTTTTCTTGTTAACCTACCTCACAGGGTTATTGAAAGGATTAAATGAATACAGAAAGACCTACTGTAATTTGTGCTTGGATGCAGATCGGGGAGAAATATTTTCTCCTAAACAGTGATAACAGCTAACCCTGCATAAAACCTGCTCCGTGTTTTGTGACATCTGCCTCTTAGGCTCTTGAATTTTGTAATAAGCTGATGAGGTGGGTATGGCTGTGCTCCATTTTACAGACACACAGAGAGATGAGCAGCTCCTGTCTGGCCAGGAAGTGGCCGAGCTGGTCTTGACGCACCAAGCTTCTCCCCTCTCGTGGGTGAGCACAGGAGGTGGCAATGGCTATTTTGTTAACATCAATTTAGAGTCAGCCACGAGCAAGCTAAAAAACTCCCATCCATTCTTTAATTCTCCAATTAAATGTCACTTCCCCAAAGAGACCCCCTCATTGGAAACAGCCCTGGTTCCCCCACACCACCCGTTGTTTTCAGAGTATTTGGTAGTTTTCATTCAAGGCACTTATCACAAGCATAGTTATTTATTATCCCTCTGCTGTTTATACACGGTGCTGCCTTCTGCCTCTCCTGTTGCTGTCATCATGGACCTCCCAGATCTCCTGCCGTGTGGTTCAGATATTGGCACCAGGTGCTCAGTTCTCTTCCATTTCAAATCCTACCTACTCCTGGATGCATTCAACCTCACATGGGGGGCACCTGGCCTTCTCCTCTCCAGTCCTTCCTCTCTGTCCACCTCAGGGGCTGCCCCCCACCAGCTCATGCTGCACCACAGTTGACCTGAAGCGGCTCCTCCTGCAAATGCAGGAGCTGCACCATCTCTGTCCATCATGCTTGTCCAGTCATTTCAGCTACAACCATCCCGCACACTCACCCGGACGCTGCACCTGCTCCAGAGGCCGCCTCTCCCTTCTTCACGTCTTTCTTACGGACTTACAGTCCACGGCCGACCAGGTCAGTGGCACTCTTTTCTGCATCTTTTCGTCACACCATCTGCCAGAACGGCCTTTGCTCACTTGTCTGCTTTGCTCAGAGCCAGCACCTCAGCAGCTGAGCGCTGCTGGTGAAAGACCAGCTCTAGGCTCAATTGCTCTCTGTGTAAATCAGCGTTCCCAAAGCCAAGAGCCCTAGGCAGTGCCTGGCAACCCAGCCTGGTTTTGCTCCTAGACTCACTTTCCAACGACTGTTCCAGCAGGTGGCCCAAGGCCCAGGGAGCCGTTTGCTCCACCCTGGTGACACCCCTGATGGTCCAAACCCCTGCCTGGCCAGCATGGTTCTTCAAGAGAAGACAAACCCTTGGCCAAACCTGTTCCACCTCAGATGCCCCTGGCATGGGGTCCCGGGGTTACACCTCCTGAATTTGTTCTCAGATGCTTGGTCCCTAAAGCAGAATGGCTTCTAGCTCGAGCCAGGGTCTTAAAGCCCCGGACTCCTGCTGAGCTAGCGCCAGTTCTTCCTTCACAGTGACCCCGCCCTGACACTGGGCTCACGTCACCATTCTAGGCCCCCTTGGGATGAGTTCTTCCTTGAGGGCCTAGATTATCTCCTGCCAAGGCCAAAGTCAGAACCACCTCCATCCATCAGCAAGATGTAAGGGAGGGAAGGTAATTTTCATTCAACTCTTTGGACTTCTTGGCTGAAACCCCGTGATAAAAGAATATTAACAAAAGAAAAACCGACAGAAGTTTACTATCATGGCTACCTCCTGGATATATGGGAGATACCCAGGGGAAAATGAGTAGTCCCCGAGGTGGCCTAGAATTCAGGCTTAACTACCGCCTTAGTGGGAAAAGGGAGGAGGAATGGTGGCTTCTTAGGGAAGAGTAAATGGTTTTTAGAGAGATGAATGGGCCCCTAGAGAAACAGATGGGAGGTGTGATCGTTCTTGACAGAGTTTGCTGGGATTTATGACAATTGAGTTTTGTTTGGAAGATCTGTCTTCAGGTAGACAAGCGGAGTTCAGAGAAAGACTCTTTCTGCATTTGCTGTTTTTCAAAGTGCCTATAGCAGTAAGAATAATTTTTACACTATAAATGGTTAAAAAAATTTTGAAATGAGAATATTTTGTGATGTGGAAAATATATATAATATTTTTTCCAAAGCATAATATATTTATTTCAAAGAAATATAGTAAGGTGATTAATAAATGCTCTTGTATTAAAACTATTACATTAGGATAAAATTCTGTGGGGAGGAAGTATATGCAAATAAAAGTTTACAGTAACAAAAACCATGTAATATTTGATATATTGAATAACGTGAGTGTTAGTCACTCAGTCATGTCTGACTCTTTGTGACCCTATGGACTGTAGCCCGCCAGGCTCCTCTGTCCCTGGGGATTCTCCAGGCAAGAATACTGGAGTGGGTAGCCATTCCTTTCTCCAGCTGATCTTTCTGACCCAGTGATTGAACCCAGGTCTCCTGCATTGCAGGCAGATTCATTACCATCTGAGCCACCCTAAAAGTTGGCTAATTTTTAATAAGATATTATGATTATTTCATGAACGAACAGGCTAAACCAAGTTAATCATATACACCCCGTGTTTTGCTTCAGTAGCTACCAAAGATACCTGAAGTACCTGCAGGCTCCCTACTCCCTCACAATCCCGCTAACATGTGACAGCAAAGATTTCAGACATCTCAGCTCAAATTCTGCTAGACATACAGTTGCTTATTAAACGTGTTAACGTGCACAAAGCAGTGTATATGGCTGCCCATCCCATGAGCGTGAGGACGCCGACCTGACAGGAGGTGGCACTGACCTGTTCTGGAGCCAGAATTCTCTAAAGCTCAACGAGCATCAGGTCATCAGACATCCTTGTCCATCAGCTATTGGCTGACCTGGGAAGGGCTGAGCCACTGGTACCTTCCCTATGGGCCAGTAGACCTTGCTCACTCTAGAGTAAGGGATACCTCTAAAATCATAGCCACCCACAGGTCTTGCATACCTCGAATGCCCCAGGGAAAAAGCCCATCACTAACTTCATTGTGCCAGTTAACAGACCACTACTTTCACCAATAAAACCACACTTCGGACCCTTACACTAGTTAGCCCAGTCCAGGTGTGGGCTGAGATGAGGATGCAGAAGCCTCTGTGGGAGCCACCTGACCTGTGGCCTTTCTGATCTTAGCTGACTTCTGGATATCCTAACTGACCTGTTTGAGTTTAACCTGAGTAGCACACACACAATGTCACACTTAGTCGCAGAGTTTTCAAATAAATCACAGACATTGAACAGTGAGTGTGTATCCTATTAGGCACCTGTTAAAATGAGGTATGTTTTATTTTTAAGTGTATTTATTACATGACATAGACAGAAATCTTGTCTACTTAAATTTATGATGGAAATTTTACACACCAGCTTTAAATGAGCAAGGGGCTGTGCTGTGTGTGCTTAGTCACCCAGCCGTGTCCGACTCTTTGTGACCCCATGGACTGTAGCCCGCCAGGCTCCTCTGTCCCTGGGGATTCTCCAGGCAAGAATACTGGAATGGGTTGCCATGCCCTCCTCCAGGGGATCTTCCCAACCCAGGTTTCCCACATTGCACGCAGATTCTTTACTGTCTGAGCCACCAGGGAAGCCCAAGAACACTGGAATGGGTAGCCTATCTTTCTCCAGGGGATCTTCCCAACTCAGGAATCGAACTGGGGTCTCCGGCACTGCAGGTGGATTCTTTACCAGCTGAGCTACCAGGGAAGAACAAGGGACCACATAGTTTTAAAATTGAGTTCACGGTCAGCCTCAGCAGGGCTTTCTTTGGTGGTGGTACGGAATGTCTCCTTGGCTGTCCTGCCCCCTCCTCGCCCTTTCCCTAGAACCCTCAGGGCTCTGCACTCCAAAAAGTCAGGTGGAGAAGCCTTTACGGCATTGCCAAGTTCCTGGGATACTGTCTCCCAGCAGAGGGGCCCATCTGGCCTTATAGTTTATAGCCGAAAGGCTCCTTGGGAGATTCTTTTCTTTTTTTTAAATGTATTTATTTTAATTGGAGGCTAATTACTTTGCAATATTGTGGTGGTTTTTGCCATACATTCAGATGAATCAGCCATGGGTGTACATGTGTTCCCCATCCTGAACCTCCCTCCTCATCCCATCCCTCAGGGTCATCCCAGTGCACCAGCCCTGAGCACCCTGTCTCACGCATCAAACCTGGACTGGCGATGTATTTCATAAAGATCTGTCCGAGGTGGTGTGCTTCCTCTTCTTAAACTGAGAGGCCTAGATTGCTTAAATAGCAGCTTTTCTCCTAAGAAAAAAGCTTTACTTTACCAGTGCCCTATTCACAACACAACTCTACGTATATTTGATTTGTTTGTTTTGTTTTAAAGATCTGTGTGCTGTATTAGACTAAAGCTGAGCGCCGAAGAATTGATGCTTTTGAACTGTGGTGTTGGAGAAGACTCTTAAGAGTCCCTTGGACTGCAAGAAGATCCAACCAGTCCATCCTAAAGGAGATCAGTCCTGAATAATCATTGGAAGGACTGATGCTGAAGCTGAAACTCCAATATGTTGGCCACCTGATGCAAAGAACTGACTCATTGGAAAAGACCCTGAGGCTGGGAAAGATTGAAGGCAGGAGGAGAAGGGGACGACAGAGGATGAGATAGTAAGATGGCATCACCCACTCAGTGGACATGAGCTTGAGTAAACTCTGGGAGTTGGTGATGGACAGGGAGGCCTGGCATGCTGCACTCCACGGGGTCGCAGAGTCGGACACGACTGAGCGACTGAACTGAAGCACCAAGAGAACAGGGAGGGGCCTGAACTGCTCCCCACCGTATTCCTAGGGCCTGGCAACATACTTGGTGGAACCATGATGAAAGAAAGTTAGTCACTCAGTTGTGTCCGACTCTTTGTGACCCCATGTACTGTAGCCCACCAGGCTCCTCTGTCCATGGAATTCTCCAGGCAAGAATACTGGAGTGGGTTGCCATTCCCTCCTCCAGGGGATCTTCCTGACCCAGATATTGAACCCAAGTCTCCTGCATTGTGGGCAGATTCTTTACCATCTGAGCTACCAGGGAATAATGGTAGGTGCTCAATGAATATTTGCTGAATGAAGGATGAGATGACTTGAGATGGGATGAGATGGAAATGAAACAGAACCAGGAGATCCCCTGTGTCAAAGCTAACGATGGTGGAGCAACTAGGCCAGCAATTAGCTAAGTGGATCTGGTGTTTCTAAGGAAACTGGATAAAAGCTTCTGGGGACAGAAGACAAGCCAGCCAGGTCTGGATCCATGCAGAGCAAATCAAGAATTCTGGGAATTCGTAAGGCTGAGTCTAGATATGAGCTGACATAGATAATAATTCCTTCTTACTGGTCCCTGGTTGCCAGGCTTCCACGTTCCCCCACTGCTCTCTTCAGCTGTGACGGCTCATCTTTCACTTCCTGCTTTCTTAGCCTTACCAGGAGCTCCTGTTTTACAGAGGTCACTGCCTCATCAAGTTTTCAAACTCATAATTTTATATTTGGTCTCGTTATTCATGTTTCTCAAATGTATTTGACGGAAGCCTATTTCTGCTGACTGTACTTCACCTGCCATTTGTTTTACCTGTCGTGCTGCTCTCTATTTTGTTTTATCCTTTTTTAAAAACAATCAATGCATAGACATTTAAAATTATTACTTGTTTTCGGATAAGGTCAGTGTTTGGTGGGCAAGATATTGTTAGGAGTTATGTGCAGAGAGCGGACAGGCCTGTATTCCAAGCTGTAACAGGTATTCTCCTGTGATGTGCTGTGGGTTGTGAGAGTTGATTCTTTTAGACGTCACTCCCCCCAAGCCAGGCAAGATCGCAACTATCGAGTTCCTCTGCTGGAGCCTTCCCTACAAATACGGCTTGTACACGTGATTCCATATTTGACCCTTCTTCCCCACATTTTCTTGGAGACAAATCAGGTCAGAAAAACTCCTGCTGCCCGGGCACTTGGTTGTTCTTGCTGCTGAATGGTTGTGCCCTTGGAATGGTTGTCTCCTGCCTTTGGAGAACCACGTGTGTTCGGTTTTGTTTGGGACGTGCACCTACAATTCCAAAGGCACCGTTCCCGCTTGATGTGCTTGCTTTCACCTGGTGATGAGGTGATGGGGAGGAGCGAGCCTTCCCTCGTGTCCGCCAGCAGGGCCACCCAGGTGATTCTCATGCCCTGGGTGTCATTGCACTGATAGCTCTTTATCAATATTATGTCTTGTGGTTTTGAGTCATACATGTCCTCTGGCTTTGTCCAGGGGGTAATTTGCATTTCTGTTTCTCATTGTCATCACTGTCTAGGGACAATTTTGAAGGAGGAGAAGAGGGCAGCATTTGTTGTGAAGGAGCCATCACCTGGGCTGGGGAGGGTTTTGAATGTTGGTGATGAAGAGAGGGAGAGAGGCAGGCATCCCGTGTGGAGCGAGAGACTGTGATAGACGAAGGTCAGGGGTTGGAAGAGCGCTTTGGAGTTAATGAGACAGACTAGGTTACGCTAAGGCACTGCACGAGGTCAGGGGAAATGTGAGACAGATTTACTTGGGAAAAGTCAGAAATCCTTCCCTGCCAGATGGGATGTGTTCTCTGAGTTCTGTAGGCACAGGAGGGGCTTCCCAGGTGGCTCAGTGGTAAAGAATCCACATGCCAATGCAGGAGACGCAGGAGACGTGGGTTTGACCCCTGAGTGGGGAAGAGCCCCTGGAGTAGGAGATGGCAACCCACTCCAGTATTCTTGCCTGGGAAATCCCATGGGGTCACGAAGAGTCGTACACAACTAAGCACATACATATAGGCACAGGAGAACCATTGAAAGTTTATAAACAGAGCCTTAGCAGGTCATAGCTTGTAAAACAGATTGAAAGCGGATGGAGCATCAGACAAACCAGTGACGAGATGTTGCTGACACCCGGCGGAGAAGTGCTGAGCAATCAACCTCCTGCCACACACACACACACACTTTCTCTCTCTCTCTTTAAATTGATTTATTCATACTATATAGGTCAACAAAGATTCAAGCTGGTTTACAAAAGATGTAATGCAACTACATAAAGTGAAATAGCAAATGCCATGCTATAGTACAGAGTCCTGCCCGCCCACCACCTCCACCGGATAGGAGTTCTTTGAGGACCAGACCTACATACCTTGAATGTCTTTCTCCTCCCCTTTGGGAGGCAGACACATAAGAAAGAACAGAGGAAAGGGGGAGCTAGGCCGAGAGGAAGATGCCTGTCATCTCCTCTCTCTCCTGCGGACTTAGTAGGCCAAAGAAGGGGTCACTGGGGGAGGCAGGGGATGCCCTTGCCTGGGAGGGACTTGAAAATGGGGCCATGGAGCCCTCATGACATCTCCAGGCGCCATCCCCTGAGGACGTCTCTCAGACATGTGGAGGCTGTTCTCCGGGGTTGGAGTTCAGGGGGAGGTGGAGCTCAGCCAGGAGCACACACTGAAGGTGATGGGGTGACCTGCCCTACAGGAGTCATCGCTTTATCTTTTATACAAACAGGTGAACTTCATTTCAGACACTATTTCCCCACCCTCACTGGTAGATGCTAATCCCGCGGAACCTGCTCTCCTCAGCTGCACTTGGATCTGCTTAGATCTTTCTGGCATTCTCAAGTTAGGAGCCATTGTATTTTCCCATGTGAAAACCCTTAGGTGAGACGCCAGCTGGGGAACATCAACCAGACTTGTGAAACTTGCTTCTCTCTGGAGCCAATTAAAGGAACGTGGATGGGACCTGGAAGACCGACATCTCATCCTGTCCCTGAGCAGGAGCCGGGGAGTTTGTTTAATTTTTCTGTTTAATTTTTTGCTTAATTTCTCAGTTTCCTCATCTGCAGAGTAGGGTGAGATGATCCCTTTCCTTGTCGGCCTCTGTCCTGAGGTCATGGAAGAGAGAAACGCTTGCTGGCATGGGAGCAGCAGTAGGAGCCCGCCCAGCAGAGAAACCCTTGCTGGTCTAAGACTTTGAAAGGTGGGCCAGGCAGGTCCAGGCGTGGTCCTCAGTCATGTCCACTGACAGTTTGACCTTGTGTCAGGAATGAAGCAGTGGGCACCCGTCATGCGGGCCGTGAGCACAAAGGAGCAGTGGCTCTGGAGGCAATCCCAGTCCCGACTCTGCCGCTGCCTCGCAAGGCGGAGGGGCAGGGTGGGCCCTGGAGCTCAGCGGTGGAGATCTTTCTTCAGCCCCAAAGCCTTTACTCAAGCTCAGTCTTGAATGTGGACAACCAGGAAGGCCCAGTGTTGTGGAACAGACCTTGGGCTGGACTCCCTCGGAACATTAGCCTGGTCCCATCTGACCTGCCCCTTCTCCCTAAACACAGAGAAGCTGGACCCAGAGAAATCAATGTTTGCCTAAGATCACACAGCTGGTTCATGACAGAGTCAAAATGAAAGGGAAACAATCCAGAGATCTCCCATGTGGATGAAGATGGATTTCAGGATGAGCCCGTAGAAGCGGGAAGATGAATGGAGGAGGCGGCAACCAGAGGTGAGTAAGGAACAGTGAAGGAAACTTGCCCAGGAAGACAGAGTCCCGAGGGAAAGAGAGGACTCGACTGGTGCAGCGGGAAAGACGGGTGCTGGGAAGGGGGTCAAGTCCATTGAAAAGTGGGGTGGTGGCAGGAAGCAACTCAACTTGTGCCATCAAGACAGCTCTGTCAGTGGGGGAAAAACACCAGTACCCTTCCAAGTGAGGGTTCCTATAAGTGCAGGGCTCCTAGAAGTTGCCGGAACCGGGATTTCCTATACGATATGCATGAGTCTGTGTCATTGTTATGCAAATAAAGGCTTCCTAATTGTTAAGGACATAAGCTTAAGTTAAAGCTATTGGGAATTCAATAATAGTAAATAAGATCAAGATCAAAATAATAAATATGATAAAAGTCGTAGTAGGGCTAACACTTAATAAGGCTAAGGTTGCTCCTCCAATTAAAAAAATTAATAGGTGGCCAGCTGTAGTGCTGCCTGTTGGTCATACCACTAAGGCTGTTGGCTGAATAAATAGCCTAATGGTTTTGATCATTAGTAATATAGGAATAAGTGGAATGGTTGTCCCTTGGAGTAGGAAACAAAATGTTCCTTTTTTGGGGGTGGGGGCAATTCAGTAATTACAGTTTCTGCTCATAAGGGAATGGCAATTCCTAGATTCATTGAGCATTGTGTAGCAGGTGTAAATGTATGTGATAGAAGGCCTAGCAGGTTTTTTTAGCCAATAAATAAAATAAGTGATGTCAGTGTTAGGGATTGCCTTTACTTGCATGCTTATCATATAGTGAGGGGGCTTGCCTGATGGCTCAGCTGGTGAAGAATCTGCCAGCAGTGCAGGAGACACAGGAGATGCAGGTTCAATCCCTGGATCGGGAAGTTCCCCTGGAGGAAGAAACAGCAACCCACTCCAGTATTCTTGCCTCAGAAATCCCATGGACAGAGGAGCCTTGCGGGCTCCAGTCCATGGGGTCACAAAGAGTCAGATATGACTGAGCAGCAGCAGCATATAGTGAATCTCAGTCCCTGCCCACTTAGAGGAGCCCTGCGCTTACAAGAGCCCTCACTTGGAAGGGTCCTGGCACTTTCTCCCCAGTGGCAGAGCTGCCGATGGCAAAAGCTGAGCTGCTTCAGATGGCCATTATTTGTTTTGGTGTATGTTGAATTCATCATCATTGGATAGAAATGACGCGGTTACTCATTAGTTGGTGGGGTTTGAGAAACTATTCAAACAACAATAGGTAATTCTGTTATTGTATGGGTAGTAAAAGAGGTGAAAAACTCCTTGTTCATTTTGTTCCTCAATGGGTATGTTTGATGTTCTAATTTCAGTTCTGAGTTGAAAGAATGTTTTGAAATTTTCAACTGAAATACAGTAAATAGTACTATAATTATAATAGGGATGAATCATGTTAATGTATCTAGTTGTGGCTTATCCTTCGGGAAAGGTTGAAATTCTCAGTTTTTAACTTAAAGGGTTTATACTATTTAGCTTCTTAATGATTTTATAATTTGATGCTGATCCTTTTTAAAATGTTTTAGTGGAACTAATTTGAAATCAACAGGCATAAGGCTGTGACTTGACCCCTAAATTTCTGAATGTTGTCCAAGCCTGTAAGTATTAGCATTGTTTAAGGTGCCCTGGAGTAGGATCTGTCTTTAGACCTACGAGGGAGTAGCTCATGGGTGTAGAACGTCTTTGGGTGAAATTAGTATTCACACTGTTGTTTCTGAAGGTGAGACTGCTCCATTATCGATTTGTAGTGGTTGTAGTTAGATCCATTGTAGGAATTATATAGGAATCAAAGTTTAGAACTTCATGGTCTGTGTGTTCAAAGCTTCACTATCATTGGTCACCTATAGTTTTTACGGCTTGGGAAGGATTATTTATTCATCTATTATGTAGAGAATTTGTAACCATAGTAGAGCAATTAAAATTAGAAGGATAGAAGCTAGAATAGTTCACACTGTTTCTACCTCTTGTACATCTATTGTACTTGTGTGAGTTAGTTTAATGGTTAGTATTAATGAAATGATGTTAAGAGCCACAGAACTAATTGGGAAAGCAATTATGACTGTATAATCATGAAAATACAGAAGTTCTTCTATAAAAGGCAGTGTTGTGTCTTGCAAGCCTAGTTGGAGTGGATATGGCATAGAGATATAAAAGGTTTGTAATTTAACTTTGACAAAGTTACATAATTTTTACTAATACCTCACTTGTTGAGAAGACATAGTGATTATGAAGTTGGCTTGAGATCAGTTGGAGAAGATTTGATTCCTTCCTTCTTAAATTTATGTAAGTTATTCAAATATGTTATGGTGGGAAACAGATGTTCAAGGTATTTGTTAATTCCACTACTGCATCTAAATTCTCGTTTAGATGTGAAGTCTTGACAAATTATAAAAAATTACTGGTATTACTTCTGTTAATGATGAACCTATGGATAAGGTGATGTTTCATGTTGTGTATTCATCTATATCAGCAAGAGTAATGTTGTGGTATTCCTGAAGGGCCAAGAATGTTGTGGAAAGAGATTTATATTAATGCTTACAAATTGAATTGTAAAATGAAACTTTGCTTAGGTTGAGTTGAGTCTGTAGTCTGAAAATAATGAAAATCAATGATCAAGCCTCTTAAAATGGTGAATATGGCTCCTGTTGTTAAGACATAGTGAAAATGTCTTGCTGCATAGTAGGTATCATGAAAAGCACTAAGGATGAATTAGCTAGGACAATTCCCGTTAAACCTCCTATGAAAATAAGAAAATAAAGCTTAAGGCCCATAATGTGGCTGATGGTCATTTAATATCACCTCCATGGAAGGTTGCTAGTCAACTAAATACTTTAACTCCTATGGGGACAGCAGTAATTAGAGTAGCTGATGTAATACATTCTCATATGAGTATCTGCTCCTATTGTGAACACGTGTTGAGCTCATATGTGAAAGCCTGGGAGACATAACTCTTCAGACTATTCCTGTGTACTCCAAAGGTTCTTGTTTTCCTGAATAATATGTGATGATATGTGAAATTACCCCAAAGCCAGGTAAATGAAAGACGTTAAAATCTGGGTAGCCAAAGAATCAGAATAAGTGTTGATATAAAATTGGATCACCTCCACCTACAGGATTAAAGAAAAATTAATAGACTATGGTTATTAACAAAGTGATTCTGGCTGCTAGAACTGGGAGTGACAATAATAGTATGGCCAGAATTATAATGAATCAAACAGTGTTTGGTAAAGAGATGTAGCTGGAGATTTTATCTAATAATTGTGGTAATAAAATTAATAGCACTTAGAATTGAGTATAAACCTGCTAAATGTAGGGGAAAAAATGGCTAGGTCAACAGAAGCTCCCATGTAGGCCAGATTGCCAGCTAAACATAGGTACACTGTTGAGCCTGTCAGCCTGTTCTAGAAATGGTGGTGGAAAAGGTAAAAAACTTTTTTATTGGGGGAAATGCTATCATGTGCTCCAGTTATTAGTGGAACTATTCAGTTTCTGGATCCTCCAATTATATTAATAGTAGGTATAGCTAGGAAAAATTACTACAAATGCATGGGTGGTACAGCTACATTGTAGATATGATCAACTTCCAGTAAAGCTCCAGGCCTGATTTGGCACAATTAAAAGGCTTAAGGCAGGACTTCCACTCTGGCACAGACCAAGAAGCAGATGCTCAGTGTCTGTGACATTATGGTTTGTTGAGAATAATCAGCAGTTTATGAACATAGAAAAAAAGACTGAGCAAGCATTAGACTGTAAACGTAAAGACAGGTTGAGGCCTTTTTGCCAAGCCCTGTGGTGAATGACATCAGTCAGTTCAGTCGCTCAGATGTGTCTGACTCTTTGTAACCCCATGGAGGCACTCCAGGCCTCCCCGTACATCACCAGCTCCTGGATCTTGCTCAAACTCGTGTCCATTGAGTTGGTGATACTATCCAACCATCTCATCCTCTGTCATCCCCTTCTCCTCCTGCCTTCAGTCTTTCCCAGCCTCAGGGTCTTTTCTAATGAGTCAGTTCTTCGCATCAGGTGGCCAAAGTATTAGCATTTCAGCTTCAGCATCAGCCCTTCCAATGATTATTCAGGACTGATTTCCTTTAGGACGGACTGGTTGGATCTCCTTGCTGTCCAAAGGACTCTCAAGAGGCTTCTCCAACACCACAGTTCAAAAGCATCAATTCTTCAGCGCTCAGCTTTCTTTATAGTCCAACTCTCACATCCATATTTGACTACGGAAAAACCATAGCTTTGACTAGATGGACCTTTGTCGGCAAAGTAATGTCTCTGCTTTTTAATATGCTGTCTAGGTTGGTCATAGTTCACTCTCCTCTTTCACCTTCATCAAGAGGCTCTTTAGTTCCTCTTTGCTTTCTGCCATAAGGGTGGTGTCATCTGCATACCTGAGGTTACTGATATTTCTCCCAGCAATCTTGATTTCAGCTTGTGCTTCATCCAGCCTGGCATTTTGAATGATGTACTCTGCATGTAAGTTAAATAAGCAGGGTGACAATATACAGCCTTGATGGACTCCTTTCCCAATTTGGAACCAGTCTGTTGTTCCATGTCCAGTTCTAGCTGTTGCTTCCTGACCTGCATACAGATTGCTCAGGAGGCAGCCAAGGTGGTCTGGTATTCCCATCTCTTTAAAAATTTTCCAGTTTGCTGTGATCCACACAGTCAAAGGCTTTGGTGTAGTCAATAAAGCAGATGTTTTTCTGGAACTCTATTGCTTTTTTTCTATGGGATCTCTTGCTTTTTTATGGGATCAAAGCCCACCAATTCTAGTAAGAATTTAGTTTAATAAAAGTTTTTGGGGAAGGATGTGGGAGGAAAGTTCAAAAGGGATGGGACTTATTGATATATGGCAGAAACCATCGCAAGTTTGTAATTATCCTCCAATTAAAAATAAAGTTAAAAAATGTTTGATTTGCATTCAGTTGATGTAGGATGAAAGTCTTGCAATCCTTATCTTCAGGAATTAAGTAAATAATACTTGATTAGGACTTTGAAGGCTCTTGGTCTGTGTTCATCTAGATCCTAGTCCAGTGCTGATAATATTGATGAAAAGGGAAGAAGTACTGTTGATACTGTGATTAGTGGTGGTAAAAACATTATTCAATTCATAATTTTTGTATTGTCATTTTATTTTCATGTTATTGATGGGAATGTGGTTGATGATATGGAATAGATTGTACATGGAAATATAGATTGAATAGTGTTCTGATAGCTATTAATATTGGTGAAATATTTTTGTTATTTCTTGAGTAATCATTCGTTCAGGTAAAAACTCAAAGTGGTAGGATGCCTCCTAATTATAATGTAATAGAATAAATATAGCAATTAAGGGTGTTTATTTCATAAATTAGGGGAGGGATGGCATTGTGGTGGATGAATTAGATATAAATAATATAAACGTAGTTAATGTTTATAAGTATAGGATTATTATAGCTGGATTATAAATGATAATAGCTGTTATTTAATTTATGTTACCAATTGATGAGCAGGCTATGATTTTTTGTCGTTGGGTTTGGTTGAGACTTCTTCATCCTCCTACTATGATTGATAAAATAGCTCTACTTAGTAACGTGTTTAGATTAATGAATGATGAAACTCAATATAAAAGAAAAGTTTTTATATTTCTATCAAAAAGAAACTTGACAGTGATACAAGTTTCTGTCATGTTAATAAAATTAGGTATTCAGAAGTAGAATGGGGCAAGTTCAAATTTTATGACAAGGCTGCTGTGATAACAGATGTTGTTGAATTAAACTTGTTTATACTTGTTCATTGGCTAGAATAGATTAATAAGAACAGATGTGGTGGCTTTTTTGGCTAGTAGGTTGAATTTTTAATTAAAACTAGAATAATAGTTAATATGTTTATTTCAAAGTCAATTCAGATCATTAATCAGTGAGAGCTTATCATACAACTGTAGTTCCTGAAATGATAATAAAAGTAGAGGATTTATTACTATGGGAAGGATATAAATCAACATTTTCAGGGCGTGGGCCTGATGGCTTATTTAGCTGACCTTACTATAGAATATGATGTAATTGGTAGCACAGAAATTTTTGAATTCTTAGTAGGTTCAACCCCTATAATACTAGAAATAAGAGGATTTAAACTCCTATAATTTATTCCATCAAAGTAACTGTTCTGTCAGACATTATGTTTGATGGGATGCTTGTTGTTATGATAGTTAATAATACATTTCATATGAAAAGAGCTAGTGTTAATAGTAGGAAATCTTTCATAGAAGATGTATAAGTTGGAATCATGGATAGGATGCTCAAATTTATAGGAAAAATGATTAGGAAGATGATTTAGGTAATAAAATTGAGTATATTTCTGGTTTGTGGGGGTTGCGAAATGCTCCTACAAATAGAATAGTAAAAAATATATTTATAATATTAATGTTGGCATATTCTGCTAGAAATAATAGGGCAAATGGACCTGCTGCATGCTCAGAATTGAAGCCAGAGACAAGTTCTAATTCTCCTTTTGTTAAGTAGAAAGGAGCTTGGTTGGTTTCTGCTGGAATTGAGAGAAATCATATTATGGCCAGCAGCCAAGACAGAAAAGTTAGACATAAATATCCTTGAGTAGTGATTAATGTTGAAAGGGTCATGGTTGTTCAGTTGCTAAGTCGTATCCAACTCTTTGTGACCCCATAGACTGCATCACGCCGAACTTCCCTGTCCTTCACCATATCCCAGAGTCTGTCTGAACACATGTCCCCTGAGTCAATGATGCCATCCAACCATCTCATCCTCTGTTGCCCCCTTCTCCTGCCTTTGATCTTTCCCAGAATCAGGGTCTTTTCCAATAAGTTGGCTCTTCACATCAGGTGACCAAAGTATAGGAGCTTCAGCTCAGTCCTTCCATTGAATATTCAGGACTGATTTCACTTCAGTTCAGTTCAGTCGCTCAGTCATGTCTGACTCTTTGCAAATTCATGAACCACAGCATGCCAGGCCTCCCTGTCCATCACCAACTGCTGGAGTCTACCCAAACCCATGTCTATTGAGTCAGTGATGCCATCCAACCATCTCATCCTCTGTCATCCCCTTCTTCTCCTGCCCTCAATCTTTCCCAGCATCAGGGTCTTTTCAAATGAGGCAGCTCTTTGCATCAGGTGGCCAAAGTACTGGAGTTTCAGCTTCAGCATCAGTCCTTCCAATGATTATTCAGGACTGATCTCCTTTAGGATGGACTGGTTGTATCTCCTTGCTGTCCAAGGGACTCTCAAAAGTCTTATTCAACACCACAGTTCTAAAGCACCAATTCTTCAACACTCAATTTTCTTTATAGTCCAACTCTCACATCCATACATGACTACTGGAAAAACCATAGCCTTGACTAGATGGACATTTGTTGGCAAAGTAATGTCTCTGCTTTTTAATATGCTGTCTAGTTTGGTCATAACTTTCCTTCCGAGGAGTAAGTGTCTTTTAATTTCATGGCTGCAATCACCATCTGCAGTGACTTTGGAGACCAAATAAATAAAGTCTGCCACTGTTTCCCCATCTATTTGCCGTGAAGTGATGGGACCAGATGCCATGATCTTAGTTTTCTGAATGTTGAGTTTTAAGCCAACTTTTTCACTCTCCTCTTTCACTTTCATCAAGAGGCTCTTTAGTTCCTCTTCACTTTCTGCCATAAGGGTGGTGTCATCTGCATATCTGAGGTTATTGGTATTTCTCCCGGCAATCTTGATTCCAGCTTGTGCTTCCTCCAGCCCAGCGTTTCTCATGATGTACTCTGCATATAAGTTAAATAAGCAGGATGACAATATACAGCATTGATGTACTCCTTTTCCTATTTGGAACCAGTCTGTTGTTCCATGTCCAGTTCTAACTGTTGCTTCCTGACCTGCATACAGATTTCTCAAGAGGCAGGTCAGGTGGTCTGGTATTCCCATCTCTTTCAGAATTTTCCACAGTTTATTGTGATCCACACAGTCAAAGGCTTTGGCATAGTCAATAAAGCAGAAATAGATGTTTTTCTGGAACTCTCTTGCTTTTTCGATGATCCATCGGATGTCGGCAATTTGATCTCTGGTTCCTCTGCCTTTTCTAAAACCAGCATGAACATCTGGAAGTTCACAGTTCACATATTGCTGAAGCCTGGCTTGGAGAATTTTGAGCATTACTTTACTAGCATGTGAGATGAGTGCAATTCTGCGGTAGTTTGAGCGTTCTTTGGCATTGCCTTTCTTTGGGATTGGAATGAAAACTGACCTTTTCCAGTCCTGTGGCCACTCCCGGGTTTTCCAAATTTGCTGACATATTGAGTGTAGCACTTTAACAGCATCATTTTTCAGGATTTGAAATAGCTTAACTGGAATTTCATCACACCTCCACTAGCTTTGTTCGTAGTGATGCTTTCTAAGGCCCACTTGACTTCACATTCCAGGATGTCTGGCTCTAGGTGAGTGATCACACCATTGTGGTTATCTGGGTCGTGAAGATCTTTTTTGTACAGTTCTTCTGTGTATTCTTGCCACCTCTTCTTAATATCTTTTGCTTTTGTTAGGTCCATACCATTTCTGTCCTTTATTGAGCCCATCTTTGCATAAAATGTTCCCTTGGTATCTCTAATTTTCTTGAAGAGATCTCTGGTCTTTCCCATTCTATTGTTTTCCTCTATTTCTTTGCATTGATCACTGAGGAAGGCTTTCTTATCTCTCCTTGCTATTCTTTGGAACTCTGCATTCAAATGGGTATATCTTCCCTTTTCTCCTTGCATTTCGCTTCTTTTCACAGCTATTTGGTAAGCCCTCCTCAGACAGCCATTTTGCTTTTTTGCATTTCTTTCTCTTGGGGATGGTCTTAATCCCTGTCTCCTGTACAATGTCATGAACCTCCGTCCATAGTTCATCAGGCACTCTGTCTATAAGATCTAGTCCCTTAACTCTATTTCTCAGTTTCACTGTATAGTCATAAGGGATTTGACTTAGGTCATACCTGAATGATCTTGTGGTTTTCCCCACTTCCTTCAATTCAAGTCTGAATTTTGCAATAAGGAGTTCATGATCTGAGCCACAGTCTGCTCCTGGTCTTGTTTTTGCTGACTGTATAGAGCTTCTCCATCTTTGCTGCAAAGAATATAATCAATCTGATTTTGGTGTTGACCATCTGGTGATGTCCATGTGTACAGTCTTCTCTTGTGTTGTTGGAAGAGGATGTTTGCTATGACCTTGCATTCTCTTGGCAGAACTCTATTAGCCTTTGCCCTGCTTCATTCCATACTCCAAGGCCAAATTTGCCTGTTACTCTAGGTGTTTCTTGACTTCCTACTTTTGTATTCCAGTCCCCTATAATGAAAAGGACATCTTTTTTTGGGTGTTAGTTCTAGAAGGTCTTGTAGGTCTTCATAGAACCATTGAACTTCAGCTTCTTCAGCATTACTGGTCGGGGCATAGACTTGGATTACCGTGATACTGAATGGTTTGCCTTGGAAATGAACAAAGATCATACTGTTGTGTTTGAGATTGCATCCAAGTACTTCATTTCAGACTCTTTTGTTGACTATGATGGCTACTCCATTTCTTCTAAGGGATTCCTGCTCACAGTAGTAAGTATAATGGTTATCTGAGTTAAATTCACCCATTCCAGTCCATCTTAGTTTGCTGATTCCTAGAATATCGATGTTCACTCTTGCCATCTCCTGTTTGACCCTTCCAATTTACTTTGATTCATGGACCTAACATTCCAGGTTCCTATGCAATATTGCTCTTTACAGCATCGGACCTTGCTTCTATCACCAGTCCCATCCACAACTGGGTGTTGTTTTTGCTTTGGCTCCATCCCTTCATTCTTTCTGGAATTATTTCTCCACTGATCTCCAATAGCATATTTCGTTTATGACTGACTAGTTTGAACTCCTTGCTGTCCAAGGGACTCTCAAGAGTCTTCTCCAGCACCACAGTTTGAAAGCATCAGTTCTTTGGTGCTCAGCCTTCTTTATGGTCTAAGTTGAGCATTGGACTTGAGAGTCATTTGTATATGACTACTAGAAAAACCATAGCTTTGACTAGACGGACCTTTGTTGGCAAAGTGATATCTCTGCTTTTTAAAATACACTGTCTAGGTTTATCATAGCTTTTCTTCCAAGGAACAAGTGTCTTTTAATTTCATGGCTGCAGTCACCATTCGCAGTGATTTTGGAACCCAAGAAAATAAAGTCTGTCACTGTTTCCATTGTTTCCCCATCTATTTGCCATGAAGTGATGGAACTGGATGCCATGATCTTAGTTTTCTGAATGTTGAGTTTTAAGCCAGCTTTTTCACTCTCCTCTTTCACTTTCATCAAGAGACTATTTAGTCTCTCTTTGCTTTCTGCCATTAAGGGTGGTGTCATCTGCATATCTGAGGTTATTGATATTTCTCCCAGCAGTCTTGATTCCAGCTTATGATTCATCCAGTTTGGCATTTCACATGATGTACTCTGCATATAAGCAGGATGACAGTATAGAGCCTTGACGTATTCCTTTCCCTATTTGAAACCAGTCTGTTGTTCCACATCCAGTTCTAACTGTTGCTTCCTGACCTGCATACAGGTTTCTCAGGAGGCAGGTCAGGTGCTCTGGTATTCCTATCTCTTTAAGAATTTTCCAGAGTTTGTTGTGATCCACACAATCAAAGGCTTTGGCATAGTTGATCAAGCAGATGTAGATATTTTTCTGGAACTCTCTTGCTTCTTTGATGATTCAATGATTGTTGGCAATTTGATCTCTGTTTCTTCTGCCTTTTCTAAATCCAGCTTGAACATCTGGAAGTTCATGGTTCATGTACTGTTGAAGCCTGGCTTGGAGAATTTTGAGCATTACTTTACTAGCATGTGAGGTGAGTGCTATTGTGCAGTAGTTTGAGCATTCTTTGGCATTGCCTTTCTTTGGGATTGGAATGAAAACTGACCTTTTCAGTCCTGTGGCTACTGCTGAGTTTTCCAAATTTGCTGACATATTGAGTGCAGCACTTTCATAGCATCATCTTTTAGGAGAGAGATGAATTAATATCAAGTCCTTTGAATTTTAGGTTATTGCAAGTAGTACTCTGGCATATACTTTTGTTTTAGTTATTGCGTTTAGGGATAAGCATAATGGAATATTGGATCCCAGTTTGAGTCTAATTGTGTAATCAGGAATATTAAAGTCATTTTAGCTGCAACTTTTTCAGCCTAATTAAAATTTAAGTTTATTATATCTTTAACATACTTTACACTGAAAATTTTATTAATTTGAGTTATTCATATGACCTTGATGGCTGGCACGAAATTTCACAACTCTTGCTGCTGTTTAGTCACTCAGTCATGTCTGACTCTTTGTGACACCATGGACTGTAGCCCACCAGACTCCTCTGTCTATGGGATTTCCCAGGCAAGAATACTGAAGTGGCTTGCCATTTCCTTCTCCAGGGGATCTTCCCAACCCAGGGATCAAACCCTTGTCTTCTGCACTGCAGGCAGATTCTTTACTGCTGTGCCACCAGGGAAGCCCCGTATGGCCACCAAATGTCATGGTCTGAGCAGGGGTTGGAAAAGAATTTCCAGACACAGAGTGTTTCAGAATAGAGGGGATGCTGTTAGAACAGCGAGGGCAGCTCAAGGGAGAGCTCATGCTTTTGTGGGCTAGTACCCAATTTTTATAGCCTCAAGACAAAATTCCTGCTGGAAGGACGGCATTAGGTGATTGGTTAGGCTGGGTATTCTTACCTAATGTGGGGTTAGGGAGCTGGCCAGTTTATATCAGTGGGGCTTATGGCAACGGTTGCTATGAGGCTCAATCAGTTCCGGAGATGACCTTGATGTGGGGCTCTGCATCTGTGGGTTTGGTACAGCCTGTGACTCTGGTGCAGGGCTCCACATAGGTGTCATGAGCTACTTGATAACATGCCTCATACCTACTCCTTTTAATTGTTGGTGATCCAAAGGCCATTCTTACTTGGATGGAGAATACTTGTATGTGTAATTTTATTAAGAATTAATAGAAAGACTGGGACCAAACCTATGTGTTTTTGGAGTTAGTAATCTCATCTAGGTATTTTTAGTGCCTTGCTTTATTTATTGTTAGAGTAACAAACTAGATACTGGGAGGTCCCTGTCCATCAAAATTTTGTGAATTTAAGTAGCATGCTAGTGGTAGTGGAAGTATTTTAAGTTACTGTGGAGGGAGTACATTTTTCTAGTCCACAGGTTTTTGTTTTTTTGGTTGCGCTGGGTCTTTGTTGCTGTGCGAGGACTTTCCTTAGTTGTGGTGTTCATGCTTCTCACTGCAGTGCCTTTTCTGGTGGCAGAGCACAGACTCGGAGGGGCACAGGCTTCAGTAGATGTGGCATAAGGGCTCAGTAGTTGTGGCGCATGTGCTTTAGTTGCTCACAGCATGCAGATTCTTTTCAGACCAGGGATGGAACCTGTGTCCCCTGCATTGACAGGTGGATTCTTATCCTCTGTACCAACAGGGAAGTCCAGGTGAGTAGGTTTAAAGTTAGGGTTTTTGATGCTTGAAAATTTCATTTTGTTAAAAATCTTGGCTAAAGTATGTATTAATTTGTGACTTAGATATTTCTTATCAAAAGCAAGCTTTTATGTACTTATTGGAAACTTGGCAAGATTGGTAATAAATATATACTGTGAGGTGTACAGGAGCTAAGGGGAATTAGCTAATTTTTATTTGGAGCATGAATGTACACATGTATCCATTTTCTTACATATTTCAAGCATTGACTAATATCTATGGCTCTTGATGTTGAAAAATAATATTCAATATAGGCTCAGCTATATGCTGCTTGACTGTGTCAAGGACTCAGATGGCCATAGGTGCCCTCACATTGAAAAAATATCAAAAGTATGATACCATAGTTATGTGTGCACATGGGCTGATTAGTCATTAGTCCAACAAGATGTCTTATTTAAGAGGAAAGGTTGGGAGATTTTAGGTGAGATGGTCCTGAAGAAAGAACCAGATGGTAGATACAGTTCAGCTCTAGAAACCTCCATGTGTTAAATGGGCCCAAAGCAAGAAGCGGGACATGTTTGTGAATGAGTTGCAGACTTCTCAAAGCTTGGGATGAAGGAAGGTTGTTGGTTGTGATAAGTATGGTGACTAGAGTTGACTTAATGGAATTTGTACAATTAGTATTTTGTTCTGTGTAATTATGTTATATTCATAGTTTGTACTCATGCATGGAGTAAACAATGTATAATTATATATAGAATGTATCATGTACAATCAAGTATGTATGTACTAATACACTGTAATAGGGTAGGTCATTTAATATCTGAAGTACACAGCAATGTGATCCTCTAGAATTTTTTTTAATACTGACATAGCACATGATAGTACTAGTTTACTGTTGATGTACGACTTTCAAGGAATAGTTTAGGTAGAATTCCAGCTTTGGGTGCTGATTGTGGAGTTGGACCTGCTTCCTTGATGTTGTAGGGAGGTTTTTCTCCTTTTCTGGGTTACAAGACCGGAATGATAAATAAACTGCAAAGATTCTTCATTTTAGATTATTTTCAATTAAGATTGTAAGTAGCCTAAGTAGGGAATAAGAGAATAAAAGATTGATGCTAGTAGTCCAACGATGATAAACGGGTGTTTAACTGGTTATCCTCTGACTCTTTTACGTTGGTAGGTCTGCTACTAGAAGTCAGAATGAGCACTGGCTGAGGGGTCAGAATGTTATGCTTTGATATATGAACTATTGAGATACTTGCTAGAATTAGGATGGAAAATAATAGAGCTAATATGCCACCTGTGAAAGTAAAAGTCCCTCAGTTGTGTCTGACTCTGAGGCCCCATGGACTATACAGTACATGAAATTCTCTAGGCCAGGATACGGAGTGGGTAGCCTTTCCCTTCTCCAGGGGATCCTCCCAACCCAGGGATCGAACCCAGATCTCCTGCATTGCAGGCGGATACTTGACCAACTGAGCTATCAGGGAAGCTCAGCCACCTAAATTATTGGAATGATATTTAGGTGATAACATCAAGTTTCTGAAATTTAAAAGGCTCTTAATTTTGCCAAAAGCTACCCTATGACAGAAAAATGATTCAGTGGAAACCATGGGAGCCTTTAGTGGAAGACCTTCCTGCCAACCCATGGAAATGGCCAGTGTCAACATCATTAACTGACTTGTGTGTTGATAGGAAACCAGTGTAATTAAATATTCTGTTATGCAGAAAGTGAAGAAGAACTAAAGAGCCTCTTGATGAAAGTGAAAGAGAGTGAAAAAGTTGGCTTAAAGCTCACCATTCAGAAAACTAAGATCATGGCATCCGGTCCCATTACTTCATGGCAAATAGATGGGGAAACAGTGGCTGACTTTATTTTTCTGGGCTCCAAAATCACTGCAGATGGTGATTGCAGCCATGAAATTAAAAGAAACTAATTGGAAGGAAAATTATGACCAACCTAGACAGCATATTAAAAAGCAGAGACATTACTTTGCCAACAAATGTCCATCTAGTCAAGGCTATGGTTTTTCCAGTGGTCATGTATGGATGTGAGAGTTGGAATGTAAAGAAAGCTGAGTGTTGAAGAATTGATGCTTTAGAACTGTGGTGTTGGAGAAGATTCTTGAGAGTCCCTTGGACTGCAGGGAGATGAAACCAGTCAGTCCTAAAGGAAATCAGTATTGAATATTCATTGGAAGGACTGATGCTGAAGCTGAAACTCCAATACTTTGGCCACCTGATGTGAAGAGTTGACTTAACTGGAAAAGACCCTGATGCTGGGAAAGATTGAGGGCAGGAGAAGAAGGGGACGCTAGAGGATGAGATGGTTGGATGGCATCACCGACTCAATGGACACGGGTTTGGGTGGACTCTGGGAGTTGGTAATGGACAGTGAGGCCTGGCGTGCTGCGGTTCACGGGGTCGCAAAGAGTAGGACACAACTGAGCGACTGAACTGATGTAAAAAAAAAAATAATAATAAAGATAGCCTGAACCATATCGTACTTATATATTTCTTCTGTTCCTTCTCTTGATCATATCTTTTTAAAAGAGATTGATTTGGGCAGAAAAAAGAATTGATCCTGTATTCACTTAGGCAAAATAAATCAGGGCATTTAGCTTTGAAACAAAAAAAGTGTGTGTGTGTGGTGGGGGGAGCAAGTGGAGCGGAAATCTACTCCCATACATTAATAAGCAATACAAAACAA
The DNA here is from genome assembly GCA_024291935.2 of Okapia johnstoni. NCBI lineage: Eukaryota > Metazoa > Chordata > Mammalia > Artiodactyla > Giraffidae > Okapia > Okapia johnstoni. The sequence goes on from CM044313.1 coordinate 52,350,673, forward strand.
AGTAGTTATTTTGCAGAATGACAGAATCAAGTGGAAGGTTAAGGCAGTGATCAAAATAGGAAGGCCATCATGTAAAGAGATCCTGTATATTGCTTATATCAGCTTGTATTCTATTTCTGTTTTTCAAAATAAAAAGTTTTTGTTGTAAATGTAATACCTACTCATTATTTTAAAAAGTGCAATTTGGACATTAAAGATTCTATGTAAAATATCCCATCACCCAGAAATTATAATGCAACTTGGTACCTAATTTTACAAAGGTTTTTGGCTTTAGGTATATGCATTTTAAAAACAAAAAATAATTACCTTTACCATCTAACAATGTCATGGCAATATTCCATGTTATTGCTGCTGTTCAGTCGCTCAGTTGTGTCCAACTCTTTGCAACCCCATGGACTGCAGCATGCCAGGATTACCTGTTCTCCACTATCTCCCAGAGTTTGCTCAAACTCATGTACATTGAGTTGATGATGCTACTTAAACATCTCATTTTCTACCTTCCCCTTCTCCTTTTGCCCTCAATCTTTCCCAGCATTAGGGTCTCCAACGAGTCAGTTCTCATCAGGTGGCCAAAATATTGGAGTTTCAGCTTTAGCATCAGTACTTCCAATGAATATTCAGGACTGATTTCCTTTAGGATGGACTGGTTGGATCTCCTTGCAGTCCAAGGGACTCTCAAGAGTCTTCTCCAACACCACAGTTCAAAAGCATCAATTCTTTGGCACTCAGTTTTCTTTATGGTCCAACTCTCATATCCATATGTGACTACTGGAAAAACCATAGCTTTGATTAGATGGACCTTCATTGGCAAAGTAATGTCTCTGCTTTCTAATATGCTGTCTAGGTTTATCATAGCTTTTCTTCCAAGGAGCAAGTGTCTTTTAATTTCATGGCTGCAGTCACCATCTGCAGTGATTTTGGAGCCCAAGAAAATAGTCTGTCACTGTTTCCATTGTTTCCCCATCTATTTGCCGTGAAGTGATGGGGCGAGTTTTTTGAATGTTGAGTTTTAAGCCAGCTTTTTCACTCTCCTTTTTCACCTTAATCAAGAGGCTCTTTAGTTCCTCTTTGCTTTCTGCCATAAGGGTGGTGTCATCTGCCTGAGGTTATTGATATTTCTCCTGGCAATCTTGATTCCAGCTTGTGATTCATCTAGCCTGGCATTTCACATGATGTACTCTGCATCTAAGTTAAATAAGCAGGATGACAATATAGAGCTTTGATGTACTGCTTTCCCAATTTGGAACCAATCCGTTGTTCCTTGTCTAGTTCTAACTATTGCTTCTTGACCTGCATGCAGATTTCCCAGGAGGCAGGTAAGGTGGTCTGGTATTCCCAACTCTTTAAGAATTTTCCACAGTTTGTTGTGATCCGCAAAGCCTTTAGTGTAGTCAATGAAGTAGATGTTTTTCTGGAATTCCCTTGCTTTTTCTATGATTCAACAGATGTTGGCAATGTGATCTCTGGTTCCTCTCCTTTTCTTTTTTTTTCAAATATTTTCTTTTTTATTTAAATATAAGCCGCATCCATCTCTACAGAGTATTTTCTTTCATACTAAAACCTCATCTTAGCTTTAGAGGTTATATTTTCCTTTGAGAAAACAATTGTCCCACCCTACTTTCTTTATGGACTACCATGGCAACTGACTGCCAGTACCTTATCTTCCTCCTTCCACTGGTATGTATCCTCAAATTCTCTCGCTCTTTTTTAAATTATTTCATTTTTAAATGAAACAAAAATGAACATTTTTAATGATGAAATGTACAATTCACAAAGAAGACAGACATTATAAAACCACTAGACACCTAACAACAAAGAAACAAAGATACATAAAGCAAAAATGAGAAGAAATACAAGGGAAAAGAGAAAATATATAATTATAGTGAGACATGTTAACATTTTTCTGAGAATATTTTATCAAGTGCAGAAAAAATAAAAACAGGAGCACCTTGAATGATGTCATTAATAATATAAATATAAATCTATTATATTTAAATTATATCCTACATAAATATGTTTAGAATGTTTATCTCATACATTCTTATTAGATTTCTATAGGATATTTAGAAAAACTGGCAAAAAGGTAAACATCATTAAATTTCAAAAAATAGAATTCTTTTTTTGTGATTGAGTTATACACATGCACATATATTTTTGAAATTATTTTCCTTTATAGGTTATTATGACAGAGGATGAGATGGTTGGATGGCATCACCAACTCGATGGACCTGAGTTTGAGTATGCTCCGGGAGTTGGTGATGGACAGGGAGGCCTGGTGTGCTGTAGTCCATCGAGTTGCAAAGAGCCAGACATGACTGAGCTGAACTGAACTGATAGGATATTGACTATAGTTCCCTGTGCTATACAGTAAACTTTTGTTGCATATCTATTTTTTAAAATTAGGAATCTAGCATTCTATTCATACCAAGTCAAATAAGTGGAATCAAAATGTCATTAATTTTTTAGTTTGGCAAAAATTCATAAGTTTTCTAAACTATATATACTATACATATTACATATATATATATAAGTTTTTTTCTACTACTTAAAGGTTTAAGGAAGAACATCCAAAAAAAAAAAGAGATGGAGAAATTGGAAAATATAAACTAATGAAATGGGAACAATGAATATGAAACAGAAAAAGTGAAACAAACTAGATAAAAGTAAAAGATCTTCATATAGTTCAGTTGTTTTTAGACATGACTGCTCATTAGAAACATCTGGAACTCTGGTGAAAAGAAAAGCAATACCTGTGCATTCTGTATTTTTCAAAAAAGTCCAAGATAATTCTGATATGCATCTGGATTTTAAAAAGTGATTACAGGTTTTTCTATTAGGTGGTGGTAGTTTTGGTGATACAGAATTCTATTATTTTTCTGTTGACCAATCATGATACAATGGTATTAAGTGAGTAATGGTCACATAATCACAATACTAAAAGATGTTTATCAGTTCTCACAATCAACAACCAGACAAAAAAAAAGATAATTACAACTGTAAGCCATAATGGGAACATGATTAACCTAACAGTATAAAACAGTTACATACAATTTGGGGCAATCAAGTAGAGTGATGTAGTAAGTGAAAGTGCATACATGTATATGTTTTCATCTGCTCAATCTATGTCTTTTGGTGCATTTAATCCATTTAAGGTAATTAATGATATATATGATCCTATCAATAATGTGCTGAAGTCAGTCCATGGGGGCATGCTGCAGTCCATGGACACGACTGAGTGGCTGAACTGAACTGATCAATAATGTATGATCCTGTTATCATTTTCTTTTTTTTGGGCAGCCATATAGATTTCATTATTTTTTTAAATTTATTTTAGTTGGGGGCTAATTACTTTACAATATTGTAGTGGTTTTTGCCATACACTGACATGAATCAGCCATGGGTTTACATTTTCTTAATTATTTTGGGTTTATTTTCTGCAGGTAGTCTTTTCCTTCTCTTGTTTCCTGCCTAGAGAAGTTCCTTTAGCATTTGTTGTAAAGCTGCTTTGGTGGTGCTGAATTCTTTTTAACTTTTGTTTGTCTGGAAAGCTTTCGATTTCTCCATTAAATCTGAAGGAGAGTCTTCTTGGTTGTAGGTTCTTCCCTTTCATCACTTTAAATATATCATGCCATTCCCTTCTGGCTTGTAGAGTTTTTGTCAAGAAATCAGCTGATAGCCTGATGGAAGTTCCCTTGTATATTTGTTGTTTTTCCCTTGTTCCTTTTAATGTTTTATCTAGGTCTTTAATTTTTCATTTGATTATTATGTGTCTCCATGTGTTCCTCCTTGGGTTTATCCTGCCTGGGACTCTCTGTGCTGCCTGGACTTGGTTGACTATTTCCTTTCCCATGTTAGGGAAGTTCTCAGCTATTATCTCTGCAAATATTTTCTCAGGTCCTCTCTCTCTCTCTCTATTCTTCTTCTGGGACCCCTATAACGAGAATGTTGGTGCATTTAATGTTGTCGCAGAGGTCTCTTAGGCTGTCTTCATGCTTTTCATTCTTTTTTCTATATTCTGTTTTGTGGCAGTGATTTCCACCATTCGGTCCTCCAGGTCATTTATCCGTTCTTCTGCCTCAGTTATTCTGCTATTGATTCCTTCTAGTGTATTATTCATCTGTTTGTTCTTTAACTCTTTGGTAAACATTTCTTGCATCTTCTCAGTCTTTGCCTCCAATTTTTTTCTGAGATCCTGAATCATCTTCACTATCATTAACCCTTTTTCTGAAAGGTTGCCTATCTCCACTTCATTTAGTTGTTTTTCTGGGGTTTTTATCTTGTCTCTTCATCTGGGACATAACTTGCTGCTTTTTCATGCTGATTAACTTTCTGTAATGTGGCTTTTTTAGTCACTGTGGGACTGTGGTTCTTCTTGCTTCTTCCGTCTGCCCTCTGATAGAGGAGGTTAAGAGGCTTGTGTAAGCTTCCTGATGGGAGAGGCTGGTGGTGGGAAAAACTGGGTTTTGCTCTGTTGGGCAGGGCCTTGCTCAGTAAAGCTTCAGTTCAATTACCTGCTGATGGATGGGGCTGCACTCCCTCCCTGGTAGTTTCCTGGCCTGAGGTGACCCAACCCTCAGGTCTACGGGTTCTATGTTGGGCTCTATAGTCAGGTTAATGGGGACCTTCCCAGACTGCTGCTGCCAGCATTCCCATCCCTGTGATGAGCCCCTGCCAACCCACACCTTGAAGGAGACCCTCCAACTACACAGGTAGTTTTGGTTCAGTCTCCTGTGGGGTCACTCCTCCTTTCCTCTGAGTCTTGGTGCGGGCAAGGTTTTGTTTGTGGCCTCCAAGAGTGGAGTCTCTGTTTTCTCCAGTCCTGTGGAAGTCTTGTAATCGAGTCCCGCTGGCCTTCAAGGTCAGATTCCCTGGGGATTCCTAGTGTCAGACCCTCAGGCTGGGAAGGTGCAGAACCTTCACAACAGTGGGAGGACTTCTTTGGTATTATTTTTCTTCAATTTGTGGGTCACCTACCTGGGATTTGATCGTGACTGTGCCCCTCCTACAGTCTTGCTGTGGCTTCTTGTCTTTGGATGTGGGGTATCTTTTTTTGGTAGGTTCCAGTATTCTCCTGTTGATTGTTGTTCATCAGCTAGTTGTGACTTTGGTGCTTTTGCAGGAGATGAGTGCATGTCCTTCTATTTTGCCATCTTGACTCCTCACCTTTTCTAAACCCAGCTTGTAATTTGGAAGTTCTGAGTTTATGTCCTGTTGAAGCCTAGTTTGAAGGATTTTGAGCATTACCTTGCGATCACGTGAAATAAGTGTAACTGTGCGGTAGTTTGAACACTCGTTGGCATCACCCTTCTTTGGGGTTGGAATAAAAACTGACCCTTTCATTATCAATGACTATAGACCTTCATGATTGTTTTAATTTACTGAAATTGATTTACAATGTGTTTCTGGTGTATGGCAAAGTGATTCAGTTATACATATATACACATACTCTTTTTCGTATGTTTTTTCCATTATGGTTTATTATAGGTATTCACTGTGCTATTCAGTAGAACCTTGTTCATGATTATTTTAAGTATCTATACAGTATTTCACTAGAGGGGAGTTATCAACTCACTTAACCAATCCTTCCAAGATTTTCATATTATAAACTTATCTTTGCTTACTTGTCTCATTTTCTTAAGACAAATTCCCAACAGTGATGAATTACTAGTTTAAATGATAAATAAGGTTTTTAAAGGTTTTGGAAAACTGCTCTTTAGGGAAATACTTATTCACTCTTCTGAAGATAAAAAAAGATTTAGAGCACTTTCAAGTTCACCCTGCTCCTTGCTGAGTTAAAATTGTCAAGTAAGTTGATTGAGCTCAGTGCAGAGATTTAACTGGAAATACGCTGTAAGGAAACATGCCCACGTGCATTGGTGTGCTAAGTCGCTTCAGTCACGTCCACCTCTTCGACCCTATGCACTGTAGCCCTCCAGGCTCCTCTGTCCGTGGGACTCTCCTCTGTCCATGGGACTCTCTGGAGTGGGCTGCCATGCCCTCCTCCAGGGGATCTTCCCGAATCAGGGACTGAACATGTGTCTCTTCTGTCTCCTGCATTGGCAGGCAGGTTCTTTACTACTAGCGCCACTAGTCAGAAATTCTGTGGTTGATCTGTTGGCCAGCTCATCTTCAAGCCATTCCCAGCCTCTTCTCCTTTATCATTTAAAAATAAAGGCTACTTTAAACAATTCTGCCCGTTACACAATTCTGGCCAGTAGGAAGTAAGCAGAAATGTGCTGGAAAAGCATTAACTCTCATGACAAAAAGGACAGACATACCTGAAACTGCCCCTCTCCTAGCTTTGGATGTAAACATATACTCTGAAGCTGTGGCAGCTGTATTGCAACCATAGAAAAATGCCAAGAGAATCACTGTTCTGTCCAATAACAGCAACAGACAAACTCGAAGACTTTGTGATGTGAAAATACTTTGTTTAAAACATTTTTTGTTTTATTTTGTGTTACTTGCAGATAAAAAATTATTGACAGATGAAACGCTGCATACTAAAGCATTGGTTTCTGAGTTATAATCATCAATATCATATGATTAGAAGAAATACGGATGATAATCAGATATAATTTAAAATAGGGGTAAAATATGTATATATAGCAAGAGATGATGGAAAAGACCCTTCATAGTGAAAGTCAAAGACACCGTTAAATACACATTTAGGAGAAAGGAATAAAGTTAACCAAATAGAGAAAGGGCAGGATACATGCCAGAGGATTACTGTGTTATCAAAACATGTTTTCTTTTCCTCCTAGGCACACAGCCACACTATATATTTCCCATCTTTCCTTGTAGTTAGTTGGGAGCACAGATCAAGTTGTTGCTAAAGGAATGTGAAGAGAAATAATGCCAATTCTGGGCCTGGCCCATAAACACCCATTTTCTCTCTTTCCCCATCCACTGGCCAAATGGAAAAGACTTTGAGCAGAGTCACAAAAACGGAGGGAGCCTGCCCTGAATTACTATGAGGAGCAGAGTTCTTCCTCCAACCTCCTTAGAACTGTGATGTGAGCAATAAGATTTTACAGCGTTAAGTTCCTGAGACCTTACTTATTATAGCAGCTAGCATTATTCACTGTGACAGCTGGGAGCAGGGGATGGAGAAAGAGACTAATGAGGAAATAAGAAAAGTGAAGTGTATGGCTTGAATGGCAAGAGTGCTACCTGTTTGTTACACAGGTTCCCCAACCCGACACAACCTGTCCTTCTTATGACACAGTCAGCAAAGTTTTCAATATTTATGAGGAAATCTTTTTCAATTCTTTTTTTTTTTTTTAACTCCTTTCTAAAGCCACTGGTTTCTGAAAGGCTTGATGTTCCTTGGAAGAGTATAGTTTTGAAACTGTACACTGTGTTCCTAAAAAATTGGTCAGGGGGAAAGTCTTTGCTAAAGCTTAACATCAATTTAAGTATACTTAGAAATAAAAATGGAGAAGGCAATGGCACCCCACTCCAGTACTCTTGCCTGGAAAATTCCATGGACGGAGGAGCCTGGTAGGCTGCAGTCCATGGGGCTGCTAAGAGTTGGACATGACTGAGCGGCTTCACTTTCACTTTTCACTTTCATGCATTGGAGAAGGAAATGGCAACCCACTCCAGTGTTCTTGCCTGGAGAAGCCCAGGGACGGGGGAGCCTGGTGGGCTGCCGTCTATGGGGTCACACAGCGTTGGACACGATTGAAGTGACTTAGCAGCAGCAGCAGCAGAAACAAAAAGAATCCCTTGTTAAACAATTTCTACATTTTTGGCTTATATGCTAAATGAAGTTTTCCTATATAACCAATTAAAACTCAGTAACAGATCAATTTATATGCCTGTCTAAATGGTGATACAAACTTCAAAACCAATTATTCATTACTTACCAAGCTTGCCTTGTCTTAATGTCTATGACATAGCTATTATTACTATCAACAAAAGTACAACCCACAAACCAACTGATAAATTATATATTACATGTTTATTAAGGGTACAACTTTTATGTAAAATTTACATTTTTATGAAAAATCAAAAATATTTACAAAGTATTGTAAGATTTGCATTGTTCTAATTACAACTCAAAGTAGTAAATAACAATTCTTAAAAACTCACATTTGTTAGAGTTCTGTGTTTACAAATTCTTGGTTAAAGAGGCAGCTACAAAGTTTATCACTATACATAAGCAAGAACCAGCTTGCTAAAATACATTTCCCATTGAAAATCTATTGGTCTTTTTTTACACCATTAGTGGATTTTTAAATGAAAAAATCAATATAAACTCATATGGCTTCAAAATTGTAACCTGCACCCAATACAAATTTATGTACCAACACTTGGTATGAAGACTGGTAATTAAGAAAGTGCAGAAGTATAACCATTTCACTAGTTTGTACATTTTAAGGTAATACTTGATTAAAAACAAACATGGTGAGTATATTGATGTCTATCCAATAATAAAATATTAACTGCCCAGTAAAGCAGTTTGACTGCAAAGCAATTACAGTTAAGATTCCAGTAAGGGACTGTAATTGGCATTTGAAAGGGTACAATGTTAGAAATTCTAATTCTGTCCACTATCTAGTAAAGATGAAAATTTTAGCAAATTGTCTTATGTATTGCTTTAGTCAAATCTAAATTTAGAATGGGACTAACACTGAATATATTAAAAAAGCATGTATTGTTTTATATATATATTGCTAATGAGTAGATTTTCTGCTGTATTTAATATAGCAAGATGTTACATAAATGTCTCGAGGGAGGGATTTTACTTTCTGTAGCGCTTAGGAGAACAATTAGTGATTTTATATAAATTTACTATATATAACACAATTTATTACTTCTATGCAAAATGCAGGACACTGGTACTTATAAATAAAATTCCCATTTGTAAATTATGAAACTGTGTCCAAAATATTTCCTTCAATTAATCAGGATTTGTTATAAAGTTAGGTTTTTTACTATTTAACATTAGTAGTTTATTTTAAGAAACACTTCACCCAATCCATCATTTCAAATAGTTTCCTCATTTTTAGCAGGTGGTAATTAGATAAGAAAAAGAACATAAAAACTGGTAATTTTTCCAACTGTTGAAAATGCCAAAATCGATCTTTTCTAAAGTGTGTTCCTCACAAAGAACTACAAACTCATGGTCACATCACCTTCAGTAAAGAAATACACAAATTTCCAATAATAAGAGTGAGGGGAAATGTTAAATTGAGAGTTAAAATGCCAGTTACCAATTTACCATTACAGTTTTGCAGAATTTTTTGATAAGGTTAAGATGGAACATTTGAAGGTAATCTTTTCTCCCTGTAAACATGCCATTAGTTATATTTCTCTAGTGGCTACAGTGTAACACTAAAGAAGGGAGCCAGGGTTCTTAAGTATAAATTGTCCTCTAGTTATTCTGAATTCCCATTGCAATTGCAACCAAAGGTTTTTATAAAAATCACAATTATCTTGTAAAAATTCCTGACTAAGATTCTCAATACAAAATCTGGACTGTGAGGAAAAAAGTGAGGCACATTAATGAACACAAACTGGATAGGCACATTTCTGGGTTTTGTTATTGTTTTAAAGGCACACATTATGCAATCCATATAAAAATAAATTAAATCTATAGCATTAATTCATCAAAACAGTCACAACTTCTATAAAGTTAACTGCAGAAGCAAATTTCTCTGCTGTCTTTTGCAAGCTTATTTTAAAACACATTGCACTTGAGGATTAAAAAAATCATATAAAATACCATTTACACTTTATTAATATGTTTATATGAGAATCAAATTATAAATTTTGCATACACCTTGGACTCGGGTCTGATTACTTTATGGCACATAACTCAATTTGATTGAGTGTTATTAACATTATCCCAAACTAAGAATTCACGGTCTGTTTGTATCCATTCAATATCAAACTTAAATGTTTAAAAGCTATCTCTGACTCTAAAAACTTATAGAAAGCTAAATTATTTTGTGCTTGCTCTCCTGAAATTTCAGGCCTCATATTACACTATAACCTCCTTTTTCAACATAGACACTGAAGATAACTTAAAATTTCCAGCCTATAAAAACTTCATTTTACTGAGAATCTGAATAAATGTGCTTCCTGAATATTGCAGTTGATCATTTACAGCGCTGAAAATCATTTCAGTGCTATTTCTTTCGGTGACTCACTTCAAAAGTGCAATTTAATGTTTGTAGTCAGCTCTTAAAGATATAATACAAGTCAGAATAGTGTTTGGGAAGAAAAATAATGCAGAACGGCAGGTTTGTACTACTCCCTTGAGCCAACCACTTTTCTAGGTCCATCAACAATCCGCCAGGTATCGTCCTGGAAAACACCAAGTAGACTGCAATTATAATTTCAAATGAACTCGAAGGAGGACATTTGCACTGTGGTTCCAGATACAAACCCCAGTTCCCATCTGCTGTTTACAGTACATCAGAATCAGATCACAGGTGTTCAGCTATACTGACCGTGCGCACTCTCTCCCAGGTGTGTCTCTATCTGGCACTTTGTACCAAAGGTCAAAGGAAACACTTCCATGCCTTTAGACTACAAACTACTTGAGAGTCATTTAGTAACTGTTAGAATATAAATGTTTCCCATGTACATGAAAAAACCTGAAATCTCCCAACTTACCAGTGGCAAACCGCTTCTTTACTAAGGACAGCCTGTAGCCAGTGCCTACAAGTTCAGTATCTACTCCTGAGAGGGTACTTCCCTCGCTGAGGAATTGCACTGCAAGCGTTGTGGGTTTACTGGGTCCTTCTGAAAGATCAAATTTCGCTCTGAGGGACCCAGAACCTACAAGAAAACGAACAAAGAACTTATACAGGATACTATACTTCACACCAAAAAAGGCAAATGAGCTAAAAAAAAGTCAGTCCTATCCCAGATTCTTTAAATGTGTAAATGCATCATCGTCCTATTTTCAAATCAGATTTTAGTCAGTGAATCTGAATTTTCATTAAGTAATCTTAATCCATGCTTCTCTTTGACTTAATAGCTGTCTTCAGAGGGATTTACTATTGATATTCCTATGCTCTGTGTGTGTTGAAGTGAGTCAAAAGACAAGTAAGGCTGAGGGCAGGAAGGAAGGAAGCCCTGGAAGCAATGAATGGGAATTAAAGCCAAAGGGAAATGAATGCTGAGTACCACGGGGCGGGAGAGGTAAACAAGCTAAGATTGGGAAGAGCTGTATCAGTATTACCTCTCTGTATTCACCTTTCTTTTTAAAACCATGCCAAATATGTCCAAGGGGCTTTCCTTTCAATGTAACCATTTATTCCACATTCCTCAGTCTAACAGTCTGGCAGAAATAGTATATAATTATGAATATTGTAAGTGCTGCAAAAAAAAAAACTATCAAAAGCTATGGACACAAAGCACATAAAATGTTGTGGGGATGATGGTGTGTATTTCAAAAAAGGTAACTACAGGTGCAGAGATGGGAGACCTGACAGCACAATGCGTTTGAGGTAACTACGTCTATACCAGAAGATCTGGAGAAGAGATATAAGTGGAGCAAAGTGGCAGGAGATGATATTAGACTGGTAGCTAGGAAAAGCTGTAAGTATCTTTACAAACCACGATAAGAAATAACCATAGGGAGCCACCAAAGACAAGGAAGACAGAACATTTCAGGTAAGAATCTTAGAAGGGCAGCAACGTACAAGATGCAAGGTAGGGACACCACCTGAAAGTCAATAAAATGGTCTAGGACTCTAGGTGACAGGAAAAGGGTATTTGAACTACACTGAGGGAAAGGAAAGAGGAGAATGAATTTGGAAAACATTCAGGAATTGAAATCAAAGGGTAAATAGGAGGAGGAGCCAGGAGGGAGGGTTCCCAGGTTTCTGGTTTGAGGAAAGTAGACAGAATTGCTGGGTAGAAAGAGCGACATTCTGTGATTCCCCGTACAGAAACTGAACACCACAGAGAGAAATCTGAAAGAAAATGTAACAGAGACCCATCCTATACTACTGTACCTGGTGGCACACAGATCAGTTGGGAAAATGAATTGCTGTCTCACTCTTAGCCTGTGTCCAAGTCCTCCTTAGACTTTTAGTTTGTGATATGCCAAGAGCAGTCACCAGGGTAACCCTTAAATGTTAGAATTATTTCCTGCTCCTCTCCAGAGCATAAAACCAAAACAGAAACACATTTCTACTTTATAGTACCCTAATTTGGAGATCTCTTTTTAAAGGTTGACTAACCAAATCAGAACCGCATTTGTAAGATGTTTCCATTTCCTCACATAGTCACTCTGATATCTGAACAGCGGAGGGAAAAATATAATTACAATACCCAGTTAGAAAATTTGTATCCTGTTTTTCAGAGAACAAATTCCCTTCTTGGCAAATATCTACAATAATACTGTTTCATTAAATATGGGGAAAATATACCCTTTCTTCCTTGCTAACTGGTTGTACTTTCAGTTTCAACTAGGAGTTTGTTTTATCTCACAGCCATACAGCTAGAGTAAAAATCAGTACATTTGCCACTTGAACATAGGCAACCTTTAAGTACCAAACACGAACAAAGGAACCAGAGATGAGCTGGGTTATTTCATCCAATGTGTGGTTCTCTAGTAGTAAAAGCCTAGTTCAGCGCAGGAGGTGAACAATACAAGTATGTACCTGGTCTTTTATGCAGAAATCCCTTTAAGAAAAACTACTGATGATATATTTTACATTTTGATCACATGATGCTTAAAACGTTCAAAAGGAAAAAAGTGAGTAAAACTTGAAAAGCCAAAAAACCTACTTAATAGGAAAAGTTATTGGAGATTAATTAGGCATTCAAAAGAGGGAGGAGAAGTCTCCTTTGATTAAGAGAAACTGCCATTAACATGTTAAAGACTGTCCTGGGAATTATATTCTAAATTGAGTTAGAGGATACGCTAGGAGGGATCAACTAACTATAGAGATGTCTCCTTTGCATTGTGAACACAAACAAATGCAGACATGGTGGGAGGAGGCAATTAACTTGCTTTTCCTTGAAATAATGATCACAGAATTAAAGGCTGTTAATAGTTTTAATAAGGGTAAATGACCAAGGAAAGGTTCTCTTGAGAAAGAGTAGGCAAGATAGGCAAGGGGAGTTTTTAAAGCCTGAAAGCTTCTGTACTATTTCCGGGAGGCCAGGCAGATCCCATTAACAGAATGAACTAAAGAGCATGTTAATTACTTTAATTAGTTATCAGTTTCAATTATCAGGTTTCCTAGACGTCTATAAATTAATAGGTATCTTCTCTTAATGTTAGCACATGAACATAAGGAACATTTACATAATATTTATAAAGTTATAGCAAAACATTTTCTCACAGAGAAAGCACATTCAATCTAGAAGAAAAAAATGTGTTCTGAATCTCAATTGGTCCACTCTTCTTTAAGGTATTAACTTCCACCTAGTGGTCTGTTCTAGAACTGACGGCATGAAATTCCAGGAGAAAATTTTCCATAAACATGCCTAAAAGATCCATTTTCAGTGCCATTATAAACAAAAAAACCATGCGCACACTTACCTCCATTTTCTGATTTTTCTGAAATACCAGACAGTTTCCAAAAGGCTTTCATCTGTTCTGCATTCCTGTAAGAACAAATATCTTCAGCTAATGTGTCTAGTACAATAACTTGTACATAGATGAGCAAGCCAATAAATACATGTTATTAAATATTTCACTAGAACTAGTGCTAAATTACTTTAGAATAGTATTACTGGTGAAAATGTGTTTATGAATAATATAAACAAAATACTATTATTTTTCTTAATAAGTAGAGATTTACGAAATTATATAATCCTATTTCTATTGATCAGAGAAAGGAAAACAATGTATATGTGATCGAGTACCTTCATTACTCAAAGAAAATAGTTTTACTATTAAATGGTGAAGCAGATATAAACAAAGAGTAGTTACAGTATATACTAACATTAATGGAGGAAGCAAGAGAAGCAGTTAAGAGATGGAACTAATACTAAACACTAACCAGGCAGGTTTTCCTACAGATATGCTAGATACTATATTTAACTCTGTAAAATAATTATCTTTATTTTTAAATGAAAAAAATAGTTTAGAGAAGTAATGTACTTTGAGGGTAAGGTTGTACTGAATCATTCAAGTCTGAGTGGGACAGCAAACTAGTTTTGTTTATTCTAGGTTGAAGCTACTTTAGCTTGACTAATGAAATGTGCAATACATTTTATAACATGATTTCTATGTGAAAATACACTAAAACTTTTCAGACTCGTAAGACAACTTTCAGAAATTAGGTCCTATAACTGGGGGACTGCAGACAGAAACTTAGCAGGAATTCCGAAATCTTCTTTACCATATTGCAGGGGGAAGGGACTGCATGTTTGTGACTCCTCCATCCACTGGTACCACCACCTGTATGTTGGAAAGCACACTTGGTGCCACCATAGCTTCCGGGTTGTACTTATAATCCACTCGAAGATCTGTGGTGCCAGCACTACATTTCCAATATGTTGCAAGATTTAGAGGAGTGGACTGAATACCATTTGATGATACCTTTAAAGAGAGAAAAAAACAAACAACTGCCTTTGACCTACAAAGTAAACAAGGCATACTGACATATACATACACAAGAGATCACACATTCAAAAACAATAAAGAGGGAGCTGTCTGTTGCTAGGTAGAGTGAAGCAGGCTCATCTCAAAGGTATAAGCATGACTCTCAAAGTGTAGACCTGGAACTGTTTACATCAAAATTTCTGTGGTGCTTGTGGACAATGCATATTCCGCTGGCTCCAAATGCAGAAAATCTAGAGGCGTTGGTGGTATTAGTGGTTACCATTGCTGCCTTCCAAATGCAGAAAATCTGATTCAACAGGTACAGAGTACAGAAATCAGATTCTTATTTATGCAGGTAATGCTTGAGAATCTCAACATTCAACAGAGAATTCTAAGAGTCTTTATAAGAATTTAGATTTAAAACAGAAAACCTGGGTCACCATGCAGCTCCGCAAACCTGGAGTTAGAGTACTCCAAACTTCAAATGAAATTTTAATCACAGTGACTTACTCCTTTTCAATGAGACGTACTCTGATCACCCTGTTTAAATTTACAATGAAAACTGCATCTTCACTCTTCCATATCTCATTCTATAGACTTTCCTTTCTCCATAGCACAATATACATTATTTACTTATTATGTTTACTATCTCCCTACGCTAGTCACAGCAATTAGCAAGCACTGAATAATACATACTTGCTGAATGAATGATAAAATCAATACTTGGAATAAACTTTAAGCCAACTTAAGTGGCAGTACTTTTTTGTTCTTTTAAGTATCTATTTCCTAGAAACGTAAGTCATTTTGATAGTTACCCTATTAAAAATTCAAACAAGACATAAGTATATGAAAATAGGAAATTTATCCCTTGGTACTCTTACTCCCCACTGTTAACCTCATGGTACATACACTGCCAGACTTCCTAGGGATGCAAATGAGATCTGTCTCATTCTTTGAAATGGCCATAATAATTAATTTAATCAGTCTCTTCCTCTGTGGGTATGTACTCGAATGGTTTCCAAACAATGCTGAAGTGAATATCCTTTGTACCTTCCAACCCCATCTGTGTGATTTCCAAAGAACTGATTTCTGGAACTGTTGAATTAAAGGTTACATCTATTCAACAATCTAATAGAGTTACCTTCTAAGAGGTTCTATTAATTTCTACTTCTATTAACAAGTGGTAATTTCATGGACAGAGTAGCCTGGCAGGTCACAAAGAGTCAGACATGAATGAGCATGCACACACACATACACCTTTCCCAGTAGAGCAATCTTTTTCATTTTGGTCAATCTAATGAGAACTAAAACAGGTATCTCATTGTTGTCTTAACAGTCACTGCTCTGATTACTACTGACATGGAGCATCCTTCTAAAAGTTATCTATTGAGTTATTCATCTTTTACTTCTAATTTATAAGGATTCTTTGAAGTAAACCTTTTGATCTATTTTACATAATACTTTTCCCTCAGATTAAATACTGATTCTGTTTAAACAAGTATAAACACACACAGATTCATTTCTTTCTGTCTCAAGGATCTTATTCACTTACTGCATGTCTTCCGGGTTTGCAGCATACTTAGGTCTTCCACACTTCACTATTAAAATATGTAATAAACACACATACACAGTACACATGCATACATACCCATGGATATATATATATATATATATTCACCCATGTTTTATTTTAGTATTTTTGTCTTTATTTGGGCTTCCCTGGTAGCTCAGCTGGTAAAGAATCCGCCTGCAATGCAGGAGACCTGGGTTTGATCCCTGGGTTGGGATGATCCCCTGGAGAAGGGAACGGCTGCCCACTCCAGTACTCTGGCCTGGAGAATTCCATGGACTGTACAGTCCATGGGGTCACAAAGAGTCAGGCATGACTGAGCAACTTTCACTTCACTTCACTTCACAGCTTGATTTATTATTATTAAACATTTGATACAGGCAGATTTTATTTTGGTTTAAGGTATGAGCTGGGGATTTAGCCAAAGTTTCCCGCCAAATCTATAGTCTGTTGCCCCAATTTCACTTATTGAAAAATTTATCATTTCCACATTGTCTTGAAATGCTACTATGTCATATAAGCAATTTTCCATTTAGTCTTAGATCTATTTCTGCAGACTCTAATCTGTGCCATTCATCTGGCCGTCTACTGTTCTGCCAGTTCCAAACTATTTTACATACTGTTGGCTTATAATGTTTTCCCATTAAAACTAAATAGTACTTTAGGTTACTTTTTAAAACATTTCTTAATTTTCCAAGTTTTATGCTTCCGAGAACTTGAAAATGATTGTCATGTCTCCAGAATTCACTAAGTTTCTGATCAGGATCACCTTAAATTTATAAGCAATTGGGAAACAGCTTTTTACAACATGAGTCTTCCTTTTTAAAGTATACCTTTCTAACAATATTCAAGGCAGTAGAGATGATATTATGTTTCTTCTTAATTAGTTTGAAAAAAAAATTTTTGTGTGTTCACTGTAGCCACAGGAAAGAAATGCTATAATAGATTTTTTTAAACACAATGTTTAAGTACAGCTGACATATTAGCCTCAATGCGGTGAACTGATATTTATATACACTGTGCAGTGACCACCACGATGACCATCACAGTAAGTCTAGTTACTGCGTGTCACCATACATACTACAGATTATTTCCTGTCCTGAGAACTTTTAAAATATACTCTTAGCAACTTGAAAATATGTAACCCAGTATTAACAGCTCTGGTCACCATGCTGTGCATTATATCCCCATGACTTATTTATAACTAGAAGTCTGTATGTCTGACCCCCCACGTCATGCAGGTCACCTATCCCCAACCCCCTGTGCCCCAGCATTCCCCAATCTGTCCCCTGTATCTATCAACTTGGTCTGGCTTGTTTGGTTGTCTAGATTCCACATATAAGAAAGATCCTGCGATTTCTGTCTCCCTTTGCTTGACTCATGTCCCTATTTTTGGCCAATATCATGTTTCGATTACTATACCTGTGTCATATGGTTTGAAATCATGGAGCCTAGTGCCTGTAGCATTTTGTGCTTTCTCAAGACTGCTTTGGCTACTTGGGGTCTTTTGTGAATCCATACAAATTTTAGGATAGTTTATTCTATTTCTGGGGCTTTCCTGGTGGCTCAGTCGGTAAAGAATCTGCCTGCGATGTGGGAGACCTGGGTTGGGAAGATCCCCTGGAGGAGGGCATGGCAACCCACTCCAGTATTCTTGCCTGAAGAACCCCCAAGGACAGGTGGGCTACAGTCCATGGGGTCGAAGAGGCAAGACATGACTGAGCGATTAAGCACATTCTATTTCTGTGAAAAAATGTCATTGAAATTTTAATAGGTGTTACATTACATCTGTTTGGGTAGTATGGATATTTTAACAATTTTAATTCTTCCATCAATGAGCATGGATTAGCTTTTCATTTAATTTTGTCTTTAATTTCTTTTATCACTGTCTTCTAGTTTTCAGTGTACATGTATTTCATTTCCTTGGTTAAATTTATCTCTTAAGTATCTGACTCTTCTGATTATTTTCTTAAATTTTCTCTTCTAGTTCATTATTAGTGTACAGAAGCACAACAGATATGTATATATTTTGTATTCTGCAACATCACTGAATTTATTTATTATTCCGTATTTATTCTAAGTTTTGTTTTGAAGGAGTCTGAAGGTTTTCTACATATACTATGTGATTGGCAAAGAGTGATAACTGTGCTTCTTCCTTTCTAAGCTGGATGACTTTTCTTTTTCTTCCCTAATTGATTTGGCTAGAACTTTTATTACTGAATAAAAGGGGTAAGAGTGGGCCTCCTTGTCTTATTCCCGCTCTTAGAGGAAAAGCTTTCAGATTTCCACCACTGAGCCTGATGCTAGCTGTAGGCTTGTCATATACAGCATGTATTATGTTGAGGCACGTTGCCTCTATACCCACTGCACTGAGAGTTTTTAAATCATAAATAGATATTAAGTCTTGTCAAATTCTTTTTCTGTAATCCACTGAAATAATCATATGATTTTCATCTTCCTTTTCTTAATGTTGTATATTATGTTGATTGATTTCTTGATGTGAAACCATCCTTGCATCCCTAAAATATATCCCATTTGATCATGGTGTGTGACCTTTTTAATGTACTACTGAATTGGTATGCTAATATTCTGTTGAGGATTTTTGCATCTATATTCATCAGGGATATCAGTCTGTAATTTTTTTCTAGTTCTGTCCTTATCTGGTTTCTGTATCACAGTAATGTTGGTCTCATAAAATGAGTTTGGAACTCTTTCCTCTTTTTCTGTATTTTTGGGGGTGGGGGGAAGAGTTTGAGAAGTTCAGTTCGGTTGCTCAGTCATGTCCAACTCTGCAACCCCATGGACTGCAGCACATCAGGCTTCCCTGTACATCACCAACTCCCGGAGCTTGCTCAATCTCATATGTCTATTGTGAGTCAGTGATGCCATCCAACCATTTCATCCTCTGTCATCCCCTTCTCCTCCTGCCTTCAATCTTTCCCAGCATCAGGGTCTTTTCCAATGAGTCAGTTCTTCGCATCATGTGGCCAAAGGATTGGAGCTTCAGCATCAGTCTTTCCAATGAATATTCAGGACTGATTTCTTTTAGGATTGACTGGTTTGATCTCCTTGCAGTCCAAGGGACTCTCAAGATGCTTCTCCAACACCACAGTTCAAAAGCATCAATTCTTCTGTGCTCAGCTTTCTTTATGGTCCAACCCTCACATCTATATATGACTACTGGAAAAACCACAGCTTTGACTAGATGGACCTTTGTTGGCAAAGTAATGTCTCTGCTTTTTAATATGCTGTCTAGGTTGGTCATAACTTTCCTTCCAAGCAGCAAGTGTCTTTTAGTTTCATGGCTGCAGTCACCATCTGCAGTGATTTTGGAGCCCCCCAAAATAGTCTGTCACTGTTTCCATTGCTTCCCACCTATTTGCCAGGAAGTGATGAGACCAGATGCCATGATCTTAGTTTTCTGAATGTTGAGTTTTAAGCCAACTTTTTCACTCTCCTCTTTCACTTTCATCAAGAAGCTCGTTAGTTCCTCTTCACTTTCTGCCATAAGGGTGGTGTCATCTGCATATCTAAGGTTATTGCTATTTCTCCCGGCAATCTTGATTCCAGCTTGTGCTTCCTCCAGCCCAGCGTTTCTCATGATATACTCGGCATATAAGTTAAATAAGCAGGGTGACAATATACAGTCTTGATGTACTCCTTTTCCTATTTGGAACCAGTCTGTTGTTCCATGTCCAGTTCTAATTATTGCTTCTTGACCTGCATACAGATTTCTCAGGAGGCAGGTAAGGTGGCCTGGTATTCCCATCTCTTGAAGAATTTTCCACAGTTTGTTGTGATCCACACAGTCAAAGGCTTTGGTGTTGTCAATGAAGCAGAAGTACATGTTTTTTTAGAACTCTCTTGCTTGTTCCATGATCCAATGGATGTTGGCAATTTGATCTGGTTCCTCTGCCTTTTCTAGATCCAGCTTGAACATCTCAAAGTTCATGGTTCATGTAGTGTTGAAGCCTGGCTTGGAGAATTTTGAGCATTACTTTACTAGTGTGTGAGATGAGTGCAACTGTGCAGTAGTTTGAGCATTCTTTCCAGTCCTGTAACCACTGCTGAGTTTTCCAAATTTGCTGGCATACTGAGTGAAGCACTTTCAGAGGATCATCTTTCAGGATTTGAAATAGCTCATTTGGAATTCCATTATCTCCACTACCTTTGTTTGTAGTGATGCTTCCTAAGGCCCGCTTGACTTTGCACTCCAGGATGTCTGGCTTTAGGCTGGTGATCATACCATTGTGATCATCTGGGTCGTGAAGATCTTTTTTGTATAGTTTTTCTGTGTGTTCTTGCCACCTCTTAACATCTTCTGCTTGTTAGGTCCATACCATTTCTGTCCTTGATTGTGCCCATCTTTGCATGAAGTGTTCCCTTGGTATCTCTAATTTTCCTGAAGAGATCTCTAGCCTTTCCCATTTTATTGTTCTTTGCATTGATCACTGAGGAAGGCTTTCTTATCTCTTCTTGCTATTTTTTGGAACTCTGCATTCAAATGGGTATATCTTTCCTTTTCTCCTTGCTTTTTGCTTCTCTTCTTTTCTCAGCTATTTGTAAAGCCTCCTCAGACAACCATTTTGACATTTTGCATTTTTTTTTCTTGGGGATGGTCTTGATCATGCCTCCTGTACAATGTCATGAACCTGCGTCCATAGTTCTTCAGGCACTCAGTCTATCCGATTTTATCCCTGGCATCTATTTGGAATCAGTTTGAGAAGAACTGGTATTAACTCTTTTAATGCTTGGCAGAATCTGGCAGTGAAACTATATGGTCCTGGACTTTTGTTTGTTGGGAGGGTTCCGATTGTGGATTCATATCTCCTTACTAGGAACTGATCTATTCATATTTCTACTTTATGATTCAGTATTGGAAAGCTGGTTGGATGTTCCTATTAATTTATCTACTTCTTATAGGTTGTCCAATTTGTTGACATATAGTTGTTCACAGTAGTCTCTCTTGATTCTCTGTATTTCAGTGGTATTGGTTATAACAACTCCTCCTCTGTTTCTCATTTTATTTGAGCCCTCCTTTTTTCTTGGTGAGTTTAGATAAAAGTTTGTCAATTTTGTCTATCTTTTCAAAGAATCAACTCTTAGTTTCACTGATCTTTTTTCTTAGTCTCTATTTCTGCTCTGAACTTTGTTATTACCTTTCTTCTACCAACTTTGGGCTCTGCTTGCTTTCCTTCTTCTATTTGCTTCAGGTGTAAAGTTAAGCTGTCTGAGATGATTCTTCTTAAGGTAGGCATGTATCACTATGAACTTCACTCTAAGAAATGCTTCTGTTGCATCCCATTAATTTTGGTATATTGTATTTTCGTTTCAAGGTATTTTTTTCCTTCTCCTTTAATTTCTTTGTTGACCTATTGGTTACTCAGTAGCATAATGTTTAATCTATACACATATGTGAATTTTCCAGTCTTCTTGTAACCAATTTCTAGTTTCATACTGCTGTGGTGCAAAAAGAGCTGCTTGATATGACTCCAATATTAAATTTATTATGACTTGTTTTTTAACCTAATGTATGATCCTGAAGAATGTTCCATATGCAGTTGAGAAGAATATGTATTCTGATGGTTTTGGATGGAATGTTTTCTAATTATCTGTTAAGTCCATCTAGTCTAATGTGCCAGAGGAGCCTGGCAGGCTGCAGTCCATGCAGTCGCAGAGTCAGATATGACTAAGTGACCAACATTAACACTTTACATATAACATACCTAACAGTCTGTTTTAAGTTGCAAACAACTTAAGTTTGAATACTTTCCAAAGCTCTACATTTTTACTTCTCCCAATATTGTTTTTCATATCACATTTTACATCTTTTTATCTTATGTATGTATACCTTCACTAATTATTGTAGTTATTTTTTACTATTTTTGTCTTTTATCCTTCATATTACCTATATATGATCAATCCACCTCTACTATATATTTACCTTTACCAGTGTGATTTATGCTTTCATACTTTTGTTACTAATTAGCACCCTTTTCAGCATAAGAAGTCCCTTTAACATTTCTTGTAAGGCCGGTTTATTAGTGATGAACTCCTTTAAATTTTGCTTGTCTGGGAAACTCTCTTATCTTTCCTTCAATTCTGAGCAATAACTTTGCCACATAGAGAATTCTTGGTTGAAAACTTACTTTGAATATATCCCTCTAGCCTGTAAAGTTTCTGCTGATGGTCTTAGTAGAGTTCCCTTGGTTTTTTCCATTGCTGCTTTTAAGACTCTTTTTTTTTAACTCTCAACATTTTAACCATAATGTGTCTGAGTGTGAGTCTCTCTGGGCTTCCTGGATCTAATGTCTGTTTCCTTCCCCAAATTAGGGAAGTTCTCAGCTATTATTCCTTCAATAAGTTTTCAGCCCCTTTATTCCCCTTCTGGGACTCCCAAAATGTGAACGTTAGTTTGTTTGATGTTGTCCAATAAGCTATGTCCACTTTTTAAAGTTCTTTTTTTGTTTCTGCTGTTGTGATTAAGGTGAGTTTCACTGCCCTGTCTTTGCATTCACTTGTCTTGTCTTTGCGTCGTGTAGCGTGCAGCTGAACCCCTCCGGTACATTCACTTGTCTTGTCTTTGCGTCGTGTAGCGTGCAGCTGAACCCCTCCGGTACATTCACTTGTCTTGTCTTTGCGTCGTGTAGCGTGCAGCTGAACCCCTCCGGTACATTCACTTGTCTTGTCTTTGCGTCGTGTAGCGTGCAGCTGAACCCCTCCGGTACATTCACTTGTCTTGTCTTTGCGTCGTGTAGCGTGCAGCTGAACCCCTCCGGTACATTCACTTGTCTTGTCTTTGCGTCGTGTAGCGTGCAGCTGAACCCCTCCGGTACATTCACTTGTCTTGTCTTTGCGTCGTGTAGCGTGCAGCTGAACCCCTCCAGTACATTCACTTGTCTTGTCTTTGCGTCGTGTAGCGTGCAGCTGAACCCCTCCGGTACATTCACTTGTCTTGTCTTTGCGTCGTGTAGCGTGCAGCTGAACCCCTCCAGTACATACCTCAAATCCGTTACTGACTTCCTCAGTTCAGTGACTTCTATTTGTTATTTTCTTTTGTTTTCTATTTTTTTGTTGAAATTCTCACTGTGCTTATCCATCCTTCTCCCAAGTGAGGTGAACATTTTATTACCTCTACTTAGAACTCTTTTATCCGGTAAATTACTTACCTCTGTTTCATCAAGGTTTTTTCCCTAAGGTTTTACTTGTATGCTAGAACCCAGAGTGCTTGAGTCTGCATGCAAGCCCTTTAAAGCCGTTTCTCAGATCCCTGCAGCCCTTGGTTCCAGTGGATGTGAGCGCCACTGGTTTTCAAAGCCGGATGTTTCAGGGACTTGTCTATCAGGTGCAGGTCTCAGAAGCTGGAGTGTCTGTGCTGGTCACAAACCGTTTGTTCCTCAGGAACAAGCTCCAGGTTTCTGAGTTCCATAAAGGTAGTAAATAGGCTGCCTTGCTGGGGTTGAGGCCTGTGGTGAAGCCAAATCTCAGCCCCTCCTACTTGCCTCACTGTGGTCCTTTTCTTACGTGCTAATGTGAAGGAGCTATTGAGCTATCTTTCAGTCTCTTTAAGAGGGAACACTCCACATGCAGTCATAGATGTGGTGTGCCCCTGGGAGAAAGTGAGTTCAGGATCTGCCTGTGTTACCACCTTGGACACCTTCTCCAGCTCTAATTAGGGTTTTTTTTTGATGTGAATATTTTTCTCCATTAGTTTTCCTAAATGGTTGTTTTGAAAGCTATTAATTTTTAATATTAATTTCTTAAATGACTACTTTGCTAAATTCTCCTACATCAGTTTTTAAGTCGACTCTCTTGAGATATATTGATATCAGTATGATATATTCAGAAATATATCACCTGTACTAATAATAACTTTGGTTCTTTCCCATATTTATCACCAATTACTTAATTCTCTTGTCTAACTACACTAACACATCTAGAAAAATCTCACATACTAATAGAAATAATAGGTATCTTTGCCATTTCTTTCAACACTTTAGGTCTTTCATTATTAAGATTGATATGCTAGTCTTTTCAAGTGAAGGACATATATTTATATTTACTATTTTAATTGGTAATAGTGGTGAATTTGATCAAATTGGTCAAAATCTCTGTAAGCTTATTAAAAGATTTTTAAATTCTGAAATATCTTTGCATTGCTCAAATGAACTTCATTTTGACCATGACATGTTATTTAATGATATGCAAGATTCTATTTGTTAATATTTTAATTGAATATTAAAATATTTTAATATTTGTTAATGATATGATACTTACCTGATACTTTAATACATCTACATTATAGTAAGAAGCAGCTGGATTTTGCTCTGATAGCTTCTTGAGGTAGACAGTAACAGCTTGCATGTTCATCCAGAAATCTTTTGTGTTAGAATCACACTGTGATGGATCACTGTACATATAAGAAATATTTTCATTATTTTATTTATCTTTATTCTCTGCCTCTCTGTAGTAATTTGGTGACTTGGGAAAGACTAGTAGAAATGACCCAAAAGATAGGATAGAAAAAAGTAAAGTTAGGGGATAAAGAATGGTACACAGTAGAAGGCTGCCTACAAGATGAGAAGATGCCCAGCAGAGAAGGATTTAACTATGACTACTACCACCACCAGCACACATAAAACAAAGACAGCAGAAGCCTAATTAATCATAATAATTTTGGTACTGTCTTCAAATTGAACTATTATTGCTTCAAAGAAGAAAGAAAAAATCTCTTAAAAAGGAATTTCACCTTCAAAACAAAAGTACACAAACCTGAACACAAGTTGTGCATTTGGAAGAATTTGTTCTAGTCTGCTGATATTTTTCACCCTGAAGCAGAGCACAGCTGGAGATGGATTACTGGTGAAGACTTTAATAACTCCACTTGGAAATGATATTGTCATGTCACCAGTGATCTTCACAATACACCTGAAAGTGGAGATTGTGGAAAATTTAAACAGTTTATAAACAAGGCATTTAAATGTCCATTTAAAGCATATTTAGTTTAAAAAGGGCTTTATTTATATATACAGCATTTTATCATAATTATGGATGAATTATTTCTCAATTATAAAACATGGTTAACTGTGAAGTGACACATTCATCTAACACAGTCTTTCCTAGAAGTAAACTCCAAACACAGATGGGAGCACACGGACAGTGTCTGCTCGAACCAGCCCTGGCGGCCCCATAAGGCCACAGCTTCCCTGCTGTCACCACCTCCAGCCGTAGCGATCTTCCCCTCCAAACCCTACAAAGTGCTGGGCCTGATGGTGGCAGTGGTAGGTGCCTTGCTTCTCACTGCTTCTTACAACTATACATTCTTTCTTCCTTCTGGAAAACGTTCTTTTGAAAGAAGAACCACCTTCTTTTGAAAACTCAAACCATCAGATTATACTACTCTCTATCACACCCTTCAAATCATTTTCAACATTTCCTTTCCTGAAAATTTTAGCTCCTGACCCATTGTCAATCTGTCTCTGTACCACTACTCCTATCATAAATTTTTAGTGATTTCAATATCCACACAGATAATCCTCTCAATTCTTTGGTCACCTAGTTCTTCAGCCCCTTACCTTCTATGGTCCTGCCTTCCAGCCTACCTCAGCCACACTTCAGCCCCTCTATCATCTCAGTCTGACTCCCCACTGATCAGACTGTCACTTCCTACATTTCTAAATCATTCTGTCTAGCACTGCATCTCCAACTTCATCAGAAACCTCCATAACCCACTGTTCCTTCAAGCTTTTCCACTAATCTTCCCTCTTCCTTCCCTTCGTATCCTCAGTTTCCCCTATTCTGAGATTCGTGGTCCATCACTATGCACACTCCTCTGCATAACCCACCCCTTGGTTCTCTCTCACTTGACTATGCTTGCTTGGCAAAAGTCTTAACTAAATCCAGCTCCTCACCCTCTTCTACATGGCTGAACGTGACTAGAGAAGAACATAACTATACAGCCAGAACTCTCAATTGGACCCCCTTAGTTATAGGATATTCGACTACATTCCCTAGCTTTTTTCATACTTTCTTTCTCCTTTAACCTGTAAAATATCACCCCCTCCACCTGCACTCAATGACTTTCCTTTAAATTTTATGAAGGAAATAAAATGAGAAAAGAACTTCCTCATAATCCCATTGCTAAAATCCTAAATCTCCCTTAGGTTAAAGGCGTCTATACTTTCTGCCTTCGCTCCTGTTTCAACAGATAATAAGTCTATGCACCTAAGGTTAATCCTGTCACTTCTGTCCTGAAGCACATCTCATACTGAAGAATTTCACCCATGCATTTGTCCCCTTTCCTGCAGGTTCAATTTTTTCCACATGCATACTGAAATGCCTATCACCTTTAAAAAACACTAAAATTAATAAAAGCCTCCTCTGATTTCTCTCCTGCTACCGCCCACTTTCTCTGCTTCACTTAGAGCAAGCTATCGTAAAAGAACTGCCTAACATTTGCTCTCTCTGAATACAGCTGTCTGTATTTGCATCATCTCCTGCTCCCGAGCTCCCCTGAAGCAGGCTTTTATCTCCACCAGTCTACTAGAGCTGCTCTTGTGAAGGTCATTAATTACCTCTGTAATCAATGATCAATTTTTCTTGACCTGAGGACAGCATCAGATATAGCTTCATGCCTGCTTTCATGAAAGAATTTATTCATCGTTTCTGGGACACTGCTCTATTGGCTCTCTCCGCACCTCTCATATTGCTTGCTGTCCCAAACTCCATTGCTGATCATTCTTATCTTCCTGTTTTTAAGCACTGGAGGGGGCCAGGACTTAGTTCTCATCAGATCTCTTCTTTACATCCTAATGCCCCCAGTTTAAAGTGTCATGTACGAACTAATAACTTCCAAATATTTTCTCTCTAATCTGAACCTACCTCCCTAACTCCAGAATCATGTATTCAACTATCATCAACATCTCCACTAAAGTTGTCTTAATAAGTACTTCAAATGTAGCAATCTATACCTTCAACAATCTTAACAACTCTCTTTTCAAAATATACTCAAAACTCCCATTGCCATTCACCATCTCCTTTGCTAATACCTTTATACAAATAACCATCATCTCTCACCTGGACTTCAGTGGTTAACCCTTTCTCTCTGCATCTACTCGGGCTCCTTCTAGTTTATTCTCCATATAGCAGGCAGAGTGCTACTTCAAAAATATAGGTTAGTAACCTCATCACTTCTCTACTCAAAAGTCTCGACTTGCTTCCCGCCTCACCCAGAATGAATTCCAACCTCGTTACCATGGTCTACAATACCCAGCTTGGTCTGTTCCATCTGTGGACTTATCGTGACTACCTTCCTCCTTGTTTACTTCTACTCAGTGACATGGTTCTCTCTGCTGTCTCTTGAATATTTCATGTGTGCTTCTACCTCAGTCCCTTACACCTCCTGGAATGCTCTTCCCTCAATGTCTTTTACACATCTACTTAAATCAACCTCAAAAAGGTTTTTTCTGATCATTTTATCTAAAATAGTAGCTGACTGTTGTTAACTGTTTATCCCCTTAACCTGGTTTATTTTTCTTCATAGCATATTATCAATACCTCTACTTTACATAAGTCACATTATTCATTCAACACATATTCATTCATAAAATATTTGAGCGCTTACCATGTGTAAGGCTCTGTTGTAAGTGCTGAGGATAATTTAGTAAACAAAAATTCTTATCTACAGAGCTTACATTATCTCAAGAGAAAACTAATAAACTTTCTCTCACAACAATGCAAACTTATAATAGTCTTACACATATTAAGCACTAAAATACTTAATGAATGATGTTATACATGAAAAATAAATAAGAGTGATCATTTTCTTAAAAGTAAGAGGTTAAACTAATCCTTCACGAGTTTGCTCTAAATAGATATATATACTGTAGGTCTCGCAAAAATCACACTTTCACCAAAGATATACATTAGGCGAAGATTCAGAGTTCTATCCCCATCTAGGTCAGCTGCCACAATCCTGTTCTACAGATGTGTTAAACAACAGATGTGTCACACTGGTCATACAACCTGGCCAAAAGGTACATAAACTAGAAAAAAGCCAACACTACTGATTATAGTGGTTTCTTACATCTGAAAGACAATCTCTAAATGACTATATTTGGTAGCAAAAAGCAAGTAAACAAGTAACAGAAAACCCTAGCCTATAGAGAATGAAAAGATAACTCTCAAAATTTACCACCAAGTCCCCTGTCCCCTGCAACACACATACATACATACACATCTTTTAAAAACTAACTTGGTGGGATCTGCCCCTTTAAAGTAGGCATTAACAGATTCCGTGAGGGCAATTGCCACAGGCAGGGTGTCTTGATTTCCAAGGCTGACAGGACTGGGACCTCGTGACACACCTAGAATAAATACAAGTCAGTTGTTAATCCTATAGAAAGGTATTTATTGAATACCAAGACAGAGTAGAGTCAAAATGTTAGCTTGTCACAATTAACTCTCTTACTGGTTTCAAAGATGCCCCAAGTATAAATCTGGTTAAAAAACAGAGCATAAAACAAACTGGACAAATAAAAAGTCAAGAAAACATGTCACACTGACTTTTAATGGAATGACACAGAAGGGTTGGGTTAAGGAATGTCAGAGAGGAAAAAGCTCTTCACATGAAGAGCTGAAGTTACTAAAATATGGCTTCAAAACCATTCAGATATTAAATTCTCTCAGGTTCTACCTACATTAGTAAGGTTATTAAACTGGATTTTTCTACTTAAGGTTATCCATTAGGTACTTCTAAATGGGCAATGTAATGTGATCATGTACTACTCATCATTGTGTATGTATGTGTGGGTGGGTGTGTGCACGCGTGTGCGCACACACAGGCACATGCGCAGTCATGTCTGACTCTCTGCGACCCTATGGATTATAGCCCGCGAGGATCCTCTGTCCACGGGATTTTCCAGGCAGCAACACTGGAGTGGGATGCTGTAATTCTCTTTTACCTCTTCTTTGTCTAATGTTTGTACTCTGTTCCCATATTATCTTTCCTTGAAATACGACTAATAACATCATTTGGGTATAACATTCCTGACATAAAGTTCACTTAGTAAGATACCTTTAGAGACAAATCATACATGTTTTAAAAGCATAACAAAATGTAAACAAATTCAACGCATGTGTATTTTAAAAACCTAAACAAAGTATCTGGTTTACTTCATGACAGAAGAATCCCTTCAAATAGTGCACTGCCTTTTTTTTTTCCTTTACAAATGTACTCTTCTCATTTATGCCTTACCATTATTGTTACTGACTGGAAAGTGGAACATTTCTTTTAACATATAATTTATGATGCAATTTTGTAAAAATAAGTCAATAGAGTAATTATTCACTCTTAAAGAAAAAAATAACTTAGATCAACACATACCTCTGAAATTTAAATGTATGTTTTTGTTATGTAAACATTATACAATGTTCACAGCCACCAGATATTTTTATTTCAATGTGAGTTACTTCGTGATACCTAGAATATTAATTCTGACAAAAATCAGTTTTCTTTGCCTTGCAACTAAACTTAGTATCCTGCAAACAATGAGAAAGAGCTTTTGTTACCTTTAGAGGACAGGAAGATTTTGTAACATTAAAGATTTTGATGAATTCTGATTTATAAAGTTCTTCATAATTTTAAAAAATGGCTCAGTGATTAAAAATACACGGAAACAGGAACTGCTGTTTCTAGGTCACTGGGAACGTAAATCCTCCCTAACAAGACAACTTAAAATTTCATGTGAAAATAAGCTCAGTAATAAAATGTATTCACAAAATCACAACAGCTACTATTTACTAAGCACTAATATATGCCAGACACTTTGCCAAACAGGCATGGAAGAAATGGTGCCTTTTTGAACCACAAGTAGTTTTTTTTTGCAAATCAGAAACATACTTTGTGGGTGATAGGCTGAGTGATGAAAGGACATGAAAATGTGTCTGAAGAAGTGTTTATGACCCAAACAGGACATGGAGGACCTTTAATTTTATCCTTCTGGCACTAAAAGCCACTGAAAATGTTTAAAAGAAACATGATTATGTTTTTCTTTCTGCAAGATCACTGAACACAGTGAATCCTGGATTGAAGATACAAATGACTTGACAGGGATTCAAGGTGAGGTGAGAGATAATTAAATGAAGGCTTGATCAAGAGGCAGTAGTTTCTAGGATATGTGATTACAACTACGCAAACACATGTTCATGCAGTGGGAAAATTTCACTGTAAATCTAAATTAGTTCAATTTTTTAAAAAATATATTTTCTAAACTAGAAAGTCACTAGAAATTTCATTAGAGAAAATGATATTTTCCTAAATATGAAATTAATCTTTTCCCTTAAATAATCTACGCAAGTGAATATTTACACCCAGTCAGGGGTAGCATTAATGTCTGCTACTGCTCTGACATTAAAAATCAAAAGAACCTACACAGTTGTTATTTTCAATTATCCAATTTGGGCATATAAAATAAAGAGTTCTTGAAATAGTTTCTCCATAAATTGTAAAGCCTGTTATTCAAATACTGGTGAGAAGGAAAAAGTATTGGAGAGTTAGTTAGGGGAAAAACTCAAATTCTACTTAACATTTTTGCACATCCCCCTTTGTATTTTCCATTTTTGTTTCTAAGACCATATTGTATATGCATACTTAAAATGTCTGACATAGGAAATACATACTTAAGCCCCTAAAAAGTCTAAATGTGTACTGTATTATTCAGAATAACTCACTGTATAGAAATAATTCCTTAGATATTCTTTTTAAGGATAATATGCATTCTAATTCTAACTTAACTGTTGCCTATTTAAAAACACTGTATGTGTTTTGAAAATGCAGACAGAGAAAGCTGAAATAGAGTACCTACCTTTGTAACAATCAATGAATATATTTTTGTGGAATTCCTTTCAGCTCAGGAGTGAAAAACAGGTGCTTACTCCCAACTACTTCCTGCCTCTGTGCCTCTAAATTCAGCTCATTGTATGAGTGGTTTTTGTATGACAGCCTTTGCTTTGGATGTCTTTATATTATAGTTTTCTTTACACTGATATATTCTTTCTGCTTCTTTCCTAATCACTTTTTCTCTGCTTCTGATGGCTCCAGAGGTAATATTTATTGTTATATCTTAATAGAGAGGAAAGAAGAGCGGGGGGATGGAAGATAATGCAAAAATACTGTATATTTTTATAATTTATCCAGTATCATCAAGAGGTCTTGCATAGAAACTGGACATAATTAGTACAAAATTGAGATAGTTAAACTTTAGAGTTATTCTTGATTTCTGAAACACCATACATGGCTGGAAAAGGAAAAACTGGGTAACAGTATTTTAGATATACTTTAGGATCATTAGTCAACACATACATCTGCTTTCGATACAATACCTTGTGAAGTTTCACAGTGCTTTTCAATTTCAGAGAGTGTCCCAATCAAATTATCATCTTCTATCATATTTAAATAAAACAAAATATTGCAGGAAAAGAAAATACTTTCAAGAACAAGAAGAATCAAAAACTTAAATCTCAACAGAGAGCTGAATAAATATCACAATAAAGAGAAAGAACATTTTAGGTCGATTTAAAGAAACTCTGTTGCACAAAGTCCACATTACATCCTGCGTGCCTGTACCATCAATGTCACCTACTTTGATTCTCCTTTGCCAGCACTGGCTAAAACTACAAACAAATATTTTCCAACTTAATCAAAATTAAAGTTTCCTTTACAAGCAGAAAACCTTATGAATTATCTAGGTAATGGGACAGGACTAAAGCAATTTTGGTAACTCAGACGTGCTCGATTTCTAACAGGACCCATCTATGTTCTTTATGACTAAAACACAGATTCTGTGGAAATAAAAAGAAAACCACATATGCAAACAAAATATAAAAAGAAAGTGCCTGTTACAGCAAATAGAAATACTTATTGAATATATTATTTACATAAAGTTAGAAAATGGGAAAAACAGTATGCTCACAAAGGTATATAAAATAAAATAGTAACATCATGTTCAGACATTTAGAAATCAAATCATTTCTCTCAGCCTGTACCACTCATGCCATTTTTATAATGGGTACACACAGAAGATGCATTTCTCCTGAGTTTTGACAAATCAAATTGGGTATCATTAAATCAGCTTAATTAGAGTTGGGATTCTGAAACTTAACCTGAATCAGAATTGCCTGGAAGGCCTATTCAAAGATTGCTAGCCCCACTCCAGAGTTTCTAACTTAAGTTCCCAGGTGATAACAGACAGATGCTGCAGGCCCAAGGATCACAATGCAAGCACAAAGCCCTCTTTCTTTTACAGAGTCAGCTGCTTTTTAAAACAAATTGTTTTAGGAATGCAAATATCAATTCACAGTAGAAAGTACCTCATCATATTCTGCCTTCAACTATATTTATATTGGTCAAAAGTTTATAAGTTTGATGCATTCTTAACAGTGCTAATCATGATTAAAATTCTATATTCAGATAATATAAAATGTGAAAAAGAAAAGGAACTATCATTATTAGTTTGATAATGCCAGGTATGTTTCCAAAAAACCAAAATGTCAAATGTTAAAACTTTACTGCCATCAATCAACCTGATCATATTTATCTTGCATATGTTAACTTTTGCGTGCAATCTGTGATACTTACTTACCTACAGTTGGAGTATTGGCAGCACTTAGCGAAGCAGAAGATGAGATAGAGGAAGAACTTTCTGCCCGCGCTAACGGAGCAGCAGGAGGTGGGCTGGTATTAGAAGTTACGGGTGGGCTGAATGGCCTGGGCTTAAAAACAAAATGTCATTTACCAAAATGCTCAAACAATCCCCCAGTTATCAGAAAATATTTTTAGGTATCAAGTAAGATTAGTTTTAACATACTATTAATAAACCAAATTTATTGTGTTTCTTAAAACTCACAATTAGATGCCATAGAGCTGAAGAGGCTATTTTAAAATAATCCTGTCAAGAGAATCTTTGTATATAAAACTTTTCTGTATTTTAAAAAGCATACTTAAGATAGATTCTCAGAAGTTAAATTATTAAATAGTATGAAAGCTTTTCATACATAGTGCCGAACTGCTTCCCATTTGGGTAACTCACTTTACCCTACTGCCTATAGTAATATAAGAGAATATTTTTCTGCACTCTTGCCAGCAATGAATAGATGAACCTTAGAAGAAGGAAAAATAATAAACTTTAAAAAATTTTAGCTAATTATATAGATAAAAACAAAACTGGCATTTCTGTCTTATGAGCTGTCTATATTAGCTTTGCCTGATTTAGTTTGAGGAGGTCTTAGTATTATTTGAGCTTTCACTCTTTTTTTCATTTGAAGCAAGTATTTTCTTCCTAAATATTGCTTCACTTTTGGCATTTACAAATCTGTCTACATTTTCCTTATAATTCATTGTAATGCCTCCTCACTGAGAAAAGTTTACCCCATTCAGAGAAGAAAATCTTAATTCTATTGTCTTCCCAGTTTTCTGGTTAAAAATAAATACAAAAAATATGATTCTAATTCATTTATCTTTTACTTGGTGAATGGATTTTTCCCTTCAAAATTCCTGTTCCAATAATACATTAGCAACACTTCCTGAGGTGTTTCATTTTTAAAATATGGAATACTGAGCTTAATTAAAAACAACCCTTTCCTGCTTATAAAGTTATGTGAATTATTAGGTATTTACTTAGTGCCTACTACATGTCAAATCATGGGTACTAGATACAAAGCAGTGAAAGACACTGTTTCTGTCCCGTTATTTGAAGAACATAAAAACAGAAGGCAGAAAACAAACCAACAAAACCAACAATTTATAAACACTTTTATAAAAATTAGATTATACTGCGCCAAATGTTTTATACTTACTAAAACTTTGTGCCCCCCAAATAACTATTTTTAAGGTATTAGTTCCAGAGAATGGCTTTCTGATGACTCATTATTATGGACAGCAGGTTAAAAAAATACAGTGGTGTAAAAATATGGCTGTGGATGTACACAGATGGAGGTGGTACAGAACATGAGGTGTCAGGTGTTAGGTCAAGGTATCGACATAATGTATTAAGGCATTAGTAGAGTATTAAAGATATGAAATTGGCTAAGACATAGTACAGTGACGGGAGCACACTCAAAAAAGTACAGCCATCCCTTTAAATCATCTCTGGGTTACTTATAATATCTAATACAATGTAAATGCTATGTAAATAGCTGCCAGTGTATGGCAAATTCAAGATTTGCTTTTTGTAACTTTCTGGAGGTTCCCCCCCCACCCCAAATATTTTTAATCCATGGATGCAGAACCCACAGAGATGGAGAACCAATTGTGGGTCAACTGTATATACAATGTGATCTATGCACTAAATGAAATATAAAAAGTATACAGGTATAAGGAAGAGAATAATTAAATCCACTGTCCTCACAGTGGAGCCGGGAGTAATGATCAACTTAGGTGCTGACATTTAGCAGGATCTTAACGAGAGAGTGCAGTTTCCTACATAGAAAACTAAGGGGCATTTCAGATAGAGGGAGCACAAGGGAAACACTGATGCATAAAAAAAGCATGATGTATTTGGGGAATAGTGGGAAGTTCTGAGCGACTGGTGGGCTTCCCTGGTGGCTCAGCTGGTAAAGAATCTGCCTGCAATGCAGGAGACCGGGGTTTGATCCCTGGGTTAGGAAGATCCCCTGCAGAAGGGAATGGCTACCCACTCCAGTATTCTGGCCTGGATAATTCCATGGACTGTACAGTCCATGGGGTTGCAAAGAGTCAGACATGACTAAGTGACTTTCACTTCACTTTACTTCTGAGTGACTGGTAGGATGCAAAGAGGAGAAAGCTGGACAGTTGGTCTGGTAATGCAGGTTGCTGAGGCAATTTTATGAAAAGCCCTGAAGATTCAGCTAAATCATTCAATACATGGATTATGGGGTAACACTGCAGATGTGTATCGGGGGAAAAGATTAAGCTTGACACTTAGAAATTTAATTCTGGCAATTAAACTGGCAAGCAAAAGATGAAGTAAAGCAGACCAGATTGAAGGAAAGAAGACTAGATGGGGAGAGCCTGACTCTGAATAGAACCCATATGTTTTCTTTCATTATCTGACAACTTTTGAAGACCAACAACTTTCTTTTTTTTAAAGCAATATGTACTTTTACAAGTCAATTAAGTGATGTGAACTCCAGATGCTTTATGTATAAAATAAAGCTGGACTATATGTCCACCAGGACTCCCCTAGCAGAATATTTCTAGGCCTAAGAACAGGCCACCATTTCTTCCTTAATATCTGACTTTAAGCAGAATTATATGAAAACTGCTTAATTATGAAACAATGGGTCTGAATTGTATTTTCATAATGTGGTAACTTTCCCAGGAAATCTCTTTCTCCTAAACAATGGTATTGCTCCACAGGTATGATCACTGAGGTGATATAAGAAAGTGAAGGAAGTATTAGCAGGGAAAATTTTTCTGTACTGTTAAGACTTGAGTAGAAAATGCCAAGGCTTTAGCAGTAAAGGAACATATAGAAAAATATCATTTGCATATTAAATCACAACAATTATAATGAAAAAGAAAACTGAGTACATACTATTTCATTAATCCCACAGAGTTTGCCTGAAGTAAGCTTTGGTCTGGAAGCAGGCCTTGGAGGTGGAACAATGGTGCCTATAGAAAGAGGAGTTGTGGGCCTGGCTGGTAGGTAGTAAAAGAGAATATGAAGAAAATCATTAATACATAGCAATCCTTAGATAAAAACATTCCATTACAGAGGAATTGTTAGGATTCAAAGCACATTTTTCAGAAGTTCTTTTTCTCAGAGTTACCAATAATATTCCTGAAAAAAAATTAAGTTTTCAATTAAACTGACATACAATTATAAATTATATTAGCTTCAATTATTTATACATATAAAAATTAAATCTAATAAGGTAAAAATAAACCAATTTAAGGCCTAAGGTCTTTAGTTTCTTGCTAATACTTGTACTTTACAGTTATGTAAGACCAAGCCTTTGAAGCAACATCTTCAAAGTAACAACATGAACTCTAAATAAAATACCTACCTTAATTAAACTTGTAATCTCACTTTTAAGTTGAACCACACTGTACCATTTTTTGGTGACAATCAAAATATCTTACTAGTTTACAAAAATCTTCCCCAAATCACTATAATTAATTTTTGGCAAACATAGAAAATTATATATTAACTTCCTAAATCCTACATAAATTTAGTGTTCAATGTTTTTCAACACTATTTGCAAATGTTGCCGTTTTAAAAACCAGAAATACAAGTCTCAGTAGTCCTAATTAAAAATAACTCTCAGCATGGCAGAAATTAATGAATAAAATTCAAGTGTATATTATCAAAATTTACACATGTATTAGCATAATCAAAGCAAGAATGTAGAATGGAAGCAAATACATTTAAATAATCTTTAATTAAAATAACCTTCAAATTCTTTTGGTCCTTTCTAAAAAGTGGGTGTATAATTCAGATTGAAGAATATATTTCAGTAAGTTCTATAAGTTTACAATGCCAAGTTAAAAATATAAGAAAGTGCCTAAGTACGTGCACAGAAAAACAAACAGTAAAGCTGAGAACTCTAGGTCAGCAATGGAGGAGTAACAGGAAGGGGTGTGGAGGTGGTAGTAAGAGACCCGAAGAAAAAGGCAGTTACACAGGAGTGAACGCAAATGCATGGGGGTATGGAATTATCTAGAAAGCAGATCATACGAAGAGCTAAAAGATGCAAGCACAGTTCAGGTTGCTTGAAGAAAGCAGTAAAACCCTGATCAAGAAATCAATTTTAGCAGCTGCCATCTTCCAGTCAGTACCAGTTCTTTCATGCTGCACCCTTACTTTAAGCTGAACACTGGAAGAAATGTGAACTAACCTGAGGGCTGGAATACTTCCTTGTGAGATGACACATTTACTTTAAAGATGTGTTCGTTATCAACAAAAGCAGCAGTGAGTCAAGCTACTTCATGCTTGTGAGAGGGCTAAACATAGCAGAGGTATTAACACTTGAAACTTCACTACAGAACAAGTGGCATTTAGACTGCTTCAATCCAAGCCTGGTAGGAGTGTCAAGTTCTGCTTCTTCAAATAATCAGAATTTGCTTTTTGAGAAGAACTAACAGCAATATTCACTGACTTCACTGTTCATAAATTAATCTATTAATTATAAGTTATAATAAATAAATCATAAACAAATCTACCCAAAGCACTAGAGAACCTGAAAATATTTTCATTCAGTTTTACAATGCAATCTCTGGAGTACCTTCTGGGCTCCACTAGTAATTTTAACAAGTTTGTCAGTAAAGGAAATCCACCAACTTTGCAACCATGAAGCAAAAGAAAATTTTTTATGCTTGCTGGTGGTGTCATCACAGCAGGACAGCAGAGAGGGTTGGTGGAATAGTCTGGTGATGGGTTTTCTAGACCCAAAATCTGACCTGCTTTCAAGTAAACATTCAATTATCACATGCCCAAACAAATCAATCTGGGAGAGAAAAGCAGAGTTCCTATTTTGTTCATTAAGAACAGCAGCAACAGAAGAAAGCAACTAAAAACTAGAAGTAATAGGAAAACTCTAAAATTAAAACGTAAATCTATATAGTCAAACAGTTCTTATTTCAGGTTAGTATTATTTTAATTACTCAAAACCAGAAAGTTTTAATAATACATGGAACAAGAGAAGGAGCTCAAACTTCATATTATTGGGGAAAACAATTACTAGAATAAGAAACTAAATTTAAGGTCCAAAAATATATAAAGCCAGAATTATTCTTGTTTTCCCAGAGGAGCAAAAGGTAATGCTAAGAGTTAGTAAAAGTCTAAAAGATTTGACAAGGTGTCAAAGTGATGGTGCTAGATACATGTGTTCCTCAACAAGTGGTAAAACTTAAAAACTGTCATAGGAAGTAAGACAGATAAAATCAGTGTTGGAGTTGAGATAGTCTACATTAGCACTTATCAAAGGGGAGGGAGGTATAAGATATTTATATTGAATTTTATATCCATGTTTTTATTATAAATAAATTTGTATGTAAGTTATACATATATAACATTTATAATCTATATGGTAGAAAAAGCAATTGAAAATACTTCTGTACCAAGCTCTAAGCATGTTTTTTAAATATAAAACACTGGAAGGTTTAATGTATCAGTTACTAACTGATAGAATTATTTTCTTAGACTAGTTTAGCTGAGATGGAGTCATTAATGAATTAAGATTCTGGAGAGGACAAAAGAGAGGAGGGAATAATCTGACAACCTGGCCCATTCTAACGTGAAAATGGGTTACTGGTGTGGACGATGTTAAAATAAGGGAGACATGTATTGCAAAAAGAGGTGGAAGGAAATTTAAGACAAAATGCCTATTTAATAATTTCACTTACAGCCAGTCTTACAAAATATAATCATCATAATGCAGTCATCAGTTTTATCAATAATTATATCCTGTGCAGGTGAAGATCTAATAATAATTATAGGTGAAGACCTAATAATAATTATTGCACAGCAGAATGACTCTTTTCAATATCACTAACATTCTTTGAAGGGAAAACAATATAGTATTTTTTAGACTTAAGAGGAAGGTTTTAAAAGGCATATCAAAATAAATTTTAAAATAAGCAAAAAAAAAAGCTTTAGCACTCCCCACCTACTAAACATCAAATGACAACTACAGTATCATTTTTTTTGTTTTACCTGAAGTTGAAAGTAATGTGGGCAAAACATTCTTTAGATGGTAGCAGAGGAAAAGAGCAGTTTTTTGAAAAGAAAGAGACTGTGCTAAAGAAAATAGTGAGAAACAAATGGAGTTATGAAGAAATTTCTGTATAACTAAAACCTCTGTGAGAACAGACAATGTGAAAATGTTGATTAAAGATAAAAAACCAATTCATAATACTAACTAAATTAAAATTAGGACCGTCTTCATTCTAAAAACAAAACAAAACAGTATTCTGACATTTTTACTAAATAAAAAGAGACCTTAATACAACTTCAGTTTTTCCTACACAATTATTTGACTATAAGATCCATTAGTAAGATTAGTTTCCTAAAACTGAACAGTAAACAAAGGCCAAGGAGAAAGGCTATAAGGCCACTTCAGAATATGCTCAATTATACAATGACTGGCTCCTGCTCTTCAAAACTCTCAATTGTTTCAGTTAAGGTTGCCTAAAATCCACACAATTTCTAAAACTAAAAAACAGTTTCTAAACAATCCAACTGTAAATACTGGTGTTTATTTTAGTGTTAATAGCAAAATGTTTCAATGTGGCTTACTGTTTTGTTAATCTGCCAGAGTATGATGAATTGAATAAAGATTTTGGAATTAGTAAAATTCAGGTTTGAATCTATGCTTCATTTCCTAGTTATACGGTGTTTGAGAAGCTCCTGATCGTCTCTGAACTTTAATTCTCTCATATGTAAAATACTGAAGATAAGAAGGACTTCGTGCAGCACTTCCTTAACTCTAAATACTGCATGGCATTTCTGAAATCCCAAAGAAGTCTGAAGATCAACTTAAGCTAATTTTATTTTCCGTTTTTGAACAAGCAGTTTTATTAAACATGCTTTGATTGTTGACTAATGGGATTTTATATTTTGAAGAAAAGAGGAATTTAATATATTCTTTCCAGAAGAAGAACTAAAATTCATTCACCAAGTCCTTTCATGCACTTCTTGGGAAGTGCCGAAGCCTATCTGGAAAGCAGTTTGGCAGTAAGCATCAATTGGCATATGTTGTGACTCCTAAATTTTGTATTGATAATTGTAAGGATATGAGACATGTGCACAAAATCTGTTACATCTATGAATGTCCATAACACTAAAAATTAGACGCAATTTAAATGTATATGAAGAATGGACTAGTTATATTAACACACATCTATGCAGTTGAATACTAAAGCTTATTATTTGTGCCGTGATATACAAAGGGAAAAAAGTTGGTTTTTGATGATTTTTTACTTTAAAGCAATATGGTCTTTAACCTAAGTTAACAAATCAGTATAAAATTACTTTTATATGGCAATATCATCAGAGGACAAGTTAAATTTTTGATAGTTAAGTACAACATAGAAGTAATGGATAAATCAGTTAGAAAAAATAACTGCTGCATTCCTTTACAGTTTAAAAAAATAAATATATTTACCTGATGATGATGATGAAGTTAATGAAGTTGAAGAAGATGAATCAAGAGATGGTCCAAACAGGGGGTCCCAAGCAAGTAAATCACTGGTCCCTTTCCTATCAGAATGTTTTAAAGATAAGCATTTTAGCAAGTGAGCATTTTATTAGTATAAAATCTAGGAATACATTTCATAGAAAGAACTACAACAGCAATATATATGATCAAAGAACTGGATATTCTGCCAGTTGAATATATGAAGAACTTTAATTAAGTTCTTCATATACAGGTAAATAGGTTTAATAAACTGTATTTATTAACTGCTATAAACAGAACCTACAATAACATTATGTGAAGTTCTTAAGTGAGAATAGCTTAATCCCTACTACTTAAATTTTGTTATATTCTAATAATCATAGGAGCTGCCAGAATGGAAATTAATTTCAGTTTTACAAATGAAAAGCAGCATGGGGAGTCTAAAAGAGCTGCCTAAACGCACGTAGTTAACTCGATGGCAGTGTCAGATCTGTGAATTCACATCTAGAACCCAGGCTTGGACAGAAATTTCTTAAGTGACATGAAATCAGATAGAAATTTTATAAGGCCATATTTATTATCGAAAGGGGGTAAAGGACTTTTTAAAAAGTACCTTTTAAGTACAGGATGACGGCTTAAGCCCTACGTATATAAATGAAGCTACAAACTTCAACGGCCTGACCACTGCAGTAGATCATGCACAGGCAGAATTTCTCCCTAGGTAATCCCTGTCTGGGCCACTAGATGTATGGGTCATACGTGCCTTTTTATGAGAGGTTACCAAGACTAACTACAAAATCAAGAGCATGAACATTTTCGCTTCAGAAACTTCAGTGTGCTGCATAACCAAAGATTTTCCTCCACTAACCTCTTGGAATCCTCCAAACTAGTTACTCTCAGGATTCCAATCTTGGCTCTTCACTTTAATACAAACTTTTATATAATGTTTCTCTTTTTCATTTTACTCATACCCCTTTTAAGATGCTTAATCTCTATTCTGAACACCTGACCTTTGTACCCCTTCTTTCTTAACTAATTTTCCCAACTTTATTGAAGTATTCGTGACAAATAAAAATTGTATATATTTATGCATAAAAATAAAATTAATCATTTTAAAATAATTTAATGTATCAAACTACCATTATTTAAAATATTTTTTAGAAATCTGAGGAAACAGGCCCACAATAATAAAATATTACAATCACTTATAAGTAGAGATCTAATATCACAACATGTACCCACATGGAAACACACTTATGATAAAGTATAGAATCATAATTGCATAAATGATTCCTGAAAACAAAGTCTTAAAACACTAAACAATTTATCTTTGAAAGTGAAACATCAAATGAATACCATTGGTGTGCTCAATTAGTGCTTGGGTTTGAAAGTTTCCATTTCAAACTATACATTTAAGTAAGTCTACTTTTACTCATGCAATAAATATTTAAAGTATTCTTACTAATATAGAAGTGAGGAAAATAACCCATGCAACACTGGCTTAAAATATTTTTTTCTTTTTAAGAACAACTGGCAACATGTCTTCTCTCCTTTATCAACTTAATTGAATCACTTCATTTTGAGGTTCATAAAGTATACAGTCTACTTCACAAAGTCACAGAGAAAACTGAAGCAAAAGTGAGAGCATTTCCATGAGAATAACTGGTTGAAATATAGACATCTATGCTGCTGTATTTGAAATGAATAACCAGCGTCCTACTGTGCAGCACAGGGAACTCTGCTCAGTGTTATGCCGCAGCCTGGATGGGAGGGGAGTCTGGGGGAGAAAGGATACATATATATGTATAGCTGCGTCCCTTGCTGTCCACCCGAAACTGCCGCAACACTGTTAATCAGCTATACTCCAATATAAACTAGAGTTAAAAAAAAACAGACATGTATGAATTTGGGATACTATCATTTACTTAGAAGCAGCAGTGAGGACACCAAAGCCAAATACAGTTGAACAGATGTTTTTTAATTATCATAGAAATAAATAGTGTCAAATGAGAAATAATTTAAAACATCTCAAAACTCTGACATTTCACAGCTTAGGAAATGGGATGACTATAAACAGTCTTCTAGAATTAAAACTACAGAGAAAGTAAAACACTCTAAAAGAACAAAAGGATACTTAAAATTTAAATGTAGTGGGGAGGAAAGGATTAATGGGTAGAGGACATAGGATTTTTAGGACAGTGAAATTATTCTGTATGATACTATAATGGTGGACACATGTCATTATCCATTTGTCAAAACTCACAGGATATATACAACACCAAGAGTGAATCCTAATGTAAACTGTGGACTTTGGGTGGTAACGATCTGTCAATAGAGCGTCATCAATTGTAACTCTGCTCCTCTGGTGGTGGATTCTGACAGTGGGAGAGGTTTGCCATATGTGGAGGCAAAGTGTATATGCAGAAAGCTCTGTACCTTCTACTCAATTTTGCTGTGATTCTAAAATTTCTCTAAAAAATCAAGTCTTATTTACAAAAGATTTTGAAAGTAAAACTTACTCATTGGATGCAGCAGATGGCTTTGATTTTGTTAACTCTTCACCTAGTTAAAGTTGAAATATTATGAAAAAATTAATCCAATAAAATATTTTAATGTAAAGAGAACTACTACACATAGATCAACTTTTAAATTCTGATATTAATAACATACATACACACACACAAAGGAAAACAAACCTTTAACAAATTTTCTACCATGCTTAAGAATATTAAAATAAGAGCTGAATTTCTGCTAAACCTTTATTTCTAATATCTTTGATAAGAAATAACTTGAGTCAACTAAACCATCATATTCATTAAACTGCTGTTCATAAAAAAAATATGGGATGCAACTCTAAAAATCAGATGTTTAAAAGCTTATGTATTACTCAAGAATTTTAACTGATGAATCGTGAAAGCAGTTTTCAAGCTCTAAGATATTATTAGTGATTATTTGATTGACCAAAAGTAGATATTAACTCTTGAAGAACACCTTATTTTGAATAATAAAATTTTTATAACAACCTAGAGCAACAGTCTCTTTATGAGATAGTCTATTTTGCTGCCTTCTGCATTTGTAACATGAATCATTTCATAAGCAACTGGTATGTGGAGGAACAGCATCAGTAATGCAAAAGTTCTGTTGGTACACAAGCAATTTTCACTGCACCTTAATGTTTTGCATCACCAAGAATAGCTGATGAATGCAAAATATATCAGCATGGGTAATTATAGCAAAGTATGAGGAATAACAGGCTTCCCTGGTGACTCAGTGGTAAAGAATCCACTTGCCAATGCAGGAGACACAGGTTCAATCCCTGGGTTGGGAAGATCCCCTGGAGAAGGAAATGGCAAATCCCTCTAGTATTTTTGCCTGGACAAGAATCCCATGGACAAAGGAATCTGGTGGGTCCATGGGGTTACAAAAGAGTTGGATACTACTTAGCGACTGAACAACAACAAATGTGGAATAATACCACAGTGTACATAATGCCCATTCACATCACATTCTCCCATTTGGCCCTCCTCAGCCATTTGTTTTGCGTCAAAGTGTTTACTGTGGTGTTATCTTTTTGTACTTTGCCCTCATCTGCATAACTCAGTTGCTGAAACTGAGTTTATATTCTTTTTCCTCATATCCCCTATCAACAAGCTACTTACCGTTTATTTTTTAAAAGTATTAATGAAATCTTA
Source organism: Okapia johnstoni (assembly GCA_024291935.2). Taxonomy (NCBI): domain Eukaryota; kingdom Metazoa; phylum Chordata; class Mammalia; order Artiodactyla; family Giraffidae; genus Okapia; species Okapia johnstoni. Next base: position 52,394,615 of record CM044313.1, read on the forward strand.
CTTTTAGTTTGGTATTTACTATGAATTTAATAGGTCTTTTCAACTGTGCTAGAATTTTTAATTACGACTGATGTCATGGTTTTTATTAGGCACTGTTCACAGAACTGCATAACTTTGGTGTGGGCTGCTCAACTCTGTTTTTCCCACAACTTGTGTTACGTTTGGGCTTCCCTGATAGCTCAGCTGGTAAAGAATCTGCCTGCAACACAGGAGTCCCTGGTTCGATTCCTGTTATGTTTAATACATGATCCTGCAAATGGTGTTACCACCCCCAAATCATTTTTAGTATAATTTAAGTTACTATACTAAAACCTTTATAATAGAAACTACAATTGTGATATGACTTCTAAGTTAAAGCTACAACTCAGAAGCACCTTCGCTTCATGAAGACTTATGATAGTTTAACTGTTTTATAAGCTTAATCAGAAGCTGCTCTTTGGTTTTGCTGATTTATGAAAAATGTGGTAGCTACGTATTAAAGCTTAAAGCACATCTTAAAACTAAGAGAAATAATACACATAAATTGTCTTCTGTTGCAAAACAGGTATACTTCTAGTCTGTTGTTATGGTTAATGATGAGCAAAGACCATTTCTACAGCTACATATGTTAGGCTACAAGCTTAGCAAATTCTCTGATAAATTTTAATAGACTTAAAATAACCAATTTAAATGTCAAACTTACTAGATGAATTCCGATTCATCTGCACCTAAAATAGAAATGCAAAAACTAAGTGCCATCAAACAAATAATTTAATGTGGTAATAAGTTAACACTGGGAACATAATTTTTAAGTTTTCCATATATCTGCTCAATTATAAACTGTGTTTAGCTAAAAAGATTACAGAAAAAATTTTTGTTTTATAGTAAAAATATAACATGTGTACCTTTAAATAATTCAATAAAATGAAATGTTTCAAAATACTAGTACCTACAGCAAGATACTATGACTTGCTAATCTAAAAGCAAATATTTTAAAAATCAATGTTTAAATATACAATGATTTTTTAAGTCAATAAATAAAAATATAAAATTTTGCACTTACTGGGCTGTGTCTCTAGTAGTACATGGAAAGAAAAAGAAAAACATAGTGTTAAAAAAAGGAAAAAGAAAACCACAGTATTCATTTCAGAGTTTGAAATACATTTCTCTGCTCTAATAATTTGTCTATTCCCTTCTTAATCCTATCTGAAATCTATATACCTTAAAAGATATACACTGTTGGAGGAAAAAACAACTTAAGCTAGATAAGCAAACTAGGCAACAAAATATACCCTCAAGATCCTATTTTCAAACTTGATATTAACAATTAACTTCTCTGATTATTACTTATCTTCTGAGTATGAAATCAATACATTCCTTTTAAAAAAAAGAAAAGAGCACAAAGCATCAATTATCTCCCTACCCAAAGATAAGATGATTAATATTTTATTTCCTCTAGGCTTTTTATTTATTTACATATACATTTTAAATTAGTTATGCTCTTACACAATAAAACTTTTTAATGGCTTTACAACTTCCTACTTCAAATATATATGCACCATGATTTAACCTTGGCATTAATAACAATGGTAGAATAAAACCTCACTTCAGAAATATCTTTTTGGTGGAAATAATAGTTCTCAAATTCTAAAAATGTAAAGGAAATCAGTCCTGAATATTCATTGGAAGAACTGATTGCTGAAGCTGAAACTCCAATATTTTGGCCAACTGATGCAAAGAACTGACTCATTGGAAAAGATGCTGGTAATGACTAAAGGTGGGAGGAGAAGGGGACGACAGAGGATGAGATGGTTGGATGGCATCACTGACTCAACGGACATGAGTTTGAGCAAGCTCCAGGAGTTGGTGATCGACAGGGAAGCCTGGCTTACTGCAGTCCACGGGGTCACAATGAGTCAGACATGACTGAATGACTGAACTATAATGACACTGAGAGAAAAATGCTTTTTCTAACAAATACATATAGACTATTTAAAATCTGCAATTAAATAATACAAAATGGTGAGAATTCTCCATTATCAAGAACAATAACTTTAATATCAACTACAGTAAGTATGTACAGATAAACTAACTTGACATTCTAAGACATGCTTTTATTCCCCATAGTTTAACATTTCTGAATTAAAAGTATGACATCATTAGATCTATTATGTTGATTTTCTGCCTCAAAAGCTATCAAGTTTAGTATCTCAGAACTGAGGAATTAATCACTATCAACTAAGAATTCTTATCTTTGCCTTTTCCAGTATGAAAATTATGGAAAACAACAATTACAATGACAGGGGAAAAAAAAAGATACAATTTAATCATGAGATTCATTTTAATGGGATTTCCTTTTACAATAAAGCTCACCAAAAAAAAAAAAAAAAAAAAACACCAAAAAATTGATGAAAGACTTTAACATCAGTTGAGGAAAAGGTTAACACTGTAGTTTACAAAATTCTGCCTGAGACATATAGTAGTATTCATCAAATAAATCAATGGCAAAAATAGTGGATTTTCCACGTTTTCACTTAAAACACATTCAAAAGGAAGCAAAACTAAGCCAAACTCACAAACTCATTTGCCTGTATAAAGATTATAAACTGTATACTCAATAAAGCTGAAAAAATCATAAATTATTTCCTCATCCAACATGCTTAAATTAACTATTACTAAGTGATTTTGAGGGTAAAGCAGCTGCCTGCAATGCGGGAGACCCGGGTTCGATCCCTGGGTCGGGAAGATCCCATTGAGAAGGGAATGGCAACCCACTCTTGCTTGGAAAATTCCATGGACAGAGGAGCCTGGTAGGCTACAGTCCATGGGGTCACAAAGAGTCGGACACAACTGAGCGACTTCACTTTCTTTCACTAAGTGATTTTTAATTTTTGTTAGTCCTAAAACTATCCAGATGCAGGTAGATGAGCTACTAAACAAAAACCAAAGGCTTCTATATAGTGAGTGGAAACTTGCTTATTTTCTTACTTACAGATACTGCTGGGGAGAGTGTTATATTTCCTATAGATACTTTTAATTCATCCAAGGAAGCCATTGTGTGATGTGAGTTGTTTGGATGCACAGGTTTGATTTCTATCCGATACTTCTTTGGTTCTTCATCTTCAGAATCAGAATCACTAGATGAGTAGAAATGGTTCTCTTTGGTATGTGAGTATTGGTTAAAGAATTGAGTTTTTAGATTATCTTAATGCACAACCAGTTTTTCACACATCAATAAAAAGGAACAAAAAACTTTAAAAGGTAACGTGGATTTTACCATAAATGTAACTACTAACTTATTCATAATGTATCAAATAAAGAACACAGAGGCATATTTTATTACAATTAATTAAAAATTAAAGTCTTTATTAAACAATAGGTTATTTTGTTATAAGTGTCTACTTATATATGCCAACACAATCCACAAGAATACCCAGATGATAAAAGGATATCATTCTGATTTGCTTCTGGTTTTATACTATAGCCTTCTTCATCTACATCAGGAATGTTCTATAGGGAAAAGAAAAAAACTTTAACAATAGCTCCAACTACAAAAACATTAAAGGTTATCAGTTCAGTTCAGTCACTCAGTCGTGTCCGACTCTTTGCAACCCCATGAACCGTAGCACGCCAGGCCTTCCTGTCCATCACTAACTCCTGGAGTTTACCCAAACTCATGTTCATTGAGTCGGTGATGCCATCTAACTATCTCATCCTCTGTTGTCCCCTTCTGCTCCTGCCTTCAATCTTTCCCAGCATCAGGGTCTTTTCAAATGAGTCAGCTCTTCGCATCAGGTGGCCAAAATATTGGTGTTTCAGCTTCAGCATCAGTCCTTCCAATGAACACCCAGGACTGATTTCCTTTAGGATGGACTGGTTGGATCTCCTTGTAGACCAAGAGACTCTCAACAGTCTTCTCCAACACCACAGTTCAAAACCATCAATTCTTCTGCGCTCACCTTTCTTTATTGTCCAACTCTCACATCCACACATGACTACTGGAAAAACCATAGCCTTGACTAGACAGACCTTTGTTGACATTTGAAGTTGATAAAGGTTATCAAAACAGCCTTAATTTAACTATTACTGAGGGATTTTACTATAATTTATCAAATACCAATAGATTAACAAAATTATTAACACTATGGGAAATTATGTCTTTTTAGTTAGCTTCAAATGACACTCCATGCTTAAGATGTCTCAAAGAGAAAAGCACTACAGAACAAACAGGATAAACACTGAGAGGAAGAGAAGAGGTGTTCCGTAGGCATGCCAGCAGTTCTGTGAATAAGCAGAGTCTCACCCAAATCTTCAAAATGAAGAAAGAAAAGCCTGGGATTGTGTGTGTCCACGGAAGAGAGGTGGTAAAATCAGAGGACTAACAGCTTAAGTACATGGAAATACATACCAAAAATACAAAACAAATAAATAGAAGACTACCAAGAAAATTTAAACTATACTAAAATACCATCTTTTACCCATGAGACTGGATAAAAATTCAACTTTGAAAATATACTCTGTTGGCAAAGCTGTGAAGGAATGTACTTTTATACTGTGCTGGTATCAATACAAAATAGTACAATTCCTACAGAGGCAAAAATAGCGGTATCTAACAAAAATATTTATATGCTTATTCTTCTACCTAAGAGTTCCTTTTCTAGGAATTTATTCTGAAGATATGCCCCCAAGAATTTAAAAATACATATGCAATAAGGTTATTTGTAACTCAAAATTTTGGAAAGCACAACATGTCCAAGTACAGGTGAATAAATTATAGGTGTATACACAAAATGAAGTACTATGCAGCTATTTAAAAACAAAAAAGATGAGAAAAGTTTTTATGAACTGATATGTACAGACCTCTAGGAAATACTGCTAACTGAAAAAAAACAAAGTATAAGAGAACATATACAGTATACTACCTTTCAAGTAAGAAAGATGGGGAAATTTAAAATTTAACATATAGATATGTTTATGTTTATTAAAAAAAATACTGAAAAGATAAATAAAAGAAAGCTGGTTCCCAAGAAGGAAGGGCAATGAAGCAGAAGGGATACAGAAGGGTCACTTCTCTAAAAATGCTTTTGTAGTTGGGCAAAAGAATATAAAATGTATGCTCAAATGGATCTGAAAAAATATTATAAACACATGCGCGTATGCACATGTAGTAAAAAGTTAAAGGTATACAAGTGTTCTTTGTACTAGTTTATTCTTGTATTTTTTCTGAGGTTAGACTGTATTTCCAAATAAATAGTTTTTTAAAATGGAGAGGAAAAAAGGACTGCCAAGAAAATCCAGGGTTTACCAGTTGTATGTAACTGGATAGCCAATGCAGGAGACGCAAGTTCAATCCCTGGGTCAGGAAGATCCCCTGGAGTAGGAAATGGCAACCCACATGAGTATTCTTGCTTGGAAAATTCCATGGACAGAGGAGCCTGGCGGGCTACAGTCCACGGGGTCGCACAGTTGGACACGACTGAGCACGAATGCACAGGACAGCCAATATCATTTCTACTGGTAAAGTTTCCCATTCTTCCTCCAATCACTTGTTGAAGAGAAACATGAAGGATTGCTATTCTAAGAGGCACAACACAAGGACACAGTTACAACTTCCAAGTTATAACTATATAAACCTTGTGCTGTGCCTGTTAGATTCTAATGTAGCTAGCAGTAAGTTAACAGTCTGGATTCAAGTTTAGAAGTGAAATATCTAATATAAGGTAAAGAGCAGATTTCATAGACAAAAAGATGACAAGTGATGTAGTTATGACCCCAGAAGGAGAGCACTTTCTTTGAGTTCTGTATGTTGCTTGCTAATGTGCAAATAATACTTAAAGTGCAAATAATACTTTAAATACTTTAAAGAAAACTTTAAATACTTTAAAGAAATACTTTAAATACTTTAAATGTGGATTCACTAAAAATCAGAACAAACGTATTTTTCAAAATACTTTATTTGTATTCTTGATACCCTAGAAATACAGCAGATATTTAATCTCATAGAGGTTCTATCTGGGATCTGCTACTGACACTATTTTAAAATTTGTTTATAATACACTATACTACACAATGTACTAATTTAAAATAATACAGAGCTGTCTTCTATAAGACCAAATAAACTGAATCAACCTCCTGCAGATTACATTAATAAACTCTGGTCAAAATAAACAACAACAACTATCTGAAGGCACTGGAGAGTGGCCCACAGTAACCATGTAAAATGATATACAAAGTGATATGCTTAAAAAAAAAAAACAAAACTATAAATCCAAGTGAAATTCTAAAAAAAAGGTTCAAATAACCCACAGAAAGGTAGGAAAAAGAAAACAAAATTCAAAGACAGATAAGAACAAATAGAAAACAAAAAATTAACTGGCAGACAAACCCCAACATGTTAACAATTACATTAAATATTAATATACTATACACATAGATATCAAAAGACAGATTGACAGAATGAATTAAAAAAACATGACCCATATGCTACCCATAAGAAACTCACTTCAAATAAACAAAAATAGGTAGGTTGAAAGGAAAATGAAAAAATATATATACCAGGAAATATTAATTTAAAACACAAAAATGACAGTGACTATTTCACTGTTAGATACTAATAAAATAGACTTCAGAAAGAAAATTACCAGTGTCAAGAGAGAACATTATGTACACAAAGACCTGTACACTATTGTTCAAAGTAGCATTTCTAATAGTCAAAAATTGGAAACAACTAAATATCCCACAACAAGTGAACAGACTTTGGTATACCTACATTGTGGAAAACTATTCAGCAATAAAAAGGAATGAACTATTTATACATGCAACAATCTGGAATAATCTCCAGAAAAGGGTGCTGAGTGAAAAAAAGTCAATCTGAAAAGGTTACATACAGTACAATTCCACTTAAATAACATTACTGAAATGACAAGTTTATAGAAATGGAGAAAAGATTACTAGTTGCCAGAGGTGGTTGGGGTGGAGGGTAGTATCTGAACAAAAGTGACAGAAAAAGGGCAATTAAAATGAAAGATCCTCCCAGAAATCCAACAATCACACTCCTAGGTATTTACCCACTTGATATTAAAACTATTTTCCCACAAAAACTTGCACACAAATGTTATTAAGTTGCCTTATTCATAATCACTTAAAAGAAGCAGCAAGCAAAATAGCCTTCAATAGGTAAATAAGTAAACTGTGGTACATCTATACAATGATACACTCTTCAGTGCCAAAAAAAAGGATGAACTATTGAGTCATGCAACAATGTGAATAAATCTTAAATGCATATTTAATATTCCTTGGGCAAAAGAATCCAGTCTGAAAAAGTTATATCGTATAGGATCTCATTTATATGACATTCTGGAAAAGGTAAAAATATAGAGGTGATAAACGAATCATTAAATTCCAGGGATCTGAGCATTGGGACAGGGTTAAATAGGTGAGGGGAAAAAAAAAAAAAGATCCTTGTTTAATGGTAATGTTCTGTTTGACTGTATTAGTATCAATATTCTAGTTATATATGTTACTGTACTAAAGTTTTGCAAGATGTTACCATCAGAAGAAGCAAGATGAAAGGTACATGAGACTGACCTGTATTATCTTTGTAATAATCTGTAAATTGACAATTATTTCAAAATAAAATGCTTTCTTAGTATGTGTTGAAAAAAAAATAGCAGTAATTTTTACTGTACCGGGTTTTCAATGCTAGAACTATTCATGATATTAATAAAAACTTACACATTACCTGTTTACACCTTTGTCCATTCAATCCATGGTTTCTGTATTAGGGCCCCATACTGCTAGAGCAAAGTATTAAGTCAAAAGCAGTACAAGAAAAATAAATGAGCAGGTAATTTTAGTCAACAATGTTAAAGGCAGTTTTTGCAGATAGTGGTGGGTAGTAATTTTTTTTAAATACTGGGATAAGAGCTCACAAGTCAATGGTATATTTCTCAGTCTCTCTGGAGGGGAAATTGGCTAAAACTAAAAGAAGAGAGCAATTTACACTTCATTCATCAACTTTCAAAATATCTACATCTCAAAATAATTTTTTAAAATCACATACATAGACCTTTTTAAAAAGAAACAGAAAATGATGGACATTTCCCTACCAAAGTAGCCTACTGATGTTTAAATTATAGTAAGATTAGCCATAAACAAAAAGGTGACAAATAGGCCATAACTGCCTCTTGAGAAATTTGTATGCAGGTCAGGAAGCAACAGTTAGAACTGGACATGGAACAACAGACTGGTTCTAAACAGGAAAAGGAGTAGGTCAAGGCTGTATACTGTTACCCTGCTTATTTAACTTCCATGCAGAGTACATCATGAGAAACGCTGGGCTGGATGAAGCACAAGCTGGAATCAAGATTGCTGGGAGAAATATCAATAACCTCAGATATGCAGATGACACCACCCTTATGGCAGAAAGTGAGGAACAACTAAAGAGCCTCTTGACGAAAGTGAAAGAGGAGAGTGAAAAAGTTGGTTTAAAGCTCAACATTCAGAAAACTAAAATCATGGCATCCGGTCCCATCACTTCATGGCAAATAGATGGAGAAACAGTGGAACAGTGGCAGACTTTATTTTTTGGGGCTCCAAAATCACTGCAGATGGTGACTGCAGCCATGAAATTAAAAGACGCTTACTCCTTGGAAGGGAAGTTACGACCAACCTAGATAGCATATTAAAAAGCAGAGACATTACTTTGCCAACAAAGGTCTGTCTAGTCAAGGCTATGTCATGTATGGATGTGAGAGTTGGACTATAAAGAAAGCTGAGTGCAGAAGAATTGATGTGTTTGAACTGTGGTGTTGGAGAAGATTCTTGAGAGTCCCTTGGACTGCAAGGAGATCCAACCAGTCCACCTTAAAGGAAATCAGTCCTGATGATTTGGACTGATGTTGAAGCTGAAACTCCAATACTTTGGCCACCTGATGCGAAGAGCTGACTTATTTGAAAAGATCCTGATATTGGGAAAGATTGAAGGTGGGAGTAGAAGGCGACGACAGAGGATGAGATGGTTGGATGGCATCACCAACCCAATGGACATGAGTTTGGGTAAACGCCAGGAGTTGGTAATGGACAGGGAGGCCTGGCATGCTGCAGTCCACGGGGTCACAAAGAATCGGACATGACTGAGCGACTGAACTGAACTGAGGCCATAAATAAATCATGGTGGTTTAGTCACTAAGTCATATTTGACTCTTGCAACCTCATGGACTGTAGCCCGTCAGGCTCCTCTGTCCATGGAATTTTCCAGGCAAGAATACTGGAATGGGTTGTCATTTCCTTCTCCAGGGGATCTTCCTGACCCACGGATTAAACCCAGGTCCCCTGCACTGCAGGCAGATTCTTTACTGACTGAGCCACCAGGGAAGCCCTAAATCAATCATAGGCCATAAATAAAAGGAAACAACAAGAAATGAAAGCCTCCTTCCTCTGCTATCACCATTGTAATCCTTCTCTTCAAAGGTAACCACAATTCAACGTCTTGTAACTCATTGTTTTTAAAAAAGAGAATACATATCATATACACATGTATATATTCTAAAAAGCAATTATTTTAAAGACCACATAGTTCTTCCCATATCAACAGACACAGAGCCACCTAGCTCTGTAACATGACTATTACTTCAAGTGACTGTTTAATAATTTATTTAATCAATCCCCATTTTAATTGATGCTTTCTTTAGTGCTTCCAATTATTTGCTAATATCAACAGTGTTGAAATAAACATGTCTTTATCTACCTTTTCTCCCTTCCTACCTATATAAGCATATATCTTGATGAAGAATATATATATGTGTGTGTGTCCATATATATATATCAACACACACATGCACAAACAAACAATGCCTGTAAAGCCCTAGCAGCAGGACTGCAAAGTCAAAAAGAATATACATTTCTTATTTGGAGAGATACTGCCAAACTATGCACAAGACAGATTATACCAGTTTACAGTCCTAACAACAGTACAACAGTACAACAACAGTACAACAGTACAAGTATATCAAAACTTTTGCCAGTATGATTGATGAATATAGAAATTTCATTTTAATTTGCATCAGAAAAAGACTACTATTTTGCATAACATTACTTATGATTATTCACCACAATCTTTTATTTATTCTTATGAAGCTTGCTTGTTTTTATCCTAATGCCTTTTTCCTACTGGGATACTTATCTTTTATTAAACTTACTTGTATAAAAATTTTGCAAAGGAAAATAATCATCCCCTTGTTAAACATCTTGCAAATATACTATGCCCAACTATATCTTTAGTGATTCAAATCCTTCTATGGTGTATTTTTTCTAATTTTATGATTTTCATTTCTATACTGTCAATTTATCAATCATTTCTTACACGGCAGTAGAATTTCATGTCCTTTTTAAAAGCCCCTTTCTAATTCCAGATAAGTACTGGTTAAAGTTCAAAACTGTTAAATATTGATCATTACAGAAAAGTATCAATGAACTAAGAAAATTTTAAATATTTTATTTATAGGAGTGTGTACATAAAACAAAGTATTAAAAATTTTATTCAATGTTGCAGTCATCAAATAAATGCTATAAATCATTCAGAAATAAAATGCATGATGAGCACTAAAGTAAATGCCAAACACATCTGTTGACTTTTTCATTAATTAGTAAACTAAGGATATCAAAACAGGCAAGTGGTAACGTAAATGTTACAACTCCACACATACACCAATAATTTTTGGCCTAGAGCTCATCAGAAGTCAATTTATTTTCACTATAAATTTATTAACAAACAATAGTTTTCTTATCTTAAAGCTGAAACATGCAACAAAAACACTAGTTTTATCTTAATTAAAATAAACCACAATGTTTTACAAAATATGTAATTCTTTATGAAGGTATACCAATATGCTGCAAAAGACCATAATGTTTTAGAGTCAAAAGAAACAAGTTATGCGAGCAAGAACAGCAAAGGAGACAGCTTAACTCTCCTACACTTAGCAACATGACCAGTGTCTAAGGACCAATCCTAATGACAGATCTGACCCTATCTGTCTATCCATTACTCAACATCATTTGGTAAATCTATTCTCTCATTGTAACCACAGGGAGTTCCATTTGATGTCTTCTTTAATTATACATGAAGAAATATATTAAATAAGAAATACAAATTTTCTCTAAAACACAAAATAAAGAGCACAGAAAAGTACTAACCATGGTTGCTGCTACTTTTTCTAAAAGGACAGTCTCCTAAACAAACCTCAAACGCAGGAACAGACATAGTAGTATTTTAATAGGTGTGAGAATCAGTTAGTAACAGCACATTTTAAAATAAAACAGGCAGATTTGATATGTGACATATTTCCCAGAAAAAGCAATATACTATGGCTCTACTCCAATTTTAAAAGTAAATGTCCACTTTTCAAAAGTAGTTAGAAGTACCTTCTATTTATTAAAGGAAAGCATCTGGCAATGTAAAACCAAAAATACATCTGTAAAATAATTTCAATAATGACTCTCTAATAATACGGTTAGCATTTTTCTTGGAAAGATCTGCAAACAAACCCAACCCGAATATGCTCAGTATTCCTAATGAAAATAGCTAAATTGTTTGTACCAAAGTAAAATCTACTTACAAGTGAATCTGCATCAGGGCATTCCCTATTAAAACAAACAAAACATTATAAATATGCAACTATTAGAACTATCTGGTAATATACTGCATTGAAAATGTATGCTTTGGTATTTAAACATTAACTTTCATTTAAACCCCATAAAAGTATTTAGAGAAATCAAATCATGAATATTAAAATATACCAAATGATTTTAAAATTCAGACATTCCCCTTTATTTATACAAGACAAAATAAAACAAACAGCTTACAGATATTTTTAAAACTTTCAAAATTATTTCTTTTCCATGAATTGGCACATGAATTATATCAAGGAAGCTGTCAAGGATTTCTAGTGGCTTTTAATACTTCAGGTAGAAAAAGATTGAAAAAAGAAAAGCAAACAAACAAAAAGCTCCCTTAAAGAAGAAGTCTGGCTTTTAAAAAGCCTGTATTTACATTTATTGGTAAATAATAGTAACATTTTTAAATAAAAATTTTTTTAACTTATTCCCTTTGAGGAACTTCCATAAGGCAGGATATATAGAAGTGAAACCACTTTTCTTCAAATATGTTAAATGAGCAGCTAGACTTCCAGTTGGAATAGTTTCTAGTCTAATGTAATATGCAATTGAGCACTGATATTTTATCATTTAACTGATAAGCAAATATAAATTTGGATATAATCTAGTGAAAACTATTATTTTAAATCTAAAACATAAAACATCAACCTTCTCAGCTAAACAAATAAAGCCCTAAATATATAAAATTAAAGGCATTGAAGCCATTAGAATAAGGTTAGAAGAATTTATACATATACATTCTAAAACAAATTCACAAACAGAAATTACAGTGTCTATTTAAAAGGCAGTGGATTAGGTACAGTCTTTGACTTGATAGAGTTAATGGAATATCATATCAGATTCTGTCACTTTAATAACAGTCTGAAAACGCAGACATCAGGTACACCTTAAGAGCTAAATGAACAAAATCTAAAAAAACAACAAAAAAATAAGATAAATAGGTAATCTGTATCAATTCAAAGACCAAGCACAAACCAGAAAAATCCATAAAGAACTTTCTCAAATAAAGATAAGATGGAGTAGACTAAAAAAATGATAAAAAGAGGGAGATGACTATCCTGCTCTTAATTCAAAAGGGAGTACCAAGGGTAAATGCAAACTGCACATGCCTTGATATTTACTTACACTCTAAATGCTGAAAAAGAGCTTCCTTATTATTGGTAGATTATAAGAAATATTGTTATCAAAAAAACCTATGTATACTCTGAGGAAATGACCAGAAAAGCTATTACAATGATCAATTCAATCCCTGTACAGAATCAAATCACTTAAGATGTTAAAACATTTCTACTTCTTTTTTTAAAAGACAAAGTTGAAATATAAATTTAAGTGTAAAAGTTCCAAACCATTTATTCTCTGGCTTTAAGCCAGAATTCTCTAGTCTTTGTGGTAAAACACTTATCTGCCTTCACAGCATACAGTGTGAGACCTGAAGATGAAGCCCCAGGAAGACCAAGCTCTGAGCAGGACCCCTCGTACACAATTGCTGGCATTTCAAAAGCCTTCAGGCTATGAGAAGAAGCACGCCAAGAGCCTCGGGCATTTCAAGCAAAGTGAACGCTAACATTTTTCCTGCCAAGCAGTGTTGAAAGATGGCGATAGTGATGCCATGATTTAAGCATTAGTTTTCTGACCTAGTTCTTACTGGTTAAAATATTCCAATATCCAAGTGGCCTAATGATCATACTGGGAAATTCCTGATCATGAAAAATTATTTTAAAAACATGAAATACACAAAAATATTAGAAGCTCCCTAAATGAACAGCTGTGAAAGCCGTCAATTATAAAAAACATATTAACTCTTTATAATACTGTCACTAACAGATAAACTGGCTACATTTTTAAAATTTACTTACAAATCAACTGTTAAGACTTCAATTCCAATGTTATAATAGAGATTAGGTTCCATCCCTTAGCAAAATACCCCCTTCACAAAGTTCGAAAGACATCTGCAGATGAGACAGTAGCTATAGGCATAAGTCACTTTGCAAATAGTCTTAATTTGTTAAACCAAAATACCACTAGGGAGGAGGAAAGAAACAGACATTTGGAATGTTAGAAACTCAGATAAGCATATAACCAGGGAGGAGACAAGAATACTAAAGCACAAATTGTTCTCTTAAATAGAAAACATGACTGTCCATCAAAATATTAACTCTTGGGAGAGTTTTGCTGATTATGCTAGAGTAGTAGGGATTTTAAACAAATTTTCATTCAGTGTTACTGGGTCAACAAATCACTTGAGATTTTTGATTAGTGTCTCTACAGTCTAAATCGGTTGAATAATCAAACAAAGAAAAGTTCCTTTAATTCCAATTTGTCTCTGGTTAATCACAGTTTAATGACTCAACCCCCAGTGTATGTTAAGACAACACAAAAACTTCTGGGGCCTCACACCCAAAGAATCTCATTTAATTGGTCTGAAGCAGAGGCTGGCATAGATACATTTAATTTCTCAGGTAGTTCTAATGTGTAGCCAAGGTACAATATTTGACTTAGTTAATACTAGTTTAATTTCTCATATGATAATTGTATTTCTCCATATACCAATTTATCTTTTTTTAAAGGTAAAAGATGTTTATACTCCATCTTCCATCTAAAACTGATGAATTAGTATAAATGTTTAAAATGTGTTATGGCTTTTTTCTCCTCCATTTAACATTTTCCATTTATGTATACATATATCACTAACTTCCTATATGCTCAGAGTTGTCTTGAAAGATTTTCATCAAATTGTTGACCATGGTGCTGCTTTTAGGTTGTTAAGACTTAGGACAATTTTTAGTTTTCTCTATACTTTTCATTTTTTTAAATATGCATATCTCATTTTATAAAATAAAGGCATCTTTGAAGTTTCAATTTGAAAATACTAAAGCTTTCATCTTCAAATTTTAAAACAATACAAAAGGTTGACATTTTTAATTAAAACCAGAGGGGTTGGCAAATGTTCTTAGACAAGTCTGTATTTTTCACACCTTAGCCATATATACTTTTGAGTTATTTCCAAAATAATTTTTTCTTTTCAAATTCATAACAATAGTTTTATTGTTATAAGACTATTTATAAAATATTATTTCTAAAAATGGAAAGAATTTTGACAATACTTAATATACTTACACAGACTCTGCATCCTTTTCCTTTTTAATTATTCCTGGTAAACCAAAAGTCTTTCTTTTCCTTGGTTTTATACCTTAAAATAAACATATATTGTTATAGAAACATGACTGTTCCTGATAAACATATTAAATTTATGAATGCATCTTGTATCCTGACACATGATTTGCTCATAAATGTTGATACTAAATTTGGATGAAAGAAACACAAGCAAAAATTACTAAGCCCTAAAATTTAAATCAGGGTCATAATCTGTTTCAATTCTTCTTATGTTAATATAATATAGCCTGTTATTCAGCAAAAGGTTATACACAGAACAATCACTTGAGCAGTGACATTCTCTCTTCCTCTAAATTACCTCAGGCAAAGCAAGCATTTGCAGATATCTTAAGACTTCAAAGAAAGTACATCATTCATTATAAGAGATTTGGTTATAAATGCAGGTCAGATCACATTCTCTGCATAAAAGGTCACAAAATATAAATGTGTTGTTTTAAATAAATAGATGACAACAGGTCCATTAACAGTATGACAGATATTTATAATATGGCATTCTTTTGTACATGTGTTATCTCTAATAAAAACAATGTTATAAATGGATCCAACCATAAATGAGGAAAAATATCATTTGTTTTGCCAAATAAGGTAGTTCTTCCTCTTCTTGCATGACAAATTATTTTTGAAAGGTCAGTAATGCTATCAATTGTCAATAGAATTCAGCACTTAAAGCTTAACTGTTGTTCAGTTGCTAAGTCATGGACTCTGCGACCCCATGGACTGCAGCACACCAGGCTTCCCTGTCCTCCACTATCTCCTGCAGTTTGCTCAAATCCATGTCCACTGAGTCAGTGATGCCATCTAACCATCTCATCCTCTGCTGCCCTCTTCTCCTTTCACCTTCAATCTTTCTCTGCATCAGGGTCTTTTCCAATGAGTTAACTCTTTGGATCAGGTGGCCAAAGTATTGAGCTTCAATTTCAGCATCAGTCCTTCCAATGAATATTCACGGTTGATTTCCTTTAGGACTGACTGGTTTGAGTACACCCAAGCTAACTTCACATCTTGTAGATGAGGAAACTCAAAAGTTTTATTTGTTTTTGTAACTCAGTGTTATACAGCTAGTTATCACTACAATCAGGATAATAATCCAAATGTCGTAGAATAATGTACTTGCTTTCATGTAAAACTAATTCCCTGAACCATGTATTTGTATAGCATATTGTAATATTTTTAAAATAAAATATATTTTTTTCCTCAGAGTAGGTATTATTTATTATAAACATTTTTAAAGAACTCTTTAAATTCTTTTCAGCTTTTGAGGAATCTTTAAAGATTACAGAAAACTTAAATAATTACTGCTCTTAATCAAACAGCTAGTAACTATAAAAAATCTAGGTCCTAGAGCTCCTTGACCGCTGAAGTAATAACCTTACATCCAATAGCAAACCATTTCTCTAAACTCTTACACAGGTCTTGGAAAAAATCAAAGACTGCTTTCAATTATTTCTAGCAGCTCACAAAGTGAGACATATAAAACACAACACACACACACACATACACAAAATAAACCGACAGAAAACTACAGATATCTCTTGGGTTTCATACTATAAAAAACATAAATTTAAATAGGAAGGGTTGTGGACCCTTTCTCCAATTCAAATCATCAGCTATTTTGAATAACAGTCACATTAGCATTAATGCATACCCTTATTAATTACTGAAATGCTACCCACTGTAGAATAAGCAGTATATATCAACATGTAGTGATGAGTTTCATATTTATAACATTAGAATGTTTAAAGAAGGATATCAGTGGAGAAAACATTCTCAATGTATATCTAAAAGCAAATACGTGTTATATTTAATCTTTTAAAATATATATATTCTAACACATTAGTATCCGTTTGGGCAGACTTATTATTTATAAAGCAAACATTAATATAGGAAGCCTTTAAACCACATTCAGATTTTTTGCATAACTCCATAGACATGCTAACACCAATGGGTAGCAGCCTCTCTATTCAGTAAACAGAAGCTATCAGCTAGTTGCCACACATTACAACTAGCCAACTTACCTTCAACTGCACTAGCAGGGTCACATTCTTCAAATTCAATAAGGCCTAAAAGGAAAAACGTTATTACATGAACAAGTACTGGTTAAAAAAAAAAGTGACAGAAAACAATCCGATGGGATCCCATTACATCTTTTTAATGATTCTGAAATGTTTCAGGGTTACCTGATGTTAATTAAAATATCATCAATAATTTAAAAATCAAACAGCAAGCATGTTCAGTGTTCCTGAAAAAAACCTGAGACTGGCCCATTATTAAAGGACCACAATTTACTGCAAACCCTTTACATACGCTGCCACAGAACGGCAGCACAGAGCTCTAATGTGTAGCTGCTGCTGCTGCTGCTAAGTCGCTTCAGTCGTGTCTGACTCTGTGCGACCCCACAGACGGCAGCTCACCAGGCTCCGCCGTCCCTAGGATTCTCCAGACAAGAATTCGTGTAGCTAGGAGCCTGCTGTTTCTACAGCTGAGAGAAAACAACAGGAAGAGGCAGTTGCTGAATCCTTGGTTGTGCTAGTGGTAAGACCAAGGGGCCAACACAGCAAACACTCCTAGAATGGAAGCCAGGAACTTGCTTGTCCAGTTCACCACTGCGCCCTAGCAAATGATGTCTTCCATGAATATCTGCTAAATAAATAAGTGAATTAATTACATACTAGCTAAGAGGTGATGCTAAAGTCAAAATCCAGATCTATCTATATAGCAGGTCAAGCAATTGAAACACTAGTTTGCAGGCAATGGGAAGAACTTTCATATGAGAAAGTGATACACATACACCTTCCTGAAAGTGGTCTTTTGGAAAAATTATTTCAGCACTGGTACGAGAGACAGACTGCAAAGAAGGGGACAAAAGTAAAATGGAAACCAGCTGAAAAACAATTAAAATTGCCCTGAAATGACAGGTCTGCTGAGACTAACCTTAAATGCTATAAAATATGGTATCTTTCAGACATTTAAAATACCAAATTATTTAGACAGTAAATAAAGTAGTAAAAAGCAGGAATTATTTTTCCATTGAAATATACATAAAATGAATTATCAAACTATAATTTTACATTCCACTAAATTGTCACTTTAGCCCTGTTGTAATTTGTAACATACAAATTTATGCAAGTCCAGTTTTTTTGTGAAACAATTTTTAATTTATTAATGGTAATTGGTACAACCTGCTACATCAAGAGATTTTTAAATAGAGCTTGAAGTAAAGATTACATAATAGATTTCACCACTGATCCTTCTGATATGTTAAGCTTAACTGTAACTATGTCCAAATTTACGATCAGAGTTCTTGTAGGTCATTCCATTATGAAAGAAAACCACTAACGAACAAGGAAAATTTCTCTACAAGTAGGAGCATCTAAAAATATTGGCTAAAATGTCCTTCTTTTTACCTCTAAGTCAAAGATTTACTTCCTCAGTTTCAGTTTCTATTCAAATAGAGCAGATTAACATTTAGTGATAAGCAGAATAAAAGTCATAAATGTGACTTGATAAACAAGGTCTTAATTAATTAATTAGCAGTACCTTCCCTACTGGGGCATTCTTACGATAAACATCATTTGGCTAAAACGAAAAAAATACATTCACTACTTCCATCCAAAAAATTCTTAGGAGTCAGAAAATGGCCCAGTTAAAATTTCAAGGACTTCAGGTCCGCTCTGTAAATCTGGAAGCTTAAAAATTCATTAAATGAAAGGGTAATGAGCTTGGTCTTAGAATCCTTTAAATGCCTACACTAATAGTTTACAAAGAGATGAGAACTGAAAGATTAATAAAGGTAAGAAATTTCAGCAGTATGTGCATCCGGTAAACAGCCATCTTTTGCTTGGTTTAAGAATTATGAAGAATGAAAAATCTTGCCTAAATCACCAGCAGCTTATTATGTATTATTAATTTTATCACTTTACTAATAAAGCTTGAGAGACTATAACCACTTGTCAAAAAAAAAAAAAAAAAGACAACCAGAAACGTAGTTAATCCAAAAATTTCCTATTACAAGCACATCATTTGTGCCCAGTAACTATTTACAGAATCTCTAATATTCAAGCTATGGGCTTTTTCTAGGGAACAAAACATAACAGCAATACCAAATTGCATTATTTACAATTTTAAAAAGCAGTATCTAGAAAATCTTTTAAAACATCACCTGAGCAAATACAGTATATATTCTTTTAAGATCTTTGGATGTCTTCAAATATGTGAAAATAGTAAAGACATCCCTTAACCCTATTAACATCAATCCTTTCAAACAAAATTCTACATTTTTTTCCTCACATTTTTACCCAGACATATCTTGATTATTTTTCCCTTTAGCTTTTTTAAACATCTTCTTAAAATCCATTTGAAACAGAAAAATATCCAGTAAAAATAAGCTATTCAAAATGACATTTCTGAAATATCAGATGCCAAATCCTTTCAAATTATAAACTATATATTTAAAAAAATTAATTGATTCCCATCCATACATAATATTTTCTATTAAAATAGAAATACTAACAGTTTCTGGGACAATCAAACTAAATATATGCCCTTAAAAAACCCATTAAATCATGCATGAAAGAGATTTTCTCTTTCAAATGGCATACGCTCCACATGCTGTTTCACACGGCAAAGCTTTGCGTGCCTGGCTCAGTGCCAGTTGACGGCTCAGCTGGATATCAGTGCACATTCTGACCCCCCTTGTAGCATGTCACTTCTGAACCATTTCACGAGTAGAAAGTTTATTCAGCATCTCCCCCAAATGCAGTCCACTGCCCATCATTCTGCTATTTAATTATAAGACAAGTTACTTTTTTTGACAGTACCAAAGCCAGAGTGAGAGTCAGAAATAGTTTGCTACAACCGGAATTTCAATTGTTTCAGGCTCAATTAATTCTGTTGTCAAAATAAATAACTGCTCTTAGTACTTAGATTTTATGCTGGGCCACAAGGGCAATTTAGTTTATATAAAAGCAAATAAGACCATTTTGGCTCTGCCTCTTGATGCTCTTTTACACATTATCTAAAAATGCCATCAAGAGTTCAATTAAATGCAAAAGAAACTAAAGGCAGACCTCAAAGAGGGCCAACGATCCAAAACAAAACAATTCTTATATATGATGCTTTAATCATCAGATAGGAATAAATTGTTGCTAGCAAGAGAAAAAGTCAATAACCTAAATAATTCATCCAAATTTAATTTGGAGCAAAACTTTTAAGAAATGTTACAGGAGGAAAGAAGTTATTTAACACTAATCTTTAATCACTACATGTATTTTGTAGAATGAGGTAGACTATTAAAAAATGTGAAACATTTAATTAATAGTTTCCATTCTTTTGGAAGCAATTCTAAATCTCAAGCCAACAACAAAATCAGCAACTTTGTCTAGTTATAAACTGGCCCCAAAACTCAAATAGGTTTGGGCTACCTAAATCAAGTATTTACTGCATATCCTCAACTAAAACCACAGATCACTGCTTCTAATTAGAAGCCAAAGTAAAACATACAAACGTGCCCAGACCTCAAAGTCTAACAAAAAGTGATAATAACGAGGGAGGGGTGGGGAGAGGGGAGGAGAGGTGGGGAGAGAGGAGGGAGAGAGAAAGAGACAAAGGGAAAGGCGGGGGGAAGGGTGCCCCATAAACAGCGGGAGTCAGTGACATTTTCAAGCTTGCTCCTGGGCCTGTGGACCGCAACAGAGCCACATTCCTAGTGTCTCGGATGCTGAACCAGGAAAGCTAACAGGAAAAAGAGCATCAAACTCGAGCTTGCGGTGGTATGCAAAGGGCATGGAGGTTAAAGTCCTGGTTTTGCCACTTGTTTGTTGCCTGGTTACCCTGGACTAGTTACTTACCTTTTATAAACCTAGGTCTTATCATTTTTATGAATGATATGGAGGGGTGATAGTACCTTTTGCCATATTTCCTTCCTCCTTCCTCTTTCTCTATCTACACGTATGGCAGACTAGAGGGACGTGCAATCATCTTCTACGAGAACTCCAAAATTGCAACTCACTGCTGAACAACGATCAACAGGAGAATGCTGGATCCCACCCAAAAAAAGATACCCCACGTTTAAGGGTAAAGGAGAAGCCACAGCAAGATGGGAGGAGGAGCGACACTGCGTTTAGAATCAAATCCCATACCCGCCAGAGATGCTTGGAGGGCTCAAACAAAACCTTGTGTGCACCAGGACCCAGAGATCCCACAGAGACTGAGACAGACCTGCCTTTGAATGTCTGAGCATCTCCTGAGGAGGCACGGGACAGCAGTGGCCTGCCATAGGAGCAGGGGACTCTGGGTGCAGCAGACCTGGGTCACCTAGTATGTGGCATAAGCCCTCTTGGAGGAGCCCACCAGCAGCCCCAACACAGAGCTGCTGAGCAGATGACCCACAAACTGCAGAACAATTATACCAAAGAAATTCTTACACTGTTTATAAAGTTCTAGGACACATAACAGATTTCCCAATCTGAGGCGCTGGCAACGGGACTTAGAACCCCCGAGAATTTGACTTTGGAGGCCAGTGGGATTTGATTACAGAACTTACACAGGACTGGGGAAACAGACTCTTGGGGGGCACAAACAAAACCTTGTGCACACCAGGAACCAGGAGAAAGGAAAAATGTCCCCACAAGAGACTGGGAGTGTCCAGGAGTCTCTGATGGAGGTGGGTCGACAGGGGTCTGCTGCAGGGTCAGGGGCACTGAATACAACAGTGTGTGCACAAGTCTTTTCGGAGGAGGTCACCATTATCTTCATTACCCCACCATAGTTTGGCCTTAGCTCAAAGAACAGGGAGGGAACATAGCCCTGCCCATCAACGTAAAACTGGAAAACTCACCAGTGGCCACAGGACTGGAAAAGGTCAGTTTCCATTCCAATCCCAAACAAAGGAAATGCCAAAGATGTTCAAACTACCGCACAATTGCACTCATCTCACACACTAGTAAAGTAATGCTCAAACTTCTCCAAGCCAGGCTTCAGCAATACATGAACCGTGAACTTCCAGATGTTCAAACTGGTTTTAGAAAAGGCAGAGGAACCAGAGATCAAATTGCCAACATCCAATGGATCACAGAAAAAGCAACAGATTTCCAGAAAAACATCTACTTCTGATTTATTGACTATGCCAAAGCCTTTGACTGTGTGGATCACAATAAACTGTAGAAAATTCTGAAAGAAATTCAGACCACCTGACCTGCCTCTTGAGAAACTTGTATGCAGGTCAGGAAGCAACAGTTAGAAATGGACATGGAACAACAGACTGGTTCCAAATAGGAAAAGGAGTACGTCAAGGCTGTGTATTGTCACCCTGCTTATTTAACTTATATGCAGAGTACATCATGAGAAATGCTGGGCTGGATGAAGCACAAGCTGGAATCAAGATTGCTGGGAGAAATATCAATAACCTCAGATATGCAGATAACAACACCCTTATGGGAGAAAGTGAAGAGGAACTAAAGAGCCTCTTGGTGAAAGTCAAAGAGGAGAGTGAAAAAGTTGGCTTAAAACTCAACATTCAGAAAACTAAGATCATGGCATCTGGTCCCATCACTTCATGGGAAATAGATGGGGAAACAGTGGAAACAGTGTCTGACTTTATTTTTGGGGGCTCCAAAATCACTGCAGATTGTGACTGCAGCCATGAAATTAAAAGACGCTTGCTCCTTGGAAGGAAAGTTATGAACAATCTAGATAGCATATTAAAAAGCAGAGACATTACTTTGCCAAAAAAGGTCCATCTAGTCAAGGCTATGGTTTTTCCAGTGGTCATGTATGGATGTGAGAGTTGGATTGTGAAGAAAGCTGACCATCAAAGAATTGATGCTTTTGAACTGTGGTGTTGGAGAAGACTCTTTTGAGTCCCTTGGACTGCAAGGAGATCCAACCAGTCCATCCTAAAGGAAATCAGTCCTGGGTGTTCATTGGAAGGACTGATGCTGAAGCTGAAACTCCGATACGTTAGCCACCTCATGCGAAGAGTTGACTCATTGGAAAAGACCCTGATACTGGGAGGGATTGGGGGCAGGAGGAGAAGTGGATGACAGAGGATGAGATGGTTCGATGGCATCACCGACGCAATGGACATGAGTTTGGGTAAACTCCGGGAGTTGGTGATGGAGAGGGAGGCCTGGCGTGCTGCGATTCATGGAGTCGCAAAGAGTCAGACACAACTGAGCGACTGATCTGAACTGAGCATGGCCCTGTCTATCAGAACAAGACCCAGTTTCCCCCTCAGTCAGTCTCTCCCATCAGGAAGCTTCTATAAGCCTGTTATCCTTAGCCATCAGAGGGCAGACAGAATGAAAACCACAATCACAGAAAGCTAATCAAACTGATCACATGGACCACAGCCTTGTCTAACTCAACGTAATGATGAACCATTCTGTGTAGGGCCACCCAAGATGGACGGGTTACAGTGGAGAGTTCTGACAAAACGTGGTCCACTGGAGAAGGGAACAGGAAACCACTTCAGTATTCTTGCCTTGAGAATCCCATGACAAGGCAAAAAGATAGGACACTGAAAGATGAACTCCCCAGGTCGGTAGGTGCCCAATATACTACTGGAGATCAGTGGAGAAATAACTCCAGAAAGAATGAAGAGACAGAGCCAAAGCGAAAACAACATCCAGTTGTGGATGTGACTGGTGATAGAAGCAAGGGCCGATGCTGTAAAGAGCAATATTGCATAGGAACCTGGAATGTTTGGTCCATGAATCAAGGTAAATTGGAAGTGGTCAAATAGGAGATGGCAAGAGTGAACATCGACATTTTAGGAATCAGCGAACTAAAATGGATTGGAATGGGTGAATTTAATTCAGATGACCATTATATCTACTACTACAGGCAACAATCCCTTAGAAGAAATGGAGTGGCCCTCATCTCAACAATAGTCCAAAATGCAGTACTTGGGTGCAATCTCAAAAATGACAGAATGATCTCTGTTCGTTTCTAAGACAAACCATTCAATATCACAGTAATCCAAGTCTATGCCCCAACCACTAATGCTGAAGAAGAACGGTTCCATGAAGACCTGCAAGACCTTCTAGAACTAACACCAAAAAAGTAGCCTTTTCATCACAGGGGACTGGAATGCAAACGTAGGAAATGAAGAGATACCTGGAGTAACAGGCAAATTTGGCCTTGGAGTACAAAATGAAGCAAGCAGGGCAGAGGCTAACAGAGTTTTGCAAAGAGAACATACTGGTCATAGAAAACATCCTCTTCCAACAAGACAAGAGATGACTCTACACATGGACATCACCAGATGGTCAATACCGAAACCAGATTGATTCTATTCTTTGCAGCCAAAGACGGAGCTCTACACAGTCAGTAAAAATAAGACTGGGAGCTGACTATGGCTCCAATCAGAAACTCGTTATTGCAAAATTCAGACTTAAATTGAAGAAAGTAGGGAAAACCACTAGACCACTCAGGTATGACCTAAATCAAATTCCTTATGATTATACAGTGAAAGTGACAAATAGATTCAACATATTAGATTTGATAGAGTGCCTGACAAACTATGGATGGAGGTTTGTGACGTTGTACAGGAGGCAGTTATCAAGACCATCCCCAAGAAAAAGAAATGTAAAAAGCCAAAATGACTGTCTGGGGAGGCCTTACAAACCCCTGAGAAAAGAAGAGAAGCTAAAGGCAAAGGAGAAAAGGAAAGATATACCATCTGAATGAAGTTCCAATGAACAGCAAGGAGAGATAAGAAAGCCTTCCTCAGCGATCAAAGCAAAGAAATAGAGGAAAACAACACAATAGGAAAGAGTAGAGATCTCTTCAAGAAAATCAGAGATACCAAGGGAACATTTCATGCAAAGATGGACACAATAAAGGACAGAAATGGTATGGACCTACAGAAGCAGAAGATATTAAGAAGAGGTGGCAAAAATACACAGAAGAACTATACAAAAAAGATCTTCATGACCCAGATAATCATGATGGTGTGATCACTAATCTAGAACCAGACATCCTGGAATGTGAAGTCAAGTGGGCAGTTCTCATTCCAATCCCAAAGAAAGGCAATGCCAAAGAATGCTCAAACTACCACATAATTACACTCCTCTCACATGCTAGCAAAGTAATGCTCAAAATTCTCCAAGCCAGGCTTCCACAGTACATGAACTGTGAACTTCCAGATGTTCAAGCTGGATTTAGAAAAGGCAGAGGAACCAGATCAAAGTGACAACATCCACTGGATCATCGGAAAAGCAACAGAGTTCCAAAAAAACATCTACTTCTGCTTTATTGACAATGCCAAAGCCTTTGACCATGTGGCTCACAACAAACTGTGGAAAGTTCTTAAAGAGATGGGAGTAACAGACCACCTTACCTGCCTCCTGAGAAATCTGTATGCAAGTCAAGAAGCAACAGTTAGAACCGGACATGAACAACAGACTGGTTCCAAATAGGAAAAGGAGTATGTCAAGGCTGTATGTTGTCACCCTGATTATTTAACTTATATGCAGAGTACATCATGAGAAATGCCAGGCTGGATGAAGCACAAGCTGGAATCAAGATTGCCAGGAGAAATATCAATAACCTCAGATATGCAGATGACACCACCCTTAAGGCAGAAAGCAAAGAGGAACTAAAGAGCCTCTTGATGAAAGTGAAAGAGGAGAGTGAAAAAGCTGGCTTAAAACTCAACATTCAGAAAACTAAGACCATGGTATCCAGTCCCATCACTTCATGGCAAACAGATGGGGAAACAATAGAGACAATGAGACTTTATTTTCTTGGGCTCCAAAATCACCACAGATGGTGACTGCAGCCATGAAATTAAAAGACACTTGCTCCTTGGAAGTAAAGCTATGATCAACGTAGACAGATATTAAAAAGCAGAGACATTACTTTACCGACAAGGTCTATCTAGTCAAAGCTAGGGTTTTTCCAGTAGTCATGTATGGATGTGAGAGTTGGACTATAATGAAAGCTGAGCACCGAAGAATTTATGCTTTTGAACTGTAGAAGACTCTAGAGAGTCCCTTGGACAGCAAGGAGATCAAACCAGTCAATCCTGACGGAAATCAGTCCTGAATATTCACTGGAAGGACTGATGCTGAAGCTGAAGCTCCAATACTATGGCCACCTGATGCGAAGAACTGACTCACAGGAAAAGATCTTGATGCTGGGAAAGACTGAAGGTGGGAGGAGAAGGGGAGACAGAGGATAATGGTTGGATGGCATCATCGACTCGATGGACATGAGTTTGAGCAAGCTCTGGGAGTTGGTGATGGACAGGGAAAGCTAGCGTGCTGCAGTCCATGGGGTCGCAGAGTTGGACACGACTGAAAAACTGAACTGATCTGTTCTACACTTACTCAGAGACACATCTTTTTTTTTGCCCACTAAATCATTAGAAAATAAAGTTGCAACATCAATACTACTTCATTTCAGGAGT
This sequence comes from Okapia johnstoni, assembly GCA_024291935.2. NCBI lineage: Eukaryota > Metazoa > Chordata > Mammalia > Artiodactyla > Giraffidae > Okapia > Okapia johnstoni. The sequence continues at coordinate 52,420,851 of CM044313.1, forward strand.
ATTTCTTTTAATAAAGGTTTGTAGAGACAGTTCCCTCAATCCAAGTCCTAGTTGCCTCTGACTCTCCTAGTGCAATGTTTCCTGTATTAGAAGCACCAGGAGGGCTTGTTAAACCACAAATTGTTGGGGCCTTCTGCAGAGTGTCCTATACAGAAGATCTAGGTTGGTGCTCACGAATTTGCATTTTAAACAAATTCCCAGGTGATGTGGTTGGTCCTAGGATCACACTTTGAGAATGATAGTCCCAAGGATTCCCTGGGTCCACTGTCAGGTATTCAGTAAGTCCAGACAGTGTTTCTCCCATTTTACAAACTGCCTGCGTGCATGCTCAGTCATTCAGTCCTGGGACTCCATAGACTGTAGCCCACCACGGTCCTCTGTCCACGTGATTATCCTGGCAAGAATACTGGAGTGGGTTGCCATTTCCTTCTCCAGAGGATATTCCCAACCTAGGGACTGAACTTACTTCTCCTGTGGCTTCTGCATGGGCAGATGGATTCTTGACCACTGAACCATGGAGTCACCAGGGAAGTACCACCAACTGCCCAACGATCTTACTAAAATACAGTTTCTAATTCAGTAGGTCTGGGGTAGGGCTTGAGCGTCTGCATTTATGACAAGCATCCAGTGATGTAATGCTTCAATTTCTCAACAATGGCTGCATGTTAGAATCAGACAAGTTTTAAAATATAGTGATACCAAGGACCCACCCTACACCAGTAACATCAAAATTTCTGGGATAGTACAACTGTCTGTACATTTTTAAAAAAGAGATAGAAAGAAATAAAAAGGAAAAGGAAAATATTTTTCAACAAATGATTCTCACTGGTAGCCAAGGCTTGAGAAGCAGTGATGAAGCTAATTTAGGAACCTTGGCGTTAAATAAAAAGAACAGATTTTAACCACAGAATTTCAGTCACTGTGAAATCTATATTTTCACCGAGTTCTCCAACACAGCATCTTGGCACTGAAATATAATCTCCTCCTATATCCAAAACCTGACACTGCTTCCATTCCCCCAACTGAGTCATGTTTTCACTTTCTGGGATCCTAATAAAACCTTTAGGAATTAAACACTCTACTTGCTGTAATAATCTCTTTTCTCTGGGAATTTCCCCTTGTTCACAAGTGGTACAGCAGCCACGTTTAAGGCTGCATGACCTAGTGAGGAGTAACTGAACTAGAAAGAAGATTACCCCAACCCAAGATTACCTAGACCAGGTTCTTTCTGGTCAAGAAAAGGGACAAAAACCTTGGTTAATTCTGAGCTGTGGATGCAATTAAGGGACAAGTGAAAATATCTAGAATCTACTAAGAGATCACCTTACATAATGTACCTGGAGATGCAAAGAAGGCCGTTCTGCAAAGAAAAAAAAAGCAGTAGAAATGCAGAGACTGAGTAAAAGAAAAATAATACCTAGTATTTCTACTGGTTTGGGTTTCTTTCTGTAGCCTGGCTATATTCCTAGTTTTGAATCCTTGGGGTACCTCAGTTTCTTTTCCATAAACTTCCTTTTAAGGTCAAGTTGATTTAACTTCTTTTACATACTGCAAAAGGAACTAAAACCCTATCTTTATTCTGATGCACATGTAAAACCTGTAATGAGCTTCCTTTAGTTTTTTCTTTTTTTACTTCTTCTTTTTTTTTTTTTTTTTGGTCCGTGTTTATACATTGAACAGGCTTCCCTGGTAGCTCAGACAGTAAAGAACCTCCCTGCAACGCAGGAGACCTGGGTTCAATCCCTGGGTTGGGAAGATCCCCTGGAGAAGGGAATGGCTACCCATTCCAGTATTCTTGCCTGAAGAATTCCCTGGACAGAAGAGCCTGGCAGGCTACAGTCCATGGTGTTGCAAAAAGCTGGACACAACTGAGCAACTGAACACGCACATACACTGAATATTTTTAATGGTTACTTCAAATTAATGAACTAAGTTTTCCTTAAAGTCTGCTCAGAACAGTTTAATCTTTACTTCACAATTTAGGATTATTATTATGATGATCAGTTACTGTGCTGTGATACGACCACAGATGTAGTTGGTGCAGGGTATAGGATTAAATGATTTCTGAATCCAAGAAGAGCAGAATCAACTTTTGAAAAAAAAAATTAGTATCATTGTAAGTTACACAATTCTAATGTATTGTCAAGCTTGCTACTATCTACATAAAAAAGTTACATTCTCTAACAAAGTTAGGCAAAGATTTTCTATAAAAAGTCAAGATAATAAGTATTTTAGACATTTTGAGTCATAAAGTCTGTCACAGCTAGTGACCTTGGCTACTGCAGAGTGAAAGCAGCCAAGACATGGGTCACAGCAGACAACTGTGACTGGTTTCAAAAAACTTTCATGGACACCAACACCTGAATTTTATAATTTTATGTATCACAAAATACATGTTTGTATTCATTCTTTGTAGGCCTCAAAAATAAGAAGCAAAGCTAAATCTGGCTCAATAGATAATCATTATCTGGAGGCATACGCATCCCACAGGGCAGGCTTCTATGCCTCTGTTCTAGGTAGTCAGGACACAATAGGTAGGGGGTACTCCTGCGCAGAGCAAAGCTTTTCTGTGTTGTCTGCTCTGGAAGTTCTCCTCTTTCACTCTCCTATTTGTGCAAATCTTATTATCCTCTTCACTAATCATCATCCATTCTTTTCTCTTTCTCTGATCATTCCCATTTGCTATCAATTAGAAAAATGAAGTAATCCAGCAAATCCGGTGTGGTTTGTGGGTCTTTGGTTTTATCAGCTAATTTTAATTTTGCTTTCTACAAAAGGGTTTCAATGCTTCTCCAAATTAAAAAAAAAAAAAAAACTTTGTGGAAGAAGGTTAAATTTATAGGTTTGGCATTACTCCAAATCATTGATGAGCCTGGAAAGATGATCACTAGATTTTTTTCAACTATATTTAAAATAACACTCTATTATCTGTACCCTATATTTAAAATAATATACCTAAAATTAGAAGCTGAAAAATTCTAAAGGTCTAAACTAATCAATTTCACATTTAGGCGGTCTGACTACAAGAATCTCATTACAAGAATCTCATTTTTCCTTTTTTCTTGGTGGCTGGTTTAATTTTATGTCTACCTTTCTGGGGCTTTTTCTATTTGTAACTTTAAACACAGTATATAGTCTCTGCTGCTGCTGCTAAGTCGCTTCAGTCGTGTCCGACTCTGTGTGACCCCACAGAGGGCAGCCCACTGGGCTCCTCTGTCCCTGGGATCTTCCAGCAAGAATACTGGAGTGGGTTGCCATTTCCTTCTCCCTGGAAGTCCTCAAATGGAAGCCATAAACCTATATTATCATATAATGAAAATATAGATAAGCTTTGCAACAAAATCTTTTATTTAAACATATTAGACACTGGTTTACCAACTTTTTATTTAAGTTATCTATCCTTCTATTTCTTATAAATGGAAACTTGCTTAGCTTTTATGAATTATAAACAGCACAGAGTAGAATTAGCAGAATGACTGTAAAACAGGAAATTTAAAAAATACAGATTTTAATCTTAATTTTAGCTGCAACTAAAACATATGAGAATGAATAGAAATACTAGGATAATGTCATTAGAACATAATAAGCCATTCAAAATTAGAAAACACCTGTTTATTCATGACTCTTTCAGACTACAGTGCTTTGATATTCAAAGCATCCACTTAAGAGTAACTCAAATTCCAGAAAAGCCAGGCAGTACACTTATAAAGTAATGACAAGAACAGTATGGACGTTCCTCAAAAAATTAAAAATAGAACTACTATATGGTCTAGCAATTCCACTTCTCCATATTTATCAGAAGAAAATTAAATCCCTACCGAAAAAAAAAAAAAAACCCTGCACTCTCATGTTCAGTGTATGTATGAGCTTAGTCGCTCAGTCACGTCCAACTCTTTGTAACCCCATGGACTGCAGCCCACCAGGCTACTCTGTTCATGGGGATTCTCCAGGCAAGAGTACTGGAGTGGGTTGCCATGCCCTTTTCCATCTTCCCAACCCAGGATCGAACCCAGGTCTTCCACACTGCAGACGGATTCTGTACCATCTGAGCTACCAGGGAAGCCCCATGTTCAGTGTGGCACTATTTATAAGACCAAAGACATGGAAACAACCTAAGAGTCTATTGACAAATGAATGGATCAAGGAAAAAAAAAATATATATATATATATATATATCTCTCTCTCTACACACACAAAATAGTCAGCCATGAAAAGAAGAAAATCCTATCTTTGTGACAACACAGATGGAACTTGAGGGCATTATGCTAAGTTAAATAAGTCAGAGAAAGACAAATACTCTATGATCTCACTTACATGTGGAACCTAAGAAAAAAACTGAACTGATAGATATAGAGTGGGTGAGGGGGAAACCCACTGGATAAAATGGGTAAAGGTGGTCAAAACATACAAACTTCCAGTTATAGGACAAAATAAGTCCACAGACATAATAAACAACATGGTGATTTTAGTTAACAATATTATATTATGTATTTGAAAGCTGCTAAGAGAGTAGAGTCATCCCTCAGTATCTGAAGGCGACTGGTTCTAGGATTCCTGTAGATACCAAATTTTGAAGATGCTCAAGTCCCTTATATAGCATAATGCAGTCAGTCCTCCGTGTCCGTGAATGTGGAATCCTCAGATAGAGAGGGCCAACTGTAGTCCTTAAAAGTTCTTATCACAAGAAAAACAATTTAACTATGTGTGGGAATAGATGTTAACTAAACTTACTCTGGCAATCATTTTGCAATATATACATATATCATTATGTTGCATACCTTAAAGCTAACACAATGTTATTGGTCAATTATAACTCAATAAAAAAGTAATAACAAAAATGATACTACATACTATAAAATATATATATTGTTATATATGTATATTTATATTTAATTTTAATATATATGTTTGTTGTGATCCACACAGTCAAAGGCTTTGGCATAGTCAATAAAGCAGAAATAGATGTTTTTCTGGAACTCTCTTGCTTTTTTGATAATCCAACCGACGTTGCCAATTTGATCTCTGGTTCCTCTGCCTTTTCTAAATCCACCTTGAACATCCTGTGGAAGTTCAAGGTTCACGTATAGCTGAAGCCTGGCTTGGAGAATTTTGAGCATTACTTTGCTAGCGTGTGTGATGAGTGCAATTGTGCATTAGTTTGAACATTCTTTGGCATTGCCTTTTTTGGGGATTGGAATGAAAACTGACCTTTCCCAGTCCTGTGGCCACTGCTGAGCTTTCCAAATTCGCTGCCATATTGAGTGCAGCACTTTCACAGCATTATCTTTTAGGATTTGAAACAGCTCAACTGGAATTCCATCACTTCCACTAGCTTTGTTCGTAGTGATGCGTCCTAAGGCCCACTTGGCTTCACATTCCAGGATGTCTGGCTCTAGGTGAGTGATCACACCATCGTGATTATCTGGGTCGTGAAAATCTTTTTTGTACAGTTCTTCTCTGTATTCTTGCCACCTCTTCTTAATATCTTCTGCTTCTGTTAGGTCCATATCATTTCTGTCCTTTATTGTGCCCATCTTTGCATGAAATGTTCCCTTGGTATCTCTTAATTTTCTTGAAGAGATCTCTAGTCTTTCCCATTCTATTGTTTTCCTCTATTTCTTTGCATTGATCACTGAGGAAGGCTTTCTTATCTCTCCTTGGTATTTTTTGGAACTCTGCATTTAAATGGAGATGTCTTTACTTTTCTCCTTTCCTTTCATCCTAAAAGAAATCAGTCCTGAACATTCACTGGAAGGACTGATGTTGAAGCTGAAACTCCAATACTTTGGCCACCTAATGCGAAGAACTGACTCAATGGAAAAGATCCTGAAGCTGGGAAAGACTGAAGGTGGGAAGAGAAGGGGATGACAGAGGATGAGATGGTTGGATGGCATCACTGACTCAATGGACATGAGTTTGAGTAAACTCCGGGAGCTGGTAATGGACAGGGAGGCCTGGTATGCTGCAGTCCATGGTGTAGCAAACAGTCGGACACAACTGAGCGACTGAACTGAACTGAATATATATGTATTTTTATGTATTTTTATGTATGTTATATATAAAATAGTCTCAATGAATAGGGAGAAAATTTAATGCTCTCTAAGTGTGATTTACACAGGAGAATTGGAGACATAGAGCTAGAGGTTATACCTTTCAACAGATAACTGATTAAAGAAAAAACACTCATTTTTCAGTGCAAGACAAATAGGTTAACTTTCAGTTATACAAAGTTTCTAAAGAAGTGGGCCTCTTGCTTTCTTTTAAAATTGTGTCCCATAGGACTAAAACCAGTTTATAGAAGAACTCATCCACCAGAGGGAGCCCTTACAAAAGAGAAAAAAAAGTACCAGCAGTATGTGTGTGTGTTTGTGTGTGTGTGAGACGTGTGTGAAAAGAGTGTGTGTGTGTGTGTGTGAGAGAGAGAGAGAGACAGAGAATGTTTGTGTGCATGTGTTTTGACTCTGCAACCCCGTGGACTACTGTCTGCCAGGCTCCTCTGCCCATGGGATTTCCCAGGCAAGAATACTAGAGTGGGTTGCCATTTTCTACTCGAGGGGATCTTCCAGACCCAGGAAATCAAACCCTCATCTCCCGCATTGCAGGCCGATTCTTTACTGCTGAGCTACCAGGGAAGCCCTAGTATACACAATTGAAGGCAGTGTATTTCTTACAAAACAAAATTCTTTAAATCCAGTAATTTCTTACAATCACATGTATTATTTTCTGAGAAATACAAAATTTCCATTACTGTAATGAGCTCCCTCTAGTGCCCATAAATAGAAGAAATATGTATGAAAGAGCTGTAACTTGTCGCCCACAGCAAGTCAACTAGAGAAGTAGTTATTTATCCTTTCCATTCCACCCCCACTCACACTTTTTCTTTCCCCTAAGTTAGTTCTAGGATCATTTATTTTGAAAATCAGTCACCTATATACACAATGTCAACAGTCATCCTAAAACAGTCACCTAATTCTGGGATAAATAATTTTAGGAAAGCCCATGTCATCACCAATCTTGGCCTCCCTCTTAGCATTTAGTTACAGGAATTTTCTACAAGTCTTTGTATATCTTGAGGCAAATACATTTAAATTTATAAATAAATAATACTCCCTAGTACCTATCTATTAATCGAGTATGTATTAATTTTGGGAAAATAACACTAAGTACTCAATAAATGTTACATTATCTCAGGTAAACCTCACAACAACCCCATGAGGTAGGTACTATTAGTATCCTCACTTTATAGCTAAAGACTTTGAGGCTTAAACATCTCACTAGTAGTAAAGTATAGATCACAAACTACAGGGTTAAGTACTATGCTATACCACAGATAAGAAAGTAACTGAACTTACTGAGATAACTGTAGATTTACACAGTATTTTAAAAAAGGAAAAAGGAAAGAAATACAACAAGATTCCTTGTACACTTGGCCCAGTTTCCTGCAATAACATTTTGCGAAACTACAAAATAATGTCACAAAGAGGATACTGATAATGATACAATTTACCAACCTCACTCACTTTACCAATAAAGGTCCATGTAGTCAAAGCTAATGTTTTTCCAGTAGTCATGTATGGATGTGAGAGTTGGACTGTAAAGAAAGCTGAGCGCTGAAGAATTGATGCTTTTGAACTGTGGTGTTGGAGAAGACTCTTGAGAGTCCCTTGGACAGCAGGAGATCAAACCAGTCAATCCTAACGGAAATCAACCCTGAATATTCATTGGAAGAACTGATGCTGAAGCTCCAATACTTTGGCCACCTGATGCGAAGAACTGACTCACTGGAAAAGACCCTGATGCTGGGAAAGACTGAAGCTGGGAGAAGGGGACGACAGAGGATGAGATGGTTGGATGGCATCACCAACGAAATGGACGTGAGTTTGGGTAAACTCCAAGAGTTGGTGATGGACAGGGAGGCCTGGCGTACTGCAGTCCATGGGGTCGCAAAGAGTTGGACACGACTAAGCGACTGAACTGAACTGATAATGAAAAGTCAGCGATGTATGAGTAATGCAGTTATTAAGTTCATAATCATATAGTCAAAGCATTAATATGCTCTACAATGTAAACTAGAGAACTCTTTACTGCGCTTGTCTTTAGAAACCCCCTGCTGCACTCAGTGGTGTAGGTAAAGGGGAAAGCCTGAAGGGAAAAATACTGAAGAAACTGAATCAATACAATTTAAAACTTAACGAAACGTGGGAAAAAGGAAGTGAAGATGATTTAGGTTTTGGCTCAGAGGGTAAAGCATCCGCTTGCAATGAGGGAGACCCGGGTTCAATCCCTGGGTTGGGAAGATCCCCTGGAGAAGGAAATGGCAACCCACTCCAGTACTCTTGCCTGGAAAATCCCATGGACAGAGAAGCCTGGTAGGCTACAGTCCATGGGGTCGCAAAGAGTCGGACACGACTGAGCAACTTCACTTCACTTTCATCGTGAACTACACTAAAGAAAAATGGCTCACAGACTTCTCAAATCACTTATTCATTCTCCTGAATTCTAAACTAGATTTTAACTTCAGTCCACTGAGGACTGAATACTTTTTACCTGTGGAGTGAAAACAAATATCTTGAAAGAATATGAAATAAACAGATTTTAAAAATCTAGACGTCTGTAAGTATAATAAATAGATTCAAGAAATCTATTAAAAGAAGACTGTAAGTATGCTGAGTAGGCAAGAGAATGGTGCTTATGATACCTGATATAAAATGTGTATTAAAAGTGAGATTAAGGAAACCTATGATTATCTTTTCATAAAATAGGAAAGAGGATTCCTATACTCACTGGTATGTCCCCAGTGGCTAAAACAGTACCTAGAATCCTGTGAGCACTCGATAAAAACACTGAATACATGTATGAATGAGGAAAGAAAATTTAAACTCTTACTAAATTTTAAGAAACGTTCTCCACTGTCTTTAATGCTGAGGGCTCAATATTCTCTCCCACTCTGTCTTATTATAAAATGGTCTTCTGTTGCTAACTATACTTACAAAAATATAAACTTTAATATATTCATTTAGTAAAAGTATGACAACCATTTTACTAAGTGTTAGTCACTCAATCATGTCTGACTCTTTGCAACCCCATGGATTGTAGTCTGCCAGACTCCTCTGTCCATGGAATTCTCCAGGCAAGAATACGGAAGTGGACTGCCATTCCCTTTCTCCAGGGGATTTCCTGACCCAGGGATCGAACCCACGTCTGTTGTATTGCAGATAGATTCTTTACTGTGTGAGCCACCAGGGAAGCCCATGATGACCATTTTAGGTAGTACTAAATTATTAATACTGAAGGTCAAAAAAACCTAATGCACCATCTGACACAAAGTAAATGATATCGGAGGTTTCACACAGATTTTTAGCTATCTCCAAAGCTCCATTTTGCAATTTTGGAATTTAAAGGCAAACGCCTTTGTTACTGAATGGGAAATATGAATATGGCTCCTTGCAGAGTCTGTTCTCTTACCAGGTCTTTCCTTCCCAGTGCCTTTTGACTCAGCAAATTTTTGTATCAAGCTTTCAACTGTAGTATTGGCCATGTTATTTATAAATTCTTCATGGACCTATTAAAATGAAATAAAGAAGTTTTCTTCATTTTCCATAAATATTCTTACTGTACTTCAGACAACACTTCCACAAAACAATTAAAATAGAAGTCAGTGCAATGACATGTTCATATCTTGAGTGTTTTAGAGACATCAGTCCTACAAGAACTAAATCTCATAAAGCAATGAAAATAGTATTAGAATTTTAGTAACAAAGAAAACAGACTTCATCTTTCTCTGCTATTATTTCAATGCACCCTAAATATCATCATTAAACCAATTTTATATTTTTGGAAAATTTCTAAGTATAAATTCTGTAACTTACTGAAGTTGCTATTCTAAATTTTAAAATAATAAAACTTTAAAAAAGAAATATTCAAAAATTGTTAACAGCAGAATTTTAATGTAAAGAGACTGAGCAAAGTTAATTTTAAAAATTAAATTATCATCCTTGATAGGATGACAAACTCCAGGTTATTTCATATTTAATACATGTAAATATATACTCTTTATCTGAAATAATTCAGTACCATGTAATGAGTTTGGATTTTTAAAGTCATAAGAGAACATAAAATTCTCATGAATCAGTTCACTAAAAGTGAAAACTTACCTGGCCTATTTGCAAATGAATTTCCTTAATAGCATTTGACAAGGATCCTATAATTTCTTTTATGTGAATGAGATGAGTTTGTTCAATATCCTGAAATTTCTGGGTAACAAATATAAAAAATAAATTACACACACAGATATATTTTGAAATTAAAACACTTTTTCGAAGTCATCTGAATACAGCTAACCAAATTTAGCAAGTTACCATTATTATATAATACTTAACAATGGTTTAAAAAGCAGAGACATTGCTTTGCCAACAAAATCCATCTAGTCAAAGCTTTGGTTTTTCTAGTAGTCATGAATGGATGTGAGAGTTGGACTATAAAGAAAGCTGAGCGCCGAAGAATTGATGGTTTTGAACTGTGGTACTGGAGAAGACTCTTGAGAGACCCTTGGACTGCAAGGATCCAACCAGTCCACCCTAAAGGAAATCAGTCCTGAATATTCATTGGAAAGACTGATGTTGAAGCTGAAACTCCAATACTTTGGCCACCTGATGTGAAGAACTGATTCATCTGAAAAGACCCTGATAATGGGAATGATTGAAGACAGGAGGAGAAGGGGACAACAGAGGATAAGATGGTTGGATGGGATCACTGACTCGATGGACATAAGCTTGAGTAAGCTCTGGGAGTTTGTGTTGGACAGGGAAGCCTGACATATTGCAGTCCATGGGGTCGCAAAGAATTGGACACAACTTAGTGACTGAACTGAACAGTGCTTCTAGATAAATGAGTCTAGTAAACATACTGAAATATGACGTCAAAAAAAGTTAACTTTTTGTTGTGCCATTTCACAGGCAAATATGAATTTTTTCAGTATTAGAAGATACCACAAATTAAAATCTATAATCATGGTCAGAAAACTAGGAGGAGACCCAGAAAAGAATAGTGTCAAAAAAACAAAGAAGTATTTAAAAAAAATGAAAAACAACTAGCTGGCAGAGCTAAAACTACAGTTTACTCCTTAAGACTTTACAATCCAGTCCAGCGACTTTCAAAATGTCAAATTCTTAAAACGTTAATATATACTCTCCGAAAGAGGTAGTCTATCGTTTAAGAAATCTGTGAAAACTTGTGTGTATACTCTATCACAGCAGTTCTCAACTGAAGGCAGGGATGATTCAGATGACCTGGGGAATGTTTTCAAACTACAGAACACATGGACCCTTCAGGACTACTCAAGAAATGGGCTAGAAAGAAGTAAGAATATTGTTGGGAAAAAAATTGCACGTTATTGTGGTATTTACTTCCTGGAAAGAAAACCAGTGCTATACTTCACTTCACAATAAACATATTAAAAACTGAAGTAACTGAGAAATACTAAAGTAACAAAGCTTGTTTTACTCTGCTTAACCCTGTGTCTTCCAAATTTCTTTAACCACACAACCCTCTTTTCCTCTCTGAGTATCTATTAATATCTCACAGAACAACAATATTCTTCAAAACAGGATTTGGGAAATGCTGAACTAGTCATTTTCAAATTAAAAAAAAAAAAAAAAAAAAACTGTCATTTCCACTGCCAAACCTGATTACCCTCTTTCTTGCCAAATTACATCAGGTCTAAGGAGCAGGCCTAGATGTTTGCTATTTTTCCCTAGTTTATCAAATTAAATTCCCTCACCCCATATTAAATGTTCAGTTTCCTTCAGCATGCATCAGAAATCCCTAAGCCAAATAATCATATCCATATTTGTGGTAAAGGGTCTGAACTTCAAAAAAAATCAATAATGGTGAAATTATAGTTTTGGCCAAAAACCTACCAATTTTATTCGTGAGGAATGATAGAGTTAAAATACAGAACTTGTTTTGGCTAATTTTGACAAAGTCCAATGAGAATACCAAAATTGCAAGATCCTAAATTACTCTTAAGAACTGAGGAACAGTCAGCTGGAACATGATTCTACTTTATGTTTCTATTATAAGAATTCACCCTCACCTTAAATTTTGGCAATTTGATGAACAAGACATTTTCTCACAGAAAGGTAGTCTCAAATCCAGGAAAGACTGGTCAAACAGCCACTAATTTCATATGGATGATTCCTAATTCCAAGAAAACTATGCACCTTCTTTCTCTTTTGAAACACCAAACCTAAGTCAGATCCTTAATAATTGAGAAATATCTTGAAGCATGAAGCCAAACAGAACCTAAAAGCATGATTTAGCTGCAATTTTGAAATTATGCTTTATTTCCAGTGGGAAGATATTGCTAAATATCACAATTCCTCAAAATCAGTGACTACTAAATAAATTCAGTTATTTAGCAAAGAGATACAGTATCAAGTGTTTGAATATAAATGAATAAACTTTCTTGAACAGATTTTTCTTCCATGCATTCAAATTCACTGGGCTCATATTATTGTTACATTAGCTTTTTTAAAAAGTATAATTTTGTCAGCCACTACAGATGAACAATATGCTGGTTCAAAATTGGGAAAGGAGTATGACAAGGCTATATATTGTCACCCTGCCTGAGTACATCATGTGAAATAGTGGGCTGGACGAATCACAAGCTGGAATCAAGATTGCCAGGAGAAACATCAAGAACCTCAGATATGCAGCTGATACCACTCTAATGGCAGAAAGTGAAGAACTAAAGAGCCCCTTGATGAGGGAGAAAGAGGAGAGTCAAAAAGCTGGCTTTGAACTCAACATTCAAAAACCTAGGATCATGGCATCCAATCCCATCACTTCATGGCAAATAGATGAGGAAAAAGTGGAAACAGCGATAGATTTTCTTTTCTTGGGCTCCAAAATCACTGCAGACGGTGACTGCAGCCATGAAATTTAAAGACATCTGCTCCTTGGAAGAAAAGCTGTAACAAATCTAGAGAGCATATTAAAAAGCAGACATTACTTTGCCAACAAAGGTCTGTAGAGTCAAAGCTATGGTTTCTCCTACTGTCATGTATGGATGTGAGAGTTGAACCAAAGAAGGCTGAGCACCAAAGAATTGATGCTTTTGAACTGTGGTGTTGGAGAAGACTCTAGAGAGTCCCTTGGACTGCAAGGAGATCAAACCAGTCAATCCTAAAGGAAATCAACCCTGAACATTCACTGGAAGGACTGATGCTGAAGCTGAAGCTCCAATATTTTGGCCACCTGACGCGAAGAGCCAACTCACTGGAAAAGACGTTGAGAATATTGAAGGCAGCAGGAGAAGCGGACAACAGACGATGAGGTGGTTGGAAGGCATCTCTGACTCAATGAACATGAGTTTGAGCAAACTCCAGGAGAAAGTGAAGGACAGGGAAGCCTGGCGTGCTGCAGTCCATGGGGGTCACAAAGAGTCAGATACGACTTAGCGACTGAACAACACCACCACAGATATATATATAAGCACTCTAATACTAAACTTCTTAATCTGAGGGTGTTACTGAAACAAATCTCAAATTTCCTTGTACTAGCCATGCTGCTGTTCAAAGTAAACAAAATCGCCCTACTGTTTCAAGTTTAACGACAGTGGTGAAAAGCGTAAGCGCAGAGTCACAGTTTTGGTCATGCTTATTCTTCACTCAGCGTTTCCCAGGTGGCTCAGTGGTAAAAAAAAAAAAAAAAAAATCCACCTGCTGGTGCAGGAGCCACAGAAGATGCAGGTTCAATTGCTGGATGGGGAAGAGCCCCTGGAGAAGGAAATGGCAACCCACTCCAGTATTCTTGCATGGAAAATCCCATGGACAGAGAAACCTGGCTGACTACAGTCCAAGGGGTTGGTTGCAAAAGAGTCAGACATGAATGAGTGACTGAACACACATTCTCAAGTGAAAAAATTTACATTACAAGTACTCCAAGTAAAGTCTAACTTGTTTCACCCAAGGAGTCAATTTCTTCTCACTCTGCCACCCAAATTTCATTTCTGCTAGATTGACAGACCCCTTCCCACTGGGGTTAGGTCAACCTGCTTGGCCTGGAACAAAAAGCAGGGAAGCAAAAGAATTCTTTTCCCTTCTAAGTAACCAAAATAAAGTCTACTACCTATTAAGAAACAAAAGTTAACCTGTTCTACAGTTGTGTGTACATGCTAGAGGGAGAGAGACAAAGAGTGAACACAAGGAGAAAACATACGTATTAGCACCGTATACCATCACCTTTATTTAAAAGCAGCATGGCTAAACATCTGCTCAAACAAATTAATTATTCCATCTTGGGACTGGCAAGATAAACAATTAAAATGCCAATTTGAAAAAAAAATGTAATGAGGAAGCAGAAAGAGGGAAGGGAAAAATAAGTGCTGAAAATTCTATATAAAGTAATATACAAACGAAAACACCGACTTAAACAAATTCTAACTTCTCTTTTTTCAAATTAAATAACTGAAGGCAACATTTTCACTGACAGAAACTAATCATTCTGATAGAAAATTAATAAATCAATAACTGCCTTATAAATGAATGTTCCTAATGAATTAAAAGAGAACTTGCTGAAGTCCACAACGACCACAGTTACTACAGAAATTGAAACTTTCTCACTGGAACTGGAGCCTCATTTAACACAACTAAACCCTTCCTGAAACATTATCACTTCCAGTTGCCATTATGAGTTGATATAACACTTCCCAGTTTTCTTCCTTCTCTGGCTTCTCCTACTTGGGTTTCAACATCTCTTCCTCTTCCAAACTGACAATGATGAACCTCTAAGAGTTTGGCCTGAATTCCCCACACTCTATCCAAAGATGATGTCATTATGGTTTTGTATACTGCCAAGCCCCTATATCATAAAGGCCCAATTCTTTATTCAAACTCTTCGGGACCAAGTGTTTGGGAATTTAAATATTTTTGATTTTTTTGAAATAAAGGTAATGTGTTATCATATACGTCATTATACTACCAGTAGGATATGCAGTGGCATCTGTTTATCAAACACTAAAGGAAAACACTTATATTCAGCCTAAGTAGGATAAAGAGACTATATATAGCCTCACATCAGATCAAATCAAGTTCTGCTGTCAAATGAACTCTACAAAAAAAAAGGGGGGTGGGTTCAGAGAATTCAGAATTGTCAATAAGGGACTGTGAACATTATGTCCAGTCCAGATTACTTAGAGCCTCCAAAACTGCCATTTGCTTTCTCCACTTAAGTATATAGGGATTAATCCCCAATGGTTCAGTGGGTAAAGAATCTGCCTACAATGCTAGAGACCCCCTTCCAACCCCTCAAACTAACAGCTCTTCATCTAGACTTTGCTATTCATCTCTGTCAAACCTGGAAGAGATCTTGAACCCCTTGAGAATTCTCCCATCCACCCTAACCCTGCCAGCTCCAAATGTATTCACTTCTCTCCTTCTCCAAGGCTACCACACTGACTCTCATCCTTCTCACTGGACTATGATACTACCTTCCAAACTGGACTCATGATGTTCCTTTGGTCTCACTGTAATCCATTCTTCATGAAACTGTCAAAATTAGCTTTAAAAATGCAGAACATTATCTTGTCGTATCCCTGCATACAGCTCTGCAGTGTCTTCCAACTGCCCTTAGAAGAAAACCTAAGCCCTCAATAAAGCCTGGTCCTTGACTATCTCTTTAACCTCATTTCTAACCACCATCTTTCCTGTTTTAGTAAGCATTTTTACTTTCTAGAATGTGTAGCTCGTTTATACATCTAGGTCTTCATAGCCATGGTCCCCAATGCCTGGAACATGCATGCCCTAGACTAAGTCTTGTACTGATTCTTCAAGGCTCAATTTTAAATGTTAGTTCTCCAAAAAGGCCTTTCCTAACTCCCTAATCCAAATTAAGTGAAAGCCATTCAATCATGTCCGACTCTTTGCAATCTCATGGGCCATACAGTCCATGAAATTCTCCAGGCCAAAATACTGGAATGGGTAAGCCATTCCCTTCTCCAGGGGATCTTCCCAATCCAGGTATTGAACCTAGGTCTCCCACATTGCAGGTGGATTCTTTACCAACTGAGCCACACAGGAAGCCCAAGAATACTAGAATGGGAAGCCTATCCCTTCTCCAGCAGATCTTCCTGATGCAGGAATCAAACCAGGGTCTCCTGCATTGCTGGTGTTTTCTTTACCAGCTGAGCTACCAGGGAAGCCTCGAGTCCAAATTAGGTCACCTCTACTAGTCTATCTCATGATCTCATGGAAGCCTGTTCTTTTCCTTTGTAACATTTATAATAATCTGTAACTTTATAATTAAGCATATATTTAATGTCCATCTCCCTCCTCTATACTGTATACTCCATGTAAAGCACAGAGAATTTGTTTTATTTACATATATACTGCATACATCTAGCATCTAGCACAGTACCTACAACCTGGTAAGACGAGTGCATCATGCGTACACACAAGCATGCAAACCCTTTGTTTCTGGGATGTGACTCATTCAGCACTGCAAGCAAGATGACACCCCTAGAATCCAAAAAGTCAGATTCATAAAGTCCTTCTCACACTTACAGAGTACCTACCATGAGTTAGGAACTGTTTTAAATGCAGAGGAGATAGCAGCAAACAAACCAATCTCTGCTCTCACAGAACTTACTTAATGGTGGAAGACAGACAACAAGAAATATGGGTAGAGAAGCTAGTGTGCTTCACCACATTTCTAGTCCTCTTGGACATGATGACTAAGAATGCTCTAAGAAGAGGTTTCTCTACCAGTCTCAGTGCCAGAGGGAAGAGCTGACCCATGATGGACAAGCAGCATGCACTTGCTATTGTAATCCACTGACATTTGTGGGGATTCTCTGTCACCGCAGCATACCCATCCTATCCTGTCTGAAATAGTAAATAAAATTCATGGTGTTAGATGATGACAGGTGCTAAGGAGAAAAACAAAACAAGAGGACAAGACACGAGGGTGGAAGTTCTGGATATGATTCATCAAAGGCACCCATCTTAAGTCTAGGCCTTTAATTAAGGCCTTAAGAATATCAAATTGAATATAATTGATCCCAAGTTAATGGGAGACAGACTTTTTTAAATTGTCTATTTTCCCTTACTAAAATGGAAGTTCTATGAGAGCAGGGATTCTTGATTGGTTTATTTATTAACTACTACATCCTCAGCACTGAGTGATTTCCAGTTTTCTTCTTAAGTATAAGTCAATTTTAAAACCACACATAACCTTCATCATCTACCAATGTCCTCATTTTCTCCAACACTTTTTAAACATTCTCATCTAGTTGATCTGAATAACCCCTTATGATATTATAACTACTGACTGACCATAATTTTCCATCTCCAAAACAAGAGGTGAATTTTTAAAACAGCATTATTAAAATATTGAGACTGTGCATTTTAACAGCTTCTAATATAAAAAAATCTTATGAAAGAAAAAATTATTTATATCAGAAATATATTTAATATAACTTACTATAATTTATCAACAATAAATACAAATATCCTACTTTAGATTTTAAGCCTTAAAAATACCAACCTGAGCTGTTTCTGTCATTTTCTGTTCAAAATCTGCTTTTGCTAATGCATATTTTTCCACATAGAGTTTGTAAGTATCTGTAGCTTTCTTAGATTTAACAGCTGCCTGTAACAAAACAAAAACATTTAGAATTACACAAAATCGCTTTACTTTCCTTAAAAAAAAAAAAATGCATTTTAAGAGATGAGGCCTATGTTGAGTTCAAGATGACATAAACTAACTTTAATACCTTTTTCCAAGTCTTTCTTATTATTATTTTTTGTTATGGTCACACAATGATGTAGAAATTAAATCCTAATTCTCTTGTCCAATGGAATGTGCTTTTAAAAGTTAAAATACTTTCATTTATAACCCAGAGGAAGATCACACAACCACATTATAACAGTATAATGTTACTAAAAATTCAACAATCAAGAATGTGACAATACCAGCAGAATATGCTATGAGTCTTCTTCCTTCCTCCCACAACAAACAGATATTCCATTTAAGGTCTGATCAGTGACTATAAAGCTAGCATGAAAGTTGAAAAAAAAAAAAATCAATTTCCCTTGATGTTGCTCAATTTTTTTTACTCTTCAGAAAGTCAATAATTTGTTTTAATCAGTCTATTTTTCAAGATTTCTATTTTTTTATTGCTACTGTATTATAACAGTTTTCACTTTATCAAAGTTACTTATTCAACAAAAAATTAATAATATATTAAATATTAGGCACTAAGGAGTATGAAGACAAATTATATAGGAATCTTTTCCTCAGGGAGTTCATAAAAGAAGTATAACCTGTACAAAAAAGGCTAGAAATTGGTGGAAAGTCACCAGTAGATTGGGGCAGACATGTGGCTATCAAGAAATTTGATTATTCTCAACAGACTGCTCAATTTGGATACAGGAAGTTTGAAGGGAAGGAGTGTTGAAGTAAATAAGAGTTTAAAGAAGATCAAAAAAAAAAGAGAGAGAGAAGCTATCGCATTTCAAGATAAAAAGATTTCCCCTTTCTTTAAAAGGTGGTCTGCTGTGAGTGAAGGAGAGAAGGCTGTGGTTGGAAACTTCAGAATAAAGTTTCAAACCATGGTTATGAAGGATGCAACTGGTAATAATTACAGGAGTAAAAGTATTACAAAGAGCCACTGAGGGCTAAGCTGCAAAACCTGGAATTTGTGCACAATCAGAACCATAGGTAATTATTTCCAGCTATGTTCAGGAGTCTAAAAATAAGTATTAGAAACTCATCTAGTAAGTATTAGAAACACAAAGTTGCGTTTACCTGGAGGTTGGGAATGGCAAGAGATGCACACAGTTCTAGACCCTAAAAAAGTAACTCTACACTGTCTTGGAAATTTTACTGCATATATTATATTAAACATATATGCTCTATCCTTGCTGGCCTTTATAAACAAAGAATATAGGATGCCACTTTATCTTGCAGTGTATCAAAACTATATCTTGTATCAAAACTGAATGCAGTTTCCATTCATGGTCTGGCAACGAAGATCCCACAGCCAGGGAACAACTTAGTCCGATGCTCTAGAGCCTGTGCACCACAAGTACCGAGCCTGCGGTCCACAACTAAAGAGTCCATGTGCTGCAATGCAAGTCCCCGCGTGATGCAACGAGGATCCCACGTGCCACAACTAAGACTCGATGTAGCCAAATACATTAAAATAAATAAACGGGAAATTGGGACAGAATAAATTATGTTTTAAAAGCAATAGCTACATTTCTTCTCATAATTAAAAGACTGGTTCTAATAGATTACCTAGTGATAATGAAAGAAATCCTATATTTTATCATTTCCTTAGCATTATAAATAAATTTATTGGTATACTACCGGAAATAATTCTAAGGGTCTATATAATTTTCCCAGTAAAATCTTATGAATCAAATGTACACATAAAAATAAAATAGAAAGCAAAATGAACTGTTTGAGATACTCCTAAATCTTTTTTCACATTCAGATTCTGACTCTTCCCAATTACTTCCAAATCAGGGACTGCTAAGGTTTGTTTTTTCCCCCACATTATTATCATCTTCAAAGTCACCAAGAATATTATTGACAGAGACTATCTTAAAAGTGCCCCATTACCATCTTCAGATTTTCTTCCAAACGGTGGTGTTCACATTTTCTTGATTTTACCAAGTCTCAACAAAAGGTTTTCAAACAACAATCAGAACTATTCCTCCCTCAATGGTCTTAAAGTTGTCTGTTAATTGAAACAACAGTGTTGCAGCTGTCCAGTCATGCCGCCAGGTATATAACAACCAAGCTCACAGAGGCAGTGAAACTACATAACAAACGCCACCTTGCCCACAGTGATTATAATAACACCACCATTTGAAGATGCATCCTAATTTCAGATATGTGAGGAAAAAGATATACCTGGTAGCTTTTAATATTCTCTTTTTTTTCTGGTGTCTCAGTCTGAATTATCTTTATTTAACCTGCTTAATACCAAGAATGTATTTATGATCTAATTATTGAATTTCTTTAATTCTGAAAAAATTCTGATGTTAACTCTTCAAATATTACCTGTCTACCATCTTCTCCAATTTTTTTCTTCTAAAATCCACAGCAGATGATGGTGACCTTTACTCTCTGCGTATGTCATGGGTAAGTTCCCAAATTCAGTCTTTCACTACACCAACTCTAAAGTTTATCTTCGCTAATGCTTTTCTAAAATTAAAATAACTATATATTTCATTGCCAAGTTTCCTAGTCAGCTGTTTTCCCATCTACTAGTTCTTGTTTCATTATGTCTCTCATAATTTATTTAATATAAGTTTATGTTCATTTGCATCTCTGAACATCCTCAGCATACATGAATGTTTCTGATCATCTGTTTAATAAATCTAGATTTTATTTGACTTAAATTCTTCTTTTAGTTGTTAAATTTGCTGACACTTGTCTTAACAAAGGTATCCCCTGCTTTTCCAAAGTTTGTCTTATGCCACTTTGCTTCTACTAATGAATTACATTAGCACCTGTCTTCACAAACTGGAAAAAAAATCCAGAGAGGATTTTCACTTTTACAAAAAAAAAGAAAGGTGAAAAGAAAAATAGTACTCAGTGTTTGCTTTGCAGGAGCCATTGTGAAGGAGGCACACACCCTGAGACCAGTGCGGGTGGTCCAAGCTCCTTTCCAGGGTCTACATAGCATCTCAGCATTGGTCTCCACAGCTCTGAACTGTTTCTGTAAGCATCTGTGCTTGAACTCAATTTCCTTCATATGTTCATTAGCAAGAAGTGTTCTAAGGCAATTGCTTCTCTTCTTATGCCCTTTTGGTTCACGTAAGTTTTCATAGGAAGAATCCACTGTCGTATAGCAGGGGAAAGCTATATGAGATTTCTTAAGATGTACTCTAAAAGTGTGGTTGTTTGCTCATTTCAAGTGTGAGGTTTCTTTTTTTTCCCTCTCTCTTCTCCCTGTCCCTCCATCAGTGATACTGGACAACTCTATGGACTACAAGGTAAACATCATCTCCTAGAATTGTGCTGTATTTAATCATTTATGCTCACCCATCACCATCTAGAAGTTTCCGGTTATCTCCTGCCAGCCTTCCAAGGTTCCAATTTACTATCAGTCTTACAAAGGCAGCTTTTAATTACTTCCCTGGAAGAATATTGAGGATATGATCAAAACTGTCATAATCAGGCCAAATCCTTGGCCTGATTGCCACTCAGAACTGTGTCCACTAAGCCCCAACTTCAAATAATGCTTTAGCCCTTCAGCAGCACAAGTTTTTTTTTTTTTTTTTTTTTTTTTTTTTTGCTATTTATAGCTTCACCAAGTGAGTGGGGTTCCTTGTGGCTTCACCTCAAGTGGGGAATATTTAGTCCCCTATACCATACAAAAGCTAAATTCCACTGCCTAGCTTAGGACTTTGGGTCCAGTGAGCTTGCATAATCAATCTCAACACATGCCTTTGAGTTTCTGTTCCATTTCTAGTTCATTAAGAAGAATAAGATTCTTCTTCTGGGACCATGTTATTTTGCTTTACTTTCTCTTTTTATATTTTATTCTTAACTGCTGTGTCTGAAATGAAAAGTGTTTGAAAATCATGAATTTGCTGTGCCTCAATTTTTACCCCCTTCCAATTTTTATTTATTGCACAACACTAAAGGAAACATAATATCGCAAATTCCACTGACTGTTTTGATTTTTCTAGTTTTTGCCCATGTATACACAATTTTATAATTATTATAATTGCAAGATAGTTACATTTTTTTTTACTGGATATTTCAAATATTCTACAAAGCTTTCAAAATTATCACTCCCTATGACTGATTCCTAAATGATAATATACCACATCAAACAAGTGGATGGTTAAACTGTTTTGAAAGGGGGAAAAAAATCTACTTTCAGTCAAGATGAGAGTGAGGGGAAGTGTTGTGGTTTACCACAATGGGCTCAAAGTCAGCAATAAATCACCCACAACATATATTTATAGCTCACCCTCAAGTATCTATTGCCTTGCTAAATATACCAAAGTCTTGCTTTAAAAGTTTTTTTTACCTTATTATTAAATCTTATACCAAGGACTATCTCATCAATTATCTTATACAAATATCCTACAAATGTGTCACAAATATAAAGCAGTCATCCTTTTTCATGTATTTGCTAAACTACTTACCATACACAACATATTTTGCAAACCTACTTCTGTTTCACTTAGGAAAATCATTAACACTCGGGCACAGTGACTTTCATCTTTAACATGAGATCATTCTTGAGTGTTTAAAGATTAAACGCAGTCTTGTATTTGAAAACGCTTTGAAAACACAGAGGTATTATTTTTATTACAATTACCTTTTCTATTTCTCTCTGTGTTGCTCCTTCCTTTTTCAAACGTTCCTGTTCTACACACTTGGCGTTGTAATTTTCCTTGGATTTCTGGAGGGCCTGAGTTATGCTCTGAATGGCTTGAACAGCTTCTAGAGTTCCTGCAACTTCTTCTTTCGTCTGTTAGGTATGAAATGATTCATCAAAATGACAGAACCACAAAGTATTCAATATCTGACAAACCAATCCAATGATTAACAAAACTGATACCTTTTTATGTGATTTTACTTGTTCTTCTCCATACTTCTGAACTTCCTTTATTAATTCTTGTAATTTTCTAACAAGATCCAAGTGACAATTTGCTAATTTCTCTGTAGATGTTTTAAATACATCCCAGACTGGTGCAAATGTTCTAAAGTGAAGAAAACATGGGAATAATTTACTAAAAGGAAAATAAAGTTTAAAGCTTCAAAACAGAACCACTGGAACTAACGGGCAAAAGATGAGATTAAATTAAATCACAAATGAAATGACTGAAAGCCTAATCTTGATTTTTTAGGCCTTGGTTAATTATTTAAAATATTTTTATAACTCTGCTGCTGCTGCTAAGTCGCATCAGTCATGTCCGACTCTGTGTGACCCCAGAGACGGCAGCCCACCAGGCTCTGCCCTCCCTGGGATTCTCCAGGCAAGAACACTGGAGTGGCTTGCCATTTTCTTCTCCAATGCATGAAAGTGAAAAGTGAAAATGAAGTCGCTCAGTCGTGTCTGACTCTTCACGACCCCATGGACTGCAGCCTACCAGGCTCCTCTGTCCATGGGATTTTCCAGGCAAGAGTACTGGAGTGGGGTGCCATTGCCTTCTCCTTATACCTCAATACACAGAAATGACTTAATTCATATCACAGGTCTGGCCGTGACCCTCTCTTAATTATAACATGTCATTTTCTGAGTTGATTTGGTTATTTAGATTTTTATCAGAAGCCTTTCTAACCACTGTCTGTTTAAAACTAATCTATTATCTAATCTCAATTTTAGACCCGTTAGTGCTCCATTTAGAAAGCTTCATTGAACATAAAAGCTCCCGGAAATTCCCTGGCAATCCAGCGGTCAGGACTCCACACTTCCAATGCAGAGGGCACAGGTTGAACCTCTGGTCAAGGAACTAAGATCCCATAAGCCATACAGTGTGGCCAAATAAACAAAATTAAAAAATAAAAACTCTTCTGAATTGAAACATGCAAAAGTTAAATCTGCACATGATTTTTTAAATGTCTTCATCATTAAAGTTTATTTAAGAATTATTTTAAAACTGTTCTCTGAAACTTTCAGATTTTACCCATGTACTTCAACAAACACTAGACAGTCCCCTTTCTACTACACTTGGTACAGAACGTATGACATTTTTCTATCATTTTTTCTCAACATTGAGAATTTCATATTTTTAGCAGGTTCAAGTACTTCCAAGAATTACTACACTGTAATATACTGGATAATACTTAGGATACCAAAGGTCAGTTTAAACTAATTTGGTCAGCAGAGAATGATATAAGAATAATTTTATCCTATGCTTTCCTCAGGTACTTTGTCAGATATTTTCAACAGCACTTTCCTTGCTCTATGATAAAACAAAAACAAAGAGTAGCAATGACTCACTAAGGCAAGAAGCTAGAGAAAGAAATTACTCATCCTAGTACGTACTCTTCACTAGTTGCTGTGTTTCTTAGCCACAAGGAAGCTAACTGACACAACCATTTTAAGCAGTAGCAATAATGTTCAAGGAGGATAAATACTTAAACAGGACTGTTCTGATTAGATCTTACCTCCCACTTTAGAATCTAATCAGCACTAAAACTGGCAAGTAGTTAGATGGAAAATTTCAAGAGAAAAAAGGACACCTGAAAAGTATCCACTCACAACAGCACCAAAATACATGTATATCACTTCAAGTAAACCTGATACCTGATAGTCTAGATTTC
This sequence comes from Okapia johnstoni, assembly GCA_024291935.2. Taxonomy (NCBI): domain Eukaryota; kingdom Metazoa; phylum Chordata; class Mammalia; order Artiodactyla; family Giraffidae; genus Okapia; species Okapia johnstoni. Next base: position 52,445,151 of record CM044313.1, read on the forward strand.
ACAAAACAGATGAGAGTGTCCCTTTACTTTAACCAAGGATTATTTACACTGAAAGGAGGTTCAGCATAAGATTTCTTTAAATAAGGTTTCTTCAAGGAATTACAACTATTCCATTTTATAAAGGTTGATAAACACAACTTTTTTCTGGCCAGGTAATATACACAATAACATACAATAAGCACTATGAAATGAAACTGATGAATCCAAAATATGTTTAGATGCAACTAAATGCAGAAAGATAAAATTCAATTTCAGTAATATTTAAAATCTTTATAATCTTAAGTAACAACACTAACAGAAAAAATGAAATATCATCTATTATTCATGAAAGGCATACATTTCAAAGACGGAAATGTTGTCAGTAACTTTATTAGGAAACACATGTTTTTTTCTACCTCCTACCTGGTAACTAAAAATAAGGTAGAATTTCCTAGATTAAAACTATGGCCTCATGCTGAGTGAATGGAGACAAATATCATACAGTATTACTCACATGTGGAATCTAAAAAAAAGGACGGCATAAATGAACTTATTTACAGAACAGAAGTAGAGTCGCAGATGTGGAAAACAGGCTTATGGTGGCCCGGAAAGGGGGAGGAGGGGTGAGCTGTGAGACGGGGGCTGACATACACACCACCATACACAAAACATAACCAACAGGGACCTGGAGCGTGTCACCGGGGACTCTACCCAGCACTCTGTTAGTGGCCTTCCTGCGAAAAGAGTCTTAAAAAAACAAACAAAAACAGAAGTAGAGTCATAGACGTAGAAAACAAACAAACTTATGGTTACCAAGGGGTGGGGGAGGATAAACTGGGAGACTGGGGTGGACATACATTATATATAAAATAGATAACTGATAAGCACCTACTCTATATGCATAGCACAGGAACTCTGCTCAATATTCTGTAATGGCCTATATGGGAAAAGAAATTTTAAAAAGACGGGGTGTGTATATATATATATATGGATAATTGATTCACTCTGCTGTAAAACTGAAACTAATACAACACTGTAAATCTACTCCAATAAAAATTGTTTTAAAATATTATTTCCAAAGTGAGGAGAGAGATGGAAAAGGAAGGAAGAATGAAGTGGCATGGGAGGAACCAACAACTGCAGGACAACTGGGAGGAAAAAACAAACACAGCCATTAACTACCAGTCTCCACTCTCCTCTAGGTGAAAACAGAACTGCAGAAGATCCTCTTGGCTGTGGCTGTTAACACTTACATAATGGACAGTGTCACCACCCTGAGGATGAACTAAGAGCCCTACTCCCCTTTATCTGGGCTACAAACTAGGAAGACTTCTGTTTAAACTCGTTCAGTTACATTAGACAATACTTTCATAAAACAGTCATTCTTAACCAGCTTTTTAGATCATAAGAACTATATGTGAATCTGATAACTGGTATCAGTTCAGTTAAGTCCCTCAGTCGTGTCTGACTCTGCAACCCCATGAACCGCAGCACACCAGGCCTCCCTGTTCATCACCAACTCCTGGAGTCTACCCAAACCCATATCCATTGAGTTGGTGATGCCATCCAACCATCTCATCCTCTGTCGTCCCCTTCTCCTCCTGCCCTCAATCTTTCCCAGCATCAGGGTCTTTTCCAATGAGTCAGCTCTTTGCAACAGGTGGCCAAAGTATTGGAGTTTCAGCTTCAGCATCAGTCCTTCCAATGAACACCCAGGACTGATCTCCTTTAGGATGGACTGGTTGGATCTCCTTGCAGCCCAAGGGACTCTCAAGAGTCTTCTCCAACACCACAGTTCAAAAGCTTCAATTCTTCGGCACTCAGCTTTTTTTACAGTCCAACTCTCACATCCATACATGACTACTGGAAAAACCATAGCCTTGACTAGACAGACCTTTTTTGGCAAAGTAATGTCTCTGCTTTTTAATATGCTGTCTAGGTTGGTCATAACTTTCCTTCCAAGGAGTAAGCGTCTTTTAATTTCATGGCTGCAATCACCATCAGCAGTGATTTTGGAGACCACAAAATAAAGTCAGACACTGTTTCCACTGTTTCCCCATCTATTTCCCATGAATTGATGGGACCAGATGCCATGATCTTAGTTTTCTGAATGTTGAGCTTTAAGCCAACTTTTTCACTCTCCTCTTTCACTTTCATCAAGAGGCTCTTTAGTTCTTCTTCACTTTCTGCGATAAGAGTGGTATCATCTGCATATCTGAGGTCATTGATATTTCTCCCAGCAATCTTGATTCCAGCTTGTGCTTCCTCCAGCCCAGCATTTCTCATGATGTACTCTGCATGTAAGTTAAATAAGCAGGGTGACAATATACAGCCTTGACATACTCCTTTTCGTATTTGGAACCAGTCTGTTGTTCCATGTCCAGTTCTAACTGTTGCTTCCTGACCTGCATACAGGTTTCTTAAGAGGCAGGTCAGGTGGTCTGGTATTCCCATCTCTTTCAGAATTTTCCACAGTTTATTGTGATCCACACAGTCAAAGGCTTTGGCATAGTCAGTAAAGCAGAAATAGATGTTTTTCTGGAACTCTCTTGCTTTCCTGATGATCCATCGGATGTTGGCAATTTGATCTCTGGTTCCTCTGCCTTTCTAAAACCAGCTTGAACATCTGGAATTTCACGGTTTGGTGATAACTGGTATACACCCCTATCAGAAATATGGATTAACACCTACACAAAATCTTATATAAAATTTCAGGGGAATCATAGATTCATCAGAATCCCAGACGACGAGGAATCTTTTACTGAGTATCACTGTAAAAATCTTTATACTAAGTAAATATAAGACTATTTTAACATCTTAGTTAAAATATAGTATCTCCCCAAATTTTAGATAAGTAGATCAGATTAAGTATTCCTTCCAGACTTGTTATTATTTAAATTACACAATTACTCTTTCCAGAGTTGTTATGGCTATAAGTATACCTCATTTAAAATATATTCTTATTAATAATATTCATTTTTCAAAGAAAACATTTCCTGAGCACATATTTTTAAAAGGAAAATTTAAAGTTAGTCTATAAAATCCTGACATTTCTAATGCATTTTAATCATTTCAATAAAATTTATATTAAGTGAGTTTTTAAAGACTACTGTTCAACAGAATGTAAATGCACTTACAGAAAACCAGAATAATGTGCATAACACATAACATTTATAATCCCAAAATTATACTACTGAAAGACTGTGTAGTTTAATAAAGGGGTAAAAGTAAGTTTCATTTTGCATTAACTAATTCAGCAAATTCAGCTGTATTTTCTATTAAGTCAAGAATATATCCATATAGGCACATTTTAAACAAATAACTATATATTTTATATTTATGAAATATTACATCTTTAATGGAAACCTATTATTCTCAAAAACTTTGGCTAAATCAACACTGAAAGAGCTTTTCAAAGAAATTAACTCACCCAAGTTGTGAATAATTGCTTGCAGATTTTGCTAGTTTTGTCATTGACCTGGAGTACGCCTCTTCTATTGTAGCTCTGTTAAATCAAATATCCATATTGTAAGAGCTCTTGTTTAATGACCAAACACAGAAAATACAAAATAATTACAACTGCAGAAATAAACAGATAATTCAAAGTATACGTTAAAAATAAGTAGGTATGTGGTCATGAATTTCTGATCTATCTTTAAATGCCCTTTGTGCACATCTGTTTAAAGAACTTGTCTGGTATAGAACTAAAATAATGTATGTCACCAAGAAACTTCAGTATAAAGTCACTCTTTTTTTTTAGTACCAATGGTTATGTGAACAGGAAGTACAAAAGTACCGCTTCCTATATTCCCTCTATACATACAAACTGATTCAGTATGAAAACCTTTTGTGTTTAACATAGTTTTATTATTAACACTGTGATTTCACGATTATGCACACTGAATAGAATACGAGATTGATGACAGTCATCTGCACAAGACTATTAGCAAGTCTGAGATCCTGAACTTCAAGTTCTTAATCTAGTCTGTGATTAGATCTAACACACTAACAAATAAATATTTCACACTATAATATTGTGTTTTACATACTGTTATTCAGCATACAGAATTTTATGCTAAAAAAACTGAACCAAAGCCATTAAATATGGAATAGAAAAAAATGTTCCCATAGGCACATAACTTACAAATGAAAAATATGATGCTGTCTTGGCCTTTCCAACTCTACAAAAGTTAAGTTCTATCTTACATATCCCTTAATTACCCGACCCCTTCTCAATCTGTGCTGCCCTTAACAGAGGAAGTCTACAACCACCACTGCCTTCCATTTATTTACTTTGATAGGTTCAACTAACATTGTTTTTAATGTGCAAATTCAGATCGACACCCTGCTCTTGAACCAAATCATCTGTTTAATATCTAAATGTCTCAAGCATAACTCTACCTAGATATTTTAATCACCTCAAACTCAGAATATGCAAAATAAGCTTACCTCCAAACTCTTCCCCAAACCCAACCCCACAAAAACTCTTTTAAAAAAAAGGAACTATTAACAGCAACTGCCTCTCATGGACAGCACTGTGATTTTTTTCTGCTCCTTTAAACTTCTATGCATCTTTTTAATATACTATATTACAAGAGTAGTACTTTGATAATTTTTAAAAAGTTAATACAGAAATAATATATCAGTGAATAAGTAAATAATATATCAGCAAGGAAAAAATAGTTCAATTTCCAGTAATAGTAAATTGATCTAAAAATCTTCCAATGAGAAAGAAGAAAAGTAGCAGAGGTGGGGGGTATGCCTAAAAGGCATCAGAGAACTAAAGACCAGTTAAGAATCAGTAAGCCAAGATCCAAGAGAAGGGTATCCAGAGAGACAGCTATGTAGGGCAGCTTTTCCCTGGGGACATCTAGAAGAGGCAGCTAAGACTGAGAAATGGAGCAAAGCCTCAGAAGGTAAGGGATATAAAACTAGCTTCAGACTTGCCAAAGGTGGGAAGCATGAGAAAATCCGTAAGCTTAAATTGAGACCCAAAGAGTAAGCATAAGGAGTTAAGGATGAACCGTAAGTAGGCAAGCTCTCAAAGTGACTACAAACTCTTATGTTTTCAAACTCTGATACTGGACCCTGAATGGTTGTCTTATACACATTCAAACAACCACCAGGCACATAAAGAAACAAGATAAGATGAACAATCAGCAGAAACAAATTTAACAATGTTCCAAATGTTAATATTATAAAGCTCAGACTTTATGTATTATAAAAATATAAATTCTATATCTAAAAAATACAATAACCAAAATTAATATCTCAATGGATGCAGTTAAACTGCAGATTTAATACACTGTAGTGTGTGTTAGTCACTCAGTCATATCCAACTCTTTGTGACCCCATGGACTGAAGTCCACCAGGCTCCTCTGTCCATGGGATTCTCCAGGCAAGAATACTGGAGTGGGCTACCATTTCCAATCTCCAATACGCTGTAGTGAGAAGTGGTAAACTAGAGAGAGGTGAGAAGAATCTATTCTGGTTTAAAGCTCAGTGAAACATAAACTAATACAACATTGTAAATTAACTACAATCCAACAAAAATTATATTTAAAAAAAGAAAAGCTCAATGAAACAAAAGACTGGGAAACATAAAAGAAAAAGGACAATGCAAAAATGAATAACATGTAAAGAAAGTAAGAACAGGTCAGAAGAAATATCTACAAGAGATGATGCCAAAGAATTTTCCAAAACTGATAAATGCTATCAAACCACAGGTTCACGTTAGCTCAACAAATCCTAAGAGGATAAATAAAAAGATAGGTACACCTAGTCACATTATAGTAAAACTGGGGAAGGTCAAAGACAAAAGGAAAATCTAAGAGCAGCAAAACCCTTCCCACCATCAAATGTTACCTTCAAAGGAACAATAATTAGACTGATGGCTAACGTCTGAACAGTAAACAATGCAATAATCTTTGAAGAATTTTTTTTAATCTAGTAAAGTGCAAAACTATAAAACTCCTGGAAAATAACATAGGAGAAAACTTAGATGACCTTGGCTATGGTGATGTCTTTTTAGATAAATCACTATAGACACAATCTATGAAAGAATTCACTGATAAGTTGGACTTCATTAAAATTAAAAACCAGCTCTGTGGAAGATGATGTCAAGAAAATAAGAAGACAAGCCACAGAATGGGATACATTATTTGCAAAAGAATGAGAAAAAAAAAATGTTATCCCAAATATACTGCTGACTCTTAAAGCTCAACAGTAAGAAAACAACCTGATAAAAAATGTGCCAAAAACTTTAAGAGACACCTCACCAAAGATAATATACAGATGACAGGTAGGCGGGTGAAAAGATGCTCTACATCATATGTCATCAGGGAAACGTAAATTAAAACAAGATACCACTATGTATCTATTAAAATGGCCACAGTCTAGAACATTGACAACAGCAAGGATGTGGAGCAACAGAAATTCTCTTTCATTGCTGGTGAGAATGCAAAATAATATAGCCACTTCACAAGACTCTTACCTCATGATCTAGCAATTGTGTTCTTTGCTATATACTCAAGAGGAGTTGAAAACTTACGTTCACACACAAGAATAGTTACAGTAGGTTTATTCATAACTGAAAAGCAACCAAGATGTCTGTCCTTCAGTAGAATAGATAGAATGGATAAATAATGAATAAATAATTCACATCCAGACAGTGGAATATTATTCAGCATATTACTAAGTGAAAAAAGCCAAACTAAAAATGCTATTATTACATACTGTATGATTCCAACTACAGGTGACCTTTGAGCATCACAGGTGTGAACTGTGTGGGTCCACTTATACACAGATTACCAAATGATCCACAGTTGTTTGAATCCATGGATACAAAATTGCAGATATGAAGTGTCCACTGTAAAACTATACACGATATTCAACTAGACAGAGGGTTGGCACCCCAATCCCTGTGCTATTTAAGAGTCAACTGCAATACGACATTCTCGAAAAGGCAAAACTATGGAAACATTGAAACGGAACACAAAGGGTTCTAGAGAAGTGAAAATACTCCGCTGAATATTATAAAGATGGGTATATGCCATCATACACTGACCAAACCATAGAATGTATAACACCAAGACTGAACCCCAAGGTAAACCACAGACTTTGGATGACGGTGATTTATCAATGTAGATTCATTCTTGGTTAAAAAAAAGTATCATTCTGATGAGTAATGCTGATAATGGGAAGGCTATGTGTCTGGGGATGGGGAGACACATGAAACCTCCTTTCAATTTCAGCTTCCCTGGTGGCTCAGTCAGTAAAGAATCTGCCTGCAATGCAGAGACCTAGGATCCATTCCTGGGTCAGGAAGATCCCCTGGAGAAGGAAATGGAAAAGCACTCCAGTATTTTTGCCTGGAGAATTCCATGGACACAGGAGCCTGGCTATCAGTTTTGTTGTACATCTGAAACTGCTCCTAAAAAACAACAACAAAAATCTTCCAACTAGAATTCTATACCCAGCAAAAATACAAATGAAAGTAAACCCCTAATAAAACAATGGACCGAGGTGACGAGCATCAACGGCTACTAACATCACAGAAGAGATAAAACCAAAATATTACACGTCTTTGATGGAAGTATATATATTGCCGACCAAGTATTCTCATCAAAACACTGAACTGAATTTGATCTAGTCGCTACATTTTATTCTATTACTTTTTTTTCTCCTCTCACCTTAGAAGTAATAGCCTCATTTTTTAGTGGTTATCCTAGAGATTGTAACACACTTCCTTGATGTATTAATTTCTAGTAATAATTGGTACTTTTATCATCTTCCTGAAAACGCAGAACCTGAGAACACCACCACCTCCTGACTTATATGCTTTATATTCCATTAGTGAGTATGTGTGCTTAATTTTTTACTCTGGAAATTAAAAGTTTTCTATTTTTAAAACACTTTTTATTGTGGAAATATACACTTATATGTCATTTTTGTGTATAAATTCTCAGTTTTTGTTAGTTGGTAATATCTTTAATTTATCTTCATTTAAGAAACTTTTTATTATGAATGCTTTCAAACATGTATAAAGCTTACTCAGAAGCTAGGATCTTAATATAGTGAACTTCCGTGTTGCAATCTCTGTGCTTCAGCATGGTTAAGCCATGGCCAGGTTTGTTCTGTCCATTCCATACCACTACTACTCAATTGTTATAAAGATCTCAGACTCAAAGACATAGCATTTCATCCATTAGCATTTCAGATGTGTCTGTGAAAGATAAGGGCAATTTCAAAAACATAACCACAGTATGTTACCTTATCTAAAAACACAGTATTAGTTCTCTGATGTCACCAAATACCCTGTCAGTGCTCAGTTTTCCTCAATTGTCATATACACACTTAGTACATGTAATTGATTTTCTCCAGTCAGGATCACAGCAAGATTTATACATTATGTTTAACTGACGTGCTTTCTGAGTCTCTTTATCTGTAGTTTTCCTCACCCCTTCCTTACTGTTTTTTTGATGTTGAAGGAACCAAATTATTTGTTCTACAGAGGGTCCCACATCCTAGAACATGCTAACTGCATATTCACAGTTTCGTTTAACGTTTTCCTTTACCCTAATATTTCATGTTTGAAAGTGTCCATAGTAAAAAGTTTCTTAAATGAAGATAAATTGAAGATATGACCAACTAACAAAAACTCAGAATTTATCACCAGAAAATACGTTAAGGGGTATTAAAAGATGTTTTTTTTAAAAAAAAAAAAAAAGCGATCCAGGACAAAAGCATCAGAAGAAAAGTAAAATAATTTTAATAAATCTAAAAAATTACTACACAAAACATATAAAAAACGTAACCACCTGGCTTGAACAAATAAACTAGACATTAAAAATATTTAATTATCATTAATTTTGTTAGCTGGGTAATATTATTGTCCTCTAAATCATTAGCTGTTAGAGATACATACATAAGTGTCTACGGACAGGTAACAATTTGATGTCAGAGAACTGTTTTAAACAAGACTGTGAAAATACTAAAAACTGTTGAAACTATATTACAGTTCATTACTTAGTGGTTTATAATAAACAGCTAAAGCAATACACACAAAAATGGCACATAAGTGTGTGTTTCCACAATGAAGTGTTTTAAAAATAGAAAACTTTTAATTTCCAGAGTAAAAAATTAAACACACATACTCACTAATGGAATATAAAGCATACAAGTCAGGAGGTGGTGGTGTTCTCAGGTTCCTGCGTTTTCAGGAAGATGATAAAAGTACCAATTATTACTAGAAATCAATACATCAAGGAAGTATGTTACAATCTCTAGGATAACCACTAAAAAACGAGGCTATTACTTCTAAGGTGAGAGAAGAAAAACTGTAATAGAATCAAAAAAACTTAAGGCCAAAAGATAAGAAAGAGAAGGACAAAATATGAAACAAGTAAGATAAACAGAAAAAAATATTAAAATAGTAAAGAGGTTGGCAAACAGCAGCACCATCAGCAAATCTGGCCAATTGTTTGTTTTCATAAATAAAGTTTATTAGAACACATCTATACTCATTTATTTACATGTTGGTCATAGCTGCTTTTGTATTAAAGAACAGAGGGACTTCCCAGGTGGTCCAGTGGCCAAGACTCTTGAGCTCCCAATGCAGGGGGCCTGGGCTGGATCCCTGGTGAGGACTAAATCCCACAAGCCACAACTAAAACCCAGTGCAGCCAAATAAATAAATACATTAAAACAACAACAACAACAACCACCAAAGGAACACTAGAGCTGAATAGCTGCAACAGACACCAAATCACCCGAAAAGCCTTTACACAGAAAGTTTGACAGCCTCTGACGCAACAGATTTGAGCCTACATATATCTGGAAATATACTGAGGTAAAGGACTAAATGATCCAATTAAAGAATAAAGACTGTGAAAATGGCTTTCAAAACAAACGAGAAACACATCTACACCACAACAATACAGGTAAGAAAAAAAATACAAATATGCAAATACTAACTAAATGCAAACAGATGAAACTTTAAATACAGAAGACTTCAACACAAAAAAACACTGCTAGAGATATAATAGGACACTTTAGAATGAATTTTTTTAAAAAGCTCAATTTACCTAAAGATGTACTAGTTCTAAATTTCTATCCATCTACTAATACGGCCCCAAATACACAAAGCAAAAGGTGGCAGAACTACATAGATGAACGTTCATAATCTACATATGAGATTTTCAAAACAGCTCTTTCAGAAACTGATAAAAAGAGCAGATTAAAAAACAAAAAACAATGAGAATATATTAGAGTTGGAACAACAGAATTCATAAATTTACCATAATATATAGAGAACTTGATATCCAGCAAATGCAAAATACTTTCAGGTATGTAAATATATTTACTAAAATTGACTCTATCCTGGTCCATAAATCAAGTGTCAACAAATTTCGAAACACTGAAATCATACAGAGTATGTTCTCTAACCACAATGCAATTAAGTTTGAAAAGAAGAAAAAATATACCTTTAAAAATGAACACATATTTGGAAATTAAGAAATACGCTTCTAAATAACCCGGAGAGGCAAGAAAGAACACACAATGAAACTTTAAAAATATATTTAAACAAAGTACAACGAAAATCCGATTTCTCAAAAATTATGGAGTACAACAAAAGCAAGGCTTGAGGGAAATCTATAGTTAAATGAATATATTAGAAAAGAAAAAAGTTGAAAATTATTAAGTTAAGCATCCATCCCCCAAAATTTAGCAAAAGAACAGCAAATTGAACACAAAGTTTAAGGAAATAAAGAATAGAAGTTAACAAAACAGAAAATAAATATATAAAGAGAGATCAACAAAGTTAATAATTGGTTCTTCATAAAAACTATTAAAACCAACAAACACCCATTGAGACTGATCATGAAAAAGGGAGAAGACACAAATAACCAGTCTCAGGAATAAAAAGTAAGACATCAGTATAGATTTTGTAGACAATTTTAAAAGTTCACTAAAGAATATTAAGAAAACCTTTTTGCCAATATATTTGAAAATTTACATAAGGGAAAACTCCTTAAAATACAACTTACCAAACTCAATATCTGAATAATCCTGTAACTATTTAAAAAATTAAATACATGATTTTAAACTTTCCAACAAAGACAATTTCAAGCCCAGGTGGTTTTACCAGCAAAACACATAAAGAAAAAACACATAAGGAAAAAACTATAATCTTCCACAAATTTTTTCCAGAGAATACAAAAATAGGGAATATACCCCAACTCATTTCATGATGCCAACAAACCTTGATTAGCAAAGCCTAAGAAGGACATTTAGAGAAAGGACATTTTCAGGTCAATCTCACTCATAAATATAGATGTAAAAATACAAAATAAAATAGCAGCAAACTTCTCTACTAATGCATAAAAATGATTAATACATCGCCACTTATTTGGCTTATATCAGGACTAAAAAGTTCAAAATTCAATGTAATTCAGATTAACAAAAGAAATAAGAAACAAAGAAAACATCCACTCATGATTTTCTTGAAAAGGAAAACAAAAGCCTTACAAAACAATATGTAGAATTTCCACAATCTGGTAAACAGTAGGGAAAAGAACTGGAATAAATATTTAAGAGTGTGATGTGGGACTGGAAACAAGACTAGGACGCCTCTCATCACCATCTCTATTCAGCATTACACTGGAGGTGTATGCCACTGCAATAAGAAATGAAATAAAATATATACAGATTAAAAAGGGAGAGGTAAAACTGCCATTTTCACAAGATGACTGAACACACAGAAAATCCAAAAGAATCTACAGATTAAAAAAATTACCAGAATAAGTAAGAATTTCCAGGCTGCTGGACATAAAAATCAAAATATAAAACTCAAGCATGTTTACATAAATATGCAACAAATAACTGACAAATTGCATTTACCTAGAATATATAAAGAATTTTTTTTTCAATTTTTTTTAAAAGGAAAGAAAAACCAGAAAAATAGGCAAAAGATGAACAGATACTTCATTAAAGAAAAGATGCCAATTATATATGAAAGGATGCTCAATTTCATTATTCATCAGGGACATACCACAATGAGTACTACTTATCAGTATGGCTCAAATAAAAGGATAGATAAAACCAAGTGTTGTTGAGGACATGGAGCAACTGGAACTCTCCAACAAGGCTGCTGTTGCTGTAAATTGATACAACCACCTAGGAAAATTCTTTGGCATTATCTACTAGAGTTGAACATACACATACTCTAAGACTTGGCAATTCTACTCCAGGGTAAATGAAAGTGAAATTGAAAATGTCAGTCGCTCAGTCATGTCCTACTCTTTGTGACCCCATGGGGTATAGCCCATCAGGCTACTCTTTCCATGGAATCCTGTTCCAATTCTACTCCAGGGTAATTAACTAATATAAATATGTGTACACTGAGACATATGTGCAAGAATATTCAAAGCAGTATTACTTGTAAGAGCAAAAACCTGGAAACATCCCAAATGTCTGTCAACAGTAATAGCTAAATATATTTAGTATATTTACATAATTTGATATTAAACAGCATTATAAATAAATTCAACACAAATGAATCTCACAACAGTGCTCAATAACAGAAGTCAGAAAAAATACCTACTACAGAATTAAACTGAGTTGATTAACTCAATTCAAAGTTCAAGAAATAGGTATAACTTACTTTCTTTCACAGATAAAATTACCATATATCCATAAATGGAACACTACTCAATAGCAAAGAATAAATTAGTGACGCATGCAACAACACGGACCAATCTCAAAATAATTATACTAAGTGAAAGCACTGGACAACTAAGTATATCCTGCATGATTCCACTTAGATAAAATACTAGAAAATGCAAACTAACCTAAGTATCAAAAGCAAACTAGTATTAGCTTATGGATGGGGGGTGGTGAGAGAAGGAAGGAATTACCAAGGAAAGATAAATATGTTCACTATCTTGATTGTGGTGATGGTCATGAGTGCATGTATATGTCAAAATGTATCATACTCTACGCTTTAAATATATGCAATATATTGTGCGTCAATTATACCTCAATAAAGCTGTAGGTAGGTAGGGAGGGAGCGAGGGAAGAAAGAAAGGAGCAAAGGAGAAAGGAAAGAGAAAGGAAGGAAGCATGGAAGAGGGGAGGAAAGAATTACAAGGGTATGAGAGAAAGAAAAGTCTGAATGATTAGCTTAAGAAGCTATTTAACCTTTCTGGGCCCCAGCTGTCTTATCTATAAAATGAGACTTCGAGTTTCGACAGTTAAATGAGATAGTGTATGCAAATCCTTGGGCCTCCCAGGTGGCACTAGTGGTAAAAAACTCCTGCCAGTGCAGGAGATGTAAGAAGGGCAGGTTCAATCCCTGGGTCGGGAAGATCTCTGGAGGAGGGCATAGTAACACATTCCAGTATTCTTGCTGGGAGAACCCCATGGACAGAGGAACACAGCAGGCTCACAAAGACCCTGTAAGTACATAGGGTCGCAAAGAGTCGGACACGACTGAAGTGACTTAGCACACACACACGCATGCAAATTCTTAGTGCAAAGCATATGTTTGTGTGTATATCTTTTCTTCTTTTCTTTCTCATTCACTCCTTCAAGAAATATGAGTATCCACTTGTTTCAGGCTGTGTGCTAGGCACTGGGATACAACAGAATATTGTATACTGTTTCCCTTATAGGGGAACATAGAGACAAATAACAAAAATAAGAAATTACAACATTTTATAAATACTACAAAGAGATATATGATCTTGAGAGAGATTATAAAAGGTGATTTTGACCTAGTCAAAGAGATAAGGAAAGGCATCCCTGGAAAGGTGAGTATTAATACACTGCTGACCTCTAAGGTCAGTACGTACAAATAAGGACTAAGCATGTATAAAACTATGACTGATAAAAAGCCTGTCAATAAAATAGCCAATGTTTCTGGAGAAGAAAAAGCAGTCTAAATAAACGTAAGTCTGGTGTGAGCTAAAGATTGAAAGGCAATTTGGGGTCATACCATGTACGCCTCTTAAGAGCAATGGGAAACCTCTGAAGTGGTTTCAACAGAAGTAACAAGATGAACTTTGAAAGAGTTCACTCTGAACTTTCAAACTGTAGTTTGAAAAAGAAGCCTCCAATTGCAGTACAGAGAATAAATTGCAGGAGAATAACAATGAATGTAGATAGGACAGTTAGGCACTATTGCTACAGTCCAGGCAACAGTGATGATAGCTTGGATCAGGACAGTGATGTTAGAAATTCATTCTATCAAAAAACGTTTCCTGAGGGCCTACCAAGGGCCAAGCTCTATCCTAAGTGCAGGACGATGAACAATAAGCAAAAAAGCAAAAAACAAACAAACAAACAAAAAAAAACCTGTTTTTGTGCGGTTTATATTCTAGTGGGGAGAGACAGACTAAATAAGTAAAATATCACTCAAATCAAGTGGCTGTTAAGTGCTATGGAGAAAAATAAAATAGCAGCGGTCAAGTGGAAGGAGGTGTTTTCTCAATGCCCACAGAAACATTTACGGGTTAGATTCTGAACAAAGAAGGATGACCCAGGAGTCCTGGACTTCTTATAGTAACTGACATAAAGAGGGCTAAAAGGCATAATTACAACTGCCCTGTTGGTCTCAAGGTAGATAATTATAGTAGTGATGTAAGTGTTGGTCGAGAAGGAGGCTAGAGGATGGGCCAGCAGATGCAGAGTTCCACAGTCTCGCCTTTTACTCTTTCCAGTGATGAAAAGTGTGTCAGTAAGGGACAGCTTTATCCACATCACTTAGGGCTTATGGTCCCCCTTTCAAATGCAGCAGAAAGGTGGAAGTCAAAGAGGATTTGTCTAACATTAAATACTTAGTTCCCCAATTCCTACCAGCTGATAAACTCCAAGAAGGCAGAAGCTGAATCCTTACTGCCACATTCCCCAAATCCACACAAATGTCTGGCACACAGCAGATGTGGGATATATATGGAAAGAATAAATGAATGGTGTATTGTATCTAAAGGCAACATATCCCTATATTATTAGCAAGGAAAACATTTTAAATGTGTTCACATAAAAATTACCAAGTGGTACCAGCCACAAAATAGCCTTAATCAAATTAAATTATGCTGATACTAATAGTTTTTTTTTAATTGACTATTATATTTTAAGAGTATTAAAGAAAACTATGTTCTGTAAATTTGCACAATTTAAAAACACATAATTAAGGATTTTTAAAAATAAAAGTCATAAAACTATATAGCTAAATGACAAATTCAGAAAACTTAAGTCTTTTCAAGTTATTTTAGTATGTTTAATGACGTACTTGTTTAAAGAAACAGTAATTATTACCATACAAAATTCCTGTTTTATCACCTTGCTAGCATATTCAATAAAAAATATATAGATAATATTCCCAAGCAGTGAGAATCTGCAAACCAGATCAATGCCACTGAGAGCCACTACTTAGCCCACAATGTAGATGACAGAGTACCACTACTTTAAAGTGTAAGGAGTATACTTTTTTAAAAGAGTAATTGATTACTTTTATTCAAATCCAACTAAAAATTTTCTCAATTATTCATATTCTGAAATGTTTCTCGATAATGAATTATTAAATGACTTATTAAAAAATACATACCTTTCTCTTACAAAATCTGCTAGTTCTTTTGTCGATATCTGTCCATGTTTCATATTATGGTAAAGGACATCAAAGCCACTATTTTTTTCCCCCTAAAATTTAAAAAGATTTTAGTTTAACAAAAGAAGAGATCAAAATTACTTAAGCATAACTAACATGCAATTCCAATGTTCAAATGAGCTGTTTTCCTTAAGTTAAGCATTGCTCCTCACTGTATAATTTTAAACTGTATCAAAGGAGTATTATAGGCTTTGATAAAGTGTACATTATATACACATATATACACAACACACATATACACACTCTATAATCACTATTAAGGATATATTAATGAAACACATTTGAAATTTTAAAAAATAAACACAGTGTAATTTAGGACTTTATTTTCTTGGGGTCCAAAATCACTGCAGATGGTGACTGCAGCCATGAAATTAAAAGATGCTTGCTCCTTGGAAGAAAAGCTATGACCAACCTAGACAGCATATTAAAAAGCAGAGACATTACTTTGCCGACAGAGGTCCGCATAGTCAGAGCAATGGTTTTTCCAGTAGTCAGGTATGGATGTGAGAGTTGGACCATAAAAAAAAACCTGAGTGCCAAAGAATTGATGCTTCTGAACTGTGGTGTTGGAGAAGACTCTGGAGAGTCCCTTGGACTCAAGCCAGTCAATCCTAAAGGAAATCAATCCTGAATATTCATTGGAAGGACTGATGATGAAGCTGAAACTCCAATACTTTTGCCACCTGATGATGACTCATTAGAAAAGACCCAGATACCGGGAAAGACTGAAGGCAGGAGGAGAAGGGGACGACAGAGGATGAGATGGTTGGATGGCATCACCGACTCAATGGGAATGAGTTTGAGCAAGCTCCGGGAGTTGGTGATGGACGGGGAAGCCTGGCATGCTGTAGTGCATGGGGTTGAAAAGAGTTGGACACAACTGAGCGACAGAACTGAACTGAACTGAATTTAGGAACGATAAACATGAACCATTACCAAATCCCATGTCAATCCCTTTTACCTATATTGGGGGATTCCTGATTATTTAACTCAGAGTCTATACTTTAAAATAACTAAATCTTGATTTTTGAGTCAAAACAGCATTTACTAATCACATAAGCACTAAACACCACAAAACACTTTATAATCGCTAATATAAGTCTTTCAGTAAACTTAACTTGAGATATGAGACAGGAGGTAAAATTTTAGTAAAAGAGCAGTAACAGACTATTGGCTGTGTGTTAGTCACTCAGTTGTGTCTGACTCTTTGCAACGCCATGACCTCAACTAATGGAAAATTAACAGAACCAGACTACTATACAACCCTAGAAAATCTTAGAGCCATTTAATCCAATACAAATTTAAATTAGCAAGTAATAACAAAACATTAGAAACAGAAATTTTATGGGTGAAATGAAAGAATATAAACTAAGTTCAACAACTCTTTTTACAATCAGCAGTTTTAGTTTTTCTTTAGTGATCAAGTCCCTGGGTTGGGAAGACCTCCTGGAGAAGGCAATGGCAACCCGCTCCAGTACTCTTGCCTGGAAAATCCCATGGATGGAGGAGCCTGGTAGGCTACAGTCCATGGGGTTGAAGAGTTGGACACGACTGAGTGACTTCACTTCACTTCACTTAGTGATAAGAAGAAGAACTGAACATATTTGTTGGAAATAGAAAGCAATGCCAAAAGCAAGTGTTATGCAATCTGAGACTTAGTTTTCCACAGTTCACTAAAAACAGGAAACACATTATAGAAACTTCCGGCTATGTTGAAGTGATTCCTAATAAACCTGTCAGCTAGTATAGCAAGTAATCAGACTGCTACACATAAAAAAATTAAAATACATGTAATGAGATAATACAAATAATATCCCTAGCATTTTGAACATCCATTTCCATTTTATCAAGGATATAAAACTACAGCCTCCTATAAATCTGCTGCTGCTGCTGCTAAGTTGCTTCAGTCGTGTCCGACTCTGTGCGACCCCATAGACGGCAGCCCACCAGGCTCCGCCGTCCCTGGGATTCTCCAGGCAAGAACACTGGAGTGGCTTGCCATTTCCTTCTCCAATGCGTGAAAGTGAAAAGTGAAAGTGAAGTCGCTCAGTCGTGTCCGACTCTTAGTGACCCCATGGATTGTAGCCTATCAGGCTCCTCCATCCATGGGATTTTCCAGGCAAGAGTACTGGAGTGGGTTGCCATTTCCTTCTCCAGTTCACCTATAAATCTAAACACATCAATTTTTGCTTCTATAATTTTTCACGTTTAAAATAAATTATGATCTAATTTTAGTTCTTTACTTTCTCTGGGTTTTTCATGCAAATTTATTCCAGCCAGAATAATATTCTCTGAGGTAACTATTATCTCTAGTCTACAGCTAGCAAAAATAACAAAATGAAGATTAGTAAATAAAATTACAGACAAAATAATCAAGGACCTGAAATCTCCAAGGGATTTATTCCATTACTTGAATATACTGCAGAAACTACAAATAATCAAACTATCCACCAACTCCCATAATGTAGTCATGAACCCTGAAAGAAAAACAAATCTGAAATCTAAAATCATAAAATCCATAGTCTGGATCTTCCCTTACAACTACCAGTTTTCACTGGCACACAATTCTAAGTCAGGTTCCCAATGTGTCTTATGCATATTCATTATGTATATTCAAATTAGAAATAAGCTGGTGCTATGCTGTGTTCGGAGAAGGCAATGGCACCCCACTCCAGTGCTCTTGCCTGGAAAATCCCATGGATGGAGGAGCCTGGTGGGCTGCAGTCCATGGGGTCGTGAAGAGTCGGACACGACTGAGCGACCTCATTTTCACTTTTCACTCTCATGCTTTGGAGAAGGAAATGGCAACCCACTCCAGTGTTCTTGCCTGGAGAATCCCAGGGACGGCAGAGCCTGGTGGGTTGCCGTCTATGGGGTCGCACAGAGTCGGACATGACTGAAGCGACTTAGCAGCAGCAGCATGCTGTGTTCAGTCATGTCCAACTCTTTGCAACCTATGGACTATAGACCGCCAGGCTCCTCTGTCCACAGGACTCTCCAGGCAAGAATACTGGAGTGGGTTGCCTTGCTCTCCTTCAGGGGATCTTCCTGACCCAGGAATCGAGCCCATATCTCTGGTGTCTCTTGCATTGCAGGCAGGTTCTTTACCCACTGAGCCACCTGGGAAGCCCACTCATTCATTTGATGCTCTAAAAAATGTAAAAACACCCGATTCTAGGCACTGTTTTCTTAATTTCACAAACCTGTTAACACAAATACTTAATGGATCATTAACTTTTCTTTAGCAAAACTAAGCAAAAATTTTAATACTTCAAAAGGCTCTCTTTCCACATACACACACACACACAAATATACATGTATCTTTAAGAAAAATGTTCAAAGGTAAGTACCAAAAAAGAACCCAAGCCTATTATTACCTTACCAAAGATAAGAGATGACAGTGTATTAAGTATACACATGTCTATAAACAGGTGAAAAATACAGTAGGAGACAGAGCACTAGCGCTCAGGTCTAGACACATTTGGCTTCAGTATCTTCACCCGAAAAAAAATTGGAAATTCTGGAGAGATGGGGAAGACTACTCTTGAAACTAGCAATCCTAACTCATAATTCTGTCACCATTTGAGATTAACCAATTTTCTTAAAACTACAAGTACCTCCATGCAAGTTCTAATTAATCTTTTAACAGCTGCCAATGTTTTTATTCTAATTCAAAGACAAGTAAAATAACAGGAAATATTTCTGAATTACATATCCATTTTATCTTAGACCTTGAAGTGGATATGTTCTTATCATTTCCTTTAAATTACTTTTTCTTTTATATTGGGGTATAATTGATTTACAATGTTGTGTTAGTTTCAGGTGTATAGCAAAGTGATTCAGTTACACATACACATATACACATTCTTTTTCAGATTATTTTCCCATATAGGTTATTATAGAATATTGAATAAAATTCCCAGTGCTATACAGTAGGTCCTTGTTGATTACTTTATATGTAGTAGTATGTACATGTTAATCCCAAACTCCTAATTTATCCCCATCCAGCCCTGTTTCCCTTTGGTAATGTTTTTTTTTTCGACACACACAAAAAATTTATCTTAACATATTCTGTTAACTCAAGCAAGCAGAGCTTGCTTTTTCTTAGCTAACCACAGTATTTCACTAAAACTGCAAATTTTCATGCCCTTTGTCCAGCAATTCCACAGTTAGAAATCTATACCGCAAAAACACACATACAAAGATAACTGTGGAAAAATATTCACTGCAGTACTGTTTATAATTGTGAAAAAACAGAACAACTCAAAAACATCCATTAACATTACTGGTTAAACAAATGATAGCATATCCTACAATGAAATATAGTGTTTTTTAATTGCATTAAAAACTTGCAGTCTAACTTTAAGTATTAATCTCTTAAATCTGCCCAGATATACATAATATCCGTGAGAAAAAAAAAGCATGATGCAATTATTCATAAAAGCCAAAAATAATCTAATGTTGCTGCTGCTACTAAGTCACTTCAGTTGTGATCATCAATTTGAGACATTTAGGTTGCTCCCAACATTAGATTTCCACGTCAGTACTCTTGCCTGGAAATCTAATGTTGTGAACAACCTAAATGTCTCAAGTTGATGAATGGAGAGACAAAATGAGGAAGATTCACACAATGGAATACAAATCAGCAATAAAAAGTAACAAACACTGACATATAAGACCTCATAAACACTTTACTAAGTGAAAGCCAGACTCCGTTTATACAAAATGTACAGAACAGGCAAATCTACAGAGTTGAGGGTAGAAAAGAGCATTAACTGTTAAGCAGGCATAATCTAATTACTGGGAGGATAAACATGTTCTAAAATTGATAATGGCTGCACCATTCAGTAAAGTTACTAAAAAATCAATGAATTGCACACTTATATTGGGTAGATTTTATGATACATAAAATATGCTCCAATAAAACTTTTTTTAAAAAGCAAGGTATAAAACAGCACATGTAGAATTTTATTTTCATTGACAAAAATAACAGGCTGCACGCATGCACGGTCAGTCACTAAACCGTGTGACTCTCTGCAACCCCACGGACTGCAGGCTGCCAGACTCCTCGGTGCTTGGATTTCCCAGGCATGAATACTGGAGCGAGTTGCCATTTCCTCCTCCAGAGAATCTTCCTGACCCATGGATTGAACCCAGATCTCCTGCACTGGCAGGCGATTCTTTACCACTGAGCCATCCAGGAAGCCCAACAGGTTGCATATATGCATACAAAGAGAATCTAAACTACTAACAGCAAATTATTTCTGGAAATTGGAATAATGAACATAGATTAACTTTCTACTAAACAAGTCAAGTCTTTAATACAGAAGTAGTAGAGTTAAAAGCTATGATGATAAGCAGTTTTAAAATGAAATTTTCTCCCAAGTATGTTACAACTGTTGATATAAAATCTTGATTATCAACAGCCAGTTTTTTTCTTCTTCTCCTCAAAGTTTTATTCTTTTTTAGTAACAACTTTATTGTGATATAATTCACATGATACAAAATTTTTTAAGTGTACAATGCAAAAAATGTCAGTATATTTACAGTTATAACACCACTACTGCAATCAATTTTAGAACACCAAAAAGAAATTCAAATCCAAATAGCTAAGTTTTTAAAAGAAGGTATTTACTCATCAGTGATGAGCTTTATTTTCAATTTTTTTAAAATTTATTTATAATTGGAGGATAATTGCTTTACAATATTTTGTTGGTTTCCACCATATTATCAACATGAATCAGCCGTACGTATACATATGTCCCCTCCACCTGAACGTCCCTCCTGCCTCCCACCCCATCCCACCTCTCTAGGCTGTCACAGAGCATGGGTTTGAGCTCCATCATACAGCAAATCCCTCTGGCTCTCTATTTTACATATGGTAATGTGTATGTTTCCATGCTACTTGTCAATCCATCCCTCCCTCTCCTTCCCTCACTGTGTCTTTTTCATTAGTTTAATCAACACATAAGAAAATACCTATGTCCACAAAAAAAAAATCAGTACACTAATGTACATCAAATGTTTATTACAATGTTCGTAATGTTTAGAGTAGCATTATTCATAATAACCAAAAGATGGAAACAACCCAAACGTCCATCAACTAACAAATGGATAAGCAAATGTGATATACCCATGCACTGGAATATGATTCAGCCACAAAAGAAATGAAATACTGATACATGCTATAATATTGATGAACCTTGAAAACATTATGCTAAGAGAAAGAAGCCAGTCACAAAAGACCACATACTATATGATTCCACTCTTATTTAAGGCCAGAAGAGAGATATCTATAGAAACAGAAAGTAGATTAGTGTGTTTCTCGAGGTGGGATGAGGATGAGACAGGGTTGATAAAAGGTACAGGATTTCTTTTTGAGGTAATTTAAATTTGACTGTGATGATGGCTTGCAAATATCTGTGAACACTACCAAAACAATGAAACTGTATCTCAAATGAAAAACTGTATGGTACACAAAATATACTTCAACCAAGTTGTCAAAAAAACTAAATAATGAAGTGAAGTGAAAGCAACTCAGTCGTGTTGGACTCTTTGTGACCCCATGGACTGTACCAGCCAGGCTCCTCTGTCCATGCAATTCTCCAGGCAAGAACAGTAGAGCAGGTAAGCCAATCCCTTCTCCAGGAGATCTTCCCAACCCAGGAATCAAACCCCAGTCTCCCACATTGCAGGCGGATTCTTTACGACCTGAACCACCAGGGAAACCCAACTAAATAATAGTTTATCAATATTAATGATAATTAATTCTAGCAGGGAAATTTTCATTATTAATTGGCAAGAACAGCTATTAACACAATTGCTGATTCAAGAAGGACAATTACAATGAAGGCTCAGACTAAGAGAGGATCTTTTTCTCTGCCAATCTCAAAGCACGCTGCAAAGAGGTAGCATTTTCATAGGAAGTCCCCCTGAATGTGCCCAAGGTAAATAAAATTTTGTCATAATCCAATACAAACAGGTGTAAAAATCTTTTTAATAATTCCTAATACAAAGCGGAAAAAAGTTTCATCATACTTTAAAGATGGAAGTCCAGAATCATACAGATCCTTTCAGTTCAGTTCAGTTGCTCAGTTGTGTCCGACTCTTTGCGATCTCATGGACTGCAGCACGCCAGGCCTCCCTGTGCATCATCAACTCCCGGAGCTTATTCAAACTCATGTCCATTGAGTCAGTGATGCCATCCAACCATCTCATCCTCTGTTGTCCCCTTCTCCTCCTGCCTTCAATCTTTCCCAGCATCAGGGTCTTTTCAGATGAGTCAGTTCTTCACATCAGGTGGCCAAAGTATTGGAGTTTCAGCTTCAACATCAGTCATTCCAATGAATATTCAGGACTGATTTCCTTTAGGATGGACTGGTTGGATCTCCTTGCAGTCCAAGGGACTCTCAAGAGTCTTCTCCAACACCACAGTTCAAAAGCATCAATTCTTTGGCACTCAGCTTTCTTTACAGTCCAACTCTCACATCCGTACATGACTACTGGAAAAACCATAGCTTTGAATAGAAGGACCTTTGTTGGAAAAGTTATGTCTCTGCTTTTTAATATGCTGTCTGCTGCTGCTGCTGCTAAGTCGCTTCAGTCGTGTCCGACTCTGTGCGACCCCACAGACGGCAGGCAGCCCACCAGGCTCCCCCTGTCCCTGGGATTCTCCAGGCAAGAACACTGGAGTGGGTTGCTGTCTAGGTTGGTCATAACTTTCCTTCCAAGGAGTAAGTGTCTTTTAATTTCATGGCTGCAGTCACCATCTGCAGTAATTTTGGAGCCCAAAAAAATAAAGTCTGTCACTGTTTCCCCATCTATTTGCCATGAAGTGATGGGACCGGATGCCATGATCTTAGTTTTCTAAACGTTGTGCTCTAAGCCAACTTTTTCACTCTCCTCTTTCACTTTCATCAAGAAGCTCTTTAGTTCTTCACTTTCTGCCATAAGGGTGGTGTTGTCTGCATATCTGAGGTTATTGCTATTTCTCCCAGCAATCTTGATTCCAGCTTGTGTTTCTTCCAGCCCAGTGTTTCTCAGGATGTACTCTGCATATAAGTTAAATAAGCAGCGTGACAATATACAGCCTTGACGTACTGCTTTTCCTATTTGGAACCAGTCTGTTGTTCCATGTCCAGTTCTAACTGTTGCTTCTTGACCTGCATACAGATTTCTTAAGAGGCAGATCAGGTGGTCTGGTATTCCCATCTCTTTCAGAATTTTCCACAGTTTATTGTGATTCACACAGTCAAAGGCTTTGGCACAGTCAATAAAGCAGAAATAGATGTTTTTCTGGAACTCTCTTGCTTTTTTTTTTAACAGATCCTTTAAGAGAACACAAACTTAGTACCTATCATTTCCTCTAAAGACGCTAATTGAAGTAAGATTCCTGAAATTAAGTTTGATGTGTATCAGTCGAGATTCCTCCTTTGCATACAAAAACATGCTTTTTAATATAAAAATGAGATCATTTATGCATATTTTACATCTAAATCATTAATTTAAGTGAAATTCAGCTGAAAAGACAACTAAGTTATAAGTAAGGCCACCAAGTCACTAAAAATGTTCAGATTTTTTTCTGGTCTAATATAGTGTCTTGCGGCTTCCCAGGTGGCTCAGCCGGTAAAGAATATGCCTGGAATGTAGGAGACCTGGGTTTGATCCCTGGGTCAAAAAGACTGCTTGGAGAAGAGAATGTTAACCTACTCCAGTATTCTTACCTGGAAAACCCATCGACAGAGGAGCCTGGTGGGCTATAGTCAACCGGGTCACAAAGAGTCGGACACGACTGGGCAACTAAGCATACAATATACAGTCTACAAGTGAGATATCCTTGAAATTTCAAGTTAAAATGTTTAAATAAGTCATCAAAGCGCTTTTGGCAACTCAAAACATTCACTTTTCTGGCTGATCTTATAACTATACACTTAAAAATTTTTTTAATAGTTATAAAATACAATCAAAATACAAAGTATTTCCACCTGAAGAAAAATGTGCACTCCTATTTTAATGAAAATGGAACTGTCAACATATCTGGGTTTTAAAGAGCCATGGAGAGTAATAATGAAAAAGCACAAAAGTGTAAACCCTATAGATTTTAATTAGGCTCTGATACTTCTCCTTCAAAGAACTTTTAAGGGCAACTGTAAATTAAACACTAATATTAAAAACCTGGATATTCTTCACTTTTGTTAAGTCAAAGAACTAGAAAATAGGGAAAAGATTAAGAGTGCATGCTACATAATCAGGCTATTCATTAAAAAGTTGATTTTACCTACCTTCCTTTTTAATCAAAAAAATTTTCCAGAAGGAGGAAAGGATCAGGAGGTACTGTCATGTGAACAGCAATATCATGCCTAAGCTTCCTCTCAACTCTAAACTGCTTCAAAAATGAATAAACATCATTTCCAACCTCTCTACATTCTCCTTTTACTCTAGCTCTTAACAACATTTAAGAGGTAACCTAGGACAAATCACTGCAAACATAACATTAATGTGTGTCTGATATCATCTCATTTTATTCTGCCTTCTCTGAAACACATGACGAAACATTAAACTAATTCCGAAGTTTTTGGTTTTTTCTTTTGCTTTGAAGAATGGCCCCTCTAGTGAGGAATTTTCTAAATATTTTTTATAGGAATTCAACAAATATTCAGTGATGGCCCTCCAGGGCCATTTCTTTTTTGCCTTGAAAACCACTACGGAAAAAAGAATACATGCACACAGCCTTTCTACGGGTAAACAGGACTTCAACCACAGGTTACAACCTCTAATGCATTAAAATTTCCACACAAGATCACTAAAACTATTATGCAGAGCTCTTGGCAAGATATTGTTAAAGCAGAAAACAGTGATTAAAATGTAGAATAAGCACTGCTCAGCAGTCAGAACAGTAGTTACTCAAACACATCTGTTGACTGGTTGAAAGAAACAAATCTTATTACTTAAAAAGAAAAAATCATTTTCTCACCCCTCAAATATTCCTCCCATATCTTTTAAATTACAACTCAGCTCTTCCAGTTAAGTTAAATTCTTAAGCCATATAAAAAATATTTTACAGATACAACAAAAACAGCAGAAGCAAATAGTTTTGAGCTAATTCTCTACTGTTTTATATTTCAAATTTTCTGTAGTATTCTGTAAACAAATTTGTTTTCATTATTTTCAAAATGAAAAATAAAACAATTTCAGCTTTTTCAAAAACTTCTCAATCTATGCTTGGAAAGACACACAAGGCTACCTTCTTAATCTGGCATTTCATTCACACTAATTGGTGATTTAAATCACCAATCCTCATAATTCATGAATGGAAAAAAACAAAAACTGAAAGTAACCTAAATGTCCAAAAGGGGAATGCTAAAAATTACGTCTTATCTATTTCATGAAAGTTATACTGAAAATATTTTCAAAGAATACTTATGGGGAGGGAGGTGGGAGGAGGGTTCAGGAGGGGGAGCACATGTGAACTCATGGCTGATTCATGTCAATGTATGGCAAAAACTACTACAATATTGTAAAGTAATTAGCCCCCAACTAAAATAAATAAATTTATTAAAAAAAAAAGAATACTTAATCACAAGAAAAACGCTTTGATGTTAGTATCATTTGAAGATATCAAGATACAGAAGTATATAGTAGAACTCGCTAAGAATTTTGTATTTCCAAAGAAAATCATCCATACATGACTACTGGAAAAACCATAGCTTTGACTATATGGCAATGTGTAGGCAAAGTAATGTGTCTGCTTTTTAATATGCTGTCTAGGTTTGTCATAGCTTTTCTTCCATGAAGCAAGTGTCTTTTAATTTAATGGCTGCAGTCACCATCCACAGTGATTTTGAAGCCCAAGAAAATAAAAGTCTCTCACTGTTTCCATTGTTTCCCCATCTATTTGCCATGAAGTGATGGGACCAGATGCCACAATGTTAGTTTTTTGAATGTTGAGTTTTAAGCCAGCTTTTTCACTCTCCTCTTTCACCTTCATGAAGAGGCTCTTTATTTCTCTTCACTTTCTGCCATAAGGTTGGTGTCATCTGCATACCTGAGGTTACTGATATTTCTCCCAGCAATCTTGACTCCTGCTTGTGCTTCATCCAGCCAGGCATTTTGCATGATGTCCTCTGCATGTAAGTTAAATAAGCAGGGTGACAATATACAGCCTTGATGTAATCCTTTCTCAATTTGGAACCAGTCTGTTGTTTCGTGTCTGGTTCTAACTACTGCTTCTTGACCTGCATATAAGTTTCACAGGAGGCATGTAAAGTGGTCTGGTATTCCCATCTCTTCAAGAATTTTCCACAGTTTGGTGTGATCCACACAGTCAAAGGCTTTAAGAGTAGTCAATGAAGCAGATGTTTTTCTGGAATTCTCTTGCTTTTTTCTATGATCCAAGGGATGTTGGCAACTTGATCTCTGGTCCCTCTGGCTTTTCTAAATCCAGCTTGAACATCTGGAAGTTCTCGGTTAACATAATGCTGAAGCCTAGCTTAAATGATTTTGAGCATTACTTCACTAGCGTGTGAGCTGAGTACAGTTGTGCGGTAGTTTGAACATTCTTTGGCATTGCCTTTCTTTGGGATTGGAATGAAAACTGACCTTTTCCAGTCCTGTGGCCATTGCTGAATTTTCCAAATTTGCTGGCGTATTGAGTGTAGTACTTTCACAGCATCATCTTTTAGGATTTGAAATAGCTCAGCTGGAATTTCATCACCTCCACTAGCTTTGTTTGTAGTGATGCTTCCAAAGGCCCACTTGACTTCACACTCCAGGATATCTGGCTCTAGGTGAGTGATCACACCATCGTGGTTATCTGCGTGGGTCATTAAAATTCAATGTATTCTTGCCACCTCTTCTAAATGTCTTCTGCTTTTGTTAGGTTCATACCCTTTCATACTTTACTGTGCCTATCTTTGCATGAAATGTTCCCTTGGTATCTCTAATTTTCTTGAAGAGATCTTTAGTCTTTCCCGTTCTATAGTTTTCCTCTATTTCTTTGCATAGTTCACTTAAAAGGGCTTTCTTATCTCTCTTTGCTATTCTCTGAAACTCTGCATTCAGATGGACGTATCTTTCCCTTTTCTTCTTCGCCTTTCGCTTCTCTTCTTTTCTCAGCTATTTGTAAGGCCTCCTCAGACAACCATTTTGCCTTTTTGCATTTCTTTTTCTTGGGGATGATTTTGATCACTGCCTCCTGTACAATGTTACAAACCTCCGTCCACAGTTCTTCAGGCACTCTGTCTACCAGATCTAATCTCTTGAATCTACTTGTTACTTCCACTGTATACTCATAAGGGATTTGATTTAGGTCATACCTGAATGGCCTAGTGTTTTCCCTACATTCGTCAATTTAAGTCTGAATTTTGCAATAAGGAGTTCATGATATGAGCCAGTCACTGGATATTAAGCAACTAACAACTAACACTTCTTATCTAAGGTCCCAGCAACCACTAATTTGCATTACTTGTATTGTACCTTCCTATCTTTTCCCTCAAGTCAAGCAAACATGCTTGTCATATCTTCCATACATTTTCCTCCTGCTATTCCATCACGGAGCATGTGTGATGGAAATGACAGAATTGTGTGCCTCAACTTCACACAGTTCACTAATCACTTCCCAGTGTAATCCTCTCTGCCTCTGGCCACTGCTAGCCTCTTTACCAGTAGATACACAGAGGAACCCTGAACAACACAGGTTTGAACTGTGCAGGACCACTTACACGTTTCAATAGTAACTACTACAGTACTACTACATGATCAGGGGATTGTTAAATCCAAGGATGTAGAGCCCCATTATAGAGAACCATGGATAGGAAGCATCAGCTATAATAACTATAAGTTATACTCTGATCTTCCAACTGTGCAGAGGTCAGCACTCCTAAACCTCATATTGCTCAAGGGTCAACTAAAATTATAGGTCTCCATTACTGCCTGGCTTTTGTTTTTCCTCACATCTGACCAATTTTTGCTTATCCCTATGGACCAGATTTCTACTGAAATTCTTCCAATTCAAATATCTTAATTTTTCCACACTAGGTAAATTTAAAGACAAGTCCTAATTCCCTTTCCTGCATAATTTTCCTTGCCATTATATTTCTAGAAAGACTTCTCAGTGTGCTTCTGTTAAATTGTTCCACAATTATAAAATCAGGATGGATAATCTGAGAAGATACCCTATGACTCAAAAAACTGCTTGCCCTCCTCCCAAAACATACGTGTGTGTGTGTGTGTGTGTGTGTGTGTGTGTGTGTGTGTGTGTGTGTGTGTGTGTATTTCCAAGGGCTTCCGGGGGGCTCAGTGGTAAAGAATCCGCCTGCCAATGCAGGAGACGCGGAGATGTGGGTTCCATCCCCGGGTTGGGAAGATCCCCTGGAGAAGGAAACGGCAACCCACTCCGATATTCTTGCCTGGGAAATCCCATGGACAGAGGAGTTTGGTGGGCTACAGCCCATGGGGCCACAAAAGAATTGGACACACGACTTAGCGACTAAACAACAACAATGTATTTCCAAAGGGCTTATGCTAATCAAAACTGCAGGATGACACAAAGCATACTGTTCTCCCATGCCTTCGTCTAAATAATTTAAGTAGTTCTGAAAGGATTAGAACAATTAAGATTCAGTCTGCAGGGCTGGAAAAGAACCCAGACAGCAAATTTTTATCACTCTGTATCAATTCTCTAAAATCCTTCCCCTAAATTGAACTAAATCAGTAACAATTTCTTAGTAAATGCAGTAAATATAGACTATATTTCTTAGCAAATTTAGTAAAAGGAGAGTAAATCAGTAACAATTTCTCAATTTCAACAATAAAGGCAAAAACAAAAAATAAACCAGCCTTCCACTCCACCTCCCCCCCACCAAAAAAACCTAAGGGACTGACAATAAAATTCAGTTCCATCTAAAATAATATCATATAATATCTACCTGACAAGTCTACTTGAACCAAGTTAGATGAACCTGTAGTTTGAATTTTCATAGCCTGCTGCAGTTGAAAATAGTTTGGGCATAGATAACTGACTAACATATAATAACACATTTTAACATATATGCTATTTCTTGTATATACACAGGTTAGCTCTGGAAAGCCACATAAGAAATTGGTAACAGTGAATTGCCTTTTGGGAGATCGTGGTGGGTGGATAAAAGGAGGGAGATCTTATACTACATTCCCTTTTGCACCTGTTAAATACTAAAACATGTAAATATGTTAATTAACATATAAATATGCAAATATACAAATGTACATCCTTTAAAAATTTTAGTATATCATCTGATGGGATCAGATCCAACTACAATATTTGTAAATTTCAAGTTAACAGTCTATATTCTGGGTTTCTATGGTCACCTCAACTAATTTTTTAAAGATGTATATTTTAAATTTTTCATATGGATAAGTAACCCCAAAGAATGTGTATATATGTATGTGGGGGTGGTGCCATTAGTCTCTCATGTAGGATACTACATTTAGATTAAATAACCAAGCAAAAACATAACAGTTTGCATTCCATAGTCCTATGAATAGCAACTCCAGATTTTTTTTTAAAAAATTTTAATCCTCCCAGTTTATCCATGTAATGACAGATCAAATTTTGGATATACAGTATTATATGCCTTTTACACAGGGTACTGGGGCATCATGTAGAGTTTGGTATTGGTCCCGGAAACAATTCCCCAAGAATACCGAGAACTATATAACCAGGTGCTCTGAATTTATTTAAAAGTAAAGCACGACAATACCCGTGAAATCAACAGATAAAGGACATGAGACTTAACTAGTTAAGCACTAAAAGAAAACAAAAGGAAGAAAAATTTCAGAACAGGGACTTCCCTGGTGGTCTAGTGGCTAAGACATCAAGTTCCCAGTGCAGCAGCCTGGGGTTCGGTCCCTGGTCAGGGAACTAGAACCCACATGCCACAAGTAAAGATTCCATGTGCCACAACTAAGACCTGCTGCAGCCAAAAAAAAAAGATTCAGAACAAAAATACCCAAGATAATTGTTATTCATTCATTCTTGATATGCTGAATGGAGATCTTTGAAAAAAGTTACCTAAGTAAAAATCTCATTTTATTACAATGTAATGTATGCTAAAAAACACTTGGTGTCTTTGGGAGAATGTTTTATATCTTATATAGATTGGGATCACTATGTAAAATGAGGCCTATTTAAATCATGTTATGTTGTACTCACTTGTTTTTCCCCTTATTACTATGAAATCTACTTCTTAAAAATAAAAAACCTTTTAAATCCTGAATTAAAATAATTTGGGCTTTATAAAAAATATAAATCACCATTTTAATCATAATGTAAAGTGGACATCTATAATCTCAAGAATACTAAAAACTAGTCCTGGACTCTGAGAAAGAAGCAGCATATGCAGAAACTTCTTCACGGTAATATTTGTCAGTAACTTTTTTTAAAAAAGTTAAATAATCTTTTGAAGGGCTAACAACTGTTTTTATATACTAAAGGTAACTGTGGATATGTTATCAAAATTATTTTTGCCATCTAATTTTAACAGAAAGAAAAACATTTTCTACTTGATTATCTTTGCAGCACTATACTCTGTGGCAAAAACTGACTTATCAGCAACAAAACACCTGTTGTGTAGGAAGTTTTGTATATATTTTTCTCTTCAAAGGTTAGTATTAAGTAAAGGAATTTGTAACATAGCATATAGTTTTAGTTAAGAAAAAACTATAAAGAAAAAGGCAGGATGTGTTGCTTTCAAATGAACTTGAAGAGAGCTTGAATGATTCAAATTTTCCTCTAACAAAATGCCACAATAAAAAGATCTGTCTTTTTATATGTAGGGGAAAAAACAATTAATAGCCTGTTTGGTTAGAAACCTAAAGCTTTAAAGGTTCCCATTACCTCACTTTGACAAGTTTTATTTTGTTTTGACAGTGCCACTTTAAACATTAGGGGCGAAATGTGAAATTGAATAGAGAAATAAACTCTCTACTTTAAGAAATTATTTTATAATGATTCAGAAATACGCAAATTTTTAAGTTGTCTAAATAGACAGCTAAGAATTCTGAGACGTTATTTAGTTCTCAGGGTTTCCCAGTTCATTTATCATTCTTTGGAGCTTTTTAAGAGCCAATTTAACATGTTCAGCCACAACCAGGCTTGGAAGTAAAATAAAATGCAGTCTATTTTAAGAATATGTACACAATATTGTAAGTGAAAGCAAACACTAAACATACACTAAAACATAAACTAGACTTGGGATTCTCTCTAGATTTCAGATATCCAAATTTATTCCCATGCCTCTACTAAGAGGGAAAAAAAAGGGGCACACAAAAATCTGCACAAAAATGTTCAGAAAACATTATTCATAAAATAGCCAAAAACATCCCCCAAAAGGCTACGTTCAAAATCATGGACAGAAAACAAAATGCAACTTTTAAATGTTAATGTGCAGTTATCAGACTTCAAAAACACAATCATGCATCCAAAAAAAAAAAAAAAACACTCTAAGAACACCCAATTTTAAACAATTCTCATAGAAGTTTCACAAATTGCCTATGTAAAACCTAAAGTCTAAAACCAATAGGCTATATCGAAAATCAAGGGACCCAGAAGAGCCAAAATAATGCTGAAAAAGAAAAATGAAGTTGGAGCACTCCCACTTCCACATTTCAAACTTACTAGAAAGCTACAGTAATCAAAACAGTGCGGTCCTAACATAAGGATAGAGATACCAGTGAAAATCCAGAAGTACAACCCATATATCTATTGTTAACTGATTTTTAACAAGAGTGCCAAAACTATCCAATGGAAAAAGAATAGCCTTTTAAACAAATAATGCTGGGACAACTAAACCCACATGCAAAGAATAAACGTGTACCTCTTCCCAGCACTGTACACAAACACTAACTTCAAATGGATCACAGGCCTAAACCTAAGAACTAAAACGTCACATAAAACCCACAGAAATAACACAGAGGTAAACCTCTGTGATCCTGGGTTAGGAAAGACTTCTTAGATATGACAACAAAAGCGTAACAGATAACGGAAAAATTAGACAAATTCGACTTCATCACAATTAAAAAACTTACACGCTTCAAAGGACACCATCAAGAGAGTGAAAAAGACAACCCAAAGAATGGGAGATAATACTTACAGAATCATGTTATCTGCAAACCAAAACTACAATGAGATATTACTTGACACCCATCCACTACGATAAAAGACAGATAACAACAAGTGTAGTACAGCATGTGAAAAAACTGGAACCCTCAGACATTGTTAGTGGGATTGTAAAATGGTGCAACTACGTTGGAAAATGTTTGGCTACTCCTCAAAATGTTCAACAGAGTTACCATATGATCCAGCAATTCAACTCCCAAATGAAAGGAAGACATGTGCCCACATAAAAACTTGTACAAAAACGTTCACAGAGCATTAATCGTAACAGCCAAAAAGCACAACCAAACAAATCTCTACCACTGATGAATGGCTAAATACAATATGATACACACACACACACCCACAACATTATCTGACCATAAAATAGAATTAACTACTGTTGCATGCTACAGCCTGGGTGAACCCGAAACATGTTGATGAAAGAAGTTAGTCATAAAGGACCATGTGTATGAACCCATTTATATGATTATGCCCAGAGTAGACAAATCCACATGGTAAGGAAAGATGACTGCTAATAAACACTGGTATCCTTCCTTAGATGAAGAAATTGTTCTAAAAGCGTGGTTGACGTCTGCACAGCTCTATGAACATACGAAAAACCCTGAATTGTTCATTTAAATGGTTTGTATGGCAGCAGCAGCAGCAAAGTGTGGTTGACGTCTGCACAGCTCTATGAATATACGAAAAATCCTTGAATTGTTAAATGAGTTGTATGACGGGTGAACTGTACCTCAATAAAGCTGTTTAAAAAAAAAACAAAGCTGACGTCTAGTATTTGTGTCGCTTGTGGAAAACAAGGAACATTCAAGACAAATAACTACAAACTGATTTGATTACTAAGCAAATCTGTGGGTGAAACAATTAGGAATTAAGAATTTAATACATTCCTTATTCAGTTTATGCGTACCCCGATAAATATTTCCACATCTTAACTAAAATGGAATTGTACCTCTTGCAGCTGTCAAGCCATAAAATGGGATTCCTGAGACACCTGAGTACACAAGCTCCTTTCCCGCACACGGCTGAACTCTACTCCCCAATACAACAAACAATAACTGCAGAAAAACACTCCACAGGGAGACTGGGAAGTCATTCTCAGAGAACCACCTAAAACCAATACTGAATTTAGAGGAGCGGTGTGCAAAGAATGAGGAAGGCGAAGGAGCCCAGGGAACAAGGGGAAGTATGGGTGCATGCAAGCCCAAGGAATCCAGTTACACTAAACTCAACTTCTGTACGCTTTGTGAACAGGCCCAGAGGCAAAGACCAACGAATCGAGCTGCGAGGCCGAGAGAAGTGCTGATCCAGCCCAAGTCCGCACGGGAATTCGTGGGGAAATGGTGGGGGGCCGAAGGGCTAAGATGGGGGCCTGCGGGGCGGGAAGGAGGCGAGCCTCCCCGCCCGGCTCCGGGCCGCACTCGCCGGCAGCGCGCAGCTGCGGTGGCCGCGCCGCGGGCCCGTCGTCCGCGTCCGAAGCGCGGAGCGCGCCCGGCGCCGGGAGGCTCCGGCGGGGCCGGCTCCCGGCTCCCACCCCATCCGGCGCTTTGTCCCCGCGCGGGCGGCGGGCGGCCCCTCGGCGTCCCCGCCGCGGGCTGAGGGGCCGCGCTGACAGCCCCCGCCCCCCGCCCGCGCGGCGAGCCCGCGAGTCGGCGCGGCCGACGACCCGTCACCCGACGGGCTCCGTCCAGGCGGGACGCGGCAGGCGGAGGTCCGAGGACGCCGGCCCTGCCCGCAGAGCCGCCGCCGCCGCCGCCGCCGCCGCCCGAAGCGCACCCAGGCCGAGGTCAGGCGGAGAAACTCTCGGCCTCCGAAACCCACAGCATGTCCAACATCCTTCTCTTACCCAAAAATTCTCAACGAAATGCGCCATGACCATCGTGCAGCTGCCGACGCCGCGCCGGGCTCTGCGTCCGCGCCCTCCCGCCGCTCCGTAAACACGGGCCCGGCCCCCACGGCGCCCCCGCCTTTCGCTGCGGCCGCCGCCTTCTTCCCGGAGACCTGCCCGCACCCTCCAGGGCGCATGCGCCACCTAGCGGCCGCCGCCGCGGGGCGAACCCGCAAACGCCCAGGCTGGGTTGCGCATGCGCCTTAGGCCCCTATTCCCGGGTTTTCCGTCTTCTTCCTCTCTAACCCCGCGCTGGCGCGTCGGAGAATGAGTCTTCTTTTTGGAATGGTGGAGAACCGGGTCTCGGAGCATCACTCGGGAGACTGCCCGCACCCTTCGCTGTGCAATGGGTACTGGCATAGGGACGGAGCGAAGAGAAGGGCCGGCCAGAAACAGTGGAACCCACCGCCAGGCTGCCTTCTCTCTCCCTCAGAAGACGCTCTTCCTGAGCTTTCGAGCATCTCGGAGGGACCCAAGTTGGGGCCAGCTGGGATGGGGGAAACTTGGCCTCTAGCCAACCGGAGGAGACTCTCAGAAATGGCCAACAGGGTGCCTTTCCTTGATAGGGAATTAAGAACCAAAACAAAACCTTCCGAGGCCGGAAAAGGAGGAAACGCCCTGGAGCCAGAGAGCTGCCCAGGCTCCAAGTCCGAGGCCGCTGACCTCCAGCATGCCCGGAGCAAACCGGCGTAGACGGCCGACTGCAAGAACGTGACCCGAAACCGACGATTTTTCCTAACTCAGCCAGTTTTGTCTCTCTCTCTCTCTCTTTTTTTTTTCTTGCAGCACTTGTTCACGTAAGCCCATGGTTCTCTCAGCAACTTGTACATTTTGGAAAAAGAAACAAGTTCAAACACGCCTCGGCATTTAACAGAAACACCAAATCCCCTTCCCACGCCTTGCTTTCCAGAGGTTAAGGGGAAAAAAATTAAACCAGGTCAGTTAGGTCCAAAATATGCAGTTCTTGAAGCCAAGCCAGACAGACAGATTTAGTGTAGCTTTAACTGTACATGCATGGCACACCTCTTCAGATCTTGTGACTTCAAACATGCGGAACACCACACCACATGGCAAATAATTTACATGCTCAAAAGTAAGAACCACACAGTGCTTTTCACAAGGATGAAACTGTGAAGGGTAGTTAAGTAGGAATCACTGGATAATGGTATTGTGATTATATCTTTTAGAAATAAGTAGGATGTTATAAGACACCTGGCTTCCCTGGTAGCTCAGTTGGTAAAGAATCCGCCTGCAATGCAGGAGACCCCAGTTGGATTCCAGGGACTGGAAGATCCGCTGAAGAAGGGATGGGCTACCCACTCCAGTATTCTTGGGCTTCCCTCGTGGTTCAGCTGGTAAAAAATCCGCCTGCAATATGGGAGACCTGAGTTCAGTCCCTGGGTTGGGAAGATCCCCTGGAGAAGGGAACGGTTACCCATCCAGTATTCTGGCCTGGAGAATTTCATGGACTGTATAGTCCATGGGTTCGCAAAAAGTCGGACATGGCTGAGCGATTTTCACTTATAAAACACCTAGGATTTGCTTTAAAATGAGTCTTGGAGGGAGGAGGAATGGGTAGGGGTATAGATGAAGTAAGACTGACCCATCAGTGGGTAATTCTTGGAGTTGGGCATTGGAAATGGGGTTCACTTTACTTTCCTGTTTTTGATACATGCATTTTCCTTTCTTTAAAAAGTCTTCATAACATTATCATTTACACCTAGTTTTGGGGAAAGTCAAACTTAGAGATTCGCTATAATTCTCTAAGCTAGTAGTCTAGCACTGTCTTTCTTGATGCTGAAGAAATTCTAAGAAAAATACAGCCATCAAGTGCGCACGTACTAAGTCATTTAAGTCCTATTGGACTCTGCAACCCCAGAGGAGGCTCCTCTGTCCATGGGATTCTCTGGGCAAGAATACTGAAGTGTGTTGCCATGCTCTCCTCCAGGGGATCTTCCCCGACCCAGGGACTGAACCCTAGGTCGCTTATGTCTCCTGCATTGGCAGGTGGGTTCTTTACCACTAGCACCACCTGGGAAGCCCACAGCCATCTAGATCACCCTGCAAATGAGCGTGGCATTAAATTCCCAGTTTTCACTAACCACTACCGCACTTAGACCTGGACAGGAGCGGCCCTTATCCTGGACCCCATGCTTTAAAGGACCTTACATGTCACAAATTTATTAAAAAAACATGCATGCCTCTCCTACAGATGCTGAACTCTGGCCCATAACTATCAGTACCCTCTCCCATGACCAGTACTATTCAGGCTCCTAGGAAACATTTTGGATCTCTTGCCCTTTATCTTCAAAACAGAAGGTAGAACTCCAAATGCAGTGAAAATTTGTGGGTGCTATAGCTGCCCATATCAGAGATAGAACTGCTTTGGAGTTAGGCAGAATCTGAGCAGCAGAAGCACTTAGTTAAATCAGAAGACAAATTAGTTAACTTGTGAAGGCTTCCTCAGCTGAAAGCAATAAATACTTGCATTACAAAGTTGTTTTTTTGGTGGGTTTTTTTTTTTCATAACAAAGGGGTGTCTAGTACAGATTTTCCTTGTTTTAGTGTTCCAATTTATGATTCCAACACCAACAATTTTGCACAGTATTCAAAGAGTTGCACAAGGTACACTGACTTCTATTTTGTACTCTTCACACTGTCCCCAAGTATATCAGAGGCCATGAAGAGAAATCTTCTGTATATTTTGGGTATTTATTGATACAAGATTCATCAGGCTCAAAACACCATATGCTATAATCACCATATGCTATTTAAATTGTGGGACTTTATAGTAAATAGTGATTAAGGTCACTAATCTTCGGACAAGATGGTGTAGTAGCATGTGGATGGCCTTAACCACATTCTGACCTCAAGTGAGGTTTCCAAGGATGCAGAGTGTAGATAAGGCCCTGAGCCAGTAGTCTCACTCATGCCTTAAAGTGTTTGTGCCCCACACACTTAAGCCTCACTTATCCAAACACACCCTGAAATTATTAAATACATAGATAGCAACAGTGTTCCACTCCTGCCTATGATACCCAGCACTTAATAGTCACTCAGTAACTGTTCAGTGCAAGAATAGATGAATGATTGAGCATATTAGAATGTCAGGGTGGATAGACTTTGGCTTTTCAGTAATTCCATTCTGATTTTAATAACTCATACTTTTAATTGTGCTAGATCTTAGAGCTTATAAAAATGTCATTATTTAAGTTCCACTTGACTTAATTTCCTCACATTACTCTAAATATTTTCAAAAGAATTTGGAGGGGCTTGAGTATACTTATGAAAGTATAAGCTACTTTTGTAATAAAAATCAAACTGAAATGATAATATTCAAGATTGGCTCTGGCAGGAGACCTTCTGTTGGGAAGGGGCTGCTAAACAATTTAGCCTTCAATATTGGGGTGACCCTCACCTCCAGAATCTTTTCCCTCTTAGGAGCTCTCTCTAATTATACCTGGTATCCATATGTTGGCTTCCAGGGGGTGCTCCTGTTCACCATTAAATCTCTGGCTCAAGCAATTATGTTATAGCCCCACTAAAAAGAAACAACAAACCCAAAATGGAGTCATGGTGCATTTCATAGAGAATTTGGGGGTGACAGAAGGATGTTGGAAATTATGTGAGTTTTGGAGTCCAAAACAAGGGTTTTCTGCAAGGGTTTCTGCCCTTGACCTCAGCTTGTGGGGGCTTTGGGCAGTAGTGACCTCAGTACTTGCAGGCTCACAGCCCTTGTAGGGGGCTGGAGGATCTCAATGTGGGGCTCCTTTACTAGTTTAATCCATTTCCCCAGCCCAAAGAGCCATGAGAATTGTTGTGGTTTCCAACTGGGATCATACTGGGTTGATTTAAAAACTGGACTAGGTCCAGTAAAAGCTACTGCTAATGGGGATTTTGGAAGCCAAAAACCTAAAAAATTGGTGGCTATGGATTGAACATTTAAACATTTTACAGTGCTTGCCACCTCAAGAAAACTTCCATGATAAGTTGATTATGGAATAGGTTGGTTGGATGCCAAGTTTCCCACCAGGCTCAAGAAAATGTCTGTGCAACAAGTTACGCTGTAAAACACCCCACACTTTCCAACAGCATGCGTATCTCTCTTATGTGTTAGTTCAGCTCCACAAAACCCAAAGGCCTAGTTAAAGAAATGGCATCCTTTATATCCAGACTTTGTTACCAAACCAGGCTTACTTGCCTGACTTGTAGCAAGCCGTATGCTGAGATGCCAAGATTTGTAGCAGAGAAAGAGTTTATTCACAAGACAGCCAAAAGAGGAGATAGAACAAGTCTCAGATCTACCTCCCTGAAGGCAAGGGCCTTGAGATATCAATGGCATAAAGAAGCAAGGTGGTCTTAGGTGTAGGGAAAAGCGATTGGAGGTAGGGAAAAGGTGAGGTAGTAAGCCTCCTGGGCAGGTGTATTTGGGTTACATGCTTCTTCGTGAGATGCATATTCAAAATTGGAGGTGATTAGCTTGATTCAAGGGTAGACTTTTCAGCCCTCTGACATCAAAAGGTCATTTCATCCATTACCTGCACAGGCCCAGTTTTTGGGTCAGTGGTCCCAAACAACTTTAGCCAACTTGAACTGGACAGGCTGACTCTGAATTTCTAGGAAACAACTTAAGTCCCCATTGTAGTGACCTCATAGGTTGCAGGTGTTATCTAAGTGGTTAAAAAGTCTTGTAATATATTACCTAAGCTATGTGAAGCTTGGAGAGTATACAATTAAAGAAAGAAGAATAAGAAAGAGGAATACCTAAAGCAAGCATCATCACTAAAGGCATGTTAGAAGAAGAGGAGTTTTTAAACAAACCGTTCCTTTATCTGTTGTTCTGTAAGACACACTTGGGGATTTCTGTTAAGACATC
Organism: Okapia johnstoni; assembly: GCA_024291935.2. NCBI lineage: Eukaryota > Metazoa > Chordata > Mammalia > Artiodactyla > Giraffidae > Okapia > Okapia johnstoni. The sequence goes on from CM044313.1 coordinate 52,484,713, forward strand.
AGCTTCTGTTAACCCTATGGGGTGTGGTTTCAAGTTGAATGTGCTACCTTCTGGCAATCTACTTATTTTATATCTGAATACTATGGTCCCAAAGCTATAAATACCTACAAAATTGGCAGGATCTTACTAAAAACGATCTAGAATTTTGTCTCCTGAGAATTTGACTTGGTAACTAACCATCAGGTTGGGGGGGTCCCAATATATAGCTGGACAGAGATGTGGACTGCACCCCATTTGCAGCCAGATATGGCTGGACAAAAATGCAGGTTAAATTCTGTCTATGCCTGAGATCCTACCAAACTGCTGCGAACTCTCAGGGGATTTACAATCTAGAATATAATGGCCAATGTGAGCACTGTTCCACTTGGATAAGATTATTCAAAAAGTGCACTTAAATGTAAGAATTCCCACATCAAACAGTAGAATAATTATTTTAATTTGTATATAGAAGCCTCCAAAAGGCTTTGTAATTCCAAAAAAATAGCTTCATTAAAAGATTCACTGTTAGAGACTAATGAAAGATTAAAGATATTTGAGGTACCTAAAACAAAAGGCTGTAAGACTGACACAACTCCTGCTCTCCCCGCTATACTCCTTTGAGTGCTCATTCTAGTCATCCTCTGTCTGAATTGTTTTTCCACTCTGAAAAGACTACATGACCACACACAAAACTCTGCCAAGTTAATGACCTGACAAGCACCCCTCTATCTACCTTCAAAGGAGGGCCCCCATTCGGGCACTTCCCAAAGTTGTCTGGGACTCCAAGGGATTTTTCTGGTAAATTGCTGTTATTGCCATAATCATCAAAGGGGAAACTAAATATAAAATTAACGGAAAACTTTGCCAAATTCTAGTAAATACCGAAGCCTGCAGATAGAGTCCCGGGAAAGCTGACTAAAGTTGGCTAAAGCTGACTAAAGTGAGAATTCTTACCAGAGTCAGCTTTCGTTGGATCTCAGTCTGTAGGTCCCAGTTGAGAAAGGGAAAGATAATGTCACGTTATCCCCTCCTTTCCAAAACCAGACCCAGTGGTTATTGATCTTTTCTCTCCCAGGGACAGCTGTTATCTTCTTTTTGGTCATTATCTAAGCCTTTCTTTTGGCCATCTTTGGGAGTAGCTGTAAGATCTTGGCAGGGTAATGTCTTTTGCACCTTCTTTGGTAATGCCTCCTAAAACCAAGGGATTGTTTAGTACTGCCAGAAATATTTACTGTTGTCCCAGCTGAAACCTGAGAAGATATCTGAAAAAAAACCTGAACTCTTGTAGTTTCCTCAAATATCTGATGACAACTCTCCAAACTAACATTTCCAGTTTTCTTCCACCCTTCTAACTTGGAATCCCTAAGAGCAAAGACTGCCATTGAATTTCCCTGGAAGGGACTACACCAGGCCTTCTTCACTACCCAAATGACAACCAAACATCGAGAATTTGAACTCTGGATATACATCTCCTAGTTGAATAAAGACTCTTCCTGCCATCTGCTCCTGTGTAAACGCTGTACACCTTCAAATCAAATTGACTAAGAAAAGAAATAGCTGACATCAATGTAGACTGCTTCCACTCAAGTTGCAAGATCAAGATTTCATATTTTAACTAAACATGAAAACTACTCTTCTTCTCTTTACAAAGGATGGCAATGGCCTGCAAAATAATGATGTCACCCATATCTCCCAGGACATTGCTAAGAGGGGGTGATCTCTGGAATTTAGAACAACTTTTTATTTTGGGCCAGGAAAAGAACCTAACTGACCCTTGGCTTGAACAGGAAAATGCAGCACTCCCTGCAAATAAGTCCATTAACAGTACCTTAGTGGAAGTAGTTTGTGCCCCCATAGGATTCTCCTTGAGCCTGTGAATACCTAGAAGGCTGGCACATAACCATGCAATGCCTTTTAGGTTATCTAACTGTGCCCTTAACTGTCTAAAAACAAATTGAAACCTCATTGGTCAACTTCCTAGAATTTACATTATCAAGTTTGAAAGGGCTTACCAAGAGCATTCTTGTTTCAGGATTTACTTCTTTTGGTAGGGCTCAACTTCCCTAGTTATGAGTGAATACAAATTAGACTATAATCAGGAAACTCTTCTTGTCTCTTAAAAATATTGCAGCATCTAATGCAAGAGCAATAGCTGTGCAATACTGTGTGTGTGTATATGGGTATGTGTGCTCAGTCACTAAGTTGTGTCCGACTCTTTGCAACCCCATAGGCTGTAGCCACCAGTTCTCTGTCTGTGGGGTTTTCCAGGCAAGAATGCTGGAGTGGGTTGACATTTCCTTCTCCAGGGGATCATCCCGACCCAGAGACTGAACCCGCATCTCCCGCGTCTCCTGCATTGGCAGGTGGATTCTTTACCACTGAACCTCCTAGGAAGCTTGTACAAGACAGACCCTTAGACAATCTGGCCAAAGTTGTTCTTGATAACAGGATAGCCCTTGGTTATCTTTTAGCTGAACAAAGTCTGTGGTGGTCTGTGCCACCACCAGCTGCTGCGACCTTCTGAGGAAGTTGAAACTCAGTTACATAATATCACTGAACAAGCCATTTTGCTTTAAAAGGTGACTTCATCAAGATGTCTTTTTTTCACTTATTTGATTTTGATAGGTTTGGGTCTTGGGGGCCATGGCTCCAAAATATGCTCTAGATATGGAAATAATCCTGCTTAAAATGATCATAACAATCTCTCTTGTGCATTGTATTCTAGCAAGAGCTTATCAAATGCGTGTTCATAGCTGCTAACTACCAAGCAAAATGATCTCCAAGCAAATAATCTCCCTAAGTTTGGAACATGGAAAAAGAAACAAAGGAGTGAATGACTTAAAAAATACAAGCCTGAAATGAACCTGTGAATACCATACAAGATTCAGCAAGAAACAGGAATCAAGGAAAGCTGGGAGAACTATAGCCTGGTGGCTGAGAGTGGTGTTAAAGCTTTAAATGTTGGCCACATCTTTCAGTTAGGCTGAGAGTTTGATCAAAAGGGGGGAATTGTTAAAAAAGAAGCAACAGACCCCAAAGGGGGATCACTTATGCTAAGCCTCACTAAGATTTAGTACCTAACCTAGTTGCAGTTTCAGCCTCTCCCAGGAGTGGAATTTTAAACCAATGTTTGGAATTCCCTGGTTAGTGCTAGTGAGCTACCTGGTCGCTCAGCAGTAAAGAATCTGCATGCTAATGAAGGAGACGTGGGTTTGATCCCCAGGTCAGGAAGATCCTCTGGAGGAGGAAATGGCAACCCACTCCAGTACGCTTGCCAGGAAAATACCATGGACAGAAGAGCTTGGCAGGCCACAATCCATGGGGCTGCAAAGAGTCAGATACAACTGAGTGACTGAATAACGATATTGCAGTTTTTAGCCTCTCCCAGGAGTAGAATTTTAAACTGATATCTGGAATTTCCTGGTCAGCACTAGTGAGGTAATCTACCTGAGACCCCCAACTTTCCCCTAAAGGTAGGTGATCTTGCTTGAAATAATATAGTCTTTTAATTTCTTTGTCCCAACCTCCTTCTGCTTATGAAAGCTTTCCATTTGCTGTAGCTCCTGAGAGCACTGTTTTATTTGTTAGCTGGGATACTGAATCTTTTAATAAAGTCAATTCAGTTCAGTTCAGTTCAATTGCTCAGTCGTGTCCAACGCTTTGCAACCCCATGAACCGCAGCACGCCAGGCCTCCCTGTCCATCACCAACTCCCTGAGTCCACCCAAACCCATGTCCATCGAGTTGGTGATGCCATCCAGCCATCTCGTCCTCTGTTGTCCCCTTCTCTTCCTGCCCTCAATCTTTCCCAGCATCAGGGTCTTTTCAAATGAGTCAGCTCTTCGCATCAGGTGGCCAAAGTATTGGAGTTTCAGCTTCACTATCAGTCCTTCCAATGAACACCCAGGACTGATCTCCTTTAGGATGGATGGGTTGGATCTCCTTGCAGTTCAAAGGACTCTCAAGAGTCTTCTCCAACACCACAGTTCAAAAGCATCAATTCTTTGGCACTCAGCTTTCTTTAAAGTCCAACTCTCACATCCGTACATGACTACTGGAAAAACCATAGCCTTGAATGGATGGACCTTTGTTGACAAAGTAATGTCTCTGCTTTTTAATATGCTATCTAGGTTGGTCATAACTTTCCTTCCAAGGAGTAAGCGTCCTTTAATTTCATGGCTGCAGTCACCATCTGCAGTGATTTTGGAGCCCCTCAAAATAAAGTCTGCCACTGTTTCCCCATCCATTTGCCATGAAGCCATGGGACCAGATGCCATGATCTTAGTTTCTGAATATTGAGCTTTAAGCTAACTTTTTCACTCTCCTCTTTCACTTTCATCAAGAGGCTCTTTAGTTCTTCACTTTCTGCCATAAGGGTGGTGTCATCTGCATATCTGAGGTTATTGATATTTCTCCCGACAATCTTGATTCCAGTTTGTGCTTCCTCCAGCCCAGCGTTTCTCATGATGTACTCTGCATATAAGTTAAATAAGCAGGGTGACAATATACAGCCTTGACGTACTCCTTTTCCTATTTGGAACAAGTCTGTTGTTCCATGTCCAATTCTTACTGTTGCTTCCTGACCTGCATACAAGTTTCTCAAGAGGCAGGTCAGGTGGTCTGGTATTCCCATCTCTTTCAGAATTTTCCATAGTTTATTGTGATCCACACAGTCAAAGGCTTTGGCATAGTCAATAAAGCAGAAGTAGATGTTTTTCTGGAACTCTCTTGCTTTTTCGATGATCCATCGGATGTTGGCAATTTGAACTCTGGTTCCTCTGCCTTTTCTAAAAGCAGCTTGAACATCTGGAATTTCACAGTTCACGTATTGCTGAAGCCTGGCTTGGAGAATTTTAAGCGTTACTTTGCTAGCGTGTAAGATGAGTGCAATTGTGCAGTAGTTTGAGCACAATTGTCTTTCTTTGGGATTGGAATGAAAACTGACCTTTTCCAGTCCTGTGGCCACTGCTGAGTTTTCCATATTTGCTGGCATATTGATTGCAGCACTTTCACAGCGTCATCTTTCAGGATTTGAAATAGCTCAACTGGAATTCAATCACCTCCATTAGCTTTGTTTGTAGTGATGCTTCCTAAGGCCCACTTGACTTCACATTCCAGGATGTCTGGTTCTAGGTGAGTGATCACACCATCGTGATTATTTGGGTCATGAAGATCTTCTTTGTACAATTCTTCTGTGTATTCTTGCCACCTCTTCTTAATATCTTCTGCTTCTGTTAGGTGGACTAAGATGGACTGGAATGGGTGAATTTAACTCAGATGACCATTATATCTACTACTGTGGGCAGGAATCCCTTAGAAGAAATGGAGTAGCCATCATAGTCAACAAGAGAGGCCGAAATGCAGTACTTGGATGCAATCTCAAAAACAACAGAATGATCTCTGTTTGTTTCCAAGGCAAACCATTCAATATCATAGTAATTCAAGTCTATGCCCTGACCAGTAACGCTGAAGAAGCTGAAGTTGAATGGTTCTATGAAGACCTACAAGACCTTCTAGAACTAACACCCCCCAAAAAGTGTTCTTTTCATCATAGGGGACTTGAATACAAAAGTAGGAAGTCAAGAAACACCTGGAGTAACAGGCAAATTTGGCCTTGGAGTACAGAATGAAGCATGGCAAAGGCTAATAGAGTTCTCGCACTGGTCATAGCAAACACCCTCTTCCAACAACACAAGAGAAGACTCTACACATGGACATCACCAGATGGTCGACACTGAAATCAGATTGATTATATTCTTTGCAGCCAAAGATGGAGAAGCTCTGTACAGTCAGCAAAAACAAGACTGGGAGCTGACTGTGGCTCAGATCATGAACTCCTTATTGCCAAATTCAGACTGAAATTCAAGAAAGTGGAAAAAACCACTAGACTATTCAGGTATGACCTAAATCAAATCCCTTATGACTATACAGTAGAAGTGAGAAATAGATTTAAAAGACTAGATCTGATAGACAGAATGCCTGATGAACTATGGATGGAGGTTCTTGACATTGTACAGGAGACAGGAATCAAGACCATCCCCAAGAAAAAGAAATGCAAAAAAGCAAAATGGCTGTCTGAGGAGGTCTTACAAATAGCTGTGAAAAGATGGGAAGCGAAAAGCAAAGGAGAAAAGGAAAGATATACCCATTTGAAATAAAGTCAATTAGATCTTGAAATTTACTCAACTGAATTTTTGCTTTTTAACAGCTCAAAGCATATTTAGAGTGTTAAAACATACCTTGATACGTGGTAACAAGTAAAAGAGGAGAAATTAACACAAAATAACTTAAATCCTCAATTCTCTGGTTTACAAAATATTGAATATCTCTAAGATTTGAGAGCAAGTCACCCAGAGAACTTCCTCCTTTCATTCCTTAGTTGGATCTCCTATTTCCAATCCTGGATTCATAGCTCACAGAATACTAATCAACACTGAATTACAAGAGCCATTTCTTCATTATATAATTTAAAACTAGTTCTATTCCAGAAGAGTTGACTATAAAGTAAAACACATTTTTTCTCATTTATTTTCAACATAGTTTTGCAAATGAACTTCTGCTTGTTCCCAAGCTGAAAGTGGCAGAGGGGAAGCTCCTATTAAAAAAAAAAAAAAAAAACACTTCTCTTATTTCCTGCTAATTTCTTCAAGGAGTAGCATCCTGTGTTAGATTCAGTAGTCCTTCTCTGTACTCATCTTATACTTGACAATAACAAGTGGCAGAAAAAAAAAAACAACTAAACTCCATTAAAAGGCAGAGGAGAAACACGCAGGCCCCTGAAATCTAGTGTTCTCTCACTTTCCCCTACTCAATAGCAGCATAATGAAAGCAAAAGCTTTATGCAAAACAGAAAGAAAAGCACAAACTTGGCAGATGGTATCCAGAGAGGCTGCTCTCCAAGGGCCAGGAGGTAGAAACGTTCATCAGAATGCAAGATGGAGCTAAACATCACCCTCCACAGACTCTTCTCTGTTCAAGCAGCTTGGTTAGGCACACCTTTTCTCTCTCCTGAGTGCATCTGGGATTGACTGCTCCTTGACGTGGCAGTATCTCTTCCTTCACAATGAGATGTACTTTCCCAGGGACTCTCTTACTTTGCCATCTGTGAAAAAAATACAAAATACCTGATACGTTGTTCAGGGGGTTATAGTGCTAGTAACCACAGGGAACCCAACAGGCATCTCAAAAATAAGGGAAGAGAGGACTTCCCTGGTGGTCCAGTGGTTAAGAATCTGCCTGCCAATGAAGGGGATGCAGGTTCGATCCCTGGTCCAGGAAGATTACGCATGCCACAGGGCAACTAAGCCCATGTGCCTACAGCCTGTGCTCCACAATGAGAGAAGCCACTACAAGGAGAAGCCTGTACACGGCAACCTGAGAGTAGCCCCTGCTTGCCGCAGCTGTAGAAAGCCTGGGCACAGCGATCAAGACCAAGCACAACCAAAAACAAACAAATAAACTAAATTTTCAAAATATAATGAAGAAAGAGAGATTACTAAAATACAGACAGAAAGGTGATAGATGACAAGTTAAAAACATGCAAAAATGTCATCAGTATTAAGGAGAAATGCAAAAGATAACACAGAAAATAGATTAAAGTTATAAATATGTGAAAATAGATGTGTAAATGGACAAAAATCAAAAGAAAACATGAAAAATGTTTATGTTTTATGGTTGTAAGATTATGACAATTGTTAAACATTTAAAACTTGCTTTACTGTAATAACAATATGATTTAAAGAGCAATCGTTATTCTTTGTTTTCATCCAATTATGACTATAACTGGGTCACGGAGAAGGCAATGGCAGCCCACTCCAGTACTCTTGCCTGGAAAATCCCACGGACGGAGGAGCCTGGTAGGCTGCAGTCCATGGGGTCGCAAAGAGTGAGACACGACTGAGTGACTTCACTTTCACTTTTCACTTTCATGCATTGGAGAAGGAAATGGCAACCCACTCCAGTGTTCTTGCCTGGAGAATCCCAGGGACGGGGGAGCCTGGTGGGCTGCCGTCTGTGGGGTCGCACAGAGTCGGACACAACTGAAGCGACTTAGCAGCAGCGGCAGCAGCATAACTGGGTCATATCTTCCTTAAGTCTTTCATTAACTATCTCTTCTCTTTCATTTATTCAAGCAATAGACAATTATTGAGTATTTAATACAATGAAAAGAGTGTTACTGCTCTTAAGAAATTCACAATGCAATATGGACTTATATGCAAGACAATGGAGATGATTACAGTGATACAACAATTGCCCAGAAGAATGCCTGGTATATGGCTGGCAACTAATAGATATTTGTTAAATGACTAAATCAGTGAATCACTTTGTTCAGAGGAATAACCTCAAAAAAATTCAATTTGTGCTTTTTCTTTTCTTTTTATATTTTTTTCTTTCCTTCCTTTTCCCCTCTCTTTCTTTCTTTTACAGGGAAGGTGGCAAGAGATTGTCTGGATTCAAAGAGACTCTTTTCCATTAGCTGGTTTGAGGTTCACATGGGTAGTGGAGTCCAGAGCAAATTCTGAAACTCAGTGCCTCTGGGACCACCTAGCCTCCTCTGAGGTGGCTGTGTATGGCGACTGGAAGAACAGAAAGTAGAATAGGAATTGTAACCATTGGAACCCAAGAAAGGAGATACTTTTGGCTGAGCTAAGAAAGGAGGAGTGGGCTTAGTCTCCCTTTAAGACTCACTGAAGCCTGAACAGAGATCTCAGTCACCACCAGACCAGCACCTTCTGCACACCAAGGAGCACCAGATTTCAGCAACAGCATGGTATGCCAGAAAGAAGCCGAGTCCCCGAGTGTCTTGGTCAAATGAGGAGACAGAATGAATGGTCAAATAAATGGAGCCCTGTACATTCATTTAAGTAACAAACATTTTTTGAACACGTATATTAAGACAGGCTCTCTTCTAAATACTGGGGATGTTATAGTAAACAAAACAAATGCCTTTGCTCCTCCTGTGCCACGTAGTGTGGGAAGAGAGCCCCAAGGATATAAATGAGATCCTTCCGGATAGTGATACATGCTACGAAGTATAATTGGGATAGACAGTGGGGAGGACTGGGCTTCCCAGGTGGCGCCAGTGATAAAGAGCCTGCCTGCCAAAGCAGGAGACAAGAGAGACACAGGTGTGATCCCTGGGTTGGGAAGATCCCCTGAAGGAGGGCGTGGCAACCCACTCCAGTATTCTTGCGTGGAGAATCCCATGGACAGAGGAGAATGGCGGGCTACAGCGTCTCAAAGTGTTGGACACAATTAAAGTGACTTAGCATGCACGCACGTGGTGAGGAGAAGGGACTTCTTTATAGAGAGTGGCCTCTCTGAGGAAGGTGACATTTGAGCACAGACCTGAATGAACCAAAGAATCAGCCAGGCAAACACCTGCACAGGTCTACATTGAAGTATCAGACAATGCAAAGGCTCAGAGTTAGCAATGAGCTTGATTTGTTAAAATAAATGTAAAGGAGTGCAGTATAGTTGGAGATCAGCGATAAATTGAGGGAAGATCCAAGATGAAGTCAGAGAGGGAGGCAGAGGCTGGTCGTATTCTAAGGAAGGCGGTACTCTAAGCTGCAGTCCAAGGAAGCCAATGGAGGGTTTTAAAGCAACAGAGATATGATCTGATTTATGTTGAAAAAGATCACTTTGACTGCTCTGTATAAAGGGGTTTGGGGGCAGTTATCGGAAGGCCACTTAATAAATAGATATTATAGCCCTGGGAAGAGAAGGTGGTGGCAGGGACTAGGTGACAGCAGTGGAAGTGGTAAGAAGAGGTCACGCTCAAGATTTGTTTTGAATGTAGAGCTGACAGAATTTGCTAATGGATTGGAAGTAGAGTGTGAAAGCAAGAAAGAAATCGAGGATGGTCCTAGGAGTTATGCTTGAGCAAGTAGGTGTATAATGGTGCCACGGAGATGAAAAAGATATGGAGAGCAGCTGGTTCGAAGAAAGGGAGGAGGACTCAAGGGTTTTGGACATATTAGGTTTAAGAAGCCTGTTAACAATCCAAGTGGAAATGGCTATCAGACTTTTGGATACATTTCTTGGGAGTTGAACACAGATGTCAGTTTCAAAGACATAAATTTGAGAGTCATCACCACATATAGATGAGATGAACAAAGCACACATACAGGGGGAGGGGAATTAAGTTGAACCAAAAATTCTGGGGCACTTCTACACTTACACATCAGGAGGAATGGATGAGCCAGCATCAGAGATTTAAAAAGAGTAGCAAACTAGAAGACATGTAAGGAAAAAAGGATGACATTGAAGCTAAGAGGATGTTTTAAGAACAGATCAATGGCCAAATATGAAAAAATAGCATTGCATTTAGCAAGATGGAGGTAGTCTTAGCAAATGTCGATTCTTTGAAGTGGTGGAGAAATAAACCTGATTGGAGTGAGTTGAAAGAGGAGGGGAAGTAATGACAGCAAGTACATACAACTTATTCAATCAGCTTTGCTGTGAATGGGTGCAGTGAAAGGATCAAGGAATGAAAGGGAAGAAGCCTTAAAAGTCACGCTTGGGGGTCAGAGGGGGTGTGCCAAAGAGAAGGGAAAGGGGAGATAATTATAGAAATGTGGTCCCTGAGTAGAGGAAAGGACCTGGGACCCAGAGCAAAATCCAAACGTCAAGAGAATGTTTCTGGGGACTTTATTGGTTGTCCACTGTCTGAGACTCCATGCTCCCAGCGCAGGGGGCCCAGGTTTGATTTCTTGTCAGGGAACTAGATGCCACGTGCCTCAGCTGAGTTCACATGCTGCCCACATGCCACAACTAAAGATCCCACAAGATCAAAGATCCTGTGTGCCACGACTAAGACCCAGAGAAGCCAAATAAATAAATATTTTTTAAGGAGAGAGTGTTTCTGAATTCCCAGGTAATAATTCTAATAGAATCTTGATCAACTTGTTGGAAAAATAGTTATAACTGTGTGTGCAATTTTAGTTCTGCATTTTAGTTCATGTATTGGGCTTCCCAGGTGGCGTTCGTGGTAAAGAACCCACCTCCCAGTGCAGGAGACATAAGAGACACAGAGTACCATTCCTGGGTCAGGAAGATCCCCTGAAGGAGGGCACGGCAACCCACTCCAGTATTCTCACCTGGGAAATCCCACGGACAGAGAAGCCTGGCAGGCTACAGTGTGTGGGATCTCAAAGAGTTGGACATGACTGAGCCACTGAGCAAAAAGTCTTTTCTCTCCTCACCATCAGTTATGAGACATGCAAGAAATGTAATTGTCCAAAAGCTCATATTCTAATCAAAATCTAGATATGTCCCACCCTAAACAGGACATCTGGTCATTGTACCATTTTTTAAAAAGTCCCTTTTTACAGGCAGAAGGAAACAGACAACCAAATCACCCCGTGGACATGACTACAATGTTCTCTATCAACTAATTAAGAAAGACCACTGCATTATGATGAACTGTTTTCAGGGAGGCAACCAGGACTAGGCCAAATTGACCCGATCCAAACGTGATAAAATTTTGTTTCTAATCTTGAAATTCCACTGGATGATATACTTTTTTTTTTAATAGTGTTTTAAGAACAAACTGTCATCAATTAGATTTTTTTTTAATTTAGTTCCAAAAAATGTTATTGTTTTCTTCTCACTTCCCACATGCCAGCTAAAACCACTTTTCTTCTTTATTCAAAGCCATCTTCAAAAATATTTTCCCCAGAAAAAGGAAGTTGCTAAACCATTGCCTTCTGTATAACTCTTATATTTCTTTTTTTTAATCCACATTCACTGATACATCCTTTAGATGAAGTAGTTTATATCTTGTCACAAAAAGGAATAAACTGTTCTTTGTAGCATCTTTCTTGTTTTTCTCTTTTTTGTTTGCAGCCGTATGTGTTGGTGCAGTGTTTGGGGGTAGGGGGTATTCACGCTTCTTTCCTCACTCTCAAAAACACATCCTCTCTTACTTTTCAGTTTATCTGTAGGTTTCTGCATACATACACATATATGTCTGTGTATGTGTGTGTTAATTGCTCAGTCACGTCTGACTATTTGTGACCCCATGGACTCTATGGCCTGCCAGGCCCCTCTGTCCATGGAATTGTCCAGGCAAGAATACTGGAGTGGGTAGCTATTCCCTTCTCCAGGGGATTTTCCAAACCCAGGGATTGAACCCAGGTCTCCTACGTTGCAGGCAGATCACTTACCATCTGAGCCATCAGGGAAGCCATATATATATGTATATATATATATGTATATCCCCACTTACTCATTGAATAATTGTGTCATGTATTGTGGGTTGGTACTGTTTTAGATATGTGATATATGGTAGTGAAGAAAATAAGTAAAATTTGCCCTCATAAATCTTACAACCCAGTAGGACTAGTAGGCAAAAATAACATATAATAAAGATGTAGACATATAGTATAATATCTGATATATGTCAGATATATAATATAGTGATAAGTGCTATGTTAAAAAATAAATCTGGGCAAGAGCAGTATAATATTGTATTTAAACAAAAGCAGATGAGGGACTATATAGAATATGACTCTGGAATTCAACTGGGTTTTAAACCTGGCCCTGACACTTACAAGTTCTGTAATCTTAGGGAAGTTACTTAATTGTTTGTATGACTCCATTTGTACATCTGTAAAGAGGGAAGAATCATATCATCTACCTCCAAGGGTTGTTGGAAGGATTAAATGATTTAAAATATGGAAAACAGATAGTGCCTGGAATATAGTTAATTCAATAACTGTAAGTTACTAGTATTATTAAGAGGAATAGGAATTAATGGACTGATGCTGAAACTGAAGCTCCGATACTTTGGCCACCTGACGTGAAGAGCCAACTCATTGGAAAAGACCCTGATGCTGGGAAAGATTGAGGGCAGGAGGAGAAGGGGACGACAGAGGATGAGATGTTCGGATGGCATCATCGACTCGATGGATATGAATTGGAGCAAACTCTGGGAGAGAGTGAAGGACAGGGAAGCCTGGCGTGCTGCTCTCCATGGAGTCACATACAACTGAGCAACTGAACAACAAAGGGTGCGATTTCAGAGAGAACGTTCTCAAAGAAGACCTACGTGAGGAGGTAAAAGGAGTGGAGGAGAGTCTCCTGTGATGTCTGGAGGAACAAACTACTAGGCAGAAGGGAAAGCAAGGGCAAAATATAAACAGGAGGTTGATACGCCTTGGGCAGAGCAAGCGGGTGGTAGGAAGTAAGGTGGGAGCAGGGGTCAGATCAGCTAGGGCCTTGAAAATAAACTGAAGTCGCTCAGTTGTGTCCAACTCTTTGCGACCCCATGGACTGTAGCCTGCCAGGCTCCTCCATCCATAGGATTTTCTAGGCACGAATACTGGAGTGAGTCGCCATTTCCTTCTCCAGGGCAATCTTCACGACCCAGGGATCGAACCCAAGTCTCCTGCATTGCAGGCAGACTCTTTATAGCTGAGCCACTGGAGAATCCCCAGATAGGGTTTTGCAGGCATAGAAAAACCGTGGATGGTGTTCTGAAGGTGGTGAGAAGCCATCAGGGTCTTCCAGCAGAGGAGGGCTGTGATCAAATGTTTAGAAGGACCATCCTAGCTGCTCTATGGAGATTAAGCTATAGAGGGGCAAGAGAGCTGTTTGAGAAATATTTACCAGCACATCACTGCACAGTATTCAAGATACAGTAATATGCAGAAAAAAACCAAGATATAGGACAGAGTGCCTGGTGTATTTCTGTTTGCATAAAGGAAGAAAACTATACATGTGTGTGTTTGTATATATGTACAAACACCTGTATATATACACAAGCATTTTACACATATGGAAAAACTTTTTATACATATAACATGTATACATTGTATATTAATGTGTATTTTTTTATGTGTACTTACCCTCTCTTGTTTTCCGTGATTGTGGTTTTCAGTCTGTCTGCCCTCTGATGGATAAGAAGCATATGGATGCTTCCTAATGGGAGAGACTGACTGAGCAGGAAACTGGGTCTTGTTCTGATGGGCAGGGCCATGCTCAGTAAACCTTTAATCCAATTTTCTGTTCATGGGCGGGGCTGTGTTCCTCCCTATTGTTTGACCTGCAGCCAAACTATGGTGGAGGTAATGAAGAAAATGGTGAACTCCTTCAAAAGGTCCCATGCATGCACTGCCGCATTGAGTGTCCCTGAGCCTGCAGCAGGCCAAAACCACTAGACCATTCAGGTGTGACCTGAATCAAATCCCTTATGACTATACAGTGGAATGACAAATAGATTCAAGGGATTAGATCTGATAGAGTGCCTGAAGAACTATGGACGGAGGTTCGTGACATTGTACAGGAGGCAGTGATCAAGACCATCCCCAAGAAAAAGAAATGTAAAAAGCCAAAATGGTTGTCTGAGGCCTTACAAATAACCGAGAAAAGAAGAGAAGCTAAAGGCAAAGGAGAAAAGGAAAGATATACCCATTTGAATGCAGAGTTCCAAAGAATAGTAAGGAGAGATGAAAAAGCCTTCCTCAGTGATCAATGCAAAGAAATAGAGGAAAACTGTAGAATAATAAAGACTAGAGATCTCTTCAAGAAAATTAGAGATACCAAGGGAACATTTCATGCAAAGATGGGCACAGGTAAAGACAGAAATGGTGTGGACCTAACAGAAGCAGAAGATATTAAGAAGAGGTGGCAAAAATACACAGAAAAACTATACAAAAAAGGTCTTCATGACCCAAATAATCACAATGGTGTGATCACTCACCTAGAGACAGACATCTTGGAGTGCAAAGTCAAGTGAGCCTTAGGAAGCATCACCATGAACAAAACTAGTGGAGGTGATGGAATTCCAGTCGAGCTATTTCAAATCCTGAAAGATGATGATGTGAAAGTGCTGCACTCAGTCTGCCAGCAAATTTGGAAAACTCAGCAGTGGCCACAGGACTGCAAAAGGTCAGTTTTCATTCCAATCCCAAAGAAAGGCAATGCCAAAGAACGTTTAAACTACCGCACAATTGCACTCATCTCACACGCTGGCAAAGTAATGCTCAAAATTCTCCAAGCCAGGCTTCAAAAGTACGTGAACCTGAACTTTCAGATGTTCAAGCTGGATTTAGAAAAGGCAGAGGAACCACAGATCAAATTGCCAACATCTGCTGGATCATAGAAAAAGCATGAGAGTTCCAGAAAAACATCTGCTTTATTCACTACACCAAAGCCTTTGACTGTGTGGATCACAACAAACTATGGAAAATTCTTAAAGAGATGGGACTACTAGACCACCTGACCTGCCTCCTGAGAAATCTGTATGCAGGTCAAGAAGCAACAGTTAGAACTGGACATGGAACAACAGACTTGTTCCAAATAGGAAAAGGAGTATGTCAAGGCTGTATATTGTCACCCTGCTAATTTAACTTATATGCAGAGTACATCTTGAGAAACGCTGAGCTGGATGAAGCACAAGCTGGAATCAAGATTGCCAGGAGAAATATCAATAACCTCAGATATGCAGATGATACCATCCTTACGGCAGAAAGTGAAGAACTAAAGAGCCTTTTGATGAAGGTGAAAGAGGAGAGTAAAAATGTTGGCTTAAAGCTCAATATTCAGAAAACTAAGATCATGGCATCAGGTCCCATCACTTTCATGGCAAATAGATGGGGACAGAATGGAAACAGTGACAGACTTTATTTTTGGGGGCTCCAAAATCACTGCAGATGGTGACTTCAGCCATGAAATTAAAAGATGCTTGCTCCTTGGAAGAAGCAGCAACCTAGACAGCATATTGAAAATCAGAGACATTACTTTGCCAACAAAGTCTGTCTAGTCAAAGCTATGGTTTTTCCAGTAGTCATGTATGGATGTCAGAGTTGGACCGTAAAGAAAGCTGAGAGCCAAAGAATTGATGCTTTTGAATGGTGGTGTTGGAGAAGACTCTTGAGAGTCCTTTGGACTGAAAGGAGATCCAACCAGTCCATCCTAAAGAAAATCAGCCATTGCAAGGACTGATGCAGAAGCTGAAACTCCAATACTTTGGCCACCTGATGCGAAGAAGTGACTCATTTGAAAAGATCCTGATGCTGGGAAAGATTGAAGGCGGGAGGAGAAGGGGATGACAGAAGATGAGATGGTTGGATGACATCACCGACTCAATGGACATGACTTTGAGTAAGCTCTGGGAGTTGGTGATGGACAGGGAAGCCTGGCGTGCTGCAGTCCATGGGGTTGCAAAGAGTCGGACACAACTTATCGACTGAACTGAACTGTACCCTCTCTTGGGAAGAATATATAAGAAACTGGTAACTATGATTGCTTTTAAACATAATCTTAGCTGAAAGGCCAAGAATCAATCATGACTGCTATTAAAGAGGGAAACTAGGTAAGATGAATAAAAAGGAGACTGTCTTCTGAACCTTTTGAATTTTGTCCCATCCATGTGAACGCACTATTTAAAAATAAACTTAAACACGAAAGGGGAACAAAAGAATCAAAATAATTTTACCAAGATGTTTAAAAATGGAGGGATAGGGCAACAAACAAAGGTACTGAAATGTATCGGATGTCTGTATTGGATGTCACCGCCAAAGACACTTGTAAGTGTATACTTGAAACAAAACAAAAATGAAATGTCTCCTTGTTGCCTTTTTTACTTCAGAGACTATTTGACAGGTGTCTGTTGCATGACACTTTATTCCCTTGATTTTATAGAGTTGTTCTACCGGCTCTTAGCAATAATATTCCATGGAGGAGTCTGAATATTATATTAGAACATAGTCTGAAGCTGGCCGAAATTGTTTTTTCCCTTTTTACATTATTTTTTCAACCTGTCTGTCCAGAGGGTTTTCTTTGAAGTCAAATAAATTTATCACAACATAACTTGTTATAGATGTTCCACGTTCATTGTTTTCTGTGACTCTGTTAGGATACACTGAACGGAACTTCTTCACACGGTGATTCAGGGACTTGAGCCATATGCCCAGCTCTTTAGAAAAGTGGGAGAACAGATTTTGCCAATGATATGATGTATTTCTTCAATCAGTTGGTACAATTCTTTTATTTCTGGAATATTCTTTAGAATTACATCTTAACTATTTCTTAAAGTTTACTTGAATGATATCTTGAACACCTTATTTAGTATTTAGAGTGAAAGACACTAGTCATGCATAAATAGATTTTTCTTTCTTTGTCTTCATCTGATCCTGTTAAAACATATATTTTTCATTTTTTTCTGTTTTTTAATCCTGTCCTCTGTATACCCACCTCACTGTGTTTCCAGATATGCTTATTTTCCTTTGTGCTGCTTCTGGTGTTAGGCTTACATCTGAAATTTTTAAGTAGTTATTTTAGAATATTGCTTATATACTCCGTATTGTACAATATATCCTTGTAGTGACATCTGAAATGTTTGTTTTCCTTTCATTTCTCCTAGGGCCCTACCGTCTCGTGTTTCATCAATGTGGAGAAAAATATATCTTCATGTTTTTATCTTATCTTCCCTGAATGCTCATATTTCTGCTTTCGGTTCTTGTTCTATCCAGATGAATTTTATTGAGATAAAATTTTAAAACTTATTTCATGGCAACTTTCTTGGTCTCAAATTTTTCCTGCTCCATGGTGAAAATTCTTCGTCTGCCATTTGTTTTGCCTGTTTTTTCCCACCTCTTTCTTTCTTATATTTTTTCATAGTTCCTGGAGTAGCTTTTTTTTTTAATTCATTTATTAAATTTTAAATAAGGTAAGTTTTCCCCAGACTATCTATTTACTGCAGTTTTGTGTGAAAGAGGCCAGAATTATTCAAGATCAGTAGAAACTGTCCTCATAGCACAGGGTATGTGTGTGAGTCAGTTCCTTTAGGTTTTGCTTCTCTGCAACCTACTTGAGGTCAGTAACAAAGGGATGTCACAACGCATCTTTCTCCTCTACTCTCCTCCCTCAGCAACAGACTGCTTCCTGAAAACTATGATTAGTCCTGAAAAATATGATTAGCAAGAAATCAGCTATTTCTAGCTCAAATCTACTTCCTCAGCTTTTTCTTGCTACCAAACTGAGTCCGAAGAGGTTCTCCCCATCAGAATCTCATTTCACTGTTGCAAATGAGTGATTATTGATTTTCATCTTAAGCTATGCATATTAGAGTCACAGATTCTGCTGCCTTTTTTTCACATCTTCAGCTCTGGCTTCCATGCTTCTCTGTATCTCCGTTTGACCCTTGCCACTTTTGGCAATCCTTCTTCCTGTTTTAGTTTCAGACACTGTCTCATTTCATTAGATATGCGGTTGGCATTACTGTTTCTCACTTTCCTGTTATAATTTTCCTGTTATTTATAGGTGTTTTCTAAAAGAAGAGGCAGCTTTTTTCATATTAATACTCAGACACCTTCAGAAAATAATTTTGCATTAATTCTGCCTGGTATTTAATAGGCCCGTTCAATGCAAGTCTCTCTTGAGTTCTGGGATATGTTCTTTTCTTATTCCTTTGACACTTTCCTCTCTTTTATTCTCACAGTTCCATACCTACAATTTTAGTTATATCTACCCTCCATGTCTGTTAGTGTTACTTTTGTTTCTTTCTTCTTCCTTCCTTTTTTCCTCCCTATTTCTTCATTTCTTTCTGTCTTTTGGGGTATATCATATTCAAAGAATCTTTCAACTCAATTTTCTAACTCTTTAATTGCATACTCAAACCAACTTTTAGGTCTAGCAATTATATTTTAAAATTTCCATAAATTCTGATTGTGTTTCCTGGGAATTATCTCTTCTTTTGAATGCAATATACTTTCAAGTAACTCTGAGGATATTAACTATTTCTAATCTGTTTCCATTAACTCTATGTTTTTTAGCATGAGCTAGTTCTGTATGTTGAATTTGGTGCTCTCTTTCATGTTGATTCCTTTCAAATATTTATTGGTTGTCAGTTGTCTGTTCCTATTTGTAGGCGCCAGTCTAGACTAAATTTTATCCATAGTTGGAATGCATTTCCTCACTTCAAATGAAAACTCCTGTTTACCTGCCCGTGAATGCATGTTTTCATTAGAGAAATCTACATCATGGGATTGTGGAAGGACAGGGTGACTATGAAGGTAAACTTCTCTTTTTAGAATTGGTTCCCTGACCCTCTGGGCAGTGTCCTTTTCCTCCAATCTTAGCTTACTCTGGAGCAGTGGTATGCTGGTAAATATTTAACAACTAGCCCTAGGGTGGAGGGAAGGAAGCCTTGATTTGCAGCATTTGCTGATTTTCATGGTATAAATTCTCCTACTCTGGCCAGTTGCAAGCTGGCAACGTAACAGTACCGAATGGGAATTGGGAAGAGATGTGCACAGACTCCCAAGAGCCTGTCTTCAGAACACCACTACTCTGGGTCTGCTGTGATAAATAACTACTTCAGAAAACTGTACCGGTAACTCTCATCTGAGCCCATACAATTAGAGCCAGCTGCTGTGGGAGCAACTCCAGGAGCTGATGAGTTGGTAGAGTTTAGGGTTATGGGCTTTCCAGGCAGTGCGTTGGTAAAGAATCCATCATCCAGTGCATGAGACACAAGAGACATGGGTTTAATCCCTGGGTTGGGAAGATTTCCTGGAGTAGGAAATGGCAACCCACTCCAGTCATCTTGCCTGGAAAATTCCATGGACAGAGGGGCATTAAGGGCTACAGGCCATGGGACCACAAAGAACTGGACATGACTGAGCAACTGAGCAGAAGTAGAAGCAGAGCCGGGGTATGGCTTAACTGATTTTCACTTTTGTTAACTGCTCAAGTGCCCTGGTCTGTGTAAGGGTTTTAGTTTCTTCTGCTCTGCCAGATTTTTCTGTCAATCAGTCTCATTTCTTTTTGAAAACTTCTTACTGTATTGGTCTGCTGGAAGCACCCTTTCTGGTTTTCCTGTACTGCTTTGAATTTATTTTTCTACTTCTTGGCCATATGAATGAGAACAGAAGGACAGGCAAAGCAGAAGTGCCTCTATTTGATGCCTTAACTTCCTGTTAGAAGTCACTTCCATTTATATCTTGGAGGCTGATGCTATGACCAGCGGTTTTCCTGCAAGCTCACTGGCCTGAAAGATGGCTGACTAACCAGGCCACTGGCTCACAGAAGATTCTGGGGCAATTTGGCCTACTGATTGAAGCTGTCTGCCTTTCCACTGGGCTCCAACTGGGGAAAACTCTGCTCTGTTCATGGAGACCACCAAAAGTGGCCAGAGAGGAGTGACCCAGGAGGTGCTCTGTCTCTGAGCTGGAGAATAGCTAGTGGCCTGGGGTCAAAGGTGTCTTCCACCCTCAGGTGGCCAGAAGCAGAAGGATGCAGGTCAAATGACCAGGCTCCCCAGATTTGTTCAAAAGGTGGTTGAAGGTGCTCAGGTCTAGATCTCTCTTTTTATTTATTCATTGGCAGTGCTGAGTCTTTGTGGTGATGGGCAGGCTCAGTAGCTAAAGCATGAAGACTTAGTTGCCCTGTGGCATGCAGGATCTTAGTTCCCTGAGCAGGGATTGAACCCACGTCCCCTGCATTGGAAGGTAAATTCTTAACCACTGGACCACCAGTGAAATCCCAGCCCTAGATCTCTTTCATGTGACTTCTTGGTTGATGGCACTTGGACCTCAACACTTGGAAGGCCCTCTCTGGCCAGAAGCAACTTTTACTTCACCCTGGAAATATGGGCAGGTGGGCACAGAGCTGAGTCCCTGGGGTGGAATCCTCTGTAGGCTAGCTATGTGTCAGGCACTATATGAGGCCTCTACACAAGTTAATTCCTTTAACCTTAATGACAGTTTTCTAAAATATGTATTATTATTATTATCCTCAGTTTACAGATGAAGAAACCAAAACACAGAGAGGTCACATGGTCAGTAAGTGGTGGAGGAAAGATTTAAATCCAACAAGTCTTATGACAGTTGTCATGAGTCAGCAGAGGCGGTGGCTGCCAGGTAGGTGTGTAGATAGGTATGCAGTGACTTCCTGTCTAATGGAAAATTCCCAAAGCTCTGTGAAACAATCAGGTCCTTCCCAGGTGGGCAGGGTCATCTGTGGGTTCAATAAATTATGTCACAGGTCACATCAAAGAGTCAAGTTTACAGCAAACTTATGTCCTTGTGATTGAATGTATTTCACAAAAATGGGAAAAATAATATTTTTCATCCCACATGTTCTTCTAATAATGTGACTCTTGACACCCTTCCCTGTGAGAGGTGGTGTCTGTTTCCTCTACTTGAATCTATGCAAGACTGTGACTACAATGAAAATAATATATGACTTTTGAGGCGAGGTCATAAAAAGCTGTGCCACGTCTATCTGGTTCTCCTGGGACACTTGATCTTGACACCCAAGCACCATGCTGTGAAGAAACCTATGGGCCATGGGAGAGATCCAGATAGCCAGGGATGAGGCCCAAGGAATACATTCCCATCTGGCTTCTAGCCAACAGCTAGAACCAACTCACCAACCATTTGACTGACACATCTTGAAAGTGGGTCCTCCCATTTCCAGGAAGCCACCCCAGCCAATGAAATGCAGAGTAGAGAGGGCAGTTCCCTTCTAAGCCTTGTCCTAATTGCAGAGGCATGTGCAAAGCATTGTTATTGTTTTAAGCCAGTGAGTGTTGAAGAGGTTGGTTTGTTATGCGATAATAGATATTACTACATGTCTGAATAGTACTTGCTTTTCTCCATAAAATCCAAAGCTTCAGTCTCGTAGGTGGGACTTACCCTGAAGGTTCTGGTGGTGGTCACATTTCCCCCACAACTTCTGCCACACTGTGGAGTTGCTTCAGGGGAGGGAGAATACACAGAGTATGTTTATAACCTTCCCCCAATTTCATTTTTTGCTTTAACATTTTTAATCTCTTTAGAATATATTTTAGTTTAAGGCATGATACAGGAATCTAATAATTTTCTTCAAGTTATAACACAATTGTTTATTACATTTTCCATCATTTCATTATTGATTTAAAACAGCACTTTTAATCATGATTTGGGACCCTAAAGTCAATATTATCAAGGCAAAGGTGAGCAAGAAATAAACCTGCTGGAAAGAAGGGGATAGCAAGGAACCTTGTGGATTTTGACCTATACACTCAGTGAAGAGGGCAAATGTCTGCTAAAAATTCATAACCACAAGCTAGCACTTACATGACTTTGTAGCCTGAATTCACACTATCTTAAAAAATACAAAACTGAAGCAGAGAACTTATTTCAATGTCCCTGGGTTACTTACAAGCCAAATAAGTAGCACAGGCAAACTAAAATCCTCTCTGGAGGACAAGAATTTCAGTCCATGTCAACCCACGCCTCAAGAATTTCTACAAATAAAATTCCAAGGAATCCGAAAGCTAATTTAAAAATCACAAAATACAAGGGAACCAGGTGCCATAAGTGAAAGAGATACTAGAGATACCAGAATCAGACACACAACAAATTCAGATAATGAAATCACCAGACACAGAGTATGAATAACTAAGCTGAGTATATTTAAAGAAAAAAAGAGAGAGATTGAAAATAGCGAGCAAGGAATTAGAGACTATATAAAATGACCAAATCTGAAAAAGAATCACCTAAAGCTTTTAGTTTATTTTAGTAAAATAATTAAAACTTAGAACAGTGGAGAAATTAATGGCAGATCAGTCAGAACTAAAGAAGAATTATCGACTTGGAAGATAGAAAGAAGTCTCTGAGGACAGTTAGGAAGAAATAAAAAAAATAGCTACAGGATAAAAGATAAAAGTGAATTCTAACAAACACTTATGGTTCCAGAAGTAGATAAGAGATTAGTAGATTAAAAAAGAGATTTACAATAAGATAGATTGTTTAAAAAGAGAATCATAAAGATTACTATTTTTTAAGAATAATTTTATTTATTTATTGTTTTTGGCTGTGCTGAGTCTTTGCTGCTGTGTAGGCTTTTCTCTAGTTGTGGAGAGTAGGGGCTACTCTTCACTGTGATGCATGGACTTCTCCTGGTGGTGGCTTTTCTTGCTGTGGAGCAGGGGCCCTAGGGCACATGGGCTCCAGTAGCTGTGGCACATGGGCTCAATAGTTGTGACTCCCGGGCTCTAGGGGCTTCCCAGGTGGTGCTAGTAGTAAAGAACTTGCCTGTCAATGCAGGAGACATAAGAGACATGTGTTCGATCCCCGGATTGGGAAGATCTGCTAGAGGAGCTAATGGCAACCCACGGACAGAGGAGCCTGGTGGGCTACAGTCCACGGGGTTGCAAAGAGTCAGACAGACACGACTGAAGTGACTTAATACACATACCCAAGTTCTAGAGCACAGACTTCATAGTTGTGGCACATGGGCTTTGTTGCTCCATGGCATGTGGGATCTTCATGGACCGGGGATCAAAGCCATGTTTCCTGCATTGCAAGCAGATTCTTTACCACTGAGCCACCAGGGAAGCCCCTAAAAGTTATTACTAGACATAAATCTTCAAACTTAGCAAGATAAATAAAATATTTCCACATTCAGATGCATCATGGTGAAATACATACCAAAGACTAAAAAAAAAAAAATTTTTTTAAACAAACATACAAACAAAAAAAGCAGCTAAGATGAACACTGATTTCCCAACAGCAACAATATAAGGCTCAAGAGAGGGATATAATATCTTCCATGTGCTGAGTGAAAATAAGTGTCAACCTAGAATTATCTACCCAGCCAAAATGCTCTCAAGAAAGGAAGCAAAATTAGGAAATTTTTTTCAGACAAGTAAAAATAGATTTTACTACAATAGATCCTTTCCAAAGGAAATTCTAGTCTATACTCATACAATGACTTTAGACAAAAAATGTGACATACAAATTGAAATGATAAAGGAAGATTACAAAAGGATAATATAATATATGGACAAATCTTAAAAAAAGTCAAATATATAAAATAAATATAATGCATACATTATGCAGAAAAAAGAAGAGAATTAAAATACTATTCAATAATGGCACATAAGTGGGAGAGGGTAGTGATCAGAGTTCAAGCATTCTAGGGTCTAGGGATTGTTCCAAGCAAAGGGAAAGGATACTGATTAACTTAAATATCATTAAATGATATGTTAGGTATGCAGGTAAAATAGCTGAAGTTACCATAAAATACTACAATTAAAGGATTGTTGTTATCGTTTAGTTGCTAAGTTATGTCTGACTCTTTGTGATCCCATGGACTGTAGCCCTCCAGGTTCCTCCATCCATGGGATTTCCCAGGCAAGAATATTAGAGTGGGTTGCCATTTCCTTCTTCTGGGGATCTTTCTGACCCAGGGATTGAACCCACATCTCCTGCATTGGCAGGCAGATTCTTTACCACCGAGCCACCTGGGAAGCCAAAATTAAAGGATATAACTTTCAGATTAATAGAGAAAAATGGATTAAAGAAAGAAGAAAAAGTTCAATAAAAAAAAAAAGAAGTCAAGGAAAAAGAAAAGAAAGAGAACACTGTGGGACAGATAGAAAGTAGAAATGAACCTATATATAACTCTTTTGAGTCAGACTGGTTTTTAAAGGCAAATTCCACTAGGGGACTTCCCTGGTGGTCCAGTGGTTAGAATCTGCCTTCCAATGCAGGGGACACAAGGTCAGTCTCTGTGCTGGGAACTAAGATCCCACATGCTTTGGGGGCAACTAAGCCCACACACAGCAATGAAGAACCCGAGTGCCACAACTAAGACCCAGCACAGCAAAAATTAAAAAAAAAAAAAAGCAAATCCAATTAAACTTTCCAACTGTAATTTTTACATGACACACATAAAAATAAGGAAAGACAGAAAAAAACGATGGAAAATACACATCAGGCAATATATACCAAAAGAAAGCTATTGTCATTAATATATTTATTTCAAATGACTTAACAACTTCTTGCAATGATAAAAATTCAATTCCCCTGAGATGACATCATCACTCATACTTTATATATCTAACAACTTATCTTCAAAGTATGTAAATCAAATTTTGACAGAGCTACAAAGGGAAATAGGAAAATTCACAGTCCATAATGAGAGATTTTAATATACTTCTCTCAGAAATTTGTAGATCAAGCAGTAGGCTCCGTGGATCCATGAACTCACCTGGAGTTACTCTCCAACCCTCTGAGTTGGATTAAACATACCTGAGAGTAGTTCGAGAAGACTCAGTTGGCTTCCCAGGTGGCGCAGCGGTAGAGAATCCGCCTGCAACGCAGGAGACACAGGAGTCTCTGGTTCCGTCCCTGGGTTGGGAAGATCCCCTGGAGAAGGAAATGGCAACCCACTCCAGTATTTTTGCACGGAAGACTCCATGCACAGAGGAAGCTGGCAGGCTACAGTCCATAGGGTCGCAAAGAGTTGGCCTTGACTGAGCACACACATACAACAGAAGAACTCAAAGAAGATCCAGTCGATTGTCTGAATGCCAAGATCATTGCTTCCTGCTCGGCTTTGCAGCAGTTCTACCCCCTGACGATTATCAGGGCCGATCACCCCTATCAGTAAAATAAGTCCCCTTTTAACCTGCTGGCTTGCTGGCATAAAAAGCCTAACATGACTGGTAGCAATAGCAGCTATTAAGTTTAGTGAAATTCCTCCTGTGAATGCTATAGAAGCATCTTCCTCTAGGAAACAAGATCTCTCGATCGTAGTCAGGAGCCGAAGACTGTGGGAGCAGGAAGCACAATTCCCCAGTGTGTCACTGGGAGTGACAGTGTGTGGGGCTGCCTCCACGGGTTCTGTTGGGGCACCCATTTTAGCAAATGCAGAATGCAGCATTGCCCACCAGCCAAGGGCAATGGTCAGAAGAAGAAGGCACCTGTGGGTTTTTCTCAGCCTACCTTTCATCAGCTGGGGCTTCGCTGATTGGCTTTGCAAAGAGCGTCTTGGTGGGCACCAACAGAGTCTGCTATACTCACCTACTGCTCAGGAGAGCTTTAGGAAAGAAGGTTTAATTCACCTCACCTGCTTAAGTACTCCAACATGGTGAGGTGCTGGCTGGCTAAGAGTAAGAGAACATGGAGTGAACGGTGGAGGAAGGATGTTATACGTATCAACTAGTGCTCTAACTAGTTGAAGAAGAAGAAAAAAAGACGCTAGCAGCCACCCACGGTCTCTTGTTTGACGTATTATTAGTACATTGTGCATAGTTACAAATTTTCTTTCCATCCACTGCCTTTCTGCTGCTAATTAATACAAATCAGTTGTAGATAATTTAAAATTTTAGTTCTTAAGATAGTGGGTTGGTCAAAAAGTTTGTTTGGGTTTTTCTATACGATCTTATTGGCCAAGCCAATATAAGCTATCAAAAGTTCAGGTGATAGCAGAAAGTTTTAAAAAATCTGTTTGGGAATTCAATTAGGTCTTTTGTTTGCTCTAATTCTTTGAGCCCATCTCTGAGGCAAATAAATGCTTACTGAGGATCTAAAGCCTATGGGTGGGGAAGGTTAGGAGGTGAAGAGAGGAGAAAAGAAATGGCAAGCCACTCCAGTGTTCTTGCCTGGGAAATTCCATGGACAGAGGAGCCTGGTGGGCTACAGTCTATGGGGGTCACAAAGAGTCGGACACGACTGAGCAGCTAAACCAAATGCTTAATATCACCAAACTTTCATCTGACACAAAAAGTCAAAATTGATTAAAATGCATTGATTCATATTGATATAAAAGAATAAATAAATAATGGGAAAGAAAAACCTCTTCCTTATAATAGAAGGTCAACTAAAATGTAGAAAAATAGCATAATAAGAATGAAAAATCAATATAGTAATAATTGATTCAGGCAAGAATAATCAATAAATGCTAAAACTAGTGGGTAAAAGTTTAATGAGAAACAGGATTAAGTATAAGCCCACAATATACTTAACTTTAGATTTGAGAAATGTGGTAGACAGGACCATAAAAGATCAAAGTTGATATCTCTCATAACAGTACAGATTGGCATAATATGAATCTTAACATTACAGTGCTTCTGCCAAAAATTCATATTTCTGAATCTAACAGAAAGAAAATAATATGAACCCAAATGGAGGGACATGACATGAAAAATTTGGTTTATCATCTTCAAAAATTTCAATATTATGAAAGACAGTGACTGGGGGGAATCTTACCAGGTTGAAAAAGCTAAAGCAATGCCACTTGAATATGATGAGTAATACAGGAATTTTCTTTGATTATTAGTGATATTATCAGGATAAACTAGTAAAATTTGAATAATAATGCAAATTAGATTCAAATTTTGATCACTTTTCTGCGGTCATATAAGAGAATATTTTAGGACAACATACTAAAGAGGCATCTTCAGCTTATACTCAAATTGTTTACAGGGAAAAAAAGAACATTAGTTATCTATTTCTTTGAACAAATTACCCCGAAACTTAGAGACTTAAAAAAAAAAATATTTACCCATTAATGCTTGTCCAAGTGAATACCCTATGTTCACACAAAAATCTGTATGTGAAGATGTACAGTAGCTTTAGTCATAATTTCCCCAAACTGGAAACAACCAAGATGTTCTTCAACAAGTGAAGGAATCAATATACTGCGGTGGCCCCGTGCAGTGGAATACTGCTCAATGAAAATGCATAAGCCACTGATTTGTGAATGAATGAATGAATCTTAACAGCATTTTGCTAAGTGAAAGAGGTCAGACTCAAAAGGTTACATATTCTATGATTCAATTCCTACGATACTATTGAAAAGGCAAACCTGTAGGGATGGAAAACAGATCAGTGGCTGCCAAAGCTTGGAGGAAGGGAAAGTAGTTGACGATAATACAGCTGCATGGGGAAATATTTTAGGGTGATGGAAACATTCTGTATGGTTTCGGGACAGTGGAGAAGTTATTTGTTACATTTGTCAAAATCCATAGAGCTTTCACAGTAAGCACATTTAAAAACCAAACCAGGATGCTGGGGGAGATGAGAATCAAAGTCTGAAATACAGGTTGAGAGAAGTGACTCTAATTGTATCATGAGAGTATGACACAACCTCGCTGAAGGGATTGCCAGAAAATGAGGTGGCCTAAGTCACTTTGGAAAATGATTTTATGACTGAATACCATATGTCAACACTGGACTCTAGTAAGCTGTTTCTCTCAGTGGTACAGGCTAGTAATTCCAAAACTACTGTACATGTTTCCTAAGGTTGAACAAATAAGTAAAGATGTTGAAGATAACTGGAGCCAGGCTTATTACTTTCAGAGAAAGAAGTTATAATAAAGCAAAGCAAGAGTAGGAGGCAGGACTAGACTGGATTCGCGTTGGAGACACTATCAGGATATCCTGACATTACTTTGACGTCAAATTATCATGATGATATCTCCAGTTCCATGATCTTTGTATACTGATGTGGAAGTAAATGGGGCTTCCCAGGTGGCTCAGTGGTAAAGAATCCACCTGCCAGACAGGAGATGTGGGTTTTATCCCTGTGTTGGGAATATCCCCTGGAGAAGGAAATGGCAACCACTCCAGTATTCTTGCCTAGAGAATCCCATGGCCAGATGAGCCTGGCAGGCTTCAGTCCATGGGGTTGCAAAAGAGTTGGACACGACTCAGTGACTAAACAACAACATAGTAATAAATGCAGACACGTGGTGATAGGTGGGTTAGTTTACATACATTTCCTTGCTCTGTCCACTGAGAAGATGTAGGAACAGTGATACACCAGTAGCAGTCAGCATAACTAGCACCCAGATGTTAGTTTTTAAATGACATTTTCTAGAAAAAGGAACCAAGACTCCTTAGAAAAATAGCTGATTTTAGGGCTGGGGCAGGAAATACACAG
The DNA here is from genome assembly GCA_024291935.2 of Okapia johnstoni. NCBI lineage: Eukaryota > Metazoa > Chordata > Mammalia > Artiodactyla > Giraffidae > Okapia > Okapia johnstoni. The sequence goes on from CM044313.1 coordinate 52,513,359, forward strand.
GATGAGTCTGGAGCATCACTTATTGCCAGAAAGCAAAAGCTAAAAATTAGAATAAAAAAGAATGGGGACATGTTAAAATCACACAGAACCTAAAAGGGAAGGAAACCCAAAGAAGAGGGGATATGTATACGCATACATATATATTTATATATATTCACTTTGTTGTATAGCAGAAGCCAACACAACATTGTACAGCAACTATACTCCAATAAAAATTTTAAAAAATGTTTTTTTACTCCAACGAAAAATTTTTAAAAAAGTACACAGAAACCAACCTACAAGTGTTCCCAATGGTCAAAGTGGAAAGAATTTGAGCAACAAAGTAGTAACAGTATTAGACTATTATCCAAAGAATAAAAAAAAAATCCATGAGTTTGTACTGATATAAATAATTAGATATATACATTCATGCCTTAAGGAGAAGGGTCACATCTTCTTTAGAGAGGAATTCCAAATAACACATGTAGTCATATTGATATCAAGTACCTGCCCTTCAGTGGGAGACGCTTTGTCTTTGAGAAGTCTTCAAAAAAAACATTCACCTTTCCTCAATAAGTGTGGGCTAGACTCAAAATGAGAAGACATAGATGCTCATTTCTTCGTCGGGTGTCCAGGGGCACTTTAGGAGCTCCTGTCTTTACTGATCTGCAGTCTGGGATTATGAGAACCATTCTTTTGATTGAGGAAACTATAAGACTTAACCAAACTCGATGACTGGGTAAGGACTGGTGGCGTCTTGTTCGCTCATGCCCTGAGCGATTGCCTGGCTGTCCCTCTTCTGCCTCCCTCCTCCACTCCATAGGCCAGGTTAGCAAAGAGGAGAGGCTCTGCCCGCTGACAGCATGTACTCGTGACTCCTGTCCCTGGGACTCTACGTTGTGGCGTCGCAAACCCTACAGTGTGTTAGGAACAAGTGACCACAAAAAGATAAATGACAACAGACCTTGGGACAATATGTTTCTGAATCAGTCTTGGGACTGTTTGTTAGTGACAGGGTCCCTAAAAATGAATGGCAGGATAGGATTTTTGTTAAAAGCGTGGGCTCTGGAGCCAGAGGGACAAGTTCAAGAATTTGAGTTTAAATCCTGATTCCACTATGTATAACATCAGTATTCTTCTCTATGAACAGGAATAGCAAAACAGCTGACTTTATAGACTGTCAAAAAAGTGAAATAAGTTAATATACATAAAGCACTTAAAACATTGTCCTCATTCACTCAAATATTATTGAGCACCCACCTTTGTTTCAGGAATTGCTCAGGGCATTGAAGTCATTTGAACAAACAAAATATGCACACAGAAGCCCCTGCCCTCTTGTGAAGCTTACATGTTAACTATTTAGCTCTTGATGTCATAAGGGAACTTCAGGTTCCAAAGAATTCTCTAGGTGCTTTCCAACTCAAAGATCCCTAAACAAGCTGCAAGTCATCACTAGGGAATCTGTGAGAAATGCACAACCTTAGGCCTCATCTAAACTTACGGAATCAGGGTCTTCATTTTAAAAGACTGTCAGGTGATATGTATGCACTTTCAAGTTTAAGATGTCTTTCTTAGATTGCAATCTCTGTACTTGGACTTAGGAAAACATTTCTTGAAGATTTTTTTTTCATACAAAAGGAAGAATGGCATTAACAGTTTTCAAGATTATTTTCATGTAAAAATGTCATGTTAATGGAGGTGAGCTTAAGGGCTGGAAATCTTATTTATACATACATGTTTTCTGTTCTTGGAAAATACTGTACTAATAGGTGAGTGTGTGCGTGCCCCAGTAGTGTCCCTGGAATTTTCCAGGCAAGAATACTGGAATGCATTATCATTTCCTATTCCAGTGGATCTTCCCCACCCAGGGATCGAACCCATGTCTCTTGCATCTGCTGCATTGGCAGGCGGGCTCAGTCGGTAAAGAATCCACCTGCAATGCAGGAGACTTCCTGCAGCGCAGGAAACCCAGGTTCGATCCCTGAGTTGGGACCATACCTGGAGAAGGAGATTGCAACCCACTCCAGTATTCTTGCCTGGGAAATTCCAGGGACAGAGAAGCCTGGTCTACAGTCCATGGGGTCGCAGAGTCAGACAGTACTGATCAACTAAACCACCACACCTGGGAAGCCAGGTTAATATAGGTCAATGGCTCCACCTAGTGGTGTTTATTTGAATTTATATATTGTTGGGTATTGTTTAGTTCAGTTCAGTTCAGTCGCTCAGTCGTGTCCGACTCTTTGCGACCCCATGAATTGCAGCACGCCAGGCCTCTCTATCCATCACCAATTCCCAGAGTCTACCCAAACCCATGTCCATCGAGTTGGTGATGCCATCCAACCATCTCATCCTCTGTCGTCCCCTTCTCCTCCCGCCCCCAATCCTACCCAGCATTAGGGTCTTTTCCAATGAGTCAACCCTTTGCATGAGGTAGCCAAAGTATTGGAGTTTCAGCTTCAACATCAGTCCTTCCAATGAACACCCAGGATTGATCTCTTTTAGGATGAATTGATTGGATCTCCTTGCAGTCCCAGTGACTCTCAAGAGTCTTCTCCAACACCACAGTTCAAAAGCATCAATTCTTCGGCGCTCAGCTTTCTTCACCGTCCAACTCTCACATCCATACACGACCACTGGAAAAACCATAGCCTTGACTAGACGGACCTTTGTTGGCAAAGTAATGTCTCTGCTTTTAAATATGCTATCTATGTTGGCCATAACCTTCCTACCAAGGAGTAAGCGTCTTTTAATTTCATGGCTGCAATCACCATCAGTAGTGATTCTGGAGCCCAAAAAAATAGTCCGACACTGTTTCCACTGTTTCCCCAAGGTATTGTTTAAGGTAGTCCTAAAAGGATTTCAGGAAATAAAATTTGTTTTAAGAAGCTTAAAGAAAATGTGCATGCCTACAGTTAAAAAAAAGGATGAGGCTTAACAAAACAGCAATGCTTGTAAAATCCTAGCAGACACGGAAGAAAAACCTGTGTGCGTGCTAAGTTGCTTCAGTTGTGTTCAACTCTTTGCAGCTCTATGAACTGTAACCTGCCAGGCTCCTCTGTTCATGGGGATTCTCCAGGCAAGAATACTGGAGTGGGTAGCCATGCCCTCCTCCAGGGGATCTTCCCACCCAGAGATCAAACTTGCGCCTCTTATTCTCCTGCATTGGCAGGCAGGTTCTTTACCAGTAGCTCCACCTACCAATTCCTTCCTTTCAGCCTATAAAGAGAGGGCCTTTAGGGAATTCCCTGGCTGTCCAGGGGTTAGGACTCTGCACTTTCACTGCTAAGGGCCCAGTTTCAGTCCTTGATCAGGGAACTAAGATTCTGCAAGCCACGCAGAGTGGCCAAGAAAAAAAAGAGTGCGTCTTTGAACACAAGTTAAATATTTCGAAGTCTAAGTTGTGATAAGGAAATACATGTTAATCAGACATCTTATATAAACTTTTCTGTTTGGGAAAATGTAATGTCAAAGTGAAAATATAAAAACAAAGTATGTAGAGAAGTTTATCAATAAAGATTCCGGAAGGTAAATCTAGATATGTACAGACTTCGCCTTGTAGGAAGCATTGGATATCTTAGACATTTAACAACAAAAGTTCTCATGGAGATTTAGTCCCTAAGTATGTTGGACTGAAATGAACTTGAGCTAACACATCTATACCCTTACCATAAACTTGTCTGATTTTATTACAAAAGATGAATTCGCTGGAGTATGTGTGCTTACTAGGTAAGTCTTCTCTGGTACTATATAAAGTTATGTATTAAATATACATGAGTATACATTCATGTACCATTTAAAGAATAAAATGTACCCACCGCCCAAACTCATGATTGCACCCTCAGCTTTCTTCCCAAGAAGTAGTCATCTTTATTTACACACTTAATTGCATCTCTATGCAGTTTTTAGTTTTGCCTGTTTCTGAATTTTATACTAATATAAATGGTTTTCTGTAGGTATTTTACTGAAACTGGCTTCTTTTGCTCAGAATTCTTTTAAGAATTCATCCATCCTGTGGGACATTTGGATCGTTCCCGTTTATTCTGTTATTACAATGCTAGTACAAAGAGTTTTGTGTGTTTTCTGGCACACATATGAAGTTGTTTCAAGGTATATAGATGGTAGTATAACGGCTTAGTCAAAATATACAAGTGCTCAACTTTACTGAGTAATGGCCAACTAGTTTCCAAAGTAGTTATACTAAATCAGCGTTTTAAGAGTTCCTGTTCCTCTATCATGCATCTTTATTAACAATTGGTATTTTCAATTTTTGTGAATTCAGTGGCTACTAAAGGATACGTGGTATCTTCATTTGTTTATGAGCTATCATACCAGTTAAGTATTTAGGGGATCATTTGTAGGTCAAAGAATATATATATTTGTAATTTTGATGTTTTTAAATTGTCCTTCATATTATACTGATTTACATTCCTGCTAGCAGAGTACTATGCGAAATGCTGGGCTGGATGAAGCACAAGCTGGAATCAAGATTGTTGGGAGAAATAACAATAACCTCAGGTATGCAGATGACACCGCCCTCATGGCAGAAAGTGAAGAACTAAAGAGGCTCTTGTTGAAAGTGAAAGAGGAGAGTGAAAAAGTTAGCTTAAAACTCAACATTCAGAAAACTAGGATCATGGCATCCAGTCCTATCACTTCATGGCAAATAGATGGGGAAAGAATGGAAACAGTGACAGACTTTACTTTTTTGGGCTCCAAAATCACTGCAGATGGTGATTGCAGCCATGAAATTAAAAGACACTTGCTGTGGAAGAAGGCGAGGGTGGGATGATCTGAGAGAATAGCATTGAAACATGTATATTATCATATGTGAAACAGATCCCCAGTCCAGGTTCGATGCATGAGACAAGTGCTCAGGGCTGGTGCACTGGGATGACCCAAAGGGATGGGATGGGGAGGGAGGTGGGAGAGGGGTTCAGGATGGGAAACACATGTAAATCTAATTCATATCAATGTATGGCAAAAACCACTACAATATTGTACAGTAATTAGCCTCCAACTAAAATAAATAAATTAAAAATAATCAACCTCAAATAAAAGAAAAGAAAAGACACTTGCTCCTTGGAAGAAAAGCTATAACCAACCTAGACAGCATATTGAAAGGCAGAGACATTACTTTGCCAACAAAGTCCATCTAGTCAAAGCTATGGTTTTTCCAGTAATCATGTATGGATGTGAGAGTTGGAGTCTAAAGAAAGCTGAGAGCTGAAGAATTGATGCTTTTGAACTGTGGTGTTGGAGAAGACTCTTGAGAGTCCCTTGGACTGCAAGGAGATCCAACCAGTAAGTCCTAAAGGAAATCAGTCCTGAATATTCATTGGAAGGACTGATGCTGAAGCTGAAGCTCCAATAATTTGGCCACCTGATGCGAAGAACTGACTTATTTGAAAAGACCCTGATGCTGGGAAAGATTGAAGGCGGGAGAAGAGGTCGACAGAGGATGAGATGGTTGGATGGCATCACCAACTCAATAGACGTGAGTTTGAGCAAGCTCTGAGAGTTGGTGATGGACAGGGAAACCTGGTGTGCTGCCATCCACGGGGTTGCAAAGAGTCGGACACAGCTGAGCGACTGAACTGAGCAATGTATGAATTCCTGTTACCATGTTCCCTCGGTGTGTTGTGAAGCTAGTCAATGTGAAAGCAATCTGAGATTAAATTTTCTGTGAACTCAATATTCTTTCCTTTTTTTCTATTATGTTTTGTGACTGACTTGTAGGAATTCTTTATAGTTGAAGGAAATTAATCAATTTCTGTAAAAGGAGCTGCATTTGGTGGCTTCCCTGGGGTGGCTCAGAGGTGAAGAATCCACCTGCCGGTGCAGGAGACCCAGGTTCAATCCCCGGGTTGGGAAGATCCCCTGGAGAAGGAAAATGGCAACCCACTCCAGTATGCTTGCCTGGGAAATCCCATGGACAGAGCAGCTGGAGGGCTACAGTCCATGGGGTCACAAAGAGTCAGACACAACTTAGTGACTAAAGAACAAGAATTTTTAGTATGAGGTTGAAGTAGGAACATATATTTTTTAACGAATGCCTACCCAGTTTTCCAGTGCTTGTCAAATAACCCATTTTTTTCCCCACTTACGCGTCATATCCTTCATGTGAAGCACTTAGATATTTCTGGTTCTTTGTTCTTTTAAGCTGCCTATACATGAATCAGTTCGTTTTAATTCCTGTAGCCATAATTAAAAAAAAAACAAACACACATGTTTGGGACTGTCCCACCCTCATTACCTGTTTTTCACAAATTTTCTGGCTTCTCTGACTTTTTCACATAAATTCTAAAATAACCTTGTCTTGTAACAAACAAAAACTGTTGTCAGTCTTTGGGGATGTTTTAAATTTCAAATTTAAACACTACATGCTGGTAACCATTTAGGGGTTATCTATCAACTCTTGCCTGTTCACGCTTCAAAAGCTTCCACATTTCTTAACCGATCCAGTTTTTAGAAAACAACAAAGCTACTTCACATGGCCTTGAGGAAAAGGAAGCCTATGGTCTCTCAACCCTTCTGGAGGGAAGGAGAAGATAGCTCTCATTCTGATTCTTCTACAGCCATAAAAAAAATCTGCCAAAACACATGACCTCCATGTTGCTAAATGTAAATTCTGTCTTGTTCTATACATCAGAACATCAGGCTTCTATTGTTTCCTTTACTGAAGCCGTAAGACTTCATTGTTGGAGTTTCACGTTTAGTCCTTGCATCTTTCCTTTTTCCTGTTCTCAGATAACGTTAATTCAATTTCATGGTCTAAAGCACATTTACACACTTTCAATTTTCTGTCTATAGCCATGTTATCTCCCCTGAACTCCACCTACCTACTCCACTTCTCTTTACAGAAGCCTCAAACCAAATGTTACGATATCCCATATTTCAGTTAACATTTCCACCCCTCTAGCTGCTCAGGTCAAACCAAAAACCATTAAGAGCTATCCTTGGTTTCTTTCTCCATTTCTAGGATGTTTGCAAATCGAGAATCCTTAGCCTGAAATGTCACTCAGCCGTGTTCGACTGTTTGTGACCCTATGGACTATAGCCCTCTAGGCTCCTCTGTCCAGTGGATTCTCAAAGCAAGAATACTAGAGTGGGTTGCCATTTCCTTCTCCAGGGGATCTTCCCGACTCAGGCATCAAACCTCGGTCTCCTGCATTGCAGGCAGATTCTTTGCCATCTGAGCCATCACCAAAGCCCATCCTTACCCTACAATGCTCCTTTAATTTTACTCAAGGGCAAAACCAACATACCATTTTACTGTCTCATGACATTTGTCCTTATTGTTCCTTTTATTACGGGAAACACTTGACTGAAACCGCCCACCCTGGCCAGGCACCATAGTAACCATTTGCGTGAGTTATTTTACCACAGGAGGTCCTGGTAAGGAACACGGAACTAATAAGCCACCACTAACTGGAAGAATTCAGGAAAGGTCAAAAGGAGGTGTCGTGTTATCAACATCCCAGAATCCTTCTCGCTAGAATCCTTCTCGGCTGGGCAATGGACATGGCACTATTTAGGACCCTGAGTCAGTGTGGTTGGCCAGGCAAATCTGGAAACTAATCTCACCACCTTAAAACTCGAGACTGGGAGCCACGTGGCAGAGCAGTCCTCTTGGTTTCCCTTACCCTGCTGCTCTCCACCCAGGCACCCCTTCCCAAGTGTCTTACTTTTTCATCACGTCTCTCCAAAGACAATTCATTTCTGAATGTTAGACGTCTAAAAATCCCTTTGGGCCCTGGAAGGGGTCCCACGTCCTTCAAACTTTACCTGAGAGTTGCCCCCAGACATCCATAGATTTACTCAAATGACACCCCCTTCAGACTTTCCTCTGTTCACTCACCCCATTGAAAGTCTCCTCCACCATCACGTTCCACTTCACTGGCACCTGCCAGCATGTAACACTGACTCATCTGAAAAGACCCCATTGTTGGGCAAGATTGAAGGTGGGAGAAAGGGATGACAGATGAGATGGTTCGACAGCATCACAGACTCAATGGACAGGAGTTTGAGTAAGCTCTGGGAGTTGGTGATGGACAGGGAGGCCTGGCGTGCTGCAGGTCGCAGTCAGACATGACTGAGCGACTGAACTGAACACAGTTACTTATGCACCTTGCTGTAATAGAATGTAAGCTCGTTAAGACTGCCTGTGACAAAAGGCTCAGATATTTAAGTATGTAATGTGAAAATGATCTTGTAAGATTTCCTAAATACAAAATTAGAAAATCATGCTATTTAAATCACAATTTACAGCACAGATGGTAACATTCACTGAAGTTGCTGAGTGTGAAAACTACTGTAAGTTTCTATGAAAGGGGCCTCCCTGTGACATGGTGATTCCAGAGAAATCACTGCAGATGCAGGCATTTAAGCACAGGGGCATCCATCATAACGTTATCTCCAGGAGTGAAACATCAGAAGTAACTTCTGAAATGTCCAACACCACGAAGGTTGGGTAAATTATTTAGAGAAGATGGCATAGCTACCATGCATATTAACAGGCAAATTTATTATTCACATGTGCACAGAAAGATCAAGTCATTGTATCATTGGGTAGTTGTATGAAATTCATTTAAAACTGATCACTTGTTTTTCTTAAAATTGTTTAATAAAGTTCAAAAGGTCACATAAACTTGAAAAGGAATACTTAGTATAAAATTTCCATGGTCAGAACAAGATGGCTGTAATATGCATAGAAATGAACTACACTAGTAACTGACAAAAAAATCTTAAAAGGTTCTTAGTATAAGAATTTTCTGGTATTACTTTTCCCAATGATTTAGAAATTGGGTTGCATTTCTAAACTGTAATTTACAAACTGTGTTGAACACTGGAGATCTATGGGGATGATTCAGGAGGTTCTTTTACATCAGGTTAGCACAAGACTCTGAGATCAAGGACAGGACGACAGCTTCTGCATCCACCAGAGCAGTAAGGAAGTCCAAGCTCAGAGCTGTGACGTTCACCTGCTACTTCTCTAATCATTCCTCAAGAATCACACGTAATGCAAATGACTGGAGTCAGGTTGATTACAGAACGAACTCGTTACAAGATAAAAAAACACCCATCTGTAACAATTAAAGTATCAAGTGAAAATATCTTGAAAGTTGTATTTTAGTTTCATTACAATGTTAAAGATTTACAGAAGATTTTTAGATTCAGGCACATTTTAAGACTGTAGCAGCAAATCAGAATCATGAAAAACTTCAACCTAAGTGCTGGAATCTTTCTTGATGTTTTAGAACAGCATGATCGCCAGATGTCATTCCCTTCCCTTCATCTCCAACACAAGTAAGGCATCTCAATGTTTCCATGTACAGGTAACAAAAGGAAAAAAAATCCCAAATCTAAGTTTTCTGGGTTGCACTAATCTAATCTCAGGCACTTACTTTCCTTGCTCTAAATCTCAATCTAAAAAAAAGCACTTGACAGTTACGTACACATTTCCTCTGAAATATATTAATATTTTAAATTAATAACATGCAACTATAATAACGAGTCACAACCTTAAGAGGAAACTACTGCTTTTGTAAATATTAATTTCCAAAATTACAAGTCTTTCATTTTTTTTGGAGGATTACCAGAAAGCCTAAACAGGCCACACATTCACACACATCCATGCAAACTATCCTTTTCAATATTTCATTCACGACTTCACTTAGTTTTAAATTTTTTTTTTTTGGCAGAGCAGCATCTTTTCTTCCTCCCCTACTGGAAGCTGAACCTAGAAATCAACTCTGTAGAAACACATCAATAATAGAAGTTAAATGTGGGGAAAATAGGTATTTTTACTACACTATACAACTAATACTCAATTTAAAAAAATAGATGGTGTCAAACAAGAGTGTACTAAAGTGTAAGCTAAAAAAAAAGGCCCCTCAAAACAAAACACAAAAGAAGGAACACAAGACCTATCTGGACCCAAAGTGGGGGGAGGAGTGGGGGAAGAAAGCTCGTTCCCTGTCATTAAAAATCAGAGTGAAACATCTATAGTTAAACAACTTTATTAACATAGTCAAGCAGTGATTAACATTCACATCTATTATGTCACATCATACAAATGTAAATACAAAATTACTACAGTACAATATATATTCTCTGCATGATCCAAAATATTTGGTGGCCCCAAAAAACTCTCTTTAAAATTCAGCAGCTTATCAAAAATTAAAACCGTATTCTATTTAAAATGAAGATCTGTTAGCACAGAGTTTGACTTCAAGAAATATCAATTTAGTACAGTTTGAGAAGTTGCAGGAGGGTATGTTTGAAGGACACATTCTAACATAGTGTGGCAGGTACAAGAAACATCAGATTTAAAGCTTTTAAGCGTAACTCATACAACCTAAGTTGTCAGCAGAAAGATCCAGTTATTTATAACTAAAGCTATAACTACTAAATTATTGCACCCAATATTAACATGAATATTAAGTGTAAAACTGTTTTATAATATGAAGTCATTAACCACGTTTAAACATCTTCTCACAGATGATAATCTATTAAGTAGAATGAATTACTTACAGTATTGTCTTATTATTATCTCCGTAAAACTCACCCAATCTTAATTTGGTTATATATCCACAGAGGAACAACAATGAGGCAATATGGGGAAAGAACAGCAGAACCCCTTTATGAGGCTGGTATTGGGAAGGAAATCAACACTGCCTTATAGGCTAACCATGTTATAGTAAGCTTTTAGGAAGATAATTGGACTTGCAAAATAGCTAATTGTGAAAAATACCAAGCCATCTTCAAGGGGATTCTATGGTAGATGAACGAAAATAGTAATAAAAGGGAAAAGTCCTATTTTCCTAGTTAGTGATATAATGCTTGGCAAATAGATTTGGTTTGATTTTAAAATGTACAAGAGGTGAAAAAAACAATCACCGCTTTAACTTCCCTCAAAATCATGCACACATTTTTAAAAAAAATAAAAACAATACATTCTGGGATACAAATCACAATAAACATGTATACCTTAAAATTTACATGTATACCTTAAAATTAATAAGCATAATAATTAGGCATAAAGATAAAGAATCCTTCACATATAATACCAATGGGGGAAGATCTATGTAAGACTAAAAAAATTAGTCACAAGTCACCTGCAAAGTGTACAAGTGAAAGAAAATTTTAAATAAAACTGAGTTTTTAAGAGTCATTAGAAACATCTCTATATTTAATACAGCATGACTAAGTACTAAGTATATAATGCATTTGCATGGTATTACTAGATAATATTGTTAAACAGTTCTTTATTGATCTGACTTTTAATCTAGATTATTTTAGGCCCTTAACCTGAAGACCATAGTTTGCGCCAAGATTTCAATGTCTACATTTCAGTAACAGTACTAGTAGTGACAGTTAAATGTCTTCCCCCTTGTATTATTTGCAAAAATAATTCAATAAGCGAAGCTGTGTGTAGTTTAAAGGACTACTAAAGAAAGGATTTAAATTGCAGTTATGCATGATACACTCTTCTCTTCGGAAGAATGTTTTTGCACCGTTATCTGTTAATACATTCAATATGAATAATATAGATGAACTATATGGAGCAAAAAAACCCTACTTTTTTCTTTATGGCAAAGGATTTAAGTTAAATTTAGACTAAAAGATTTAAGACATAATTAGTTTAGTTCTGGCATTTCAGCTATATGCAGGGTAATTTAATACATGACAGAAAATTTTCCACTCGACTATCTTAAAGAGTTTGGAGAAAAGGAGAACCAAACTGAAGTCACTTTCAAGGTAAACCTGCGTGCCACAGGGCTCGCCAGGAATGAATTATCCCGCCATGGTCTGCTCGACTAAGAACTAGAAACTCAGACTAAATGGAAAGATTCTTCATGAAATACACTAAAAAAACAAAAACAAAGAATGTAAGTATGATGACCTTTATAAGCATATGTCACCAAAGAAAGGATACAAGAGTATTCACCTGAGATAAAACTTGTATCTGAATATTTTATAACTGAGTAGACACAGCATTTCAATAGAGGAAAGTCAGTTGAGATTATTTTAAAATATACATCTGATCCTATTTTACAATATATGCAATTTAAGCAATTCAGATCAATGAAAAAGTCTTAACAAAAAAAATCACAGTGTTTATCAATATGTTAATTACAAAATGTATGCTACTTATTTTGTTTTTAAGATGTAATGGCTTGGTTAAGTGTTTTAAAATCTATTCTTCTGAAGTCTAACTTGCGTCACAAAATCAAGTAGCAATAATGTAAAGCATCAGAACTGGCTCTTAAAGATTATTTACATGTTGATTATTTGGAAAATAACCAACCAAAAAATATAAAAAAGTGTGATTTTTTTTTAACACAGTATGAAGTTATTAAAGAGATTATAGACAATACAAAAAGCAAAAATCTTTCCTGAATAAATGAATATCTGTGGCACTAAGTTCACTTACTAATGGACTATAACATGGAACTGCCAAACATGCATTTAAACTATATTAAATACACTTTCTGTTTCCAACTTAGGTTGATCAGCAGCTTTTGTTCTGTTAGAATCCTTCAAAGATAGAAGCTCAAACAGGAAAAAGAAGGCATATATAAAACAGTAAACACTGACCTCCTGAGGTTCCTACAACATAAAAATATTCAAGTAGAAAATCTACATCACTTAGCAGCGGCTATTTCTGTAGTTGAGCACACTAACAGCACTTTAGTGTGGAAGGAGCGGATGAAGTAAGCCGTGCTTTAAGCGTGCCAAGAGGCAGAAACACTGGAATGTAACAAAGACAAACTCACAATTTCATAGACACTCAGTCAACATTCAAAACTATTAAGACTACACCACAAGAATTAAGTTGCTTTATATATATATATATATATCCCATGATGTATTAAGTTTTATCAGAATAAATGCTAAATCAGAGCTTACCTCAAAAGATAACTTAAACTTAAATGGCTTCTGCAAATTCCTATGTTATACTATATATCTGAAAGACAATTAGGAAGAAACTATAACTTCAAGGGGGGGGAACCCCAAAAACCCAACCCCATCTCAGGTTGCAGTCTATTTATTTATATGTTGTATTTTTAAATTAAATTTAAAAACACACCGACTACGAAAAAGGGGCACAACTTGTTACATACCTAATTAGAAATTAATTTTTCCACTCAATGAGTAACAATAATGCTTTTCAGTCAATAGAGAATTGTCAATCACAGGTCCAGATAACTTTACTGAAGACTGTTTTTGTATGTTTTAAAAGAGTTCTTGAGAATTTTGTCTTTCCTCTCAATTTAAAATCTTTACTACTTATTCCAGTATATTAAAATATCTCCCATATTAAAAAGTTTTGGAGAACTACAGATCACTAGAAGTTGAGGATAAAACAGCTACCCTAATCAGGTTTTAAACACTAACTAGGAAGCACATTTTGAGCTCCCAGTGAGGCAATGGTACTAGAAAGCAAAATGCTACATACCCTTTGGATCCAACTTACGATTAAAAACTGGACACTAAAAATACGATTTAATTTCAGGCTCTACAGACTGAAATTTGCAAAGCCAAAGCAGAGAAAAGAAGGTGAAAGAACATGTTAAAAAAAATACATACACACACACACAACAAAAACCTTTCTGCATGCTACCATGCATTTGAAATTTTTGAAACAGTATTTATAAATTCACACGCATACAGCTCAAACTTCAGTGCAATGGCTGTATCATTCAACACCTTTAGAGGAAGAGAACCATGCAAAGAGGAGCAACTGCTTACAAAAATGGTTATTCAGTATTTATTCTGCAATGCAAAGGTGACAAACTAAAATATAAAAAGGTTGTTATGGCTTAACATTTCTGTTGCAGATTAAATATGCAGCATTGAAAAATGGAAAGGTGTGGCTTCATCTCTGACCAGCAGAGTTAAAAAGAAAATCTCTCCATTTTCCTTCATCATCATGGGATACACTGTTCAGGCAATCCAAATTAATAAAGACTTGCACTTCCATACGGACACAAGATCAAGTGTACCAGTTAGGTTTTCACATTCACAGTATATAAGAAAATACACATGGAAGGAAAAGTAAAGGGTTAACTTAACAAGGATTTATTCACAGGAATACATGTAAGTAGAGAAAAATAACAGAAAAGCTAAACAAATGAAATGAAGAGGATCCAAACCAACTTTCACTCTGTAGCTTTTTACTTGCACCCCGTGTGCATGTATGTAGGGCACCGAGGGCCACCAACATGCGCCAATACAGTGTAGGAACCCTGCATTACATCCATTAACTTAAACATATCTTTAAGATCATGCTTTGAACAAAAAAAGAAAGCTTAGAAGGCAATATGTTGAGTGGGAATAAACATTGAGATATAGCAATCATGTCTTCAACTTCTACAATTGTCTTTATGTGCCAACTAACATTGATGCAGCCTCTTACAGATCTTTTACCATGTAATTTACGTTTTAGAGCAGTTTTGATAAAATCACTAGTAGTATATAACCATGCAGAAAGCACATCACACTGACAGCACGGAGGCAGAGATTTTGCACAGGTATATCAGCTTTCCACATTGTGCGGGTTACACACAATACAATACCAATCTTATTCCTAACAGATCCTAAAAGATTATTTCAAGGCCTAGCTGTAAACTACAGTACTTTATATCTATATTCTTAATAAAAATAAAATTCACAAATCTTAAAAAGGAATTTTAAATGCAGGGCTATATTGAATCGGTAAACTGCAACACAAACTGGCGCAACAGAGGTAACTGAATACCAATCTCACTCTATGTGATGCAAGCATGCTACTTTCCCACTAATTTAAAGTACTTTCAATCACTATGAGCCAGAACGCATGCCTGAACCTTAAACTGCACTTTAAAAAGAACAATATCTTGGCCTAGAAATTAAATCTAATGATGTACAACCATCAAATTATATCCACTACGTTAACGTCTTCATGAAAAATCAAGATGTCAATCTTTAGTTCGATTATGTCCAGCCCCATTTATTCCTCCCTCCCTGCCCATCCCACAAAGGTAAAAGGAGTGACTCATTTGGCATTTCACAGGGTGCTTCATTGTTTAAATTTGTCTTGTTTTATTTCCAACTTTTTGGGGTACCTTGAATTGTAACTTCCAAGAACCTGCTTCTACTATGGGTAGGCAAGCTGATTTTAACTCGGTTAGCTTTCACTGGTGTAGCTCTTCATCAGCATGCAAAAACAAGGCCCCATCATGTGGGAAATTTTATAAAACCTTTTAAATTAAAAAAACAAAAACAAAAAAAAACCCCTTTACTGTTTCTAGTCCCCATTCTTAGGTTTCCTTTATTGTGCGCTATAGAATTTTTCTTCTTATCCCTATGCATCATTTATATGGTTCTTGTTTTGGTACAATTCCCCATAATATTCCAGAATGTACTGTTTTGTAAGTAGATAGGTTTCTTTTTTTGCTTCTTCACATCCAGTGCAGAGTTGTAATTGGAGACAGATTTCCACCCACAAAGGCTCCAGATGTTAAAACGTTTCCCAACATCGACTTAATACAGTGACGGCAACACCTCCCTCCCGCCCCTCCCAGTAGGGTTGGGATTGTACTGTATTCCCTACTGGTTTACCCTTCCCCCCTGTAAAGGGTAACATTTTCCCTGGGTGCAGAGGCTCCCTCATAGTCTCCAAGACTGAAGGACCTGTAAGAAAACAAAACAATTTTATACTTAAACAAAATTGTTTCTTCTGTAAAACCAGTGCAACATAAAATTAATCAAGTAACAATACGATCTCTAAAGAATATGAAAACCTGGACAAACTGCCTAAGATCACACTAGTCAGTGAAAGTAAAACCACGCTGCTTCCTTCTATGGCTCTCAACTGTCTCTTGCATCAGATACAGAAAGTGATGTCAGGCATAGAGAGGTGTGCGGCACTTTAAACAGATGAAATATGGCTTGTAGGATGATATGAGTCTAATTTTTATCCTTACTTGTACAATGGATCTCAATGGGAGCTGTTATTTCTTGAATTAAAACATCATCACCCATATTTCTAATATTTAGAAAAGAGCCAACTCAGTGTGTCAGGCAATATACTAAGTCCTGGCACCACATATAGCACAGTATTTAATCCTCAAAATAACCTAATGAGGGAACTAAGGCTAAAATACCAGAATTGTTAGTTTGACTTAGGTCAGAAAAACTCAAAGAACAAGAGTCCAGGTGGACTTACCTCTTTATCACCCCAAATCAAAAATGAATCTTTGAAACCAAACCAAGCCAAACCAAACCAAACCGTGCTGGGCACAAGGTAGGGACCCAATAAAATATGAAGAATAAATACTCAATCACTATTTTTACTGAGACCAAATTGAGTGCCAGTTTTACTTGGGTTTTCCCTAAAGCTCACAACACAGAAAGCTCTTGATATATAAAAGACTATATTTAAAACTAAAACCATCTCTACCCTGCTACAGTGAATGTTGGTGATCTCTTAAAGGGTAAAAATTAAGAAAAGGAAGGTTGAAATTTAACTAGCGTACCAACTTGGATTTCCTTCTAAGAGGATTCAAAGTGGAACCATGCATTTTATCTTGCTTTGCTGGTTCATAAATAAATAAATAAATCCGTAGACTTCATGTAAGTAAATTTTAAGTCAAATGTAATGTAAGACTCTTTTACTCAACCTCTGTGGAAAAACAAGCAGCTTTTATTCTATTCAGTAGTTCTAGATTGAAGTCCAAACTTAAGGTTTTTCACCCTGAAAAATTCCAAATTTCTTACAACTTACCCCTAATTTTGGGACTGCAGCTTAAGTATATGAGATTAAACACCATAAAAAGCTGCAAGACGCTCTTTTAAGGGAAGTGGAAACTGGTCAGAGAAACGCCTCCAATTTTCGTCTCCAACTTGATTTTTAAATCCATGAAGGATCTGCAAAAAAGTAAATAATCAGTAACAAAAGAGAAACTCGTATCTGCATAGCTTCTGAAATCAAACACTATTGATTATCCTAAAATTTTACCCATTTTAAAGTATTCTCAAACTTTGTTGAAATCTGTATCATTCCATGTCTTGCCCCAAAGCACCTCATAGGATAGATATGCTGCACACTTTGCTTTGAGAAGGTTAGAATTCAGTAAGTGTCCCAGTAAAAGAAGTACTCTAAGCAACTCTGCCAAAATAGTAATGAAAAGCAAGATAAAGGTATAGAATTCACCCAAGGGATTAAAACTTTTATGCCGAATTTTCAAATTGAAAATATACAAAGCTTTGGGTTCATGGTTGCAACTATATAGTTCACTATTGAGGGCTGACTGGAATTAATCAAAGGGGGCATTACTGAAACAGACAGGTTTAATCCTTGTTGTGACTACTAAGACTGACTTTGTTCAACAGATTATATCATACTCCAATCTTAGTCAGTCATTTTTGAAAATATATGCTATTTTGCACGGGCATCCCTGGTGGCTCAGATGCTAAAGAATCTGCCTGCAATGCACGAGACAGAGGTTTGATCCCTGGGTCGGGAAGATCCACTGCAGAAAAAAATGGCAACCCACTCCAGTATCCCTGAAGAATTCCATGGACAGAGGAGCCTGGCAGGGTACAGGTTGCAAAGGGTCGGACACAACTGGGCAACTAACACATTACTTATTTACTATAGTTGGGATAATGGGTCTACATGAATCAGTGGTACTGCTTGAGAAAATATTTTAAAAGAAGGTGCTCTATTGATACAAAGTCACTACTGTCTATCAAGAAAAGAAAGTCACTTTACCAAAACAAAGGTTACATAGTCTATCAATACTGACTCAAACAGTCTAAGTCTCATATGAAATAAAAACATAATTAAATTCCCAACTAGGACTGCAACAGTTAACAAGATATGCATCAAAAAGACTTTTTAGTTACCTTACAGAACATGTCTCTCAGATCATCTTTTGGATTAATCCATGATGCAACAGCATCACAAAAAAATATAAAATCCTGTAACAAGCAAGAAATACATTTTATATTATACTTGTCAAACACAACAAAAGACATATATAAACCTCAGAATATACACCAAGAGAATCCTAGGTAAAAAAAAAAAAAATTTAACAGCTATGATAAGGAATTGTAAGTGATTTCTTAATGATTGTCCTTAAGACTCCACCTTATCAAGGAATCTCTCATACAGTTTATATTAGAATTTAGTGCTTTCCTGTATTTCATTTTACATTACAGAACAAAACCCCAGTCTAGTAAATGTATAGCATCAGCACAGACTGAGAGCATCAAATCAGCACCAGTTCAAAACAGCCTTCATTTATAGAACTAAAGAATTCTATAAATTCAGTAATTTTACAGTTTTGATTGGTCAAGAAATAATTTTAAGCCAGTTAAATATACATCAAATAAATTAATAGGCCTAAGTTTCAAGATCCATCTTCAGGCAGAAATGTAAATGAAATGACCTTTAAGTTAGAACAAAAATCATGCAGTTACCAATAGCACCTAATCCAACTCAACTCAGATAAACAAAAAAACTCCCAATGCTCAGACTGTTTATATTTAAAAGACAATCAGGTTATTCTGACTAAAATAACAAGATGATAATAGGTATATACTTGAAATACTTCACTTAAGTATTTTTCAATTTCAACTATCTTACTGAAACAGTTCAACATACAAAATATTGCTGATGGTGTGAGATGTCGACTACTTCAAATTTCACTATTAAATTCAGAGAACATCATTAACTCCAAAATTCACTAATACTAAAATATGCACATAAAACACACATCTAGGCAAATAAAATGCATGTGCCTAAAATTTATGTTTATTCAAATTATGATTCCTATGTCTTCCCAATATTGAAGGCTGATGTTAAAAATTTAAATTATTTAATCATGCAAAATTTGTTAACTGGTAGTGATTTCATGACTACATATGTGTTACTTTCGTGTTCTTAAACGTTAATTCAAAAAGCAAAACAACAAAAAATCCCTATAGGAAAATACTCCTTCTTAATATGGTATATACTACGCATCAGATACCTCTAAAACATATTTAAAGTGACAGAAAGTTCTTAAGCATTGGGAAAAAAACCAAGAAACTCAATGCCAGAAGGTTATTTTGCAGCTAGTGCAATTAGCTAAAATATTTTATTTTCCAGTTCTATTTTGTGTACATGTTCA